>JAZGTL010000018.1:2798750-4198125 GCA_037349345.1 Oemleria cerasiformis
ATCTAGAACTTTAACTTTTCAAATAGGAGTATGCGTTTCAAATTTCGTAGTCGACAATTCGTAATGTTGGTAAATAAAACAGAACTAGGGGTAAGTATCTCACTGGGTGACGACCCCAGCAGGTTGGCACATATAAGCTGGTCCACATATTATTCTGTCGTATTCTTTCAACTAGGAGTTCTTCAATCACAATCTGAAAGCCAAACATTTATTTACACTGAGATGTAACTTTCAAAACTATCCCCCGCTTGAAATATCACAAAAAACTACACAAATCTATACGACCAGAATAATCGCACGCGTTTTCATCATTTTCATACACAATATGTATGCACACAATAATTGCGATAATTAGGATAACAACCTCTCAACTAACGAAGAAATTCAATATAAAAAAAAATTCCTGCTATTTCAAGAAGTCACAAGTACAGAGAACAGGCAAAGCCAACACATGGTACAGAAAAAGAATCTATGCCCCTAACCAAACCTACAAGCTATCATTGTTCCGCTTCATCAGAAACTCTGTGTAAACATCTGCTAATGCTGACATACAAGCAGATAGGATACCCAGCATATATCTTTGGATTGGTCCTAGGGTCGGTCCAAATTTTTGAAGGCCCTAGGGCAAGAATATAAAATGTGCTTTTAATTCTTATGTTTGGATCGGCCCTGCTTGTAACCCTCAATTCTTCTGGCTTCAAAATGCTTTCAATGAAATGAGAAATTAAAATGAGTGAGATACAGAACAATACAAAAAATATTGTGATAAAAAAAGAAAAATTTAAAGTATAACAGAAATTTAGAATTACTTCAAATCATTAGGCAAATGGATTTCTGGATTTGAGGAGAGGACTCAGCTCAGCTTTCACTACAATAAATCAGAGGTTGCCCGACCAACCTTGGCCCGACGAAGAAGATTTCGCCGCCTAAGTACACGTTGCCCGACGGAAAAGAAGGCTCGCCTGGCAAAGTGTTGGCAGGAAGAACAAGTTGTTGACGCGTAAAATATGACGTTTTGCCCGATGAATTTTCATATCCGTCGGGTAACATTAGCTTTAACGACGAATTGTGTTCGTTGGCTAATACTTCGCGTTGACTATATTTTGTCCGACGAATCATTCAACCTTGCACTGCGAAACTGATTCGTCGAGCAAATTATTTTAACTCTGCCCGACAAATTTTTTTGCTTATTCGTCGGGCAAAGGTTATGACCCATTTTTCCCTAAATTCTATACACTATTTTATCAAGTAAAAAAGGTTAATTGACAAAAAATGCCATGCCTATAGGATATTTGGAAACAAAATGTCAATTTTTATGAATGCTTCCATAGGCATAATTGGTTTTGGCCTACTATTGACCTTAACTGGCTCTCTTGGTTTCAAAGAGTGTAAGATCAAAAAAGATATATTTGGCACCAAGTTGGTATCTATGATATTCTCCAATTCTCCAAAATTTCCATTCCATTTAATAGACCCGATGACCCCCCGTTTCATGCACTTGCTGCTATTTCCATCTCCATTCCGAATGGTAACTTTCGCATTGAAATTACCAAGTCTACTAGTTTTTCTTCCTTTATTATAGAACATAATAGAATTGAAGGAGTTGTGACATCATAGCAAATAACAACATCGCGAAGTGAAAATTTAGTAATGAAGAGCCATATTACAAGTGACTACTGCATGTTATACACTTGGCAGCAAAAGAGAAGTCTCTCACCATATATATGTTTAATCTGATAATTAACATATGCATGCAGCCTTGTCTTTTGCGATCTGTAACACATCAAATGAGTATGACTGTGTGAAAATGGGCTACTGTTGAGTGGCAAAATAGATCCCGTACCAAATTCATTCATTTACATTTATAAAATTTTGACAAATAAATGGGTTAGCTACTTTGCCCATTCATCGGGCAAAATTGTCCAATGAACGGTCAATTTTTTGAAATTCCATCGTTTGAATATCAATTGAACCGAAACTACAAAAAACCCATTGAAATTCACAAACTTAACGATCGAGGCACATAAGCTCAGTAAAACATGACGATAACGATCGATGGGGCTTTAGGCACGTAAAACCAAAAAGCGAACGGTCTCGATCTTGAAAATTGTAAGGACCCTTCCCGAATTTTCCCTCGAAACCCGGAAAGAACCCTTATCCCATCTGACAGCTCTTTACTTCAAAATTTAAACACCAGAAATACCCTTTGTTCTGGAATAATTTTTATTAAGCCTTACAGGGTTCCCGACAGAACCTCTGTACTTACTAACCACTTATACCTGTCAGACGCAGGATAGTATACTGGTCAAAACCAAAACCTCGGAGTAGTGGTGGTCCAAATAGGAATACCCTATGTCACCAAACGTCAGTAGGTCAGACACTGCTGACATCTCTACTGGAATACCACAAGACAACAAACTAGTCAAATACTTGTAAACCAACCATAATTCGTCCCTCTGGGTCACCGCCCACACCTACCCACTGACCCGGCTGACGAAGTATTTTCATAGGTTGATTAAGCCCATGAACATTGTCGTCTGTTTCATATTAGAGCCGGATATATCCTCGGCTATCATATCGTATCATCAGTCGGTATAACCTTCGGCTACCATAACATATCAGTCGGCATATCTCTCGACTATCCTGTCCCTAGCCACCAGGGTATCCCTTGGGGTGTGCTAGTCATGTATCATATCATATCAGTCGGCATATATCTCGACTATCTTATCATATCAGTCGGCATCTCTCGACTATCATAACATATCAGTCGGCATCTCTCGACTATCATATCCCTAGCCACCAGGGTATCCCTTGGGGTGTGCTAGTCATGTATCATATCATATCAGTCGGCATATATCTCGACTATCATATCATATCAGTCGGCATCTCTCGACTATCATAACATATCAGTCGGCATATCTCGACTATCATATCATATCAGTCGGCATATCTCGACTATCATATCATATCAGTCGGCATCTCTCGACTATCATAACATATCAGTCGGCATATCTCGACTATCATATCATATCAGTCGGCATAGTCGGCATCTCTCGACTATCATATCATATCAGTCGGCATATCTCGACTATCATATCATATCAGTCGGCATAGTCGGCATCTCTCGACTATCATATCATATCAGTCGGCAAATCTCGACTATCATATCATATCAGTCGGCATATCTCAACTATCATATCATATCAGTCGGCATAGTCGGCATCTCTCGACTATCATATCATATCAGTCGGCATAGTCGGCATCTCTCGACTATCATATCATATCAGTCGGCATATCTCGACTATCATATCATATCAGTCGGCATAGTCGGCATCTCTCGACTATCATAACATATCAGTCGGCATAGTCGGCATCTCTCGACTATCATATCATATCAGTCGGCATAGTCGGCATCTCTCGACTATCATATCATATCAGTCGGCATAGTCGGCATCTCTCGACTATCATAACATATCAGTCGGCATAGTCGGCATCTCTCGACTATCATATCATATCAGTCGGCATAGTCGGCATCTCTCGACTATCATATCATATCAGTCGGCATATCTCGACTATCATATCATATCAGTCGGCATAGTCGGCATCTCTCGACTATCATATCATATCAGTCGGCATAGTCGGCATCTCTCGACTATCATATCATATCAGTCGGCATATCTCGACTATCATATCATATATATATTGGAGGTTCCCCGGTTCACCGCTAATAACGGATCCTCGTCCCGAGTCCTGGCCTCCCTCAATATGACCAAAACACACTTTAACCGAAATAGTGGAAAAC
Source organism: Oemleria cerasiformis (assembly GCA_037349345.1). Classification (NCBI taxonomy): domain Eukaryota; kingdom Viridiplantae; phylum Streptophyta; class Magnoliopsida; order Rosales; family Rosaceae; genus Oemleria; species Oemleria cerasiformis. The sequence continues at coordinate 2,802,553 of JAZGTL010000018.1, forward strand.
ATATATCCAGTAATCATTTCTAAATTCCGGGAAATCATTGCAACAATACATAACAATATGTAAACAAAGATACATTGATGCATGCATTACAGTTTATAAACAATAGTCCACTAATATACATCAACCAACCCTTAATTCAAGGACGCTCTAGCCCAAGCAACACATGCACAATAATGTCCCAACTACCTGGACTTCCCGAGCTCAAAACCCGCTAATACGGTCAACTATTACCGCTGGGATTGCCCAAAACCACCTCTAAACGACGTCTGATCAACCTCAAACCTGTACCAACAGATTCGGAACGTCGAAAACTAGTTCCCACGCGCCGTCGTGACCTCAGTATCGGCCCCACGCGCCGCCACGCGCCGCCGGAAGGTCGGCACACACACCCATGCGCGCTCACGCGCCGGTAACGCGCTACTACAGTGTTCACGCGCCTGGACCGGTCCAACCCGGTCCGGCTCAACCTGACCCGGTCCAACTCGACCCGACCGGTTCACTCAACCCGACCGGTTCAACTCGACCCGACCGGTCAACTCGACCTGACCGGTCACCGGTGACTCGCCGGAGAAGACGACCGGACGCCGTCACCGTCGCCGGAGGCTGGCCGGAGAAGATGACCGGACCGCCACCTCCGCCGCCGTCTGGTTCGCCGGAATCCCCCATTTCCGGCCGAAACTACCAGTTTTCTAACTTCTTCATTTCTTAACCGTTTTTCACGATCTATACATGGAAATTTATCTACTTTTCACCAGGAATCCAAATATGAGATCAAAGTTCCGAGATCGTACCTGGTTTGGCCGGAAAACGGCCGAGAAGTTTTGGTTCACCTCCCACCTCCGTCCGTCGCCTACGGCGGTGCTCCCGCTCCAATATCTACTTCAAAATGCTCGTGGGGTCCCGAGGATGATCCTCCCGACCTTGGTTTCACTCAACTCGGATCGAAATCCGTCCGATGAAAATCAAACTTTGTGTTCACACGGGGGGGTTTTCGGGTAGGAGAGAGAGAGACCATACTGACCACTCTGCCGAGGAGAGAGAAAATATCTATTATATAGTTCCAACTTCTCCAAAATTACCAAACTGCCCCTGAAGCTTCTAGACCCGTAACGAACTCACCGGGTCTCCGTTTTCCGCGTGCCGCCTGTCTACGAACTCGTGAGTTCGAGACCTACGCAACGACTTTAGAAAATTTCCCAAAAGTCTTGCGAGTCAAAAAGTGACTCCCGAACCCGTCCAAAACTGAGGGTAAAATTGTCCAATCCTCAAAATAGTTTAATTTCTGGTCCGGGTCGTTACAAAAATTCTATCGATGGACCTAGTTTTTAGATCAGTTAGAAACTCAACAACAAAAGCTTCTTGCCCGATGAATTTAATCATTAGCCGGGCAATTTTTCAGAATTTTTCGCGAAAATGTCATAAATTCCGTAAAAACATTTCGAAAACTCAAACTTGCCACGTATATTTGCTCAACGAAATTGAAACTCCTTACCCGATGAACCATCGCTTTTTTTACCAGATGAATTCATTAAAATTCGCCCGACGAAGTCGTCGTGAAGCAAGGTTATTCAGACACTGATAAATCGCGACAGACTCTTCTTCTTCTTCACTTTCTTTGTTATCTCTGTACCCTCACCTCTCTGCAGACACACCAGACTCCTCCTCTCTCAAGGTCGCCGCGCGAAGAAAACCACTCTCTCCCTCTCTCGCTCTCTCTCACTCGGACTCCTCCTCTCTCAAGCTTGCCACCTCTCCCTCGCCGAATCTCTCTTACCGCCGCAGCTCTCTCTCGCCGACAATCATCTCAAGGTCGAACTCGTTCTCCCTTTTTCTCTATTGTTAATGTGGATTGGTTATTGTCAATTTTGATTGTTTATATTTTAATTTTAATTTGGATTGAAATTTCAATTGAAATTTGGTTTGGATATTATGAAATTGGATTGAAATTGGAATTGAAATTTGGATTGGATTTTGGCAGATTGTGAATTGTTAATTGCAGATGTGAATTTAAGGTTTTTACTTGAATATTGTGAATTTGGATTGGATTGGAAGATAAATATTTGGTTTACTAAGTTTGTTTGGATTTAGTAATTTGGGGTTAATGTTGATGATTTGTTGAAATTGTGATGTTTGGTATAATGTTGAAATTGGTATAATTTTATGAATTTTGCATATGATTTTTGTTATGATTTTGGATATGAATTTTATGTGAATTTTGGATATGTGAATTTTATGAATTTTGGATATGTGAATTTAAAAAACTTTATGTGAATTTTTGATATGTTGTAGGATATGTAAATTTTGGATATGTGAGTTTTATAAATTTTGGATATGTGAATTTTATGATTTTGTATATTATTATTGTATGTTTGGATTAATTTGTAAGTTTGGTTTTATTCCCGAAATTTGGATTTAGAAATTTAGTTATAATGTTGTGAATTTTGACTTTAGTAATTTAGGTTTAAGTTAGTTTGGATTAATTAGTATTTTAAGTTTAATTTTGGTTTGTGTTGGTTTTGTTTTAAAAATTTAGAATTTGGTGGTTTTATTTTTTATAGGCCAATTTACTAATTTTCAATAAAAAAAATTTCGTTTATTTATTATTCGAATTAAAAAATGTTGGTTAATTTAAAAGTGGTTTTGTTTTTATTTTGTGAATTTAATATTTAATATTAAAAATGTTTAGTTTTTTTTTTATTAATAAATTAAAAATATGTTGGTTAATTTTATATTAATTATTTTAAATTTCTTATTGTAGATGTCGCATCGCACCTTGATCACATTTAGGACCTGCCTTCACCCTCGGTAGCCTCCACGACGGCGTTCGTTCAGGCACCGATCTTGGATCATCAGCGATCCGGTGCACGATCGGCTCGTCCACAGCACAGCAAGAAACGGGGGGAACCCCGTACCAACCCCCAGCCCCCACAGGACGACGGCGGTGCAGACGAACCGAAGACTGTTGTCGGAGCACTCCCTAAGGGTAAGCTTATTATTTTGTTTATTTAAACAAACATTTTTGTTTGTTACTCATATTTTGTACTTATGTTCATCGAATTTGCAGGGAAGCTGGTGAACGTGCATGGGATCAACCGAGGTTTGATATCCGAGCAAATTTGCAGGACAACAAATGCAAAGATCCCGGTGATGTACGTGCCTCGTCTCCGGACAGCGGTCGTTAAAATCCACAGCCTGGTGGTGCATGATATGGGCGCGATTCTTCGTACCAAGTCCTTTATGATAGGGGTACTTTTAGGAACCAACCTCTGGAGGAGATCACGTGCTGTTGGAGAGAGTTATCGGTACGTGTTTCTTCATTTTTTTACATTATTTTTAATTATTTTACTAACTTTAATAATTTATTGCAGATCAATTTTGAGTTCAACCTGGAAGACACCAACGTCAGTAAATACCTAAGAAACCACTAGCAGTTACGGTACGCCGACTGGAAGTACGAGCTACACAAAGAGCTGGCCTTCCTAGGAGGAAGCTCGGGCAAATCCACCAGAGGAGTTGCTCAGGCGAATCCTCCAGAGGAGTTGGACGGGCTGAAATTGGAAGGGTGGCTGTGGTTGTGCGACCATTTCGTGCCCCCTAGCTATGTGGTACTGTCCACCTAGTTAAATTATTTATTTATTTTTTATGTTTTTTTCCATTTGAAAATATAATTATTTTTTTTTTACTAATGAACAGCGAAAATCGGTTGTCAACATATCAAACTGAGGATCAAGAAATTCAACCACCACGGGGGGTCGCGACCCTTATCGACCCGTCAAGAGGATGGGCGCATTGCCGGGTCGATGTTCCCGGAGATGGATGCCTAGGGGCAAGTGTACGCTGGCCGGGGAAACTAGGAGATTGACAATATTCACGTAAGTTGATTTTTTGCAGATTAAAAATTAATTTTAATTTGATAACTATATTTTTAATTAATATTTATTTGAATTTGTAGGCAGCGATGGAGCAAGACGTCCAGTAGATACAGGCTGAGCTAACACAATAGCATCCCGACGTGCCGTTGGAGCAGCAGCTACCGAATCTCGAGAGGTTGATCACCAGCTTGGAGCGACGACTTGGTAGGCATCTAGGGAAAATCATCCGGGGGGCGGGCGACGGGATAGTTTGGGATGTCTCCATTCGCTCTTCGAGTTCATCTTGGGGAGCCAATCCAGGGGAGATGTTGAAGCTCAAGAGAAACTTCGAGACCCTCCACACCGAAAATGCAAAGATCATGGCCCAAAACGCGCAGATTCAGCCCAAAATAATCAAATCAAGGCCGCCCTCGCCAACTTGCTTGACTGCTTGGGTGAGCGTGGGCTGGATGAGCTTTTGTCACAACCTCAGTCCCCGGCCCAACAGCTCGCCTAGGACCCCGACCATCCCGACTCGTGGTCGAGTAGTTAGAACTTAATATGTAAAACATTACTTTAGTTTTAATTATGTAAAAACATAACATTAATTTTTATAAATATTTTTTTTATTTTCATTTGATTCGTTTTATTATTTTAATTGTATTTTTTTTAATATTTTTATTTTAATTATATATATTTATTTAATTAAATAAATTATTAAAATTATTTTTTTAAATATTAAGATTTTGCCCGACGAACAAGCACTTCGTCGGGCAAAGTAAGACAATTCGGTGCACACCTGCCGAATTTCTGTAACTTTGCCTAGCGAATGGAGTTCGTCAGGCATAAGTTGTTGACTTTTGGAATTGCTCGACAAATCATAGGCGACGAATGGATCCGCCGGGCAAGCTTGGAATTGTTCGACGAATTCACTTTTTTCTTCGACTGACATCAAGCCCAACGACGGTGGTCCGACGAACGTTGCATGACGAAGGTTCGTCGGGTTTAATGTTGCCCGACGAATTTTGACCTTTGCTCGACGAATCTGTTTCGCCGGGTAAGTTTGATTTTCCTGTAGTGTTTTAACCTTGCTTTAATATTTCAGTCCAAAATTCCAAATTGATAGCTAATTGAAGAATTTGAGACTAGATTTCTAACTTTGTGATTGAGATTGGGAGTGAGATTGCAAGAATATTAGAATAAATATACTATTTATAGAATCATAAATTACAAAAAATAAATAAATTTCTAACCATTGTTCCAAAGCTATTCATTGGAATTCTTGGAACTCCTTTAAACTTCATCGTGAAAGATGAAAATCAAAACCTAAAGACCCATTTGGAATTTGATCGTTGCTGAATTAATGTCTTCTTGGTTGTTGCCTTTGATTCCTTTTTTTTTTCTTCAGTGAAACCATTTTTTGCGAATCTCGTCTTTTTTTTTTTCTTCGGTGGAATTCTTATCAATGAAACCATTCTAGCCTTTAATTAATGTTGTGGCTTATATTGTTTTGGGCCCAGGATGTGCACTCCTTTAGCCCTTGCTAATGGCCGGCCCTGGTTGGTGCTGAGAACAAAGAAACACATGATGCTTCTCCACAACCTTTCACCTACAAGATTAAAATCAAAGGAATTAAGATGATGAATTAAGAAAACTACGGAGACTATTGATGATAAAAAAAACGTCAAGAATGAATAAATTTTATAGTGGGTGCTGATTTCCACACTCAAATTTTTAATTACCGTCCAGCTCCCTTTTCTGGCAGATCTCTTGTGTATATGTATTAATTATGAGTGGGTGTGTGTTTGTATAGTATGCCTTGGAAAAGAGGTCATGTGTTGTTTTCATCATATATATATATATATATATTTATTACTATTGTTTCAACAGACAGTCCAGCTTCCATTCAGGCATCGTCTCGTAATCGCGCTTCTGGTACCTCGGATAGTACAGAGGCATCTGGAAGTTACAAGGAGTATTGCTACTCTTACTAGTTTGGCTTTGGCCGCCATTTCCTTCCATCCTCGGTATAGCGAAAGCGTGGTTCATAAACCCAGTTCCACTATTCATCTTAATTTCTCACTCCAACTCTTAGCTACCTCTTTCTTTAATTAGTGTTGCAAACTTGGCCTTTTTATAGGCATCCTAAACACAGCAGCTGAGGGAATAGGGAATAGGAAATAGGAAATAGGAAATAGGAATAGCGTAATGTGGCTATGTTCTCGTCAGCATACAGAGCAGCTGAAGGGTCGAGAAAGTTACAATGCAAGGCGTAAGTTACTAAAATAAATGCATAAAGATAGAATGATTAGGATTATATAAAGGGCAATACTTGCATCTCATTCTGGTGGTATCTTTTCATACTACCCTTTCAATTTATCGAATTGTTTTTGTTCATATATCATAATCAGAACCGTTCATTCTCTTAATCATCATGTCAAAATCATTTCCGTAAAAAATAAACAAGATTGGAAGTCGTTTAGCTATTCATATGTATCAAATAAATAACGATTTTTGTAAGAATTAAGATTCTCATAGTGAACCATCCATTTAATTTATATATATATATATATAAGTGACTAAATGATCTCAAACTTTGTTGAATTTTTGTATACATGATCTTGAAATGATAATTTAGAAGAACGGTTTCAATCATGATATATGTATAATAACAATTAGATAAATTAAAAGGGTGGTACGAACATGTAACATGTACACTATGATGGATGCAAATATTGTTCTTCTATAAATTATTGAGTTGTGTACTGAAACATCCACCACTCATTTTTTTGGGTCTTTCATTACATTCAATGCAAAGTGGAGAAATAATGTCCCAACTTGGTATTTCCATTTTCCTGCCTTACTGTTTACATACCCAGTTTGCCTCTTAACTCCAAGGGAGGTGCTAAGCCAGATTCTCCGTAGTGTTGGCAAGACATGGACCGGAAAGTTTTACTTTTTAGGCCAGAGACGTGGTTTTATCTTTCGCCGAGGATGCGAGATTTGAATTTAAGACTTATTATAGATGCGGTCGATCAAGTAGGCTTTGGCGGCCAGAGCTCATTGTGGTAATAACAATTTAGTTTAGTGACATTCGGTCTCCAATCATTTACAACTTAAACTTTTTAAGTAGGAGTATGTGTCTCATAGTCGACAATCCGTTTTGTTGGTAAATAAAACAGAACTAGGGTTAAGTATCTCACTGTGTGACGACCCCAGTGATCAGTCGTTATTTATGCATCATTTTGAGGTCTTTATATGCCTCTCTTACATGTCTTTTGAATGATTTCGTGCCATCAATAGTAGAAAATGATCAATCTTGTGAGACTTGTGCAGAGTTAGAAAGATAGGAAAAATCTGGAAAGAACGCAAAAAGAATGACTCAAATCGGAGTCCAGATGAAGGAGATGTCCTCATTTCAATATCAGGTCCTGAACGGAGGCCTGAGTGCGCCAGTGCGCCTATTTTGGGCCACTGGCCAAGTACCTCATATCAGGCCCTCCGGGTCCCGAACTTGTGTTTCATGACATCAAGGTCAAGTCCTAGAAGTGCCAAGGTCGCGCCAAGGCAGGTCGAGGACATGTCCCAAGAACTCCCATCCGAGCCCAGAAGTGCGCCCAAGCCGGGGTCCCTGTTCCGCCAGCGGTGGATCCGAGGTTCTCCCTCTGCGCCAAGCATGACAACATTTGCGCCAAGCCTGAACGACGATGCGCTTCTAGTATACTCCTAACGTACTTCAAAAGCGCGGTCCCAGATCCTGATTACGAAGACAGTCAAAAATCCAAGTTTGGCCAGCTTGCGTTCCCACTTGCCAGCTTGCATTCACACTTCCGGCCATGCTCTGATTGGTTCGAATAGATTTTAAAGACTTTATAATTAATTAAAAGTAAAATAACTTTCCCTATTCCTATAGGACATGGTTTTACCAATCTGTATAGAACAAGGTTATACCAATCCTTATAGAACAAGGTTTTCCCTTTGTCTATAAAAGGGAGCCTTTGTTCAGTGTTTTAGGGAGATAATTAGCTAGGGACGTTTTTGTTTTCTGGAAAAACAGAGACCTGAGCCACAGAGTTCCGTTTTGGTTTTCTAAGAGAATTAGGGACCATATATTTTCGGAGATAATCTTTCACTTAGATTATTGGACGTGGAGCTTGGAGAAGAAGGCCCTGCCGTGTCTTCTGCTGCATCTGTTCTTAACAATCTCTTCTGTACCCTTATTTTCATTATTGCAATTTACTTATGGATTCAATTATACTTGTGTTTATTTCAGTTATGTGTGAGTAGTCATTAGGATTAGGGCTGCTTGAAGCCCTAGCCATGTTAGCTTATTGATTGGATTTCTGGCTCTTGATTATGATTGCTATGCATGCTGAATAAGTTGGATTACTATGCTTAATGAACTTAATTTATGCCTATAAGATTAGCTACCTTGTTTGCATATAATTATAGATGTAATTGCTTGAGTGACCGTCATATCATCTTGTGATTTGGAGCATCGAAAGTATTCGTACTTGTAATCTTAACTCATGACGACCTAGGATTGCATGCCACTTTGCTAGGCTAATGTGGTGTCATTAAATTCTCTTTAAACTTCATGCATCATCTTAAAAGGTAGGTGATAGACGTTCTAGGCATATGCCCTGTTTAGAACATGCTAAGTAAGAGGGAATAAGATGTGTCTAGTGAACCAACGCCAGGTCCTAGGCACGGGCACCTAATTCAGAAAATGCATAGTAATTTGATCAAGGAAATCTGGTTAAGAGCTATAATTGGTTAGAGTGGATAGTAAGCCTTAATTCGCCTTAGTTAACAACCTTTCATTCTTGCATTGTTATTTTCTGCACTTTGATTTACTTGTCTTTAAATTTCAGTTATCACATCATAAACCCCCCCCCCCCCCCCCCCCCCCCTGTGTGTGCGTGTGTGTGTTTTTATTTAAGTTAACAAATCTGAACTAAATTGGTCATAAAGTTGATACAAGTCCTCGAGGGATCGACTCTTGCTGTGCTACTATACTATACTTATCGATTTGTGCACTTGCAAGGATTTTATAACTGTTAGAATTGAATTGCATATTTCTTGCTCTTTAAATCTACCAACAAGTTTTTGGCGCCGTTGCCGGGGACTTGTCCCTCAACGGTGCCCATTCAAGTTTAGATTTGTAACTTAGTTTCTTTTCTTTTTTTGTTAGGTACCCGTGTATGTCATTCCAAGGTTCAGTGCACGGGTCATCAAGTGGACCATCATCGCAAGCATCTTCAGTCCACGACTCTCCGCCACCAAGCCCAAGGAGGATGGCGGACCACAGAGAAGAGCAGGGCCTGGAACGTGGCCTAGTACCGCAAGCCCCATGGCGCCTTAAGGATTTTGCCATGCCCCATGTCTCGGAGGATCAATTTCCAATTGTTTTTCCCGAGTCAACAGTGGCAAACTTCGAATTAAAGTCGGGGACAATTCACATGCTGCCTACATTCCACGGCCTTGCTGGCGAGGACCCGCACTTTCATATCAAGGAATTTGTTGAGGTTTGTTCAACACTGCGCATCAAAGGTATGACGGAATCGGAAATCCGCCTGCGGCTCTTTCACTTCAGTCTCAAGGATCGCGCCAAGACATGGTTTCATTCATTGGCGCCGGCTTCCATTCACTCTTGGAGGGACTTGACGTCCAAATTCTTAACACAGTACTTTCCCGTGGAAAAGACAAATGAGTTAAAATCCAAGATCATGAACCCACGGCAAGACATGGAGGAGTCTTTCTTCGAGTTTTGGGAGCGGTTCAATCAGATGTTACGGGCGTGCCCCCACCACCATATTGATGCCCATCATCTTATGCTATACTTCTATGGAGGCTTGAAAACTAGCGATCGGACAATGGTGGATTCTCAATCCCAAGGGATTCTAGAAGGCACAGCCGAGGAAGCAAGGACCGCCTTTGAGAACATTGCTCAAAGGGAAAAACAGTTCAGCTACAGGGGTCCCTCCTCTAGAGCTACGGGTGATGCATCCGCCAAATACAAAGATGACGCCATTGCTCAGCTCACGGCAATGGTAAAACAATTGTGTAGCGAGAAAGCCAAAGGAGTTCACATCTGCGAGGTATGTTCAATTCAGGGCCACACATCCCAGGACTGCCCGGTTGTGGAAGAGGCCAACTTTGCTGGAGGGTTCAATAGCAATTCTCGACCCCGGAATGACCCATATTCCAACACTTACAATCCGGGGTGGAGAAATCATCCTAATTTCCGTTGGAGCAACAATCAAGCAGCCGCGAATCCCATGCCACCCCCTGGATTTGAGCAGCAAGCCGCAGGCCCTCAGGGGAACTACCACGGTCCTTCCTCAAACCAGAATGGCGGAAGCAAGTCTGTTGAGGACTCCATCCATATCCTAACTCAACAGCAGGCTCAACTCATAAAATTCATGCACGATAGCCAGAGTCAGACGGGAGACTTCAAAAATGCAATTGCAAACTTGGAGCGTCAAATGGGACAGGTGGCGAACCAACTAAATCAGCGGGAGCAGGGCAAGCTACCGAGTCAAGTCCTGGTAAATCCGAAAGGATTTCACAATCCTACGGCTAATGCCATCACGCTGGAGAAGGAAACACCACTTCAAGAACCCACATATGCCACCCTCACAGGACCTGAAACTGAGCCTCAACCTACTCTGCCAAGGATCACCGACCAGGGGGCGCCGCAACACATGCCACGGCCAACACCTCTGGCGCAGAACCAGTCCAATGAGTCACCAAGTGCCCTACCGCAAAGAGGACCTGACACTGCGCCTACTTCGGCCACGGCTGGCATGCAACCTGCTCCTAAGCCCAAGTCGCAGCACTCGAATACTTCTAACTCTAAACCTCAGAATTCCAATTCTAAAAAAGTCACTTTTGAGTTAGCTAATAATGTTGATTATCCATTTCCTCGCAGGTTCCAAAACAGGAATAAGCAAAAGGAGGACTTTGAGGAAGAAATCATCAGCATGTTGCAGAAGCTTCAGATCACACTGCCTTTCCATAAAATTGTCAAGCACATGCCTATCTTTGCAAAGCTGATCAAGGACTTAGTTGCAGGAAAGCGTGGTTTTAGCTCCACGGACACCATTGACATCCCTATGGCCTGCTCGGCTGCCCTTTTGCGCATGCCCCTTAAGGCCAATGATCCTGGGCCGCCATCCCTTCCATGTGTCATTCAGTCAAAAAGATTCGAACATTGCCTTTGCGACACGGGAGCATCAGTGAACAGCATGCCATTCCACATTTACAGGTCACTCAACCTAGGCGCACTCAAGCCCACGCACCTATGTGTCAGGTTGGCTAACGCTTCTGTAACCAACCTAATGGGGGTTCTTGAGGACGTACTGGTACAAATCGGAGATACATGCATCCCTGCCGACTTCTACGTACTAAGAATGGACAGAATTGACAAAAGTGCGGAACCTCCCCTCATCTTCGGAAGGCCCTTACTAGCCACAGCCGAGTGCCTCATCGACGTCAGAAAGGGCCAGGTCTCCATCAAGGTCCTGGACCAGCTTCGGACATTCTCCATCCATGACACCATCCAGTACCCTGCCGAGCCTATTGTAGATTTTCCGTTAAACACAATGGACTTACTGCTACGGGAGATAATTGCTCATTCTTGCATGACGGATGACCTTGAGAAGGCCGTTACTAGTAACCCACACACTGTGGATTCACTTACAGATAGCGTGATCGAAGAGGTACGAGCCCTTGACATCATGCCAGCCCTCCCATTGCACAGGCCTCCCCTCGAAGCGCTACCATTCACAAGTCAGAAAACCCTGCCGTCCATCATAAAGGCTCCTGAACTCGAGCTGAAGCCCTTGCCCGAGCACTTAAAGTATGCATATTTGGGCGACAATCAAACCCTTCCAGTCATCATTGCATCTACCCTAAGTACGAAAGAGGAAAAGGCATTGGTTCACGTCCTTAAGGTCAATCAAACGGTAATTGGATGGACAATAGCTGACATCAAAGGCATAAGTCCCGCAAAATGCATGCATCGGATACTGCTGGAGGAAGACTCCAAACCATCACGGGAGGCACAGAGGCGATTGCATCCACCTATGAAGGAGGTCGTGAAGAAAGAAGTCCTAAAGCTCTTGGACGTTGGAATCATCTATCCAATTAGTGACTCCAAGTGGGTGAGCCCAGCCCAGGTCGTGCCAAAGAAAAGTGGGATCACGGTGGTTAAAAACGAGCAGGATGAGCTTGTACCTCAACGGATTCAAACAGGATGGAGAGTGTGCATCGACTATCGAAAGCTAAATATAACCACACGCAAGGACCACTTTCCTTTGCCCTTCATTGATCAAATGCTCGAGCGCCTGGCTGGACACTCCCACTATTGCTTCTTGGACGGCTACTCAGGATACAATCAGATTGCTATTGCACCCGAAGATCAAGAAAAAACAACATTCACATGCCCATATGGCACCTTTGCATACAGAAGAATGCCGTTTGGATTGTGCAATGCCCCAGCTACCTTTCAGCGTTGCATGATGAGCATCTTCTCCGATATGGTGGAAGATATAATTGAAGTATTCATGGACGACTTCTCAGTGTTTGGACATTCATTCGAACTGTGCTTAGTTAACCTAACCCGAGTACTGGAACGGTGCAGAGAAAGCAACTTAGTGCTGAACTGGGAAAAGTGCCATTTCATGGTACAACAGGGAATTGTCTTGGGTCATGTGATCTCTAGCCGAGGCATTGAAGTGGACAAAGCAAAGTTAGACATAGTAGAGAGGCTGCCGTACCCCACTACAGTCAAAGAGGTTCGATCGTTCTTAGGGCATGCTGGCTTTTACCGCAGATTCATCAAAGATTTCTCGAAAATCACAAGACCTTTGTGTGATCTTCTAGCCAAGGACGCCACATTTGAGTTCACTAAGGGATGCCGTGAGGCATTCAACACACTCAAGGCAAAGCTCACGGCATCACCCATCATCATGCCACCGAATTGGGACTTACCATTCGAACTAATGTGTGATGCCTCAGACTTCGCCATAGGAGCAGTTTTGGGACAGCATGTTGACAAGCTCCCTCATGTCATTTACTACGCAAGCCGAACCCTGAATGATGCCCAGCTGAACTACTCCACCACCGAGAAGGAGCTCCTTGCTGTTATCTTTGCCCTGGAGAAGTTCCGTTCATATCTAATTCAAACCAAGGTCATAGTATACACGGATCATGCTGCCTTGAAGTATCTGCTCACTAAAAAGGACGCCAAGCCAAGGTTGCTACGTTGGATGCTACTGCTCCAGGAATTCGACCTTGAAATCAGAGACAAGAAGGGCAGCGAAAACGTGGTCGCTGACCATATGAGCCGATTGCTTCACAGTTCCAATGAAGAGGCCGATCAGTTGCCCCTCCTTGAGACCTTTCCTGACGAACAGCTCTTCGCAATCCAAGCTATTGATCCATGGTACACCGATCTCATTAATTACCTTGTCACTAAGCAAATTGCTTCATCTTTAAACAGGTATCAAAAGGACAAGCTGGCTAAACAAGCTAAGTACTACATATGGGATGAGCCGTACCTATGGAAGCATTGTCCAGACCAAATCATTCGGCGCTGCATCCCAGAAGACGAGATGAAATCCGTCTTGACTTTTTGCCATAGTTTGGCATGTGGGGGCCATTTTGGAGCTAAGAAAACAGCCCTCAAGGTACTCCAAAGTGGACTCTACTGGCCCACACTTTTCAAGGATGCACACGAATTTGTACTCACCTGTGACCGCTGCCAACGCCTAGGTAACATCGGCCCTCGAAATCAAATGCCATTACACCCTATTCTTGTGGTCGAAATCTTCGACGTATGGGGCATTGATTTTATGGGGCCTTTTCCGAATTCCTTTGGCAATCTTTATATTCTGCTTGCAGTTGATTATGTCTCCAAATGGGTGGAAGCAATCCCCACCAAAACTAACGACGCCAAGGTAGTGGTGCGTTTTTTACAGAGTCACATCTTAGCCAGATTCGGCGCACCTAGGGCAATCATCAGCGATGGGGGGGCACACTTCTGCAATCATTCGTTTGCAGCCCTAATGAAGAAGTATGGCGTCACCCACAAGGTCTCAACACCGTATCACCCTCAAACGAGTGGCCAAGCGGAAGTGTCCAATCGGGAAGTCAAGGCCATATTGGAAAAAACGGTAAATCCTAACCGCAAAGATTGGTCCAGCAAATTGAATGATGCACTGTGGGCCTATCGGACCGCATACAAGACCCCGATTGGCATGTCTCCCTTCCGGCTGGTTTTTGGAAAAGGCTGCCACCTACCAGTGGAATTGGAGCATAAAGCATTCTGGGCTATTAAGCAGATGAACCTGAACTGCGATGACGCTGGAATACATAGGAAGCTTCAGCTAAGTGAATTAGAGGAGTTGCGAAACGAGGCCTTTGACAGTGCTCGTATCTACAAGGAAAAGACCAAAGCTTTCCACGACAAGCGCATTCAGCCCAAGGACTTTCACATCGGACAGGAAGTCCTCCTCTTTGACTCCCGGCTCAGACTAATGCGAGGTAAGTTGCGTTCAAGATGGACTGGACCATTTATTATTACTAACGTTTTTCCTCATGGTGCAGTTGAAATCCAGCACCCGGAACGGCAGGATCCGTTCAAGGTAAATGGCCACCGCCTCAAACACTACTTGAAGGACCTTTCTAATCCAAGCGCAGTCAACCCTGCAACTCCGCATGCGCCCAGCTCCTAGCATGTCAGCCCCGTCTTGCCTAGACGTTAAATAAAGCGCTCCTAGGAGGCAGCCTAGCCCCGGTTTGTATTTCTCACTTCCTTTTCTGTTTCTGCCCGTTATATCTCTCAAACCTTTCTACTGTTGTCATGCTTATTGCTTATCACATTGAGGACAATGTTCAGTTTAGGTTTGGGGGTGTGAATTTAAAATTTTACATATAGAAACAAGTAGGTTTGGGGGTGATACACGACCAGGACATTTAAATTTCTGCTTGTGATTGGTATGATAGCTTGTTAATAGGAATGTATATGCTAAGTTAACTATCTTTGCTTTACTAAGAGTCATGCCATGGTTAAGTAGTTCATAATCTGCACTTCACAATGCCATGTTTTTAAGTGATTAAGTGAACGAAATAACTGAATTTGAGTGAACCTTAGAAAATTAGTGGAGACTACCCTGTGAGATCTTTGAGCCTAATTGCCATTCTTTCTGAGGGATATACTTGTTTCTACTCTTAAACACTCATCACTTTTGTTCTTAATTGTTGATCTCATTACATCATATTTGCATTGAATTTTAAAGAACTAACATCATTTAGATACTCTTGATTTAATGTATGTTTTGCCATAAGAAGTGATGTAGGCTATGTGTGCTTTAACCTCTAAAGGCCTTATCCTACCCTATTGCATGCTCCCTAAGCCAATTTTGAAGCCAAACACTCAACCTTTTCTTTCATCACCCAAAGTATAACCTAACCCAAAATACTTAGCCATTCATCACAGCCATACCCTATAACCTCAGTTTGTGCTAAGGTTGCCATAAATGAGATTCAGGGTGAGAATGAGAGGTGAAAGAAGATGATGCCCAATTCAAAGGACATTGGCGTCAATTGAAAGTTCAAAAGTAAAGAAAAGATTTACAAGTTGCAAGCTGCATGAAAATTTGAGGAAATCATTGCATGATCTTGGTTCAATTCAATTCAAAGACGAACAAAAAAAAAAAAAAAAAAAAAAAAAACGTTCAAATCAAAAGAACGAAAGAAACGTTGAGAAAAAGAAGGAAAAAAATAAGTGAAAAACAAAGTGAATTGAGCCAAGTGAGCCAAGAGCCTCAAAATAAGCCACAAGAGCCACAAAATAAGTCATCAGGAAAGCACAATGTCGTGGGCCTTAAGAAAGGATTCAGTTCAGAAATTCCAAGTTCAATTCATGACTTCTCATGCCTTGGCACAACTCAGGTTCTTTGAATCCCATCCTTCCTTGCTAAACCCCAAAGCTTAGCCCCAATACAACCTAAAAAGGAAGACCTAACTGATCTTATGGACAATCATACTGCGGATTAAGGTACGTATCTATGTTCTTAAAGTTCAATTCCTTTCATGAGATCTTTATTTCCATAAAGTGCTATTCGTCATTGTTACTTATATGTGATTAAATTTGAATTTCATAACATAAACTCATCACATATACTTGAAAAGAGTGTAAGCCTAGGATTCTTGTGTGAATTGAGAGTTGCCTAGTGAGGATTAGAGTCGAGGCGAAATCTTTCTAGGGCACTTAGATGAAGTTGTTTTCAAACTTGAACACCTGAAAATATTGGCATTTATACACGTACCCCTTCACATGACACTCACGGCTATGGCATTCCTTTTAGTTCTGCAAAGCATGTCTACTTACTTTGATTCTTATTAGCTTGTTAAGAGTACTATATCTAGCATCTTTTTGTTTAAGTAAAACGGTTGTGGGTATCGTGCTGTTATAACCCTCAGGAGACAAAACTCCTCCTACTAGGTGAACCTAGGGGTTTAAATGTTCTATCTTAACTAAAATCGAGTCTTTTCATTTTGTTAGCATTTGTTTTGCTCAGGGACTAGCAAAAGATAGGTTGTATTTGATCAGTCGTTATTTATGCATCATTTTGAGGTCTTTATATGCCTCTCTTACATGTCTTTTGAATGATTTCGTGCCATCAATAGTAGAAAATGATCAATCTTGTGAGACTTGTGCAGAGTTAGAAAGATAGGAAAAATCTGGAAAGAACGCAAAAAGAATGACTCAAATCGGAGTCCAGATGAAGGAGATGTCCTCATTTCAATATCAGGTCCTGAACGGAGGCCTGAGTGCGCCAGTGCGCCTATTTTGGGCCACTGGCCAAGTACCTCATATCAGGCCCTCCGGGTCCCGAACTTGTGTTTCATGACATCAAGGTCAAGTCCTAGAAGTGCCAAGGTCGCGCCAAGGCAGGTCGAGGACATGTCCCAAGAACTCCCATCCGAGCCCAGAAGTGCGCCCAAGTCGGGGTCCCTGTTCCGCCAGCGGTGGATCCGAGGTTCTCCCTCTGCGCCAAGCATGACAACATTTGCGCCAAGCCTGAACGACGATGCGCTTCTAGTATACTCCTAACGTACTTCAAAAGCGCGGTCCCAGATCCTGATTACGAAGACAGTCAAAAATCCAAGTTTGGCCAGCTTGCGTTCCCACTTGCCAGCTTGCATTCACACTTCCGGCCATGCTCTGATTGGTTCGAATAGATTTTAAAGACTTTATAATTAATTAAAAGTAAAATAACTTTCCCTATTCCTATAGGACATGGTTTTACCAATCTGTATAGAACAAGGTTATACCAATCCTTATAGAACAAGGTTTTCCCTTTGTCTATAAAAGGGAGCCTTTGTTCAGTGTTTTAGGGAGATAATTAGCTAGGGACGTTTTTGTTTTCTGGAAAAACAGAGACCTGAGCCACAGAGTTCCGTTTTGGTTTTCTACGAGAATTAGGGACCATATATTTTCGGAGATAATCTTTCACTTAGATTATTGGACGTGGAGCTTGGAGAAGAAGGCCCTGCCGTGTCTTCTGCTGCATCTGTTCTTAACAATCTCTTCTGTACCCTTATTTTCATTATTGCAATTTACTTATGGATTCAATTATACTTGTGTTTATTTCAGTTATGTGTGAGTAGTCATTAGGATTAGGGCTGCTTGAAGCCCTAGCCATGTTAGCTTATTGATTGGATTTCTGGCTCTTGATTATGATTGCTATGCATGCTGAATAAGTTGGATTACTATGCTTAATGAACTTAATTTATGCCTATAAGATTAGCTACCTTGTTTGCATATAATTATAGATGTAATTGCTTGAGTGACCGTCATATCATCTTGTGATTTGGAGCATCGAAAGTATTCGTACTTGTAATCTTAACTCATGACGACCTAGGATTGCATGCCACTTTGCTAGGCTAATGTGGTGTCATTAAATTCTCTTTAAACTTCATGCATCATCTTAAAAGGTAGGTGATAGACGTTCTAGGCATATGCCCTGTTTAGAACATGCTAAGTAAGAGGGAATAAGATGTGTCTAGTGAACCTAGCCAGGTCCTAGGCACGGGCACCTAATTCAGAAAATGCATAGTAATTTGATCAAGGAAATCTGGTTAAGAGCTATAATTGGTTAGAGTGGATAGTAAGCCTTAATTCGCCTTAGTTAACAACCTTTCATTCTTGCATTGTTATTTTCTGCACTTTGATTTACTTGTCTTTAAATTTCAGTTATCACATCATAAACCCCCCCCTGTGTGTGCGTGTGTGTGTTTTTATTTAAGTTAACAAATCTGAACTAAATTGGTCATAAAGTTGATACAAGTCCTCGATGGATCGACTCTTGCTGTGCTACTATACTATACTTATCGATTTGTGCACTTGCAAGGATTTTATAACTGTTAGAATTGAATTGCATATTTCTTGCTCTTTAAATCTACCAACACCCAGCAGCTTGCATATATAAGCTGGTCCACGTATTATTCTATCATATTCTTCCAACTTGGGACTAATTAGTAATTAGGCATCCAGAGCTTTCTACAAAATCCAGAAGCAGAAAGGTCACAACCAAAGAGTTCCTCAATCACAAGCTGATAGACAAACATTAATTTGCACTGAAATGTAACTGTCAAAACTACCCTTGCATCAAATATCACAAAAAACTACACAAATCTATACTACCAGAATAATCGCACGCGTTTTCTTCATTTTCATACACAAAATGTATGCAGGCAATAATTGCGAAATTGGGATAAGAACCTCAACTAACGAAGAAATTCAATAAAACAAAAAATTCCTGCTATTTCAAGAAGTCACAAGTACAAAGAACAGGCAAAGCCAGCACATACAGAAAAAGAATCTATGCCCCTAACCAAACCTTCAAGCGAGTAATCTAATCCCAGCTAGGCTGGCTTAATCAGTCTCTTCGGGAGCAATTTCTGGTGCAAAGAAGAATTCAGATGCAAAAAGGACGTTTCTGATTCAAGCTGTTCATACTTCTCAAACCATCCTATTGTATCAACCAACTGTTACTATGTTCCAGGTTGTGCATTTAGATTCGACTTCCAAAAGCATTAGTTTCTTCGAAGCAGAGAAGCATCATGATTCGGATTTTCGTTCAACAGAGACTTCTTTCAGACTCTCAGTGGTTGCTTTTACAGGTAATGGTAAGTCTATCAACATGTTCGGAGGGGCAAAATACATGTGTAGTGACATCATACAGATAATGATACCCAAGAAAAGCTGCAACAATATAAGCAAAGCGAACCGAAGTTATTAATATCTAATATACGGTTTCCAGAGAGATAGCGAGAGCATAAGTGCGTGGAGACATACCTGCAATGTGGGCTTGAAAGTGAAAAGGTATACTGATAAAACCATTGTCAGCAGCATTGCCATTGAGGTTGAATACACCTGAAAGAAATAGATAAATGAGCAGAGACAGTTGAAACTTGAAAGCCTAGGAAATAAAGTCAGAGGGCTGCACTCTGTTGTACTGGTCTTTTAAAAAATAAACATGAACACAAAGAGATTCAGGTTTTATCACGGGAAAAGAAGGAACTACTAAATATAAAGATTGCTACCAGTACCACTAACATGATTCGTGCTGCATCCATCTAAAATGAAAAAAGATTGAAAATAGTAATAACGCCTATTACAAGAGAATTACGGATACTAGGCCAAAGGTTTGATAATTACCTTCACAATATTGTCAGCATACTTCATCAGCCATGAAACAAGCAAGCCAGTAGATCCAAGATTTAACACCACCAGCCAAGTTGTAAGAGTATATCCATTGAAAAGTCGTCGCCACCAAGGTCCATTCTCAAAACCACCCTTGAAATCATCAAAAAGAAGCCGTGCTATGTTGAAAATCACACCAAACCTGTAAAGGATTTCCATTACATCAATATAGTAGGCATGCTTAGAAAATACAAGCTAGGACAGTAAATAAAACTCATGCACATATCTCAAGCAGTTCAAAATTTATATGATGAACTATCACATGACAAGACACTAATGAATTAACAAATAATGTTACATTTTCTATATCGCGATCCTAAAAGAGCATAAAGAGGCCTATATTCTTACTTGTAATATATAAGAAATTCCAGCAAAGATAAGCAAAGTTATAGAAATAGCTTAGTAGTAAATAGCATGATTGACATCGATCACAAGAATCAAGACATGGTGTGGAGAAAAGATACCTACGTATACAATTGTAAATTCTGCCAATACAAGCTATCATTGTTCTTCTTCATCAGAAACTCTGTGTAAACACCTGCTAATGCTGACATACAAGCAGATAGGATACCCAGCATATATCCTTGGATTGGTGCTGAGAACAAAGAATCACATGATGCTTCTCCACAACCTTTCACCTACAAGATTAAAATCAAATCAATAAATGAAAGACCAGTCAGTCTAATACACAATCAATAACTAGAGCATATTAATTGCATCATTCAAGAAATTCCTGAATCAGAGATTTTTTTTTCTCATCCAATAGAAAACAAGAACTTATGTTATGCATTAAGAACTCATGTTATGAAGATAAGCTACATTTCTGGGAATGGAGATGTCATCAATAAAACCTCAAGTAATTTCATCTAAGTCTTAGAAAGTCAAGAAAAGTATCATATTTCTGGATTCTAAAAGTAATAGTGTAGTAAGATGATAACAGACAACTTTATCTTTTTAACAGGGTCCGTCAAACAACAGGTTTCAATTCTTCGAAGTGTACACTAAATCATGACAAGAATCCTACTTAATAACAGCACTGCTTCTATCCACTTTGAAACTGTCCTAAACGATAGACAGCAGGAGCAAAATAGATTCAACAACATAGAACAGATATTATCATCACCTGGCTTGTGGTTGTCCCAACGGCTAATAAAACAATTGCTATCCATTGTAGATTTGACAGCTTTCTTCTCAGGAATAGTCTGAACCATCAAATAAAACAGATCAATCAATCAATTAATAATGAAGATATAACTGAAAAAAGTTAATTCCAAATAGAAATTTAAAAAAAATGAAAACCATTCAGATTTTGAGTCACCACGAAAACCAATTAAGTACGGACCTGAACAATATTCCAGTAGTAACAATCTTCAGATTACCCATTATCTGATAAGTGGAAGTATCCACATATACAAGAGTGGCAAACTGAACATTGTTATGAATTAAATATATGATAGAAGGAATAGGATATAAGCGCACGCTCTTCCAATCTGTAGTCATTCGTACAGAAGGTGAGATGCGGCACTCTCTCCAAAGAAGTACACTGGACACTGCAAGCTGTAATTTAAAGAACGAAACAACATATAAGTACAACAAAAAGGGCATCCGATATTCGAAGAAAGGAAATGAGCCACTATATAGTGTAAAACTGTCTCTAATTGATGGCTTAAAGAACGTGACTTTTTTATTTTCAAAAGTCAATATGACTTTGAAAACTAAGAGATTGGCTTAATGAAGATCGGTAAAGATAAGTACCTTGAATACTTCAGCAAGAAATGGAACAGTTGCATAGTCATACTTATATTTTCCATTGCTTTGAGAAAGAGTTGTCAAGATTCCCTGACATAAATAAAATTATGAGGGGATGAATAATCATTTCTGGGAGATTCAAATATAGATATAAAAATTATGAGGGGATGAACAAAACTGAATCTATAAACCAACACTGTCAACTTGCCAACACAAAATAAAAAGAAAAGCTTGGGCTCAACTCTCACTCTAGACATTTTATAGACATGAAAAGTTTAGAGCAAATAACTTGTTAGAAATACGTACACAACGCTGATTGTTATAATGCCAAAAGGCAATGAAACAGACTTCCAGAAACTAACTGTGTTTATAAGTTTTCACTCATCATCGGAAGTGGAAAAATTCATAGAACTGTGTATAAAGGTGAGGAACCTTGCATCTCTAGTAACACTCAGAAATGAAAAATGAGCACTTCCTCGAGCTGTAACTATCTAATTCAATCCCTTTTAGAAAGAAACAAGCTAATAATTTTGTATAACTGTAAATCAATATTTTCTAGAGAAAACTAGTTTGTTGCCCCAGTGTGTTTTATAGAAGTCTGCCAGGCCATTCACCACAAATTGATCCAAAACCAGCAGTTATATCCCAAACCCTTCATACAGTTCCATAAAATACAAAAGTTAAGCCATTTAGGGTCCACCCAATTCCCTAAGCCATGAGTCTACAAATCTGCACATGAGTACATCCATTCATAAATCTCAAGCAACAATTCATATATCCTACAAGTTTCAAGCATTACCACCTCTAAATTAATTACATTATCAGATATTCGAAATTTGAGAAGGGCACAATATGTCCTTTCAAATACCTTGTTCTTTCAAAAGCTTGAGAAATGTAGCCTGCGTAGTTGTACTTTTCACAGCTCAAATATTAACCACAGTTTGATCTCTTTCAGTCAGCATAAGCAATTAAAGCTACAAAGTACAACAATTCAGAACCATTTCCTACCAATTACAGCTAAGCGCATTGCGCCAATGACAATCATACACACACTTTGCTTTCGTAAGACAAACCTAAACATTTACATAAACAGAAAGAAAAATATAAAATAAGAAGTAAACAATAACTACAAATTTAAAATACTTTGAGGGAAATTAATTGAAAACTTGTACTAAGTTCATTTGAGCTCAGCTGGACCAAAAAATTCCCAAATTTTGTAAGGCTTCCAAAATATAGACATTGCAGAACACAGATTCAGACTTTAAGAGCAAATAGAGATCCAGAAAACAGTAAAACGCTAAAGGGTAGTAACAACACGACCAGAAATTGTAGGTTTTGAAGGTTGACAGACCTGAGAGCTGGTGAGGACGGTGAGGAGCGCGGCAACAGAGTACCACTGCATCGTCTTCTCCAAAGTGACAACCAGAAGTTGCGCGCATAAAGAGTGTATCTTGGGCCGTTGCTAAAGAAGAAACATACACACTGATTCGGGCATTATATTTTGCAATTTTTGGGTGAGCTCTGCTAACTTGTGCTTTCAATCATGAGATTGGAGAAGAAGGGACTGTAATCTAATGAAGACCATTTTTTAGGATTTAATTTAATTTTGAATCTTTCATCGATGAATAATTTAGCTGAAAACTCCTCTGTAGTTGAGTTGGGCTTTCTTCACTTAACACAAAAATGGATGACTTCGGTTCAGTCAAAGCTTGGGCTTCTATATAAAATGCTCGGTGTTCTCTCATGGGCCCAAACTGAAATTGCTAATCTGTTGTAATTATATATTTTATTTTAATAGAGAAAAACATTCTCACGTGATATTACCAATTTTTTATAGAGGTAATTATATATAGGTTTTTTTATTAGAATATAATATATAAAATAGTCCACTATAGTAAATAGGTACAGTAACTATAGATCAACGTAAGATTTTGACTGTTATTTAATCCATGTTAGTTTTTTTTAGTCATGTATTTTTTTAAAAATTACAAGGCATGTCATTTAAGTCCTGTATATTGTTATATTTTATTAAAATAAAAAACCTATTTATTTGTTAAAAAAAAAAACCTACTTATCGTTTTAGAAAAAAAAAACCTATTTTTCCTCCCAATAGAAGTCCTATATATTTTGAAACCTATAATCAGATGTGACCTACATTCTCGTCTAGTTTTTTTCAACCTAGGTTCTTTGTGGTTCAGTTGATGCCCAACTTTCAGGTATTTATTTATATACCTAATTTAGAGGAATGATTTCTTTTTTTATTTTGATGTAGTTTCATTATGTAAGATTTTGAGTTATTCGATTTTGGTGAAAGATGTGTTTTATTTGATATTATCATAAATCTCCATCACAGGTCACATTATATATGTTTTTCTATGTACTGAACCGATATTGGGCTAATTTCTCTATCTAAAAGGTATTTTCTCATTTGGCTTGTCATCAAATTTTGTTTACCTGTGTAAATAGGTTCAATCAATTTAACTCACAATTAATGGTTTCAACCTCTTTCGCAGGTTTGTTAAAAAAAACAAAAAAACTAACCTAGTTTTTACAAAATTATTATTTTATCGAAGGTATATTACCTATTCCTTAAAATTACTAAGGAATTAACCTACCTAATAGGCTTATTCCATGAACCTTTTGGATAGGTATTTTATACTTTTACGTATACTCTATTATATGTCTTTTATTTATTTTTAATTAGATTATATGTTTTCTACTTACAGAGAAAAAGACTCGATCCTTTTCAAATTCAAACACTTCCCAAATAAATTCTATTAAAAATATGAAACTCATGTATTTTTAAAAGAAAAGATAATATGAATGTAAGGACCATTCCTGAATTTTGCCTCGAAATCCGTAAAAAGCCCTTATCTCGTCTGACAGCTATTTTTCCACAAAATTTACTACCAGGAATACCCTTACTTGTTAAGTATTTTAAATAACCTTACTGACTACACCTACCTGTCAGACGCAGGATAGTTTACAGGTCACAGCCGAAAACTCGGAATAATGGGGGTCCCATGAGGTAACACGCTCTGACACCAAATGTCAGTAGGTCAGACATTGTTGAAACCTCTACTGTAATAACACAAGACAACTGATTGGTCAGCCTCTTGCAAACGATCAATAACTCGTCCATCTGGGTCACCGCCCACACCAACCCACTGACCCGGATGACGAAGTAACCAGACTTGGTTGAATTGAGTCTCACTGACTTATCCCGAGTCATACTCGATATCCCGACTCACCCTGAGCACCCCGAGTGGTAACTTGATATCCCGACTCGTCCTGAGCACCCCGATTGGTAACTCGATATTCCTATTCCTCCTGAGCACCCATTTTGTTAGGGTTATGAGAGGAGTCTTTTTAATCAGAGAAAAGAAGAAAATAAAGAAGAAAAAAAGAAAAAAAAGAGCAGCCACGGGACATAAATTATTGGCAGTCAAGGGACAAAGAAACGCTTGCTCTCCCTTATTCAGCGAATTAATATGCACATAAATTCTTGGCAGCCAAGGGGTAGACACACACACAAGAGAGAAGTAAAGAGTCTCCCCCTCACCTCACTTGGAACGTCTCCTTATCTCCCTAAATCTGAAAAACGTGAGGCTCTCACACAAGGTAGCAATTTCTCTTCCTTTTTCCCTCACTTGAAAAAACTGCAGAAACGTCGGGGGCTCTCACACAAGGACTCAGCCACACCATCCTATTCTGCTCCATCCTTCAAGGTTCCAAGGTCTAAAAGGCTTAGGAAGCAAGGAGGAACGTCAAGGCGCCATCCAATCACTATGGCTGATCAACACATCGTCAAAGAGCTATCTTCTTCCTCTTTTTATTTTATGTTTTGTATGTTCCTATTGTCTATTTAAATTATGGGTAACTAAGTACGTTAGTTAGGGCTCGATTGAAGCCCTAATCATGTTTCTTTAAGGATTTCGATATGCCTTTGCTGTAAACTACTTTTGTGATGCTTAATTGATTAATTTCATATTATATTTTACTCTTTACATACGTTATGTTATGCTTGATCACCATATGCATGTTGTGTATTGATTTTGTTACATAGGTAAATTTAGATGACCGAATCTTGTGCATGTGAGAGTAACAAAAGAACTAGTTATAAGTTCTTGAAATTAATCATCATGAATAACTAGAATAGATACCATGTTCTAGGAGTTGTGTGTTTGTCGATTTCCATTGTGTTATGCATTCTTAAAGTGCAACTTAGTAGATACCATGCTAAACACTTTAAGAATGAAAAGAGTTAGCGTAGATACCCATGCCTAACTTATTGCTCAGGGAAATCAATAATTTAAAGAGTAGATATCATGTCTTCAGGTTGACAAACATGAGCATCTAAAATCTGTTTTGCAGCATTGTGCATGTCGTTTGCTTAAGGAAGAAGATTTGCGGTGAACATCGAATCCCTAACTGGTTTTCTCATTGTTTTAACCTCAATCCAATTCTATTTTTAATCAAACGTTGTTTTTAATATTTTGTTTCGAAATTTTCGGTTTTCAAAATCATCTTAAAATCATCATTTTGAACACCGAGTCCCTTCGTGTATTGCACATTAACTTTGATAAATCTTAATGTTTTGAAATAAGTTTTTTTTAGGGTTTTCTTTCACTTTTGTATTTTTAGTTTGTGCCATTTAGTTAGTAGTTCTAGGAAATCAATTTTAAACACATATTAATCCAGTCCTCGTGGGAATGATCTCGTATTTGCTTTCTATACTATTTGTCTGATCTTGTGCACTTGTGAGTTAAAACGTGCATATAGTTGCTTAATTTTTAGGTTGCTATTTGTACAACAAGTTTTTGGCGCCGTTGCTGGGGACTGTGTAACTAGTTTGTGCTAAAATTGATCAGGTATGGGAGCATTTCAAGGAGTTGGTTCTCAAGTGTCCACACCACAATCTATCTCAAGACGATCAGGTACAAGATTTTTATGAAGGTTTAAATGATATTAACAAATAGCAGTGATGAAGCCATTGAAGCTATTTGAGACCCTAAGTGAAAATTCTCAGCAATTCTCATTAAGAGGGAGACAAGGAGTAAAAAGTAAAGCTGTTTATGAAGTTAGCACAAATGGTGAAGTCCAGAGTCAAATGGCAGCAATGGTGAAGAAGTTAGATATGCTGGTGAAAGCAATGTCAGCTCAGAACATCTCTCAAGTTCAACAAGTTGCTAAAGTCGAGGTATGTGTTATATGTTCTCATTCGAATCATACTACTGAGACTTGGTCTATGTCTTGTTTTACAGATCATGAGCTAGCTAATTATGTGGGGAAAAATAACTATCATCCCAAGAACAACCCATATTCGAACACTTATAATCCAGGATGAAAAGACCACCCAAATTTCTCTTGGAGAAACAGTCAGAATGTGCTTAATCCACAAGGGCGGCAAAAGAACTTCCAGCAGGGAAGTAATTTTCATGCTTCATCACATGTGGCACAACCAAATACTGACCAGAAGAAGAATAATCTTGAAGGTGCCATACTCCAGTTCTTGACTGCACAGCAATAGACAAATGCTCTAACTAGTCAGAACATTCAGAAACTAGAAGCCACAACTAGCCAAGCTATTCAGAGATTAGAGGCACAAGTAGGGCAAATGGCAAAGGAGTTAAGTTAGAGGAAGAAAGAAGAGTTTCCATCACAAACCATACCTAATCCGGGAGGCCAGGAGCAGCTCAAGGCTGTGACAATCCTTAGAAGTGGCAAGGTAGTTGACAACAAGGTGGTGACAAATGAGAAAGATCCAAAAAATGTTGAACCAACTCCAGCCACAGAGGTAAGTGAGAAGGAGAAGGTGATATTGCCACCCTTCCCTCAAAGGTTAGTTAAGCAAAAGAAAGAAAAACATCTTCTTGATATTTTTGAAATTTTGAGAAAGTAGAAATCAACATTCATTTACTTGATGCAATTAAACAGATTCCATCTTATGCTAAGTTTTTAAAGGATTGTTGTACACACAAAAGACAGTTTCAGGAACATGAGAAAGTTGCATTGACTGAGGAGGTAAGTGTGGTTTTATTGAGAAAGCTACCACCTAAACTAAAAGATCCAGGTAGTTTTACTATTCCTTGCAGGGTTGGTAACCGTCTGTTTCAACGTGCTTTGCTTGATTTAGGAGCAAGCATTAACTTGATTCGTTATACCGTTTATGAGGAGTTGAGGTTGGGGGAGCTCAAACCAACCTCAATTACATTGCAATTGGCAGATAGAAGCATCAGAAGACCTAGAGGTATATTAGAGGATGTTTTAGTTCAGGTAAATGAATTTATTTTGCGTGCTGATTTTGTTGTTCTGGATATGGAAGATTCCCTTATGCCATCTTCATTACTTATTATTCTTGGTATACCCTTTATGGTAACTGCTGATACAAAGATAAGTATGAAAAATGGTACTATGCGCATGAAAGTTAATGGTAAGAAGATAGCAATCATGTTGTCTGACACTATCAAATTGCCACATGATAACCATGATTGTTTCAAGATTGATGTGGTAGGAAGTATTGTTAGGCAAGTGTTTCAGGTACATATCATTGACCCTTTGGAGGCATGCATAGCACACAACCTCACAAGGCTGAATTATGAACGTGGATGTGATGTTACAGAGATAGACCTTCATGAAGCTGTGCATTCTCTTGAGGCTTCTCAGCCTTATCCAAGTAAGTATGTACCTCCCTTTGAAACTCTTATGTCTACTAATACTGCTCTTGTCCCTTCTATTGTCAGGGCACAAGAACTAGAATTGAAGCAACTACCTGAACAATTGAAGTATGCTTACTTGGGAGAGAACCAGACATTACCAGTGATAGTTGCTGCAAACTTGAGTTTGGTGGAGCAAGAGATGTTGTTGAGAGTTCTTAGGGAGCACAAGACTGCATTAGGGCGGACCATTGCCGACATCAAAGGCATAAGTCCATCCAAGTGCATGCACAAAATCCTCCATGAAGATAATGCAAAGCCTAACAGGGATGCTCAGAGACGGCTTAAACCACACATGAAGGAAGTAGTGAGAGCAGAGGTTCTTAAGCTCTTGGATGTTGGCATCATCTACCCCATGTCAGATAGCAAATGGGTGAGTCCAGTTCATGTTGTGCCTAAGAAGAGTGGAATCACAGTGATGAAGAATGAAGAGAATGAGCTTGAAGAGTTGAGGTATGATGCATATGAGAATGCTAAGTTTTATAAGGAATGGACCAAGGCGTATCAAGATAAGTGGCTAGTTAGGAAGGAGTTTCATGTGGGATAGAAGGTGTTGATCTACAATTCAAAATTGAGACTTTTCTCTAGTAAGCTCAAGTCTAGGTGGTACGGTCCTTATGTTGTTACAAAATTTTTCCCTCATGGAGCTTTGGAGGTTCATAGCAAAGAGAAGAATCAGACATTCATGGTGAATGGGCACATAGTAAAGCCCTATATTGAGATGAGCTTTGAGCCTAGAGAGGAGGATGTGACTCTCCAACCTGTTCAGTACATTGCATGAGAGTCCAACAGTCTGGCTGAAGACTATAAACTTAGCACTACTTGGGAGGTAACCCAAAGGGAAGTTGGGAGGCAACCCATGTGAAGTGGATGATGACAGTTTTGGCACTCTACAACCACTGACAATCAGATTTGCTTTCTCTCACCCTGTCCTTCTTTGTCGTTAACTTTGCCTTCATTTGTTTTCTTTTGTTTTATTTTATTTTATTTTCTTTGTGTGTGTCGTCGCTTGTTTCTCCTTCCTTAAATGCTTCATTGTTTATACTTTAACTTTCAAACATTGAGGACAATGTTAGATTTAGGTGTGAGGGGGAAACACTTGTATTTTCCGTTGATTTTGCATTGGTTTAAAAAAAAAAAATTTGACAGCTTTGTTTTTAGACTTAGTTTGTGTTGGTTTTAGTAGTTTTAAATTGGGTAGTTTTTGTGTTTTTTTTTTTTTTTGTGTCTTAGGTTTCTTTCCAACACAATGATGAGATTTGGTTTTTAATTGCATGACTTTAAGATGACTTCTAAGCATGATTCAAGGTCTAAAATTATTCTTGGGTTAATACTCAAGTATTCATGGTTATCATATGCAAAATCACATGTAATCACCCGAGTAAGTGGTAACCATAACATGCTTAATTGAATGAAGCTCAATACAACCCTTTTGTGAGCTTTTGAGCCTTTATCCTTTGTTTGAGAGAGTTGTATTTTTTTAATCTATCACTTTCTTGTCAATTAAGTTGTTGCATGAGCTCATCTTTCCAGTTGCTACTTGAATTGCTTATCATCATTGGAACTAAATGCTAGAACTGGTACTAATTTATTTTCGAGTCATTGAATTGATTTGCATGACATACTTGAGATGATGAAGGCACCTAGATTACCATCATTGCCAAAATGGCCTTTGACCCATGATACACTTTCCTCTAG
Organism: Oemleria cerasiformis; assembly: GCA_037349345.1. Taxonomy (NCBI): domain Eukaryota; kingdom Viridiplantae; phylum Streptophyta; class Magnoliopsida; order Rosales; family Rosaceae; genus Oemleria; species Oemleria cerasiformis. The sequence goes on from JAZGTL010000018.1 coordinate 2,832,348, forward strand.
GTAAACCCATGTTGAGCCTTTGTTTAAGCTTTTTTGTTTCATAACCTTCATTTTCCTCATCTAGCCTAAACATGACTTTCATTCTTACCCTTTTTCTTAAGGAGTAGTGAAGCATAATTTGTAGAAACTTAATTGTGAATCAAGGGGTGTTTAAAGAGCAAGTTTGGGGGAATGTTAAAAAAAAAAAAAAAGATAAAAATTGTACACGGTTCGGAGTGTGCACCAGAAAAAAAAAAAAAAAACAAAATCAGCATTTTGTTTGGATTGTTATTCCCTTACCGTTCATGTATTGATTGTTGAAGTATTGTCCATACTGTTCAGATCGGCCATTGAGTGTATGTACTTGCTCGGTACTTATATGATTTTTAAGCCTTGATGGTGATACAAGTTCTTATGTCTCTAACATCATAGCATGCTTCTACTTTTCTTTAAGAACCTTGTGTTATCCATATCCATTCTTTCTTTAACCTCTTACCCTTTGGCCTCATTACAATCCTCATAAAGACCTTCTGATCTTGTTTGTTGTGTTTATATCAATATTTGGAGATTTGAATGAAGTATGAGCATATGGTGTCACTTGTTCTTGCATTCAAGTAGTAGCATTCCTTTCATGAGTCATATTCATAAGAAAAATTCTGAAAGTGCCTTTCTTTCTTGTTATATCATATGTGAGCAATTTGTTTCCATTTTAAAACAATCCTCTCACATATAACAAGTATAGGAAGAGTGACTTAACCAGAAAATATGAGGTAATATCAGAGCTTATTCGGTGAGAATTTTGAGCTAATTCTTTGCAGCATGTATCTCTATTTGTACTTGTGCTTTGATTGATTTAATTGTGAGTATGTGTATGATTTCTATGAAGGTGTATTAACTCTCTGATCATGTGGACCAATTCTTATGCATATGATGAATCTTAATATGTCATGATTCATTGAAAATCTCTTAGACAAATGTTGGAAGGTTTAGGTTGAATTATTGAGTCTTTGTTTTTCTTTCATTCTTTGTTTCTATTTTGCTAGAGGACTAGCAGCACCGCGATCCCAGAAACCTAGTCCTTTCCTAGTACATCCAAAGTACCGACTCAAGGAAACCCCAGCCCCGAGGGGCCTTGTGATATAAGCACATCCCAGCTCCTCTAACATCCCGAGTCAAAACCCGCTCCGTTAGTTAACCACTACCGCTGGGATTACTCAAACGGGACTCTAAACGAACTCCTATGGCCTTAAAATCATCAAAATCCGATCCGGAACGTCCCAAAACCCTAGCCACGCGTCGATGTGGGCTGAAAAATAGCCTCACGCGCCGCCACGCACCGGTGGAAGGCCGGACCACTCGCCACTACGCGCCCCGACACGCCATTACTGTTCACGTTAGAATATTCCGTCAACCCTGAGGGAATATTTCGTCAAACATGACGGAATCTTCCAATGGAATCGGCATATTCTGTCAACCCTAACGACGTTAGGGTTCCGTCAACCGCCGTTAACCTTTGACGAAATATGCTAACGCCGTCAGCATATTCCGTCAAACCCTTGACGGCGTCAGTTGACTCAACGGTCAACTGACGTGCTGACGTCAACAACCTCTGGTTGAACCAATCACCGGAGGTCGATGGAGAAGACGGCCGCGCCGCCGTCTACCGCCTTCCGCCGTCGCTAGAATCTAGAATTTCTCGCCGAAAATTGCCATTTCCGGCGAGCTTCCAACTCCTTCATTTCTTAACCGATTTTCACGATCTACACATGTAAATTCATCTACTTTTCACCATGAATCCAAAAATGAGGTTAGAATTCTGAGATCGTACCTAGTTTGGCGGAAAAACGGCCGAGAAGATTCAATCCACCTCCCTCCTCCGTATGTCATCTACGACGGTGCTCCCACCTCGATGGTGACCCAAAAATGTTCATGGAGTCGCGGGGAAGACCATCCCGGCCTTGGTTTCGTCGAGTTGGACCGGAATTAGTCCAATAAGGGTGGGGGTTTTCGGTGTTCGCACGGGGGGGTGTCAGGCAGGAGAGAGATAGGGGTGTCCTTGCTTGTCCGGGCAGAGACCGAAAAGGGAGAAGAAATATCCCCCATTTTTGGACCTATCCCAAAATGACCAAACTGCCCCTGAGGCTTCTAGACCCGTAATGATCTCACCGGGTCTCCATTTTCTGTGTGCTGCCTGTTTATGAACTTGTGAGTTCGAGACCTACGCAACGACCCAAGAAAAATTCCCGAAAGCACTGTCAGTCAAAAAGTGACTCTCGAACCCATCTAAAATCGAGGGTAAAATCATCAAATTCTCAAATTAATTTAATTTCTGGTTTGGGTCGTTACAAATCAGCCCCCTTAAAGAAATTTCATCCTCGAAATTCCTTTAACTCAGGTCAAAGGACCAACCTCCTGTTTCAAGTTCTCTCGCGTCATCACCGACACGAACTAGGCCTCAAATGTGATTCACAATAGAACCTGTGCACTCTGCACTTCCCAGTCTAGTATAATAACCCGTCTCGGTCCCACCGGCACGAATTATTATGGCCACCGGGTCCCACCCAACGTAGCCCTTGGTGACAGCCTTGCGCACGTACACCAGTCCAAAGGTATTGTTAGTGACGCCCTTATCCAAATCCTCTGAAGCTCAGTTGGTGAAACATGTCCACCTTTAGTGGAATAAAAACCCTTGGTCCAGGGTTCGAATCCTCAAAGATGCTGCAGCTAGGGGATTTTCGAACGGGGCCAGGTAACAATACCTTTGTGCCGGGGTAGGCCGGTGGGAGGAGGACTCCTATAACGACCGTTGTCCGGAGGATTTCAGGGACAGATCGTTACATAAAAGACGCCTTTTTTTGTAACAACTTGTCCCAGTCCCACTAGTACAAATTGTTATGGTCGTCGGGTCCCACCCAGCGCAGCCCCTGGCCCCTGTCCAAATCCTCTAGCTGCAACCTTTGAGGATCGAACCTAGGCCAAGCCTTTTTATTACACTCAAGGTGGACACCTTTCACCAATTGAGCTGCAGCTCAATTGGTGAAAGGTCTCCACCTTGAGTGGAATAAAAAGGCTTGGCCTGGGTTCGATCCTTAAAGGCTGCAGCTAGAGGCTTTGGACAGGGGCCTCGCTAACAATACCTTTGGGCTGGTGTACGTGCGTAAGGCTGTCACCAGGGGCTGCGCTGGGTGGGACCCGACGACCATAACAATTCGTGCCGGTGGGACCGGGACGGGTTGTTACACTAGTCTCAACAACAAACCGTAGGCGAGAACTACAACCAGTAGACATCCTGGAGGCATCAAAATCCCTTCACTCGGAACATACCTTGAAGCTCGTCTCTGAGTCCGTGAAGTCCACCGCGGGTCCTACTCCCAACATGACTAACATACCCTCAGATCATGACGTTACATGCCCGAAAATACTTCGAAACCAGGTGTTGGATAGGGGTACATGTACTACGTGCAGTCAACCTCAACTATCTAGCGGAGCACTACCTTAGAATGCCAGCATCGGTGAACCCGTCAATGATCCGACGGAGAAATACCCTCCTACGCTAGTCGGAGAAAACCTTGACGAATACGTGATGGAGAAGACCCTTCATCAAGTATAAAACAATGCATCCATACATAAAATTTCACAAAAACTTGCTGGAAAATCCATCTTTTGTAAAAATATTCGGTGGGACACACGAAAATCCAAAAAATGAAAATATTCCGTGGTTAGCAATTTGGTTTGAAAATCCTCCTCAATGGAGTTAAAATCGTGTAAATCAAACTGGACACACCAAACCCACTGTTCCCGAAAGTCCCTCCACACACCCGTGCAAAACTCTGTACTATGCATAGACAGCCTCAACGACCCGGCGGACAAAACCCTCGACACCAGCATCGGATAACCTTCATCAACCAGCGGAGCAAAACTCCTCAACATCAGTTGGAGAAAACCATAAATCTGCACACCCGATATACCTCGAGTGGTGCAGAAACCTGTTCTATGCGTAGACAGCCGCAATGACCCAGCAGAGAAAACCCTCTACACTAGCGTCGGAGCCCTCAACGAACTAGCGGAGCAAAATTCCTCAACGCCAGTCGGAGAAAACCATGACATCGCGGATAGAAAACCAGTGAAAACCAAATCTGTGTTTTCAAATCTTTATTTCTTGGCCTAAGCCAAAGTCATTGAAAAATCATTTATGGCCAAAGGCAGTAAAATCATAATTACGGATCTAAACCCAAATCACAGACTCAATAATTACCACGTCAAAAGGACATCAAAATCGAGTCCAAAAACCAGGCCATTTCCCAAAACACATTTTCACTGAAATGTTGAAAACATGTGTCTAGTATGATTGTTTAAATTCCAGAAATCGTCAAAAGCAATACATAAGAGAGTTTATTTCAAATATACTGGTGTGCATGCATTGTAATTTACAAAACCAGGGTCCACCCACCAGCAACAGCGACGCCTACCTCGCCCGTGCATCACATGACCTCCGCCACCCTCAGTTCAAGGTTGCTGAAGAGCCAAACGTCTCGGAGGCATCTTGTTGATAGGAATCTTTAAATAATTTGCACACAAGTGTGCAGTCTGCAGGAAGTTAAACCTAGAGCTCTGATACCAATTGTAAGGACCCTTTCCGAATTTTGCCTCGAAATCCACGAAAAACCCTTATCCCGTCTGTCAGCTCTTTTTCCACAAAATTTACTACCATGAATACCCTTACTTCTTAAGTATTTTAAATAACCTTACTGACTACACCAACCTGTCAGACGCATGATAGTTTACAGGTCACAGCCGAAAATTCAGAATAGTTGGGGTCTGAAAAGGTAACACACTCTGACACCACATGTCAGTAGGTCAGACACTGTTGAAACCTCTACTGTAATAACACAAGACAGCTGACTGGTCAGCCTCTTGAGAACCATCAATAACTCGTCCATCTGGGTCACCGCCCACACCAACCCACTAACCTAGATGACGAAGTAACCAGACTTAGTCACTGACTTATCCCGAGTCATACTCGATATCCCGGCTCACCTTGAGCACTCTGACTGGTAACTCGATATCCCAGCTCGTCCTGAGCACCCTGAGTGGTAACTCGATATTCCTGCTCTTCCTGAGCACCCCGAGTGATAACTCGATATCCCTGCTCCTCTGAGCAATCTCAGTCCTCAACGATACGGCGGAGAAAGATCCCTCGAACGCCAACATTGGAGAACCCCTCGACGATCTGGCGGAGACATACACTCTAACGTCAGTTGGAGAAACCTCAAAAATGTAGCGGAGAACGACACCCTCCACGCCAATCATCGGAGAATCACGTGGTATAACCTAATACCTAGAAGTATGCATGCCCCGCGATCTCGGAAACCTAGTCCGTTCCTAGTACATCCAAAGCATTGACTCAAGGAAACCCCAGCCCTGACGGACCCTGTGATATAAGCACATCCCAGCTCCTCTAACATCCCGAGTCAAAACCTGCTCCGTTAGTTAACCACAACCACTGGGATAACTCAAACGGGGCTCTAAATGAACTTCTATGGCCTCAAAATCATCAAAATCCAGTTTGGAACATCCCAAATCCCTAGCCGTGTGTCGCCGTGGGCCAGAAAATGACCTCACGCGTCTCCACTCGCCGGTGGAAGGCCGGACCACGCGCCACGCACCGGTACTATCCACGGTGGAATATTTCGTCAACCCTGACAGAATATTCTGTAAAACCTGACGGAATCTTCTAACGAAATTGACATATTCCATCAACCTTGACGGCGTTAGGGTTCCATCAACTGCTGTTATCTTTGACAGAATATGCTAACGCCGTCAGCATATTCCGTCAAACCCTTGACGGCGTCAGTTGACTCAATGGTCAACTGACGTGATGACGTCAGCAACTACCGGCCGAACCAGTCACTGGAGAAGACGGTCGCGCCGCCATCGCTAGAGTCTCGCCGGAGAAGACGGTCGCACCGCCGTGCACTGCCGTCGTCGGAATCTGGAATTTCTCGTCGGAAATGGCGATTTCCAGCGAGCTTCCAACTCCTTCATTTCTTAACCGATTTTCACGATCTACACATGTAAATTCATCTACTTTTCACCATGAATCCAAAAATGAGGTTAGAATTCTGAGATCGTACCTAGTTTAGCGGAAAAACGGCCGAGAAGATTCAATCCACCTTCATCCTCCGTATGTCGTCTACGGCAATGCTCCCACCTCGATAATGACCCAAAAATGTTCATGGAGTCGCGGGGAAGACCTTCCCGGCCTTGGTTTCGATCGAGTTGGACCGGAATTAGTCCAATAAGGGTGAGGGTTTTCGGTGTTCGCACGGGGGGGTGTCAGGCAGGAGAGAGATAGGGGTGTCCTTGCTTGTTCGGGTAGAGACCCAAAAGGGAGAAGAAATATCCCCCATTTTTGGACTTGTCCCAAAATGACCAAACTGCCCCTGAGGCTTCTAGACCCGTAAAGATCTCATCGGGTCTCCGTTTTCTGTGTGCTGCCTGTTTATGAACTTGTGAGTTCGAGACCTACGCAACGACCCAAGAAAAATTTCCAAAAGCACTGTCAGTCAAAAAGTGACTCCCGAACCCGTCCAAAACCGAGGGTAAAATCGTCCAATTCTCAAATTAATTTAATTTCTGGTTAGGGTCGTTACAATGAATTTAAATTAAAAGGGTAATATTGGAAAAATAAATTAATATTAAAAAAGAAAAATATAATATGCTTATATGGAATTTGAATCATCAGTAAATTGACTATTTTCAATGTTGGTTAGAAAAAGTGGACTAATATATAATTTATTTATAAAATTTGAATTTATTTATTAATATTGTATCTCACATTCTCACACAATGTAACTATATAGTTATGTGGTTCATCTATATTAATTATAAATATAATATTAGAATTCATAACACTAAATTATGATATGACCTGTATAAAAAAATTTATGATAAGACGATCACGCTCAAAAATTTTGGGACAATTTTAGGTAGAGCTAAGTCTCATGGGATTAGGGACGACAATAAAACCTCATATTTGGGTATCGCAGATACCCGATTTGATTGGATGAATTAGTACTTCAACCCAACAAATGTTTGGGAATTATTCGAGTTGAGTTCAACCGGATTTATTTCTAATTCAAACTCGCTTGATCGAATTAAAAGTTGGTTGGGCCTGACTGGTTTGTGTTGGCCCAACCCAAGTTGCACCCTTAGGGAGGAATGAGGATGAACGTTGAGACGGGGAGGGAGAAATGAAAAAGAATATACGCAACAAACTATAAATGAATATGCATATATGTGTATGGCCAAATTAGCTAGAGTGGATGTCCACCCTTTTTGCGCCAAATTTTGATTTCCCCTATTTGCATTTTAAATTAATTTGGTTACATCACACTATTCTATAACCTTAGCACACCCCTACTCACTAGTTTTTTTTCCCCAATAATTAAGCTTACTCTTTTTTTTCCAAAACTCATAGGACATTTTTGGTGAGCAAGATTAGATTCGATTAGATGACTCATCAAATTCAATGTATATTGAATGTAAAAATTGATATGTTTTTACTGCAAAAGAATTAGATAGGATTATACATAGAAGAAAACTTACATATTCTAATCCTACTATTTTAAGTTGATTGGATAAGATTTCTTCTATGTCTACCCCCTCTAATCCGCTCATAATTAAAACATATCCATTTTTACATTCAATATACATTAAATTTGATGAGTTGTCCAATCTAATCCAATCATGCTCACCAAACGAACCCATGAGGTACACTTTGGTTTTCTTGTCATGAGAGGATTATTTATCCTATATGGTTTAGCTAATGCTTCTCAATTTATTTCTATACATTTCAAAGGATTGTATAGCTATACCATCACTTGTTTGTAGCCGCGCGCACGGATAACCAAGTGAAAGTGATTCCCTTCTTTGCTTGGTCATCAAGTAATTTCGTCCACACTTAGGGCCCGTTTGGATGTGCTTTTGAAAATGCAAAAGTGCTTTTAAATGGATAAAACTACTTTCTAAATTAAAGACATGTGTTTGGTAAATTTGAAGATGTGCTTCAGATCAGAAGCACAAGCACTTAAGGAGGGTTTTTAAGAAGCACTCTCTTGGTGCTTCCTTTCAAAAGTGCTACCCATCAAAAAATAGGGAAGCACTTGGTTTTAATATTATTATTCCAATAATATCCTTATATTCTTTTAATAGTATCCTAAATATCCAAATTCACCATATTTTAATTATTATTTATTTAATTTATCGATACTCATACAAAACCCTCACGTATCCAAAAAAAACTCAGCAGTGAATGTGTAATTAACTAACTGTTCCAATTTCGCTTGGTTGCTGCGAGAGCTGGGCAATTGCATATGCTTTTTATTTTCTCTTGTTTGCATCAATTGTTGGTATTTCAGATTCTTATTCGTTTAAAAAAACAAAGCATTTTAATTTGATATTATAGACTGATTATTTTTGTTCATCTATGTTTGGTTGACATGAACTATTGAATTGGCTGTCTGTATGTGGCTCTTATAATTTGAAGAGAGGCTTATGCATATTAAAAAGCAAGTCTTCCGTTTAATTAATAAGAATTCTCTAACCAATTCAAGTATATATAACTCAACAGTTCTTGTGCTTCGCCACTCTTGTACCTCTTCTTGTACAAATATGAGTGAATTTTGTAGGTTCTTATTATGCGTTCAAGAGAATTAGGGACTGTATGCTCTCTAGAATGTGACTTTCAGGGTGAACGATATCATATACTTGATTTTCGACATGGAAGTCAACAAAGAGGGAAGAAGAAATATTTAATCATAAACATTCTTCACTACGATGCATAATTTTCCTGCAGAAAAATAAGTTCAATTAGTTGTTGCTTCAATGGCTCTCCGTCACTTTATACGAATTCATTCTCTGACATATCTTGACTTTAAACATTACGATGATGATGATGAGCTACTTCCAGTAGGCCATGAGCAAGGGATTCAGTTTATGTCATAATATAAGTTCCCAAATATATATATATATATATATATTTTTTGTTTTATATTACAAAATCGAATTACAAGAACGATGAAATGAAATAATAACAATTTTTAGCTTTCTAAAAACACTTTTTTATTTTCACAACCAAACGCTCTAAAATTTTATCGCAAGTATTTTTTTAGAAATAAAAGTACTTTTATGTGTACATACCAAACATAAAACTATTTTTTCGTAGAAGTGCTACTGAATAAGCGCTACTACTTAAAAACGCTTTACAATAAGCACATCCAAAGGGCACTTAGTAGTACCCAATACACTACATTTTATTCTCTCATCAATTTTTTTTTTCATTATTGCAATTAATATGCTATGCTAGAATAACAACTTCAAAAGAAACAATAATTTACTTTTCCGATTACCCATTTTTTTTATTACTCACTTTTTTTATTACCTATTTATCTGATTACTTGTAAGTAAACGTCCCCCATTACTTCACAGAACTAAGAAGTTTCCAGTGTGACATCATTTCTTTTCAACATTTATCATCACTAGATTTTTCCAATTTTAACATCACAACCCTTAATATAAAAGACGAGTCTTCGGGCATATATAGTCATAAAGACTGAATGATTCAATGACCACACTATACTCCTAAATATATATATAAAAACAAAAAACATAAAGTATCACTACATTTGTATTTAAACTAAAATATATTTAACTAAACTTACTATGCAGATACATCCAATAGACCTAACATATGGGTGAGATCAAAAGGATCATTGTGCCCATGTGCAGCCTTGCTGAGTTCTTTGATTGCGTGGAAATTACTGACTCGATCTGGATTGTTTAGGATATGTTAGAACACTTCTTCCTTCACGCAACCAAACGGTAGAAACCGACATGTTACCATGAGGGATTCACGAGCCAAATGGTTATTAATCGTAGTTTTTTTTGCCATAACCATTTAAGATTATAACCGCGGTTTTTTTTGCCATAACCATTTAGGATTATAACCGCGGTTATTTAAAACCATTAGTTATTTAGCTAAATGGTTATTAACCATTATCATAACCATTAATATATGGTTAACCGCGGTTAGCCGAGGTGTACCGCAAAAATAATTTTAATTTTAAATTTTTATTATTTCTATTTTTTTAAAGACTAAAATAACTGCAATTAATATTTTTAAAAAATAAAAAAAATCCAAAAATAATAAAAATAGGTAAAATAACAACGGATGATCAACCATCTCGGATATCACCGCATAGAACTCGAAGAGTATAACAACTTTAATACTTGGGTCGACGGCCAAAAGGGGCCAAAGGTGGTCGAAAAATGTGAAAAACACTCCGAACTACGAAACTTTTCAAGTTAGATCCACAAAAATGGACTAATATATGAGAAATCTAAGGACATAGCTTGTTAGATTCGAAGAGAGGAACAAATCCTTACCAAGATCGCCACCTGAGGTGGCCGAAAATGGCTAGAAAAGTCGGGTCGACTCGCTGGTGTCGCAGGGCGCTCACAGGTCTGTGTGAGTTTTGAGTTTTTTTTTTTTTTTTTTTTTTTTTTTTTTAAGTTATGTCAATTTTTTCAAAATTATTTTCTTGTGCTCATACCCCCTAAAAGAAGAATATCAGAAGATGCCTTATGATGAACATGAAATTATATTCAAACAAGAACAATATTTGAGTAGAGAATTTTTTCAAATTTTTTTTCCAAATGATTTTAATTAAACAACACTATATAAATGGTTAAATAAATATAACACAAAAAAAATTATATGATTATGTAATAAATGTTAAAATGGTTATTTTTAAGTGGTTAAATAGTTTATCAATTGGTTAAATGGTTAAAAATCATAACCATACAATTTAAGGAAGGATCTAAATGGTTATAAATATAGATAAATAGTTAAATCATAATCACATCATTTAATATAAATGGTTATGATAACCGCGGTTAACCATAATCGTGATTTTTTTGCCCATCCTTATTCCCAACCAAATTGTATGGAATAGAGAAGAACACACAACGTCCCTGATGAAAAAACAAAAAATAATGCAAAAGATATAATAAAGAAAATAATGTATATCTAATAAAAATTGGACAAAAAAATAATCGATGGAAACAACCAACCAACACAAAATAGTCTCCCCACCATGCTAAAGAAGAAAACCAACCAACACAAAACAGTCGACACATATTAAAACAATGGCGGCGACTATAAGGAAACCTTGGCCATGTGAAGCTGTGTTTTTTCCATTAAAAAAATTTCAAACAAAATTTTTAAATTAGACTATACAAACTTTTTCTAAATTCTATATGATTAGTAAACGGATTTAAAGGAAATAATTACCTACTTTCCTGATTATCTACTTTTTCAATTTCCTACTTACTTCATTACTTATAAGTAAATGTCGCCATTGCTTCTCAAAACTCAGAATTTTCCAGTGTGGCATAATTTCTTTTCGACATTTTTCATCATTATCTTTTTCCAGTTTTAACATCGTATCCCTTAGAATAAAAGACAATTGTTCGGGCAGAATCATAAAGACCGAATAATTAATTCAATGCGCACAATATACTCATACTATAAAAACAAACAAAAAAAAAACCACTACATTAGTATAGAAAATTCGAAACATATGAACATACACAAACTATAATCGATGATGTCAACAAAATAAGAAACAATTATCAGCGGATAGGGAGAAATTATGGAATAGCTTCCGAAATTCAGAATAAAGGTTATACAACAACTTGCCCATGCGTGGTAAAAGTTCGGGAAATACATGACAGACAGTATTGAACTTCACCAACTTACCCTACATTTATATATATTAAAAATAAAAAATAGTAAAACAAATGAATATAAAAAAATTAAAAATTAAAAAATACATTCATTTTGGATGAAGCATAAGGCAAATGTACCGTGTAATTCCTAAAAGCCTTCAAAGCATCGATTGGATTACCTTTGACATAAACACCCTATTTCTTACCGTTTATACTCTTTCTTTGCAAAGTTCCTCAGTATACTTTTTCCATTATCTTAACTCGTAAAATGAAAAATAATTGTTCAATATAGGACATAAACGCTGAATGAGTCAATGCACAAAAGATACTTCTAAGATAAAAACAAAAACACATAATGATACACCCTGGTCCGGATATCCACCTTGATACTGGAAATCTTGGATGATGGCCGACACCTGGATACTAAGTCCCGGTGACGAAAGCCACTAACTAAACCGCATTATAGTGAAGCTTAGGGTTTTCTGGGTGATCATAAATGAAGCCCTAAAGGCTAAGGCCATTTTTCGACCCCCTTTTCACCTCAACAAGCAAAAACATCAGCACCATCGCTACATCGAACGATGGCGGCCAATGGTCTGCCGCCCTCACGCGACCAAACATAGCTCATCTATTCGGGTCACCGCCCACACCAATCCCACTGACCACGGTAACGAGTGTTGACTCATTGGTGCCTTGAATCCCGATCAAAGCCCGTGATAATCGTCGTCAACTTATATTAGACGGCACCATCCTCGGCTCTCATATCATATAAGCCAGTATAAGTCATTGGCTATCACATCCCCTAAATCGGTATGAATCCTCGGCTATCAAGTAGGGACTCATCCATCTTGTGGACGATTCAGGTCACTATACCTCACTCTCGTCGTCTCTCTACAGGCGAGATCGGTCAGCTTGACGTCGTACTCTCATGCGTACGGACCAAGACTCTCATCAACTGCCATAACCCTCGAATGGTATAACACGTAAGCCGACATGTCACCTCGGCTATCATATCACGTCCTCAGCCGGCATAACCCTCAGCTGGCATCAACCGGTATAACCCTCGGCTGGCATCACACATCATCAGCCGAAATTTATCACCAGCTGGCATCAACCATCATAACCCTTGGCTGGCATAACATATCATCAGCCGGCATGTATCATCGGCTGGCATCAGCTGTCATGTTTCATCGGCTGGCATCACACACACATAGGTATCCCAATGGCATTGTAGTCGCACGAGTCACGCGCACGTGATAGAATTGGGTGTCTTTGCTCGTACCAAGACCACGTGAAGAACTAGCGTTGTTGAACTAGTATAGTGCAATCGCAGATGGACGATCACGTGGAGGCTGGTTAGTGGCCTACCAACAAGTACGACACCAGCAGCCACCATATGGGCATACCAAACTGACTCACGTGCTATGCCGGCATGACTCCTCGGCAATCATCTCACTGTCATATGGCTCATGTACTATGCCGACATGAATCCTCGGCAATCATCGCACCATCATATGACTCAGGACAACACGACTGACATATGTGCTATCCGGCATGATTCATCGGCAATCTTCGCACCACAATACATACTCATGTGCTATGTCGGCATAACTCATCGGCAATCCTTGCACGACAATACATACTCATGTGCTATACCGGCATGACTCATTGGTAATCCTCGCACGATAATACATACTCATGTGCTATGCCGGCATGACTCATCGATAATCATCGCACTACTATATGACTCGTATTCTATGCCATCATGTGTCATCGATAATCATCGCACTGTCATATGATTCATGACTCGGACATATGATACATGTACTGTGCCAGCATGCCTCGACCGTAGTACCTCAACACTGACACACGTGCTAAGCCGGTATGACTCCTCAAAAATAGCATCTCAACTGACATACGTGTTGTGTCGGTATGACTCCTCGGTACTAGCATCTCGATCGATATAATTGCTATGCCGACATGACTCCTCGGCACTAGCATCTCGATCGACATACGTACTGTGCCGTCATGACTCCTCGGCACTAGCATTCTCGATCGTAATATCTCTCTCTTAAGTATCGCACTCATCGTGACGGTCGTACTCGTGTCGATATCTTCGTAACTCTCGACCGTCGTCGTCTTACTTGTCTCGGAACCTTCCCTCGAGACATCCTAATATTGGTAGTTTATACTCATTTCGGAGTATTTACTTTTCATCGATATATCTCAGAATCTATCCTCGAGATTTACCGATATTATACTAGTTTGTACTCATTGCGGAGTATTCACTAGACCTAGGGTTTCCAACCCTAAAGGTTATTTCCTATAATGTCGGGCCCTGAAGGTAACCCATGGCATAGTCTAGGATGTATTACATCATCCAAGAACATACAATTCTATTTGATTTCCCTAAGCATCGCATTCATCATGCATTCGTTGATATCATAAATGTGCAATCATAAGCTTAGGGAAGGAGAACCACTCACCTCGTTAGTTTACTCGCTTCTGCATTTTTCCTCGATGTCTATCTCAAATGGAGTGACTCTCAATTGCCACCTCGTCCAAGACACCAATAAAAGGAAGCATTAGCATCTGTAAAGCTTTAATTAAGTCACTACTCGAGGCCACCTAGCTCTAGGGTTAACACACGCACCTTAAACAATTCAATCTCATAAATAGATTACTCAAACGGGGCTCTAAATGGATCCCAATAGCCTCAAAACTGTCAAAAATAGGTTCGGGACGTCTCAAAACCCCAGACACGCGTCGCCGTGGGTCGGGAAACGGCTCCACGGGCCGCCACGCTCCGGCAGGAGGCCGGCAGCCATTTTACGCTGCGCCACGCGCTTGGACAATCACGGCGGAATATTCCGTCACTCTGACGGAATATTCCGACGGAATCAGAATATTCCGTTGACATTAACGGTGTTAGGGTCTGTTATGATGCCGTTAGCTTTTAACGGAATATGCTAACGCCGTTAGCATATTTCGTCAACTGTTGATGGCGTAAGTTGACTTGAAGGTTGACTGACGGCTGAGTGGGCTGCTGACAGTGCTACCACGTGGCACCACGTGTCAATTGACTAAGCTGCCACGTGGCACCATGTATCAGCTAAGTCAGCAGCTGACTGTACTACCACGTCAACTTCAGTTTCGAACTAGATCAGCAGAACTCACCGGAGAAGACGACCAGAATCCGCCATCTCCGACGAGCTCCTAGCTCAGTCATTTGTTCACCCTTTTTCATGATCTACACATGTAGAATCATCTTCTCAACACTAGGAACTTAAATCCAAGCTCAAAATTAAGAGGACTCACCTCGTTTGATCTGAAAATGGCCGAGAAGCTTCGACCCATTCCTCCCTTCGATCTGTCGCCTACGGCGATGCTCTTGCCTCGAAATCGACACCAAATAGCTCGCAAGCACGAGGGGACGCTGCCTCTGCCCTTGATTTGGCTCGAATTGACCCAAAACTGGGTGGTGAGTGGTGGCGGTGTGTGATGTTTGCACGGGCAGAGAGAGAGATAGCTCAAGGAGAGATAGTGAGTCTGAGTCATAATGAGGGAAGAGAGAGAGTTCCAAATTTATATTTTTGAACTTTTCAGAAATTACATTACGTCTTCATTGTTTTAGACCCGTAACTTCCTCGTACGAACTCCGATTCTTGAGTGCCGCCTATCTACGTACTCAGGAGTTCGAGACGGACGTAATGGTACGGAAAAAGTAGCAAAAAGTGTTCCCGTTCAAAAAGTCACTACGGGGTAAAATGGTCATTTCACGATCCAATCATTTAAATTACTGCCCACCCAAAACATTGGGCCTTCGCGAATGATCCAAAACTCTTTTAGTTCGACCCAACTTACCGGATTCCCAGGTTAATTCTTTAATTTCTATTTTATAATCCGTACCAGGTCGTATCAATCTACCCCCTTAAATGAATTTCGTCCTCGAAATTTGCGGGTGCTTAGGGGTAGGGTACTCTCTCTCAACCAAGTTAGTTGACCACTTGGTCCATCTATGCCACTCTGATGCTGCGCTACTCTGATTTCATGCTCCCCTGACATCAATATACCTCCTGCAATCCTTAGTAGAAGAGGTTGGATTGTATTTGGTTCATGAAGTGAGATTACATCACTTCCTCTGTTTCAAGTGTAGGAATTCATCTTCCATCAGGTTGACATCCTCTTTGAGATACAATTTTTCTCAAAACGTTGTCTGACAACCTCTCAAATGGGTAACCCTTCCATAGGCAACAAATGTCTCTAAGGTTTTCTCACCCCGTACTAGCCATTACACGCATAAGGAAGGCAGCTATGGCAATTCATTTCGCTGGTGGAATCTCCATCACCTCAAAGTCTCATCTACATTATCAATCCAGAATTCTGCATGACTTAGGTCCTCATATTTACATAATTCAGTAACGGCATCAGAGCGAAATCTCAACGATGGGGTATGTCTTATCTGTGTGCATCACATCGTCCACCCCCTTCATTTGGCCACTACGACCCTGAGTAAAAACATCCCTCACAACATAATTCCAAATTCGATTAATGGTTGTTAAGGTCCAAACAACTTTACACATTTGTTTCCAGAAGTAGGAGACGAGTTTACAGCTAACACTTGGTTTTTGTTGCGATTCCAATTTAATCGCCAACCAGTAATATCTGTTGAGAGCTTTTAATTGAGCCGTCACAAATCTGACGTTCGGTGCTTCCCCACCAAGCTCAAGCTTGACCAATTTAAGTCTCGAGAGAGTGAAGTCATTCTTTTCCTTAACAACTCATTCAAATTTGACACAGCCTGAATACTTGACTCCAAACACGTAGAAGTCTTCCTAAAATTTTTAACGGCTTATACACAAACAAGCAAACCCTTTAGGCCTCCACGCCCATAACATGCCACGTAACCCACATTGCGTGGTTCCGATGTTCATCGGGTGATATGGGCACACACTTGCTAGTAAGCCAAATACTCCAAGGGAATGCTCGAACTGCTTCAGTTCAACACCAAAGTAACCTATGTGTGTCAGACCAAGTTGCTTAAGATTACGAAGCTTCTCATCTAGTTACTTGTCTTACATCACCACTTCAGAATAGAAAGGAGTTGCAACCATGTTGCAAGTATAACTCACAATCCCGAACCCAGGGGCTGGAAAGGTTTCCCACCTCGGTTCCCTCACACAGTATGGCAGACTCCAGTACGACGTGGATTCTCAAGAGAATGGCTAAGGTTTCAGATCCCTTTACTGATCATTCTATTTCTCCATCATCCCCATCCTTTGCACTTTTATTTCTCAGTGTATGAGTGTCTGTCATCCCACGCTGGGGAAATCATTTTCACCCTAACAGGTGGTCATACTATTCAAGAGGTTAGTTGGGCCTATTGCCAAATCAACATCCTTGTCACGTCCATCTCAACCTGGTTTCAACCATATTCAGACGTTATGAGATCTCAGGATGCGGCAAGTGACTTCGCTTTTCACTGCATTTAACCATACTATTTGTTGTCTAGTGAATCCCAAACAAGGGGGTGTTATTAGACAACTGTTATTCATTAATGGCGACCTCCAGCCCAAACCTCCTATAATTTCTCCAACCGGTTCACTGGTGCAATTATACTACCTCCAAATGCTATGTGTCCCATCCATACGGTAATATCATTCTGCAAGGGTACTCCACGACCACTCATCATGCCGTCATACGTCAAGACCCTCGTCTTCAAACGTAGCTTGGCAGAGTCAGTCGTCTCCCGAGCAGATTCAACATTTGCATTCATGTGGCACAGTTTATCCTCAGATTACGGCTGGTCACTAGAACGTGCGAGTCCCCTTCTTTTTTTTTCCCAATTCAGAGCGACCCCCGGTAGTTGTTGTAGTGCTTGATCCTTGTCCCCCAGCTAAATACTTAAGTAGCTTAATCTCGTCTTCTTCGACTTATGGGTATTGACCCTGATGAATGGTCTGAGGTATGATATGGAAGATTCCATCATACTCTTAGGATGAGTCAGGATACTAAGTTATAGCTCGGGATGAGTCGGGATACTAAGCTACGGCTCAGGCTGAGCTGGGATATCGAGTTACGGCTAGGGGTAAGGTCCGAGAGACTTAATTCAACCAAGTTTTGAATGATGAATACCTATGGTATGATAACTGAATCGACGATACGATAGTCAAAGAACGTTTTGGTATATGTACGATGCTTACGGTCACGAAGTGTGACCAATGCCTGAATTGTGGCAAGGGTACCTTTGTCATCAGGGTCAGTAGGTGGTGTGGGCGGTGACCCCGATTGACGAGTTGTTGACGGTCCACTCGAGGGTGACACGTCAGTTGTATTGTGTGATTGCGGAGGTGGTTTCCCCGAGGTAGTTTGTGAACTACTGGTATGTCCTTCGTCTAACAGGTGGATAAAGGTCAATCAAGTCCAGGAGAGGTTCTGTTGGAGTCCCTGTAAATTTCATTTGATGTTTCCAAAGAATTAAGGGTATTTTAGGTATTAATTTCTATGGTCAACGACTGTCAGAAGGGAGAAGGGCTTTTTGCAGATTTCGAGTCGGAATTCGGGAAGGGTCCTATCATACGAACTCGTGAGTTCGAGACCTACGCAACGACCCAAGAAAAACTTCCAAAAGTGCTTCTAGAAAAAATGTGACTTCCGAACCCCTCTAAAATCGAGGGTAAAATCGTCATTTCCCTAATTAAATTCTCAAATTACGTTAATTTCTGGTCCGGGTCGTTACAGTTACAATAAAAAAATAAAACTCAAAATTCAAAATTTTAACCATTATATTACCTCCGATATGGACCATTGGATATTTGTTGAAATTAATATCTACCATTAGATGGGATAACAGTAAGAAAAAAAAAATGAAAATTTCAAACCTTTAACAACATCTTCCATCGTGGGGCGCCCCACTATTTTTTTTCTCACCCTTTATTTCTCACACACAACCTGTGTCCATTTTTCAATAATTTTTATATGTTCCTTTTTGGTTATCAATCAAAATTAGCCAACTTCAAGGCCCACCATTTGGGGCTGAAATGGCAATATCAAGGCTGAATTTTCAGTGCTTCAAACAAAAATTTCACTGGAGGCGTTGGTATGTAGCCTCAAAATATCACCATTGGTGATGTTTTTTTTTTCAACATTGCTGAATTTTTACTAGCCTATGGAGAATATAGCCCCTCATTGTGGGTGGCCTTAGGCCATGGGAAGCCGTGTCCTCTAATTAACACATTTTTTCAAACACGTTTTTTTAATTAGACTATACAAAAATTTTCTAATTAGATAGTAATATTTTGTATTTGTTAGTAATGATTATTATTAGTAATTTTTTCTAATTTTTTCGACATTTAAAATTAGATAGCTATGTTTTGTATTTGCATTGCATGTTTGCTTTTGATTTTTATGGTAATCTTATTATTAGTTTTATCAAGTTTTTATATATGTATTTAGATATAGAAGATAAAGTTGTGTATATGAAACTTTTTCTTCTCGTCATTAATATAAAGTAATCTTATCATTTCCTTCAATTCCCCGACTAGCATTATCTTTTATGTTTATTAATGAAATTGACTCGTAGGGGCAAGTATTGTTTAAAATTTAATTAGCATGTAAGTTTAGTCCACTTGGAATTTTAGGTCGACAATCAGCCACTGAGAAAGAGAGAGAGAAATGAAGAATGTTGTGCAACAAAAACTAGAACAGAACAACATGTTAAAAATAAAAGAAGGGAAGAATATTTCTCAATGTGTTAATGAATGTACAAAGACACATATTATATACTAGTTACAATAAGCCTAATTAGGAAAGGAAAATATTATATTCTAATTAAGTAAGATATCAAATCAATATATGATATTAAAAAGGTGGCTGAAGGTCCTACACTGAGGCAGTGGCATCGTCCCCAGTTTGGGACGTACAAGCTGAATATGGACGGGTCATAGGTGTCTGCGTTGAAGAGTGGCAGCATCAGATGGGTCCTGTGATACACCCTGCTCTGAAAATCTAACTGGATATCGGAGTCACCGGTGTTGGCCGACACATGGCCGCTGAGTCCAGGTGACGAAAGCCTATCCAAGACGGTGCGTTTTAGGAAGTTTAGCGAAAGGTAAAGTGATAAACACCAAGTTACTGTTTCACCGCAGTAGCGGACAATCCAGGGCATACTTAAAATAAATGATGATCATAATTAAAGCGTCTATGCTTAACCGATTGTTACCTTATTACACCCTCCATGTGTGGTGTCAGAGTTATCATCACCTGTGGCATTATTTTATAACCACAATATAATCAATATACTAATCAAATAACCCTGCAGGGCTAGCAACCACATAACACAATTACATAATACTTACCATTAACATTCACATTGAATCTTCATATAGTGAAGATGATATACCAAAACCTATGTATGACAAAACTAGTAATACTTTGATACCATCGCCTCAATATGATGGTATGGATCATCTCAAGGACACATTGTCCATACAAAACATAATATCAACAATCGGGGTCACCACCCACACCATCCCCACTGAACTCGATAACAAACGTACCCTCACTGGTACAAGTGCGTCTGATCACTAGTCAAGACAACTCGTCACTATATCGTATAAACCGATAAGTACCTCGGCTCTCATATCGTATAGACTCATATGTCATAACGTATCAACCGGCACTACTCTCGGTTATAATAAGTGTATCAGCCAACATATTACCTTGGCTATCATATCACGTCATCAGCCGGCATAACCCTCTGCTGGCATCAGTCGGCATGTATCATCGACATGTATATCACATCATCATATGGCATATATCATCGGTTGGCATATCACATCATCATATGGTATATATCATCGGCTGGCATATCACATTATCAGTCGGCATGTATCATCGGCTGGCATCAGCCGGTATAACTCTCGGCTGGAATATCACATCATCAACCGACATGTATCATATGCTGGCATCAGCCGACATGTGTCATCGGCTGGCATCACACACACGGCTATCCCAATGGCACTGTAGCCGCACGAGTCACACGTACGTGACAAGACTGGGTGTCTTCGCTCGTACCACGATCACGTGAAGGACAAGTTGCAAGCACCATCACTACGAGTTCCCTCTAGGACCTTGGGACCACAATACTCACAAGGCTCGGGAATAAGACTGGCGCCATTTAACTAGTATAGAGCGGGCGCAGGTGAACAATCACGTGGAGGCTGGTCTATGGCCTATAGACAGGTACGACACCAGCGACCACCATATGGGCTTACCAAAACTAACACACGTGCTATACCGGCATGACTCCTCGACAATCATCACACCGTCATATGGCTCATGTGCTATGCCGACATGAATCCTCGATAATCATCGCATCATCATATGACTCATGAAAACACCACTGATATATGTGCTATACCGGCATAGTCCATCGACAATCCTCGCATGACAACACGACTCATGTGCTATGTCGGCATGACTCATCGGCAATCTTCGCACCACAATAAATACTCATGTGCTAGGCTGACATAACTCATCGGAAATCCTCGCACCACCATACATACTCATGTGCTATGCCGACATGACTCATCGGTAATCCTCGCACGACAACAGGACTCTGACCATGACACATGACATATATACTAGGCCAGCATGACTCCTCGGCTGTAGCATCTCGATACTGACTCATCGTCATGTTCGTCGTGTCCGTCGTACTCGTCATTGCGTAGCGATATCTCTCTGTAACTCACTTCTTACACCGATCGTATCATACTTCACGACTCGACTATGAAGGTTTGGTTGAATAATTGCTTCATTACTTTAAGGTAAATTTATACAAGATTAACATAGCGTGCTAGGCTAAACTAAGTAAGTAATTACACCAAATTACAGGAAACTAAATCTGAATTTATAGGAAACTAAATCAGATTGTGTCTTGTGGAACAGGAAAGAAATCAGTTGACTGAACAGGAAGGAATCGGGTGATGGAGAAGCTGATTAGGCAGGTGAATCACTGATACGCCTTCGCAAGATGGTGGTCCCATCGGAAACACCAATCTTGGTGCGAAGAAGTTCGAAATGTGGGCGAGGCAGCGCCTTGGTGAGTGCATCAGCAGGTTGGTCGACGGTGGAAATGTGGGACACTTTGAGTAGGCCACGCGAAACACGATCACGAACAAATTGGACATCAATGTCAATGTGCTTCATTCTTGAGTGAAGGACAGGGTTGACGCAGTAGAAGGTAGCCCCTACATTGTCGCAAAAAATGGTAAGAGGACTTGGGAGCTGAAGACCAAGCTCACGAAGCAGATTTTGAACCCAAGAAAGTTCGGCGGCAGTGGAAGCAATGGCCCTGTACTAGACCTCGGTGGATGACCAGGCCACTGAATGTTGTTTACGAAAGCTCCAGGAGACAAGGGAACCACCAAGATAAATCAGATAAGCTGTGGTTGAGGAGCAATCGTCGGGGTTGCCAGCCCAGTCGGCATTAGAGAATTCAGCAGCTGTGAGGTGGGCAGTGGATGAGCGACGTAGCTGCAACCCATGGTAAATGGTGCCTTTGAGATAGCGGAGGAGACGCTTGAGTGCTTTCCAATGATCGAAAGAAGGCTGGTGCATAAATTGGGACAATTTGTTAACTGCAAATGAGATTTCTGGTCGAGTCAAGTTGAGATATTGAAGAGAGCCCACAAGTTGCCGATAAGCTGTAGCATCAGCAGGTGGAGTGCCATCGGTCAGGGACAATTTTTGAGAAGTGGACAGCGGAATGGCAATGGGTTTTGCATCCTCCATCTTGGCCTTGGTGAGAAGGTCTCGAATGTATTTATGTTGGGTCAAGAAGAGGACTTTGCGAGTGGGAAGCACCTCAACAAGCAAGAAGAAATGCAGGGGACCAAGATTCTTGATGGAAAACCTGTGGGCCAGCTGGGAAATGAAGTATGTAACAGCGGAGGAATTTTTCCCTGTGATTATCAAGTCATCAAATAAACAAGAAAATAGATAGTGGTGTTTGTCTTGCGAAAAATAAATAAGGAGGCATCGGATAAGGTGTTTTGGAACCTAGCCGAGAGGAGGAATGACCACAGCTCTTGGTACTAAGCTCGTCAAGCCTGACGAAGAACGTACAGGGCTTTCTGGAGCTTGCATACGCTGGTGGGAGAGGTGGTGTCCACAAAGCTGGGAGGTTGTTTCATATAGACATCCTCGGTTAAGGTGCCATGAAGAAAGGCATTGTGTAAATCCAATTGGTGAATGGGCCAGCCGTTGTTGAGTGCAAGTTGGAGGACAAGGCGGATAGTGGTGGGTTTTACAACCGAACTGAAAGTTTATGTGAAGTCCAAACCTGGGCGCTGATGGAAGCCCTTTGCCACTAATTGCGCTTTGAAGCGCTCAATTGTTCCATCAGGTTTCCGTTTGATCCGGAAAACCCATTTGCAGCCAACAATAGTGGAACCATGGTGAGGTGGGGGAACTAAATCCCAAGTGACATTGCGCTGTAAGGCTGTAAACTCCTCTGACATGGTGAAGCGCCATTGTGGGTCCTTAAGAGCTTGGGTAACTGAGGTTGGTTCGGCAGATGGGGGAATGGGATGTTTAGCAATGGTGAGAGCGCTGGGGTTTTGAAGCTTAGTTTTGGAGTGGGTCATCATGGGATGGCGACTTGGAGGTGGTTGGAATGTTGGGGCAGTAGGTGGATGGGATGGTGGAGATGGATTAGGCGATGGGAGAGTGACAACGGGTCTGTGGGGGTTGCGGACAAAGATTTGGAGTGGGGGATCAGGGCGTGGTTGGTCAAGGTGTGGTTCACTGGTTAGGGGTGGCGTGGGAAGGTTCGAATCAGCAGGGCAGGGAGGTGTTTGGGGAGATGCAGTGGCTAATAGTGATGTGGGAGGAGCAAGGGAAGAGATCATACCTGAGGGAAGAGTGGCTGAAGAATCAGATAGATGAGGGCTGCAGCCTGCGGACGAAGAGGCAGGAGGTGCGTCAAGAGGCCCTAGGTGGAGTACGCTATTTGGAGCAGGAATGGCGTGAACTGAAGAAGGTGTTGTGGTGGGGCCCATCCATTCGGTCACAGTGGCTGAGGAGATATGTGGGGATGGCTGCACAGGGGATTGGAAGGGAAAGAAATACTCATCAAATTTGACATGACGAGAGACGTATATACGATGGGAAGATGGATATAAACAGTAAAAGGCACTTTGAGTGGGTGAATAGCCAAGGAAGACACAAGGACGGGACCGAGGTTCCAACTTGTTGGAGGTGTATGGGCGGAGCCAGGGGAAGCAGTGACACCCAAAAACTCGAAGGTTGTGATAGTTGGGAGAATTGTGGAAGAGAATTTGATATGGGATTTTGTAGGAATTGAATGGTGATAGAAGGCGATTGATAAGATGTACTGCTGTTTTAAAAGCATAAGGCCAATAGGAAGGTGGAATGGATGCTTGATGAAGTAATGTGAGCCCAGTTTCAACGATATGGCGATGACGACGCTCAGCCATACCGTTGTGTTCGGGTGTATGGGGTGGTGTGGTGAGATGAGTGATGCCATGTGTGGCTAAAAAATGTTTTAGTTTAATGTATTCTCCACCACCATCAATGTAGAATTGTGTGATTTTGGTATGGAAATAGTTTTCAACAACTTCTTTGAATTTAATGAAAATGGATAAAACATCAGATTTTAATTTCAACGGAAATAACCAAACGTATTTTGAAAAAAGATCAACAAATAAAAGATAATACCGAAAACCATCAGTTGATGTGTGGGAGATGGACCCCAAACATCACTAAAAATGACATCAAGGGGACCCCGACTCGATATGGAGGAGGCCCCAAACGGAAGCTTATGGCTTTTATTACAAAGACAAGAGACATATGTTGACTCAAAACTAGAAGACCTAGAAACTGGAAGAGAGTATTTGTGGGTGAGATGATGAAGGACACGAGAGTGAGGGTGAGCAAGATGACGATGCCACTATGTGATTGGAGCAGCCATACCGACCAAAGCGATGGGTTATTGTGAAGATGGCAGCGGATGGTGGGGCCACTCGAACACATCTCCTTTACTCCGTCTGTGGACTAGAACCACCCCTGTGCTCCGATCCTTCACATGAAAAGAATTGGAAAACATTTCAATAGATGTGTTGTTTTGCGTATTAAACTTAGCTACGGAAATAAAATTATGGGACATATGAGGAGCACATCAAATATTATTGAGAGTTAAGGAACAGTTAGAAGGTGAGGGTAGAGAAGTTGAACCAATGTGGGTAATTTTTAACCCATGCCCATTACCAACAGCGACTTCGTCGGGCCCATCATACACGGAGTATGTGGGGAGATTGGCAAGGGAGTTAGTGACATGGTGTGAGGCTCTTGAGTCAAGCAGCCAGGTTGGAGAAATTGGTCATCACATTGGCACTGGGCTGAGGCTGTGAGCGCAATTGAGGGCAACGTGGAGCAGAATGGCACTACTGGTTGCACAATTGACAAAACCCACGGTATCCACGACCTGCGGCAGAGGAATTACGGCGATCAGATGGTGGTCCTGATGGGTGGGCTGATCGGCCAGAGAAGGGAGGGCCATTTTCACGTCGTGGGGAGCCATTGGAGCGGCTGAAATCAGCAGTGGAGCGAGTATGGGTACGTTGTGGCTAAGACCGATTGCGGGAGAAGGATCGGGTGGAGGTGTTGTTCACTGTGACAGCAGCTGTCTCCTTATCATCAAGGCAACGTAAGGCGGCCTTATGTTCCACGAGTTTGTTGTGGAGATTCTCGAAAGAAATGGCGGTGTCTCGCCCATGAACAACTGTCGCAATTTCTTTGAATTCAGGTCCAATTCCATTGAGGACATGAATGGTGAGATCATCATCCGAAAGCGGTGCATCAATGATGGCCAACTCATCAGCGATGCCCTTGATTGTGAGGAGATATTCGGAGACTGATTTTTTGTCTCGACGCATGAGCGTTAATTTCTCCTTGAGTCCCATAACACGGGAACGTGCTTTGTTCACATACATTTGGACAAGTTTGGTCCATGCAGCATGGGAGGTTGTGGAAGGGGCGATGAGAACAACCACTTCAGGGGAAACTGAGGTAACCAGGCCATGGAGGAGGAGTTGATCCTGGCGGCGCCATAGAGAGTAGGTAGAGAGCGGATCAGGGGTTGTAGGGCGTGGAGGATAGGTGTTGGTTCCAACAATGAAACCAACAAGATCATGGCTTGAAAGGAGAGCCATAATCTATGCTCGCCAAGAGGGAAAGTTATGGGGAGGGAGTTTGATGGGTAGTTGGGCAGTGTGTATGGTGATGAGGGTAGGCGAGGAGGTTGTGTTGGCATAATTGTTGGCTGGAACTTCAACGGCCATGGCTGATGATGGATCGGAGAAGGGAGGGCCAGGAAAGGGAAAACTGTCTCGTTAGAGAGAAAAAAAAGTTTTGATACCATATGAAGGTTTGGCTAAATAATTGCTTCATTACTTTGAGGTAAATTTATACAAGATTAACATAGCGTGCTAGGCTAAACTAAATAAGTAATTACACAAAAATACAGGAAACTAAATCAGATTGTGTCTTGTGGAACGGGAAAGAAATCAGCTGACTGAACATGAAGGAATCGGGTGATGGAGAAGCTGATTAGGTAGGTGAATCGCTGATATCGACATTGTGATACGTATCTCGGAATTGACCCTCGAGATACCCTAATCTAATGGTAGTTTATACTTATTCTGTAACGACCCGCCCCTGCCTTACCGGCCCTAGCAGCATCGTTATAGGAGTCCTCCTCCCACCGGCCTACAACCGGCACAAAGGTATTGTTACCAGCTCAGTTGGTGAAAAGTGTCCTCCTTGAGAGGAATAAAAAGCCTTGCTCTAGGGTTCGAATCCTCAAGAGGCTGCAGCTGGGGGATTCGAAGGGGGCCAGGTAACAATACCTTTGTGCCGGTTGTAGGCCGATGGGAGGAGGACTCCTATAACGATGCTGCCAGGGCCGGTAAGGCAGGGGCGGGTCGTTACACATTCCGGAGTACTTATCTTTCATCGATATTCTATTATAAATTTCAGAATCTATCTTCGAGATCTATAACAATAAAATTACTATATACTCATTTCGGAGTAATTACATTTCATCATTATTCTAGTGTATATCTCGGAATCTAACTTCGAGATCTACCACTAAAGTATTAGTTTATACTCGTTTCAGAGTAATTATCTTTCATAGGGATTATCATCCTAAATCCCGAATATCAAACATATGTGAGGCTCTAAATCTAGCCCATGACATTGTCTATAGTTCTCTATCATCATCCTATCACGTTAATCAAACCATACGTTTCCAAGCATCACAATCAAGACATTCATCACCAAACCAAACCATAATTAATCAATTTACCTTATAATCATCACATAATCAATCATATTTAATTCAATCCAATCATCACATACTAAATCATTATCATTTCATAATTATAAGTTAGGGGAGAAAGCCCACTTACTGTACGTCAAGGAGAGCTCACCCGACCATATCCACTATTGTGCGTATTTCTAGGCATCCATACCTGGAAGTCCTCACTAGCTCCGTCTTGATCCATATGGCCTCTTCGGACTTTCCATTATTATAATGCCTCGCAAACAAGATAATTAACATTAGTAAATCATAATTCAATCATTATAATCAAAACACTATCCTCCAGAAATAATTGTGCCCTAATGATAACCAATTAGCTTAGGACACCCAAAACTAGTCCTAACGAACTCCAATGGGTCTGTAACCTACGCCATCGGATCAGCAGCAATGAAAACATCGAAAAAAAAAGTCGTTGGAGGCCGAGGGAGGGCCCCACGCGCCCTCTTGTGCCGTCACACTCTTTAGATTCTTCTACTCAACGAGAGGAATCCAAAACTAACGTCCAAATCGACAGCCGCCACCTGTGGTGGCTGAAAAATCCCTCGAAAGTCGTGAGACGCACGACCTTTCGGGCTTCCTACACCGTGTACTGGGGATGACAGCTTCGATGGTTGATACGGTTGGGTTCGCACGAAGGAGACGAAGAAGAAGATGGTCTTATCTTGATCTGGGTCGTCGCCGTTTGGCGGCTGGATTTTTGGGTCCTCCGCGAGAAGAGTCGTGGGAATGAGAGAGGGAGAAAGAGTCTGTGAGGAGAGAGGGAGAGACTGACTAATCCCGAGGAGAGAGAGTAGCCCTTTTTAAATATTTAAACTTTTCTAAAATTACCGATATGTAACGATCGTTCTAGACCCGTAACTTTCTCGTTCGAGCTCCGATTTCGACGTGCCACCTGTCTATGTACTCGTGAGCTCGAGCTATACGTAATGGTATAAAGAAAACTCCCAAAAACCTCACCAACCAAAAAGTGACTTTCGGGATTTCGAGAATTCGAGAATTTCAGGGGCAAAACGATAAATTTTGTAAATCCAACTTTAATTTACGGTTCAACAACCTTCTTTGGGCCCTCTCTAAGATCCATCTCCAAACTTTGGCCCAAGTCCAAACTCAAATGAATCCCGTAACTCCTAGTTATTTAACTAAATTAAATTTCTACTTTTATTTTCTAGAATGGGTCGTATCATCATGCGCTCTTTCACATGGATCTTTAAGTTGGGGGGTGGCGAGGGAAGCATTATGTGTGGACCAAGTCTTCAAGCGGAGGTGCTGGCGATGCGAGCGACGATGGAGGCTTGTCTGGTTGTGGGTTGTGCTCGTTTGGAAATCGACTCACAGGTTCTTATTTCAACTCTGCAACAGGGAGGTGCAACAGAGATTTCAATTGAGAGCATTGTATTTCATATTTTAGCTCTTGGGGCTCGCTTTGAGTCTGTTAGCTTTCGTTTTATTCTGCGTGCTTGTAACAAGGCAGCACATCTGGTGATGTAAATGTTGGGAGGGGGGGGGTTGGGGTCAACATTGTTGGGAGGGTTTAAAGCCGACCTAGCTGCAGATGTAAATGTTGCTATTCGTCTTTAATCCAATTCATTCTCTTAGACAATATATATATATATATATATATATATATATATATATGATAATAAAACAATCTACGATATTAAATCAATTTACAATTCGTCACAATTTGATTTCTAACACACAAAATTCTTTCACATTCTTCTCACCTCATTATTTCGTTCATCCTTTTTTTCTAACTTGTATATCTCCTTTTATCTCTAAAAATAACTAAAAACTAAAAAATATAAAAACGAAATGATAACTAACTCGATCCTGTACTTTTGTAGTTTTGTTGCATGAACCTCTATCAAGTTGTTGGTGCAAATTACGGGTTCAGTTTTTCACCAAATCATTTTGGTTTGTTAATTATCCTACTGATGGTGAGATTAGTTCATTTGCAAATTTAAGTGTTGATAGAAAATGAAATTGAATGCCAAGAAAGTTGCCTTCACTCATTGATATATCCAAAGGACCCCTCAAGGCAACAAAGGTGGGATGGATCATGGATGGCTTTATACAAAAGCTGTAATTATTTAACTCTAATCAAAGTTTAGAACAACTGAAAAATTAACTTGATCAACAAGACTCCATGCAACCACATCTTATAGTTGCATTTTTGGTGCTAAAAATAACCTTTTTACAACCATGGATGAAAATATCCGTAATATCTGCGATATTTCCGTGGACATATCCATATTTTTGGGTCTCGATATAAAAATAGGGGGGAGAAAATATCCGCGATATTTCCGTGGATATGTCCGTATTTAGGGTCTCGGCATAAAAATAGGGGGGAAGAAAAATCTTCTTCTGATATCCGTATTTGTCTTATATAAGTATATATTATTGGGTACTTAAGGTTTTCCTAAAATTTCATTCAAAATTTTCAACTTTTGGACTGAACTTTCAATATTTTTTTGTTGAGTATGAACAATATCGATATTTTGTTAAGTATGAACGATATCGATATCGATATCGGAATATCCATCGATATTTTCATAAATTTGACTATCGATATTTCTGTAAAAATTGGTATTTTTATCCTTGCTTACAGCATACACTACAAGAAAATCGAGGTTGCCCGACGAAGTTGCTTTCGCCGCGTAAATAGATTTTGCCCGACAAAACTGAAGGCTCGCCGGGTAAGGTGTTGGCGGGAAGAACAAGTTGTTGGCGATTAAAATAGGGAGTGTTAGCCCGACGATTTGTAAAATCCGTCGGGCAAGATTATAAATAACGACGAATATTGGTCATCGGGTAACACTTGGCGTTGACTAAATATTGCCCGATGAATCATTAAACTTTGTCCTGCGAATATGCTTCGTCGGGAAAAAGTCTAAACACACTATATAACCCAAACGCTCATTTCTTCTTCTTCTTCTTCTTCCTCTCTGCTTCAACACGTCAGTCTGCTCTCTCTCTCTCACTCACACTCTCTCTCTCTCTCACTCACTCTCTCTCTCTAGCTACAATCATCATCTCATCACCATTTTCACTACCAATCAAATCTCTTTCTCTCTCGATCACCAATATCAATTTTGAAGGTTTGAGAAATTTAATTTTTTTAGTTTTGAAATTATGATTTTTGATTGGAAACTAATCATATTTTGTGTTTTAGGAAAATTGTGGTTGATTTGAATGAATACTTCTAAAAAGGTATGTGTGTTTGCCTCTCAATTTAATTTTGTTAAGATTTTGGATATAATTATGTTAGGAAATTGTGTTTTTATTGTGGAAAATATGTTGAAATTGTTTAGAATTTGTGGAAATTAGAAATTAGAAAATTTGTTAGGAAAATATGAAAATAGAAAGTATGTTATGAAATTAGGGAAATAGAAATTATGTTAGGAAATTAGAAAATATTTTACGAAAATAGGAAAATAAAAAATATGTAATGAAATTATTGAAATTAGGAAATATGTTAGAAAATTAGAAAATATGTTAGGTATCAGAGCCAAAAGTGTTGAGATCAAATTTTAGGATCTCAACATGCTTTAAGACTATTGTTCGTGGAACTGTGGCATTTTAGGAACTGTGTGAATGACTCTTGAAATTAGGAACTGTGGCATTTCAATTAAGTATGAAATTTCTCAAAAAATATGTAATGAAATTATTGACATTAGGAAATATGTTAGAAAATTAGAAAATATGTTAGGTATCAGAGCCAAAAGTGTTGGGATTAGATTTCCTAACATGCTTCCGTCCCCTTTTGGTATCAGAGCCAAAAGTGTTGAGATCAGATTTTCTGTTTAGTTAACTCTTCTACCCAAGTGGTTTGATATCTCTATCTATCTTAATTCTGCTAGTATCGTTTATTCTGTTTATTCATATTGCTCTCATAATCTATTGTTCTATCTTTTCTCCAAATAGTAGGTTCGGGCCCAAACAATAAGTCCCAGGGAGAGGCATGAGCGGGTGGTGCATGAGCGGAGACGAGTGAACAACAGTAGTTTGTAAGGTAATTATGAATTTAATATATAAGCGTTGTTAGTCTAATTATGATATTTAGGATACCTACAACTTTGGGAAAATGAGTCGGCTATTCAGATCTAATTCTTCAACTAGTTCTAGATCTAGTATGTCTAATTTAACAAAAATTCCAGATATAGTCAATGAAGAACAAGTAACATATGATGCTAGTGAAGAAGTAAACTTCCATGACTGGAATATACCCAAAATTCCAACCAGTGAAATTTATAAAAAAAAATGGTCAATTTCCTCATTTAAAAGTGAACATCATGTTAAGACAGTAGAACAAGTTTATGCTTTAAGTAAAGAACATGAAACTTGTCAATTATTTAATGCCGAGTCCTTAAGAAAACACAGAAAAGATGGTCATAACTTCTTACATATCGGCTTAGTCCAAGTCGCAGTTAAACCCCTAACAAGATTAGGTCTTAATGCTTCAGTATTATTATGTCTCCGAAATGCAAGATTCACTAATTTTGGTGATAGCACTCTTGGAATGATTGAGTCAAGTTTGTGTAATGGATCAATCCACTTTGATTGTTATTCAGATTTCACGATAAGTCTTTATGACCCTCATGTCTTAAAAGCTTTAACATTAAATATTAAAACTTCAGGATATCATGTGCTTGAAGGTAGTCAACCCTTAGCTTTAATATTCCGAATTTATTACAAAACCACAGGCACAAACATGAATTTCCAAGCCATTAATAAAAGTCCAAAATATCAAACTTTACTCATACAAAGTAACCAACAAAACTCCAGAATCCGAGTCCCCCAGACGATCAGTTGGTCCGATGTCAATCTCCCAGAGGATTGGACATTAGTAAATGAAAATCAACCCCTTAATGTACAACGAAACTTTACAAATCTTGATGATATTCAACAATACTTAGATGGCACAGTAAAAATACGATTTGATAGTCAATGACCCAGGTCTAGTGTCCAACTCAGAGATATAGAAGATACATCTTCGGAAAAAGTTGGCCTCGCCAGGCATTCATTTGCTGGATCTACATCTACTATGTCTGAGTCCACAAGAGATAATGAAATAAACCAAGAATTGAAAAACTTAAAGTTAAAAGGTGTCCAAACCAAGTCACAAGTTAGCTATGGTACTTATAAAGAACCCACTTCACCAACCCAGTCAGACTTTGAAGTCCATTCTTAATTATTAACAATGACAAAACCATTTAAAATTAATTGGAGAATACTAAATCAGGATATTGAGTCAATTAACAATATTGAACGAAGAAATGTTTTCAGACAAAGATTTAATTCACAGGAAAAAGTAAATATATTTCAATGTTGGGAACATTTCATGAAACAAACTCAAACTAATATATTTTTCCTTGATTTTATTGATAAACATTACCCAGAAGTTAATAACTTAAAGTCATTACCCAAGAACATTGGATTAAGCAAGATTCAACCCAAGTAACGTCTAGTCATCCTCCTCCTGAAACAATCATACTTAATGTCAATCAAGCCAAAGTTGTCGCATCACCGTTTAAAGTTGCCACACAGGAAACAGGACAAGATTTTAAAAAATTAATCGAACAAAACAACTATACAAATCAAAGTCTCATCACCCTAGGAAAACAATTAGATAAAATTGAAACAAAAATTGATAAATCAGTAATTGAAGAAAAAAGCCCAAAACCCAAAAGAGAATCCCCTTTATTAACGTTCTCAGGAAGTAAAACTGGATTACCATCCAAACCTTCATCTTCCATAATAAAAGTCGAACGCATGATAAAAGATTTAATTTTCGCCCAGTCAAAAGATCCACAGAAAAGTTTACAAGTAATTGATCTTTACAGTCAAGATTCTGAGAGTACAAGTTCACATGAGTCTGATTCTAGTAACATCAGTAAAATTGAAAAAGCATTTTAAAACCTTGAGTTAAAAAGATTGTCTCGCAAAGTAAATCCAACAAGTTTTACCAAAAATTGGTATAGTAAACCGACACCTCCAGATATTCAACATGAAGAAAGAATATTTCAGAACCAATTTACAGTATCCTCTGATAAACTCTATGAATGGAATATAGATGGTTTATCTGAACAAGAAATATTAAATAAATTACAGCATATGTCAATGGTTGCTAACAGTTATGTTACCAATCATAATCTCAGTCAACCAGAGATCCTTGATCTCTTCGTTACCGGATTTTCCGGCACCCTTCGTGCTTGGTGGGAAAAACATCTCACTGAACAATCAAGATAGGAAATTATACATTTTGTCCTACACGATGAGGAAGGCCTCCCTGTCTTTGATGAAAGAATTGGGGCAGGAGTTCCTGATGCAGTTAACACTTTACTACTCACAATAATTGAACATTTCATAGGAACCCCAAGCAATGTCACTACACGTATTCATGATCAACTCAGTAATCTAAGATGTCCAACATTAAGTGACTTTAGGTGGTATAAAGATGTCTTTATATCCAGAGTAATGCTACGAGAAGATAGTAACCAATCATTCTAGAAAGAGAAATTTATTAATGGCCTACCAAATCTATTTGCCCACAAAATCAGACAAGTCCTAAGTAATGAACAAGGTCAAATTGATTATGATAAACTCACTTATGGAAACATAGTAAGTGTCATTCAAAAAGAAGGCCTAAAAATGTGCATTGACATGAAAATAAGTAGGCAAATTAATAATGATAAAAGAAAAGCAAAATATGAACTAGGAAATTTTTATGAACAATATGGTCTACCTCATATTCCTCCCTCACGCAAACATAAACATATTTCTGAGAAAAAACATAAATACGGTCATAAAAAATATTATAAACCATATAAAAAAACATAAGTTTCAGATTGACAAATTCTATGAGAAAAGAAGACCAAGAAAACATTGGCCCAACAAGTCAAAAAATTGGTTACCCAAACCACGCACAGATAAACACACAGCCACATGCTATAAGTGTCAAAAACCTGGTCATTTTGCAAATAACTGCCCAGTAAAAAACAAGATTAACTAGTTAAAAACTACTGATGAAGAAAAAGAAGACTTAATCCGTATCTTAGAATTAAGAAATACTGACTCCAGTGAAGAAATCCTTTCTGAATCAGAATCTAGTAATCCCACATCTACTGAAGACGACATGTCTAGTTCCCGAGGAATAAAAATAGGCTGCCAACATAATTGTTGTAAAACAATCAATGTCCTTACCAAACAAGAAGAACAAGAAGAATTACTAATATATTTAATTGGGAAAATTGAGAACCCAGATTTAAAGTCAGAATACTTAAAAAAGTTAAGACGAGTCATTCTCATAAATGAACAAGAACAAGATCAAGTTAAAAAACCATCCGGAAAAATAAGTCTTACAACAACATTAGAACGATTCAAAAAAGTGAAAAAAGAAGTAACCATCCAAGATCTACAATCTGAAGTCAACAAAATTAAAGACGATATCAAACAGTTAAAACTTACAAGTCAAGAGTTACGAATTGAAAATCAAGAAATCAAAACTCAGTTAATCAATACAAGTAATTTAGACGCTGAACAATCCTACCATGAAGAAGAAAGAGACCAGAGTCATGATAATATTTTAAATCTCATACAACAAATTCATATTAAAAAATGGTACATCATAGTCAGATTAGTAATTCAAGATTTTGAGTTAACAACTATAGCCCTTGTTGATTCTGGTGCAGATCTAAACTGCCTTCAGGAAGGATTAGTCCCAACAAAGTATTATATTAAATCAACCCAGTCTTTAAAATCTACGAATGGTAGTAAAATGGAACTTAAATATGAAATCCCAAAAGCCCATATTTGCCAAGATAATGTCTGTTTTAAAACGCCGTTTGTCTTAATAAAAAAATATAAGTGATCAAATGATTCTAGGCCTCCCATTCATCACGTTATTATACCCTTTCACAATAGATTATGAGTCAATAACCACTTACCAAATGCATCAAAAAGTCACATTCAAATTTCTGGTTAACCCTGCAATCCAAACAATAAAAGCTTTTCAAAAAGATTCTATATCACAAACAATCAATTTAATTAATTGTAAAACCCAACAGTTATCTTTTCTTAAAGAAGAAATCAAATTTAAAAGAATTACCGAACAATTAAGCCAAGAAACTCTTCAATCTAAAATACAAGAGTTTGAAGCAACTATTAAAAGTAAAATTTGTGATGATCTCCCCAACGCTTTCTAGCATAGGAAAAAACATCTAGTACGCCTTCCCTATGTTAAAGATTTCAGTGAAAGTAAAATACCTACACAAGCAAGGCCGATACAAATGAGTCAAGAGATCATGGAGTTTTGTAAGAACGAAATTAATGAACTTCTCAGTAAAGGTATAATCAGGAAAAGTAAATCCCCATGGTCATGCGCTGCATTCTATGTCCAAAAGCAAGCCGAACTCGAGAGAGAAGTCCCCAGATTAGTCATCAATTACAAGCCTCTTAATTCCGTTCTTATGTAGATTCGTTACCTGATCCCTAATAAAATAGATCTAGTTAACCGTTTAGGAAATGCCGTCGTCTTTTCAAAATTCGATATGAAAAGTGGACTTTGGCAAATCCAGATTCATGAGAGTGATCGGTACAAAACTTCCTTTGTCACCCCATTTGGCCATTACGAGTGGAATGTAATGCCATTTGGTCTTAAAAATGCACCTAGTGAATTCCAAAACATAATGAACGAAATATTCAATCCATACAGTGAATTTTCAATAGTCTACATTGATGATGTTCTTATCTTCTCCCAGTCCATAGAACAACATTGGAAACACCTCAGTAAATTCTTGGAAATTATCCAGAAAAATGGTTTAGTTGTCTCTGCCTCCAAAGTCAAATTATTTCAAACTAAAATCAGATTCCTTGGCTTCGATATATTCCAATCTACCGTCAACCCAATTAACTGTGTCATTGAATTCACAGATAAATTTCCATATGAAATTCTTGATAAAAGTCAACTCCAAAGATTTCTAGGTTCACTCAATTATGTTTATGATTTTTATCAAGATTTACGAAAACGATTTAAGCCTTTATTCGATCGTCTCCAGAGCAATCCGCCTGCCTGGACAACTACTCATACCAACATAGTCAAACAAATCAAACAACAAGTCAAGACTCTTCCTTGTCTTGGTATTCCTTCTTCCAATTCTTTCAAAATTGTTGAGACTGATGCTTCTGACATTGGTTATGGAGGCATCCTTAAGCAAAGAGTTACCCAAAATCAACTAGAACAAATTGTCCGATTCCATTCCGGCATTTGGAACCAATCCCAGAAAAATTATAGTACTATTAAAAAAGAAATTTTATCTATAGTTTTATGCATATCAAAATTTCAAGATGATTTATTAAACCAAAACTTTCTAGTCAGAGTCGATTGCAAAAGCGCAAAGCATGCTCTTGAAAAATATGTTCAAAATGTTGCATCTAAACAATTTTTTGCAAGATGGCAAGCTATTTTAAGTATTTTCGATTTTGAAATAGAATATTTGAGAGGAAGTGATAATTGTATTCCAGATTTCTTAACCCGGGAATTCTTGCAGAGTAAACATGTCTGAAAAAGCTCCAGACAAGCAGTCAACTCGGAGGCTCCCCGCCTCCTTAGCACCAGTCAAACAGGAGGCATTCACTCTTTCTTCCATGATCCCATACCCAGGTTATTCCCCTATTCCTATTTGGAACCAGTACACGGCCCTTGGTTCTACCTTGGGCCAAATCAGGCCCACCTATCAGTCAGCCCTTGTTTCCAGTTATCATCCTTTCCAATCTTTAGTCAAACCCCAGTCAAGCCCAGCCCCTTTTTCGACATCTTCCCAATATATTCCCAAAGACCCTACTCACAATCTTTTTTTCATTGAACCATCCCTCAGTCAACTCAAAAGCCCAGAAGCCATTGCCAAAAGCATTTTCCCCCCAAATTGGCACTTCGCCCCAGTTCATCCAAAAAACGTCAATCAAATTCTACATCGAGATCCTTCTCCATACTGCCTCTATCCACCTTAAGCCAATCAATGATAAAAATAACCCCAGCACAGTGCTTTACCACTCCATTTACATTTTGAAAGTAGTCAGCATGTCCCAATGGAAACATCCTCCCTATGACAGACAGGAACTTCCCTTGGTAATTAGAAAATATGTTAGGTATCATAATCTCAACTCGAGATCCCAATTGAAATTAGGAAATATGTTAGAAAATTAGAAAATATGTTAGGAAAATAGGGAAATAGAAAATATGTTAGGAAATTAGAAAATATTTTAGGAAAATAAAAAATATGTAATGAAATTATTGAAATTATAAAATATGTTAGGAAATTAGAAAATATGTTAGGAAAATAGGAAAATAGAAAATATGTATGGAAATTAGAAATTTTTTAGAATGTTTAGGAAATTAGAAAATTTGTTAGGAAAACATGAAAATAGAAAATATGTTATGAAATTAAGGAAATAGAAAATTTGTTAGGAAATTAGAAAATATTTTAGGAAAATAGGAAAATAAAAAATATGTAATGAAATTATTGAAATTAGAAAATATGTTAGGAAATTAGAAAATATGTTAGGAAAATAGGGAAATAGAAAATATTTTAGGAAATTAGGAAATATTTTTGGAAAATAGGAAAATAAAAAATATGTAATGAAATTATTGAAATTAGAAAATATGTTAGGAAATTATAAAATATGTTTGGAAAATAAGAAAATAGAAAATATGTACAGAAATTAGAAAATTGTAAACTCTGTTTTATGCATAATTAATATATGTTTGTATTTGTGAATTAGTTGTGATATTTTTTGTAAAGCGCTTTATGTAGTTCCGACAAAATGAAATATGTTCATATTTCATAACCGTTTATGCGAAGTTAATCAAGTTGATTAACTTAGTATAATGAAATTCAATGAAAAACCTTATACCCGTTTGAGAGTCAGTGAATCGGGTTGATTGACTGACTCTTGAATTGTCCATTTATTCGGACAGTTTGGGGGTGAGCAACTATGTGTTGTGTAGTTAGCGGTCTACGAGGTTAGGTTTCAATTGTGGAAAATTCGGTTTGTATCCCCTCAATGTTCTCCGAATGCATACTAGATATTTGTTTATAATATCTACGTCGTGCATTTGAGGAACTGTAGGGAGATACTCTCGAAATTTTCCTCAATCGAAATTTAGCCTCGTAGGTCGTAAACTACACAGCACAGAACATGCACTCTCGAATGGGATAGGGCCAAATCACCGGAGGCATAAAGAGACGAGCTGCTTTTGATTTTAACTTATTCTAATTACGGGACAATGTTAACTCAATTACTTATGTTGACTCTATGTTGTGAAAGCAGGCACAATGGACAGAGGCTGGATGCAAATGTTGGATAGATCTTCTTTTCAGTATTTTGATGGGATTGATAGCTTCATTACCTTTACATTTAGTCATTGCAGTGATGAAAGACGTATCAGGTGTCCATGCCATAAATGTAACAATTGAAGTTGGCCCGACGTAGGTTTCGTCAGGCAAGGTTTTTCAGACAGATAAATCGCGACCGACTCTTCTTCTTCTTCCTTCTTCTTCATTTTCCCAGTTTTCTCCGGATCGACCGCCACCTCTCTACAACACAAACTAGCCCTTGTCTGTGGAGGTCGCCGACATCCAATACCACTCCCTCCCTTTCTCGTTCTCTCTCACTCGGACTCCGCCTCTCACTCCGCCGCCACAGGTCTCTCTCGCGCCGCCTCTCTCTCGCCGAGGTTAGGTCTCGCCGCCGCACCTATCTCTCGCAGGCAAAAATCTCAAGGTCGAATTCATTCTCCCTCTCTCTTTATTGTTAATGTGGATTGGTTATTGTTAATTTTGATTGTTTATATTTTAATTTTAGTTTGGATTGAAATTTCAATTGAAATTTGGTTTGGATATTTTGAAATTTGGATTGGATTTTGGCAGATTGTGCATTTTTCTCAAATTTGCAGATTGGGAATTTAGGGTTTTTACTTGAATATTGTGAATTTGAATTTGGTTTACTAAGTTTGTTTGGATTTAGGAATTTAGGGTTAATGTTGAAGATTTGTTGAAATTTTGATGTTTGGTATAATGTTGAAATTGGTATAATGTTATGAATTTTGCATATGATTTTTGTTATGAATTTGGATATGAATTTTATGTGAATTTTATGAATTTTGGATATTTGAATTTTAAAACATTTATGTGAATTTTTTATATGGTGTAGGATATGTGAATTTTGGATGTGTGAGCTTTATAAATTTTAGATATGTGAGTTTTATAAATTTTTGATATGTGAGTTTTATAAATTTTTGATATGTGAATTTTATGATTTTGGATATTATTATTGTATGTTTGGATTAATTTGTAAGTTTGATTTTATTCCCGAAATTTGGATTTAGAAATTTAGGTATAATGTTGAGAATTTTGAGTTTAGTAATTTAGGTTTAAGTTTATTTGGATTAATTAGTATTTTTGGTTTAATTTTGGGATGTGTTGGTTTTATTTTAAAAAATTAGAATTTGGTGGTTTTAGTTTTTAGATACCAATTTACTAATTTTCAATAAACAAATTTTGTTTTATTTATTTATTTATTATTCGAATTAAAAAATATTGGTTAATTTTATATGTGGTTTTATTTTTATTTTGTGAATTTAATATTTAATATTTAAACTATTTGGTTTTTTTTTTTAATTAAAAATATGTTGGTTAATTTTATATTAATTATTTTAAATTTCTTATTTAGATGTCGCATTGCACCTTGATCACATCTAGGACCCGCCCCCGCCCTGATCCCGTTGATCATGCGGCGGAGAAGGCATCACATGCCTCGGTTGACTCAACAACGGCGTCCGTTCAGGCACCAATCTCATATCATCAGCGACCCGGTGCGCGATCGGCTCGTTGACAGCACAACAAGAAACGGGGGGAATCCCGTACCGACCCCTAGCCCCCACCGGACGACGCCGGAGCAGACGAACTGATGACTGTTGTCGGAGCACTCCCTAAGGGTAAGTTGATTATTTTATTTATTTAAATAACCGTTTTTATTTGTTACTCATATTATGTACGAATGTTTATCGAATTTGCAGGGAAGTCGGTGAACGTGCGTGGGATCAACCGAGTTTTGACATTCCAGCGGATTTGCAGGACAATGAATGCAAAGATCCCGGTGGTGTACGTGCCTCGCCTCCGGTCAACGCCCGTAAAAATCCACAGCCTGGTGGTGCATGACCTTGGTGCGATTCTTCGCACCAAGTCCCTGATGATGGGGGATACTTTTAGGAACCAACCCCCGAAGGAGATCACGCGTTGTTGGGGAGAGTTATCGATACGTGTTATTCCCCTTTTTTACATTAATTTCATTTTTTTAATTATTTTACTAACTTTAATAATTTATTGCAGATCAATTTTGAGTTCAACCTGGAGGACACCGACGTTAGTAAATACCTGAGAAAGCACTGGCAATTATGATACGCCGACTGGAAGTACGAGCTCCACAAATACTACAAGAGATGCCCTTCCCCGGAGGAAGCTCGGGCAAATCCTCCAGAGGAGTTGGACGGGCCAAAACTAGCAGGGTGGATGTCGTTGTGCAACCATTTCGTGTCCCCCACCTATGTGGTATGTACTATCCACCTAGTTAAATTATTTATTTATTTTTTATGTTATTTTCCATTTGAAAATATAATTTTTGTTTTTACTAATGAACAACGAAAATCGTTTGCCAACACATCAAACTGGGAAGGGAAGAAATTCAACCACCACGGGGGGTCGCGATCCTTATCGGCCCGGTGGGAGGATTGGCGCATTGCCGGGTCGATGTTCCGAAGGCAAGTGTACGCTGGCCGGGGCAACAAGAGGCTGACAATATTCACGTAAGTTTATTTTTTTCAAATTAAATATTAATTTTTTATTTGATAATTATATTTCTAATAATATTTATTCGAATTTGTAGGCGGCGATGGAGCAAGACGTCCAGCAGACACAAGCTTAGCTCACGCAACAGCATCCCGACGTGCGGTTGGAACAGCAGCAACCGGATCCCGAGAGGTCGATCGTCATCTTGGAGCAACGACTTGGTAGGCGTTCAGGGAAGATCATCCGGGGGACGGGCGACGGGATAGTTCAGGATGTCTCCTGTCACTCTTCGAGTTCTTCTTGGGGAGCCAATCTCGAAGAGATGTTGGAGCTCAAAAGAAACTTCGAGAGCCACCAGGCTGAAAATGCTGAGATCGAGGCTTAAAACGCGCAAATCCAAGCCCAAAATGATCAAATCAAGACCGCCCTCGCCAAGGTGCTTGACCGCTTGGGTGAGCATGGGCTGAATGAGCTTCTGTCACAGCCTCAGCTCTCGGCCCAACAGCTCGCCTAAGACCCCAACCACCCCGACCCGTCGTCGAGTAGTTAGAATTTAATATGTAAAATATTGCTTTAGTTTTAATTATGTAAAAACATAACATTAATTTTTATAAATATTTTTTTTATTTTCATTTGAATTGTTTTATTCATTTAATTGTATTTTTTTAAAATATATTTATTTAATTAAATAAATTATTAATTTTTTAAAATATTAATAATTTGCCCAACGCATAATCATTTCGTCGGGCAAAATAATAACTTCGCCCGGTGAAACTTCTTCGTCGGGCAACATATGTTGACTTTTGGATTGCTCGACAACTCATTTGTGATGAATGGATCCGCCGGGCAAGTTTTAAATCGCTCGACGAATTTACTGTTATCGTCGACTAACCTCAAGCCCGACGGCAGTGGCCCGATGGCAGTGGCCCGACGGACGTTGCGTGACGAAAAATCGCATGTTGCCCGACGAACTTCGAACTTTGCTCGACGAACACATTTGGCCGGGTAATCCTGTTTTTCTTGTAGTGATAAATAGAATGTAAAATTGATGCATGTTATATAATATTATCGATTAATTAAGTAATGAGCAATGCTAGAGATCCCAAAAAAAAACACCAAAATGAGTCCCAAATGAGGTGGCATAATGGCACATCATCGTCTTTTAATAATTAATAAATTTCCACTTGGATTATAGTTTTTTAATTTCTTTTAGAAAGGAAATTAAAATGAAAAAACTAATCTTCATTAATTAAAACTCTTCATGTAAACCCTAATCGATCAAATTGCTCCTCCAATCACACAGTATTCTTATCGACAGCAGAGCTTACTGCCCCACGACCATTTTTGCTCCACCGCCATTGCTGTAATTCTCATTTACATGGCATGTTGCTCCCCCGACCGTTGTTTTCCACCGCCTCTGCTACGGCGTCTATATTCAATTTTGAGTCTGCAATGTTGTTTGACTGTCGTATTCTTCTAATGGTCGACTTCTTCCTTTAAACATTATAACGGGGTCGTTAGCTAGGATTTCTCTGTTTAGATTATGAATTCTTGCTTGATTATAAAATTTGGTTATTGAAAAATTATAAATCATGAAAATAATTGTCGGTGATTAGGAGAAAAAGTGGTTCATGCCTTCATGGGGTGATCCGATGGAAAGAATCAACTTCTTATTTTCTTCAATGCCTATAATAAAATAAAATCAATTAATATTTTTGTTAGCATTCCGATGAAGATCTGGCTCCAAATTTCATTTCAGAATTGGGGGCAGCCTTAGAAATAAGGAGTAAGAACGACAATGGAGTAGCAAGCATTGTTCATGGTGGTGCGGCGGCGTGAAATAAGGAGCAGCAATGGCTTCGGTGTTGATGAGAATTTTGTGTGATTGGAGGAGCAATTTGATCTATCAGGTGTTAGGGTTTAGGGTTTAGATGAAGAGTTTTGATTAATGAAGATTAGTTTTTTTTATTATTTTAATTTCCTTCCTAAATTAAAGAAATTAAGAAACTATAATTCTAAGTGGACATTTGATAATTAAAAGATGATGATGTGGCATCATGTCATATCAGTATAATGGTTTATGAAATCTTGTTCATTTATATTATAATAGGTTAATAATAACAATTTTAATGCTAATCTAAAATAGAAAATTATTGATTATTTTCCGGCTTAATTTATGGGCACCTAAGCAACCACTAAACATTGAGGAGGCGGCCAGCTTGCACCTAATTATGTTCATAATTCGTATTGAGTATTGAGTATTGACGTGCCTCTGCCACATCCAAAAGCAATTTGCCGATTAATAATTCAGCTTAAAATAAAACTATGCCACATCCAAAAGTAATTTGACAATTAATAATTCAGCTTAAAATAAAACTAAAAAATTGACATAAAATAATTCATTTTCATATTAAAAACAAATTTAATATGAAAATGCGGAATTGACTGACTGATATAAACATATTGAACAGAATTTTGGAAGACATGGAATTGGAAGATCCATGAGAGGGATAGAAAAGTAGAAGTTAAGCAAGATATAAACATTTGTATGATGCATCCTAATAACAACATTACAATTTATTTTAGTTATAAAAAATTATATTTTCTTTTAGAGTTCAAAATATTAGATCCTAATGAATACACGACTTATTCTTACCGTAAATATATTTTTTCACACTGTTTTTAACAATTATTTAATTTCCACCACCTGACCTAATTTAGGACTAGCCAACATTTTAATCATTTACTAATCACTAGACCTAACTTTTTTTTTGCTAATTTAAAATAGCTCATGAGTTGAGAGGATTTCTTAATTTATTCACATATGAATATGTCCCCTAAATTTTTTAAGTTCAAAGCCAGCTATGCCGGAATGAATTTATTCTCCAAGACTGGGCAGTCGCGGCCGCATTGAGACGACGTCGTGTCAGTCTCCCGCGAAAACAAAATGCTGAAGCAGAATAATCAGTTTTTTATTTGACAGAGAGTAAAGGCTGTTGAAAACAGAGTTAATAAAACGTTGTTTTTTGTTTTCATTAAGGAAGACGAAAATCG
The DNA here is from genome assembly GCA_037349345.1 of Oemleria cerasiformis. Lineage (NCBI taxonomy): Eukaryota > Viridiplantae > Streptophyta > Magnoliopsida > Rosales > Rosaceae > Oemleria > Oemleria cerasiformis. The sequence continues at coordinate 2,876,418 of JAZGTL010000018.1, forward strand.
CGGGAGACAACATAATTAGAGTCCAAGCAAAACGGACCTGCTCAAACACCCCAGAAGTTGGAAGAAATTCCTTTTTATTTTTTATTTCTGCAAACAGAAAATAAATTAAAGATAAAAAAAAACTGTTCTTTTTATTTCTCTTTGTTTCTTCTTGTCAGGTGCTTTCAGTTTTGTTTCCCGAAATTAATTATCGTTACTCAGGACAACGAGACAAACGGCCGCCTCGGAAAATCCGTTTTTTGTCAAACTTGGTTTTTCCTTTTCTCGTTTGTTTTTGTAAATGACCAAACCGCCTGATGAGGCGGTTCAGATAGCTGATTTTCATACATAGACCACCTCCTTCCTTATTTGAATCTTTGATACCAACCGCAACCAGAAACACAACCGCAACCGGTATGTTTTTTTTTTGCTTGGGTTTTTTCTCTTGTCTGTTTTTTCATGTTGTTAATTATGTTGTTGAATGGAAATGGGAGTTGCCTGATGTTGATAAGATTGTAGGTTTTGAATTGGTGCTTTTTCTTTTGGATTTTCAGCCAAGAAAGTTTGAATTTTGACTCCAGGTACATATGCATTTATCAATTTGCTTAATAACCCTTTTGTGATCTTTTCATTTCTCACCCATTTTCATAAATCTAACATCCTCATAGGATGCAATGCTTGTAAAGTTGTAATCTTGGTGATTAAAAATGAACCCTTTTTCGTTTTCTTTGGTTTCGTTGTTTTGGGACAGATTCTTGTGCATTGGATTGGAATTGTTTGCTTAATTTCTCTGTGGTTCAGCTGGGTTGGGGAGTTTTTTTGCTTTGTGAGCCGGAATGGAACAATTCCGGCAAATAGGGGAGGTTATGGGAAGCATGAAGGCTCTGATGGTAGTGCAAGAAGAGATTCTGATCAACCATTGTCAATGCAATTTGCTGCATGGCGTATTCAGCTTAGCCTTTGACACAATTGGAGAGGAGATCATGCTAAACCTTAAACTCCCAGAAAAAAAGACCAAATGGAAAGCCCTTGAGAAGCCTTTGAGGGAGCTTCACAGAGTTTTCAAAGAGGCAGAGCTCTATATCAGATACTGCATGGATGCTAAAAACTGGTGGGGAAAAACCCTCCAACTCCATCAGAACAAGGATTGTGTTGAGTTTCATGTTCATAACTTGTTCTGCTACTACGCCGCCGTGATCGAGGCCATTGAGAATGCTGGAGAGATCGCAGGGCTTGATCAGGAGGAAATGGTTAAGAAGAGGGTTTTGCTCAGAAAGAAGTATGATAGGGAGTGGAATGACCCAAAACTTTTCCAATGGAGATTTGGGAAGCAGTATTTGGTAACGAAGGCGATCTGCACAAGGCTGGAGAGTGCTCGGAGGGAGGATAAATGGCGGCTTATTGAAGCACTCAAGGTGAAGAAGATTTCAGGATCTGTTGGTTCGACGAGGAATGAACAGCAGCTTGGAGACTTGCTGATTAAGAAACTCAATGGGTCAGATAGCTTGAGCTTTAAACTCTTTCCCAGCTCACTCTTGTTAGGAGACAAGGATTATCAGATTCGGCGGCGGTTAGGGAGTGGAATCCAGTTTAAGGAAATCCAATGGTTGGGGCATAGTTTTGCCATGAGACACTTCTTTGGGGACATTGAACCGTTGAACTCAGAGATTATGAGTCTCCTCTCACTTTCCCACCCGAATGTTATGCAGTACCTTTGCGGGTTTTATGATGAGGAGAAGAAGGAAACCTTTCTTGTGATGGAATTGATGAACAAGGATCTGCGCTGCTACATGAAGGAGAACTGCGGAGCAAGAAGACAGGTCTTGTTTTCAATCCCGGTCGTGGTGGATATCATGCTTCAAATTGCAAGAGGCATGGAGTATCTGCACTCCAGGAAAATCTACCATGGAGAGTTGAACCCTTATAATGTCTTTCTCAAAACAAGGAGCTGCACAGAAGGTTATTTTCAGGTAAAAGTTTCGGGTTTTGGTTTGTCATCGGTGAAAAAACCTAATTCCCGATACTCACAGCAGCAAAATGAAATCAACCCTTTGATTTGGTGTGCTCCTGAAGTTCTTGCTGAGCAAGAACAGGGATCTGGAAACAATTGTCGTTCCAAATACACGGAGAAAGCAGATGTCTACAGCTTTGCAATGCTTTGCTTTGAGCTCTTGACTGGGAAGGTTCCTTTTGAAGATTCGCATCTCCAAGGGGACAAGATGAGTAACACCATAAGAGCAGGAGGGAGGCCTCTCTTCCCGTTTCCTTCACCAAAATATCTTGTGAATTTAACCAAGAGATGCTGGCACACTGAACCGTCTCAGCGCCTTACTTTCTCATCCATCTGTCGAATTCTGAGATACATAAAGAAATTTCTTACCTTGAACCCCGACGATGATCAGCCTATACTGCAATCCCCTCCTATGGATTATTGTGAGATAGAATCATGGTTCATGAAGAACCGTGCAGCTGCAGGGCATGCTGATTTAACCTCAACATTACAACTTCCATTTCAGATGTTCTCTTACAGACTCGGAGAGATAGAGAAGCTGAACCCTAGCATCATGAGGATCAAGAGTATGGATTCTTTAAGTGATGCAACTTCGGCATGCAAGCAAGAATCTCCAAATGGCAGAAATGACACAATGTCTGTCATGGAAGATCCATTCGTACCTCTAAGTGACACAAGGTCTGTTTGTTCTGATCTGAGGTCTGTTTTTGATTTGAGGTCAGTTTATTCTGAGGCTCCGGCGAAGAAATTTCTCACTCCGAAGAAGAAACGTCCAGAAATGAACCCTAGAAAAGGCTCAGGTTAGCTAACAACTTCACCTGCATTCATATCTGTATTTATAAGAAACATTGATCATCTTCTGTAATTTCTAAATTAACATTCTTGACTGAAAAAAAAAATGTTCGATCTGTTTACACAGGGACATCAAAAACACCAACAACGCCAAGATTCTCAACACCAAGATTCCCAGCTCCACTTTCCTCACCAAGACGGCTGCCACAAAAGCAACCCTTGCAAAAATTTCCACCTGCAAAACTTTCATTGACATCAAAATCAATTAGCCGAGGTATGAAGATGAACCAGAGCCCTCCACTACCGAGTCCTATGAGCTCAAAGAGCACTTCAAATCGAAGCAGACACAGAACAGGTGGTCATGTTTCGGACTCAGAGCTACATTAAGCTTTCGCGGTATTTGACACCAGTGGTGCTGGCGTTGAATAGTTGCTGAGTAGAATTTAGGAAACAGCAAAAATTCCATGATTTATTCAACCAAGTACAGATCAGTTTTTGTTACTTCTTTAGTTTTGGTTTTTAAACACATAGACAGTGAATTTTCTTCCTTGCCTGCTTTTCATGTAAATTTCGACCTCTTACGTTGTAGGTTCATTAGGTTTGAAGATCTTATAGTAGAGCTTTACTTTAATTTTATTTTTTATTCTTTTTGTTTTATGTAATGTTCACAGTTCATATTAAGAACTTTTCTGCATGATTGCCCTTTTAAATAGAAAGAATACTTTATTTTTTTTAACATCATTGAGTAAGCAGTCACCTATGTGCTGCAGAATTATGCATAATATGCAGAATGTGATTTCTAATTCCAAATTTCAAACTACAAAAAGAGCATATTAAGAGGCAAGATGGATAACGAAAATTCGCGTACAAAGAAATCAAGAAGCTAGGCTATGATCAGCAGATGACAAAAGTTCAAAACTGCATTATATGATATAGAATTGCGAAATTGCAAATGAGATTCAAGTAAACTGTGCAGTCTTCTGAAAACAGAACTGTCATATATAATCTAATTTCTCCTAGGATTTACAAAAGATGAGCCCTATGTACTACATTTATATACTGAAAACAACTCAACGAGTGTTACAAAGGTTTTTGGTTGTTTTCTCAACAAACATCTTGGTCCATATTCTATATGTCAGCCCCCCTCAGTTAAGAAGAAAAGGACTCCAAATGAATAGCTGTTCCAAGATATAATTTCGCCTGCAAACCGCTTGCCCTGATTTCACAATGGTCTTGATTTTCACAGCTTAAAAAAATTCCAAGCCGAGTATCACAAAGAAACTCAAGTCTCCTTTATTTATTGCAATACGACGCAGTTTAAAGTTTGTCAGTTCCTTGTGCTGGTATCACAATCTTCTGATTTGAAGATTCAAAATGCTTTCACAACCAGCAGGATGTCTTCAGATACTATATCTAAAAACTGAAATGTTCACCGCTAGTAATTTAGTTGATTTCAGCCTCTCTATGAAACCTGTGTGGCTAGAATCCGAGATTACTAAGATTCATTCTCTTTCAATGCAAACTTGCTTCCTAGAGTTTCTCCCTATGAACTTACAGTTTCAACTTTATAATAGGCCTCCTGAACAAAACTCGGAAATAAGGTTACACAAGGATAATGACTTCTCAATTGATGTCAAGGGGAGTTACCTTTTCCTTAAACAATCTGCAATACTTTTATACACCCGCTTGAATTGGCAGCAACAACCATGTCTGATTTCCCTTTCCAGCAGACGCTTGAAACAAATTGTTTGTTATCATCATCAGTCTCGTTTCCAGTAATAGGATCAATGGAGCCAAACTTGTATGAAGTGATTGGCATAGGCAGAGATCTATAATAAGCATAGACCTGGAACAGGATATGAGATATCAGCTTAGAAAGTTAAAGAGCTGGTTCTGTTTTGATTAAACTGTACATTTCACACAAGCAGAAACTACTGCCTAAACTTCAGTACTTCCTTTAAACTTTTTTTTTCAACAAATTCTTTGTAATTCAATTACAATCTAGAAGTCCTGCCATTCTTCATTTTATTAATAAATGAAACCATATAGCATGAGAATTAATTGTATACCTCATTTGTTTCTGAACCACATGCTATGTAGCCATCAGAAACGGATAAACCCACAAAGTTCTGAGGGAGTAAGCATCCAAAGTGTGAACCAGCCGAGAAAAGGAAAGAAAAAAATTGGTCATAGTTAAAGAGAGTATAATCCAGATCGCAAAAATTCAAAATAAAGATAAATGGATTCTGAAACAATAAAGGGTTATTGGTTCTGGCATAAAGAACCAATAAAAATATAGTGGGGTGGCCAACCTTCTCATTGGTATGCCCACAAAGGGTTGAGCTGCAAGCATTGTTGGATGGACCACTTATTCTGGTTTTGTTAAGATCCCATAGCTTTAATGTGTTGTCAGTGGATGCAGAAACAAGGGTCTCCGAGTCCAAAAATTTCACATAGCTTACAGCTTTCTCGTGGCCACCCAGTATGCACCACGGAGTTCTAGTATTACGAAGATCATAGCAATAGGTTTTGTAGTCCGCAGTCCCGAAGGCCAGCAAATGAGTGGAGTGATCAGAGAACTGTACACAGCATACATTTGCATTGTTCCTGATGGTGTCTAAACAATTTTTCTGGTAAGAACATAAAAGAAAGAGATTTCAGAAAATCTCACAAAATCTTAGGCAGTATCAGTGCTAGATAATATGGAGAAGTTAAAGAAAGATATGTGAGCATCATTTGGCAAAAAATATCTTTATGGGGATTGTGCTATATTTTGAGTATCAAAAGCCCCATCCGCATTAGTGTTAAGGGCTGATGCAGATCACACGGAAACGATATATTAGAGTTTGTTTATGTCAATTTAGGATTTTATATTTTATTTTAATTTTGGAATTAAATTATTGGGCAGGGCTTGCTTAATTTTAGTTGGGATTTCATTGACTATAAATGGTTGTCTTCACCTTACTAGCGTTTGCATTAGCTTAGTTCCCCATTGGGTTTGGACTGTCTCTATCATATAGATATTTATTGGTGTTGGCACACCCAATAACAAAATGAAGCTAATAAGGAAACCCAGATAGTATTGAAAAACAAACCCTAGCAGTTAAGGATACCCAATTAAGATTAAGAAAGTCCTACATTATTAAAATTCCAAAAATATAATAAAATGAGAAATCGCAAATAACATACATCTATTAAATTATTTCCATATTATCAGTGTTATAATCCTTACAAGGGCAGGGCTCGTGAGGGCTTCTCAAAATATGCTCAACTACTAGTTCAATAAGCAACATTTGTAAATCAGAAGGAAAGTTTTTCTTTTGACACCCAGAAGTCCCCCATTTCCACTAACCGCCTGTTGGTGCCGCAAACATAAATTTCATTAAAAAGAATCATAAGAAACCAAAGAAAGATTATCTCTGATTGGTATATTTGATGCTTAAATGAACATATCTTGTGGTTTATATACAAGAGAACATGACAGATGACATTTTACTTTTTATTTGACTTTTTAAAGAACTCGAATCATTCATGTATTAGAAAGGCACTGGGACCAAAAAACTAGAAGACAACAAAGAACAATCCATTCCTATATTCTTATATTATTATAATTACAGAATACACATATATGTATATGTATATGTATGTGTGTGTATGAGAGCGAGAGAAAGAGAGAGAGAAAGAAAGAAAGAGAGCATGCCTCATTAATACTCCACAGTTTCACAGAACCATCATCACTTCCACTGGCTAATTTTGTCGGATGCACTAGAGAAAAGTCTACAGACCAAGCCCTCCGTTCATGCTCAGTGTATTGAGCAAACTCTTGACCAGTGCTGGCATCCCATAACTGGATATCCATATTATTAATTTATGTCATGTGCAATGCAAGAAATCAATAAATAGTAAGGGCAAGCAATAGTTTCGGTTAAGACAATAGATTTATAAACAAAATGAGCCAAGCACGAATGAATGACAAAGCATATGGATAGATATAGCGTAAATTTGACCCGGAAAAATAAAAGGACACAGCCTATTGAGTCATACATCTCTCGTAGACTTTTTCTGAGAAACATATACCACAAGGATGAATATGCAGAGGCTGTCGGGCCAACATTCTGACAGACAGTAAATAAACAACTCAATATAGTGCAAGATATACACACCTTCACTGCACCATCATAATCAGTTGAAGCCAGATAGTTTTTGATATAGTTGTTCCAGGAAACACAGCTGATCCTTGATTTGTTTGACATCTCAATCGCTGGATAATGAATATCAGCAGAATCGTTGAAGAAAGCATTAAACTCAAATATCTTAATTTTCTTTGAGACCCCGGCAGCAGCAAAATATTCCTCATCCCGATCAAAACTCAAAGAGCAAATTATATTTGAGGAACAGTTGAAATCTCCATTTCTTAGTTTGCCACGAACTTCAAACCTACTGTACCGAGCATACCTGCACAAACCCTCGAAAATGGCTCCCAGTCGATCATTGGCAGTCTCATTTTCTTGATCCTTAGGTACCACATACGAGTTATTGCGGTTTGTCAGTAAATCTCTATCTGTGCAGATTGTAGAATCAGTCTCCGGAAGCTGAACTCTTGATCTCATCAAGAAGTAAGCACTCTCAAGCTGATCGATATTCCTCATCAACCCTGACTCATTTGAAATAGAAACAGGGGAAAATGGAGAATGCGCCTCTGACCTTGACTCTTCTTTACCAACAAAGGTATCTTTCCTTCCATTGAGGGATTCATTGTACAAGCCGCCATCAATCAAGGGTTTTCTTGAACAGTGCCTCCTCTCAACTTCTTCAACATCTGCTTCTAAGAGCCGAATGGTTTCCATCAACTTGGCAGCTTCCTTCTCCTTCTGTTCTCCCAATGATGTGAGAAACTGCAATAATAATTCCGAGTCTGCATCCTCTTGGTCCATAGAAGATACTAATTCTTCCACATCATCCTCTGGTAGCCCATTCACTACTTCGGATTGTAAAATCTCCCTGTCATAACCAATGATCGTAACTCAGAAGTCAGAATAGTATGTTAAGAGTACAAATTGAGCTTTGACTTCTGAGTATTTAGAAGATTCCTATCAAGTATAGTTTTTAGTGCATTTAGTACAAATAGCCTCGTTTGGTTTCTTGGAAAGTGAGAGGGGGCAAAGGATTAAGAACTGGAATAGTACTATGGTTTTAAGCATTCCATTACTTTGTAGTGTTTGAAAATCATAGAATGAAATAAAATAATAATTATTATTTATACTATAACACCATTTTGTCAAGTATCACCTAACATGATCATTTATAAATCTATAACAGACAAAAAATTCCGGACCAAAGAAAACCAATCCTTCAATATGAAGTTAATTTCATATCCTCCAAAATCAAAACACACATCATTCAAATTTATTAAAATTCTTGAATCCAATAAAGAAAAATAATTGAAATGTTCAAACAAATAGGAAACCTAATTTATTCAAAAAACCACAATCAAAATTGTCTTTATTAAAATCTGAAAATAACAAAATAGTATCCATCCAGAAAAAACAACATAGTAAACTCAATCCAATACAGTGAACACAAAACTAAATAAAAAGCAATGAACTCAATAAAACTAGCACATCAAAGAATCTGAACAATAAGTCTGGGCACTAGTTTTTTTTTTGTAGAGTCTAGGTACTAGTTTTCCAGAAAACAAAAGTGTAGAAATTTTTGCTTTCTCACAATGAATTTGAATGATTTTTTCTTATTTTAATAATGACAATTATGGTTTATTAAGTAATTTTCACATTCCCGAATTACTAGGGAAATAGAATACCACCCTAATGGAAGTACCAATTAAATTCCGGACCTAATTTCTTTTACTATGTCCTAAATAGGGGCAAATATCAAGGAAAGATGGAATCTGGAAAACACTTCCTATTCCTACCATATATTCCTGCAAAACAAACAGGCTCTGGAGGGAATGAATAGTGGCAAATATCAAGGAAAGATGGAATCTGGAAAACACTTCCTATTCCTACCATATATTCCTGCAAAACAAACGAGGCTCTGAAGGGAGTGAATAATAACAAGACACTCTAATCATTTATACATCCAAAGAAAACCTGAAGGATAGCTGACCAAGAAAAGGAGGATCATGAGGTTCAAATGCAGAGGTTGAACCCCCTCAGTGCATGCTTATTTTCTTTTTCTAAAAGGAAAAAAGTTTGCTTTCCAAAATCCAAAAGTTTCCATCGACCTACGAGAAATTTCCTGAAAGATCCATGAACCCAGGTTTGTTTCAATTGTTATCTAAAATTCATATCAATTAAGGGATTATAGTAGAGAATTGGCTTAAGATTTTTGGATTCAGGTGTTCACATCATATAGGTCTTCCATTTTCCCAAAATTCATTTCAATTAAGAGATTATAGTAGAGAATTGGCTTAAGATTTTTGGATTCGGGTTTTCACATCATATAAAAGGTCTTCCATTTTCTTCAATTGAAGATTTCAATCACATTGTGTGTTTCTATGATTTATAAACATATAAATAGATACCTATTTGGAAGATCCATGATGTAGGACAGAACCGGTAAATATAAAACAGTAGCTTAACGGAAGAAAAATATAGAAAACACAAGAATAAAACTAAAAGATAGGGTCTGGAATCACTCCAGGGGCTTCACACCCGAAATTGGATAGATTCTACTGATATAACCCTGTAGATTTTTAGGAATCACTCCAGTAGATATCTAGTTCTAGGCATCGCACCTAGAGATCTTAGGCACGCACCAAGAGATCCTTGGGCATCGCACCTAAGGTTAGGTTGCATCGCACAAACCTAAAGAGAAGCAAAGCTCCACAATTTTTATTCAATATCACTTTCCCTTCTAGGGTTTACAATGATAGTTTATACAGAGACCTAAACCTACTCAAATAGGAAAGAATTTTGCTGCAAATAAAACAGGAAATTAAATCTAATACTTAAGAAACAATAAATATAATCCTAGTCCCTTTAGAATCAAGGTACCAAAGTTTTAGGCCTCTGCTCTGTTTAAAAAACGTTAAAAATTAAAACACTAGGCCAAAAAACTAAAACACCCTTGACCTGTCTGAATTACACCATGACACGGTTCTACCAACTGATATCTACAAGATTTTTTTAAATGGAATAAACATTCACAATATCAATCTTTTCCATTATTATATCATTCTGACATTATTTACCAGAAAATACACACCTTCACAGTCATGTATTTTAAATCTATCTGATGTCAACTAAACTGTTATAAAATAAACATGAAGAAGGTTCAGCAGTACCTTGTTGTTGGGCGTGATGATGGTTCAGGATGAAGTAGCCAAAGACAAAATCCAGCCTCCTTAGCATTTTCTGACAGAAAATTTGGGGGAAGAATTCTATGGCGCAGGTTGGACATTGCTAAATCAAGAGCTCTATTTGAGTCGAATTGAGCAAGTAACTGAAAGGAAAGACCAAAATTAATCCATTAGGCTTTTCATTCAACTTGGTGAAGCACCATCCTAAGTGCAGCAATCACATTATTCAATTTTTACCTCAAAAAGAAGAACACCCAGGTTGTAGATATTTGATAAAATTGTGTAGCTCCCTTCAGTTCGTTCTTCCGGACTAATATACCACTTCTCTTCCAATTGCTCACTGATTGAAGTCAACTGCTGAGCTGCATTATGCATATGAAGACTGCTGGACTTGGAACAAGTCCCATTCTTTGTACCTGGGTTACGTTCATAAAATGCACCACTTATGTTCTGCGGACCAGTGATGTTGATCGGGCTGGTATTCAAAGTTCCACGGTTGAAGTAGGAAGGAGTGGAGAACTGAGGCCATTGGGATCTAGTTGTCTGACTGATCTTTTGCTTCTTCGCCCACAAACCAACAAAGGAACTCTCCTGCTCGACTGGCATTTTCCTGATTGAAATATTTTCTGAATGAGAAGCATCTTGATCCATAAGACTCTCTACAATCTCTCTTTGAACTGGTACCCCAACATACTTGACCTCATTTGAAGGTAATAACTTGAAGAAAGAAGGACGCAATCCATGCAAAGCAACTCCTTGCAAATGAAAGTGATCCACCAGATTCACTATCTGTCTAAATATATAGAGGCATTCTACTTTATTTGCTTTAGGACGTCCAATTTTCAGCCATTCTCTCAAACTGATCTCATCACGATCCGAGTCATTAAACCTGGAACCAGCATTCACACCAATGGTAGATGGCATAACAATATTGGCATCCATACTCACATTTGGATTAGAAGTGGGTATAGAAGCACTGGTCACCTTTGTACTCCTCGGGTTTCTAGACTCAACAAGACAACTCTCGTAATGGGGACCTTTATATATGACTCCTTTACCCTTCAATGTATTTTTAACATAAATCTCAGAGCCTGATTTTGATAGCATTTTCGTCCGCATACCTGCTTCAGTATTTGTCAATTCTTCTAAACCTTCATACTGATTGTTAACATTTTCCCTTTTAGTCAAAAACTCCGAGAAAGATGAGGAACCTTCATTCTCCAAGACATTGGACATCACCTGCCCATTATCCTTGAATATAGTATTGACTTGTGAACTCCCACTTCCTGATCCGCCTGCTTGTTGATGTAAATTCTGCCACAAGTTCTGCTTAGTTTGCATTCTTCCTTGATTGTCATGACTCGCAAACATCTCCAAGAACCCCTGGCGTGAACCATCTGGTATACGCATCTCTTGGCATTCCAATGCGCCACGGTTTTCTGGTTCCAGTGCATGCTCAATTTCTTTCCTTTGAAGCTGCCTAACCTCGGGTGGATCTGATGGGAACACTTCCTCAGCCACTACGTCCTCCATATTCTTTATACTGATTTCATTCAACTAACTCAAATCTGGGATTCTGTACGAAATTCGTTCCGGAGGAACCACATGCAAGTACCTAAAAAATGAATCACTTACCAATAAAATTATGAACTGAGTTGTTGAAAAAACATCATAAATGGACAAATTAACTAATATAAATCAATCAATTTAAGAGGAACTTCATAACTAGGGTATTAACTACACTAACAAATTATGCACCGACCTACTGTTCACTAAGAAAACGCAACAAAATATCTCAACAAGTAATAACTACTAACTCAAGCTGGTAAATTTGTAGTTTTTAGAATACCAGCAGACCAAGACCAACATGCAACATTCTTTCCCCTCCTTTTCTCGGCATCCAAGTAGAAAGTCAAATCAAAACTGAAAAGTAAAGAATACTCCAATTAATGCGTGCCTCACCTGAATTGGAACAGAAGAAGAGTTTCCACGCCCGACCGCTGAGCCGAGATTGTTCAATTTTTCTGAAGCAGGAAAAATCGTCCAACTGAATTCGAAACCCTAAAGAGAAGCCAGAGCTGAAGAAATGAAGTGAAAAGAGAGCCAAAGTATTGTCCCTTTTCGCCAGAAAAGGAAAGCAAATATCTTTAACCTTGGCTATATTTGGATAATTTTCTCGGTTCTAATTTCTTTTTCTTGCGTTTGCAAATTCAGACATGAAATGAGAAATGGGGTGATATTGTTTTTGTTTGGTGATTCGATTTTGTGAACTACGCGGAAAAGGAGCAGCCAGTAAAATTTTCCAGCAGATTTATTTGTTTGTTTATGATAATTATTCTTTTTCAATAAAAGTAACGGCACAGAACCGTTCCCATATCTCAACTCTCAAGCAACATCCAACCCGGCCCCAGTCCCGGCCCAGCAAAAAATAAAATTATTTATATGTTTTATGAATTTGTTTTGGGAAATTGGCTGTAATACCCATGATTATATGTCAAAAATTCAAAATACCCCCATTGCAAAAACTCAACCTCTCTTTAATTACAAAATTTTCCCCTCTTTATAATTTTCTAAATTTTCAATATGGACTCCATAATGTTTTTTTATTAATTTAGCCCAACCTCTCTTTATCTCTCTCTCTCCACCATCTCAAACCTCTCCTCTCTCTTTCTTCTCCGGCCAGACACGTTTTCATTCGTCTCATTCCAACACATTGTAATGAATTTGTTAGTTCACTTATGATTATTTCCTTAGTGGAGCTCCATTTCAATAAAAGTTTCAACACCACTTTGCAGTTTTCTTATGCCAAGAAACAATGGGCTGACTAGTTTATTGAATGATTTTCTTCATCGATAAGCCCAGTAATTTTCCCGAGAAACAAACAACATCATGGCGGGACGTGGGAGGAGCTCATCCTCGCCTGCGCCGCCCACCGCTTAGGCACCAAGAAAACTGGGAGAACCCTCTACACTCACTGCGAGAACCCAGAAAACTGGGTTTTCCATGGCTGCTTCACACCGCACCTCCCCTTCATGACCTTGCCGATGACCACCACTCTACCCCGCCGTCATCTAACCATTCTTTTCAGTGAAAGCGTGGTGGTCCCTCCAAAGAACCAAAATCAACACCCAACAAAAAATAAATAAACACCCCAAGAAAAAAAAATCAACACCCCCAACAAAAAAAAAAATCAACACCCCCAACAAAAAAAAAAATCAACACCCCAACAAAAAAAAAATCAACACCCCAACAAAAAATAAATCAACACCCCCAACAAAAAAAATCAACACCCCAACAAAAAAAAAATTCAACACCCCAACAAAAAAAAATCAACACCCCAACAAAAACAAATCAACACCCCAACAAAAAAACAAATCAACACCCCAACAAATAAAAAATCAACACCCCAACAAAAAAAATTCAACACCCCAACAAAAACAAATCAACACCTCAATCGTTCTCGTGAAACGAGGACATCTTGATGGCGTCGCTCCCAGTATGCGAAAGGTGGCGTGGCCGGGGGTAGGGCGATCTCCATGGGTCGGGTCAGGGGGATCAGAGTCGCATTGGTATATCGATCAATACTTGGTGGGCGTGGTGGGGATGATGAAGATGTGTGGGTTTCTGCTATTTTTTCTGTAATTAAGAAAAATATATTTTTTTCATTTAATTAGAACATGGGGAAGGTAGATGAGAAGAGTATCCCAAGCTTTGCAATTGACAAAAAAAAATGGAGGATCGAGATTCAGAGCATGAGATGAATGAGGGAGAGGAGAGAGAGGAGAGGTTGCGTAAAATTAATTAAAAACAATTTATAGGGTCACATTGAAATTTAGAAAATTATAAAGTGGGGAAAATTTTGTAATTAAATAAACATTAAATTTAAAGTAGAGCAAATTACACTTTAGTACCATGTGGTTTATACCCAATTTCAGAGTTGTACCTAACGTTTCAAATTTTACATTTAAGTACCCTGTGATTTATACCAAATTTCAGAGTTGTACCTAACATTTCAAATTTTACATTTAAGTACCCTGTGGTTTATATCAAATTTCAAAGTTATACCTAACGTTTCAAATTTTGCATTTAAGTACCCTGAACTTTTTAAAACATTACAACTTGGCTCCACTGTTATCTAACGAAATAATTAACAGTGGAACCAAGTTGTAATGTTTTAAAAAGTTCAGGATACTTAAATGCAAAATTTAAAACGTTAGGTACAACTCTGAAATTTGGTATAAACCACAGGGTACTTAAATGCAAAATTTGAAACGTTAGGTACAACTCTGAAATTGAGTATAAACCACAGGGTACTAAAGTGTAATTTGCTCTTTAAAGTATGTTTCCCTTGTTTGGGTATAACAGACAAAACCACATTTTTTATATAAAAATATAGAGTTGATTTTGGCACTCCACAAATTACTTGTTGCACTGCACTTTCTTATTTTAACGTTTGTATGAATTAAACTTCCAAACTTCCAAACTTACCTCTCTTCCTTTTAAATTTAATATATTTTAATTTAATTATTTTGTTTATATAAAACGTTTGGACTTTTTTTTTTCTCAATGAACTCTTCTCTCCCATTTCATATTTCTCCCGCTTTCTGTATAGGATTAAACATTATACAGAGCTCTTCAGTAATTTTCTAACAAAATTCTTCTTTATTACCTTCATTAATGCCAACTCTCTACTTGATATAATCACAGACGGATAGTTATCGACTACTAGAATGTCACTGAACATTTTCAACGGGAGAGTAGGATTTATCGAGAAAAAAAGAAGTCCAAATGTTTTACATAAACAAAAGAAATAAAAATAAAATATATTAAATCCAAAAGGAAAATGGGTAAATTTGGAAGTTTGATTCATAAAAAAATAAGAAAACATTCAAATAAAAAGTTGAGTGCAGCAAGTAGTTTATGGAATGACAAAATCAGCTCCCTAAAAATATTGGAAGTTGGGGAGTACATTACACACATAGATATCAACATCGCCATTTACGAGAGTCGAATCCGAGATCTTCCACATAACGTGTAGAGACGAATATATTTATGATGTTTAATTTCATGATTTCATGGCTATCTTTGTTATATATTGTGGGAAGGACTCAAAATGTATTTATGAAATTAATTCTCATTTTCACTGGATATGTCTATCCATATTGGGGCCAGTTTGGTATTACTGTGTTTTTTTTTGAAAAATTGTTTATGACGTGCCTTTTTGAAAAGTTATTTTTGTTGTTATTTCATAATAAATAATTATACATTAAAATAATTTTGGTAAAAGCAGTTTTTAAAAGCAACATGCATATTGTGTTTAAAATTTGTTGTCAAAAGTCCATTGTTTTTCAAAAAAACAAGATTTTTCATTTTTACCAAATACTTTTAAACTGCTTTACTTTCAAATAAAACAATTTTTTAAGAAAAAAAGCAATACCAAATAGGGTCTTAGATCGATATAAGACCAAATGCATCCCCCTTGCTTCCTTCATGATTTCTCAATGATCGTAAATATTCCATCAAAACTAAAATTAAATGTGGAAACTTTGAAAATTGAAGAAAAATTTATTTCATAATTCCAATTTCTAAATATTTCTTTCTTTATTTTTATTATTTTTTACGAAATTTTGAATAGTTAAAGAGTCGATTAAATCTAGGAATTTGAATTTAAGATTTCTTTCAAAGTGAGAAAGAAGAAAAATATGGTTCAACAAGGTATAAAAAAATTACGTATTTGACTGTTTATTAATCGTGTTTAAATTTTAAGATTCTCTTGATGTTTTATTAATTTTTAGTGAATAAAATATTCTTTTATTTATAGTTTTTTTTTTTTTTTTTTATCACATAGTCATACTTTTCCGTTGGAAATGATTCTCGTAGTAATATAGTAAAAACCAATGTTTTTATTCGAATTATTCAAATTGATGTTATCATTTGTTGGACTAAAAAATGATGGCCAAACTACAATTTTACTTTTGAAAATAAAAACAATAATTTAAATAAATTGCCCGAGGAGTTTGGCAATGCTTGCTTTTTTTTTTTCCCTTTTTTTTTTATTAGAAAAGATATTTTATTTAAAAATATCTTACGATAGATGCTTTAGAAATAATGATTTTGTGCTAAATCCTTAATTCACGCAAATATTGTGAATTTCTTTCTTTTTTAGAGAAACCGTTTGTTAGTCGTTTTAGAATAAGGTTGGCGTCCTGATGGATTACTAGGAATGATTTTACCATTATTCAATTATCATCCGTTTATAAAAGGAGACATATCCTTAAAATCTCTTTAAAATATTCGAAGTATTTGATTGATGATGTCATTTTTTTTTATAAAAAGTCGCACGAAGCTAAAATAAAATTAGTGACACACCCCTCAGGTCGTAGTGGTATAGAACGCTTTATGAGGAGTTTACAGTTGTCGCTCTCACATTTAAACCGGTTGTGCGGGTGTAACCGTATGGAAATCGGGTTAACTCAGGTAGTTGTTTCGACGTTATGATCATCAATATAGTGTAATATGCATTGTGTTTATGTTGTCGCAGTGAATTATTAATTGGTTTTACTAATTACCATTCACACGACCTCCTAAAATGCACCGTTTCACTTTTGGATTTCATCATCTGGACGTCACTATTCAGGTGTCGGCAAGCATACCTCGATTTCAGTGTCCACGTGGACTTTCCGGATCTGGGTGTGTCAATTAGCGTACGAGAATCACAAATTCACTTTTAAGTATTTGTGCTTCTTCTTATTATATAGAAGGATATATGTCTAATTGTAACTCAGACTCCCAGTAGAGAAAGCCTAAGTTTTCTATTCGTTGGAAACAATTCTCCCTACTAGCAAGGCAGGACAACTCACTATAAAGCATATTGGCTACAAGGTCATCAAGAAATAGAAAGCTGATCAAATGACTATTCTACTAATACTAAGGATTGAAAGTAGCTGAATCAGCTATCAGACATAACTCTAGATCTATGAATCGAAGCGAGCAAGCACCTTTAACAAGCAAGTAGCTAGCTGCCAATTTACTTAAAAGAGTATCTACTTATACCCAAATTTGAACTCTTCTTACTCAGCAAACTTTCTACACCAAACAAAATTAAAATTAAATGGTTGCAACCGTCCATGAACTTTACCATAATTTTAGCAATCGTCCATATACTTTAATATTAGTTAGTGTCGCCCGTATCTGAACTTTACCCTAATGTTTCCATTAGTCCCTCCGTCTATTTTTCAAACAAATTCTGTTAAAAAAAGTCACATGAAACGCACATGAATTGACAATTTTTCCATTTTTTTAATGAAATTTGTTTGAAAAATAGACAGAGGAAATAATGGAAACATTAAGGTAAAGTTCAAGGACGGGGGACACTAGTATTGAAGTATAGGGACGGTAGCTAAAATTATGGTAAAGTTTAGGGACGGTTTCAACCGCACTCTTTCTATCCAACAATCATCCAAAACTACCCCTTATTAAAGAATTCTATACCTTTAAACAATAAAAGATGAAGAAAAAAAAACATTCAAGAACAAAACCCATATCTCCTAGCCCTGGGCATGGTTCGGTATGGTTCGGTATTGGGTCGATACTAGAACCATACCGTTTAATTTGAACCGGTTCGGTACGGTTCGGTATTCCACAATATGAAAATGAAACTGAATCATACCATACCGATTGTGTTCGGTATGATTTCGGTTTGGTTCAATTTTGAGCCAAAAATATTATGGAATTGTGAAACAAGTCTCTACAAATGGCATCATCAACATCTCAACATATGAATGAAACAATTCAACAATCCATACAATCTGCCATCATCAACATATCAATCTATACAAAGTTGTCTTATTCAACAAGTCTAAACATATCAACATATTCAAGTATACAACAAGTCTCTGCTAATGTCATCATCAACATATCAACATATGAATGAAACAATTCAACAATCCATACAATCCATATCAATCCATACAATTTGCCATCAACAACATATCAATCCATACAATGCAACAATCCATACAACCTGCCATACAATCCAAAATCATAAACAAGTTACAAAAGTACATCTTCAAAATGGCAGAAGAACAAAAAACAAAATTCAATGCTACACTTCATGTGTTTGTAGGCCTCCCACCACTTTTGTATTCTACAATTGAAAAATATCAAGAATTGATTTACACAGCTAGATATTGAAAATTAACATCACAAGTTAAAAAATATTAAATACTTAAGAGACAAGTTATCATCCAATCGTTTCTCTAATGTCTTAACTTCATAAGTCTTAAAGTGTTCCCAAACAGGACTATGTTTCTTCCCTAATCTAGAAGGTTTAGAGACAGATTTAGGATCACTTACTTTTTCCTCTAACGAGCTTCCAACCATTGTTGCATCTGCTACAAAAAAGGACTCCCCAGTTGCAGACTGAACAACTTGTTCTCCTTCATCTTCTTTTCCCAGTTCAGGTTCTAGGTTAGCAGCAATTGATGCACTTGCCATTGAAGAACTTGTCAAACCAACACTAAGTTGTTGCTGCCCGGTCTTGGACTTGATTGAAGACTACATATATATGTAAGACAAATTAATCAGTGAAAATGAAAATGAAAGTCCCAAACTCATACTCTTTCTCTTTTTCACGATTTTCACCAAGACATCACATGGAAATAAAAATAAAACTATACTTAATTTGTGGTCGACAAAAAACTGGCTTTCATTACAAACTCACAACCTTGTATAAAGTTATAAACATAAAGAAAACCCCAAGTTCAATCATGGTTTACAAAAATAAGATTTACCAAACAAAAACATCTCACAAATACAATATTAATACAAACAAGACCAGATAAATTGCAAGAAGAGAGATCTTCAAAAACACCATCATCAACATACGCTCAGAATGCATCAAGTAAACATTTTGCCATAATAAGAAGCTGTTTTTCCCGACCCTTCAATCAAGATTCAAAGCCAAAGAAATTGACTTTCTACGATTCTACTTATCAACACAACATCACAAGAAAATTAGAAGCCAACAAACGTAAAAATAATCAGTGAACATGAATATGAAATTCCCACCTGCAAGCAATATTGAAACAAATTCCAGAGAAAACGCAACACAAATTCCAGAGAAGCACAACACAAATAACTCAAACTTGAAGAAACCCATATCAAATCATAATTTCACGAAAATCCAATTTCACGAAAATCCAACAATTTCACTTAACATCAGCCATCAGCGATTCAGCGGGTTTGGCACTTGAGAGACTGAGAGCGATGAGGATTGAAGAAATTACTTGAGTCTTGAGAGGCGAAGTATCGGACGATTCGCACTTAGGGTTTTCTTGTTTCGCTCTCACAATGAGAGAGAGAGAGAGAGAGAGAGAGAGAGAGAGAGAGAGAGAGAGAGAGAGAGAGAGATAGAGAGAGAGAGAGAGACTGAGAGACACATGTGCGGTGATGGTTCAGTGATGGCACTTGAGAGAGACTGAGAGTGATGATGATTGAGTTTGGGAGGCGGATTGCACGATTCGAAGTTTCAAACTTAGGGTTTTCTGGCTTTCGTTTTCGCCACAGTGAGAGTCTGAGAGAGAGAGAAAGAGATAGACAGAGAGACAGAGAGAATTTCAGAGAGCATCGTGCTTAGTCACATAGTTGGGAAACAAATACATAAATAAAATTTCTAATAGTATTAGGTTTTTAATTATATAAACAAATAAATAAAATTTCTTATTCGATACGATACGGGATAGGACGATTTTCAAAACATTGGAACCAAAATCGTACCAAACCAAACCGGTTCAGTTTCGGTACCGCACCAATCTTCCATTCGATTTAACTATTCGGTATTTTTTCGGTTTGCTCTAATCCGGAATGGTATTTTTTCGATTTAGTCTGATCCAGAACGGTATAATTCTGGTATTTCAGTTCAATATGCCCAAGGGTCATATCTCCACCACAATCCACCCAACCACAACCACCACCCGCCCCCAAATCCCATCTTTCTCCCACTCCCTCTGCTTATTCCCCATCACTTGGAGCCATGAATGAATCATGTATCAATGCATATATTCAATTACTTGAAGAAGGCTAAATATTTAAAGTCCTCTACTTCCAGTTTCTCTCTCTTTCTTTTCACCACCACACTCAAATTTTTCTTCTCTCTTGTAGTGATAGTTACAAAGAGAGGCCTCCATGGATGAATACACAAATCTCCAACCACCCACATCTAATCCAAAACAAAAAATGAATAAAAATAATATAATCACTTTGATCCGAAACAGATTATTGAGAGTTAATTGAAAGAATATTATCGAGTGTAGGAACAAAAAAATTCAAGAAAAGACATGGTGAGTATGAAGGAAACTTATTCCTATATTCATATTTTTTTTAATTTTTAATATTAGTTTTGTGGGACCATAAATCACCTGAAAATTGTGGAGATGTCACGTGGCCCATAATTCTCATAATGTCGATATTACCCCTAGTATAGACGACAACGACATGTCACAGTCTCCGCATTAATTCAATATATTTACCAGCTGAATATATTAATTAATCAGATCAATCCTTATAATAAATAATCTCTCCGTGAGTTATTTATTATTATTTATATAGTTACTAATAAACATTATTTCCTTCAACGAATCATACGCACCGGTGACTCTCAATGCTTCACTATAAATAGAGTTCATCCCCTCACTTCTAAAGGTAATTCACAACACTCATACTAATACTTTGCCTGTTTATTCTCTCGATTAAACTGACTTAGGCATCAGAACGTTCTTGGTTGAACCACCTTCTTCGGGCTTCAACCTTAACCCCGTTTGTCTCTTGTTACTGTGTGTAGGGATCGAGAAAGAATTCTACAAGTTTGGACGATTTCTGCATCAACAACTGGTGCTTTCATTGAGAGCCGAATTGAGAAATACTAAAAGCATGCTCTCTAGTTTTTCCAAAAACTTCATCTTCGTTCATCATTCATCATTCATCGCCCATGGCTAGACCATGAAGAACCACATGATTGGGTAGAACCACATGATTGGGTAGGACCACCGCCTCTACTGCCGCAACTCATGATGAGAGCGGCCCATTCACCGGAATCCCGGAGGTTCAACCGAATCACCCCCAACAGGGACTGCAACCTGTGATGCAGCCAACACTTTCCATGGTATAGGAGATAGCGCAAGTCCTCAACCACGACAGCCATGCCATGCCAACTTCAACCGGTGTCGGCGCACTACATGACGTCAATCCACCTCTCACATTCGGTGCAATAAAAAGCACCTTCCAGCATATGGATATGCGATTGGTGGGAGAGGCATCCCAGCAAGCCCCAAATTGGCTCCATGCGGATGCATATCTTCGGAGGCTTATGGATTACCTATGCGATGCACGAGGAAGCACTCAAGCCCAGGAAGAACGCGATGCAACGGAGCTCGGAGCATAAGTCCCAACGCGTCATGTGGCATGCGCGGGAGTCTCAGCACTCACCCTCTCAAGTTGACTTATCGCAGCAAGTCGAGCATCTGAGCAATCAAATCAAGCCCCAACCAGAGATTCTACAACAACTTCTATAGGGATAAGGAACATCTCGCACCACTGAGAGATGTACCACACCCCAGAGCGCCCAGGACGACATCCCTAGGTGTCTAGGCAAGGGGCATTTCAAGTGTCAAATCATGTCCCATGACGTCTCTCTAGGCAACGAGGAAAGCTATACCCGCAAAACAAGAGTCCAACTTCGCTAACGACCTTCGGTGCATAATTCGCTTGGAGTGCGCGTAAGAGCTCCATCACACAATAAGTACCCGCGAGGAAGTCGACCGGGTCAAGCATCTTCTCAAAGCATAATCACTCGCTCCAATGGACGAGTAAGTGGGAATTCAAGGCAAACCAACCACTGCATTAAAGAGGATGAGACGTACTAACCATCGCAGTCACATGCTTCGGAGACGAAGACGCGAGGAAGTCAGTACCACACTGATCGCCGCAACTCCCCACCTCACCATGGCGCATTACACGCCGACGACTTCTGAAGAATTCGGACCGACGCCTTCAAGAAGTTCAACGCGACATAGACCTAGATGACGACCTTCAACACCAGATAAGAACATTCTTAACTTCACCATTCGTTCACGACATTGAAGATGAACCCTTTCCACAACAGTTCGCAACTCCGAACTTCAATCAATTCAAAGGAACGTCAAACCCGGTGAAGCATATCGGATACTAAAATGGAGTCATGGTCCTCCACAAGCATAACGATGCTCTCATGTGCAATGTCTTCCAGGCTTCCCTGCAAGGCCAAGCTATGACATGGTTTAACCACCTTCCCCGAAGGTCAATCGCCTCCTTCGAAGAGCTAGCTTTGGCATTCACAAAGGAATATCCGCACCGTTGAAGTCAAAGATGACCGCCTTTTCAGTATCAGGAAGCGATCGAAAGAGACCCTCCTGCAATTCATACGAAAATATTATGAGGAGAAGTCTCGTATCATGGGTTGCAATGACCTCGTCGCAGCAATGTCGTTCAAGTATGGCCTCCCTCGAGATAATCAGCTCTATGACGACATCGTCATGGACAACGCGTGCAACCTCACCAAAATTCTTTACATAGCGGAGCTACATGCATGTTGGGAGGATGAGAAGAACACTGCATAAGCCATTACTCGCAAGGTACCATCTGAGACGAGGAGGCCACCCGAGGGGACCACCGACTTCGAGGCACGAGGCAATGCCAAACAAGAAAAACAAACGAGAGGCAACCCGGACTTCCGACGCCCTGGCTAGTAGGAAGTCTAGCAAGCAGTTCTTGGTGCCCATTCATTGAATCTACAGCAAAATCAAGTACAATCCTTGATTCAAAAGGCCAACGCCCATCAAAGGTGACCAAGAGAGGGTCGACAAGACTAGGTGGTGAGCCTATCACAACTGCTATGATGTGCCTATCACAACTGTGAACCTCGTGAAAGAAGGGCATTGCACTGAATACCTCGCCGATAAAGCTGCAGAACATCTTAGCGACGCAGGTCACAAGGAGCCTACTTCAAAGGTGATCCGCATCAATGACATCATTGCCAACTAAGGCCCCATATCCATTTTTGTTTCTATTGTATTATTATCTTCAACAAAATTATCAAGAAACTTGAGATCTTGCTTAGACAATTTTACATAGCATTGGAAACTCTAAGCCTTCCTCCGGGAAGCACTCTAAGCCTTCCTCCAGGGAGCACCCAAGCCTTCTTACGAGAAGCATCCAAGCCTTCCACTTGGAAGCACACCAAACCTTTCTCTCGAAAGCATTCAAGCCTTCCTCTAGGGAGCAACCAAAGCCTTATACTGCGAAGCACTCTAAGGCTTCTTTCGAGAAGCATCCAAGCCTTCTTCTAGGAAGGACACCAAGCCTTTCTCTCGAAATCATTCAAGCCTTCCTCTAGGGAGCAACCAAAGCCTTCCACTGTGAAGCACTCTAAGGCCTCTTTCCAGAAGCATCCAAGCCTTCCACTGCGAAGCACTCAAAGCCTTCCATTGCAAAGCAACTCAAAGCCTTCCATTGTGAAGCAAATCAAAGCCTTCCATTGTGAAGCAACTCAAAGTCTTCGCCTTGTGAAGCACCAACACCTTCGGCCCGCAAAGCATCAACGCCTTCGTCACGTGAACCATCAACACATTCTCCTCAAGAAGCATCTACGCCTTCGCCCTGTGAAGCATCAACGCCTTTGTCACACGAAGCATCAACATCTTTTCCCGTAGAAGCATCTACGCCTTCGTCTCGCGAAACATCTACGCGTTCACCCCGCGAAGCAACAACTCCTTCACCCTGCGAAGAATCAATGCCTTTTCCCCGCGAAGCACCAACGTCTTTATCTCAAGAAGCAATTAAGCCTTCTCCCATAGAAGCATCTATGCCTTCGCCCCACGAAGCATCAATGACTTCGTCTTGCGAAGCACCCATGCCTTTGTCCCTTGAAGCATCAATGCCTTTGCCTCGCGAAGCACCAAAGCATAAACGCCTTCACCCCACGAAGCTCCAAAGTATCAATGAATTCGCCCACGAGGCATCAATGCATTTTACTGCGAAGCAACAACGCCTTTGCCCCCGAAAGCAACAACGCCTTCGCCCCCTAAAGCAACAACGCCTTCGCCCCGCGAAGCATCAACGCCTTCGTCACGTGAAGCCTCAACGCCTTCGTCACGTGAAGCATCAACGTCTTTGCCTTGAAAAGCAGTCAAAGTCTTCTCGTTGCGTAGCACCATACCTTCACACTCCAAAGTGTCTAAGCCTTCGCACTGGAAACACTCCATACTTTCTTCCAAGAAGCAAAATCCCATATGCAAAGGAGAAATAAAACCCTCCCTCAAGGGCAGAGTGAATCAAGACCCCAACATTGAACGCCCATGGCCACAACAAGGGCATTTGAAAAACTGACAAGCTATGCAAAAAGGGGCTAAGTCAATACCTCAAGCAACTTAGAAAAAGTCTGCTTGACGTCTAAGTTCGAGGTAGTTAACCAACAGTGAAGTACATACGACTTGCAAACATCACCAAGGATTCATCACTCACACCCAACAAATGGTCTTAGAGGCACTGGAAAAACTACTAAAGATAGCTTCCCAACCCCACCAATGGGGGCAAAGTCAGAGTCGTAACGAATCCTGGGCAAATGTTTTAGCGCACAGAGGTCAACTACGAATTTCAGCGCACAAGATCGAGATTCATTCGAACCTACCAAGCTCAATTTGTGTCCTATTGGGTAGAGCTTGGTGGCAACGAAAATGTATGGAAGTCAGCTTTCCAACCTCACTGATGGTACTCAATTTCAACTTAAAACGAAGTCAGAAGATCAAAATTACCGCACATAGGTCAGCTTTCAGCGCACAAGACTAATATTCATTCGGACGTACCATGCTCAATTTTTGTCCTATTGGGTAGAACTTTGTGGCAACGAAAAGGTATGGAAGTCAGATTTCCACCCACACTGATGATACTCAATTATGAGCTAAAACGAAGTCGGAAGATCAAAATTAGCGCCTGAAGGTCAAATCTGCCGAGAATCGCAAAACACATAAAACAAAAATTTTCTATTAATGAAAAATTGAAGGAGTTGGCGATTCACAAGTCAAATGCTCAACCATTTATTCAACGTTGAGATCTAGCTACAAGTCAAAAAAAGCCATGAAGCTCCTTATCAAGATTGACACGACCTCAAAGTCTCCCCATCAATCTTTGAGCTTTAACCTTTGAGGTCTCCGACAACTCCATCACGGACTTCCCACGATGCGTTTATGACCTTTTTCGAGAAATGGGTGCAACCTCCTCAACGTCACTCACTTTGGCACAATTGACTTCACAAAAGCAACTTCAACAATGCTCGACTCTGCGACAGCAACTTCAACGATGATTGACTCCGCTAAAGAAACTTCAGTGTTGCTTGTCTCCGCGAAAGAAACTTCAGTGTTGCTTGACTCTGCGAAAGCGACTTAAGTGCTGCTTGACTCTGTGAAAGTAACTTCAATGATGCTTTACTCCGTGAAAGCAACTTCACCACTGCTTGACTCCTTGAAAGCAACTTCAACTCTAGGATGGCAACAATGGCTTTGGCACTCCGTGTCTTCACGCCACTCGCCTTGAGATCAATGAACATTTTCCTTGTCTTTCATTAAGGAGATGGAATCGACACCTTTGCAGGGTAATTTTGCATTGTCACCTTGGACGACACTTCCAAGCTCTCTTCCTTCACCTGGACAACGAGGTACAACGTCACGGGCTTCACATGGGGCATGATCGATCCTCCATTGTTGTGTTCCACCTTGGTGCCACCCTGTTTCAAGCACAATGGGGCTTTCGAGATCGTCTCTAAAAGGTCTTGCACTAGCCAAAACAACTCCTCGGAAAACTTCAGTCACTCCATGGCACCCTGCGCACCTCACCTCGCATCATGGCACACCTCGCCTTGCGATGTGGCGCGCCCCTCATGTCATAGGGCGCATCACTTCGCACTCCAACCACGCCTCACCTTGCACTGTGACACGCCTCGCCTTGTGTTATAGCATGCCTCGTTTTACAACTGTAACGCGCCTCCCTTGTGTTGTGACACACCTCATCTCAAGTCATGGGACGCCTCACCTCTCGTTGTTAAAAACGTCGATGTGTCATGGCACGTCCCGCTCCCTATGTGCCGATCTCTCCTATCCACCAAGCACCACATGTATGGTCATTGGGAAGAACGTCTCGATGTTGGCTCCACCAGCACTTGAAGACGACAAGTCCATCAATGCGCCGAGCTCTCCAATCATCCAAACACCACGTGCATGTCAATTGGAGGAACATCTCGATGTTGACTCCACTACCTCTGGAAGTCAGCAACTCTAGTAAATTCTGATGAGGTACATGTCAGTTGGAAGAATATCTCGATGTTGACTCCACCACCTCTGGAAGTCAGCAACTCCAACAAATTCCGATGAGGTGCATGTCAATTGGAAAAACATCTCGTTGTTGGCTTCACCACCTCTGGAAGTCAGCAACCCCAGCAAAATTCGATGGATGTCCTAAGATCAATTTTTGTCTCGCGAGTTGCTACGCTCCCATGATGTGAATTCTTCGAGACTTCACCGGAAGCTTACCTTCATGCATCTTGAAATAATCGTCTCGGAGAGTAGAGCCCACCACCACTTGAACCACTGCAATCCGACTCCTTGTGCTCCCGAAATCCTCATAAATATGAAGCTGAAAAAAGAAACAAAAAATATATATATGCAATATTTATATATACATATATATATATATATTAAATACAAAATGTATCTATATTTTATTATACAACTTTGACAAAGGGCCCAAAGTCTGCTTTCCTGCAGACATCAAAGTACAACAACAAAAGTCAGAGTTCTCAGAAATAAAAAACAAAAAGCGACTGCAATCCGAGTGGAGAGAAGATGCGCCAGTCGAGCCGAGTCATTGGGGCCAAGCCGCCACCCGATAGCTTTTGCTTCGCGCCTGCCAAAGCCGCAACACTCCCATCACGCGCTCCAAGCGCCAAACATGCCTCACTCCACGCACGTGCCCAGCTGCGACTCCACCTCCATTCGCATGATGTCAGACCCAGACGCCAGCTCCTTGCTCGCCGACTTACTCCCAGCCGAGTTGGACCACTCTGCCGGTGCGGCTGCCACGCCGACAAGGCTCTGCCATCTCTAGTCAAGGGCCCTACTACTTCTCTCCTTCAGTGAATTAAACCAGCAAAAGTGGACGGAAAAAGAAGAAAATAAGAATATATATATATTTTCTTATTTTTCTCACCACTTCGGCCTGCATAGACAACCGAGAAGAAAATAATAGAAAAGTTTCTACCTCTTCACACAGCGACTCAACTAAACCCCTTCACTGCAACAACTTGACGGCATCAATCCTCCTTCACTAGCAGTAGGCCAATGCTGGGGTTTAATTTTTCTTTATTGAAAATGAAGGCCACCATGACCTCATTTAAATAAAGAAAACCAACCAACCCTAATTACTTGGGCTCCAAAAATCAACTCAAGGCAAGATTTCAAACCCAAAGCTTCTTATTGCAAAAAGAGCGACATCAAAAGCATATCGGGACTTCAACTACTCAAAGGAATATTCAATGTGGAGTCTACTCCCATAAAAAAAAAAATGGATTACTTGGACCACAATAAAAATTATATCCCTTAGAATTCCCTGAATTCCAAAGCGATGTGGGGAGATTTGTGGGACTATAAATTACCCGAAAATTGTAGAGTTAACATGTGGTCCATAATTCTCATAATGTCGATATTACCCCTGGTATAGACGACAACGACATGTCACGGTCTCCGCATTAATTTAATATATTTACCAGCTGAATATATTAATTAATCAGATCAATGCCTATAATAAATAATCTCCCCGTGAGTTATTTATTATTATTATTTATATAGTTACTAATAAGTGATTTCTCCAAGTAGAATCACCTATTAAACACTATTTCCTTCAACGAATCATATGCTCCGATGACTCTCAATGCTTCACTATAAATAGAGTTCGATGACGATGTCGATGGCGAATCGTTCAACTGGGCCGCAGACGGCGAATCCCAAGTCATCAAAAGATGCAATCTTTAAGAGGCGAAGGAAGGAATCGAGCTTGCGACGAGTGTAGATTAAGAGCATCATACAATGGTAGGTGAGGTAGGCGTCTGAAAAGAGCATGAGAGAGCCGAAAAGCCATCCGATTTTTTTGAAGGTGTAAGGCAGACCCAAGACGCTGGCGTCGACAATGGCGATGAAGACGTTGGCGAAGGTCTTGGATTGGCGAAGGTCCAAGTCTGGGGATTGGGTTTTTTTGATTTTGTGGCTGGCGTGGTTAGGTTGTGGAAAACCGGTGGCCACTAGTGTAACGACTAGGAAATTTAATTAGTGAATTTTCGTAAATTAATTTGAAAAAGGATGAATTTACCCTTGGTTTTATAAGGGGCTGGAAAATCACTTTTTGGTTAGAGACACATTTGGCAGTTTTTCATGGACCGTTGCGTAGGTCTCGAACTCACGAGTTCGTAGATAGACGGCACACGAAAAACAGAGTTCGTATAAGAGAGTTGTGGGTCTAGAATGTTAAGGGGCAGTTTGGTAATTAACCCTGTATAGATATTTTTAACCCAGACTTCTCCAGATTCTTCTTATTTCCTCTCTTTCTCTTCGCAATCTTCATCCAACCCGTGCAACCGAACCCAAAAAAAACCCCAGACTTTGATCTTTGATTTGAAACAACTTCGTCCCATTTGGTTCCACCCATCG
The DNA here is from genome assembly GCA_037349345.1 of Oemleria cerasiformis. Lineage (NCBI taxonomy): Eukaryota > Viridiplantae > Streptophyta > Magnoliopsida > Rosales > Rosaceae > Oemleria > Oemleria cerasiformis. The sequence continues at coordinate 2,905,303 of JAZGTL010000018.1, forward strand.
TCTTCTCCTCCTCCCCGCGATCAAGGACTTATCGGCCGTAGAGGGAAATAGCCAAGGGTGCGCCGAATCGAGGAAGGAGAAAACTGAACCTTTCGATCGATTTTCTGGCCAACTTAGGTATGAGTTTCATGTTTAGACTTCAGTTTTGAGTTCCTGGGCTCAAGTAGATGGGTTTAGATTATTAATTTGTGAAAAAACGGTTGAGATTTGAAGAAGTTTGGAAAATTTCAAGGTCGGTCGACAATGGCGATTTCTGGCGATGGCGGACGGCGGTGCACGACGGAGCAGTCATCGTCTCTAGCCATTCTCCGGTGACTGGTTCGGTCAGAGAGGTTGACATGGCATGCCACCTAGAAGCCATGTGGAGCCATGTAGAGGCCACCTGGCAGCCACGTGGAGCCACCTAGCAGCCACATGGAGCCACGTGGAGGCCACTTGGCAGTCACGTGGAGTCACCTAGCGGCTGAGTCAGCACCGAGTCAGCACGTGTGCAGGCGCATGGGGTACTGTAGTCGGCGTGTGGGTCTAGTCCTTGGGTCACGATGATGTGTGTCGACATGTTTTCGACATTCTGGATATTTTGGCGCAGGTTTCGGGTTAATCAGAAATTGTTTAAGGGTAGTTTTGGGCGTCCGAAGTCGCTGCATTTTTTGTGGGACGCGTGCAGACCTCCCGGGGTTTAGGGAGTCTGAATGTAGAGTTTTTAATTATCGTTTGTAACCCCGATTGTTACTTTTAACAGGCGATACTGCTCCGGGAACTTCAGAGGAGCGTACGACTCAGGATTGAGCATAATTGGAGGTTCGGTGAGTGGACTTTGGTTTTGTAAATTATAATGCATGCATATGCGTATATTTAAAATATTTCTTGTTACGTATTATTTTTGGCAAATTTCTGGAATTTAGAATTTACTGGACACGGGTTCTCAATAATAAATTGGAAATGACGTTTTGGGCTATGGTCTGGCTTTATGGGCTCTGCTTTTATGTCGTTTTGACCTTATAGATTTGGGGTTTCGGTTGAGTCCATGATTTTTTTGGGTTTAGACCCGGATTTGTGATTTTATTGGATTTGGGCATAAGCCTGATTTTTCAATGAATTTGGCTCAAGCTAAGAAACAAGAATTTCAAAACATGGATTTTGGTTTTCACTGAATTATTGTCCCCAATGGTCAAGGTTTTCTCCGATGCTGGTGTCGAGTGGTATTTCTCCACCAGGTCATTGAGGCTATCTACGCGTAGTACAGGGTTCTGCACAACTTGAGGTATATTTGGTGTGTGGAGGGTTAGACCCGGGTCAGTCAGCTCGGATATCGAGTTACGGCTCGGGATTCCATTCGAGGAGCGGTGAAATATGTTTGTGATATTTTGTGTCCAGGTATGTTTACATGATTTTTAAACTCCTTTGAGGAGGTTTTTCAAAGTAGGGTTGTGGACCACGGGATGCTTTCATTATTTGGGTTTTCGTGGGTCCCACCAAGTGTTTTAATTTAAAGATGAATTTTCCGGTAAGTTTTTGGATTATCTTTATATATTATTTGTGTAAATAGGAGTTTTATATTATGCATGCATTGTTTTACTCATGGAGGGGGAAAATGTATGTTTTCCTCGGAAATTATTTTAAATGATTATTTTGTCCACTCACACTTTTCATGTTTTAAATCCCCTTCAAGCCGTTGAGTTTACGAGGGCACATCCAGAGGCGGCGGCATTAAATTCCAACTGCGCCTTTGCCTAGACTATCGAGTATGTTTTATATTTCTATAATTACCTTTCTTACCTAGATGCTCTGATAAGCCTTTTGGACTTATTGTAAATTATGACTACATCGATGGTTATTTGGTGATGTTGGGATTCAAGAGTGTTATTTGATCATTCGTCTGGTAGGTGGAAGACGGTTAACCATTCTTTAAGGGGAGGTTCTGCCGGATTTTTTGCAGAATTCTCGTAACTAATTGCTAGGACTTAAGGGTATTCTAGGCAATTTAATAAGTTGTCAGGCGGGAGTAGGGCTTTTCCCAGGTTTTGAGGGGAAATTCGAGAATGGTCCTGTCAACTTGGTATCAGAGCACTTGGTTTAAATTCCTATAGACCGTACACCTAGTGTACAACTGATTGTGGTACTGATAAATTATGGTTCTTTTCAACGTCATACCTCCGAGACGCGAGCCCTGTCTGCGGCTTGGAAACAGTGATGAAGCTGATAACGTTAGGGGTACACATGATCCCGTATTAGAGCCTGATTTGAGACAGACACTGGATCAGTTAGGTCGAGCATTGACAATTGTACTTTAGGGTAGGGCTACTTCTGAAGTATCTGACATTGAGCGAGCCCAGAGGCTGGGGGCGACAGTGTTTACGGGCGAGTTAGGCCCAGATGATGCTGATGAGTGGATTACTCATTTGGAACGAGTGTTTGCCATTATGAGGTGCCTTCCAGAGGATATGGTGCGACTAGCCACATTTCTTCTGAGTGGTTATGCGTACCATTGGTGGCATGCCTTGCAGATGACGGGTTGGGATGTCCGTACACTTACTTGGGAAGCTTTCCATGAGTGCTTCCTCGAGTAGTTTTATCCTCGCTCATACCGAGATGCTAGAGAGGTTGAGTTCTTGCAGTTACAGTAGGGAGACATGACGGTGGCACTGTATGAGCAGAAATTTCTTGAGTTGTCACGATTTGTACCTGCTCTAGTGGCAAATGAGATGGATAAGTGCCGGAGGATTGAGTATGGACTGAGAGATGAAGTTCGAGTAGCAGTAACAGCTATGGCACATACTTCTTTGAGGGCATTATCAGACGCTGCTGCTAGAGTAGAGATGAGTTTGACAGTTCAGCACCAGTATAGTGGTTCCAGGCGACGCCGAGATCGTCTGAGTTTCGGGACCTCTGGTCAGGGATCATCTAAGAGAGGTAGTTTCAGTTCTGGATCTTCTGGGGGTGCAAGATCCGGATCAGGCAGTGGCAGAGCCGGTCAGGGATAGCAGTCATCCGCTCAGTCTAATGGGGCTTCAGTGTAGTCGATCGGGAGACAGAGTGGCAGACCCGCACGGCCTGGTGACACTGGTTGTTACTTTTGTGGGGAAACGAGTCATTTTAAGAGAGAATGTCCCCATCATCCGGACCATAGTTCTTTGGGTCGAGATGTTGCTGAACCGAGTCAGAGAGCAACTCAGACCTATGGTACTACAACAGGGAGCCAGAACCAGTCCAGTGGGGCCAGTAGGGCCAATGGGGCCAGCGGGAGACAGAGGGGTTGTGGTCGATCTTCTAGTACACAGGCCTGAGTTTTTGCTATGACTCAGCAGGAGGCTCGAGCTGCACCAGAGGTGGTTACTGGTATGTTGTCTATTTTTGATCATGATGCTCGAGTTTTGATAGATCCCGGGGCTACACATTCTTTTATTTCTCAGGATTTTAAACTTTTTGCCAATAGAGAATTGTCACCGATTGGTTGGGACATGGCCATTAGCACCCCTACTGGAGATATATTAGTGGTGAAACTAGTGATACGCAGTTGTCCAGTGGTACTGGGAGGTTATGAGTTGGAGGCAGAGCTAATACCCTTGGACATTTATGATTTTGATGTGATTCTGGGGATGGATTGGTTAACCACCCATCATGCCTCCATTGATTGTTAAAGGGGGTGGTATTCAGGAGTTTAGGTTTGCCAGAACTTACGTTTCAAGGTGATCGTAGGGTGCTTCCCTCAAGAGTAATATCGGCCTTGACGGTTGAGAAATTATTGGGGAAAGGTTGTGAGGGCTATTTAGCTCATGTGATCGATTCTTGGGATACTCCGGTGAGAGTAGAGGATATTCCTATGGTGAATGAGTTTCCAGATGTGTTTCAGGAGGATCTTCCGGGGTTGCCACCTCACTGGGAGATTGAGTTCACCATAGAGCTTCTTCTGGGTACTCAACCTATATCACAGACACCGTACAAGATGACTTTGGTGGATATGAGATTTATTCGACCGAGTGTATCACCTTGGGGTGCGCTGGTGTTATTTGTAAGGAAGAAATATGGTGGTTTGAGGCTATGTATCAACTACCGGCAGTTAAACAGGGTTACGGTGCGGAATCAGTATCCTTTGCCACGAATTGATGATTTGTTTGACCAATTAAAAGGGGCAAGGTATTTCTCTAATATTGACCTTAGATCCGGGTACCATCAGTTAAGGATCAAGGAAGAGGACATTCCCAAAACGGCTTTCAGGACACACTATGGGCATTATGAGTTCCTGGTGATGCCCTTTGGTCTAACTAACGCACCGGTGGCATTTATAGATTTGATGAATAGGGTGTTCCGAAGGTATTTGGATCGATTTGTAATTGTGTTCATTGATAATTTCTTAGTATATTCGAAGAGTGCTAAGGCACATGAGAAACACTTGAGGTTGGTGCTGAATATGCTGAAGAAAAAGCAATTGTTCGCCAAGTTCAGTTCCTAGTGTGGGATTCTTAGGTCATGTGATTTAAACAGAGGGTATCAGCGTGGATCCCCAAAAAGTTGAGGCAGTGACAAGTTGGGAGCAACCGAAGACAGTGTTAGAGGTGAGAAGTTTTTCTGGGTTTAGCAGGATATTACAGGCGGTTCGTAGAAGGATTTTCTACGATAGCTACCCCATTGACTCGGTTGACGAAGAAATGGTTCAAGTTTGACAGGGATGATGAGTGTGGACAGAGCTTTCAAGAGCTTAAGAGGAGGTTGACTTCTGCCCCAGTGTTAACCCTTCTAGATGATAACGGAGGATTTGAGGTGTACAGTGATGCATTATTACGGGGTATAGGTTGCGTGCTGATGCAGCATGGGAAGGTGATAGCATATGCTTCCAGGCAACTTAAACCCCATGAGTTGAACTACCCCACACATGATTTAGAGTTAGGTGCAGTGGTGCCAGATCTTTACAGACCATCACAGCTTGAAATATTTCTTTACCCAGAAATATTTGAACTTGAGACATAGGAGGTGGCTAGAGTTGATAAAGGATTATGACTGTACCATAGAGTATCACCCAGGAAAGGCCAATGTAGTGGCGGATGCACTGAGCAGGAAGTCCATGGGTTCCTTGGCCTATTTACACACTGTTTACTTACCGTTACTGGTGGAACTCCGAAGAGCGGGAATTATACTTGGCATGGATAGTCAGGGGGCTATGTTGGCTAGCTTCCATGTGAATAGGCAGGATTATGTGATTAGGGATGATGGGGCCTTGGTTAAGGATGGCTGGTTGTGCGTACCTAATGATCCAGAGTTGAAAAGATAAATTCTTGAGGAAGCTCATAGTTCAGCCAATGCTATGCATCTAGGAGGCACTACGATGTATCGTACTCTTAAGGAGAACTATTGGTGGACTGGGATGAAAAGGGAAATAGCAGAGTTTGTGAGTAGATGCCTGACGTGTCAACAAGTAAAAACAGAGAGGCATAAACCATATGGGGCACTACAACCATTACCTATTCCGGAATGGAAGTGGGATCACATTACTATGGATTTTTTTTATAAACTTCCTAGGACTCAAAAAGGACATGATGGAACCTGGGTAATTGTTGATAAACTCACGAAGTCAGCACATTTCTTGTCAGAACGGGAAGATTACAGGATGGACCAGTACGCCAAGTTGTTTGTGGATGAGATCATACGGTTACATGGGACTCTAGAGTCGATTGTATCAGACAAGGATCCTAGGTTTACCTCGAGGTTTAGGCGGAGTTTGTAGAAAGCCTTTGGAACTACATTGCATTTCAGTACAGCTTTTTATCCTCAGACTGATGGTCAGTCTGAGAAGATAATTCAGATTCTAGAAGATATGATGAGAGCTTGTGTATTGTTGTTTAAAGGGAATTGGGACTCACACATGGCCTTGATGGAGTTTGCATACAACACCAGCTATCAGTCTAGTATTGGGATGTCTCTTTTCGAGGCACTCTATGGAAGACAGTGCAGGACACCGATATGCTGGAATGAGGTAGGTGAGAGAAGACTGTTGACACCAGAGATAGTGGAAAAGATAGAGGAAAAGATTAGAATCATCAGGGAAAGGTTGAAGGTAGCTCAGGATCGGCAGAAAAGCTATGCGAACCGACGGATAAGAGATCTTGAGTTTGAGGTCGGAGATTGGGTTTTCTTGAAATTATCCCCCTGGAAAGGAGTTGTACGTTTTGGTAGACGAGGGAAGCTGAGTCCTTGCTATATTGGGCCTTATGAGATTATTGAGAGGATAGGGTCAATGGCTTACAGACTTGCTTTACCTCCAGAACTGTAAAAGGTTCACGATGTATTCCATATATTCATGCTCCGGAAGTATCTATTTGACGAATCTCATGTATTGGAAGGAAAAAATAATGCGCATAAAGACTATTCCTCTAGTTAAAGTTATGAGGAGGAATCATAACGTGGAGAAGGCCACATGGGAAACCGAGGCACTAATGCGGGCACATCATCCACATTTGTTCCAGTGACAGGTATGAATTTCGAGGACGAAATTTTCTTAAGGGGGGTGAGTTGTAACAACCCGGAAATTTAATTAGTGAATTTTCATAAATTAATTTGAAAAATGACGAATTTACCCTTAGTTTTATAAGGGGCTCGAAAATCACTTTTTGGTTAGAGACATATTTGGTAGTTTTTCGTGGACCGTTGCGTAGATCTCGAACTCACGAGTTCGTAGAAAGGTGGCATGCCAAAAACAAAGTTCGTATGTGAGAGTTGTGGGTCTAGAATGTTCAGGGGCAGTTTGGTAATTTGCCCTGGGTAGATATTTTTAACCCATACTTCTCAAGATTCTTCTCATTTTCTCTCTCTCTACTCGATCTTCATCCAACGCGTGCAACCGAACCCAAAAAAAACCCTGGATTTTGATCCTTGATTTGAAGCAACTTCATCCCATTTGGTTCCACCCATCATCTTCTCCTCCTCCCCGCGATCAAGGACGTACCGGCCGTCGAGGGAAACAGCCACGGGTGACGCCAAATTGAGGAAGGAGAAAACCAAACCTTTCGATCGATTTTTTGGCCAACTCATGCATGAGTTCCTTGTTTAGACTTCAGTTTCGAGTTCCAGGGCTCGAGTAAATGGGTTTAGACTATTAATTCATGAAAAATGGTTTAGATTTGAAAAAGTTAAGAAAATTTCAAGGTCGACCGGGAATGGCGATTTCCGACGTCAATGTAACGGCCCATAAATGTAATTAGTGAATTTTCATAAATTATTTTTCAAAAGGATGAAATTACCCTTGGTTGTTTAAGGGGCTTGAAAGTCAAATTTTATTTCGAGGCACTTTTGGTTGTGTTTCGGGGACCGTTGCGTATGTCTCGAACTCACGAGTTCGTAGACAAGCGGCACGCGAAAAACGGAATTCGCATGCGAGAGATGTGGGTCTAGAATGTTCAGGGGAATTTTGGTAATTTGGCAGAGGTAAATATTTTAACCCCAGATCAGATCCTCCTCTATTTTTTCAATCTCTCTGCACGACTCACCCAACCCCGTGCGACCGAACCCAAAAACCCACAAATTTGAACTTCAATTTGTGGTAGGATCTTCCGTTTTAGTTCCACTCATCGGACTCTCCTCCTTCCCACGATCAAGAGCGTACCAACCGTCGCAGGAAGCAGCTGCGGGAGCCACCGAACCGAGGAAAGGAAAAATTAGAACTTTCGATCTATTTTTCGACCAACACAGGTATGGGTTTCATGTTTAGACTTCATTTTTGAGTTCCTAGGTTCGAGTAGATGGATTTAGACTAAACATTTGTGAAAAACAGTTAAGATTTGAGGAAGTTAGGAAAAATTCAAGGTCGGCAGCATTGGAGCTTTCTAACGACGGTGCACGGCGGCGCACGGTGGATCGGTCGTCTTCTCCGATGACTCTCCGGTGACACTCATGTGACTGATTCAATCAGAGGGGGCTGACGTGGCATGCCACCTGGCCGGCATGTGGTGCCATGTAGATTCCACCTAGTAGCCACATGAAGCCACGTGGAGGCCACCTGGCAGCCATGTGGTGCCACTTGGCAGCTGAGTGAGCACCGAGTTAGTGCCGAGTCAGGCGCGTGAGACACTATAGCAGCGTGTGAGACACTGTAGCAACGCGTGAGGTACTGTAGCTGGTGCGTGGTCGCCCGTGGTCCGGTCTTTCGTCGGCATGTGGCGGCGGGTGGGACTGGTCTTTGTGTCATGACGGTACGTGTCAACAAGGTTTCTACGTTCTGGACCTTTTGACGTAGGTTTCAGGTTAATTGGACGTCGTTTAGGGGTACTTTTGGGCATCCGAATTGGCTGCATTTTTTGTGTGACGCAAGCGGACCTCCTGGGGTTTAGGGAGTCTAAATGTATGGTTTTTAATTACCATTGGTAATCCCGATTGTTACTTTTGACAAGTGATATGACTCAGGATGAGCCAGGATATCGAGTTACTACTCAAGGTGCTCAGGATGAGCCGGAATATCGAATTACTACTCGGGGTGCTCAAGATGAGTTGGAATATCGAGTTACTACTCGGGGTGCTCAGGATGAGCCGGGATATGAAGTTACTATTTGGGGTGCTCAGGATAAGCCGAATTATCGAGTTACGGCTCGGAGTGCTCAGGATGAGTCAGGATATTGAGTTACGGCTCTGGATGCTCAGGATGAGCCGAGATATCGAGTTTCTACTCGGGGGCTCAAGATGAGTCGGGATATCGAGTTACTACTATAGGTGCTCAGGATAAGCTGGGATATCGAGTTACTACTCGGGGTGCTAAGGATGAGCTAGGATATCGAGTTACGACTCGGGGTACTCAGGATGAGCCGGGATATCGAGTTACTACTCGGGGTGCTCAAATGAGCCAGGATATTGAGTTACTACTCGGGGTGCTCAAGATGAGTCGAGATATCGAGTTACTACTCGGGGTGCTCAAGATGAGCTAGGATATCGAGTTACTACTCGGGGTGCTCAGGATGAGCCGGGATATCAAGTTACTACTCGGCGTGCTCAGGATGAGCCGGGATATCGAGTTATGGCTCGAGGTACTCAGGATGAGTTGGTATATCGAGTTACTACTTGGGGTGCTTAAGATGAGTCGGGATATGGAGTTACAGCTCGGAGTGCTCAGGACGAGCCGGAATATCGAGTTACTACTCGAGGTGCTCAGGATGAGCTGGGATATTGAGTTACTACTCGGGGTGCTTAGGATGAGCCGAGATATCGAGTTACGGCTCGAGGTGCTCAGGATGAGCCGGGATATCGAGTTACGACTCAGGGTGCTCAAGTTGAGTTGGGATATCGAGTTACTACTCGGGGTGCTCAAGATGAGCCGGGATATCGAGTTACTACTCGGGGTGCTCAGGATGAGCCAGGCTATCGAGTTACTATTCGGGGTGCTCAGGATGAGTCGGGATATCAAGTTACTACTCGGGGTGCTCAGGATGAGTCGGGATATCGAGTTACGACTCGGGGTGCTCAGGATGAGCCGGGATATCGAGTTACGACTCGGGGTGCTCTAGATGAGCCGGGATATCGAGTTACGACTCGGGGGAAGTCAATGAGACTCAATTCAACCAAGTCAGGTACCTTCGTCATCAGGGTCAGTGGGTTGGTGTGGGCGGTGACCCAGATTGACGAGTCCTTGATGATTCACACGAGGGTGACACGTCAGTTGTCTTTTTTATTACGGAGCAGGTCCTCCGAGGTAGTTTTTGAACTACTGGGCTATCCTTCGTCTAGCAGGTAGGTGAATAAATCAGGTACTGAAGAGATTCTGTTGGAACCCCTGTAAATTTTATTTGATGTTTCCAAAGATTAAGGGTATTCCAAGTATTTACCTTTTATAGTTAAAGGTTGTCAGAGGAGAGCATGGCTTTTTGCGGATTTCGAGATGAAATTCGGGAAGGGTCATGTCAAACAGCGAACAGCGGTGCACGGCAGAGCAGTCAGTGTCTTCGGCGACTGGTTCGGTCAGAGAGGGCTGACGTGGCATGCCACCTGGCAGCCACGTGGAGGCCACCTAGCAACCACGTGGAGCCACCTGGCAGCTGAGTCAGCGCCGAGTCAGCGCGCGTGCAGGCGCGTGAGGTATTGTAGTCGACGCGTGGCGACGCTTGGGGTCAGTCCTTTAGTCACGGTGACGCGTGTCGACATGTTTTTGATATTTCAGACCTTTTGGAGTAGGTTTCGGGTTAATCGAACATTGTTTCGGGGTATTTTTGGGCGTCCGAAGTGACTGCATTTTTTGTGGGACACGTGCGGACCTCCCAGGGTTTAGGGAGTCTGAATGTAGGGTTTTTAATTATCGTTGGTAACCCCAATTGTTACTTTTGACAGGCGATACTGCTCTAGGAACTTAATAGGGAGCTTACGACATGGGATTGAGCATAATTGGACGTTCGATGAGTGGACTTTGGTTTTGTAAATTATAATGCATGCATAAGCGTATATTTGAAATAATTTCTTGTTACGTATTGTTTTTGGAAATTTCTGGAATTTAGAATTTTCTAGACACAAGTTCCCAATAATAAATTGGAAATGACGTTTTGAGCTATGTCTTGGCTTTATGGACTCTGCTTTTATGTCGTTTTGACCTTATAGATTTTAGGTTTCGGTTGAGTCCATGATTTTTTTGGGGTTAGACCCGGATTTGTGATTTTACTAGATTTGGGCAAAAACCTGGGTTTTCAATGAATTTGGCTCAGGCCAAGAAATAAGGATTTCAAAACATGGATTTTGGTTTTCACTAAATTACTGTCACCGAGGGTCAAGGTTTTCTCCGATGCTGGCGTCGAGGGTCTTTCTCCTCTAGATTGTTGAGGGTTCTCTGACGCTGATGTCGAGGGGTATTTCTCCACCAGGTCGTTGAGGCTGTCTACTTGTAGTACAGGGTTATGCACAACTCGAGGTATATCGGGTGTGTGGAGGGTTGGACCCGAGTCAGTCAGCTCGGATATCGAGCTACGGCTCGGGATTCCATTCGGGGAGCGGTGAGACATGTTTGTGATATTTTGTGTCTAGGTATGTTTACATGATTTTTAAACTCATTTGAGGTGGGTTTTCAAAGCAGGGTTGTGGACCACATGATGCTTTCATTATTCGGGTTTTCGTGGGTCCCACCTAGTGTTTTAATTTAAAGATAGATTTTCCGATAAGTTTTCGGATTATCTTTATATATTATTTGTGTAAAAATGAATTTTATATTATGCATGCATTTTTTTACTCATGGAGGGGGAAAATGTATGTTTTCCTCGAAAATTGTTTTAAATGATTATTTTGTCCACTCACACTTTTCGTGTTTTAAATCCCCTCTAGGCCGTTTAGTTGACGATGGCACATCCAGAGGCGGAGGCATTAAATTCCAGCTGTGCCTTTACCTAGACTATCGAGTAAGATTTATATTTCTGTAATTACCTTTCCTACCTAGATGCTCTGATAAGCCTTTTGGACTTATTGTAAATTATGACTACATCGATGATTATTTGGTGATGTTGGGATTCGAGAGTGTTATTTGATCATTCATTTGACAGGTGGAAAACAGTTAACCATTCTTTAAGGGGAGGTTCTGCCGGATTTTTTGTAGAATTCTCGTAACTAATTGCAAGAACTTAAGGGTATTCTAGGCAATTTATTAAGTTGTCAGGCGCGAGCAGGGCTTTTCCCGGAGTTTCGATGGGAAATTCGGGAAAGGTCCCGTCATCTGAGGTGGGCGGTTGGTGGGTGGGCGGTGGGCGGTGGGCGGAGGTCATCATCTTGTTGTTGTTGTTGTTGTTTTTTTTTTATGTTTAGTTTTAATATTTTTCTACAAATGATTAAAACATTCAATCTCTTGCTGCCAATTAAGCCTTCTAAACAAAGTGTGTAACAATGTGAATTATTTTGTGCAACGGAACTGACAGAAGGGAGGTTCTTGCTGCACATTGTTATGATTTCGTGTTTGATGAGCAAATTGAAATTTTATATCTAGTTCGAGGAATATTTTGACTAATAAGCCATTAAATTATCAAGATAAAAGCTAAATTTATAGAGTTTGTCATTAGCTAGAACAAATTTGAAAAGTAATCAGTGGCTCATCAAAGGTGCACGTAGCCACGAATGCCCAACTGCACGTGCAAAACAACCGGTCATCACGTGGCCACTCATGGGGCCTAAACTTTTTGTTTTTGTTTTTATTTTTGTTTTTGTTTGAAGAGGCCGAACCCTACTTCATATATCAATTTCCACGTCATAACTCATATTGGGCCCAGCAGCTTAGGAGCTCGAAACCAAAAGTTTCTAAAAAATTGGGCTTCAAATGTTGGGAGTGGGGCCACATTTTGTCATATTACATTATGAAAAAAATACATAAAAAGCACTACTGAATTACAAAATCTTTTTTGTTTGTTTTTAAATTAACAATAGAAATGCTTAATGCTTCATGCAGAAGCACCTGAAGCTTACAAGCCAATGTTACTAGAAACACTAGGATTCTCTAAAACCAATTTTACCCCATTTACGTGAAAAGCTCTAAATGGGGTGCTACCGTGAGAGATATTGAAAAGAAAACAAAAGTAAATGAGAAATTAAGTTCGAGAAAATTGTTATCATCCTTGAACTTTATATTAATTTTAGCTATCGTTCTTAAACTTTCTTATTTATAACATATGTTCATGAATTATGTCTAAACGTGTAAGGAGAATCCTTCCGTTAAATTTCGCAATAATTTCTATTAAAAAAATACACTTGATAAAATAACTTTATCTATATTCTTAATAGAAATAATTGAGAAATTTAACGGCAAAACAATCCTTGTATGTTTAGATATAATTCAGAGATGTCTGTTATTAATAATGTAAAGCTCATGTAAAATTTTGTACCTAGTGTAATGTGGTATCATCTACTTTGCTGTTTATTTGGAGGTATCCAACAAATAAAAGACGGCTATATCACAAATGGTACAAAACTTGATATGAAAAATTGAAATCACGATATATGAGAGAAATACAAAGAAACACTTCTCACAAATCCAAAAGCCATGACATGTAAGTTTTCTTTTTCCTTTCTAGAAACACAAACCTGCAACCAAAAACTGAGAATTCACATATTCAATTTGGCAGCCTTCTTTTCAACTGACAACCCGATGCTATAGAACCACAAGATTGCACAGTTGCAAACAATAACAATGACCCTGTGGTCCATGAAATGACCCAAAAACTATGCACAGTTGCAAACAATGTGCTAAAATAAGGCTTCACATTTAACTGGTTCAGAACTACAAGCTAAGCAAGAGATGAATAGTAACTGCAACTGCAAAGAACCAAACAGTACAGTCTACATCTCAGTTTTGCTCACATCAACGTTAAATCACTTAATAATTACACTATAACAAAAGCAAAGTCCTCAGGCTACCGGAATGTTAAGTCCTAGGATAGACTGAAGGAAACGATGCGCTGTTTCTTCTGTCAAACGAACATTCTACCTATTTAGCAGGTAAACTGTGCCTCATACTACACAAAAGCTTCTCAATGTGCCATGGAACCTTGGTAGTTTTGTTAGAAACTCAGGGAGAGCATTCCTGAAGCCAAAGCGTATGAGCAGTAAGAATATGTTCAATTGACAGACCAAGGAGTAACATTCATCTATCAACAAGACAACACATGACAAGTAATAGCGGTGAATCAGTAGAAAAAAATATCTCAGACTCACACACTTTCAAATTTCTCTTGTTGGAAACAATAAGTTTGAACATCACTAATGAGAAATTTTTTGGCATTTGGGAAAACATAATAACCTATGGTGTCAATCGGCGAACAGGTATAAAAAAGGAACCCCATGTTTTATCGCTGCATAGCTTAATGATTTCATTCTTTGTTGATTTTTCTTAATAAGGATTATAGATGCATTTGCATTAAGGGTGAGGACAGACTTAATCCAGACAGGAAAAGTAATGGTAAGATAATACAATAGTTCATTTAGAAAATAGAAATTCTTAAGCAGCTGCAAGAGCCATTTTTTTCTTACCTGTGTTGCTCTGACTTTTTCCAATGCATCTGCAACCGAGGGCGAAAACAGGCATCCATTGCCATCCTCAGAGTCAGAAGAGCTGGAACTGGAAGAACTGTCAGCGCTATCACAATCCTCATTCGCCTCAGCAAGAGACCGAGACCTAAGAAATTCTTGTAACCTCTGCTGTGTCCACATTTTTTCTTCATCTGTTAAGAACTCTAGATCACAATTTTTTGGCTCATTGAGAGCAGAGTGATTGACCAGAGAACCACTGGGCTCAAGACTTGACTTCAGGCGTTGTGTCATCTCACCAATTGAAGTATTCTCTAGTTCGAAATTGTCACCACCATTCTCATGATCACTAGTACTTACAGATGAAGCTCGTTTTCTTTTGAGCCATTTTGGATTCTCTTCTACACTAGTCATACTCAAATAGTTATTGTCTACAGGTTTTCCAGAGGTCATCTTTAGCAACGCGGTTTCTGCAGGAGCACAATCATCTTCATCACTATCAATAATAAGAACAGTGCCTCCAGTTGAAAATTTCCGAACACCTAGCATGGAAGACATATGTTAAAGATAGCAGAGGCATTGGCATCCAAGTTCCAGAAAAAAAAAATTACGACGCAATGAACATTCTTTGTGTAGCAAAACACGTGAAAATTGGCTCTGAGGATATACATCAACAACCGTGTTCTTCGTTTAACTACATTTATGAAGTTCTTTTAAAGAGAATATCTTCACAATCATTCTGAGAACTAAAAAATTTGTAATCTCGCTGATCACGTACACCACACTGAACTAATGTGCATTGCAAGTAAATCACAATTAAACATAATGCACATCAAAGTATAAATTCTATTCTCAGAAAACAGTGCGCCAAAACAAGAAATTTTGTCCCCCAATCACCTGCCTTTAAATTCAGAGTTTGAGAAGGACATCATATGAATGATTATACTATATCACCACCAAATTAATCAAGCATTATAAACTGAACTATCGTTGCATACATCCACATATATGTTCATAATTATTACAATAAACTATACATTTTCTTTGGGATATTCAGCAACTCTTTCTAACTATGCAATCAACCAAGGTAACCAACCAACTAGCAATCAAGCAAGCTACAAATTGTGCTCCTCTGTCGTACTTTTGAAGACTTAAACAGTAACCAACCAAGTACTTTTGAAGCTACAAATTGTGCTCCTCTGTATGAATTTTATGAACCAAGATACATAAAATTCATACACTATGATATATACTGTATAAAACTTAAGGAAAAGTCAAGCATTGAACTCAATTAGCGAACATCTAGCAATTAGAACAGATTAATGCAAAAATCATATAGTTCTCTGGTACCTGAAGTTTGGTGATCTCCACTTCCTTTCGAATGCAAATGATCACTCAGAGAAGAACTTGCTGCAATCGCAGCCATGCTTCCATTTCCATAAACCTCCAACGCATTCTCCAAATCTATTACAGGGGAAGAGATTAAACTACAGTTTTCGTAGTTAATATCAACAATCATTCCACCAGGTTCGGCTGTTCCTTCCATGTTTCTTGAACCCCGACGCTGCTCATCGATAAATCTCTCCATCTTCGCCTCTAACCTTGAAATCCTGACCTCCCATTCCGTATATTTACGATTAAGCAAAGCCTCAAGCCCCTTCGTTTCCCTCTCCAACTCATCATTCTTCCTCCTGAGCTCCTCGAACTGAACTCCTCTCTTCACCTCCTCGAGTAGCTTCTCGTATCTCTCCTTCGCTGCATTTCGCTGGTCCTCAGCTTTGAGCTTTTCCAATTGGTCAAACTGGTGCTTATCCTCCAGCACTGCATTCTCAGCAATCAGCTTCTCAATCTCTCTCTTCCGCTTAACTTCTCTGGCTACCAATTTCTCCTCAACCAGGTCAAAATCCTCGGTCCTAAACGCCGTTCTCAGCCTCGAAACCAACTGCGAAATGCTCCCACACTGATCTTCCGCTTCGTCTTCACTGCTTGATCTTCCCGTCGTTAGTGTCCGAATCCCCATTTTCACACGCAAGGATCTGAATAAAGAACCGAGTCAAACCCAGAAACAGTAGGAGACTCAAATTCAAAAACCCCTAAGACCCAAAACAGACCCGCCATCAAATACAAAATTTCTGGCCATTTCAAGAACCCAACAAGCTACAAAGATGATGGAAAACAAAAAAGTTGGAGTCTTTTTTAGAGAGACTTACGGAAAATTAGTGGCCTGAAAGTGTGAATGTGAAGAACCCCGTTATCCCCGAAGCATGACGAGTGGAAGAGAAGTCTGAAGTTTTGGTTTTGGGAACGAGAGGGAGAGGGAGAGTATCCAAGGTTATGGGAGTTTTTTGAAAATAAAAAATAAAATCGGGGGTTTTGTTTGTGCGAGGAAAGTTGAAAGAGTGAAGACTGAAGCTAGGAATAAAGAAAGACGCTGTGGTTGGGCTGCTCCAATGAAGGAAACTTGAGTCTCTGGAGACGTTGAAACTCGTGATAAGGTAGGTATGAATTAATTATTAATTTAATATTTGTACAATTCAGTCAGCTTAACACTCAATCTGACATTTCTGTTGGCGAATTCCACTTATAAAAAAATAGTAAAATAAAATACAATATATAATTAGTGATTTTATTCTTAATAATATCGAAATTTTTTTGTGATAAAGTTCACTGTACTAGTGGTATTTACAAGTTGGGGACAATATTGGTGTTGAAGGGAGTGGGTCATTGGCTCGACTCTGTAATCTTAACATAATATCAAAGTGGGTTTTACTGGGCCCACGATGCCCGCTTTGATTGGGCCCACGATGAGTTTTATTTGGCCCGCCGCTTTGATTGGCCCCACGATGGGTTTTACTTGGCCCGAGTTATCGGGTTTACTGCTTTCCGCGCTTAATAACCGATGTGACATTAACTCCATCTATGGGCCACTAAGTGGTGGTCCCATGTGAAGGGGAGTGTTGAAGAACCCTACATCGGAAGAATAGAAAAAAAAAATACAATATATAATGATGTTATTAAAATGGGTTTGACTGGGCCCACGATGCCCACTTTGATGGGGCCCACGATGGGTCTTGCTTGGCCCGGGTTTACCGCCTTCCACGCTTAATGACCGATGTGACATTAGCTCCACATATGGCTCACTAAGTGGTGGTCTCACGTGAGGGGGAGTGTTGAAGAATCTCACATTGGAAGAACAAAAAAAGAAAATACAATACATAATGAATAGTTCTACTCCCAACAATATTGAGGCCTTTTGCAACACCTGTCGGACTGTACATGGGATACTTGCAAGTTGGGGACAATATCGGCATTGGAGGGAGTGGGTCATTGGCCCGACTCTGTAATTTTAACAATTCCTTCTCAAAAAAGACTTTCCCAATTCCCCTTTCATTAAAAAAATTCAATTGTCATATACTATCTTCATCTCAACCGTTCATTTTATTGAATGCTTTCATACTCCAGAAAGAAGATGAAAACCAATTACACCACATAGACAAAGCATGCACTAAAATGGTGAAAGGCCCAATGATACAGATACAGATAAATAAATCAGATAACAGCCCCAAGGTTCACAGAAACAACTGAAAAATGAAGTAAAGGAGAGACTGTTGATTAACTCTTATTCATCCAAAATAGCTACAGCAATGGCATCAGATTCAACATTTCCCCTCTTCAATTTTCCTTCTCTTTTCTTCATGCTCAAACTCAGGATCTAATGCCCTCTTTATGATGCTTTTCTCAGGTCTTGTCAAATTGGATTCATCCGGAGATGCCTCAATTTGCCTGCCGGAGATTCCACTTCCTTCATTGAGCTCATCTTTGAGTTCTTTATTTTCTTTCATCAGCTCTAATTTCTCTTTCTCCAGGTTTTTCGCCTCTTCCCTTTCGGCTTCCAAACTTGCTTCCAGCTTTTTCACCAGATTTTTCATTGTTCCAAACAATGATTTCTTCTCAGCAATCAACATCTCATTTTCCTCTTCCAGCTTTCTCTTTCCCTTCTTTTCTTCTTTCAGTTTTCTCCTCAATGTTTTTGTTCTTCCCTTCTTACTCTCCAGCTCCACTGTCAATCTGTTCACTTTCCCTCCAGCTTTTACAACTTCAGCACTCAAATTTTGAACCATTTCCCACAAATCTTCCCTTCTTCTTTCTAATCCCTCGCCATTGTTCAACTTTTTCGAAAGAGTGGACATTGGGACGGATTTTGTTTGCGTCATTTGAGCTTCAAGTTCATCATCCAATAACCTCTCTCTGTCATCAAACACATTTTCCCCTTCTTCTCGTCCATCAACCATAGCTTCTTCCTGTGTTTCTTCAATTTCTTCAACCCTGTCCTTCTCAAAGCTCAGCTGCAGTCACATTGTGTCAATCACATATATGTTACCGTACCACAATTACACCTACACTATATTATAGAGCAGCTTTCAAATATAAAATTTACCCCAATATCCACGACGTCTAATTGTTTGAGTTTCAAGTGCAGTTCCTGCATGCTCCATTTTACAATAGCTGGTGTGTGTCCTTCCCTTCCTTTGATTGGTTGTATAAGGTTTGTTTTCTCACACAACCAAAGCTGGTTAGCATGAAAATAAAAACTAAATACAATCAAATATGAGCACACACTTCCGTTATAAAGATATTATACGAAAGAGTAAGTCGATTCCCTTACCATTATGGCAACCACACATCCAGGAGCTGAATATGGCTTCAGCCGCCTGGCATTTTTTTTCAGTGACTTGTCTAGTAGGTCAGCCACTGCTTTCGCCCATGAATATCTTGAAATTGTGTCCAAATCTTCACAATACTTAACTAAATTCCATGACGTGACTTGGCCCGAGTTACATAATAAGAAGGTAATGCATAGTTCTATCAAAATCAGGCGCACCACATCCACTACATCTGTTTCTCTTTCCCCATATATGGCTTCATCCAAAGCATCATCCACCATTGTTTTGTACACTCTTTTTACATCGAAATACCGTTTGGTAAAATCTGATTCGTACTTCCTTGACCCTCTTAATTGTAATTCTTCACCTTGTTGTGGAAGTCCCAAGATCTCAGCGATGTCCTCCGTTGTCATTTGTGCACACTTACTACCAAACTCAAACCTCATTGTTCTTGAGTTGTAGCATTTGATGATGTTGAGGACATCACTCTCTGATTTCTTGCACTGATCGTCAGAAATCACATCGTGGTAAAATGCTGACACTAATGGCCAAAATGGAGTTTTCTGAAGCAACTCCAAGTGCGCTTCAGATAAGTGTCCCTTAATTCGCTGCATTGTATTGAAAAACGACAGCAGATTACATCGGTATTGTACATATTCTTCTCCTCTCCTCTTGTCTGTTTTTCCCTTCCTTTTTCCTCTCTTCATAATTTCAATGTTCTTACTATTCATCTGCTTCAAGACCCTTTCATAATCTATGCACGAAATTTTATATATATATATATATATATAGACACAACACAAACATAAAAAATTAACAACAAAAAAACATTAAAATAAAAAAAAAATCAGAATACAAAACTAAAAAGGCAAAATCATGAAAGATAAGTCAATACTCAAAATTAGCAACAAAAAAACATTTCAATATTTATGTCCTTTTCATTAAGTCGAAAGCCGATCTCGCAGGTAATTTAACTAATGAACCAATAGAGTTCAAGCACTGAACCCAAAAATAACAGAAATTAACTAACTAACCAACAGAAGGCTAGCACCGAACTAAAATATGACAAAATACTTAAAATGCAAATATGATTTAATTTCCTAATAAAGTTCCTGAAATTCGCATACCTCCATTTCCTTTGACAGCAGCAGAGCTCAGGTTATTTTTTGTAGATTCAACATTCTCAGTTGAAGACAAACGATCGCATCTTCTCCTTCTTTGCATCCTCTCACTCGATCCCTTGGATCCCTTCCTCACTTTCTTGACGCGTTCCGAAATTACCTCATTACCCTCGTCATCTTTCTCCTCTCGGAGCATTTCCTGCTCGCTCACCGCCTCTTCCTTGATCATGGGTTCCTTGAGCTCGGCCTCTGCTTTCAGCTTCTCGAGCCGCTCGAGCTCGTGCTTTTCCTCCAGCACCGCTTTCTCGTGCCTCTGCTTCTCAATTTCTCGCGTCAGTCTCGCTTCTCTTGCTGCTATAGCGGCTTCGACTCGGCCGATATCCTCGGCCGGATACACCGTCCTCGGCTCCGAAACCAACTCCGAAATGCTCTTGTTCTCGCCCTCGTCGCCATCGCCGTTATGACGAGGTGTAATTCCTGTCCGGTCCATAATTTGCGTCGTAGTATATAAGAACCCGAGAAAGACCCGAGATGAAGGCCCGAAAGGCTACGAAACTTTTGAGTACCGTGAGGATGTGGAGGTAGAGAAGGGAGTCGTCGGATAGTGTGACTGAGTTGAAATTAATGTCTTGGAAAAGATGGGTCGAAGGAAGTTTGCTGAAGAAAGCGTCGTCATGGTGGCCCACTTCCCTGCTTCTTCCAACGTCGAGTCTGAGAGTGTACTTTTGAGTGAACAAGATCGCGCCACGTTGTATGAACATGCAAGATCGGGCGGTTATAACTCGTTAGTTTATTTGCACTTTTTTACCCTCCAGTCAAGAGAAAACATGTCTCGATTGCTTCTCAGAAAAAGAAACCACTTATTCCTGTTAACTGCATCAGTAATTAAATGAGATAACTTCTCCAAACAAAGCACAAACAAATATGGGGATAGATGGTCCCCTTGTCTCAGCCCGCGATTTGAAGAAATGGGCTCAGCAAGCTCCCCATTCACAAGTACTTAGGAGGAGACCGGAGGACACACACGCTGCATAATAAGATGAATTATTACTTAAAATGCACAAAAAATAAGTCAGCAAGTTTCAAAATGCACTCAGAATTGAAATTTGACTCAGTTTACACCAGGAACAGTAATACTGTTAAAAACGTTACACTATTTCACCAACACCGTTACTAACGCTGTTAATTATGGTTATGTGGGAGGGTATTTAGTCATTTTGGTCATTAGCTCCTTCATCCTCTGCCCACTACCAAAAACGACGTCGTTTTGGCTCCAAATTCATCCTCTCCCTCACTTCGCACACCTCTCTCCCTCACTTCGCACACCTCTCTTTCTCTCTCGACTTTCCCTCGCTCTCATCTTCTTCCACCAACACAAAGAGAGCACAGCAGCTCTAGTAACCAAGGCAGCGAGCCATTTGCTGAAAGCAAACGACGATGAACCCTGCCCTTCACCCTCATCTCCTCTGCATCGTCAACCTCTGCTTTCTCGAAGAAAAATCGTAAACCACCAAGAAAACGTCTATCACTCGAAATCGCGAGCCAGGGCTTCGGCCATTGCCCATGGTGATCGCCTCCTCCTCACAAGTTCAACGGACTAACCCGTGAGCCACGAGGACCACCGAGGCCCAAACGGCAAAGCAAAACTCGATGAGGACCCGAGAGCTACCCAGAGAGTTTGAGGCCAAACGAGGTAAAATCGAACCCCCTAAGCTTAAGATTGAGATTATTCGTATTGAGGGCGTTTCTTAGGACTGATTACATGTTGTTTTGGTGCGAGGATCAACGGCGGACGGGATGAACTCGCCTGAAATTGCAGAGCCGCGTGATAATTGTTTGTTTTTCATACCCGAAGGTAATCGGTGGACTTTTTTTCGATACCATTAGAATCGTCTCCTTGAGAGCTTGTTGGTAGACTAATTGCATGGTGGTTTTAACCAAGGAATGGTGGCGGTCGATGTCGTTGTAAAATGCAGAGTCGTACAGCGAGTCTGTGTGCTCCAGCGAGGTCCGGATCTTATCTGGGTCCCGCTTCGGAAACCCGATAGCCACAAAGACCTTGTTGAGGTGGTCCAGGTTCAGGTCGGGATGGTGCGGTGGAGGAGGAAGCCTTGGGAGTCGAGGCCTTGGTCGGAGATTGAGTAGGTGTTGGTGGTTGGGGTGCGGCGCAAAACGGTGACGTTTTGAAAGGGAGTGGAAATGGTGGTGGAGGATCGGGTGGGTGGGTTGGGGAAGATTGGGTAATAAAATTTTAATTTTTAAAAAAGAATTTTAGTATATAATTTAATAAAATATATCAAATGTCTTAATTGCCCCTATAAATTTTGTAATATTACTACCACATCAACACTTTTAACGGCGTTAGTAACAGAGACTGGCGGATGGTGCAACAGAGGTAACGGAATGCCTGTTCTGGGTGCAAACTGAGGCAAATTTCAGTTTTGGGTGCATTTTAAGACTCGCTGACTTGTTTTGGGTGCATATCAAGTAATAAGCCTAATAAGATTCACCATATGTAGGGGAAGCCCTGTCTCCTTTAAAACCTTCTCCAAAAACTCCCAACTCACCCGGTCATAAGCCTTTGACAGATCAATTTTCCAAGCTAGGTAACCCTTTCGACCCTTCACACGGCTGAACTTATGCAAGAGTTCCTGATCCACAATCACATTATCCGTAATCTGTCTACCTGGGATGAAACTAACCTGGTTAGGACTAATCACCGATTGCAACACTGTTTGCAACCAACCCACCAAAATCTTGGAGACCACCTTGTACATGGTGTTACATAAACTGATAGGCCGCATCTCACTCATCTTTGTAGGATTTTCCATTTTTGGGACAAAGTTGGCAGGTAACCCATCAATAAACACCTGCTTAATCTGAGAGATCACATCCATCTCGCAAATGTCCCAACACGTCTGATAAAAACCGGCAGGCCATACGGACCACAAGCCATATTAGAACCAATAGCAAACACCATCGCCTTAACCTCTTCATTAGTGACCGGCATCATAAGGCCTTCCACCAGATTTTACGGGAGAAGCAAGAAACAATTCGGCAAAAAAGAGGGCCCCACACACGGACCCGGGCTAGACAAAAGATCTCTGAAGAAGTCGACCGCTACCTCCTTCATAGCCATTTTATTCGACACCCAATTACCTGAATTATCAAACAGGCCCAGTAATTTATTCTTTCAACGTCGCACCACAGTCCCCATATGAAAGAAACTTGTATTCCGGTCCCCCTAGTGCAACCACTGAACCCAAGACTTCTGCTTCGAAAAAATCTCCTCTTGATCTAAAAGGAGCTCATACGCCGCACGAAGCTCCCACTCTAAATTCTCAAGGAAATAGTTCGGATCCATACTCATGGTCCTTTGGATTCCTACAAGACGCACCAGAAGATTACGTTTACAGGTTCTTAAATGACCAAACACCTCAAGGTTCCACCTCCTTACATCCACCATAAAGTTATGTTGTTTACTCAGTAAGCCTCCCTCCATTTTGTTCCAACTCTCCAACGCAAACGATCGAAAATCGGAATGGGACAACCACATTGATGGAGCTTCTGAGTGCATAGGGTGTCACTACTGTGAAGTGTTTTTGTAGGGAGCATGTGAGATTTTGTTAACTGTGTGTGCACTGCTTGTGTTTTGCTTGCTGTTTCTTGGCATAACTAGTCACAATTTGCGACTGTTGATTGTGTGAGTCACGTCTCTGTGCGTGTAGGCCTGATATACAATTATGAGTTGGTATCAGAGCAAACTCTAGATACACATAGAGTTGGTCATAGGGTTAATTGTTGGTATCCAGCTAGAGTTAGTAATGGAGCGTGACATGAACTCTTGTAATGCTCCTCCTTTCTTTGATGGTACAAATTATGCTTGTTGGAAAGAAAAATTCGAAATTTTTCTTGGTGCATATGATGATAATGCATATGATTATTTGACCATTAAGTGGAGGTGTCCTAGGAAAATTGTAGATGGTGTGGTGGTAAGTAAACCCAAGTCAGATTGGACTCAAGGAGAAGCTCTTGCTTCATCCTCTAACAAAAAGGCTAGAAATTCAATTGTCACTGCCTTGTCCATGTCACAGTTTTCACACATTAGGAATTGCACCACATCAAAACAAGCTTGAGATAAGCTAAGAATTGTACATGAACGAGATGCTCAAGTCCGAGATCTCAAACTTCAAATGGCTTTAGCAAAGTTTGAAAAAATTAGAATGAGCGAGTTTGAAACTTTTAAAGGCTTGAGTCTATAACTAATGAATGTGTTAGTCTTGGAGAACCGATTGCTGAACTAACCATTGTCCAAAAGATCCTTAGAGTCTTACCCAACAAATTCAGACCTAAGAAAATTGCAATAATGGAAGCTCAAAGCTTAAAAGAGATTAGGTTGGCAAAGTTGGTGGGTAAACTAATGACATTTGAAATGGAAATGGACATGGAAATTTTGGACTTTGAAAAGGGAAAAAATATTTCTTTACAAACTGCTCAAACTGAATCTGATGTGTGATCTGATTCTTCCCAAAGTGTGGAGGATCAAATGGCTCTCTTTGCAAAAAAAAAATCAAGAGGATACTAAAAAACAAAGGTAGAGATACATGGGCAAGTGGGAGTCAGTCTAGGGACTTCGGGAATAGAGGGAAGTCTGAGTCAAGTAACTTCGGGAAAAAAAGGGAAGTTGGCTCACAAAATGATAGATTTTCTGGTTTTTAAGGCTAATAAGGGGAATAGAAAATCAATCAAATGTTTTACTTGTGGTGGGATTGGTCACATAGCAGCTAAATGTGCAAACAACAACAAGAAGGTCTATAAGAATCTGGGCAAAGTGAAAATTGAATTTTCAAGTGAAAGTGATAATGATGAATCAATGGTGTTCTCATCTTCCTCTAAAGATGAAACAGGTCTTGTTGCTCTTGTTGTGTCAATTTGTGACTCTATTCCTGATGAGATTCTCACATCAAATGAAGGAAAAATAGAATCTTGTGATGATGATCAGTTGTCTGATGAAGATGACCAGTCATATGATGATCAATCATATAATGGTTTGTAAGATTAAAGAGAGTAATTTGTTGTTTCAAAGGAAAGTCACAGGTATTGAAAAGGAAAATAAGACTTTAAAGGAAACTAAAAAGGAGTTGAGTGACACAATTGAGTCATTAGAAGTTGAGTTGGATAGTTTGATTCTCTTGAAAAATGAACTTGAAAATCAAATAAATATCTTAACTGCTGCTAATCACACTGTCCAAGAGTCCAACAAAAGTTTGTTGTGTCAATTGAATGTAGCAAATGAGAAGATAATCCAACTGACCATAGGAGCAGAAAAAATTGATAAAATGCTTGGAATGGGGAAGTTGCATGGGGATAAGAGTGGACTTGGGTTTGCTAGTGCAAGTTTAAAAACTAGTACTAAATCTGTCACAAAATTTGTTAATGAATCTAAATCCGTCACAAAATTTGTCAGTGAGTCTAAATCCTTATCTCCACTTCAACTAGTTGAAAACTCTCTCAAAGTTCCTGGAATTCAGTCTCAATCTGCAGAGACATTGTCTCTTAAAGCTGCATCATTTTCTAGAGCTAAGAAATTCATTCCTACATGTCATCATTGTGGGACACTTGGTTACATTCGGCTAGGTGTAATATTCTTAGGAGTGAGTCTTTAAATTTCAATGAAAATGATCTTGAGAATCATGTTTCATGTTCTCAAGGATTCAAGATTGAAAAATCTGGTATAAGTGCAAAAAGAGATGATTCTTCATCACTTGTTCCATTTGTTTCACCGAAGTCAAAAGGGTTCAATCCTACATGGAATTACTGTAGCACATTAGGACACATAAGACTTAGGTGCCCTAAGCTCAGAGCGTTTGAGAGGCCATATTTTCCATATCATATTAAGACAAATTTCAACTCACTTCAAGCTCAAGTGAATGATCTTCTTAGTGAACTTGTCAAGCTTTCTAAATTGATCTCTTTGACTCATAGTGGGTCAAAACTGAAGAAAGTGTGGGTCAAGAAGGAAGACCGTGTTCTTCCTCTTGTTGTTGAGTAGTATGCTCATCATTTGTGTCTAGGCTAAATTGTTTTGCATGTACTTCATGTGTAGCCTAGACATCATGGCATGCATATGTTTTTGTTTTATTTTTATTTATTTGATGTTTTATTGCTTATGTTATTTCCATCTCTTACTATTTGTGTGTTTCAATACTGTTTTGCATCTAATTCCTAATGTCCTTCTCTGAGTTTGTGCGAAGCAGTTAACTGATTAGTCATCTGCTTCGGTCTGTGATTTGTGCAGTGGAATAGACTGATTGGTTTTGGGAGTGTTTCACTTAGAAAAATAAAATATCTTAATCATCTTGAATGCTCCATATTGTATGTCCAGTGAATTAAATTTGTCACTCTCCTCTAATATGTTTGACTACAATTAGTTCTTACTCATGAATTGACCTTTGATCTACTCTTTCACAGAATTTGAGTCCCTAAGCAAAACTTTGACTGTGATTATATGTGTGTGATTATATTTTGAAAATTTATGCTCACATTATAATACTCCATTTCTTTTAACATTGCTACATTTACTCCACTATTCTAACTTAATTATCATGGTGATTGAGTGTTTGTTTCTTTTAGTAAAAAAAAATGGAGGTGAAACTAGAGTATAAAAAAAAACCTTTTTGTTTTGAAGTGTGACCAATGTAGTCACGACCCTAGGGTGATATAAGAGGATATCAGGTGTTCTAGGGTAAAAAGGATGCTATTGAAGTGTGACCAAAGAAGTCACGGTCCTAAGGAGTTACAAGGGTGGTTTAGGTGATTTAGGATAAAGAGCCACAACATTAGGCCATTTCAAATATCAATATAAAAAAAAACACTTGCGCATGTGCTCAACTGAACACTTCAATTCCTTTGATACTTTTGTTAATCTAGTGTAGTGCTTGCCTCTATGTTTTTAATTGATATTTGGATGCTATCTTGGGAACTCTGATTCCTTTTGCTTCAAATCCTCAGTTCTTACTTCATGCAATCTAGTCATTGTGTTGCTTGTGGCATCAACGTTTGTGAAAGAGTGGATCTATGTTTGTCACCTTAGTTCCATGTTTTCTTCTTTGAAATAATTTTCTCTGACCTAATTCAGTTCAAGCATATGTTGAGGGCGAGCTTGTTTATTTCACTGCACTACCTTATGGATTTAAGAATGTTTTGAGATTCTCCCTTGATCAAGTTATTCTTTCCACCACTTGATTTCATGCTTTTAGTCATTTTGCTTTCTTGGTCTTCTGCACTCTTTGGTTATTAAGCGAATTTTGGTCATTTGATCCATTACATGGTTGTAGAGCACATGTTCTTAGGCTCATTATACCTTGTGCGATATTGGGGTCCAACTGCATATTACATAACGGAACTTGCTTTTATGCTTCAGATTTGTGTGTGGGGATGGATATGTAGGGGGAGCTTCTCATGCTATTGTTTCTTGTGTTATTGGGTATCTTTTGTGTTTCATTGAGGAGGAGTACCCTCCTATCTATTTGTTGAGAATCTGGCTTGAAGTTTCACATTTGTGGCTTGTTATTCTATGCCTTATTGTCTTGAGTTCACTTCAATATGACTTAATGTGCGTCATTTTCGATCCATCTCTTGGCATTCACATGATTTGTGTCATTATTTGTTGTCTCTTTGATTGGTGTTTGTTCTTGGCATTTGGATTGTTCTCATCCCTATTTGTGCAACTGATTTCTGGGTTTGATTATTTCTGCTTGCTTCACAGTCATCCTGATTGGATCTTGCAGGGATATGTACTTTGTCTTTCCCTGTCAAAAATGGGGAGAAGTTTACAATTGACTTTGATTTCTATCTCATTGTTCTTAAGCTTTTAACATGGATTGATCACTTGTTCTTGGTCTTAAGTTTCTCTTTGCAGGATTCTGTCTTTCCAAATCACAGGTTGATCATGATTAGTTATGGGGGTGTAAGATAGGTTTTTCTTAGGTTGAGTGATGGGCTTTGACAAGGCAAAGCCAAAGGGGGAGATTGCTAGTCATGACATTGTAATTGTCTTTGCTTGTCATTGTAAACTTTCTTACTATATACCTTAGCTCAATGTAGCAAGTCATCATTTCTAGGTCATGTTGGTGTTTTATCTTGAAGATGGTTGAAGCTATGAGAATGAAGGTATACTGCATTGCATAAGCATATTTCTACACTAGTTGAAACTGTTTTCTAAAAAGTCCAGATGACTAGTCGTCATTTTTAAATTCTTACCATCATATGTGAAAAACGCTGGATGACTAGTCGTCATTTTTTGGTTCTTACAATCAATTGTTAAAACGTTTTTAACTGAGAATTGTTTCATTTTACTGAAGGGTATTTTCGTCACACTTTGACATCAGCTGTTAAAGTGTGTGTTTTAAGTTCTTTTAACAGCTTTGGGAATATAGGGCAACATGTTGGTTCAATCACGAAGAGAGCGTGAAATCCAGCGGAGATTTAGTGCAGCTCAACAAACAAATAATAATCAAAGAACACATAAGGATTGAAACCTAGAAACCCTCCCCAAGGTGAAAACTGGGGGTCGATCCACCTACCAGGCAATCCACTAAATTCAATATTCAATATAAGGTAAAACCTAGCTCAATCTCTATGAACTAAATCTAGAGGCAGCCATACCTTGTGCAATATCAAACTCCTTCAATAACAGTGTTCCGATTGTAAATCATCATCCAAAGCAGCACCATTCTCCATTGAAGATTCTCACGAGGGGGCTACTGTGATTTCTGGGTTTTGACAAGGTTTTCCAAAAATGGTTTTTGTGGAAAGATCGTTGAGTGAAAATGGTTTTTAGATATCTGATTTTCCTTGATGTTTCATTCTTGAAAATCTGATTTTGATTTCTCAAACTTGGTTTTGAAATCTGTTTTTGGCTAAATTTATGGGTTCTTGAATTCATCTGTGTTCTTCAAGGTTCATGGCTTGAAGAGCTCAGAATGAATCATATTTTGATTTCATCCCCAAATTATTTTTATCAAAGCCGATGTTCTGGGTTCATCAAGTATCATGATTTGATGAACTTGGATTGAGATTTATCATCCAAATTTATGTTCATACATATGGGTCATTTGGGTGCCAAGTCAATGAAGAGCAAAGATGATGCCATTGATTTGTTGACCTCGTGAGAATCGTCAATGGAGAATGGTGCTGTTTTGGATGATGATTTACAATTGGAACACTGTTATTGAAGGAGTTTGATAATGCACAAGGTATGGCTACCTCTAGATTTAGTTCATAGAGATTGAGGTAGGTTTTACCTTGTATTGAATATTGAATTTAGTGGATTGCCTGGTAAGCGGATCGACCCCCAGTTTTCACCTTGAGGAAGGTTTCTAGGTATCAATCCTTGTGTGTTCTTTGATTATTATTTGTTTGTTGAGCTGCACTAAATCTCTCTTGATTGTCTTATGTGAATCTCTCTAGTTGTTTCATATACTTGTCTAATTTGTTTGATATGAAATCATTGAGAATGCTTGTTGTTTTTGCACACACCATCTCACTTAAAACTAGCACCAGACTGCCTACATTGATGAAGCTTCTGAGTGCATAGGGTGTCACTTATGTGAAGTCTTTTTGCAGGGAGCGTGTGAGATTGTGTTAACTATGTGTGCACTGCTTGTGTTCTGCTTGTTGTTTCTCAGCATGACTAGTCACAATTTGCAACTGTTGATTGTGTGAGTCACGTCTCTGTGCGTGTAGGCCTGATATACAACTATCAGCTTGGAAAAGTAATATGCTGACCATTGCTGGTAGATTAACTCTCCTTCACTTAGTTACAGCCTCCATCCCAGTCTACACCATGCAAACTGCCAAGCTCCCGGTATGTGTTTGTAATGAGTTGGACTGCCTAAACCGTAACTTTCTGTGGGGAAGTGTTGAGAATAGGCGTAAGGTTCACAGGGTTGGTTGGGATAGTGTGGTGCATCCCAAGGATAAGGGTGGTCTTGGGTGAACGAAAGTTGGGGGGATGAATCAAGCTCTTTTTACGAAGGTGGGGTGGTGGATGCTGCGTAACCCAAACAGTCTTTGGGTGAGGGCGCTCTCTATGAAATATTTGAAGGGGGAGGTTCAGAATGTGTTTGAGGATGAAATTCCTGCAGGGCATGCGCCTTCTTCTACTTTGAGAGCCATCCATTTTGGTGCCATGGCCATGCAACGTGGTTGTAGTATGCGGATTGTTGATGGGGCAAACACTCTCTTTTGGAGGGATCATTGGTATGGGGATGGTTTGCTGTTGGAGGGAGTGATGGGCTTGACTGAGGAGAAATTGACAATGACAGTGGTTGAGTATGTTTAGGAGGGGGTTTGGAATATGAGTTTATTAACTGAAGATCTCCCTAGTAGTGTGGCTAACAAAATTACTACAATCCCAATTGGTCTCATGAGATGTCAGGAAGATCAACGCATATGGCATTTGACTCCGAATGGGGCCTTCAATGTGCACTCCGTGTATGACATGATTAGTGAGGATGTTGATGTTCCTAGCGTGGACTGGGCTTCTCTTTGGAAGGTAAATTGTCTTCCTCAAATTAAATATTTTTTGTAGCTCCTGAACAGATACCTTACCACGTAACCGAGCTGCTTTATTTGTGGTTTCCATGAGGAGTCGGCGATTCATATCGTCCGCGATTGTGGGGTGGCGAGTGTCATTTGGACATATGCGATGGTACCCGCTAGGATGATTCGATAGTAGCTCACAACTAACCTTGAGGACTTCCCCATCAAACAAAACAAACAAAACTGAAATGTCGCCCTCATGTGGACCAACCACAAGTCGTCAATCTGGGTCACCGCCCACACCACCCATTGACCCCGATGATGAAAGTATCCTCGCCAGATGTCTCAGGCACTGGTCACAATCTATGACAATAAACATCGTATCATTCAAGCTGATAAGTTCTTTGGCTATCGTATCGTCAATTCAGCCATCACCTCATAGCTATTCCCTGAATATGATAATCTGGTCAGGCTTATGTTTCCCTGAACTTGAATAGAAGTCTATACATGTCTCAATGACTTGATTCAATTCAATGTTCAAGATTTGGTTGAATTGGGACTCGCTGACTTCACATCGAGCCATAAACCGGATATCCCGGCTCATCCTGAGTCGTAGCTCGATGTTATGATCATCCTGAGCCCTAATGTAACGACCGACCCCGAATCCTCGGAAAGCCGCCTCGTTATGGCCGCCGGGAATCCTCCCAGCGCAGCCCAAAGGTATTGTTACCTGGCCCCCCTTCGAAATTCCCCAGCTACAACCTCTTGAGGATTCGAACCCTGGACCAAGGCTTTTTATTCCGTCCAAACTAACGGCATTAGGGTTCCGTCATAACGATGTTACCTTTTGACAGAATGTGCTAACGCCGTCAGCATATTCCGTCAAACCCAGATGGCATCAGTTGACCCAACGTGGACTGATGACGGTGCTACCACGTGGCTCCACGTGGTAGCTGAGTCAGCTGCTGACTGGTCGCCATGTGGCTTCCACCTGGCATGCCATGTCAGCCATCGCAGTTTGAACCAGTCATCGGAGCTCATCGGGGACGATGATCGGACCACCGTTGTCACCGTCGTCTCCGGTGGCCGGAATCTGGAAATTCTCGCCGAAAATTACCATTTCCGGCGAGCTTCCAACTTCTTCATTGCTCGACCATTTTTAACGATCTACACATGTGGATCCATCTACGCAACACCAGGAACTCAAATCTGAAGTCAAAGCTTCGAAACCATATCTGGTTAGCCAGAAGACGACCGAGAAGCTTTGGACAAATCCTGCCTTCGGTCTGCCGCCTACGGCAATACTCTCACCTCAAAAATGGCCTCCAACAGCTCGCAATCTTGAGAGGATGCTGCATCTGTGCTTGGTTTGGCTCGTATCGGTCCCAAATTGGGACGATGAAGGTGAGGTTTGTGCGTGATCGCACGGGAAGAGAGAGAGGGATCATGGTAGGAGAGAGAGTGGTTATGCGCCGGGTCTGGGCAGAGTTCGAAAAGAGAGAAAAATATCCCCCTAAATTTTGGACTTTTCCAAAATGACCAAACTACCCCTGAAACTTCTAGACCCACAACCCTCTCATCGGGTCGCCGTTTTTCGCGTGCCGCTTGTCTACGAACTCGTGAGTTCGAGACCTACACAACGACCGAAGAAAATTTCCAAAAGCACTGCCAGTCAAAAAGTGACTCCCGAATCCTTCCAAAACCGAGGGTAAAATCGTCATTTCTTTTAATTAAATTCTCAAATTAATTTAATTTCTGGTCCGGGTCGTTACAGGGAAGAATTTGTATCCCCCAATATCCATGTTATCGCCCAATTTCAATAAATTTCGTTGAAATTTATCAAAATTTGTCGATATCCACCGACACCAATCTTCAAAGCAAAAAACATTTCCCAATTTCATCATTTATGGATGAACAGAAGTAGACCAAATGACCAATTCGAGAGGACAAAAAAAATATTCCAGTACCCACTCACCTGTTTTGCAGAGCCTTTACAACCCACTTGCCTGATTTCTTCAACATATTTGACGAATTCATCATTCAAAGTGGAAATTTGCCCTCTTCATCCTCTATAAATTGGGGAAATTTCACCCAATCTATAAATTGAGACTCCCTTCTCTATCTCCCTCCCTCCCTGTCTTTCACCCAATCTATAAATTTCACCCAATCTATAAATTGCATAGCATGGGCAAGCATCGGCGGCAATGGGCGATCAGGGGCGAGCATGGATGGGCAGCAGGCAAGCAGGGGCGAGCATCGGCGAGTAGGGGCAAGCATCGGCGGGCAGCAGGCGAGTAGGGGCGAGCATCGGCGGGCATCGGGCGAGCAGGGGTGAGCATCGGCGGGCAGCCAACAAGTTGCACAGGCAGGGGGAAGGGGCTGCCATCTTCATGAGTCACGAACTCACGACTTCACCCTTTTTTCTTCTTCACCTCGTATCTTTCATGGTCTCAACCCTCAACTGATTTTTTGACTAAATGGCATATTAAGAAAGACTTCTAATTATAAATAAATACATATTATTATTATTATTATTGTTCTTATTATTATTATTAAAATATTTTATGTTTATTGTCAAATACCTTACAAATATAATTTTATTGTCAATCATCTTAAATATATTGTTAATTTATTATCAATTAATATGTGCTCTATTAATTTGACCAAAAAAAGAATATGTGCTCAAATCCGGTAAATACTCTACTTGTTTTTAGTGAAATTCAACAAGTAAATGATCATTGGTGTGAAATTATCAATAAAATTATTTTTAATTTCTGTTTATGTTTAAGGTTTTACATTGTTAGTCATCATCAGATCATATTGTATCATATTATATATCTATATTTATTATATCAAAGTCATTTTATAATTTTTATTAGTCTTATATAACCATTATTAGATTCTTAAGCTTTTCGCAAAGTTTCATTAAAAAATTCCAACTTTTGGACTAAATTTCCATCATTTTGTTGAGCGTAAACGATATCGATATTGATATATCCGTAAATTTGACTGTCGATATTTCCATCTATATCAATATTTGCATCCTTACTTCTTCCATAACCTATCTCTGATTGACAAAAAAAACCCCTATCTCTAAAGTGTTCAAAAAAAATAAAACCTATCTCTGCTAGTTTAACTCAAATTTGATACCTTATAATATTTATTCTAATTTGTTGTAGTTTAAATCAAAGAATTCAAAAACTACGATGAGTATGGGAGAAAAAAGTAATTCATTCTGGAGCACAAGGAGAGAGCAATGATTATCTTAGCCTTCCACAATAGTTCATGTGAGTTTAATTCAACAGCAATGGTATCCAATTTATATAATGTAGTCCGCCTTCCCCAATATCATTATATCAAAAAAAAGATTTCTATATACAAGAATTAGGCCACATGAGTTTGATTTTTATAACACTATATCTACACTAGTAATTGTCGAACCAAACTTGATTTGATTGATCATTACATTTTTATTATTTATTTATATTTATTTTCTCTCTCCATTAACTAATGTGGTCCACTATCAATAGGAATTAAACTCATGAGAGTAATATATTTCTTTGACAAATAAGAATAGCTTCTATCACACTCGAATTTTTTGACGAAGTGTGGAAGTTTGATTCCTATAAATTGTAATCAAACTCAAATTTTTCGTGGCAGTGAGAAACTGAAAGAGTGGATAGAAAGGAAAAGGATTGATTAAAGGGTCAAATGTTAGTAATTGTGGTTTTGCTTGAAAACGATTTTAGTCACTATGGTTTCAATTTTTCAATTTTGGTCACTGTATGTTGGTACCCTACCAACCGATCACCAGGAGGAACACCAACAATCCCATACACAACCATCATTGTCAATACAACATACCGTTGTCGATGCAAAACTCCAGACCGACCATACAACACCTGGTCGGCCCATCTTGGTCGGCCACCCCCCTTTGTTGGTCACAATGGCTCAAGGCCAACTTGGTCGGCACCCCTGATCGGCACCTGCGGTCGGCACACCTGCCAAATTGCGGTAGCAATACCCTGACACACCAAAAGGGCCATTGCCACTCTCTCAACATCCCGGATTCTCGGGACACGTGTCAAGATCTCAGAAGGTGGCTTGAAGCCCATACCATCAGCGTTGCAACCACCACATTCATTACTACTATAAATACAAGAGGGATCCCTCTCACAAATGTAACTATTCTTTGCCTTTATGCTGCCTAGTTCATGACCGATCAACTCTTCGCATACTAGCTTAAGTATCGGAGTCTGCTAGGCTATCACCCCACCGGTGTCAAATACTCTTCTTATTGTCTCGCAGGTCGCCCTGGAAGACGAGAAGAAAACATACCAGCATCAAACAAGATTATATCCCATTTGTCCATTTTAGGATCAAACACTGTACTTTTGTTAGGTAACAAATTAAGTTAGAAGGCCAATTTTTGTTAGGTAGGCAGGGACATTTTAGGAACTCTAATCAATAAAGCAAAACAAAAAACTCCATCTTGCCATAACGGCCGCCAATTTAATACATGAAATTCTTTCATATTGAAATGATCATCAACTCATAAAAAATATAAGACCAATGAACAAAAAAATGTAGGAACTTCAATTAATTTCTACCAAGAAAAATAGATGGTTTTGGGCCCAGTGTGGCGTGAGTAGGAGGTAGGAAACTTTCCTCTTAATTTACAATTTGATTTTGAAAGCAATTCAGAGTCCCAAACTGTAGAACAAAAAATTTCAAGATTGAATTTTTTGGGTAGTTTCTTTAATTAATGTCGAAAAGAATCTGGAGTTGGGAAAGTTTGAGTTTATTAATTTCATATACCTAAACAATTGTTCCAAATGGATCTGATAATAGCCTAGCCTTGTGTTTGTGGTTGCATTGATAATTGGTCGCTCACAAGTGCAACCTTCTTCCACTGCTAGCTACATCATTCTAACGCTTCTAATTACAACCCAGAATCAGCAGATTCTTCAACCGCTCATAGCCCTCTTCGGAATCCGAGAAACCCACGCACTCTCATCTATTGATGAGACCAATCCTTAGGGCTCCTCAAACCTTCTCTTCTCGTAGGCCGACGTTTGGTTATGAGATCCGTCTTTCTTTTGTATTTCTCGGTCCATCTAAGGCTTGAACAGTTTAGGGCTGTTTATTTCTCGGTCCATCTAGGCACATGTTTGGGCTTAGCAGTGTTAAAGGCCAAGAGCGCCAGCCGTTTTGGGCTATGAATGAAAATTGGAATTTCCTTTTTCAATTTTATTGCTTTCCTCTTCAATTGCTCTGCCTAGTTTAAGCCACTCCATCATTTGGTATCAGAGACCCTCGATGGTCCAGTATGTGCCTTCGGCCGCTATCGACCAGGCCACCAACGAACGGGACGCCCGCCATGACCGTCTCACTGCCCATCTTGAAAAAGTCGCTGATTCCGTCTCCATCTTGGACACCAACTATGCGGAATTGCGTGACTCCGTGTCTGATTTACGGCCTTCCCATGTCTCCCTCGAGACCTGCATCGCCAAGCGCCTTGGCGACCTCCAAGCTACCCTTTTCGAGGAATTCCGCCAGCTCAAGGCCACCTCCTCGCCGTTCCCTAATCTCCGACCACCAATGCCATCCGCCAGTGACCCATATCGCCCCTTCCTTATTCCATCCACTTCGCCTTCTCGTCCATTTTTTTCGTCTGCGTCCACCACCCACCCAAGCCCTTCTAGCCCCATCTCCAGCCATTCCCCACCCTCATACCCAAATCTCACACGCCCACACCTTCTTACCTCAGTTCCCCCACCACGACCTCCTCCACTGACAAGACCTCTCCCGAATTTCCCCTCGAAATTCGTGAGAAGCCATGCTCCCGTCTGACAAAACCTAAACTAACATAAAAATCCCTGAAATAACCTCACCAAAACAAGAGGGACTTTACGGAAATTCTACCAAAAATTAGGCAGAATCTCCCCTGCAACCGGTCAACCCGCCTTTTACCTGTCAAACGAGGGATACACAAAACAAATACAAAACTAAAAAGACCAGCTACAACCCCAATCTACCAAACCCTCAAATAATTACAAAATCCTAAAGAGGATCAGAGCAACTAGGTAACCATTAAGTACAGAAACTAATGAAAGTTCTATACGGATGTAGCGCATCGAAAGATGATGCCTCCTCCTAGTTTCGTCGCCTCGTTCCGCTACGGCCTGGAGAGCACCAAAATAAGAACAACTGTGAGTGAACAATAACCATATCGAAGCGTACACACGCTAATAAAGTAATGATGACAATATTATAAATAAAATAAGGATAATCTGGAGTACCCATTTCATGGTGAATCAAATTACATTAAAGCCCTCCATACATATATATATATATATATATATGTCTAGTTAACTCATCACTAGTTAAGTCAGATTTTGAAGTCCATTCTCAATTATTAACAATGACGAAACCATTTCAAATTAATTGGAAATTTCTAAATCAGGATATAGAGTCAATCAACAATATTGAACGAAGAAATGTTTTCCGACAAAGATTTAATTCGCAAGAAAAAGAAAATATATTTCAACATTGGGAAAATTTCATGAAACAAACTCAAACTAATATATTTTTCCTCGATTTTATTGATAACCATTATCCAGAAGTAAATAACTTAAAAGTCATTACCCAAGAACATTGGGTAATGACTGTTGGCAACCATTGTCACAAGCCATAACTGTTGGCAACCATTAAAACCTCAGGATATTTACTAAGAATTTTCATTATACATGCATAAGAGATCTCCAATCTTAAGAAGAGATCTCAACCATTGTCATATACTTACATATGCAAGTGGATTGGTCCTTACAGTCAACCCGTCAAAGCCAATCACCTCTTCCTCCTCCACTTTATCATAAGAGATCTCTAGAAGTAAATAATATTTGAAAGATACTTTGGAAATGTTTTACTGATTTGAAACTTTGAAAGCTTACATATGAAATAACTTAAGAAGAGCTTTCAAAGTTTCAAATCAGTAAAACAAAGTTATTTCATTCATCCATGATTTCAAGCATAATTTTCTTTTTCATATTCATAATCATTCTGCATATAATTTACATTATTTCATGCTATTTTCCAAAGTATCTGCTTCCTCATTTCTTTGAATTACTTCATATACATGCTCTGGACAGACTTGATTTGTCGGATACTGTAACATCACAAGACTGGTACTGTTGGATTTTACTGCAGCTTCACGTGATTGGGAAAGTCTTCAGAGTTCATTGAGATCATAAGGCTCGTAAGGATCTTGACTGTCTTGAAAATCGGACCAAAGAATCTTTTTCTTCTCTTTTGACTGTTTACTGGATGATGGGTGATCAGTAGCAGCTTGATTTCCCAGGGGGGAGGAATAGGTTGACTTGTGACTGCTTGGAGAGGATGACTGTGAAGGGCATTTATCATCATCAGAATCATCGCCTAACTGCGAGGCTCGAATCATAAGCATTTGAGCCAATTCTTTTAACTCTGCAGGGGACTTGTCATCTAGAGATAAAGTGGAGGAGGAAGAGGTGATTGGCTTTGACGGGTTGACTGTAAGGTCCTTCTTGACTGGTGACTTTGTAACTGAAAACTCTTGATGCAGCTGAGAAATGATGCGATCATGGTTGAATTTATCCCACCATTTAACTGAGAAGTGACGAACTAAAATATCATTGTGAATTTCATAGCGCCACTTAAGTATCCACGGCACTTTGTACTTAGCCATGAAATGCAAAAGTAGTGGGAACTCTCGATCTGCTTCACTGAAAGATTGTCGTTCAGTAAAGAATTTGACTGCTTCTTGGAGGGGCGGCGGCAGGAGCCGGAGCATTGGGCCAAAATCGGACCACCATTTGAGAAACCACTTAGGGAATGATCCTTTGAATTTACTGTCGAAGTTGATAAACCAGGAGTGACTGAAAGTCTCCGTTTGATGGAGAAATACCTTACTCCAGGCATCAATATAATCAAAGTACGTAAATGGAGTATCAGAATTAGGGAGATCTTGCCTGTCATATGGGGGACGTTTCCATTGGGATAAGTTGATTACTTGCATAATGTAGATTGAATGATAAAGAATGTTACTGGGGTTACTTTTGTCATAAATTGGCTTGAGGTGAATGGATGCGGTATGGAGGAGAATCTCCATGTAAAACTTAATTGACTTCTTGGGGTGAACTGGAGCAAAATGCCAATTGGGAGGGAAAATGGTTTTTGCAATGTCTTCGGGAGATTTGAGTTGACTAAGGGATGGCTCAACAAAGAATAGATTGTGACTAGGGTCTTTAGGAATATAAGGGGAAGATTGAGAATAAGGGACTTGGCTTGATTGGGGTTTGACTAGAGATTGAAATGGATCGTAACTGGAGATCAGGGCTGACTGATAATTGGGCCTGAACTGGCCCAAGGTAGAACCAAGAACAGTATACTGGTTTCGGATTGGAATTGGTGAATGACCGGGGTAGGGGACTAGGGATGAAGGAGTAGATGACTCCTGTTTTACTGGTGCTAAGGAGGCAGGGAGCCTCCTGGTTGACTGCTTGTCTGGGGCCTTTTCAGACATGTTTACTCTGCAAGAATTCTCTAGTTAGGAAATCAGGAATGCAATTGTCTCTCCCTCTCAAATATTCTATCTCAAAATCAAAAATACTTAATATAGCTTGCCATCGTGCAAAAATCTGTTTGGATGCAATATTTTGAACATCTTTTTCAATAACATGCTTGGCACTTTTGCAATCAACTCTGACTAAAAAGTTTTGGTTTAATAAATCATCTTGAAATTTTGAGATGCATAATACTATAGATAAAATTTCCTTTTTAATAGTACTATAATTTTTTTGAGCTTGATTCCAAATGCCAGAATGGAAACGAACAATTTGTTCAGATTTACTCTGCGGAGTTCTTTGTTTAAGAATACCGCCATAACCGATATCAGAAGCATCTGTTTCAACAATTTTGAAAGAATTGACTGAAGGAATACCAAGACAAGGAAGGGTCTTGACATGTAATTTGATTTGTTTTACTATGTTGGTATGAGTAATTGTCCAGGCAGGAGGATTGCTCTGGAGACGATCAAATAAAGGTTTACATTGTTTGCGTAAATCATGATAAAAATCAGAGACATAATTTAGGGATCCTAGAAATCGTTGGAGTTGACTTTTATCTAGAATTTCATCTGGAAATTTATCAGCGAAATCAATAACACGATTAATGGGTTTGATTGTGGATTGGAATATATCAAAACCAAGGAATCTGATTTTGGTTTGGAATATTTTAATTTTTGACGCGGAAACAACTAAACCATTTTGCTGGATAATTTCTAAGAATTTACTAAGATGTTTCCAATGTTGTTCAATTGACTGAGAGAAAATAAGGACATCATCAATGTAAACTATGGAAAATTCACTATAAGGATTGAATATTTCATTCATTATATTCTGAAATTCACTAGGTGCATTCTTAAGACCAAAGGGCATAACATTCCATTCATAATGACCGAAAGGAGTAACAAATGCAGTTTTGTACCTATCATTTTCATGAATCTGAATTTGCCAAAAACCGCTTTTCATGTCGAATTTTGAAAATACTACGGCATTGCCGAGACGGTTGACTAGATCTCTTTTATTAGGAATTGGGTATCTAATCCATTCGAGAACTGTATTAAGAGGTTTATAATTAATTACTAATCTGGGGACTCCACGTTCTAATTCGGCTTGTTTTTGGACATAAAATGCAGCGCATGACCATGGGGATTTACTTTTCCTAATTATTCCTTTACTGAGTAATTCATTTATTTCTGTCTTGCAAAACTCCATTAATTCTTGACTCATTTGGATTGGTCGTGCTTTTGTAGGTATTTTACTTTCACTGAAGTCTTTAATATAGGGAAGACGCACTAAATGTTTCTTCCTATGCCAGAAAGCATTGGGAAGGTCAGCACAGATTTTACTTTTGATACTTCTTTCAAACGATTGAATTTTAGATTGAATTGTTTCCTGTTTTAACTGTTCTTCAATTCTTTTGAATTTGATTTCTTCCTTAAGATGAGATAACTGTTTGGTTTTACAATTGATTAGATTAATGGTATGTGATATGGAATCCTTTTGAAAGGTTTTGATTGTTTGAAGTGCAGGATTGACTAGAAATTTGAATGTGACCTTTTGAAGCATTGGATAAGTTGTTATTGACTCATAATCCGTGGTAAAAGGATATAATAATGTGAGAAATGGGAGACCTAGAATCATTTGATCACTTATATTTCTTATTAAAACAAAGGGTGTTTTAAAACAGACATTATCTTGACAAATATGGGCTTTTGGGATTTCAAATTTTAGTTCCATTTTACTACCATTTGCAGATTTTAAAGATTGAGTTGATTTAACATAATACTTTGTTGGGACTAAGCCTTCCTGGAGGCAATTCAGATCTGCACCGGAATCAACTAGGGCAATAGTTGTTAATTCAAAATCTTGTATGACTAATCGAACCGTGATATACCATTTTTTAATATGAATTTGTTGAATAAGATTTAAAATATTATCATGACTTTGGTTTCTTTCGGCTTCATGGTAGGATGGTTCTGCATCTAAATTATTAGTATTGATTAACTGAGTTCTTATCTCTTGATTTTCAATTCGTAATTCTTGACTTGTAAGTTTTAATTGTTTTATATCTTCTTTAATCTTGTTGACTTCAGAATGCAAATCTTGGATGGTTACTTCTTTTTTAACTTTATTAAATCGTTCCAAAGTTGTGGTAAGACTTATTGTGCCGGATGGTTTTTTAACTGGATCTTGTTCCTGTTCATTTCTGATAATGACTCTTCTTAACTTTTTCAAGTATTCTGATTTTAATTCTGGGTTCTCAATTTTTCCAATTAAATCTATCAGTAACTCTTCTTGTTCTTCTTGTTTAGTAAGGACATTGATTGTTTTACAACAAGTATCTTGACAACCTATTTTTATTCCTGGGGAACTGGACATTTCATTATCAGTAGAAGAATGATTACTAGATTCGGAATCAGAAAGAACTTCTTCACTGGAGTCAGTATTTCGTAATTCTAATATTCGTATTAAGTCTTCTTTTTCTTCATTAGTAATTTTTAACTGGTTAATCTTGTTTTTTACTGGGCATTTATTTGCAAAGTGACCAGGTTTTTGACACTTATAGCATTTAGATGTATGTTTGTCTGGATGTGTTTTGGGTATCCAATTTTTTGACTTGTTTTGCCAATGTTTTCTTGGTCTTCGCTTTTCGTAAAATTTATCCGTCTGGAATTTGTTTTTATTATATGGTTTGTAAGATTTAAAATATTTCTTATTACTGTATTTATGTTTCTTTTCAGAAATATGTTTATTTTTTCGTGAGGGAGGAATAGGAGGTAAACCATATTGTTCACAGAAATTTCCTAATTCATATTTCGCTTTTCGTTTATCATTATTAATTTGCCGACTTATTTTCATATCAATACACATTTTTAAGCCTTCTTTCTGGATGACACTTACTATGTTTCCATAGGTGAGTTTATCATAATTAATGTGACCTTGTTCATTACTAAGGACTTGTCGAATTTTATGAGCAAATAGATTTGGCAGACCATTAATAAATTTTTCTTTCCAAAACGATTGATTACTATCTTCACGTAGCATTACTCTAGATATAAAGACATCTTTATACCACCTAAAGTCACTTAATGTTGGACATCTTAGGTTACTAAGTTGATCATGAATTCTTGTAGTGACATTACTTGGGGTTCCTATGAAATGTTCAATTATCGTGAGAAGTAAAGTGTTAATTGCATCAGGAACTCCTGCTCCAATTCTTTCATCAAAGACAGGGAGGCCTTCTTCGTCGTGAAGGACAGAATGTATAATTTCTTGTTTAGAATGTTCAGTGAGATGTTTTTCCCACCAAGCACGAAGGGTGCCGGAAAATCCGGTAATGAAGAGATCAAGGATCTCTGGTTGACTGAGGTTATGGTTGGTAGCATAGCTGTTGGCAACCATTGTCATATGTTGTAATTTATTTAATATTTCTTGTTCAGATAAGCCATCTATATTCCATTCATAAAGTTTATCAGCAGAAACTGTGAATTGGTTTTGAAAGATTCTTTCTTCATGTTGAATGTCTGGGGGTGTTGGCCTATTATACCAGTTTTTGGTTAAACTTGTTGGGTTCATTTTATGAGATAGTCTTTTTATTTCAAGGTTTTTAAAAGCATTTTCAATTTTACTGATATTACTTGAATCAGACTCATGGGAACTTGAACTCTCAGAATCTTGACTATGAAGATCAATTACTTGTAAACTTTTCTGTGGATCTTTTGAATTAGGTAAAGATAAGTCTTTTATCATTCGTTCTATTTTTATAATGGACGATGAAGGTTTGAGTGGTAATCCTTTTTTACTGCCCGAAAAAGTTAGTAAAGGTGATTCTGGCTTAGGTTTAGGGTTTGTTTCTTCATTTACTGATTTATCCAATTTTGTTTCAATTTTATCTAACTGTTTTCCTAGGGTGATGAGACTTTGATTTGTATAGTTGTTTTGTTCGATTATTTTCTTAAAATCTTGACCTGTTTCCTGTGTGGGAACCTTAAATGGTGATGCGACAACTTTAGCTTGATTGACATTAAGTATGATTGTTTCAGGAGGAGGATGACTAGATGTTACTTGGGTTGAATCTTGCTTAACCCAATGTTCTTGGGTAATGACTTTTAAGTTATTTACTTCTGGATAATGGTTATCAATAAAATCGAGGAAAAATATATTAGTTTGAGTTTGTTTCATGAAATTTTCCCAATGTTGAAATATATTTTCTTTTTCTTGCGAATTAAATCTTTGTCGGAAAACATTTCTTCGTTCAATATTGTTGATTGACTCTATATCCTGATTTAGAAATTTCCAATTAATTTGAAATGGTTTCGTCATTGTTAATAATTGAGAATGGACTTCAAAATCTGACTGGGTTGGTGAAGTTGGTTCTTTATAAGTACCGTAGCTAACTTGAGACTTAGTTTGAACACCTTTTAATTTTAAGTTTTTTAATTCTTGGTTGATGTCGTGATCTCTTATGGATTCAGTCATGGTGGATGCAGTTCCAGCAAAAGAATGCCTGGAAGGGTCAATTTTTGCAGAAGAGGAAGTATCGTCGATATCTCTTAGTTGGACACTAGATCTGGGTCTTTGACTATCAAATTTTATTTTTACTGTACCATCTAAGTATTGTTGAATATCATCAAAATTTGTAAAGTTTCGTTGTATATTAAGCGGCTGACTTTCATTGACTAATGACCATTCTGAAGGGAGATTAACATCCGACCAACTAATTGTTTGCGGGACTCGGATTCGTGAGTTTCCTTGGTTACTTTGTATTAGCAATGTTTGATCTTTTGGGCTTTTATTAAGAGCTTGAAAATTCATGTTTGTGCCTGTTGTTTTGTAATAGATTCGAAAGATTAAGGCTAAGGGTTGACTACCTTCAAGTATATGATATCCTGAGGTTTTAATGTTTAAAGTTAAAGCTTTTAAGACATGGGGATCAGAGAGACTGATTGTGAAATCTGGATAACAATCAAAGTGGATTGGTCCATTACAAAGGCTTGACTCAATCATTCCAAGAGTGCTATCACTAAAGTCAGTGAATCTTGCATCTCGGAGACATAATAAAACTGAAGCATTTAGACCTAATCTTGTTAATGGTTTAACTGCGACTTGGACTAAACCGATATGTAAGAAGTTATGACCATCTTTTCTATGTTTTCGTAAGGACTCAGCATTAAACAATTGACAGGTTTCATGTTCTTTACTTAAAGCATAAACTTGTTCTACTGTCTTAACATGATGTTCACTTTTAAAAGAGGAAATTGACCATTTTTTCTTATAAATTTCACTGGTTGGAATTTTGGGTATATTCCAGTCATGGAAGTTTACTTCTTCATTAGCAGAATAAGTTACTTGTTCTTCATTGACTATGTCTGGAATTTTTGTTAAATTGGGCATACTATATCTAGAGCTAGTTGAAGAATTACTTCTGAACAGCCTACTCATAATGCCAAAGTTTCAGTTATCCTAAATATCTTAATTAAGCTAACAACGCTTATATCTCAAATTCATAATTACCTTAAAACCTACTGCTGTTCACTCATCTCCGCTCATGCACCACCCGCTCATGCCTCTCCCTGGGACTTATTGTTTGGGTCCGGACCTAC
The DNA here is from genome assembly GCA_037349345.1 of Oemleria cerasiformis. Taxonomy (NCBI): domain Eukaryota; kingdom Viridiplantae; phylum Streptophyta; class Magnoliopsida; order Rosales; family Rosaceae; genus Oemleria; species Oemleria cerasiformis. The sequence continues at coordinate 2,949,801 of JAZGTL010000018.1, forward strand.
TGTTTGGAGAAAAGATAGAACAATAGATGATGAGGACAATATGAATAAACAGAATAAACGATAATAGCAGAATCAAGATAGACAGAAATAACCAGCCACTTGGGCGGATGAGTTAACTAGACAGAAATAAGATCTCAACACTTAAGGCTTTGATACCAAGAGGGGACGGAAGCAAGGCAGCAGTTAACTAGTGTGATTGAAGCCACAAATCAAGTCTGTCCAGAGCATGTATATGAAGTAATTCAAAGAAATGAGGAAGCAGATACTTTGGAAAATAGCATGAAATAATGTAAATTATATGCAGAATGATTATGAATATGAAAAAGAAAATTATGCTTGAAATCATGGATGAATGAAATAACTTTGTTTTACTGATTTGAAACTTTGAAAGCTCTTCTTAAGTTATTTCATATGTAAGCTTTCAAAGTTTCAAATCAGTAAAACAAAGTTATTTCATTCATCCATGATTTCAAGCATAATTTAGATTGGAGATCTGGATCTTATATGTCAGGAACAAGGAACAGGAATGAACAGGAACAAGATCCATTTCAAATTCATAATTACCTTATACATGCATAAGAGATTTGAAAGCCTTATAAGATCTCAACATATGCATGGTTATCAATAAAATCAGTTTTTTAACAATTAATTTGAAATACCTATGGAAACATATTTTTAAGTGTTTTCCCTAAACAAGGTCACATTAATTATGATAAACTCACCTATGGAAACATAGTAAGTGTCATCCAGAAAGAAGGCTTAAAAATGTGTATTGATATGAAAATAAGTCGGCAAATTAATAATGATAAACGAAAAGCGAAATATGAATTAGGAAATTTCTGTGAACAATATGGTTTACCTCCTATTCCTCCCTCACGAAAAAATAAACACATTTCAAACCCTAAACCCATCAGAAATGAACAGGAACAAGATCCAGTTAAAAAACCATCCGGCACAATAAGTCTTACCACAACTTTGGAACGATTTAATAAAGTTAAAAAAGAAGTAACCATCCAAGATTTGCATTCTGAACTGCTGCCTTGCTTCCGTCCCCTCTTGCTAATGAAGAAGTAAACTTCCATGACTGGAATATACCCAAAATTCCAACCAGTGAAATTTATAAGAAAAAATGGTCAATTTCCTCTTTTAAAAGTGAACATCATGTTAAGACAGTAGAACAAGTTTATGCTTTAAGTAAAGAACATGAAACCTGTCAATTGTTTAATGCTGAGTCCTTACGAAAACATAGAAAAGATGGTCATAACTTCTTACATATCGGTTTAGTCCAAGTCGCAGTTAAACCATTAACAAGATTAGGTCTAAATGCTTCAGTTTTATTATGTCTCCGAGATGCAAGATTCACTGACTTTAGTGATAGCACTCTTGGAATGATTGAGTCAAGCCTTTGTAATGGACCAATCCACTTTGATTGTTATCCAGATTTCACAATCAGTCTCTCTGATCCCCATGTCATGTTTTCCCCAGATTTCACAATCAGTCTCTCTGATCCCCATGTCATAGAACAATAGATGATGAGGACAATATGAATAAACAGAATAAACGATAATAGCAGAATCAAGATAGACAGAAATAACCAGCCACTTGGGCGGATGAGTTAACTAGACAGAAATAAGATCTCAACACTTAACTAGTGTTGAGATCCTAGTTGGCAACCATTGTCATATGTTGGCAGATCTCCATGTAAAACTTAATCTCCATGTAGTTAGCTCTAGATACTGTAAGAGATCTCCATGATATATATATATATATGTATATATATATATATATATTCACAACTTACCGGAGTACCATTCAATTACATAGACGGAACTCTCGCCAAATCCAACTGTACCTACCATCTTAATAACCCGGCCAAAACTAATAATAATATAACCACAAGTTCCGAGGAATACATACCTTTTCCCCCTCCACAAATAAAACCATGCATGCATAACGTAAAATCCTTTTAAAAATAGTTAATTAGATAAAGATAGTTACAAAGAACTTATCGGAAACCATATATAGAATAAAACATGACAGGACCCACGAAAACACGAAAAATGAAAACATTTCGTGGACCACAACCTTGCTTTGTAAACCCTCCTTAAAGGGGCTTAAAATCATGAGAATACCTGGACACAAATACTGTAAAGATGTCCAACCATCCCCCTAATGTAATCCCGAGCCGTAGCTTGATAACCGGGGCCTTCTAACACGGGGACAAGCTCACCTAACCACCGCCGATAATACCTCAAGCAATGGCTAGAACCCGAGAGGTCCAAGCCGGGGACCTACTCTCCACACATCTGATAATATCTCAAGATATGTGGATGTAACCCTGTGCTACGCGTAGACAGCCTCAACGATCGTATGGGGGAAAATACCTCACGCCACCAGTCGGAGAAATAACCCTCATCGAGTACATGACAAATAATATCTCAAGTCATGCATCGGAGAAAAACTATGATACTCGGGGATGGTATACAAGTGAAAACCGTATCGTAAATCCAAAATTCACTTTTGAAATCTTTATTACCTGGTATTAACCAAAATCATAGAAAACCCAGGCTAAGAGCCCAAAATCCAATAAAACTGACATCTTGGGCCTAAGCCCAAAACCTCATTTCCAAATCCATTAGGGAAAGTCCACATCCAAAATCATTACCTTAAGTCATTAATAAACCAATTGACTCTAGTTCCCGAATCTCATAATTATAATAAAACATTCTTAACTCGGAAAATGTATACGATAAGAAACTCAATAATACCTTTTTAAACCCTTGTCCTTAGTTTTCGAGCTTAAAAGGGATAGTAGTATAATTCCTAATAATTCATCTCCATTCCCACAACTCATAATCCATAATATTATATTTAAAACATAAAATTTACACATGCCTTGCGATCTAGGAAACCAAGTCCGCTCACCTCAATGTCCGTTCGAATCCAACTCCGTGCTATTTGGTCCCCCGGGAAACTCGGAGCCACCACGCCTATCAAAAATATTACTTGGCATTATTAAACGATAATTATTAACTTAAAATCCGACCCCCTAAATCCCGGGAGTTCACAAGGCGGCGGAAGACCGGCAACCCTCCCACCCGCCCCTACGCTCTGCCACGTGGCAGTTACTGTTCACAGGAATATTCCATCCATCGGACAGAATATTTCGTCAACCTTAACGGAATATTCTAACGGCGATGGAATATTCCGTCTGTCACTGCTAACCCAAAACAATAGAATATTCCGTCGTCGGACAGAATATTCCGTCAACCCTGACAGAATATTCTTACGGCGATGGGATACTCCGTCCATAACTGCTAAACAAGGAAACAGAATATTCCGTCGCCGTCGGAATATTTTGTCACCGAACCTTCAAAACAACCCGACCTTCAAACCTTCGTATCTCCTTCATTTCTCAACCAAATTCGACGTTCTAATAATAGAAATCTATCTAGTCGAGCCAAGGAATCCAAATCTCAAGTCCAAATTGAAATCCCATACCTATGGTGGTAGGAAAACGGCTGGAAAGGTTTCGGTCAGTTTTGGGCCTTTGGTCCTTCCCCCACGGCGGTCTTCGCAGCTCAAGGAGGTATGGTTGTGCTCGTGGTGAGGAGAGGAAGATGATGATGTCCTTGATTTGAGTAGACAAGGCCAAAATCGAAGGCCAAGAGGTGGGGTGGGTTTTGGCCCTCTGTTTTGGCAGAGAGAGAACACGGGGAGAGAGAGAGAGAATAGTCTAGATTTTTATTTTATGCAGGAAAGAGAAAGTGGAGCTGAAAATATCTGATTTTAAAATTACCAAAATGCCCTTCCACTTTCTAGACCATAACTCACTCAAACGAGCTCTGATTTTTGCGTGCCGCCTGTCTACGAACTCGTGAGTTCGAGACCTACGCAATGGTTCAAGAAAAACTTCCAAAAGTAACTCCAAATAAAAAATGACTTCTAATCCCCTCCTAAACCATAGGGTAAAATTGTTCTTTTATTTCTAATTAATTTTCCAAATTTACTTTAAATTTAAATCCGGGTCGTTACAACTCACCCCCCTTAAAGAAATTTCGTCCTCGAAATTCACTCAACGCATGTCAAAGAATCAACTTCTTACAAGCTCTCGAGTCCTCTCGCACCTCCGACACGAACTAAACTTCTTTACCCAAGTCCAATTGGTTCACGGTGTCTCTCAGGTTGATCGTTAACTTCTATTTTCAAACTTCTAATACAACTTCCAATTGAAACTCTACAAACTTATTGTATGTTAACCCGATATGATACAACAAACCGGAACCTTAAATCCCACGCACCTTGCACGTTTCTCTGTTCCCGTCTCATCAACAGACCATAAGCAAAGACAACATCCAGGAGGCATCACAAAGGTACAAGAATGCGCACTAAGTGTGGTCCACAGGAAATTAACCTAGAGCTCTGTTACCAAGTTGACAGGACTCCTCCCGAATTTCCCTTTCGAAATCCGTGAGAAGCCATGTTCCCTTCTGACAAAACCTGAACTAACTCAAAAATCCCTGAAATATCATCACCAAAACTAGAGGGACTTTATGGAAATTCTACCGAAAATTCGGTAGAATCTCCCTTGCAACCGATCAACCCGTCTTTTACCTGTCAGAAGAGGGATACACAAAACAAATGCAAAACCAAAAAGGCCAGCTACAACCCCAATCTACCAAACCCTCAAATAATTACAAAACCTAAAGAGGATCAAAGCAACTAGGTAACCATTAACTACATAAACTAATGAAAGTTCTACGTGGATGTAGCGCAGCGAAAAATGATACCTCCTCCTAGTTTCGTCGCCTCGTTCCGCTACAGCCTGGAGAGCACCAAAACCAGAACAACTGTGAGTAGACAATAACAATATCGAAGCGTACACATGCTAATAAAGCAATGATGACAATATTATAAATAAAATAAGGGTAATCCAGACAACCCATTTCATGGTGAATCAAATTACATTAAGGCCATCCATACATATATATTTTTACAACTTACCGGAGTACCATTCAATTACATAGACGGAATCCTCGTCAAATCCAACTGCACCTGCCATCTTAATAACCCATCCAAAACTAATAATAATTTAACCACAAGTTCTGAGTAAAATATACCTTTTCCCCCTCCACAAATAAAACCATGCATGCATAACGTAAAATCCTTTTAAAAACATAGTTAATTAAATAAAGATAGTTACAAAGAACTTACTGGAAACCATATATAGAATAAAACCTTACGGGACCCACAAAAATACGAAAAATGAAAACATTTCGTGGACCACAACCTTGCTTTGAAAACCGTCCTCAAAAGGGCTTAAAATCATGAGAAAATCTGGACACAAATACTGTAATGACGTCCCACCATCCCCCTAACGTAATCCCGAGCCGTAGCTCGATAACCGAGGCCGTCCAACACGGGGACAAGCCCGCATAACCACCGCCGATAATACCTCAAGAAATGGTTAGAACCCAAGAGGTCTAACTAGGGGACCTACTCGCCACACATCCGCTAATACCTCATGATATGTGGACGTAACCCCGTGCTACGCATAGACAACCTCAACGATCGTATGGCGAAAAATACCTCACACCACCTGTTGGTAAAAATAGAGAACAAGATAATGCAATCTATTCTTAACAGTTAAAACCTTGCAAGTGTACAAGTCAACTAAGGCAGTATAGCAGAAAGCAAGGATCGATCCCACAAGGACTATGTATCAACGTTAAATCCAATTAAACCTTAGACTTAAATAACTCAATTAAGACTTAAGAACCAACAATGAAGAAGATAGCTAAACATGAAAGTAAGACTCACACGAGTTAGATACCCCAAGACACCTAAACACTACTTATGACACTAACTTGCGACACAAGAAAACACAAAAGACTCTGAACAAACACACACAAGATTCACGGCTAGGGGGGGGGGGGTTTGAAGCTTTTGGAATTGAGAATATTGAAAGTAAAATAGAAACTTAAAGTGCAAGAAACAAATTAGGCCGCAAGGCTGATTTTGATTAAAACTAGGTATTAAGTCGAACTAAGGCCAACTATCCACCACTAACCATTACAAGTTCTTAACAAGATTATCAAGGCTCCATTACTATGAATTAACTGAATCTAATGCCCGTGCAAAGGTCCACTCAAGGTCAAATCACACATTTTATTTCCTTCTTAGTTCCTATGTAGCAGGCTTTCCCGGCTCACTACCACAACCATTCAAAGAACGCATTAAACATGAAAGGAAATAAGAGCAATCACACTGCCCCTAGAAAGGTGATGTGCAGCCCTAGGTTGTCATGAGTTGGATTACAAGTAAGATGTAAAGTCAATACCGTTGGTGCCAAACAATCAGAAGAAGACAATCAATTAATCAAGCAATCATTCACCTATAGATTATGCAAATAAGATGACTAAACTCATAAACATAAACTAAGATCATTACGCATAGAAATAACAACCATATTCAGTATTCATAACAATGTAAATCAAGGGCCAAAATCAAGTTAACAAACTGCATGGCTAGGGCTTCAAGCAACCTTAGCTCTATAAAGAGCTACTCACGCATCTTATTCGAAATAATAGAATAAGTCATGATTACAAATTAAAGATGAACGGGAAGAAAAGAAAATACTGAAAGCAATGGCAAGCCAAGGACACGTCCAAGTACTCTCCTCCACTCTCTGCGTTAAGCTCATTTTCCAAAAGCACGAACAATAGTAAAAACGCACAAACTGTCTAAAACTGATAACTATGTGGCTACAAAGGGGTGGAACCGTCAACTGGCATTAAAACTTAATTTAAATACCCCTAGGGCTTCCCCTGAAAAATAGGAATTAAAACTAAATTACAAAGACCAAAAGACCCTTAATTAAACGCTAAAACAGGTTTCCTAGTCTGGCAGGGACACGAGCTAGACCGTGGGCTGGGCCGCGAGCTAATGATGCAAGAAAGGGTCTTTCTTGTGCGGCAAGGCTGATTCTGGAAGCTTCCACGGGTGTCTTGAACGTTCTTGAAAAGCTAGACACCTTTTGAACCTGTCTGGGCACCAAGTTCCTGATTTGGCACTCCTAGGACCTCCTTTTAGGGCGCAGCAGGACACACAAGGCCATCACTAGGGATTTGATGAGATGTCTCGATGGCACGTCCAAGGACATCTCTAGGACATGCCTTGGGCTTGATTAGGGCACCTTGATTCTGGGCTCATTACGCATCAGGGGACACGCCTGGGACTCTTCTAAGAGCTCTGAAGGACTCATCTGGGACTCGTCCAAGGTTCGAATTAGGGCGCATGTGGAATATCTTTGAGACATGTCAGGGACACGTCTTGGTATGAACCTCAACTCACCTTGGACTTGATCTGATGGTCCTCAGACAAGATTCTAGGACCCGAATGGCTTGATTCGAGGTTCTTGATCCTGGCCCTAAATAGGGCGCATGGCTTCAGATCAGGACATGATTTAGGGCCCGATATTGAATAGAGGATAACTTCTTCATCATAACTCCAAATTGAGCTATTCTTTTTGTATTCGTCACATAATATCCCTATCATTCCAACTATGCACAAGTCTCACAAAATGCATCAATTTCTACTATTGATGGCACATAAGTACTCAAAAGACAAGTAAAAGAGCATTAAGTAGCATCTAAAAGATGTATAAATAATGACTGAACACCACCCGTCAGAGAAATAACCCTCGGCGAGCACATGATCGATAATATCTAGAGTCATGTGTCAGAGAAAAATCATGATACACGGGGATGGTATACAAGTGAAAATCGTATCGTAAATCCAAAATCCACTTTTGAAATCCTTATTACCTGGTATTAACCAAAATCATAGAAAACCCGGACTAAGAGCCTATATCCAATAAAACTGACATCCGAGCCTAAGCCCAAAGCCTAATTTCCAAATCCATGATGGAAAGTCCACATCCAAAATCATTACCTTAAGTCATTAATAAAACAATTGACTCTAGTTCCCGAATCTCATAATTATAATAAAACATTCTTAACTCGGAAAATGTATACGATAAGAAACTCAATAAAACCTTTTTAAACCCTTGTCCTTTGTTTCCGAGCTTAAAAGTGATAGTAGTATAATTCCTAATAATTCCTCTTAATTCCCACAACTCATAATCCATAATATCATAAAATTTACACATGCCTTGCGATCTAGGAAACCAAGTCCACTTACGTCAATGTCCGTTCGAATCCAACTCCGTGCTATTCGGTCCCCTGGGACACTCAGAGCCACCACGCTTGTCAAAAGCATTACTTGGTATTATTAAACGATAATTATTACCCTAAAATCCAACCCCCTAAACCCCGGGAGTTCACACTCACCAAAAACGCTACCAAGTAACTTTAAACACTCAAAACAGCCCCTAAACGAACTCCAATTGATCCAAAACCTACGCTAATAGGTCCGTAACGTCGAAAACATATCGACATGTGTCGCCGTGGGACAAGGATCAGCCACACGCGCCGGCGGAAGACTGGCGGACCTTCCACGCTCTGCCACATGGTGTTACTGTTCACAAGAATATTCCATCGCCCGGACAGAATATTCCGTCAACCTTGACGGAATATTCTGACTGAGATGGAATATTCCATCCGTCACTGCTAATCCAAAACAATAGAATATTCCGTCGTCGGATAGAATATTCCGTCAACCCTGACGGAATTTTCTGACAGCAATGGGCTATTCTGTCCATAACTGCTGAACAAGGAAACTAAATATTTTGTCACTGACGGAATATTCCGTCACCGAACCTCCATAACTACCCGACCTTCAAACCTTCGTATCTCTTTCATTTCTCAACCAAATTTGACATTCTAATAATGGAAATCTATCTACTCGAGCCAAGGAATCCAAATCTTAAGTCCAAATTGAAATCTCATACCTGTGGTGGCCGGAAAACTACCAGAAAGGTTTCGGTCAGTTTTGGACCTTTGGTCTTCCTTCCACGGCAATCCTCGCAGCTCAAGGCGAGTATGGTTGTGCTCGTGGTGAGGAGGGGAAGATGATGATGTCCTTGATTTTAGTCGACAAGGCCAAAATCGAAGGCCAATGGGTGGGGTGGGTTTTGGCCCTCTATTTTGGCCGAGAGAGAACACGGGGAGAGTGAGAGAAGAGTATAGATTTTTATTTTGTGCAGGAAAGAGAAAGTGGAGCTAAAAAATATCTGCTTTTAAAATTACCAAAATGCCCTTGCACTTTCTAGACCCTAACTAGCTCAAACGAGCTCCGATTTTTGCGTGCCGCCTGTCTACGAACTCGTGAGTTTGAGACCTATGCAATGGTCCAAGAAAAACTTCCAAAAGTGACTTCTAAACCCGAGGGTAAAATCGTTCTTTTCTAATTAATTTTACAAATTTACTTTAAATTTAAATCCGGGTCATTACATCCACCCCCTTCGTCCATTTTCTTTTCCCCCGAGCCACTCACATACGTACCCACCCCTCCTCATTCCTCCAACACCCAAGCACAATCTTCATCCCCTTTTCTCACCACCCTTCTCCCTCCACACACCCAACCAGATTTCACCCTTCCCCTAACCTTCAGACTCCTCACCAAGTCGGCACCGTTAAGCCACTCAAACTTGAAATTCCTCGTTTTTCTGGTGATGACCCTCAAGGTTGGCTCGCCATCGCTAAGCGTTACGTTGACTACTATGAAATCTCTGAATTCCAACGAGCCACAATTTCTGCTTGCAATTTTGGCCTAGAGGCTTCTCTCTAGATGCATTGGTTTGAACAAAGGTATCCCAAGGATAACTGGACCTTCTTTGTTGACATGTTCCTCCAGCGTTTTGGTGGTGGTGACTCCAGTGACACCGAAGCCACCCTCTCTCACATCCAACAAATGGGAACCATGATGAATACATCTCCCTTTTCACCAAACTGGCATGTAGAGTGTCGGATTGGACTGACAGTCAGCTCAAAAACGTCTACATTGGGGGCCTGCGTGATGAACTTAAACATGATGTCCTAGGCCTTTCTCCTGCTTCCCTCAATGCCACTAAGAAATTGTCCAAAGTCTTTGAGAACATAGTCCAGGCTAGGAAACCCAGTCCCCCCTTTGCATCCAGCCCTTATTTTTCCTGTCCTCCCATCACTCCAAACCAAACCCAACAATAGTCCTTAACCTCTTATAGCCCCTTTCAGACGCCTCACTTAGGCTGAGGCTCACGAAAAACGAGCCAAAAACCTCTATTTCAACTGTGATGAACAGTTTCACCCTAGACATCACTGTGAGAAGCCAATTCTAGCCTAGATTGAACCATTCCAATCAGATGAGGACACTAAGCAATTCCATGACTACACCCCTATCCTCGACACCAACCAAAATCCACCACCACAAGACAATCCCATCCCCACCTTGCACTCCTTGACATAGGCCAAATTAGGCAAAATATTGCGGCTATAGGATGCCATCCAAACTGGTCGCACCAGTCCAACTGTTTGTGGACTCTGTTCAATTGCCAACCTCTTTTACCCCACCATTGCTAAACGCCTAAACCTTCCCATTGATTATTCAAATTCCATTAATTTCACCGCTGCCTCCAATCAAATCGTGACTTCTCATGGCAAAGTCCACAACGTCATCATCCAAATTCAAACCTATACACTAACTAGCTCTTTTCACATGCTCGCTGTTGCAGGTTGTGACTTGGTTCTTGGGGCTGAATGGCTCGAATCTTTGGGTTTCATTAGATGGGACTTCTGTAACAAGGTCATGGTTTTCAGTATGGAGGGACAACATTTTAGATTGCAGGGCATCACACCTCACCGAACAACCCCTATTCCCACCCACTCCCTACACCAATTAGCACAGCTCCACCATTTGGACTCCTTCGATTCCTCTTCCCATCCAAAAACACACAATACCCCTCACATCCACATTTTCAATCTAATCGACCAGTACAGTGACTTCTTGGACCCACCTACTGGCTTGCCACCACCCCGTGATATTGATCACCGCATCCCTCTACACCCAAATACTCAACCCATCAATGCCCATCCTTATTGTTACCCTCATTGCTAGAAATCAGAAATTGAATCTCAAATTCAAGAAATGTTGACATCAGGTGTCATCTGTCCAAGTTGCAGCCCTTTTTCATCTTTGTTTCTCCTCGTAAAAAAGAAAGATGATTCATGGTGCCTTTGCACTGATTACAGTGCCCTCAATGACGCCACCACCAAGGACATGTTTCCAATTCCTATCATTGATGAACTTTTAGATGAACTCCACGGCGCCACAATTTTCTTTAAATTGGACTTATGGTCAGGCTACCATCAAATCTATATGGCACTAAAGGACATTCACAAGACGACATTTCGAACTCATGAAGGTCACTACGAGTTTCTGGTAATGACCTTTGCGCTCTCGAATGCTCCTTCTAGTTTTCAATCACTTATGAGCTCTATTTTTAAGCAACATTTGCGGAAATTTGCTCTTATTTACTTTGATGACATTCTTATCTATAGCCCTACATTAACTACACATCTAGCCCATTTAGACGCAGTTTTTCAGCTATTAAAGGCTAATGACCTCAAAGTCAAGAAATCCAAGTGCTATTTTGAACAAGCTTCAGTCGACTATTTGGGCCACACGGTCTCTGCAGCAGGTGTTGCTGTGGATTCCACCAAAATTCAATCCATCATCCACTGGCCCAAGCCTGCAACCCTCACTGGTCTTCGAGGTTTTCTAGGCCTCACAGGCTATTGCCGCAAGTTTATCAAGCACTATGGACTCATCTCCAAACCCCTCATAGAACTCCTCAAGATAGACAATTTTCACTGGTCACCACATACTGAAACTGCCTTCAATGCTCTCAAATTAACATTGACTACCACACCAGTTCTTGCCCTACTTGATTTCTCAAAGCGTTTCGTAGTTGAAATAGACGCCTCCGGCACCGGCATTGGACCTATTCTATCTCAAGAGAGCCATCCCATTGATTACATCAGCAAGTCCCTTTCCGGAAGGAATCTAACCCTCTCCACTTATGACAAAGAGATGCTCACCATTGTTTATGCAGTTCAAAAATGGCGCTCTTACCTCCTTGGCATTGAATTCACCATCATTACGAACCACTAGGCAATCAAATTCTTCATGGACCAACGCATCACTGCCCTCACCCAACTTAAGTGGCTCATCAAGCTACTCGATTACAACTGAGTCGAATACCGCCCATGGACACTAAACGTATCCCCATATGCCTTGTCTCGCCAATCTGAACTCTTGCCTCTTATGGGTCTTTCTACACCCATTTTCGATGGCCTCATTGACATCCAGAAGTCATATACCACAGACACAGAGACATCACAACTTCTCAGTGACCTCCAACAACAAAAATAGGTTAAGAAAGGTTTCATCTTAGTCAACGACATCGTTTACTTCAAACAACGCCTCTATGTCCCTCCCGGTTCCCCATGGCGGCTCAACATCCTACAAGAATTCCACACTTCTCTTGAAGGAGGACACTCATGCTTCCTCTGCACTTACAAACGGATTGCCTGTAGCATATTGTGGCCTCACATCCAACATGACATCAAGGCCTTTGTGGCTGCCTGCTATAAGTGCCAACGCCAAAATTCTGAGAATGTTCACCTTCCTGGCATGCTGCAACCTCTACCCATCCCATCAAATGTTTGGCAGGACCTCTTTATGGACTTCATTGACAATCTTCCTTCCTCCAGCAGTAAAAATGCCATTTTTGTGGTTATCGACCATCTAACGAATGCAGCCCACTTCATTGCCCTCAAACACCCGTTCACAGCTTAAACTATATCAAATGTTTTCATTCGTGAAGTCTTTCATTTGCACAGAATGCCCAAATCGATCGTCACATATCGCGATCCCACCTTCCAGCCAATTCTGGTATGCTTTCTTCAAATTCCAGGGCACCAAGCTGTTCAGAAAGCACAACCTACCACCCTCAAACAGACGGTCAAACAGAGGTAACAAACAGAACCCTAGAACATTACCTTCGCTATTTCACAGCCGACAAACCATCCTCTTAGGCATCCTTCCTTCATTGCGTTGAATGGTGGTACAACACCACCAATCACAACACCATCAAAATGTCACCCTATGAGGCTCTCTATGGCACTGCTCCACCCATAATCCCTATGAGAATCCCATAGCCCTGATGTGGCGAAAAAGACTGATTCCGCTGACATCCCAAGCACCACTACCTTGCATACAATGGACATGGCACTCTTTGACTGTGACTTACTTTTGCGCCTCCTCAAGACCAATCCTCACCTTGCCCAGAACCGTATGAAACAGCATGTTGACTGTCAACGCATTGAGCGTTACTTTGACATTGAGGATTGGGTGTTCCTCAAATTGCAACCTTACAGACAATAGCCAATCGCCACTCGCCACTCTCACAAGCTTAGTGCTCAATACTATGGACCATTCCAAGTTCAGGAAAAAATTGGCCAGGTAGATTACAAATTTCAGTTGCCTAAAATCCACCTTATCTTCCATGTCTCACTACTTAAAAGGAGAATTGGATCCAACATCGCCCCAAACCCCACCCTGTCACCACTTGATTCCACTGACTTTCTTCACTGGAGCCCAGAAAAAGTTTTGGATAGGGGAATCTACAAACAAGGCTCTCGTGCTGGCACACGATGGTTGGTGCAGTGGTCCAGCTTAGTACCAGAAGATGCAACCTGGGAAGATGCTCACAAACTCATGGCTCACTATCCAGACTTCAAGGCATGAAGACAAGCCTTGGTTTAAGGGTGAAGGACTTGATGAGACCAATCCTTCGAGCTCCTCAAACCTTCACTTCTTGTAGGCCCACGTTTGGTTATGGGACCAGTCTTTCTTTTGTATTTCTCAGCCCATCTAAGGCTTGAACAGTTTAGGGTTGTTTATGCAATGTGCCTAGCACATGTTTGGACTTAGTAGTGTTAAAGGCCAAGAGCGCCATCCGTTTTGGGCTATGAATGAAAATTTGAATTTCCTTTTTCAATTTTATTGCTTTCCTCTTAATTGATCTGCCTAGTTTAAGCCACTCCATCATATATGGGCAAATTCTAAACCAAATAACCAATTCATATCTAAATTCAGAATTAATTACAACCATAATTCAAAGAAAAAGGAAAAGAGAGCATCAGAGTCATCAGCAGCACCACCACTTTCCTCCACCGGACCCATTTATGGCTTCCACCTCCGTCGACAATTGTGGGAGATGGAGAAGTGGCTGTGGATGGAGAAATGCAGTTATTTTATTATTTTTTAAACAAATTTCTCAATGTAAAAGTTCTAAAATGACCTTGTCTATCTCATAAAAATTGGTGTATCACTTAATTTCTTAGCTAATAGAAATACAGTAACCAAAATTGAAAAATTAAAACAACAGTGACCAAAATTGTTTTTGTCAAAATCACAGTGACCAATAATGTATTGTATCCTTGATTAAAATTTGAAAAGACGTGGTACAATCTGGATCGTTGAATGTCATTTGACAGTCAAAATTTAAAGCCCGATATAGTAAGGTAGAGAAAAATTCAAGCAGAGAAGCCAAGCCCATTTTCTGGACGGGTTCCTCTATTTCCGACCCTGAACTGCGAATATATTTGCCGCCTGAATCGGTGGATATAGGTGGTGACATAACTTATTCGTCTGTCTTAACTTGGGATTGGGAATCGGATGCACATCCCTTGTTCCCTTTACCTAACTTTTCCCCCGCGCCGAAAAACAGTTGGATTTGGGCCCATCGGGTTCTGCGTATTTGGTCTTGCTCTGCTTTCTTGCTACTTGTTTGCTAGTTTATGGGCCGTTTCTATTCTTGTTTGATTTGATTTGCCTCTGGGCTCTAGGTACCAGATCCCGGTTGGTTTTGTCGCTTGGACTTGGTTTTTCGTCTTTGTTTGACTCAATGAGAACTATTTCACCAGATATGTGTCCAACTCATATATTTCTTCATGAGATTGGAAATTTGGAAGTATGGAAGTGAGTTTTGATGTTGGTAATGCAGTCGACAAAAGAAAGAAGGAAAAATAATGTTGGTAATGCATAAAAAGTAACTAAAAACTTTCTCTTTATTTCCTTTCTATGTTTGGACTTTGGGTTATAATAGCGGATTTTCCCCTTCTCTAAACCCTACCGGCCATCCTCATTCCTCTCTGGTCTCTCCTGCTAGTCTGCATCTGCAACTGTGAGATTTCCTTCAAAGTCCAGGTAAAACTAAAATCTTTGTTCAATACTTGGATTCTAGTTTATTTTTGTTGCTTCTGTAAACTAGGAAATTAAGTAATTAATTCGAATTCGGAACCATAAATACTACTCGAAACCGTCAAATTTCTTCTCCAATTGAAATTAACAATATCCTCAATCTGCTATTATAGGTAGGGATTTCAAAGTTCGTCACCTGCTAATTATGAATGTAGAATGGAAATTTGAGAAAACATTGTGAATTATTAGATTTTTTACGGCATTATACGTTTTTAAGGTGAGAAAACTCCAGCCATGGGTTCCTTCAAGGACGCAGACCCGACCCTAGGGTTCCTAACCCGAAAGGACACGGAGGTCAAGCTACCAAGACCTACTAGGGTTAAGAACAAAACCCCAGCCCCTGTTCAAATCACCGCAGAGCAAATCCTCCGTGAGGCGCGTGAGCGGCAGGAGGCTGAAATCCGGCCTCCCAAACAGAAGATAACTGATCCCACTGAGCTAGCCGACTACCGCCTCCGGAAGCGGAAGGAATTTGAGGACTTAATCCGGCGTGTGAGATGGAATGTCAGTGTTTGGATCAAATATGCGCAGTGGGAGGAGTCCCAGAAGGACTTCAAACGTGCTCGCTCTGTTTGGGAGCGTGCCCTTGAGGTCGATTATCGGAACCACACACTGTGGCTCAAGTATGCTGAGGTTGAGATGAAGAACAAGTTCATCAACCATGCGAGGAACGTGTGGGACCGTGCTGTCACACTCTTGCCTAGGGTTGACCAGCTATGGTACAAATACATTCACATGGAAGAGATTATAGGGAATGTGGCTGGTGCTCGACAAGTATATGAGAGGTGGATGAACTGGATGCCGGACCAGCAAGGCTGGCTCTCCTTCATCAAGTTTGAGCTTCGGTACAATGAAGTTGAGCGTGCTAGAGCAATTTTTGAGCGGTTTGTGCAATGCCATCCCAAAGTTAGTGCTTGGATTCGGTATGCCAAGTTTGAGATGAAGAATGGTGAGGTTGCAAGGGCGAGAAATGTATATGAGAGAGCAGTGGAGATTCTTGCTGATGATGAGGAGGCTGAGCAGTTATTTGTGGCTTTTGCTGAATTTGAAGAGCGCTGCAAAGAAACCGATAGAGCAAGGTGTATCTATAAATTTGCGCTTGATCATATACCCAAAGGAAGGGCCGAGGATTTATACAAGAAGTTTGTGGGTTTTGAGAAGCAGTATGGAGATAGACAAGGGATTGAGGATGCAATTGTGGGAAAGAGGAGATTTCAATATGAGGACGAGGTTAGGAAGAGTCCTCTTAACTATGATTCGTGGTTTGATTATATAAGGCTAGAAGAGAGTGCAGGGAATAAGGACAGAATTAGAGATGTTTATGAGCGAGCTATTGCCAATGTTCCTCCATCTCCAGAGAAGCGGTATTGGCAGCGCTACATTTATTTGTGGTATGTGGTACCTGTGCTGAGATTTTTTTAATGGGCGCTTGTGCTTATAATAATTTAAACTCAAAGGCTTCATTGTTTTGAATTTTTTTTTTTCTGATTGCTTGTTTCTTGTGTAATGTTAGGATTAATTATGCTCTATATGAGGAACTTGACGCTGGAGACATGGAGCGTACACGAGATGTGTACAGGTATGCCTAATTTTGTTAAACTATGATTTCGTAGGTGTACATAAATATTATTGTATTCCTGAACCCTGCCACACTTTTCTTTAACAACTATTCGAGTCAATAATCATAGGTGAATAATTCCCTATAACAATTGAAAATTACTGTTGTTCATCTTTCTCAGTACGTGCATTGCTACAGGGCACTGGTATTTTAAAATAAATCCATTTTGAGTGATTTGTTTTTAAGAGGATATGCTTCAAAACTAACCCGCAAAAAAACTTGTAATGTACATTTGAGTAAACTAGGTGTTGTAGTTATCTTTTTGGCGTTCTTGTTTTTGTAGTAATTATGACAGTGTGAGGATGGATGATACTGATTTTTTTTTTCTTAGTAGTAAATTATGATTTGTTGGAGTTGATTTTTTAGGTCATGTTTTCATTGCACAACCTATCTGAGGGTTTACAATTCAGATATTTTTCAATGCAGACTCCAATTATTTTGTGAAACTGTTCAATGCATACTTTTGATGTACCTATATAGGTTTTCATTTGTCACTAGGATGTAATTAATGTGAGTGCACACATCCTAAAGATTTTGAATAGATTTCTCACTAGCCAGAAATTTTTCCAGGGAGTGCCTGAATCTGATTCCTCATGAGAAGTTTTCATTTGCAAAAATATGGCTTCTCGCTGCCCAGTTCGAGATACGACAACTGAATCTCACGGGTGCACGCAAGATCCTTGGTAATGCGATAGGCAAGGCACCTAAAGATAAGGTACTGTATATTTAGCAATGCATAAACTCATTTAACAAAGTCCATTTAACAGTTAAAATATGTTATTAAGTATTCATGACATGCTTCTTGAAAAACAGATTTTTAAGAAGTATATTGAGATTGAGCTAAACCTTGGGAATTTTGATCGCTGTCGAAAATTGTATGAAAAGTATCTGGATTGGTCTCCAGAAAATTGCTATGCGTGGACTAAGTATGCAGAGTTAGAGAAATCTTTAGGCGAGACAGAACGAACCAGAGCACTTTTTGAACTTGCCATCATCCAACCATCACTTGACATGCCTGAATTGTTGTGGAAGGTATGTGCATAGGGGCATCATTTTTCTGAACATAGATAAGATACACACTTATTGATTGAAATTTGATCTTTTTTTATGGAATTCATTTACCTTTCTTCACTTTTGTTCTCATCTATAATGTACCATGCATATTAGTTACACCAGTACCCTGTGTAGTTATGGTTCTTGACTCTTAACTTGAATTGGAAGTTTTCAACACAATGCCAAACACCTATATTCTCTGTGATATCAAAGTACCTGTTCTGTCTCTACCGCTAGTTTTTTTATACACTAAACACTTCTCTCTAGATACTAAATATAGGAAATGCGACTTGGTTCTTGGAAACCTTCAAGATATTTATTTGTTGGCCAAGGCTGATATTTTTCGTTTGTTCAATACGGGTTGAGATGACAACTTATAATTTGTTTCTAATTTGGTTGATAATTTGATAACAGGCATATATTGACTTTGAAACATCAGAGGGTGAACATGAGAGAGCCAGAGAACTTTATGAGAGACTCCTCGACCGGACAAAACACTTAAAGGTATGGATCAGTTATGCGAAATTTGAGGCATCTGCTATAGTGGAAGATGGCGTGGATTCAAATTTGGGAGAAGATGGTGCTGAGGATTATCTTCTTGAACAAAAGAAACAGTGTATTCAGCGTGCTCGAAGTAAGCAGTTGTATAAAAAATAGACTATTAATTGCTAGTTTCTTTACAATTGAGAAACACTCACTCTTTTTTCTATCTGTACATCAGGAGTTTTTGAGAAAGCTGTTAACTACTTTAGAACTTCAGCACCTGAATTGAAGGAAGAAAGAGGCATGTTGCTAGAAGAATGGTTGAACATGGAGGCGAGCTTCGGGGATCTGGGCGATGTTAGCTTAGTCCAATCTAAGCTTCCAAAGAAACTGAAGAAGAGGAGGGCAATAGTAACTGAAGACGGCCCTGCTGGGTATGTGGCCAACTCACAAGCTTTTTACATTCCTAAGTTAAGTCCATTTGGTTGGTTCATTTCCTTCTTTGATATGTTAACCATTGTGTTGGAACTTGGCAGGTACGAGGAATACATTGATTACCTGTTCCCGGAGGAAACTCAGACTACAAATCTCAAGATATTGGAAGCTGCCTACCAGTGGAAGAAGCGAAAAGTTTCTTCTGATGAGGATTAGAGGTTTGTGCACTTTCGTAGTTTTTCTTTACCGTGTAAATACAGAGGAGCACGTTGTATGAGAATTGCTCAGAGGAAGGATTGCTTAACTGATGATCATCTTGATTTTGAGAAACCATGTTGATGTTGATAAAGAAGAATGTGCATGGAACTTGTTTAAATTTACTATCTCATTTGGGGATTTAAAAGTAGTTGTACTTTGTCCAACTTATGAATAGTGATTTTGAAATGCAAGAATTGAATTTGAATTATTAGGTTTACAATTGTGACAATTGTACTTAATATTATCAGCGGTGGAGATTAAATTTTTTGCGAGTTGGTATGCAATGATGTCATTAAGATTGAATTTTTAGCTGTTCAATCTTCCAGATTGACTTAATCTACCTTGTTTGACTTTAATCATTTTTTTTCAGCAAGCTTTTTTTTTTGTTAATCGACTTTAATCTACATTGTACCTCTTCTCTCCTCACGTACTCTTTTCCTGATTACTGTTGGATTTTTTTTTCTTTCATTCCACCAGTATAAGTAATTATTAAATTTTTTTTTGCTTCTTTTAGTTTTCAGGTTATTTGCCGATTTGGATTGTGTAGATCATAGGCTTTACGACTTTTCTTTATTCTAGGCACTAATGTTCCATTTTTTTTTGTTTTACACTTTTCCCCATGGTGAACTGCCTTTCACTAGTAGCATTCACCTTCGACCATCTTTGTGGAGTGATTTTTTTCTCTTGGAGGTTTTTTTCTGGAAAAGATTGTTAATGAGTTTATTTAGTTGGAACACAGTTTTCTTTTATTTTATTTTGGCTTATTACTCCAAATGCACCTAAAACAAGTCAACGATTTTCAAATTGCACACATAACTGAAATTTGACTTAGTTTGCACCCAGAACAGTCATTATGTTATTTTCGTTGTATCATCCGTTAGTCTCTGTTATTAACGCCGTTAAAAGTGCTGATGTGGCAGTAATATTACAAAATTTGTAGGGTCAATTAAGACATTTGTTATATTTTATCAAATTTTATATTAAAATTATTTTTAAAAAATTAAAACAAACCTAAAATTACCCAATACGTCCTAACCCACCCTAGTTGGCAGACACCCATCGAAATCTTCCTCTTCCTCAACCTCGTCATCTGGGCTTTCCTACTCAGTTGGTTCACGCCCACCTCCCTCTTCCTTTTCCTCAACGTCGTCATCGGCACCACAACTGCCCACTAAGTTTGCCGATTGCAACAAAACCAGGGTGGACCCCGCACGCGTTACACTGGGTTGAAATTGTTTCAACCCGGACGTCTCAGTACCCGCAAAGGCTCGAAGCAAACGGTCCCGGGCTGCCCCCTACAACTGGACCTCCCGCCTCCTTCTCCTTTCTCAGCCGGCTCTGGGTGCTTCTGGGTGGTCAGCGCCGGGTGCTTCGGGTGGGTGGGTGGGCAACGGGCGCGGTCCAAAGAAGGAGACGAGGGTGGTCGGATGGGTTGGGGACGTATT
Source organism: Oemleria cerasiformis (assembly GCA_037349345.1). Classification (NCBI taxonomy): domain Eukaryota; kingdom Viridiplantae; phylum Streptophyta; class Magnoliopsida; order Rosales; family Rosaceae; genus Oemleria; species Oemleria cerasiformis. The sequence continues at coordinate 2,970,360 of JAZGTL010000018.1, forward strand.
GGGTAATTTTAGGTTTGTTTTAATTTTTTTAAAATAATTTTAATATAAAATTTGATAAAATATAATAAATGTCTTAATTGTCCCTATACATTTTGTAATATTACTGCTACATCAGCACTTTTAACGGTGTTAGTAACAGAGACTAACGGATGGTGCAACGAAAGTAATGGAATGACTGTTCTTGGTGCAAACTGAGTCAAATTTCAGTTCTTGGTGCAATTTGAGAATCGCTGACTTGTTCTTGGTGCATATGAAGTAATAAGCCTTTTATTTTTCTCAGTTCTCGTGGACCAATTTAGACCGTCGATTTTTAAAAAATTGAGTCATTATTCATGAAGTTTATGATTAGATTCTTAATGGACTTTATTTCTGTCCTTATACTTGATAAGTTTTTTTATAAAATAAAAATATAAATAAAAAAAAGGAGTTGATCATGTATGGATTTTCCGCAAAATCCCAAAAGAGGTCTAATAGTTTCCTCCTTCCCCATTGAGTTTGACATTTAGACCTTCTAATTTAGAGTGGTTCTATAAAGTTATATGCTATAAAAGTAGATTATTGTTTCATGACTACATAATAAGTGGAGTTTCATAATTTGTTTCATAATAAGCCTTCCATGAAATCTCATTTGAGTCTGACAAATTACTTATCCCATGTGTCCCCACTCACCATCACAAGTTTTCTTGTCTTTTTCTTTGGCAAGTAATTATAAATTTGTTCCATAATTATCCTTGCTTACTAAAAATTGAGTTAGGTCCCATACCTAAACTTACCAAATGTCATGATGTACACAAAATTAGGCTCAACAAAGGGGATCATATTTTCAATCTCTTTCTTTGGCATCATCCAATTCATTACCCAATTTGTGGTGAAGTGAAATTAAAATTAAAAAATTATTGGCGCCAGTAACAATTCTCAACAAGTAATCATATATTAATCTTAGATTTAGAATTTAAAATAACTTATGACTCCACTAAATCCTCCAATAACAATTTACAATACATTATTCTCATAAATGCCCCGTATATATGATTCGATTAAATTCTGAATAATCAGGAATACTACTTTCTTTTTTACCAGAAAGATTCCTCAATTGAACTAAAATATTCTAATGTAGTGTGGCATTGAGAGTATAAAAATAGAAATTAATTTCAAATTTTCCAATCTACTGTGTAAAGTTTAATTCTTATTTACATTTTATAGTTGGAAGGGTTTAAAAAGGTGGGAAATTGTATCACGTGGCACACAGAGAACAATGCCAAGTGTTAACCTCTCGCGGATTTTTGGTCCTGAGATGACGAGAAACTGAGACATTGATTTTCCGGTGGTTTTTGTGGTAAATTACATGAAAATCGGAGGGTGTATCCATCAAAAGAAGCGCCAATATTTTCCTTCTTTCGGACAAGCAATGAACAATAAAAACACCCAGGTCGTTACAGTTATTTCCTTACCCTTTTTCAATTTTTCCCTCTCAGAATTTTTATTTCTCTCTCAATTAAAAGATTCCTTTTTAGATCAGGTGGATCAGATAAAGAAAAAGATCAGCTAGAATCGGATAAAAAATTGATGGGCTGGGTGAAAATGGCATTCGATTTGCAGGTAAATTTTCATTTTTACTGCATGACCTGCTTTAAAGAGGGATGGTAATTGTTTTTTTCTTTTTTTTTCTTCGAATCAAATAGGATTTCAACAACAAAATTGCATATTTTTTTCTTTCTTTGATTTGATTGTACCATTCTGTTACTATAAACTGGAAAAATTATCAACTTGCTTAAAAGTTCAATTTTTGTGTGAAAGCTGGAAACAAAATTCCTATTTTGGCAAAACTTAAGAGGCACAGGGGAAAGGTAGCACCAACCCAACATTTTGTTCCAAGCTAATATTTTCTGATATTGAATGAGTAATGTTATGGAAACCACAATTTTTGTCTTTCAGAGGTGTCGTCGCCATGACATACGATCAAATTTCTAAAAGTCGAAAAAATGGGCTAAAATTCTTTAAAATGAATTAAAATTGGTGTACATTATCAAGAAAATCTCCTCTTACTAAAACTTTGGTCTGACCCTGTCATTATGTTTGCCTACCACTTGGTGAAATTGATGTTATAACTTTCAATCTGATGAAGAAGATAGTTAATGAAAAACTTGATGAATCACCGACTCATATTAATTTCTTTTAATGATCATGAAGAATTGGTATGATCTATAAGACTCAATGCATGGTTCTATCTATTTCACAAGTGTTCTGTATCAATCAAAATTTCTAATCACAAGTTTTGTAAGAAACTATAATTTTTGCTTTTCGGCATAGAATGTGAGAATTTTCCTTGTTAATAAGAGTTTTCTTCTTTATTTCTAATGTGATTTTATTTTACTTTGTTTTGATATTTTTCTTCATTGATTTTCAGGGCTTCAACTTGGTGTGGTCAAGATGGACATTGCCTTGTGTTTGTGTGTGCTAAATTTATGAGTATTTGGTGAAATATCCAAAATAGATATGATAAAGCATCGCTGGAGGGAGCTAGCTAAGTCCTTTGGGAATCATGTTGATCCTCAAAAAACTGAACAATTGAAAAGGACTAAATCAGGTGCAACTTCTCTCCTTTCAATCTTACGTACTCTTGGAAAAAAATAGTGGCCATTCGTTAGATTCATTAATCCCGAAAACAAAATGCCTTTGGATGATCTGCTTCTTGTTCAATCCAAACCCTATGTTTTTCATTTTTCTGAGATCAGTTACTGATTACTATTTCGGAAATTGGTCATTGTTTACTTGAGTTGGTTGGATTTTTCAATTTACTACGACACTTGATCAAGTCAAGCTTATGAGCTTCTGATTGCGCCGATTGTGATCCATAGATCATGTGCCAAATTTTCTTTAGTATTTTGAGTTTTTCTTTGATTTTGAGAGTTGATATTGCATTTGGTGTTGAAGTTATTTATTTAGAAATTTTGCGTGACTATCTGCAGAAATTGAAAATAATGTGACAAGGATCTTCAAGCTTATAAAAAATGAAGAGCTGGGAAAGAAAGATGAGAATCGAAAAGATTCGAAGAAGGAGTCTGAACTTGTGGGACTCATTGAGAACTTCTACCAACAGTACCAGTCATTATATGATTTGTATGATCATCTAGTAGGAGAGTCAGGGAGAATAGTTCGTGGCCGGAAAGAGAGGAAGGGTTTTCCCATGTCTCCCTCCAGCTCAGATTCTGAGTACTATTCTTCAGAGGAAGTGGACGGTCACCATGCTAAATTGGATCCTGAGAAATCGGCAGACAGCATAAAAAATGAACATGAGAATTTGGAAGTAGGTGATATGAAGCAAAAATCAGTGACTACAAGTGAAGAAAAAGAAGCTATAAACTTGGAATATTTGGCAGCATTGAGAAAATTAAAGCAAGCGGAGGTTGTAGACAAGGATCTCAAAGATGAAGTGGATGAAAGAGTGAGGGAACTTTCAGCTCTTGTTGAAGCGCACGAGGCTCATGGGAATCAATCGTCAGCTCGGGTGAAAGAGCTAGAGAGCCAGTTAGCTGGATTTAAAGTTGAGTTGGAATCTTTATGCAGTCAGAAAAGAGATTTGGAGGCATGGAAAGAAGGCAAAGCTGCTGAAGCGAAACAACTTGGAGAGAAAAATACTGCATTGCATGCCCAGGTTTTGGAACTTGAATTTGGGTTAAAGGAAAAAGAGGATGAAGTATCTGATCTCCAGATGAAACTCAAGAAAAATGAAGACACTTCAGCATCGAAAATTTCAGAGTTGATGACACAGACCAGCAGTATGCAACAAGAGATTGCTTCGTTGCGCGGTCAAAAAGGTGAAGTGGAAAAACAGATGGTGAGTAAAAAGAATGAATCTTTGGCTCAAGTCAAGGGGTTGAAGGAGCAGGTCAATGGTATGCAGAAGGAACTGAAGGCCCTAAAGCAGCAGAAGACCGAATCAGAAGCACAATTGGATAGGAAGGACAAAGAAATTTCTAAACATTTGATTCAGATAGAGAATATGAAAGAGGAACTGACAAGAAAAGACACGGTCGAAAACAAAACGATGGAAGAAAGGCAATTTCTTGTTGAGAAGCTGAAGGATTTGGAACAGCAAGTGGATTCTCGGCGCAGCCAGAAGAAAAGTTTGGAAAAGCAGATCAAAAATAGAAACCAGGAGACCAATAAGTTGAGACAGGAAAATGAGGGTCTGCTTTCTAGGATTTTCGGGTTGGAGAGAACATTGACTGAGAGAGGGGAGGAGGTTTATGCTCTTCGTAAAGAATGTGAAGATGGAAGCAATGGAGCAACCGGTTTAACGACAGAGGTTAGCGGTTTGAAACAGAATTTGGATTCCTTGCTGGGCAAGAAAAGCCAGCTTGAGATACAGAATAACCACTATTTAGAAAGACTGAATGAGATGGAGAATCAAAACAATAACTTGACAAGAAGGATTGCGCAGATGGAGAGAGAGAACAAGAAACATACAGAAGTGCTGACTGAGAAGGAGAATCAAATCAATAACTTGATGGTCAAGATTTCTGATCAGCAGATAACTCTTAAAGAACAGGAAGATGCTATCAAGAAGTTCAATCGAGATCATAGACAAGCTAAAATTTGGTTTCCATCGTCCAAGTTGAATATACAAGTTGCAGAAAGGAAGATGGAAGAGTTGGTAGAAAAGTACCGAATCAATCTTGAAGATAGTGTGCGTCTCTTGTACCAAAGAATCAGAGTAGCAGAGCAAATACACATTGAAAACAAAGAGGCGTACAACAAGTTGAAAGAGAGGTATGAGAAAGAAACTAGAGAGCTTAAAGAAAAGCTTGCAATTTATCAAGATCCAACGAAAAAAATAAAGGAAATATCCGAAATAGGAAAAAGAACATTGAAGGGATTGGACTCTGTGGTGCTTAAGTTTGAGGAGGGCCATCAGAAGTTTTTAGAGCAGATTTCATGTATGTCGAATGAGGTTGAGTCTGCGAAATGCTGGGTTGCAGGGACGGGGAGTGAGATGAAGCGGTTAAAGAACAATGTAGATAGTTTGGTTGCACAATTGAATGAGAAGGAAGAACAGGAGGTTATGTTGAGGGAGAAAGTTGGCAAGTTAGAGGAATTGGCGAGCTTGGAAGCCGAGGAGAGGTTGAAATTGAAGGAATGCTTAAGCCAAGTTGAGGAGCAGGTAGGAAATCTGGAGAGGGAAATGAAGGAAAAAGATGAAGGGTTATTGAGTCTCGGCGAGGAGAAGAGGGAGGCCATAAGGCAGCTCTGTGTGTTGATTGATCATCACCGGAGCCGCTATGATGATCTTAAGGAAGCAGTCTCCAAGAGATCAACAACTGCGAGAGGCAGGACAGCTACTTAGGCTCTAAGCCAAGGCCAAATGCCCAATGTTGTGAAATTTTTGTTTAGCATTATAAAAGCCCTATTCATTTTGTTCATTGTTTCCCACAAGGTAAGTGTATGTGTAATGCATTGTATTTTATGGGATTTATGTATATATAATTCTTTTTATTCAAGAAATTGTGTATGAAATTTCAACTCAGAATTACTTTATGTAAAGACACTAAATTCTAATTACTTTATATATATATATATATATATATATGCGCATTTTCTTCAAATCCAAAGACTAATTTCTCACATCACTATCGATTATATCTATTCATTCCACATATTTGTCTTGGCGTGGTTTCAAATTTGCAATGACTTTTACAATGTGCATGGGTCATGCCATTTAGGTTCGGACCTTGAAAACATTAAAAAATTTCTAAAAAATCACCGCTTTTTAAAATGAGTGATTTTCAAATATATACAATACACTATGACATATATTAAATTATGATTCTTTATTTTCTATTATTACATTTTAAAATTAGATTATATCAAATTTATGCGTATTTTTATTGTACCACGTAAAATGAAAGATTGGTGTCTAAACATTTCTTCAAATTTCGTATTGAGATGATCTTTTTTTTGCAACTAGAGAAACCTACATAAGACACACTATATTAAATAGACTTCAAGCACGAAAACCCCGCCTCATACTCGGATTCCACATATAAGAGGGAATTCATCATAGACTTGCAAAGGAGTTGAGAGAAATAACATTTGTTTGTGTCATAAACGATCAAACACAAAAGACCTAGAACATACCAAACTTGTACCCTAACAGCTGAATTACCCTTGATGGTTATTGAGATGACATTTTTAAAACCAAAAAATGATTGCAAATTGGAGCAATGATATGACATAGAACAAGGAGGCTCGCATTCTGATTGTGTGTGTGAAATGAAAATCGGTTCGTACAAACTAACAAGAAGATTCTGAATTCAAAATTCATGAAAAACAAAATGCCGTTCCATTCCAAGAAGATAAGGATGGAAATAGCAAACCCAAACCCGGCATCATTGGATGATTGTCCCTAACCGTCCATTGGATGATTGTCCGAAAGCACAGTGATCCCACTTCATCCTCCGTTTCCTGCAATTATTGCGGCCAATGAAATTCCAAGCTGACATGCAACCGGGACAGCGAAAACAACAGCCAACGAGCGCGGGAAATTGGTTGACGTGGCAACTGCTTCTGCGCTATCAAGTACCCAATAATTTAGCCCCATCTCACGACACAATCAATCATTCACTCAACTCCCGAGACTTTGGCTACAATGACACACGAGAAATCGAGTGACGCCCGTGCCTCAATGCCAGCTAGAATGGCACCCGCGTAATTTTCCCCAACCCCAAGGGCAGGTACGGAACAATAAGCTCCAAAGATTCCACACCTTCTGAAATTTGAAGCTACATGTGGCGTACTAGTCACTTTGAGCGTTCTAATCCAAACAAAACCTCTTTTCCCTTTCATTTTCTCTTTTTATTTTTTTCCAATTTTTTTACTTTCCATTTACAAAAACCACTCTCTTTCTCTCGCTCGCTCGAATCGGAGAACTGGACGCTTCTTCTCTGTGCTTGATCATCGGCCGGTTCGAGAATTGGCTTCGACTTTCAAGCTTCAGGTGACCTTTGACTCTTGAATTCGACTATTTTTCTTCTCAGAATTGAAGTTAATTTCCAGTAGAACTTTCCTCTATGAATTTTTTAAGTTTTTGATCCGATCAAACTTCTTCGCCATAGATGAATGAATCATGCAAGCTTAATTTTCTTTTTTCTTTAATCTCTAAATTATTCGCTTGCTTGATTTTTCGCTCTTGATTAAGTTTATCATAAAGAAAAAGATATCATTTGAAGTCTGATCCAAACTAAATTCTGTTCATAAAGAAATTGATTATTTTTTTTTTATTACAATTTTAGAGAAATTGAATTGATATATTCTTCTGTTTGGTTAAATTTCACTCAGTTTTTTTCATAACTGAGGTTATTTTTTTATTTATTTTGTTACACCGTGGTTGATAAGATTCAGGTTAGCAGGTCTTGACGAAGCTTCCTGACTCCTGAGGACGACTTGAAGAAGAAGAAAAGGAAAATATAATTATAAGGTAAATAAATTTCTTCCTATATTTGACTGTCAGCTGGATAGGGGTTCCAGGTTAAAAACTCAAAAGTGGTAACTGCGTAATTCTTTGGTCTCCCGAGGGTAATTCTTGGAAAAAAGGAAGTATTAATATGTTTTTTTTTTTTTTACTTTTAATATATTCTCTACAATTGTTTGAAATTGTTTGGCTTTTACTAGTTTCTTTGGAGGAATAAAAAAGCAAAAACAGCTCACATTCATATGTCTTTAAAGAACAGCTCATATTTTCAGGTATATAATAGCTGTCTTTTCTGGATCCTAAATCGGCTTATTGGGGATTCCCATTTTAAAAAGCTGACGTGGCATCAGATTTTGGGCTTTTACTGATTTGGATTCAATAAATCATTTGAAAAAATAGTCTTGTTGTTTTTTTATGGAAAAAATCCTTCAATATCAGAGACATTGTTGTTTGATTCCATGTTAAAGTGAGAAAAAGAAAAAAAAATGTGGAGTTTCAAACTGGAACATTTTAATTAGCGTAATTACATGGTAGGTCATGAAGTATTTGACCCTAATATTTAACTCGAAAACTTTGGTCAGAAAGAAACATTCTTCCTAGATTTACTCTTATAAATGAAAAAAAGAAAATCTTCCAAGATTTATGGGAGAAGGGGGTGGTGTTCTATTTATTTATTTTTTGATAAATGAAAATGTAAAAAATAACAGGGAAAAGGCAAATACATTTTTCCATGATGCTAGAGTATTGAAAACAATCTTAATATGATAAAACAAAATTGGTATGCTAAAAGTAAATCAACTAAGATGGGGACATTGGTTATGTAGTTGAGGCTGAAGATTTAATTTGCTTGGTTATGAATAGAATTCACCTTTTTACTTGCTTCTTAAAGTAGGGTCGGTTACATATTAACATCTAAGCTTATTAATGGCTGTAGTTTCCATCCATAGATTCATGAACCGTTATTAGTTCCATTATATTGCATCTAAGTTTGATGCTGGATGCTTGGTTATCTGTCAAGTTTCACCCTGTAACCTGATTGGGGTAATTTATACTGTCTGTCTATTACAGATTCATTATGATATCTTGCTGTCCTTGAAATACATCATCTACTTTCATATAGAAGCTGACCTTTATCATCGTAGTGCATCATTTAGTCTTGAAGAAATTAGGTTGATTATTAAGTTTAATAGGCTTATGCTTCTTCACTGATTCAAAAGGAGACCATTTTCTTAAGTTTCAGACTTTTAGCTGGAGATGGATATTTCCTCAACTTAACTCACACCTGCTAGGGAGATTTGGAAATCAAAGTGATGACAAAGCACCGCTTTAGGGAGTCTATAAAGTCCTTAGTTGGGAGTCACATCAATTCAGAGAAGCATGAAGAGCTGAAAGGGACTAAAACAGGTAATTTTTCTTCTGAAATCCTTCGTGAGGTTGAGATGGTATTAGAGGAACTATCAATGTAATTTAGAGAACCTTCAATGTGATTACAGATTCTGCTCTTGCATCTCATAGTGTCAATCAAATGAAAAATGAAAGAATTCTTTTTCTTTTCTGCAGATATTGATGACAAGGTGAGTAAAATATTGAAGCTTTTAAAAGATGAAGATCATGAAGAAAAAGATGGCATCCCTGTAGAAAACTCTAAAAGGGAACCTCTCGTTGAGCTAATTCAGGATTTCCACAATCAGTATCAATCACTCTATGCACAATATGATCATCTAACTGGAGTACTGAAGAAGAAAGCTCATGTCAAACAAGAAAAGGACAGCAGCTCTTCATCAAGCTCAGATTCAGATTCTGATTCAAATGACAAAAGCAGTAAAAATGGACTATTGGAAAGTGACTTTCAGAAAATAAATGATGCGATTAAACATGAACTTGAGTCGGCACATCTAGAAGTTGCTGACTTGAAGAGGAGGTTGGCAGCTACAAGTGAAGAAAAGGAAGCTTTAAACTTGGAATGCATGACGGCTTTGACCAAGATAGAAGAAGCAGAGAATACGGCCAGAGATTTCAAGGTTGATGCTGAAAGGTTTTCTGTTGAAAGATTGCAACTCTTGTCCGAGAATAGTGAACTAAATCAAAAACTGGAAGCTGGGGGAAAGATAGAAGCCGAACTGAATAAAAAAGTGGAAGATGTGGAAAGAGAGAGAGATAACTTGATTAGGGAGAAAGAGACTGCTCTGAAGACGATTGAAGATGGAGAAAATATAAAAGCATACTTAGTAACCAAGGTTGATCGGCTGAAAGATGAAAAAGTAACTCTTGAGCGAGAACTAGATTCTGTTCAAGGGGAAGTCTCCAATATGAAGCAGCAACTGGAATCTGCGGAACAGCAGGTGTCAGATTCACTCAAAGCTAAGGAGGAAGATACCTTGAAAATTTTGGAGATCTCAAAGGAGATTCAGCAGGCACAGACTGTGATACAAGAACTCACAGTTGAATCTAGTAAACTAAAGGAGAAGTTGGATCATAGGGAAACGGAATATTCAACTCTGTCTGAGATGCACGAGCTGTATGAGAGCAAAACAGTGGCTCAAATAAAGGGGTTAGAGGCTGCAGCAACAGGGCTGGAACTGGAGCTGGAATCTGAGCGAGGTCAGAGAAGAGATATGGAAGCGAAGATTGTGAGCAAAGACTCTGTAATAAAAGATCTGGAAGAAAAGAATGCAGGGCTAGAAGTCAGAATTTCAGAACTTGAATCGGTATCAGGTGAGACAGCAGCTGAACTGACTGATCTAATAAAAAAAGTTGAGGATACCAGCAGTGAATCTATTGAGCTTAAGGAAACATTGGGTCAGAGAGAAAATGAATATTCATCTCTGTCTGAGATGCATGAGCTTTATGAGAATAAAACATTGGCTCGAATAAATGAATTGGAGGCTCAAGTGACGGCACTGGAACTGGAGCTACAAGTGCAGAAAAGTGACATGGAAGTAAAGATTGAGAACAAAGAAACTCTAGTAAAACAACTAGGAGAAGAGATTGCTGGATTACAAGCGCAAATTTCAGGACTTGAATCGATATCAAAAGAGAGAGAAGCTGAACTGTCTGCTCTCACAAAGAAACTTGAGGACAGCAACACTGAATATAGTCAGCTACAGGAGCAAGTGGGCCAGAGGGAAAAGGAATATTCTACTCAGTTCGAGACACACAAACTAAAGGAAAATGAGCTGCAGGCTCAATTAAAGGGGTTAGAGGAAAAAGTATCGGGGCTGAAACTGGAAATGGAATCTTTGCGGCATCAGAAAAGTGATCTGGAAGCAGAGATTGAGAGCAAAGAAACTGAAATAAAACAAATGGGAGAGCAGAATGCAGGACTACAAGTCCAAATTTCTGAGCTTGAATCGATATCAAAAGAGAGAGAACCTGAACTGTCTGCTCTCACAAAGAAACTCGAGGACAGCAATACTGAAAATAGTCAGCTACAGGAGCAAGTAAGTCAGAGGGAAAAGGAATGTTCTACTCTTGCCGAGATGCACAAGCTGCATGAAAATGAACTGCTGGCTCAACTAAAGGGGTCAGAGGAAAACGTTTCGGGGCTGGAACTGGAAATGGAATCTTTGTGGCATCAGAAAAGTGATCTGGAAACAGAGATCAGGAGCAAAGAAACTGAAATAAAACAACTGGGAGAGCAGAATGCAGGACTACAAGTCCAAATTTCTGAGCTTGAATCGATATCAAAAGAGAGAGAAGCTGAACTGTCTGCTCTCACAAAGAAACTCGAGGACAGCAATACTGAAAATAGTCGGCTACAGGAGCAAGTAAGTCAGAGGGAAAAGGAATATTCTACTCTTGCCGAGATGCACAAGCTGCATGAAAATGAACTGCTGGCTCAACTAAAGGGGTCAGAGGAAAAAGTTTCGGGGCTGGAACTGGAAATGGAATCTTTGTGGCATCAGAAAAGTGATCTGGAAACAGAGATCAGGAGCAAAGAAACTGAAATAAAACAACTGGGCGAGCAGAATGCAGGACTACAAGTCCAAATTTCTGAGCTTGAATCGATATCAAAAGAGAGAGAAGCTGAACTGTCTGCTCTCACAAAGAAACTCGAGGACAGCAATACTGAAAATAGTCGGCTACAGGAGCAAGTAAGTCAGAGGGAAAAGGAATATTCTACTCTTGCCGAGATGCACAAGCTGCATGAAAATGAACTGCTGGCTCAACTTAAGGGGTCAGAGGAAAATGTTTCGGGGCTGGAACTGGAAATGGAATCTTTGTGGCATCAGAAAAGTGATCTGGAAACAGAGATCAGGAGCAAAGAAACTGAAATAAAACAACTGGGAGAGCAGAATGCAGGACTACAAGTCCAAATTTCAGAGCTTGAATCGATATCAAAAGAGAGAGAAGCTGAACTGTCTGCTCTCACAAAGAAACTCGAGGACAGCAATACTGAAAATCGTCAGCTACAGGAGCAAGTAGGTCAGAGGGAAAAGGAATATTCTACTCTTGTCGAGATGCACAAGCTGCATGAAAATGAACTGCTGGCTCAACTAAAGGGGTCAGAGGAAAAAGTTTCAGGGCTGGAACTGGAAATGGAATCTTTGTGGCATCAGAAAAGTGATCTGGAAACAGAGATCGGGAGCAAAGAAACTGAAATAAAACAACTGGGAGAGGAGAATGCAGGACTACAAGTCCAAATTTCAGAGCTTGAATCGATATCAGAAGACAGAAAAGCTGAACTTCTTGCTCTAAAAAAGAAACTTGAGGAGAGCAGTAATGAATTGTCATCTAGATTGGCAGATTTGGAAGCACAGATCAGTAATCTGCAGGCTGAGATAGGTTCTTTGCGTGCCGAGAAAGTTGAATTGGAGGAACAGATAGTATTTAAAGGTGATGAAGCATCGGCTCAGGTCAAGGGCTTAATGGAACAAGTAAATTCATTGCAGCAGGAATTGGAGTCCCTACTGGGCCAGAAAAGTGAACTGCAAGTACAGCTTGAGAATAAAACTCAAGAAACTTCCGAGTACGTGATACAGATAAAAAATTTGAAAGAGGTGATAACAAATAAGACAACAGATCATCAGAGGATTGTGGAAGAGAAAGAGAGTTTGACAGCTGAAAAGAGAGATATTGAGATAAAGGTGGACTCAATACACAACCACAAAAGTGAACTTGAAGAGGAGGTAAGAACAAAAATCCTTGAGAACGATCAGTTGAGAGCAGAAATTGAGGAGCTAAAGGGTGAAATTTTTGAATTTGAGAAGAAGTTGACAGAAAAAGAAGTTGAATTTTCCTCTCTCCGGGAGAAACATGAAACTGCAGAGAATGATGCTTCTGCTCAAATAACAGCCTTTGTAACACAGGTTGGCAGGCTACAACAGGATTTGGATTCATTGCAGGCCCAGAAGAACCAGATGAAGTTGCAGTTTGAGAAGGAGAAACAAGAACTTTTGGAAAGCCTGGCGCAATTGGAAAATGAAAAGGCTGAGCTAATGAGCAGGATCGCCGATCATCAGAGACTGCTGAGTGAACAGGAGGATTCATACAGCAAGTTGAATGAAGAATATAAACAGCTTGAAAGACAGTTCCAGGACAGCAATGCCAAGTGGGAGTCTGCACAAAGTAAAATTGAGCAAATGGAGAAAGATTTCGGTGAGGAAATAGAATCCAAAGATGAGATGATAGCTGAGCTGGAGCAATCGGTTGAAGACCTGAAAAGAGACGTTGAAGAACAGGGGGATGAGCTCAGTTCTTTGGTTGATAGCTCCCGCAATATTGAAGTCAAGCTCCGGCTGTCAAACCAGAAGCTCCGGGTTACAGAGCAGGTCTTGGCTGAGAAGGAAGAGAGCCACAGAATTGAAAAACAGAAGTTCCAGGAAGAAAAAAGAGCACTTGAAGAAAGGATTGGTACATTGTGTGATATAATTTCAGCAAACAATGAAGCCTATCAAAGAAACATCATACTTGTTTCGGAAAATGTGAATATATCTTTGACTGGAATGGAATCAGTGGTCAAGAAATTTGTCGACCACTATGCGAAGTATGAGACATGCATTCTGGAAACATCAAAGCAGCTTCACAACGCAAAGAAATGGGTTGCAGAAACAAACAGTGAAAGGAAGAAGTTGAAAGAGGAGGTAGGGGACCTAATCGAACAACTGCGGACAATGAAGGAAGAGGTATTGGTGTGGAGAGAGCAGGTTGAGAGGCTGCAGGCAAAGGCAAGCACGGACAAAGTGGAGAAGAAGGATCTGATCGATACGGTGAGCCAATTTGAGAAGAAGGTGGCAGGCTTGGAGAAGATGGTGGAAGTGGCGAACGAGGGCATACTGCAATTAGGAGAGGAGAAGAGAGAAGCCATAAGGCAGCTGTGCATTTGGATCGAGTATCACCAAAGCCGCTACGATGATCTCAGGGAAGTGCTGTCTAAGATGACTGCGGCAAGAGGAGGCCAGAGGAGGGCCTAGTTGTCTCGTCTATAGTCATCTCATTTTTGGATCATTTTTTTCTTCAACTTCCCATTGCTGGCCATTTTTAGTCTCTTGCATTGTGCATTATTTTGAATCTTGAATGATTCTATTTGTTCTTTCCTTTGAAGGCTAGGGTTGATAAAACTTTTTAGGTCGAGCTTGAACGTAGCATCAAGTATGCACATGAGTTTGGTTGTAAATTTGGTTTCTTTTTTGTTTCCCCTGTTGATTAATGCAGGCGTGTAGAAAATGCAGGTCACTCGTTTAAAAAAACAGAAACTAAGATAAATATCAACTCGGAGGGATCAGATCTCAGTCCCAGGTGCACAGAGAGCACATAAAAGATTGGTTTTGGATGATGCTTCGCCAACTGAAAATTCACTGAGCATAAAAAAAGAAAATTGGACAGGAAATAAAATCGAGTACTATATAGATATACTTGTATTCAGTAGAAATCAAATCCACATCATTTCCTTGAAACGAAATACTTAATATTATTATTGTCACAATGCCATAGCATAAGAATAGGAAGGCTAAAATCTATAGGCGTTTGGGTGAAGACAGAGACATGGGCTATAAGTCTCTGTTTCTAAGCTGCCTGCTACATAGTTACTAAAAAATCCCGCCACTTTACCTTCTCCTAGCGCTCCGTTCCCCCCTGTTCACTTCCAATTCCAGCAAAATTTAAACATGCGGCCCAAGGTTTCTCTTTGATTTTAGTCCGATATCCTCATCTCAACTCCAAGAACACCCTTCACTACCTCGTATGTGACAAAGGCAATTGCTATGGACGGCACCACCTAAGAGAATGACACTACCATTATATTTCCGCAGAAGATAATATATGATGCAACTATAATGTGACGTAAATTTCCTCTTGTAAAAAGTGATTAAAGAAAACCCTGACCTTAACGGAATTAGGGATCAAACCCTTGTACAGTGCTCCAAACCCCTCGTGACGGACAGTTTTCCTGAATGCATCAACCATACCAGTATATTCAAGGGGTGCCTTGCTTTTGCCATCACCGGTAACAATAGAGGCAGCATCCTTCCAGCCTACCATCTGCATTCTTCTCCGGATGACATCAAGAGGGTAAGCAACTGTCTGTCCGATAGTTCCAGCTGCAGCCCCACATGCAAGCCTCGTAGTTACACTCAACTCAGAGTCCTGGACTAGTCCAAAAGGTCTAGTTCTGATCAACCAGTCTTTCAGAGATTCATATACAGCAAAATTGAGACCAACATAAGGTACCTGTAAACAATAAAAAACAATTAGACATCTCATACAGAAATGAGACTTCAACGTTGAAAATGACTCAAGATTGAAATGACAATCCAAACGGTTAATCGAACAAATCGACAATGCGAATAGAGGAATCATTTTATTCTATAGGGACTACAGTAATAAGCAAACTTCACTTACAACTCCTATCACAGAAGGCAGCCAGCCTTTGTACAGTGCACGGGGCCCTTCTTCCCGGAAGACAGTTGAAAGAGCATGAGCTATTCCCCTGTACTGCCGAGGAGACATGTCTGTCTGAAGATAAAAATCACACACAAATTTAAGGCATCAAAGTGAATGTACAATTGAAGTCCCTCTGTCACAGGAAAAGTATCTCCTTAAAACAAATCTCCAAATACCTGGACAGTTAGACGACCTCGTACCAAGTCCATTGGGTAAGTTGCTGACATGGCAATAATTCCAGCACACGCCCCAGCTCCAAGCCGTAAAAGAGGTGTGAGCTGAGCATCCTCTGCAAGAGATGGATAACAGATATCACTCCAGCAATCCATCAAAGCCACGATTTTCATAACTAAATTACTGTTCTCTCTCCTCCCAAATTGGATCCATGCGAAATACAAACTCATGAAGAAGAAAATAGCCACATAAGGCTCCCAATTTAACCAAAGAAACCCTTTGGCAATCAAGGGCTCAACCAAGGAAATGACATAAATCAATTTAAAGAACTTCTCTAGGGGGAAAACCACCAAAGATGGGATTGCTTTAATAAACAAAGCATAAACCAACACAAATAAGACACTTCTTCACCCAAACTAGTGACTACTACCATTTTACATGAATATCACAACCCTATATGCATAAAAGCACACAAACTATGAAAGGATGAACTCTCCTAGCCCCCATCAAGATTTTGCATTTTGATTGGAAAGCTGGACAGAACTTAACCTGCATAGTTGCCTATAAACTTTGAAAATGAAATTTTATTGAATCACACCAAATGACGCTACCTATGCTACCATGTTTAATTGAGTTTGCATAAGAAATAAGAGTGAGGTGGTCATACCATTTCCAGTTTGCTGCCGATAGAACCATAGTATACCCCTATTAACAAAAAGATCATAAATATGTAATTAATGTATCAGAATTTTGCCAACAGGAAATGAAAATAGACATTAGATCTAGGAAAAGCTTTAGGCTAATAGATCCTTAAATGATTGAATATAACTGCAAATGTGGCGGGGTAAGAGAGAATAAACGGATGAAGATAACTGCCAATACAAATCAGTGAACATAATAAAAAAAGGTGTGAGGTGGGTGAGAGAATGGAAAAGTATACCTAGATGCTTCCTCATAGCTAAAGAACTTCACTGCTGAATTTGGCACTATGCGAGCACAATTAGTCCCATTGCCTTTAAACAAGCCTCTGAAGCCCTCAGTTCTCCATATATACTTCAATCCCTGAACTGTCCCACTATATTTAATGCTATGAGGATTTTGAACCTGCATAATGGGAGATGCAATCCAATTTACTGCAGGTTAACATACCATACGTGCCTAATACTTAGGTCCCAACCAACCCCATACCCCCCAAAAGGCAGAGTTAAATATACCAGCATGCATTACATTACAGTGATAAAATAACCAAAGCTTATATCTGCTCTTTGAAAGATGGAGGAACCAAATGGCACAACTACCAATTTTCCATATGTGCAAATTAGAGAAGTACCTGGAGCAAAATTTTTAATCTTTCCAATGGAGCAACAGCAGTTCGCGACCTGCACCAGGTAGTCAATGACAGATAGATAAGTGTAAATAGTTTTCCCCCATCACTCATGTTATATGCAACACAACGTATATTTCTCAATTCCTAGAGGAACTACTCCATGCATGACATATAGCTGTTTGTCTTTAACACTTAATAAATGCTAATTTAAAATCCATTTCAAGAACCTTAATGAAAATAACAACACCAGCATCTAGAAGTTGGTGCATGCAGGTACTCAACCATCTTTGTACACAAATTTCAAGCATGCCAACTACACCAAGATCCCATTTTCCTCCTCAAATGTGTCATTACCCAAAAGTAAATATATGGCCATATAGTAGTCGAGCCTCGAGATACAAAATGGTTCTTTATGATATCTTCCAAACATTAGATTCAACTACAGCATTCTGAATGATACCCAATAGGAAAATTGCCAAAAACAGATAAACCATTTTATGCAAAAAATAAAAAAATTGGTGTCGTCTACTTCCAGGAAATGAAACGTAAACGAACGTAAACAAAGAAGCACTTTTACTTCTTTTGAAGTCACTTATTTTCAGGACACAAACAAAATTTTAAAAACTACGGAAAACAAAACCTACAGGGAATACAGCATCGAAATAAGCATAAGAAAGGCAATCATATGCACGAAAAATATCGAAACAGAACTTGGAGAATTCAAAATTTGAAAATAATTGTACTTAATAAAAAGAAAAATGAGCATTCGGTACGGAACTCACACTCCACCGGCGACTCCTCCGGCGACGAGAGATTTAGCGATGCTAAGTAAGGCATGGCTGCTGGGCGCCTTCACACCTTCGCTCGCGAGCTTCGCCTCCTCCGCCAGGTTCACAATCGTCGACACGGCAGTCTCACTCGTCCTCTTCCCGACCACGTCTTCCGACGCCATTAAACCCCACACACAGAGAAAAGCACAAGGGCTTGACCGAACCCTAGGACTCCCGGACCAATCCACCGTCGATCTGATCGACGAGTTTTCCGGCGATTTATCGGCGAGTATGCGGCCGCATGCGTCGTTGTGTACGAGAGCGCGAGTGAGAGAGAAATGAATTGGTCGTTGTGAGAATTATATATACAGCGCAGTCGTCACTGTAAGTAGTAACTCCTCCTGTTATTTTCATTTTTATTTATATTTCTTTTTTATTTTTTTATCTATTTTTTAAGTTTCGACAACTAACTCCTTGAAGAACAGTGTTTTTGGCGAGGACATTTTTTTGGTAGGAAGTTGTAAATTTGGAAAGAAAAAAAATATGGTTTTACAGTTGGACGTCGACACGTTTTCTCTAGAGAGGTCATTTTTATCAGATAATCAGATTGATGAACGGCCTCGATTGGTTCTGAGTCATCGACAGCCCTCTAAATTTCTTAAAAAAGTTTTTATTTTAAATGCACTTTGAATTTACCATTCAATCTTAATTTTTTCTTTAGATTCAATTTTGTCTCAACTAACTCCTTGAATAGGATTTCTGTTAACTAGGTTATTCTATTTCCTTCCAAACACTCTAACTTTCGTTAATTTCTGTTACATTTGCTGACGTGACGCAATATAACCCACTTTTATTAATTAAAAGAATATGCCATGTAGATTAAAATGATAATCAATATTAAAATAATTAATTTAAAAAAACATGTTAAACAGAAAAAAAATAAATAAAAATCTCTCTCTTCCCACCCAAGCTCACCATTTTGCTGAGTGCTGAACATATTTATGTAACTAAAATTATAGGATCTATGGTAACATATTTATCTTTAACTTGATTTTGTTTTTTTATCAAAACTGCGCGCAACGAAAAACAGAGGAAACGAAAAAAAAATATGAGCAAAAAGGAGCAGCCCAACGACAGCGCAGCAGGCAAGGCCCGTCAGGCTACAACCCGGTACTCAAACCACTGGAGAGAGGAATACAACTTAAGGTCTCACATTTTAAAATAAATTTGAATTATATCTTCAAGAATCATCTCCTTCACTAGCCGCTCCTCTTCGCCGAAATCACGCTCCTAAACTTGGGTTTCAAATCTACCTTCTCCTCTGCGTTCATCATCATGTCTTCTTCTTGTTCATCTTCCTCGACCTATCTCCATGTGGGTTAGACTCCAAACCCGCCTCAAATTCGAGATCTTTCTCCATTTCTATGTCCAACTCTCTCTGCTTCAGTGTGTGTTTGATACTTGATCCTTTGATCAAGTATAGACTTTGGATCTGATGGTGGGTTTGGGTGAGAGAGAGACTTTTCAGTTTTCTGTTTAACATTTATTTTTCTTTAATATTCTAATAATTATTTTAATATTTTTATCTACATGCTTCATATTTTTTAGATAATAAAAGCGGGTCATATTGCACTACAATAACAAATGTAACAGAAACTAGAGTGTTTGGACGAATTTAGGGTAACTTAAGTAACGGAAGCTCTGTTCAAAGGGTTAATTGAGACAAAATTTAATCCAATGAGGAAACTGAAATTGAATAGCGAGTTCAATGGGCATTTAAAGTAAAAAAACATTTCTTAAATCATATTTGAAAACAATTCTAAATAGTAAAAGTAAAATTAGCCCTTCCCTTTGCTTAAGTGGCAAAAATTAGTTGGACAATGTGCTTTTAAGGTCAAAAGTGAAAAGTTAGTTTTATTTTATTTTATTATAACATAAAATTTATTTAGTGCACAAAAATGTCATATTATTATTAGAGAATTGATATTTGAACATACTTAATTAACGACATCGATGGACCTATTGACAATCAATGAGGGATGTTATTTCAATAAATTAAATCACCTTTTATAGATATTGTTAGGCTTTTTACTCAAGATGCCCTATGAACATTAACTTTAGTCTCAAAATGGACCTGAACTCAATTTTGTACCAAGATTCCCCCTGAAACCCCTTTTTCGTTTCAAGTTGCCCCTCTTTCGTCTAATATCATAACTCATCGTCAATTTCAATGGCAAAATTGTCACTTTGGACAAGTCAGCATTTGAGTTGGCTACTCAGCCATTTAAGACCCGATCGAAGATCAAACTAGCTTGGTCCTTCTTTCGATTTGGGCAGAACCGACGCTCAATCGGACATCAATCGAACCGACGCTCAATCAAAACATACTTTAAGACATGACCGACACTCAATCTGACCCAACAAAAGCTCTCTTTCCAGAGGACCTGACCCGGGAACTCCAGCCCCAAAATTCCCTAAAGTTGGATTCGAATTGATAAGATTTCGGGGTATGGGTTGTAGAGGAATTGAAGCGAAAGAGGTGGAGCTTTCGAAAGCCGCATCACGATCGATGTTGTTGTAGGAGTGGAGATCAATTAAAGATGTGGAGAGAGGGGTGCAGGTGTTGGCGCTGACCGAAGCGCTCGAAATGGTTCTGAAAGTGGTGGCTTCTTCAGAGTGGACTTTCGATGATGCAAGCCAAGCCGGATCAGGTCTGACATAGCAGAAGGAGTGCCTAAGTCCCTCGTCGTATGGGTCCGATGCTAAAACCGACATACCGTGCCTCCAATGGTCGTGACACCGTTCTTTAGTGCCGGTGAAGCAGCTGCTCACTTTCCCGAATCCATTGCCCATAATCTAATCCAACCGAGGAAATAAGAATTGAATTGGAAAAACTATCATGCTTTTGATTTCACTCTCATGGCAAATTCAGAGAGATGGAGATAGGGAAGAGAGCAAGACAAAGAGATGGAGATAGGTGTCAATGAGCTGTATATTCTTAATTAAACTCAGTCCACTAATCAGGCCCATAGTAACATTCCTAGTCTATATATATATATATATATAGCTTCCCTATTTTAATACAATTAATAATATAAGAGAATTCTCACTAAATCTAAGATGGTATCAGAGCAGCCGATTTTGACTGTCTCTTACCATAACCCTAGAAATCACTTTCGCAACCCCTAGCCGTCATACAACCCTAGAAATCAACCACCACTTCGCCACACCACCACCAGCCATCCACTCCCTTCCACAACAATCTCTTCCGCAACAAACTCACCGCGCACCACCAACCCTAGAACCAGTCTTGCCGAGTAGTTCACCTAAAACAACCTCACCACAAGAAATCAACAACATCTTTCTTCTGCTCCTATTCAGCAACAACCGCTTCAACCTCAGCAGTCACATTCTCAGTTAGCTCAGATGCTGGTCGGTTCCTCAGCCTGAGGTTCAAAAGTATGCATCTTCTGCTACACCACTAGCAGCCTCTTTGAGTATCAACTTACAACCTCACTAACCGGTCCCAAACCACAAACCCACCGTTCCATCCTAGACCACACACTCACCGACCAGACTGAGACTTAAACTCACTGACTTCAATGACCCCCACCGTTCGTCACCTTCGAGTTCGTTCGCATTCGGGTTCGTCATCACCTACGACAAACTCGCTCCCTGCGACTCCTTGCGTCCGTCATCACCCACGACAAACTCGCTCACTGGCCCGAGTAAATCCAAGGAGTAAGCGATCTCGCACAAGCCCATAATATTGTACGACAAAGGACGCAAACTTCCGACCACGTATAAGACCATATGAATTAGTGTGACTCATATCTTTGTAAGACAATACCACATTGTTTTTTGCGGTGAGCAGGTTCTTATCAAAACCTTGTGGTTTGTCTATTTCTCATCAATTGTAAGCCAATATCATGGCCAACGTTGATGGGTCGACAAACAACAATCAATCCTTGGTGTCGGGAGGCTCCAACACTACTACACAAATCGTCACGTTGCAGAGTGACAACTCCAACTTCTCCGCAGGCATCAAACTGGATGAGAATAATTATTCTCTATGGCATCAAATCATAGAGATGAAGATAGATGGGCGAGAAAAACATGGCCACCTGACCGGTGATATTGCCCAGCCTGCAGCCACATATCCCATATTTAATAAATGGCGTGCATCGGAATGCCAAGTCAAGAGTTGGTTGTTCGATGCCATGCAACCTAATCAGATTAAACGGTTTATTCATTATGACAGCAAATCAAGTATGGGATGCAATCACGCAAACCTATTCAGATGGTGCGGATGAAGCCAAGATTTATGACCTTCATAGAAGGTCATTCATCATGAAGCAGACTGGGGCATAAGTTGCCAAATATTACAGTGAGCACACTGAGATTTTTCAGGAGCTTGATCAATTAAGTCCAAGCACAATGGAGCATCCGAAAGATATTGAAACTCGACGTAGAGAGATTGATCGTCTCCGAGTTTATATATTTCTTGCAGGTTTGGACAATAATTTTGATCAAATCCTAGGAGAGATTTTAAGGATGGAGCCTAAGCCAGAACTTGAGGCAGCATATGCACATATTAAAAGAGAGAGTAACCGACAGGGAACCATGTCTGAAGCTGGTGTAACCTCCGACGCCACAGCCTTGGCTGCTGCCAGGTCCAAACAATCTCGGCCGAACACCTATAGTGTCGACCTTACTCGTCACCGGCCTCCAATGAAGTGTACCAAATGTGGTTTAGATAACCACACAATTAAGGGTTGTTATGAGATCATTGGTTATCCGGAAGGATGGGTCCACAGAGGACGCAAGAAGGATTCGAACAGAGCCTTATTTGCATCCACTTAGTCATCCCAGGGGACCGCATCCGACCCTCCATCAGGTACATCTGGCTCCACGACCTTGGCCACCTCAGGTACCTCTTGCACATCTTCACTTACTTGTAATAGATAATGGATTATTGACACTGGTGCTACCGATCACATGACATCTAGTTTCACTAGGTTGCACTCTACCAAACCCACAAACCAAACACATATTACCAGTGCCAACGGAACCACCTCCCAAGTCATGGGAGAGGGGTCTTTATCTCTTACACCCTCACTAAGTCTTGATCATGTCTTAATTGTCCCTTCTCTCGACTATGAGTTGTTATCTGTTCCTCAAATCATTGATTCCCTTAATTGTTTTGTCTCTTTCAGGATCTTCTCACTAGGGCCATGATTGGATGTGGTACTAGGAAGGGAAAATTGTATTATCTGGACTTGACAGCCGACAACAGTAAGCGATTGAGTCACGCACATCATGTGAAAGGCGATGAGTCCATTAGGATGAAGAAAATTTGACTATGGCATAGACGATTAGGGCTTGCTTCTTTTGGTTATCTGAAATTTATATTTCCATATTTGTTTTCCCAGTTTCTTGAATCAGACTTTCATTGTGAAACTTGCATTTTGGCGAAAAGCCATCGTATTTCTTACCCATTAAGATTGAATAAGAGTTATATGCCCTTCATGATTGTCCATTCTGATGTTTGGGGATCATCACGAGTTCCCACTATTAGTGGTTTTAAGTGGTTTGTGACGTTTATTAACGATTACACTCAGATGACTTGGGTCTTTCCCCTACAACAGAAAAGTGACGTCATTGCCAAATTCAAGCTGTTTTATCAATACGTTGCTACTCAGTTTGACAAGAAAATCATGACACTTCGGTCTGATAATAGAGGTAAGTACATCAACCATGACCTCCATAATTTTTTAAGTCAACTTGGTATTGTTCATTAAACCACCTGCGCCTATACACCACAACAGAATGGTGTCGCAGAGCGTAAGAATCGGCATCTCTTGGAAGTTGTTCGTGCCTCTTTATTTGAGGCCCGCTTTCCTCATCTTTTTTGGGGGGAGGCTCTTTGTTCTGCTGCTTACCTCATCAATCGAACACCTTCCAACACTCTTCAGTATCAAACTCCATTTCAGACATTGACTACTCTCCTCACCATGCCATCCACACCAAATCTCGAACCACGTTTCTTTGGTTGTGTTGTGTATGTTCAGGTGTATCCCCATCAACTTAGCAAGCTTGATCCGTGTGCACGACGTTGTGTCTTTGTGGGTTATGCTGACACTCAGAAGGGCTATAAGTGTTTCCATCCTCTTACTCAAACCATGCAAGTTACCGCGGATGTGACCTTCAACGAGAGTGAGTTCTATTACTCAGAGGAAGTCTCTGAGCATCCTCTGCAGGGGGCGAGCTCTATCTTTGCAGAAGATACTCATATCATCCACATTCAACAACATTCTTTAGAGCAGTCAGTGTCCGAGCAACCAGCTATAGTGGTGCAACGCGCTCAAGAGTCCCTTGATACTCCAGATACTGGTTCAGATAATTCCCCATCTACAACTCATACTACAATACCATCACCACTCATCCAATCAGGTCCTAAAGATCCCCCACAGGTAACTGAACATTCATATTCTATCTCAAGCACCTTACATGCGTCAGGTTATCAGTTACCCCCACGCACGACTATAGGGATTCTTAGACAACAATATGACCCTGACCCTAAAGAAAAAGTTAAATACCTGATTGCTAATCATGTGTCCTTACATAGGCTATCTCCATCATGTGCATCATTTTTGTGTCAATTATCCACTGTATCTATTCCAAGTAACGTGCATAAAGCTTTGAAAGTTCCCAGGTGGACACAAGCAATGAATGATGAAATTGAGGCTCTCTAGAAGAACTCCACTTGGGAGATGACTATCCTTCCGCAAGGGAAGACAACAGTGGGTTGTAGATGGATATATACAGTGAATTTCAAGGCAGATGGTACCATTGAACGATACAAAGCAAGACTGGTGGCGAAATGTTACACTCAGACTTATGAGATTGACTATGGGGAGACCTTTGCCATTGTAGCTAAGATCAACACAATTCGGGTACTTCTTTCTCAAGTAGCAAACCTAGACTAGCCATTACACCAGTTTGATGTCAAAACTGCCTTTCTGCATGGCGACTTAGAAGAAAACGTCTATATGGATTCACCTCCAGGATGCAAGATGGGGCCCAATAAGGGCAACATGGTGTGTAAACTGAGAAAGTCTCTTTATGGATTAAAGCAATCACCCAGAGCATGGTTAGGAAAGTTTAGCAAATCAATGAAGGATTTCGGATACAAGCAAAGTAACTAAGATCATACTCTTTTCTTGAAACATAAGAAAGGTAAAGTCACTGCCCTTATTGTATATGTTGACGACATGGTAGTTACCGGGAATGACCCAGAGGAAAAGGCAGCATTGCAACACCACTTGGCGAGTCAGTTTGAAATGAAAGATCTTGGTGCTCTGAAATATTTCTTAGGCATCGAAGTGGCTCGTTCAGACCAAGGAATATCACTACGTAAATATATTCTTGACATTTTAACTGACACTGCAATGCTAGCCAGCAAACCAGCAGATACGCCAATGGAGTTGAATCATTAGCTTGGTGAATATCTTGATCAAGTACCCACCAACAAAGAAAGATATCAACGCCTGGTGGCTAATTTAATCTATCTAGGACACACTAGACCTAATATCGCATATGTCGTAAGTGTGGTGAGTCAGTTCATGCATGCACCAAGTGAAGCCCACATGGATGCGGTAAACTGAATTATGAGATACTTGAAGTGAGCTCCTGGAAGATGATTGATGTTCTCAAGACATGGTCATCTAGATGTTGAGGGTCACACTGATGCAGACTGAGCGGGTTCTGTTACTGACAAGCGATCAAGATCTGGATACTTTACCTTTGTGGGAGGCAATCTAGTGTCTTGGTGAAGTAAAAAATAGAAAGCAGTATCAAGATCAAGTACTGAAGCAGAATATCGAGGTATGGCACAAGGAGTATGTGAGCTACTCTGGATAAGGAATTTGTTGGGGGAATTGGGGTTAAAACCCAATCATGCCATGCAACTAAATTGTGACAACAAAGCCGCAATAGACATTGCACATAATCCAGTGCAACATGATAGAACCAAGCATGTTGAAGTTGACACACATTTCATCAAGGAGAAACTCGAGGCAAAGATCATTGAGGTATCATTTGTTGAATCTGAAGATCAACTTGCAGATGTCCTCCCGAAAGCAGTCACATGCAGAGTATTCCACAGCTCACTTACCAAGTTGGGCATTGACGACATACATGCTCCAACTTGAGGGGGAGTGTCAATGAGCTGTATATTCCTAATTAAACTCAGTCCACTAATTAGGCCCATGGTAACATTCCTAGTCTCTGTATATATATATACAATTAATAGTATAAGAGAATTCTCACTAAATCTAAGAATAGGGAAGAGAGCAAGACAGAGAGAGAGAGAGAGTCAGAGAGAAGAGAACGAAGTTTTGAAGCACGATTTCTAGTCAATAATTGTTGAGATTTCTATTATGCAAGGTGGTTGTTCCACTTGAGCCCTAGCTTGTGGTTGCCCAGTTTCTAGCTTTTGCCCAAGCTAGTTTCGTCTTCGATCTAGAGGAGGACCAAGCTGGTTTAGTCTTCGATCGGGTCTTAAAATGGCTGAATAGTCAATTCAAATGCTGACTTGTCCAAAGTGACAATTTTGTCCTTGAAATTGACGGTGAGTTATGATAATAGACGGAAAAGGGGCAACTTGAAACGAAAATGGGGCTTTAGGGAGCATCTTGGTATAAAATCGAGTTCATGGTCTATTTTGAGACTAAAGTTATTGTTCATGGGGCATCTTGAGTAAAAAGTCTTGTTTTTAATGTATTTATTTATCTTGTGGTGAATAGAATGCCACATCAATTGCCATATCAAATATATCAAATAATGTGGTCAATTAAGTGTGTTTATTTAGCAGCCCTCTTATTATTATGAATTGGATAGTTCCAAAATTATTTGTCAACTATATTATTTGTGGTTTGGTGGTTTTTATGTGTTTACTTAATTCCTTTGTTTACTTTGTTTTTGGTGCTTGATTTTGAATAGGAATCCTTTAACCCATATCAAGGAAAATAATTTATTCTACCAACTAATATTCATGTAGATATTTCTTTTGTTAATTAATTATAGTATTCATTTTAATATTTTGAAGATTTTCAAAGAAAATATGGTTAAAGCGAAATCCATATCTTACTCTTCATTTTAAAATTTTAATATTTTGGAATTCTCGATTCCTAAATTTATAAAAAAGAAGAAAGATAGTATAAATAACTAGTGATTAATGTATGTACAATTTGAGACATCTAATTATAGGATTAATTAATGCCCAATCCATTTTCATTTTGTAGTTTGAATTCTTTTTGCAGCCGTTGAAATTCTAATTCATCAATCAGTTGTACATATAATTAGTTGTATTACATTAAAGAAGGTAAAAATTCAGATGAACCATGAGAATCTTTATCTAAAATACTTTTGATTTTATATTTTGAAATGAATAATATTGATGAAATGAATAATATTTTGAAATGAATAACAAGTTTGCCTTTGAAATGAATAACAAGTTTGCCTTTGAAATGAATAATATTTTGAAATGAATAACAAGTTTGCCTTTGAACAAAACAACAATAATATCCAAAATGACATTTCACAATTGGCACATGTCAACTCAACATCACTCTCAACAATAATGTCAATATCCAAATTATCCGCGTCTTTTGGACCAACAAATGCAAACCGCACACGTTTGCAAGAGGTAAAAAATGAAGGCCACAAAAAAGAAACCTTTGCTCATATTTTCTATGTAGTTATCTCATGTTGTGTAGAGAAAAAAGGAATATTGTTGAAATATGAAATTATGAGTTAGAAACTAGGGTTGTTAATTGGAACTGAAAAATCGACCAAAAAATCGAACAGTACAGAACCGTCCTGAAAAATAACCGAATCGAAAAATAACCGAACCAAAACAAAAAAAACAAATTGAACTAAAAAGGAAACATTCGGTTTCGATTTTTGGGAATCCAATACCGAAAGTCTGGTACCGAACCGAAGCACCTTACATTGAATAAAACGCATCGTTTTTGGCCATTTCACTTTGGTATTATCGATGATCAATCTTCAACCCTAATCTAAATCTGCTTCTTAGCTTCACGCCTCCTCACTCTCACTCACTCTCACCCTCAACGCCTCACTGCCTCACTCTCACACAGCGCCTTCACTAATCACTCTCACCCTCACGCCTTCACTATCACCCTCACATAGTCACGCCTCACTGCCTCACCCTTCGATATTATCGATCCTTTCTTCAATCAGTCTCAGTCTCTCACATTCACCGCCTCACGCCTTCATCGCGAGGATGCCTCCATGTCTCCGTTGCGAGGATGCCTCCATGCATCCATCGCCTTCTTCGATCTAGTCGCCTCCATGACTCCATCGCCTTCTTTGATCCAGTCGCCTTTCTCTCTCTCTCTCTCTCTCTCTCTCTCTCTCTCTCTCTCTCTCTCTCTCTCTCTCTCTCAGGTATTCAGGCCTCTCGATCGAGTCGCCTCTCTCTTATATCTCTTCAAGTCTTCTGGGATCAAGCCTCTCAATCCAGTGGCCACTCTCTCTCTCTATCTCTTTCTCTCTCGATCTAGTGCCTCTTCTGGGATCATATGGGATCAGATTGTATATGGGTATTCTGAGCAAGGCTGAACCGTTGGAAAACCAAACAAAAATCAATCCCAAACAGGACCAGACGGTTCGGTTTCGATTTCGTTGAAATACCGAACCGATTATACTGATTAATAGCCCTATTAAAAACTTAGAAAGGTTTTTTTTTAGGATATGATTATATAGTATCGTATCATAGTTTTTTTTTTTATATTTAGTTCATATGTTATAATATGAGTAAATATTATTAATATTATGTTCTGAAAATGAGAAATATCAATTATATCGTTCACATATATCATAATACGATTAAATATATTATATTTTTGCACTAAATTAGTCTTTTTTTTAAGATTGTTTTACCCTTTTTACAGTTGGCCACAAAGAGAAAAGTGCTTATATGCATGCTGCAATAAGATTTTCAGTGCTTATTTATGTAAAATTTTCCTCTTTTTTTTTTCATGTGGGTTTCCTTTAATCTTGCAATGTAAACTAATGAGAAAATTAAATCTAATGAGTAAGACACATCTTTGGTTATATACCTAAATTAATCCACAAATTTGGAATCTGATCTTTACTTTACATACAAGTTTTTATTTTTTGGATACATACTTTACATACAAGTTGATGCTGATGATTCCCACACTAGATGCAAAAGGAATTTTCATTTTTCCTTTTTCACACTTTTCAACTACTCATGATTCATGAATCACCATTTGCATTAGAGTTCGATGACATAGAATTACTTGATAATAAGGACAACTCAAAAATTGATAAATAAGGACAAAAATTTCAACAAACAACCAAAAATACCTCTATTAATCAAATTTTAAATCTCAACAATGCCCTAAAACAAAAAATATCGAATGAATCGTTTATGATTTAGGGTTTAACTCTAAGTCCGAGGACTAAATCCTAAGTCATAAGCTCTCCATGATTATCAATTTATCACCCCGACCCCTACCCTAAGTCTAAGTCCGCGTCCCCAAAACTTTCTAAAAACCTTAAAATGTTAAGCCGCATACAATTCTCTTGATTTCGTCAATGATAAATAATTAAAATTACAATTATAAAAAAAGATAAACTACATAAAAGTACTCAAACTATATGGGTAATTTCAAGTTCGTACACCAACTATGAAAATTGGCATCTAGGTATCTAAACTATCAAAACACAACATTTATATACCCAATGTTAGCAATCTGTTTAAAAAATCTGTTAAGTGCCCAAGTGGCATTTTTGGAGCCCTTTTTTATGCTGATATGGACGCCATGTAGACAAAAAAAATAATAAAAAATTTATATATTAAAAATAATTAATAAATTTTAAAACAAAATAAATAAACAAAAAAGTTAAAAAAACCAAATCACTTCTCCGATGCAACCTCTCCTTCCCCTCTAGACCCCCACCTTCACCTCCGTCGAACCCGAACCGGTCTTCATCTCTGTCAAGGCCTTCGAGCCCGCTGCGGTGGCTAATCTTGGCCCGAGATTTGACTTCCTTGGCTATGCCTTCGATGGGCTCGGCGACTTCGTCTCCCTCACTCTCGACCCCCACGTCTCTCCAGGCGAGATTTCCATAGCTGAGATCTCAAGTGACCGCAACTCCAAGAAGCTCAGCAAAAACCCTCTATGGAACTGTGCAGGAATCGCCACCATCGAAGTCATGAAAATGCTCGGAATCCTCTCAGTAGGTCTCTCGCTCACTCTAGAAAAGGGATTGCCTTTAGGCTCCGGGCTAGGATCCGATGAAGGATGTTATCATGTGTTAGATTTAGTTTTAATTTTTATTTTCTATTATTAGGTAGTTGTTGCTTGACTTTGGTGTGAAGGCTATTGTAGAAAAAATGGAATGAAGGATGTTATCATGTGTTTGGTTTTAGTGGTATTGGTTTGTTTTGCAGGAGGAGCATCACCACCGGTCTTCTTTATGTGTGGGGGATGGGGTTGGGTGTTCATCGACTTGAATTGGTGAATTGGGGGCTTCTATTTTGTGTCTATTTTTTTGATTTTATTTCGGGTGTTCATCCAATTGAGTTAGTTAATTAAGGATTAAGGTCCATGTGAGATCAGATTTATTCTAATTTTCTGGGTTTTACGGGGTTTTGGATTTCTGGATTTTACGGGGTTTTGAATTTATGGGTTTGTGTTTGGATTTGTTCAAATGTTCCAATTTTCATTTTTATTTGTTCGAATGTTTATGGGTTTATGAGTTTTTTGGATTTCTGGGTTTTAGGGGTTTTGAATTTCTGGGTTTTGTGTTTGGATCTAAGATTTCGAAATACATGAGCCTTCTTGGCTCTGATATGGTGACGCGGTCCTGGTGCAGTGGCGTGGATGAGGTTGATGAAGATGAAGATGTGTGGATGATGTTGAAGATGAAGATGAAGATACTGAGGATAATGTTGAAGATGCTGTGGTTGGTTCGATGGTGATTGACCTTTTTTTTTCTTTCTTATTTTTTGCTTGTTTTTTCTTCATTTTTATTAGTTTTTTCTTTTTCTTTTTTCATAAAAGAATTCATTATTATTATTTTTTCCTACATTGATTATTATACTTAGAAATTTATTAATATTTTGTCTACATGGCGTCTATGTCAACATAAAAAAGGGCATCACAAATGCCATTTGGACACTTAACAGATTTTTTAAACATATTGCAAACTGTGGGTACCTAAATGTTGTGTTTTGATAGTTTGGGTACTTAAATGCCAATTTTCATAATTTGGGTACGAACTTGAAATGACTCCTATAATTTGGGTACTTTTATATAGTTTATCCTATAAAAATTGGGTTTGCACTTGAAAATTAACAACCTGTATTCTCTTTGTGCTAACAAGTAAAATGACAATTCTTAAAAATAGAATTTATCCCTGATTATTAGAAAAAAAGTTAATTGTCCTTTTATATAGTTTTAGTTATAATTATATCTTTTGTATGATTTGATAGGACCCTACCTGAGACATCATGTTAGTCCTGTGTTTAGGATTAATGCAAAAGTGTGCGTTTTATCAAGCTCAATCTCTAGGAATTAGTCTTTTATTTAACTAAGACTTTCTTGTTGATAAGGATTATATATGAAAGAGGTATTCTCAAGTGGTTGATATTCTCTGATAGGACCCTACCTGAGACATCATGTTAGTCCTGTGTTTAGGATTAATGCAATGTAATTGCCTTTGCCTCTCTCTCTCTCTAATTTGTATCAAGCTCAATCTCTAGGAATTAGTCTTTTATTTACCTAAGACTTTCTTGTTGATAAGGATTATATATGAAAGAGGTAT
Source organism: Oemleria cerasiformis (assembly GCA_037349345.1). NCBI lineage: Eukaryota > Viridiplantae > Streptophyta > Magnoliopsida > Rosales > Rosaceae > Oemleria > Oemleria cerasiformis. The sequence goes on from JAZGTL010000018.1 coordinate 3,001,867, forward strand.
TTCCAAGTGGTTGATATTACTCTGATGACTAGTCGTGGGATTTTGAACTTTTACTATTTACTATTAAAAGCTTTACTGAGACTATTCTTTTTTCACTCAAAGGTATATTGTCAAAGTCACACTGTTGACAAGTAGTTGTCAAAGTGTGCGTTTTGAGTTTAATTAACCGTTCTGGAACCTTGGCTTTTTCGCGATTTACGTGGTGTGTATAAGATTTTGGTATTTCTCTTTGGGCCGTGAGCTTCAGCCAGGTGAGCTGAGTTTACATGGTGATTTCAGGTTTTTGAATAAAGGTTTTTCAGAATTGATTTTCATGAATACTTTGTTGAGTAAAGATGGTGTTTACAAAGCTGAGTTGATTCATTAAATGGTTTTTCAAAAACGGATTTGATGATTTCTAAAACATGTTTTTTGAAATATGTTTCTTAGAGAAAATTCTGGATTTTGTATCTTCATCTGGGTTCGTCAAGGATCATGGCTTGATGAACTCAGATTGAATGTTTTTGGGTTTTCATTCAATGTTGAATGTGCTGATTAATTGAAAGAGGAATCAAGAAGCTTGAGCTGTTGTGAATGAAGATTTGCAAGGGAGCATAGTTGTATTGAAGAAATTCAAGGTTGCACGCAGCATGGCTGCCTCTATAGTATAGACTTAGAGATTGAGTGTTGAATTACCTTGTGTGGATTGCCTAGTCAGCAGATCGACCCCCAGTTTTCACCTTGAGAAAGGTGTCTGGGTATCAATATATGTGTTCTTATTGATTGATTTTGTACTTGATTGAAGTAGATTCTTGATTCTTAATACTGATATGAAATTGCTGTTTGGAATTATATCTATTAAGTACCATGAATGTTTTTGTTGAATTATGAGAATGTATATGCACAATCACTATCATATAGAACTAGCACAAGACTGCCTACATTGACGGAGCCTATGAGTGTGTAGGTTGTCATATGTGAGATTGTTGTTTTTGCAGGGTGCATTTGAACTTAATGCGTATGTGATTGGTTCAAGTAGTTGATAGATTGAGTGTCTCTGCGTATCTAGTCACACTATGTGACTAGTGACCTGAATATTATCCTTGTTGTTGTGTTAGAACTGATATCCAACTTTCACATCCTCTCCAATTTAAATTGAGAATCGCACTTAATAAATTGGTCCCGTCTTTTAACTGTTTAAGGCAAGCATTAATTTTGCTCACCAATCTAAAATACATGATAAATTATTAATTTTTCTTATCAACGATGTATTGATATTTTGTTCAAGATTGACAAAATACTGATAATGTACCAGGTAATATAATTTGGCATTGAATTAAGGAAAATATTTGCATCCATCTTAGAGTGCATGTGCTCATTTTTCCTTGATTAATTATTGAATTTGAGATATGCAAATATGATAATCGTAACCGTTGGTTTCTTAAAACATCATACAAATATTAGCTCTACAAAATTTCAACCAAATTGGAGATCATTTGGCAGTTCTTATAAATCTAAACAATTGATAGGTTTGGTAACAGTCAAGAAAATTGTGGTGAATCATCAATTTAATTTATACAGATGACTAAATCATCGCCAACTTGTTTTATTTTATGATTTTTACATGATGTTCAAAAAAAAATTATGATCTAGTGATATTTATCTCCACATATTATATGAGAGGTCTTAGATTCAACTATCGCAAATGATGAGGTCAATACCTAATGAGAATATTGTAATCCCCTTCCACAATATCACTGTATATAAAAAAAAAGTTTTGATTGTCACAAATGAAAAGAAAATATTTAATAATCAATTATAAAGGAATCGACACATTCATCCTAGAATAAATGCAAGTATATATATTTTGAGTAAGTTGATAAAGCTTTGCGCCGAACTTCGCACGCCCTTAGGAAAAAACTAGGGTTTTATCGCCGCGGCTACTATGGCTTTGCCCATGGCTCCCTCCGGCCGCCGGTCGGAAGGGGGTGGAGGAACTAGCGATGGACGCATCCAGGATGAAGGTGGGAGCTTAAAATGCCTGCGACATGAATCTACTGAGCCGCATGGAGAACACATGATGATGCATGAAGAGTCGTCTGTGCCGTCGAAAAACTGTGAAGGTTTGGATGCTGCCAAGCCAAGCTTCAAAGAGATGCTGAACACCAGTCTTCGGTTCCCTGGCATGGAAAGTGACGCCTCTGAGATCACCGATGATAATGTTGTCGTGAGTGACGGTGCCCATGGACCAGCGATACGCTTTTCACAAAGCCTGAAAGAAAAACTATCGTGGCCATGGCGACATTTGGTTATCTTCAAACTTGTTGGGAGATCACACACCTTTGGGTTTATCAATGCCATGATAAGGAAGAAGTGGAACCCTAAGGGGCCACTACGCCTGATTGATCTGCTGAATGATTACTTCATTGCCAACTTTGAACTGGGTGAGGATTATCAACATGCCTTGTGCGACGGCCCTTCGATAATTGCTGGTCAATCCGTCTCATGCAAAAATGGCGTATTGGTTTCTCCCCATCCAAGGAAAAATTTGACAGATGGGAGCTTTGGATCAGAATAAATGAGTTAAACGTCGAATACTTCTAGCCTGAGATACTACACAAGATTGGGGACCTACTTGGTTCTACATTGAAGGTGGACCCGCATACAATGGCACAAGCTCGAGGAAAATTTGCCCTCATATATGTTGAGATAGACTTATCCCATCCGCTGAAGCCTTTCATCGAAATTGATCAAGTGGTTTATGGAGTTGTTTATGAAGGTATTAGCCTCATATGTTTCTCGTGTGGTCACTTTGGGCATGGAAAGGAGAATTGCCCTGATTTGAACATGAACCCCAACCCGACCGGGATCGGCAATTAACAGAAAACCAATGCAAGAGATTTGCCGTTAGCCACACCCAATAATGGGTCACCTAGTAACCCCTTGGGTCCTACCCTGATCCCTGAGACCAGCAATGTTCCCCCTAAGGCTCATGCTGATTTTGAGGTGGGAAAGGTCAAGGGCCCAGGGCCGTGGATGATTATGCCACCTAGGAACCATGGCAAGGCTGGCAGAGGAAATGGTGCAGGTGTTAGTTAATAATTAATACATATTTTATTCATAATTTAATATCTTTTTATTTATATTTTGTTAATATTTTGTTTTGTATAATTGGAGAAAATAATATATTTTTGAGAAGTGTGCAGAATTAGAGAGACCTTGGAATGATGAGAATTTGAATGAAAGAAACATCTCAATCGGAATTATAACGAAAAAGTTATGAAGGAAAGAAGATGGTTTAGTATTTTCGGTAGACCCTACCGAATCAAGCATTATAGGAGTCATAGTTGCGCGTTGACTGTAGTTGACCGCTGCGTCTGATCTTCAATTCGGCACGTGCCTACCGAACTCCTTAGATACCTTGGTCCGTGTGTACTGAAGCCCTGCTGCAGTTTCGGCGGGTTTCCACCGAAAAAACTTCCAAGCCGCTGTTGCCGTATTGACTGCCCTTTGACCGAGCCTTTTGACTCCCTGTTCCGGTGGTTGACCACCGAAACTACTGCTGAAGCTTATTCAAGCTTCCTTGCGTGTTTTGCTCCTTATTATGGGGGATTTCAAGCTTACATTCACATTTGTATACGGATTTCAAATATATTTCATTCTAAAATATTATTTTAACTCCTTTTATGTTTAGGAAATGTTTTAATTAGTTTTCTTAAATGTTTAGGAAACTTTTTCCTTGTAGAATTAAATGTAAATTTCTATTTGTTTGAGGATTAATAATTTTCCTATAAATAAAGGTCCTAAGGTTTATATAAGAGATTCGGGAGAGATTCGAAGAGGAAGAGATCACCAAATAATACAAAGAGCGAAAACACTTGTCTTTTATTTTGTAGCTTCTTTTTAGGTTAGGGCTTCTTGAAGCCATAGCCATGGTTATTCTTTAATATGGTTTTGGCCCTTGATTTACATTATTATGAATGCTGAATAAATTCTGATTACTTTTTTAATTGCTATTCTTTTATGTTTATGAGATTGGTCACCTTGCTTGCATAAATTATTGATGAGATTGCATCGAGAGGTTGAGGTTAAGAAACAATATTATAATTAGAATCCATGACAATCTAGATCATTAAACCATACTAGGGGTAGTGTGATGTCATTAAATTCCTTTTGTACTTAATGTCTTCTTTTGTGTTATAATCGCTTAAGATATGTCACATAATCTTAAAAGAATTATTGCATGATTGAATAGGCGTTCTAAGCAGAGAAAATGGCTAGGGCGTGCTAGGTAAGAAGAAAATAATATATGTGGGGTGAGCTTTAACCAGACATTTGCATGGGCATCCTATTCAGATGGGCATCCTATTCAGAAGTTTCATAGTAATTGAATCCTGAAACTCATGTTAGGAAGTAATTGTGGTTAGTGGTGGATTGAGTGACTTAATCTATTATTTTTATTATTTGTTTTATTTTAGGTTCTTAATTTGTTTTATTTTTAATTATGCAGGGGCTGGCTGCCAAGCTGCAGGAGGTAACAATGGCATAAAGCGTCCCAACCGAAAGTCTATGATCAAGGGCAATGTTGTGACCCCTGGTGTTGCCGGCAAGGGAAATTATCTATGACAAATTGTGACTGATCCCATCGTTTTCCAAGCCCAGTCGTGTCTGAGGATGTCCACGCCAACAAACTCTGATACTGTCCCACTAGATATATGCCGCCAGGAGGATAGTGAGGAGTTGGAGATGTCTTCACAGCTGTCCATGTCCCTAAGCCCAAACTGGAGATGAACATGCCTTTGAGGTTATGGATGATGATGATGATGCACAGCTTAATGCTGATGATTGGAGGGATGTCCAAGCCTGCTTGCGGGAGGACATGACGCTAGTTTGACAAAGACCCGTGGGGTTTTTTTTGTTATTGTGTCGCATGATAAGTTGTCTTACATGGAATGCCAGGGGTGCTAGTAAGCGTCGCTTTCAGAATGATATAACCGAATTGGTTAAGCTCCATAAAGTTGACTTGCTAGTGGTTTGTGAACCCCGAGTCCCTTTTTCCCGAGCTCAACGTATGTTTTCACGTCTGGGTTTCAGTTATCAGTGCATTGTGGAAGCCCATGGTTTTTCAGGGGGTCTATGGATGCTGTGGTCTGAGCAGAGAATCCATGTGGATGTCCTCATCAAATACAGCCAAGCCATCCATGACATGTGACCGGGAATGGGAACACACGATGGCAATTTACTGGTATTTATGTGAGTCCTTCTTGGTCCATCAGAAATGATTTTTGGGATCAGCTATGTACCATTGCCAGCTCCAATCACCTCCATTGGTGTCTGATGGGGGACTTCAATGAGCTGGTCTCTTCCAGTAATAAACGAGGTGGATGATGTTCCTCTCGTTTTGGTGGTTTGAAACAGTGGCTTGATCTCTATGGAATGCTGGATCTTGGCTATATTGGCCCGGACTACACATGGTCCAATAATCGAGTCTATGAGAGGCTAGACAGGGGAATTGTGAACATGGAGTGGAAGGAAACGTTTCCCGAGGCTTATAGTCAACACCTTCCTCGAGTTTCTGTAGATCACTACCCGCTCTTATTACAGCTTCATTCAAATCAGGGTTGTAGTCGCCATAATGTCCCCTTCCGTTTTAAAGCCATGTGGACCACCCATGACTCTTTTAAAGAGCTGGTTAGTAGACAGTGGGGAGTGGAGCCTGGTAATATGCAAAGCAAAGTGGAAAGGCTAACTGATGCTTTGAAGATTTGGAACAATGAAGTTTTTGGGCACTCTTGCTCGTTTGGATGGGATTCAGAGATGTTTGGGGCAGCGTGATTGCCCTCACCTCCTTGATCTTGAACGTACCCTGATAAGGGGAGTATGAAACTGTGCTTGAGTAAGAAGCTCTCTTTTGGCAGCAAAAATCCAGAACCCAACGGCAGAAGGACGGCGATAGGAATGCAAAGTTCTTCCATCTTACCACTCTAATCATAAGACGACGAAATAAAATCGAAGGGTTGTTTGATACCGACGAGCAATGGAAGACTGGTAGTAAGGAGATGCAGGGCATTGCTGTTGATTTCTTTACTCAGTTATTCACTGAACCTAGCAGCAACCATCTCCGGGGGACTAGTCCACCCCTATTCCCTATAATGCACCTGGGTAAGCTGAGTAATCTGATGCAGGATGTCACTATGGAAGAAGTCAGAGGGGAGTTGTTTGCTATTGGGGCCCTGAAGACACCGGGTTCTTATGGTTTCCCAGCTATGTTTTATCAGTGTCACTGGAATCTCTGCCACCAGGACTTGTTCAAGATGACCCACCAAGCATTTCAGAGTGGTGTTCAGTCATTATTTATACATCATTTTGATGTCACTTTGTGTCCTTTTACATCTCTTTTGAATGATTGAGTGCCAACCATAGTAGAAAGTGACGCATTTTGTGAGACTTGTGTAGAATTGGAAAGATATGGATATTATGAGGAGAATGCAAAAAGAATGGCTCAATTTGGAGTTATAATAAGGAAGTTGTCTTCATTACGATATCGGACCCTAAATCATGTCCTGATATGAAGCCTTGCGCCCTATTTAGGGTCAGGACTAAGAACCTCGAATCAAGCCATGCGAGTCCAAAATCCATGTTTGAGGACCAACATATCAAGTTCAAGGTGAGTCAAGGTTCATGCCAAAACGTGTCCTTGACATGTCTCAAGGATACCTCATATGTGCCCTAAATCTAGTCCTAGAACTAGCCCCAGACGAGCCATGTCCCAATCGTGTCCCCTGACACTCTTGAAGCCCGCGGCCCAGCCCGTGTCCCTGCTAAGCTAGGAAAGCAGTCTTAGGGTTTTATTAAGGTTATTTTAGGATTTTTATTGTCAGTTTTAATTCCTAGTTTTAGGGGAAGGTCTATTTAAACAAAGTTTTAACGCTGAATTAGGGTTCCACCCTTCAGCCGCGTAGACCTCTTTACAGTTTGACGTTTTTTTGAGTTCTTGTTGGTTTTTTTGGAAATGAGAGCTTAACGCATGGAGTTTTGGAGAAGGCTTGGATGTGTTCTTGGCATGCTTATGTTTTCAGTGTTTCATTCTTCTTCCCTTTTCTTTTTACGTTGTAATTATGAATTATTTTATCGTTTATATTAATATGAATCGTGAGTAGTTTTCCATAGAATTAGGGTTGCTTGAAGCCCTGACCATGTAGTTCTTTTACATGATTTTGGCCTTGATTTATGCTATTATGGATGCTGAATAGACTCTCATTACTATTTGAATTGCTACTCTTTTATGTTTACATGATTTGCTACCCAGTTTACATAAATTATTGATGAGACTACATCGAGAGGTTGAGGATAAGCAACAATCTTGTAATCAGAATTCATGACAACCTAGATCATTAAACCAGACTAAGGGTAGTGTGATGTCATTAAATTCCTTTAGTACTTCATGCATCAACTTAGATTGCTAATCCTTCTCTAATATTGATAGACGTTCTAAGCGGAGGAAACGGCTAGGACAAGCTAAGTAAGAAGAGAATAATATGTGTGTGGTGAGCTGTAACAGGACCTTTGCATGGACATCTTATTCAGAGAATTCATAATAATAGGATCTTAGAAATCATGTTAGGAATTTGAAATGGTTAGGGTGGATAGTTAGTCTTAATTCGACTTAGTTAACCAGTCAATAGAATCATCTTTACTTTTGTTTTCATTTGCCTTGCATTTACATTATTTGTCTTAAGTTTCAGAATTCAAAGTATAAAGTCTAACCTCACCCTCGTCGTGTTTCTTGTTTGTGTGTTTAGTTATAGTCGTTGTGTTTCTCGTGTTGCAAGCAACTGGTGCCTTCAGTCGTCATTAGTGTCTTGTACATCTAAATATTGTGAGTCTTAATTGATTGTTTGTTGCTTTATTTCCTTGTTTTATTGATGTTTGAGTTAATTGAATCTAACCTCATATTTGGATATCACATTGACACAAGTCCTCGAGGGATCGTGACAGGACCCTTCCTGAATTACCCATCGAAACCCGAGAAAAGCCCTGCTCCCATCTAACAACTTAAATAAATTCCCAAAATACCCTTAAGTCCTTACAATTAATTATGAGAATTCTACCAAAAATCCAACAGAACCTCCCCTTAGGGAATGATTATCAGAGCATCTAGGTAGGAAAAGTAAATACAGAGATAAATATCCTACTCGATAGTCTAAGTAAATGCGCAGTTGAAAATTTAATGCCTCCACCTCTGAATATGCCTTCGTCAACTCAACAACCTGGAGGGGATTTAAAACACAGAAAATGTGAGTGGACAAAATAATCATTTAGAATCATTTCTGAGGAAAACATACATTTTTCTCCCTCCATGAGTAAAACAATGCATGCATAATGTAAAAATCCCTTTTCAACAAATCCATAATTAATATATAAAGATAATTATAAAACTCACCGGAAAAATCTATCTTTTGTTAAAACACTTGGTGGGACCCACGAAAATCAGAATAATGAAAACATCCCGTGGTCCACAACCCTGCTTTGAAAACCCTCTTCAAAGGAGTTTAAAATCATGTAAACAAACCTGAACACAAAATATATCAAAACATATCCCACTGGCTCCCCGAATGGAATCCTATGCCGTAGCTCGATATCCGAACTAACTGACCCGGGTCCAACCCTCCACATACTCTATATAGCTCGAGTTGTGCAGAATCTTGTACTACGTGTAGACAACCTCAATGACCTAGTGGAGAAATACCCTTTGACACTAGCGTTGGAGAAACCTCGACGATCTGGCGGAGAAATACCCTTCGACACCAGTTGGAGAAAACGTTGACCCTCGAGGACAATAATTCAGTGAAAACCAAAATCCATGCTTTGAAATTCTTGTTTCTTGGCTTAGGCCAAATTCATTGATAAATCGGGTTTAAACTCAAAAACGTGGACTCGACCGAAATCCAAAATCAATCAAGTCAAACCATAAAAAACCCGAAACCAAAAAGCCAGGCCATAGCCAAAAACGTCATTTCCAAATAATTATTGAAAGCCCGTGTCTAGTAATAATTTAATAATTTTCTAACTTCCAGAAATTTTCCAAATACAATACGTAACAAGCAATTATATCAAATATACCTTTATGCATGCATTATAATTTACAAACCCAAAGTCCACTCACCAAACGTCCAATTAGATCAATCCTGAGTCGTACGCTCCTCTGAAGTTCCCGGAGCAGTATCGCTTGTCAAAAGTAACAATCGAGATTACTAACGATAATTAAAAACCCTACATTTAGACTCCATAAACCTCGAAAAGTCCACTCATGTCACACTAAAAACGTAGCCACTTTAGACGCCCAAAACTACCCCTAAATGACGTCCGATTAACCTCGAAACCTGCGCAAAAAGGTCTGAAACGTCGAAACCTTGTCGAACCGCGTCATCATGACCAAAGGATCGATCCCACAAGCCGCCACGCGCAGGTAGAAGGCCGTCGGCTCAGCCACGTGCCGGCTATAGTACCTCACGCACTGCTACGGTACCTCACGTGCATGCTGACTTGGCGTTGACTCGACGCTGACTCAACTGCCAGGTGGCACCATGTGGATGCTAGGTGGCATGCCAGCTCAGCCCCTCTGACCGAACCAGTCGTCGGAGAAGTCAACCGCTCTGCCGTGCGCCACCATCCGTCGTCGCCGGGAAATGCCATTGCCGACCGACCTTGAAATTTTCCTAACTTCCTCAAATCTTAACCGTTTTCACCAATTGTTAGTCTAAATCCATCTACTCGAACCCAGGAACTCAAAAATGAAGTCTAAACATGAAACACATACCTGTGTTGGCCGGAAAATAGATCAAAAGTTTCAGTTTTTCCTTTCCTCGGTTTGGTGTCTCCCACGGCTGCTTCCTTCGACGGTCGGTACGTCCTTGATCACGGGGAGGAGGAGAGTCCGATGAGTGGAACCAAATTGGACGGTGTTGCTTCGATCAAAGGTCAAAGGTGTGGGGTTTGTGGGTTCGATGTCACGGGTTTGGGTGAGAGTCGCGAAGAGAGAGAGTGGAAATGATAAAATTTAGGAGAGTCTGGGTTCAAAATATCTACCCATACCAAATTACCAAAATGCCCCTGAATATTCTAGACCCATAATTCTCTCACACAAACTCCGTTTTCCGTGTGTCACTTGTCTACGAACTCATGAGTTCGAGACCTATGCAACGGTACCCGAAATACTGCCAAAAGTGTCTCCAAACAAAAATTGACTTTCGAGCCCTTTATACAACCAAGGATAATTTCGTCCTTTTGCAAATTAGTTTACAAAAATTCACTAATTTAATTTTCGGGTCGTTACAATTCACCCCCTTAAAGAAATTTCGTCCTCGAAATTCATACCTATTACTGGAACAAATGTGGATGATGCGCCCGCATCAGTGCTTCGGTTTCCCACGTAGCCTCCTCTACGTTATGATTCCTCCACATCACTTTAACTAGAGGAATAGTCTTTCTGCGTAGTACGTTTTCCTTCCAATCTAGAAGTTGCACTTGTTGCTCCTTAAGAGTCAAATCATCTCTCAACTCAATTGGTTGCGCCTCCAATATATGAGATTCATCAAATAGATACTTTCGGAGCATGGATACATAGAATACATCGTGAACCATTGACAATTCTGGGGGTAAAGCAAGTCTGTAAGCCACTGGCCTATCCTCTCAATAATCTCATAAGGCCCAATATAGCGAGGACTCAGCTTTCCTCGTCTACCAAAATGGACAACTCCTTTCCAGGGGGGTAATTTAAAAAAAACCCAATCTCCGACCTCAAACTCAAGGTCTTTGATCCGTCGGTCCGCATGGCTTTTCTGGAAGTCTTGTGCTGCCTTCAACCTTTCTCTGATGATTCTAGTATTTTCCTCTGTCTTTTCCACTAGCTCTGGTGTCAACAGTCTTCTCTCACCTACCTCATTCTAGCATATCGGTGTTCTGCACTGTCTTCCATACAGTGACTCGAAAGGAAACATCCCAATACTAGGCTGATAGTTGTTGTTGTATGCAAACTCCATCAAGGCCAGGTGTGAATCCCATTTTCCTTTAAACTGTAGTACACAAGCTCTCATCATATCTTCCATAATCTGAATTGTCCTCTCAGACTGACCGTCAGTATGAGGAGGAAAAGTTGTACTTAAATGCAATGTAGTTCCAAAGGCTTTCTGTGCAAACTCCGCCAAAATCTCGAGGTAAACCTAGGATCCATGTCTGACACAATCGACTCTGGAGTCCCATGTAACCGTATGATCTCATCCACAAACAATTTGGCGTACTGGCCCATCCGGAAATCTTCCCGTACTAGCAAGAAATGTGCTGACTTCGTGAGTCTATCAACAATTACCCAGATTCCATCATATCCTTTTTGAGTCCTAGGAAGTTTATAAACAAAATCCTTAGTAATGTGATCCCACTTCCATTCCATAATAGGTAATAGTTGTAGTGCCCCATATGGTTTATGCCTCTCTGCTTTTACTTGTTGACATGTCAGGCATCTACTCATAAATTCTGCTATTTCCCTTTTCATCCCAGTCCACCAATAGTGTTCCTTAAGAATACGATACATCTTGGCACCTCCTGAATGCATAGCATATGCAGAACTATGAGCTTCCTCAAGAATTTCTCTTTTCAACTCTGGATCATTAAGTACGCACAACCGGCCATCCTTAACCAAGGCCCCATTATCCCTAACCACGTAATCCTACCTAATCACATCCTCCAACTCCATCCTAATAACACACAAAGTTGGATCCTAGAGCTGAGCTTCAATAATTCGATCAATCAAGACAGGTCTTACACAGAAGCTAGCCAACATAGCCCCTTAGCTATCCATGCCAAGGATAATTCCCACTCTTCGGAATTCCACCAGTAACGGTAGATAAACAGTGTGCAAATGGGCCAAGGAACCCATGGACTTCCTGCTCAAGGAATCCGCCACTACATTGGCTTTTCTTGGGGTGATACTCTATGGTACAATCATAATCCTTTATTAGCTCAAGCCACCTTCTCTGTCTCAAATTCAGATCTTTCTGGGTGAAGAAGTATTTCAGACTCTGATGATCAGTAAAAATCTGGCACGTTTCACCATAAAAATAGTGTCTCCAAATCTTCAGTGCGTGCACCACTGCTGCTAACTCTAAATCATGTGTGGGGTAGTTCAACTCATGAGGTTTAAGTTGTCTGGAAGTATATGCTATCACCTTCCCATGATGCATCAACACGTAGCCTAAACCCCGTAATGATGCATCACTGTACACCTCAAATCCTCCGTTATCGTCTGGAAGGGTTAACACTGGAGCAGAAGTCAACCTCCTCTTAAGCTCTTGAAACCTCTGTTCGCACTCATCATCTCAGTCAAACTTGACTCATTTCCTCGTCAACCGAGTTAACGAGGTAGCTATTGTAGAGAATCCTTCTACGAATCGTCGATAATATCCCACTAAACCCAGAAAACTTCTCACTTCTGTCACTGTCCTCGGTTGCTCCCAATTTGCCACTGCCTCAACTTTTTGGGGATCCACCCTGATACCCTTAGTAGAAATCACATGACCTAAGAATCCCACCTTGGTCAACCAAAACTGACATTTACTGAACTTGGCGAATAGTTTCTTTTTCCTCAGCATATTCAGTACCAACCTCAAGTGTTTCTCATGTGGCTTAGATCTCTTCGAATATACCAAGATATCATCGATGAACACAATCACAAACCGATCCAAGTACCGTCGGAACACCCTGTTCATCAAATCCATAAATGCTACTGGTGCATTAGTTAACCCTAAGGGCATCACCAGAAACTCATAATGCCCAAAGCGTGTCCTAAAAGCCGTTTTGGGAACATCTTCTTCCCTATCCTGAAAGCGTGTCCTGAATACCTTGCCCCTTTTAATTTATCAAACAGATCATCAATTCGTGGCAAATGATACTTATTCCGCATCGTCACCATGTTTAACTACCGGTAGTCGATACATAGCCTCAACCCACCATCTTTCTTCCTTACAAATAACACCGGCGCACCCCAAGTTGAGATACTCGGTCGAATAAATCCCATATCCACCAAGTCTTGCAATTGAGTCTTCAATTCCCTCAATTCCGCCGGTGCCATTATGTACGGTGCCTGTGATATAGGTTGAGTACCCGGAAGAAGCTCTATGGTGAACTCAATCTCCCGGTAAGGTGGCAACCCCGGAATATCCTCTGGAAATACATCTATAAACTCATTCACCACAGGAATATCTTCTACGCTCACCGGAGTATGCTAAGAATCGATCACATGAGCTAAATAGCCCTCACAACCTTTCCTCAATAATTTCCCCGCCGCCAAAGTCGATATTACTCCTGAAGGAAGCACCCTACGATCACCCTAAAACATAAGTTCCGACAAGCCTAGACTCCAGAAGACCACCCTCTTGTCGAAACAATCTATGGAGGCATGATGCATGGTTAACCAATCCATCCCCAGAATCACATCAAAATCATAAATGTCCAAGGGAATTAAATATGCCTCTAACTCATAACCTCCCACTACTGCTGGACAACAGCGCATCACCAGGTTCACCATTAACATAACTCCGGTAGGAGTGCTATTACCCATATCCCAACCAATCGTGGATAATTCTCTATCAGCAAACAGTGTAAAACCCCGAGAAATAAAATAATGTGTAGCCCTGGGATCTATCAAAACACCAGCATCATGATTAAAAATAGACAACGTACTAGTAACCACTTATGGTGCTGCTCGAGCCTCCTGCTGGGCCATAGCAAAAACTCGGGCTTGTGTACCAGAAGATCGACCACGACCCCCCTGTCTTCCTCTGGCCCTGTTGGCCCCACTGGCCCTACTGGCCCCACTAGACTGGGTCTGGCTCCCTACTGTGGTACCAGATGTCTGCGTTGTTCTCCGACTCGGTTCAGCAGCATCTCGGCCCAAGAAACTACTGTCCGGATGACGATGTGGATAGTCTCTCTTAAAATGACATGTCTCCCTACAAAAGTAACAACCGGTGCCACCCATCCGTGCGGGTCTGCCCCTCTATCTCCCGATCGACTGCACTGAAGCCCCGTTAGACTGAGCGGATGACTGCTGCCCCTTACCAGCTCCGCCACTGCCTGATCCAGATCTTGCATCCCCATAAGATCCAGAACTGAAACTGCCTCTCTTAGATGGTCCTTGACTAGAGGCTCCGAAACTTAGGCGATCTCGGCATCGCTTGGAACCACTAAACTGGTGCTGAGCTGGAAATCTCAACTCTACTCTGGTAGCAACGTCTGACAAAGCCCTCAAAGAAGTATGTGCCACAATAGTGACTGCTACTCGAACCTCGTTCCTCAGCCCATACTCAAATATTCGGCACTTATCAATCTCAGTCGCCACGAGAGCTATACAAAGCATGTCAACTCAAGAAATTTTTGTTCATAATGTGCCACTGTCAAGTCCCCTTGCTGTAGCTGCAAGAACTCTACCTTTCTAGCATCATGATACGAGTGAGGATAAAACTGCTTGAGGAAATGCTCCATGAAAGTTTCCCAAGTAAAGGTATGGAAATCCCAGCCTGTCAGCTGCAAAGCATGCCACCAACGGTACGCATAGCCACCCATAAGAAATGTGGCTAGTCGCACCCTATCCTCTGGAGTGCACATGAAAATAGTAAACACTCGTTCCAAACGAGTGATCCACTCATCAGCATCATCTGGGCCTAACTAGCTCGTAAAGATTGTCGCCCCCAACCTCTGGGCTCGCTCAATGTCAAAAACTTCAGGAATAGCCCTACCCTGAAGTACCGTCGTCAAAACCCGACCCAATTGATCTAGGGTCTGCCTCAAATCAGGCTCTACTACAGGTTCATGTATGTCCTCACCGTTTCCAGGTAGTTGACGGAGCTCGCGTCTCGGAGGCATTACGCTGAAAAGAACCCTAAATCATCAATACCACAATCAGATGTACACTAGGTGTACGGTCTACATGAATTTAAACCTAGTGCAGTGATACCAAGTTAACAGGACCCTTCTCAAATTACCCATCGGAACTCGGGAAAAGCCCTGCTCCCGTCTGACAACTTAAATAAATTTCCAGAATACCCTTAAGTCCTTACAATTAATTATGAGAATTCTGCCAAAAATCCAACAGAACCTCCCCTTAGGGAATGATTAACCGTCTTCCACCTGTCAGACGAAGGATCAAATAGCACTCTCAAATTCCAACATCACCAACCAACCAACGATGTAATCAAGATTTTACAATCAGTCCAAAAGACTTATCAGAGTATCTAGGTAGGAGAAGTAAATACAGAGATAAATATCCTACTGGATAATCTAGGTAAATGCGCAGCTGAAAATTTAATATCCCCGCCTCTGAATATGCCCTCGTCAACTCAACAGCCTGGAATGGATTTAAAACACAGAAAGTGTGAGTGGACAAAATAATCATTTAAAATTTTTTCCGAGGAAAACATACATTTTTCCCCCTCTATAAGTAAAACAATGCATGCATAATGCAAAAATCTCTTTCCAACAAATCCATAATTAATATATAAAGATAATCCAAAAACTCACCGAAAAAATCCATCTTTTATTAAAACACTTAGTGGGACCCACGAAAATCCGAATGATGAAAACTTCCCGCGGTCCACAACACTGCTTTGAAAACCCTCCTCAAAGGAGTTTAAAATCATGTAAATAGACTTGGACACAAAATATATCAAAACATATCCCACTGCTCTCCGAATGGAATCCCGTACCGTAGCTCGATATTCGAACTGACTGACTTGGGTCCAACCCTTCAAACATCCGATATACCTTGAGTTGTGCAAAACCTTGTACTACGCGTAGACATCCTCAACGACATGGTGGAGAAATACCCATCGACACCAGCGTCGGAGAAACCTCGAAGATCTAGCGGAGAAATACCCTTCGACGCCAGTCGGAGAAAACGTTGACCCTCGGGGATAATAATTCAATGAAAACCAAAATCCATGTTTTGAAATTCTTGTTTCTTGGCTTAGGCAAAATTCATTTAAAAACTGGGTTTAACTCAAAATCGTGGACTCGACCGTAATCCAAAATCAATCAAGTCAAACCATATCAAACCTGAAACCATAAAGCCAGGCCATAGCCCAAAATGTCATTTCCAAATAACTATTGAAAGCCCGTGTCCAGTAATAATTTAATAATTTTCTAAATTCCAGAAATTTTCCAAATACAATACGTAACAAGCAATTATATCAAATATACCTTTATGCATGCATTATAATTTACAAAACCAAAGTCCACTCACCAAATGTCCAATTAGTTCTATCCTGAGTCATACGCTCCTCTGAAGTTCCTAGAGCAGTATCGCCTGTCAAAAGTAACAATCAAGATTACTAACGATAATTAAAAACCCTACATTTAGACTCCCTAAACCTCGGGAGGTCCGCTTGCGTCACACTAAAAATGAAGCCACTTCGGACGCCCAAAACTACCCCTAAACGATGTTCGATTAACCCGAAACCTGCACTAAAAGGTCCGGAACGTCGAAACCTTGCCGACATGCGTCGTTGTGACCCAAGGATCAATCCCACGCGCCGCCACGCACCGGCTACAGTATCTCACGCACCTGCTGACTCAGCGTTGACTCGACGCTGACTCAGTCGCTAGGTGGGACCACGTGGTTGCTAGGTGGCCTCCACATGGCTCTAGTGGCTGCTAGGTGGCATGCCACGCCAATCCCTCTGACCAAACCAGTCACCGGAGTGTCACCGGAGAGTCGCCGGAAAGTAACTGAAGAAGTCAACCGCTCCGCCGTGCGCCGCCGTCTGCCGTCGCCGGAAAATGCCATTGCCGGCCAACCTTGAAATTTTCCTAACTTCCTGAAATCTTAATCGTTTTCACTAATTTTTAGTCTAAATCCATCTACTCGAACCCATGAACTCAAAAATGAAGTCTAAACACGAAACATGTACCTGTGTTGGCCGAAAAATTGATCGAAAGTTTCAGTTTTTCCTTTTCTCGGTTCAATGTCTCCTGCAGCTGCTTCCTTCGACGGTCGGTATGTCCTTGATCGTGGGGAAGAGGAGAGTCCGATTAGTGGAACCGAATAAGACGATGTTGCTTCAATCAAAGGTCAAAGGTGCGGGGTTTGTGGGTTCGATGTCATGGGTTTGGGTGAGAGTCGCGAAGAGATAGAGTGGAAATGAGAAAATCTGGGAGAGTCTGGGTTAAAAATATCGACCCAGGCAAAATTACCAAAATGCCCCTGAACATTCTAGACCCACAACTCTCTCACACGAACTCTATTTTCCGCATGTCGCCTGTCTACGAACTCGAGACCTACGCAACGGTCCCCCAAACACTACCAAAAGTGTCTGCAAACAAAAATTGACTTTCGAGCCCTTTATACAACCACGGGTAATTTCGTCCTTTTGAAAATTAATTTACGAAAATTCACTAATTAAATTTCTGGGTCGTTACAATTCACCCCCGTTAAAGAAATTTCGTCCTCGAAATTCTTACCTATTACTGGAACAAATGTGGATGCTGCGCCCGCATCAATGCTTTGGTTTCCCACGTGACCTCCTCCACGTTATGATTCTTCCACATCACTTTAACCAGAGGAATAGTCTTTATGCGTAGTACTTTTTTCTTCAAATCTATAAGTTGCACTGGTTGCTCCTCAAAAGTCAAATCATCTCTTAGCTCAATTGGTTGCGCCTCCAATACATGAGATTCATCGAATAGATACTTCCGGAGCATGGATACATGGAATACATCGTGAACCCTTAACAGTTATGGGGGTAAAGCAAGTTTGTAAACCATTGGACCTATCCTCTCCAAACAAAAATTGACTTTCAAGCCCTTTATACAACCAAGGGTAATTTTGTCCTTTTGCAAATTAATTTACAAAAATTCACTAATTAAATTTCCGGGTCGTTACAGATCGACCCTTGCTTTTCTGTTGCACTATCTTATCGATTTGTGCACTTGCAAGGATTATAACTGTTAGAATTAGATTGCATATTTATTGTTCTCTAATTTTACTAAAACATAGCCATGTCCCTGCTGGCCTAAACCACTTTCTTATTACTTTAATCCCAAAGACAAACAATGCCACTACCATGCCTTTATTCCGGCCGATTAACCTGTTCAACACAACGTACAAACTCGTCATCAAAATTATAGTGGCTAGACTTCGCCCTCTCTTCACCGACCTGGTGAGCCCAAACCAAGTAAGTTTTGTCCCAGGCAAGCAAATTTTCTATAACATTAAGATTGCTCAAGAGGTTTTTCACAGATTTCAGAAAGCTAGAGGGAGAAGGGGATTTATGGCTTGGAAGGTGGATCTTTCCAAAGCTTTTGATAGATTGCGGTGGACGTTTATCGAGCAAGTGCTCACTGAAATCCAAATCTCGACTGGGCTTATTAAGTTAATCATGCATTGTGTCTCTTCTGTTAGCTTTCAGGTGTGTGTTAATAGAGAGCTCTCAGACACTTTTACTCCTGGGAGAGGTATAAAGCAGGGGGATCCCATCTCTCCCTACTTGTTCGTCCTATGTATGCAAAATTTGTCCCACCTCATCTCTGTTGCGGTAGATGTTGGGAGATGGAAAGGGGCCCAAAAATTTCTCACCTTTTCCTCGCAGATAATCTTCTACTTTTTACAAGAGCTACTAGTGACCAAGCTGAGGTGCTTAAACGGTGCCTTGAGACTTTCTGTGATCGATTGGGCCAAGCTGTGAGTTATGAAAAATCAGCAATCCCATGCTCCCATAATACTCAAGACGGATAGTTAGCCAAGTCAGCACTATATGTGGTTCGCCGATCACCGAGGACCTGGGAAAATACCTAGGGGTTCCTCTTATTCATGGGAGAGTATCTAGCCAAACATATCGATATATAATCGACAAACTTGAAGGGAAGCTTGCTACTTGGAAGAGTAAGGTTCTTAATATGGCTGGCAGAGCCACTCTTGTGCAGGCGATGACTGCTTCTATTCCTATTTATGCTATGCAGACGACTAAACTCCCTGTAGGTGTGTGTTATAAATTGGATAAGATTAATCATGATTTCTTATGGGGGGCAATAGAGCAAAATAGAAGAATTCATCTTGTCAATTTGGACAAAGTGTGTCGCCCCAAGAAGAATGGTGGCTTCGGTATCAAAAAGTCGGTCCAAATGAACCAAGCTCTGTTTGCCAAAGATAGTGGCTACTCCACCAGAATGATAAAGGTCTTTAGGCTGACATCTATCGTGAAAAGTACTTGAAGGGTAGCACGGTAGATGACATAAACCTGGGGTGCCCCTCTTATGCTTCAAGTACTTGGAAAGCAATAGTTTTTAGGACTGCCCTCCTCCGGAAAGACCTCACTTGGCGTATTGGTAATGGTCAACGAGTTAAGGTTTGGGTAGATTGTTGGGTGAGTAGCGATCCATGGAGCCACCAAGCCCTAACCCCTTCAGCCCCTAATAATGATGTGATGGTCTCCGATTTCTTACAGAAGGGTCAGTGGGATGTCGATCGCCTTAGGCAGGCTCTGCCAGAAGATTGGGTAGGGTGTGTGATGTGTGTGCCCACATGTGTGTATCAAGCTGGGAAAGATATGTAGGTCTGGGGGCTAGAGTCAAATGGTATATTTTCTGTGAAGTCAGCCTTTAACTTCTTCCACCAAACCCTGATTGCCCACCAAACTAATTGGGCTTTTATACGGAAGTTTAAAGTTCCTCCCAAGCTCAAATTCTTCCTCTGGACTATTGTGCATGATCGTCTTCTTATGAATCTGGAACGACATCGCCGAAAGCTCACCACCGACCCTCATTGTGCAGTTTGTGGTTTGGAAGTAGAAACAATTAGGCACCTCATGCATGATTGCCCTCGAATCAGAGCTCTATGGCCTCATCTTAATATGCCACCTCCCATGCTTGCTACTACTGAGACGGACTGGCATCACTAGATGTGGGCAAATATGCATTGCTCTCGCCCCTGCCACCATGGACTCTCTTGGAATTGCTTCTTTGTGCATGCTTGCTGGTATTTCTGGAAGTGGAGGAATGCCTTCGTTTTTAATGATGGAGCCCCTCTCCCATATAACCCACCGCAAACCATCCTTCAGGCAGCATGGGATTGGAGCATGGCAAATAAAGCCATTGGTAATTAGCATGATAGAATGATGGTTCAACTTTTGTGGAAACCCCAACCGAATGGTTGGTTTAAACTTAATGTCTACAACTCTCTTAGTGGAGCTTCCCATTGTGTGGGAGTGGGTGGTTCTTAGAAACAGCCGTGGTGATTGGATTGCTGGCTTCTCTGCAAACTTGGAACTGGGGAAAGTTTTAGATGTTGAGCTCTGGGGGAACTACCATGGCCTACTATTTGGTAGACGCCATCGTGTGGAGTACATCGAAATTGAGACGGACTCTGCCATTAGTTTCCGTCTTCTGCAAGGCTACCTAGCTACTACTCACCCCCTTAGCACCCTGCTTAGCGATTGTAAAGAGATGTTGCTCTTGTTCTCTACTTTTAAGCTTCAGCATGTTTACAGAGGTGAACATGGTGGCTGATGCTTTGGCGAAGCACAGCCACAATGTAGACCTTGGGTGTACAAGCTACAACTTCCCACCTCTTATTGCTATCTCTCCTGTCCTTGATGACAGCTCTGGCCTCTCTCGGCCTCGTTCTATTTTAATGACCTGAGTGGTCTTGGCTTGTTTCTTTATTGGCTTCAGCCTCCATTTTACCAAAAACAAAAATGCAAGTATTAGTATTACTTCATCATGATTAGATCAAAGATAACCTCAACAAAACTAAACAAATAGGTGAATTAATGGAAATAGAACACTCTCCACAAATTTATTCAAAAATAGAACACTCAAAAATGTGTTTACAAAAATAGAACCTATATAAAGGGGATGGTAACCTTGTAGTAACCAAGACTCAAACTTGGTTTGAAATTAGAAGATAGGGCAAGGGAGCTGGTGAAATCTCTCTCATCTTCCTCATCTTCCTCTCATCTTCTCTCATTTTCTCTCATCTTCCTCTCATCTTCTCTCATCTTCCTCTCATCTTCCTCTCATCTTCTCTCATCTTCTCTCATCTTCCTCTCATCTTCCTCTCATCTTCTCTCATCTTCCTTTCGTCTTCCCTATGTTTGGTTTTTGTTAAGGTGGATGAACCACAAGTGTTGGGCATTCAAGAAATTAAAGCAAATAACCAATTGGGGAGTGAGGAAGATGAATTTGGAGGTATGAGGTCGGGAAGATGATTAGGTAGACTGCCATAGAAACCAGGGCGAATTTGTAGATCTAGTCTGATAGTGCCCCACTGATTTAGATCTAGTCTGATAGTGTCCCACTAGTTTAGATATAGTCTTATAGTCCAGTAGTGTCCTCATAGTCAGGGTAATGAGAATTTCAGGCCAAAACATCCAATTTTCACTGTCCAAAAAAAGCAATTCTCACTGCAGTGACTATGAGGACACTACCGGACTATGAGGACACTACCGGACTATGAGGACACTACCTGACTATGAGGACAGAAGCAAGCATAGGTTGATAAAAATTTCAGACCAATACAGCCAATTCTCACTGCCCACAAAAAGCAATTCTCACTGCACTGACTATGAGGACACTATCAGATTATGAGGACACTATCGGACTATGAGGACAGAAACGAGCATAGGTTGATGAAAATTTCATACCAAAACATCCAATTCTCACTACCCAAAAAAAGTAATTCTCACTGCACTGACTATGAGGACACTACCAGACTATGAGGACACTACCTGACTATGAGGACAGAAACGAGCATAGGTTGATGAAAATTTCAGACAAAAACATCCAATTTTTACTGCCCACAAAAAGCAATTCTCATTACCCTGATTATGAGGATACTACCGGACTATGAGGAAAATATCTTACTATAAGGACAGAAACGAGCATAGGTTGATGAAAATTTCAGACCAATACATCCAATTCTCACTGCCCAAAAAAAAATAATTCTCAGCACCCTGATTATAAGGACACTGCCGGATTATGAGACTAGATCTAAACCAGTGGGGCACTATAAGACTATATCTATGTTGCTATTATCCACCTTTATTTCTATCTCACCTGTTCGAGACGAGTAGCCACCACCACTGCCTGAATACTACCGAGTTGCCATAGAGGAAGGGTTCGATTTCGTGGGGGGGAGGCCTGGAGGGTTCTATTTTGTGGGAGGGAGGGAGGATTCGATTTCGTGGGAAGGACGGAGGGTTCGAAAAATAAGATGAAGATGAGAGAAGATGAGAGAAGATGAGAGGAAGATGAGGAAGATGAGGAAGTTGAAAGGAAGATGAGAGGAAGATGAGAGGAAGATGAGAGAAAGATGAGAGGAGATGAGAGGAAGACCAGGAAGATGAGAGGAAGATGAGAGAGATTTCACGGTTACTATGAGGTTACCATCCCCTTTATATAGGTTCTATTTTTGTAAACACATTTTTGAGGGTTCTATTTTTGAATAAATTTGTGGAGAGTGTTCTATTTCCATCAATTTCCCAAAAAAAATTATACTTGCATAGCATATTTTTCATCTTTATTAGGTGATCCATAGCCCCTAACTCATTTCTCTACCGAATATGTGAACTCTCACATTATCAATGTAGGTAGGCCTCCTAGACCCGTCCTTCTTGTCAACTGAGTAGCTAGTAAATAATTTATTTTTTGGTGAAAATTTAGGACATGTTTGTTATCTAACTTGAATTCTTCTTTTTAAAATCAAGAATAATTTTTGAGTCTATTATCCATAACTAATGTTTGGTAACGCCCATTTCAAAAGTGTATTGAAAAATAACTTAAAAACAACTCATTTTTTTTAGAACACAAACATATATTGAGATTTTACGTGATTTTAGTACAACGTCCCATGAGGCTCTTACGGTTGTAATCAGATTGAAGAGACATTTCCGATGAGGTTTCTAAGAGCATATTTAGTGGTAAGATGTAAATGTATTTTTTTACGACTCCGATAGCATCTTTTGAGAATATTCAAAATGTAAAAAAAAAACAAGTATTCAATGGGAAATTGCAAAATATTGGGATGTGAAATTTACATTTACATCCTGAAATTTACATTCTCCTATTGAATGAGTGAATTTTCAAAATGCAGTTTATTTTTTTATATAAAATAATTATAAAAATTTAATTATACATTCCATACTAATTTTAAAAAAGAGCAATATTGGTAAGAAATTATTGAACAAGTTTAGGGCCCTATTTTATAAGTTAGTTGGGACTTTTGGTTTATGCAGCGGGAAGAGTAGATAGGAAACAAACGAATCAATGAGGCCCAATTGTAATGCATATAGTTGTATGAGTATAAGTTATATAGATGATAGGGTTCGCAAAGCTTATAGTTAATATTCCCATCTCTATCCTATCCAAAATGAAATCCTTAAACTAACAATACACACTATGTAACATGGTTGATATTGTATAAGAGATTCGGCAACACTAGGCATCCAACAATATTGTATAAGATGCTAATGTTATTAACTTACACATCGGTTTGATATTTACTAAAGTCTAAAGAGTAAAAATGTTTTGGCGTTAAAGTAGACTGATGTCTTTAATATTTATCTAGCATCAGTTGGTTGAATAATTGGGAGTACATCCACCGTGATTTCAAGTTTTCAATTTCTTGAGTAGTGTCTTAAAAAAACCAGAAAGAATAAAGAGAGTTATAATAAGATAGAAATATATAGTTTTGTAATTGTAACGAACAAACCCTCCTATTATATTCTTTACACAATTTGTATATAAAACTACGGTTGCTTACAAAGTTAACTTTAAAATAGATAATTGAGCAGAGAGTGATGGGTTCTTGGGGAATTCTTCAACTTACCTCCAATGATAAGATACATATGTTCCATAATCTTTAAAAACTAGGAAAATTTTGAATACCGTCCTGATAGATTGCAGATTGCTAGCTTCTGTTCTAAAGGTGAGATTTTTTTCTTTCACAAACTAATTAATTCACAAAATATTCTGTTTAAGATTAATGGTTTCTCGTATAATCAATTCTGTACGTAAGTTGGATTTTGTGCCTTCAACCTAGCTAGAGTCCGTACAATTTCTACTTCTATTGTATCTTGTATTATTCTAGGGCGTATTAAGACAAATGTGTCAAAGGGTCTGGTCGGCACAATATGACATGGATCTGGTACGAAAAAAATAGTGCATGACACAACTCGAGCTTGACATAGGGCGACTTGGCATGGCGCGATAATATATATGGGCTGGGTTTAAGTTTTTAGCCCATTAGTTAGTACCGCACATAATGAGCACGATATGAATTCGATTACGACATGAAATGAGCAAGATATGCACTAGGCATGACACAAGTATGTTAGGTAATTTATGGGTCGAAGTTAGCACACAACTAAAGTAAAATTGAAACAAATGAAGAATAAAATGGACACAGATTTTACGTGGAAAATCCCAAAACAAATTAGGGGAAAAATCAGGGGCAAGTGTAGGAGGAATTCACTATTATAAAATAGGGATTACAACACATTCTCTCTAAATACAAGGAGAGAACAATTACGCTCTCTCTTGAAAATAGGATAATCAACTCTGTCACAAAATTGGGAAAATAATCTCTAAGGAGAAACCAATATTTTCTCTCTTGAGAAACTCTCTAAAGGATTATTTCTTGGATGCTTAGGATGATATAGAAATTAGGGAGATGTCCTCTATTAGTTTTCGCCTCCCATTAAGGTACTTAACCACCAAGTTACTTAGTCACCAAGTTACTTAGCCTTTGAGTTGCTTAACCCCCGAGTTGCTTAGCCACCAAATTACTTATCTGACGAGTTTGACTTTTCAAAGTAAAACGAAAAATGTAAGGACCCTTCCCGAATTTTCCCTCGAAACCCGGAAAGAACCCTTATCCCGTCTGACAGCTCTTTACTTCAAAATTAAAACACCAGAAATACCCTTTGTTCTGGAATAATTTTTTATTAAACCTTACAGGGTTCCCGACAGAACCTCTGTACTTACTGACCACTCATACCTGTCAGACGCAGGATAGTATACTGGTCAAAACCAAAACCTCGGAATAGTGGTGGTCCAAATAGGAATACCCTATGTCACCAAACGTCAGTAGGTCAGACATTGCTGACATCTCTACTGGAATACCACAAGACAACAGACTAGTCAAATACTTGTGAACCAACCATAATTCGTCCCTCTGGGTCACCGCCCACACCAACCCACAGACCCGGCTGACGAAGTATTTTCATAGGTTGATTAAGCCCATGACCATTGTCGTCTGTTTCATATTAGAGCCGGATATATCATCGGCTATCATATCGTATCATCAGCCGGTATAACCTTCGGCTATCATAACATATCAGTCGGCATATCTCTCGACTATCCTGTCCCTAGCCACCAGGGTATCCCTTGGGGTGTGCTAGTCATGTATTATATCATATTAGTCGGCATATCTCTCGACTATCATAACATATCAGTCGGTATCTCTCGACTATCATATCATATCAGTCGGCATATCTCTCGACTATCCTAACATATCAGTCGGCATCTCTCGACTATCATAACATATCAGTTGGCATCACTCGACTATCATAACATATCAGTCGGCATCTCTCGACTATCATATCATATCAGTCGGCATCTCTCGACTATCATATCATATCAGTCGGCATCTCTCGACTATCATATCCCTAGCCACCAGGGTATCCCTTGGGGTGTGCTAGTCATGTATCATATCATATCAGTCGGCATATATCTCGACTATCATATCATATCAGTCGGCATCTCTCGACTATCATAACATATCAGTCGGCATCTCTCGACTATCATAACATATCAGTCGGCATATCTCTCGACTATCATGTCCCCAGCCACCAGGGTATCCCTTGGGGTGTGCTAGTCATGTATTATATCATATTAGTCGGCATATCTCTCGACTATCATAACATATCAGTCAGCATCTCTCGACTATCATATCATATCAGTCGGCATATCTCTCGACTATCATAACATATCAGTCGGCATCTCTCGACTATCATATCATATCAGTCGGCATATATCTCGACTATCATATCATATCAGTCGGCATCTCTCGACTATCATAACATATCAGTCGGCATCTCTCGACTATCATAACATATCAGTCGGCATCTCTCGACTATCATATCATATCGTCGGCATCTCTCGACTATCATATCATATCAGTCGGCATCTCTCGACTATCATATCATATCAGTCGGTAAGTATCCTCGACCATCATATCATATCATATCAGTATCATATCAGTATCATATCAGTCGGTAAGTATCTTCGACCATCATATCATATCATATCAGTATCATATCAGTCGGTAAGTATCCTCGACCTTCATATCATATCATATCAGTCGGTAAGTATCCTCGACCATCATATCATATCATATCAGTCGGTAAGTATCCTCGACCTTCATATCATATCATATCAGTATCATATCAGTATCATATCAGTCGGTAAGTATCCTCGACCATCATATCATATCATATCAGTCTCATATCAGTATCATATCAGTCGGTAAGTATCCTCGACCTTCATATCATATCATATCAGTCAGTAAGTATCCTCGACCATCATATCATATCATATCAGTATCATATCAGTCGGTAAGTATCCTCGACCTTCATATCATATCATATCAGTATCATATCAGTATCATATCAGTCGGTAAGTATCCTCGACCATCATATCATATCATATCAGTCTCATATCAGTATCATATCAGTCGGTAAGTATCCTCGACCTTCATATCATATAATATCAGTCGGTAAGTATCCTCGACCATCATATCATATCATATCAGTATCATACCAGTATCATATCAGTCGGTAAGTATCCTCGACCTTCATATCATATCATATCAGTATCATATCATCTCAATATATTGGAGGTTCACCGGGTTCACCGCTAATAACGGATCCTCGTCCCGAGTCCTGGCCTCCCTCAATATGACCAAAATCGATAAGCTCATACAACAGGGTCAAAACCCATATCATTGACTCAATAATTTCCTCGTCAAAACGATATCAAATCCGAGTCTAAAACTACGATATTTCTCAAATCACACTTTTAACCGAAATAGTGGAAACATATATCCAGTAATCATTTCTAAATTCCAGGAAATCACTGCAACAATACATAACATTATGTAAACAAGGATACATTGATGCATGCATTACAGTTTATAAACAACAGTCCACTCATATACATCAACCAACCCTTAATTCATGGGCGCTCTAGCCCAAGCAACACATGCACAATAATGTCCCAACTACCTTGACTTTCCGAGCTCAAAACCCGCTAATACGGTCAATCATTACCGCTGGGATTGCCCAAAACAACCTCTAAACGATGTCTAATCAACCTCAAACCTGTACCAACAGATTCGGAACGTCGAAAACTAGTTACCACGCGCCGCCGTGACCTCAGTCTCGGCCCCACGCGCCGCCGGAAGGTCGGCACACGCACCCACGCGCGCTCACGCGCCGGTCACGCGCTACTACAGTGTTCACGCTTCTGGACCGGTCCAACTCGGTCCGGCTCAACCTGACCCGGTCTAACTCGACCCGACCGGTTCACTCAACCCGACCGGTTCACTCGACCCGATCAGTCACCGGTGACTCGCCGGAGAAGTTGACCGGACTGCCGTCACCGTCGCCGGAGGCTGGCCGGAGAAGATGACCGGACCGCCACCTCCGCCGCCGTCTGGTTCGCCGGAATCCCCCATTTCCGGCCGAAAATTCAAGGTTTTATAACTTCTTCATTTCTTAACCGTTTTTCACGATCTACACATGGAAATTTATCTACGTTTCACCAGGAATCCAAATATGAGGTCAAAGTTCCGAGACCGTACCTGGTTTGGCCGGAAAACGGTCGAGAAGTTTCGGTTCACCTCTCTCCTCCGTCCGTCGCCTACAGCGGTGCTCCCGCTCCAATAGCTACCCCAAAATGCTCGTGGGGTCCCAGGGATGATCCTCCCGACCTTGGTTTCACTCAACTCGGATCGAAATCCGTCCGATGAAAATCAAGCGTTTGTGTTCACACGGGGGGGGGGGGGGGGGGGGGGGGGGGGGGGGGGAGGGATTTTCGGGTAGGAGAGAGAGAGATACCATATTGACCAATCTGCCGAGGAGAGAGAAAATATCTACTATATAGTTCCAACTTCTCCAAAATTACCAAACTGCCCCTGAAGCTTCTAGACCCGTAACGAACTCACCGGGTCTCCGTTTTCCGCGTGCCGCCTGTCTACGAACTCGTGAGTTCGAGACCTACGCAACGACCCTAGAAAAATTCACAAAAGTCTTGCCAGTCAAAAAGTGACTCCCGAACCCGTCCAAAACTGAGGGTAAAATTGTCCAATCCTCAAAATAGTTTAATTTCTGGTCCGGGTCGTTACAATCTACCCTCCTTAAGAAATTTCGTCCCCGAAATTCATTCCTAACCATGAAACAATGAGGATATTGTGCCCGCATTAGTTCCGCGATTTCCCACGTGGCCTGCTCCACGTTATAATTCCTCCACAACACTTTAACTAGAGGAAAAGTCTTTCTGCGAAGTACGTTTTCCTTCAAATACAGAATTTGCACCGTCACTTTATTTAACTGCCGGTAGTCGATACACAATATCAGACCACCATCTTTTTTTTTTCTCACAATTAATACCGGCGCACCCCATGGTGAAACACTTGGGCGAATAAATCCCATATTCACCAAGTCCTGCAACTGAGTCTTTAACTCTCGCAATTCTACCGGTGCCATCTTATACGGTGCCTGTGAGATAGGTTGAATACCTGACAAAAGCTCAATGGTGAACTAAATCTCACGGTGAGGTGGTAATCCTGGAAGATCATCTGGAACACATCAGAGAACTCACTCACCCCTGGAATATCCTCCACTCTCATCGGAGTATCCCGTGAATCAAACACATGAGCCGGATACCCTCCACAACTTTCCCTCTACAATCTCTCAGCGGTCAACGCTGATATCACTCCAAGGGTAGTACCCTACGATCTCCCCGAAATGTAAAATTCGGTAATCTTGGACTCCGGAAAAACCACTGTCTTATCATAACAGTCTATGGAGGCATGATGCATGGACAACCAATCCATCCCCTGAATCCCATCAACTCAAAAATATCTAAGGGGATTAAATCTGCCTCCAAACCATGGTCTTCAACCATCACCGGACAACTGCGAATCACTAGGTTCGCCACTAA
Source organism: Oemleria cerasiformis (assembly GCA_037349345.1). NCBI lineage: Eukaryota > Viridiplantae > Streptophyta > Magnoliopsida > Rosales > Rosaceae > Oemleria > Oemleria cerasiformis. The sequence goes on from JAZGTL010000018.1 coordinate 3,031,114, forward strand.
CATATCTCCGGTAGGAGTACTAATACCCATGTCCCAACCAATTGGAGACAATTCTTTATCCGCAAACAGTGCAAAACCCCGAGAAATAAAAGAATGAGTTGCTCCCGGATCTAATAAAACACAAGCATTGCGGTTAAAAATAGATAACGTACCCGTGACCACATCCGGTGCTACTCGAGCTTCCTGTTGCGTCATGGCAAAAACTCGAGCTGGTGTACTAGAAGATCGACCACGATCCCCATACCTGCCTCTGGGCCTGTTGGTGCCACTAGCTCTACCAGCCCCACCGAAATAGGTCTGCCTCCCAGCTGCAGTATCAAACATCTGTCCTGTACTCGGGCTAGGATCAGTCGCACCACGACTAAAGGAACTACTGCCCGGACGTCGTTGTGGACAGAATCTCTTGATGTGATCAGTCTCCCCACAGAAATAACAAACGGAATCACTGAAGCCACTAGATCTGCCACCCTGTCTCCTGTTGAACTGCACTGAGGCACCCCTAGGCTGTGCAAAAGATTGTCGTATTTGACCAGCTCCGCCACTGCCTGTACTAGATCTCCCAGAAGATCCAGAACTATGACTGCCTCTTTTTGATGGTCCCTGACTAGAGGTTCCGGCAGTCCAGTGATCTCGACGTCTCCTGTACCCACTGTACTGCTGTGGCATTGGGAAACCCAAACTCAACTCTACTCGAGCTGCAGCATCAACCAAAGTCCTCAAGGAAGTGTGGTCCATAGACGTAACTGCTGACCGAATCTCACTCCGCAGTCCACTCTCAAATCTGTGGCACTTGTCTGACTCGGTCGCCACCAACATCGGTGCAAAGCGACTCAGCGCTATGAATCTTTGTTCATACTGGGCCACCGTCATGTCTCCTTGCTGTAATTGCAAGAACTCGGCCTCCTTAACGTTCCGGTGTGAGCGAGGGTAAAACTGCTCCAAGAAGCGTTCCCGGAAAGTCTGCCAAGTAAGCGTATGGACATTCCAGCCTGACACCTCCAATGAGTGCCACCAGTGGTAAGCAGAACCACCTAGTAAAAATGTGGCCAATAGAACTCTCTCCTCTAGAGGACACCTCATAATCAAAAACACCCGCTCCATGCGAGTAATCCACTCCTTAGCCTCATCTAGGCTAGAGTCACCCATGAATATCGTCGCCCCCAGTCTCTGGGCTCTCTCGATATCAGAGACTTCATGAGAAACCCTATCCTGGAGTACAGAAGCTAAAGTCTGACCCAGCTGTTCCAGTGTCTGCCTCAAATCAGGTTCCACTGCAGGTTCATGGTCATCTCCACCATTCCCTGACCGTTGACGGAATTCACGTCTTGGAGGCATTATACGCGGTGTAGAAGCTGTAAATCATTAATACCAAAATTTCACCTTTACACTAAATGTACGGTCTACAGGAATTTAACCTAGTGCTCTGATACCACTTGTAAGGACCCTTCCCGAATTTTCCCTCGAAACCCGGAAAGAACCCTTATCCCGTCTGACATCTCTTTACTTCAAAATTTAAACACCAGAAATACCCTTTGTTCTGGAATAATTTTTTATTAAACCTTACAGGGTTCCCGACAGAACCTCTGTACTTACTGACCACTCATACCTGTCAGACGCAGGATAGTATACTGGTCAAAACCAAAACCTCGGAATAGTGGTGGTCCAAATAGGAATACCCTATGTCACCAAACGTCAGTAGGTCAGACATTGCTGACATCTCTACTGGAATACCACAAGACAACAGACTAGTCAAATACTTGTGAACCAACCATAATTCGTCCCTCTGGGTCACCGCCCACACCAACCCACAGAACCGGCTGACGAAGTATTTTCATAGGTTGATTAAGCCCATGACCATTGTCGTCTGTTTCATATTAGAGCCGGATATATCATCGGCTATCATATCGTATCATCAGCCGGTATAACCTTCGGCTATCATAACATATCAGTCGGCATATCTCTCGACTATCCTGTCCCTAGCCACCAGGGTATCCCTTGGGGTGTGCTAGTCATGTATTATATCATATTAGTCGGCATATCTCTCGACTATCATAACATATCAGTCGGCATCTCTCGACTATCATATCATATCAGTCGGCATATCTCTCGACTATCCTAACATATCAGTCGGCATCTCTCGACTATCATAACATATCAGTCGGCATCTCTCGACTATCATAACATATCAGTCGGCATCTCTCGACTATCATAACAAATCAGTCGGCATCTCTCGACTATCATATCATATCAGTCGGCATCTCTCGACTATCATATCATATCAGTCGGCATCTCTCGACTATCATATCCCTAGCCACCAGGGTATCCCTTGGGGTGTGCTAGTCATGTATCATATCATATCAGTCGGCATATATCTCGACTATCATATCATATTAGTCGGCATCTCTCGACTATCATAACATATCAGTCGGCATCTCTCAACTATCATAACATATCAGTCGGCATCTCTCGACTATCATATCCCTAGCCACCAGGGTATCCCTTGGGGTGTGCTAGTCATGTATCATATCATATCAGTCGGCATATATCTCGACTATCATATCATATCAGTCGGCATCTCTCGACTATCATAACATATCAGTCGGCATCTCTCGACTATCATAACATATCAGTCGGCATATCTCTCGACTATCATATCATATCAGTCGGCATCTCTCGACTATCATATCATATCAGTCGGTAAGTATCCTCGACCATCATATCATATCATATCAGTATCATATCAGTATCATATCAGTCGGTAAGTATCCTCGACCATCATATCATATCATATCAGTATCATATCAGTCGGTAAGTATCCTCGACCTTCATATCATATCATATCAGTATCATATCAGTATCATATCAGTCGGTAAGTATCCTCGACCATCATATCATATCATATCAGTCTCATATCAGTATCATATCAGTCGGTAAGTATCCTCGACCTTCATATCATATCATATCAGTCGGTAAGTATCCTCGACCATCATATCATATCATATCAGTATCATATCAGTATCATATCAGTCGGTAAGTATCCTCGACCTTCATATCATATCATATCAGTATCATATCAGTATCATATCAGTCGGTAAGTATCCTCGACCATCATATCATATCATATCAGTCTCATATCAGTATCATATCAGTCGGTAAGTATCCTCGACCTTCATATCATATCATATCAGTCGGTAAGTATCCTCGACCATCATATCATATCATATCAGTATCATATCAGTATCATATCAGTCGGTAAGTATCCTCGACCTTCATATCATATCATATCAGTATCATATCAGTCGGTAAGTATCCTCGACCATCATATCAGTCTCATATCAGTCTCATATCAGTCGGTAAGTATCCTCGACCTTCATATCATATCATATCAGTCGGTAAGTATCCTCGACCATCATATCATATCATATCAGTATCATATCAGTATCATATCAGTCGGTAAGTATCCTCGACCTTCATATCATATCATATCAGTATCATATCATATCAATATATTTGAGGTTCACCGGGTTCACCGCTAATAACGGATCCTCGTCCCGAGTCCTGGCCTCCCTCAATATGACCAAAATCGATAAGCTCATACAACAGGGTCAAAACCCATATCATTGACTCAATAATTTCCTCGTCAAAACGATATCAATTCCGAGTCTAAAACTACGATATTTCTCAAATCACACTTTTAACCGAAATAGTGGAAACATATATCCAGTAATCATTTCTAAATTCCAGGAAATCACTGCAACAATACATAACAATATGTAAACAAGGATACATTGATGCATGCATTACAGTTTATAAACAACAGTCCACTCATATACATCAACCAACCCTTAATTCATGGGCGCTCTAGCCCAAGCAACACATGCACAATAATGTCCCAACTACCTTGACTTTCCGAGCTCAAAACCCGCTAATACGGTCAATCATTACCGCTGGGATTGCCCAAAACAACCTCTAAACGACGTCTGATCAACCTCAAACCTGTACCAACAGATTCGGAACGTCGAAAACTAGTTACCACGCGCCGCCGTGACCTCAGTCTCGGCCCCACGCGCCGCCACGCGCCGTCGGAAGGTCGGCACACGCACCCACGCGCGCTCACGCGCCGGTCACGCGCTACTACAGTGTTCACTCTCCTGGATCGGTCCAACCCGGTCCGGCTCAACCTGACCCGGTCTAACTCGACCCGACCGGTTCACTCAACCCGACCGGTTCACTCGACCCGACTGGTCACCGGTGACTCGCCGGAGAAGATGACCGGACTGCCGTCACCGTCGCCGGAGGCTGGCCGGAGAAGATGACCGGACCGCCACCTCTGCTGCCGTCTGGTTCGCCGGAATCCCCCATTTCCGGCCGAAACTTCAAGGTTTTATAACTTCTTCATTTCTTAACCGTTTTTCACGATCTACACATGGAAATTTATCTACGTTTCACCAGGAATCCAAATATAAGGTCAAAGTTCCGAGATCGTACCTGGTTTGGCCGGAAAATGGTCGAGAAGTTTCGGTTCACCTCCCTCCTCCGTCCGTCGCCTACGGCGGTGCTCCCGCTGCAATAGCTACCCCAAAATGCTCGTGGGGTCCCGGGGTTGATCCTCCCGACCTTGGTTTCACTCAACTGGGATCGAAATCCGTCCGATGAAAATCAAGCGTTTGTGTTCGCACGGGGGGGGATTTTCGGGTAGGAGAGAGATAGAGACCATATTGACCAATCTGCCGAGGAGAGAGAAAATATCTACTATATAGTTCCAACTTCTCCAAAATTACCAAACTGCCCCTGAAGCTTCTAGACCCGTAACGAACTCACCGGGCCTCCGTTTTCCGCGTGCCGCCTGTCTACGAACTCGTGAGTTCGAGACCTACGCAACGACCCTAGAAAAATTCCCAAAAGTCTTGCCAGTCAAAAAGTGACTCCCGAACCCGTCCAAAACTGAGGGTAAAATTGTCCAATCCTCAAAATAGTTTAATTTCTGGTCCGGGTCGTTACAAAAAATGGCTTTACATTCCTCACAAAGTACATGCATGAATAGGCATAACACTTTAAACATTGATTTTTATCTTTTATAAACTTTTATACAATCAAATTCAATTTTAAACTTAAAATAGTTTATATATTTGATTTTGAGAGGCAAAAGATAACATAAAATATATTTAAAATCTTAAAAATTATAAAATAAAAAAAGATACAACCTAGTTAAGCCACGACACGAGCACGAGTATGCCATAGGTTGGGCTAGATTTAGATCTTAACAATACAGGTTGGGCATTGAAGGCACGATACGACCCGTTTGACATCTAGGGTCGGAATTTTAATGGTTCAACCGCCCAGCCCGACCAATCCAACCGAAATGGATGGGTGATAAAGGAAACAAAAATAACGGGTGAGAACACGCCCACCCTCTTTTAAAGCTAATGATATGCGAGTTGTAATAATTCAAAACTAACGAAACCGATACAGTCTTATATAGCTATTATAGGTTTCAAGTGTATGTTTATTATGAAAATTTGTACTTTGAACTTTAAAGTTTGGATTACAATTGATATATTGGATTGCATATTAGATATCAATAAATTTCATGATTGATTTAACTTATTGACTCTTGAAGAGCAATCGACATGCTTGTTTATGCACAAAATAGTACAGGCATTCATGAAATCACAACAAAGATCAACCAGCGAAATCCGTCAAACCAACCCGTCTAATTATGTATTGGATGGATTGGGTTATTCGTTAACTCAGTTGAAAATGGTTTCTAAAAATGCTTATCCAAGTGGATCGGGTTGAGGTCCTTAGAAAATTGCTACCTCATATCTATGTTTTGCACTCCATGGGTTATCCGTTAGCTCGGTTGAATATGGTGATCGGGTATTCCATATGGACACTAACTTTCATAATTAAAAAAATACAAAATTCATTTGTATTACTGTTTTAGTAGCATTAATATCTATTGAATAGTGAAATATCTCAAATTTCAAATTAAATACTCATAAAAAGAAAATGGGAACAACACTATATATATATATATATATATATATATATATATATATACTCTGAGCTATAAGAAGAAAAACAAAAGAAATTTAAGGGAACGTATCCTTTATTTTACACGTCTTTGTCGTGACTTGGACAAAATGGTTTATTGTTGAAAAAATCAAAAGAAAAATAACTCAATTTTTGGATATTGGGCTAAGTCAAATATAATGGTGACACATTTGCTCTTTGATTATAAATTGCAGAACTAATTGGGTGGAAGTATCCACCTAATGGAGCCACAAAATAAAGGAAAATGCCGATTTTATTATCGGCTTGAAATATTTTTCATTATTGCTTCCTCTCCAACTAATATTTAAAGTCGGGGCAAAATCAATATTTTCCTTTGTTTTTGATGGCTCCATTAGGTAGATAACTCTAGCAAGGATGGAGGATTGTATGGGCTATAGCACAGCCTATATTTTTAGAATGACAAAATAAATTAGATATTTTATATGTTTAATTAATTAAAAAAGTAATTCAGCATAGCCCAAAATACTTAGAGTAATAAGAAAAAAAAAGATATTAACAATTTTATTCTAATATGATTTCTTTCTCTATAAAACAAGAATTAATTAAAAAAGGAATTTAGTATAGCCCCAAATACGAATAAGAGTCATAGAAAAAAATTCTATCCTAATTTGATTTTTTTCCCAATAAAACAAGGGTTTTTTTTTTCACTTACGCTAATATTTAGGTGACAAAAGGGTTTTATTTTTACACATACGCTTAAAATATTTATGGAGAAACTACTACTACTCGCATTCTATCGAAGTAGAAACCAATTGCTCATTCTCCTCCTAAGTCTCCTCAATCTTGAACTTCTAGTCTCTTACGCTTAAGATAAAGTTGTTAATTTAAAATATGATTTACTAGGTCTAAATACAATTAGTTTGACTAAAAAAAATTTAGCCCAGGACTACACACACTCCTGGCTATGCCATTGAGCCCTACTCAATCAGTTATGTATAAATTGACGATACTTTTATTTGTGGAATACATATTATATTTTTTTCTGGTGGGAGGTGTTAACGTATATATTTATTATAACTTGCTCGATTAATGACTAATCAACACGTAACTGAATATTTTTACAATGGACTCGCATGCCCCGAATTTTTGGTCACGTAGGCGCGACCCCAGCCACGTACATATTAGGTAGGACCATGCATGGAGCAATGAGGAAGGTACAAGACCGCCTTGCAGAGCATCTCCAATCTGACCTACAAGGCAAGATCACTATTGAACTAGCCCTGATATATAGGCGACCTAGATGGTACGGGTCCACCTGGCAACCTGCTCGTCGAAAGGGTATGATCAGCCGGGTCGACTCCGAACCTGAAAGTAGTATGCACTGGTCTACTGAATTGACACAAGTTGATAGTGATGTTTACGTGGCCCACATGCCCAATATCTTCGTCAGATATTCAACAAGGAATTGAGAGTTCTATCTTCCTTGAGCCCCAATTCATGGGAACGTGCCTTTAAGAGGTCTCTATAAATAATTAAATATAGACCTCTTCTCCTCCATCTAGTAACCATTTGTAATAACCTAAAAGTTAATTTATACAATTCTATTCAGGATGGACGCTGATTTTATTATGAGACGAAAAAAAGCTAGAATACCTTTGTCTTCCTTTGGTTCTTTATTTGTCTCAGTGTTCGTAGATACGGATACTCCCAGCCAAGTCACCTGTATCCCCCACTGACCAGTTAGCCGAGCTTGAACCTCGAACTCACCGCCAAGGCTTTACAAAGTATAATTATCACACTCGTTGGGTTATTATAATGGATTGTGTGGTATGCTTCGCTCATAAAACAATGCTAATGAACTATCTAATGAGTTATAATAATGACTTACCAAATACAATATTTTATTTTTATAAGTACGTTAACTAATAAAATTGTCGAAATCTAGTGCAAGAATTTGGTGGGTTTCGTATTTTGTAACTAGAGGAAAATAGCATAGGGATTTCTTTATAACAAAGAGTCAACGCTAGGCAATAATCCAATCCTTTTCCAGAAGAAAATGAGGTAAGTAGAATATTTTGTGACGAAGAGGAGCTGACCAACATTCATGTTCCAACTAAAGAACCCAAGACTCTGTATTTGCTTTTACAAACCTTCAGAAAGTACGCGTTGGCTTTTTCAAGCAGCAGATCCAAACAGCGACCTTCCAATACTTTTCACCACCACACCCGGAAAAAATAAATAAATAATAAAACATATCGGGAACCGGACCAAATAATTCATACTCTCTCAAATTCAAACCCCACCCTGTGTTGTTTCTTCAAAGATCATATTTTTCTTCTCTCATTCTAGAGAAAAAAGTGTTTCATTATATGTTTCAAAATTAGTAAGACATGATATGTGGTTGTTTGAAAAACCTGAGTGTTGTGAGTTTATTGCCTTGGTGGCAGCATGTTGTACTAAAATTAGACCAAGTCTTTGTTTATTGGTTATAGTTTTTGGGCATAGACAGGGCTTTGTGGGTTTCAAGGATACTTGGAGGTGGAGTTAACTTCAAGTTGATCCTGTTCTGTCCTCTTCTTCTGTCTCTGGCTCTTCATTTTTGGTGCTACATGAGCTCCCAGCTGCCTTCTCTGATAATGGTCTTGTGGTATGTCTTCTTTCTTCTCTTTGCTTTTCCAATTTTTGCATTTTATTTCTTTCATTCTTCCCTTATTTTTTGTTTGGTTGCTGAGAAAATAAAATCACAAGGAAAGAAAATTCAATTCAGTTAGAAAGTTTGAATTGTTGTTTCAGCTCCACTAATATTGTGTGCTTCTAAGTTTTCATTTTTTTTTTTTTGGTTTCTATCTATGATTTATGAGAAATTCAAGGTTCTAATTTGGTGAATTTGGGGCTTTTCTTTCGTTTTTGATTGTACAGAAAAGAAGAAATTTAGGTGAAATTTAGAGATTTTAGCTGATAAAAGGGTTGATTTATTGTTGAATTTGTGCCTCTGAGATTGAATGATGGATTTGAGGAGAGGTAGAGGAAAAGAGAAAGTCTTTGATAATCAAGAGGTTTTGGTTGAAAATTACCTTAATATGAGGGAGGGGTTGAAGGGCTTAAAACTTGAGCAAACTGGTGGACGAAAAGACACTGAATTTGATGAGAAATATAGTCGAGTACCGCAATTCCCAATTGATAACTGGATATCTGGAAATGACTTTGATATGAACACAAGTAGGTCTACGTCTGTAAATTCAAGTTTAGGAGATATTCCATCCCACTTAAAGAATTTTGCTGGGTCAGTGAGATCAAGAGGAACTGTGGATCAATGGGGTGTAGAAAGAGATCGGTTTCAGGGGTTTTACGGAAGCCCCAGGCTACATTCTGAGCAAAGAAGAATACCAAATGTGGGGCCTTCAAATTACAAGCTAGATTCTTTTGAAGGGGAGCAGAAGTATAGGGGTGATTTGTGTGAAGTTGAAGATTTAGAACAGGATCGCGCTGAGCTTCTTCGGAAGTTGGATGAGTTGAAGGAGAAACTTAGCAGGTCTTATGATGTGGTGGGAGAGAAGCCAAGGGAAAAAATGGTTCCTACGGAGAGGAGTAGGACACCGCCAGATCCTCATGGTGACCGGTTAACTTATAATCTTTCAATGCAGCCATATGCTGTGGACAAGCAGATGGCAAGACCCCCGTATATGGATATGCAGAACTTCTATGCTCATCAGAGGCATGGCTTGAATGTGATTCCGGAATATGAGGGTCCGTCTCAGCCACAACTGAATATGAGGCATACCCATCATCCACTCCATTATCCAAGACCACCGCCTCATGAATACTTTATGGGTAACCATATGGATTCCAATCTGAATTATCTTGCATCGTATACTCATGAAAATGTTTTCCACTCGCCTGCTTGCTCTTGTTTAGGTTGCTACAATCAGAATTTTGGCACTGGAAGGGTTCCACAAGCTCCTAGTAATTTGAATGCCTATCAGCATGTCAATCCTGGTACATTTCTGCCACGTGATTATAATCCCCGACATGCTAGTCCTCCTCCTCCTCCTGCTCCTCTTCCTCAATTGAATAGAAGATGGCAAAACGACATTGAATCAAACAATGATGGTTATGGTGACCGACATCCAAGAAGGGCGGTGGCAGTCAATAGGCAGCATGGAAGGATTTTTCATCCAGTAGCAGGAGGTGCCCCGTTCATATCTTGCTTTAGTTGCTTTGAGCTGCTGAAACTGCCAAGAAAACTTAGCAAGGGTAATATGAATGGGTCAAAACTGCGTTGTGGGTCTTGTTCAACTGTTATCTCGCTTGAAATCAAGAACAAGAAGCTCATTACTTCAGTTTCTAAAGAAACGAAATTATCTTCTGAGGTTGATCAAAGTTCTAATGAGGTACTAAAAGGCAGCTCTTTCAGTTCTCGTGGTAGTCCAAAGGCCATTGAAACCAACTCTAGCTCTGATGATTTAGATACCAAAGAAAATTCACTGGCAAATCATAAGAGGTTGAACTTTGATGAATATGAGAAGAGGCAAGGCCTTACTTCTAATGAGGTACCAAAAGGCAGCTCGTTAAGTTCTCGTGATAGTCCGAAGGCCATTGAAACCAACTCTAGCTGTGAAGATTTAGGTACCAAAGACAAATCACTGGCAGATGATAAGAGGTTGAACTTGGATGAATCTGAGAAGAGGCAAGGCCTTACTTCTTCATCTTCCGTCTCTTCCAAGGAAGAAGAGGAGGTCTCAGATTTTGTGATCTCTCATAGAGGTGTTTCTGAATCTGCTGAGCTGCCATTGCCAGCAAAAGATTCATTTTCTCCAGCACGTCCAGGTTCTCCCCTTTGGGAGCAGTTGGAGAGTCCTTCTAAGAATGCATCACGCATAGATGGGAAGGGAAATGAGAGTGGACGTATGGACCAAGACAAGGTGCTCTTTAGTAGGACTAGTTCTCGGCAGAATTCTGTGAATGACAGGTCAGTGGAAACCGAGGTGGATGTCTCTTACAATGAATATCTCAACACCACCAACATATCCCAAGACTCTGCAGATGGAAACAAAGATGAAGATCGTCAAAAGGGCGCTGATTCTTTCTTTGTGGGACTCATTAAAAAGAGCTTTAGAGATTTGTCGAAGTCTAGTCAGACTGTGGTGAGAAGAAGGCCTAATGTTTTAATCAATGGACAACCTATACCAGATCATGTTGTTAAAAAGGCTGAAAAGCTTGCTGGCCCAATTCAACCCGGAGATTATTGGTAAGCCTTCTTGGTGAGGATCATATTTTTAGTGCATTATTTTTCATGTATTGGGCAGAAAGCTAACTAACTGCTGTTGTATCCACATTTTGAACTAGGTATGACTTCAGAGCCGGATTCTGGGGTGTGATGGGGCAAACTTGCCTTGGCATAATTCCGGTGAGAACATTAACTTCTGATTTAAAAATTTGTTTTGTACAAGGTTCATGTGTAATTGTAAATAATGCATTGCCATTGTCTTACAGCCGTTTATTGAAGAGTTCTATTACCCCATGCCAACAAATTGTGGTGCTGGAAACACCGGGGTCTATGTTAACGGGAGAGAGCTTCATCAGAGAGATCTGGACCTGCTTGCAAGCAGAGGACTATCAACTACAAGAGATAAATTTTACATCGTTGAAATTTCTGGGAGAGTTGTTGATGAGGACTCAGGGAAAGAGCTAGATAGCCTTGGAAAACTTGCCCCGACGTAAGTCCTTGTGCTTAAATACAGTTGATTACAGTTACATACTAAAACGACGTATAAGGATAAAATACCTCGTAGTCTTCTTGCTAAAGTTCCAACCTTTAAGAAATTGCATGATTAATATGAAAAAGATTCAATTTGAACCTCATTAGGTGAAACTAAAAAGTACTGTCATTTCTTACTTGTGATTCTTTTAATTGTAAAAGAGACATGCCATATTTCCATCTAGTCCTTCTGGTAACCGCCGACAACTGAATTTGATAGCAAGTCCACCTTCATAACTTCTAAATGTTTATGTCAGTTTGTCTGTTAGATGTAATGTTTTTTTCTTCTTCTTATGGATAAATGGTGGAGAAACTTATAGAACACGAATCTGCAAATAATGGTTGGATAAATTTATAAACAACCTACAAAGAAAAAAGAATGTGATGTTTAATCTGTATTGTTATTGGTGTATTAATGACATTTTATTGGACAGAATTGAGAAGGCAAAGCATGGATTTGGCATGAAAGTCCCTAGAATGGTCGTTTGAATTCCATTTCCTGACAGATACCGGGTGCTTCAATTCTTTAAAGATGATAAAAAGGATCACCGGTTGAATCTTGATGCTTGTTTAATTTCGAAGGTCTCGTTCATGAATTTGTATCTGAGAGTGAATGTGATTTGTTGATGTAGATTGTTAGCCATAGTCAAATTTGATGCAGCAATTGTCCACTGCATCATCCATTTGGTTTTCAAAACTTGCTTTATTTGTAACAATACAATTTTTTTTTATGTAATTATAGACATGCTTGTTCAAACATTCTGTTTATTTTGATGTAATTATGGAGATCAGTTAGTTTTTCTGCCACACAATTTTGGATGTGATTGATATGAAAGCCTACCTTCTAGTGAACATTGCAAATAATAATGAGCTTCATTCTTTTGGTAGGCAAAAATATAAATAAATTGTCTTAAGCTCTTGTCGGTATGTGGAAAAGGCAAGAATGAGATCTGAGAGATATTATTAGAAAAACAAGAGGAATCATTGAGAGTAGGAACAGATATTGTAGTTTAGAACCCCAAATGGCAAAGGGGAGAGGCAAGAAAGCAAAATACCATATCCAAATTTGTGGGTGATTCCAAATTGAAGTGACCATCACCCATGAGCAAGGCTTGATTGGGTGGTCAGCAAATGATTTCTTATATTGGGGTCTTTTGACCTTTATTTTAAAGAGTCATTATTTATGTGAGAGTTATAGTAAAGATGACATAGTACCATCTCATCTTTTTAGTACTTTATTTTATTTTTCTTTGGATTTGTCGGATAGTTTTTTATATATATTTTAATTGAAATTATTTAAGATTTTTAATTCAATTATCATAATTAAGATATTTTTATAAATTATTAGGTGAATTTAGGATACATCAAATGAGCAACAGACATGGTAAAACTTCTTATCTTTCAAGCTATAACGGAAAATCTCAGATTACAAAAAGACAAGCGATAGTTTGAAAGTTTGAGTTAAACAATCTTTTATGTTCGTTTTCAGTAAATTAAAACTTGTAATATCTGTGAAGCAAAAGCCCAGGCCCATAGAAGCAGCAATGCCTAATCATCAGCCACTAGTTCTCTATCATTAATCACTTCAAAAACTCATTAAAAATTACCAAAACTTCCTCTTAATCACTTTATTCTCCATACTATATTTCCAGATTGACACTTTTTTTTGCTTTGTTTTGATGAGCCTTCTACAAAAGATTCATAATCAGTATCCAAAGCAGCTAAATAGCCTATGAAGTATAAACGTTATACCCACAACAAAATAAAACCCTCTTCAATCCAATCTGTACATTATAAAAGTTTTCATCTTTATTTGCAATCCCAATAAAATAAATAATATTTTCATGATTTTTGAGTGATTTAATCTGGGTTTAATCCCCTCTAGCTGAAGACCTGCATTCAGTCGGTCACCAGCTAAAGAAGCAGACTTCACTGTCTCAGTCAGAGAGAGCAGCAAGCGAGCAGTGAAGAAAATGAAACTGAATTGGAATCTATGGTTTAATCACAAGCACAAGAATTTGGTGGTGAAGTTTGTGGTTGGGATCCTTTTGATTGGTATTGCATTTCGTCTCTTTCTCTCAACCTCCGTTGGGTTTTCTTCACCCAGAATTGACACCCCTTTTCCTGAGAAAACTGTGGCTTCGGAGCAGCCAATCTCTCTACAAGTTCCACCGGATGAAGATCAGGATCAGATTCCTTCACCTAGAGAAGAAACCCATTTTTCAGAGAAAGTTAATGCTTCATACCCACCAATTTCTGGGCAAGCTCCAGCAGATGGAGATCAGGTCCAGATTCCTCCTGAAAATGGTGATTATTTCGCTTCTCTTTTCTGGATTCTTACTGTTTATCATTTTTTCTCTATACTTAGTGCTTTATGTATGAGAAACCTAAAGTAGGTAGGGAGTAAAATTGCTATTATGGGAAAGTTTGGCACTGTGATTGATAATTGAATGTGTTGAGATCTGCAGCTGGGAAATGGTCCTTTTGCTTCAATGTTTTGGGAAATTTTGATAATTGTTTTTCTGTGCCGTCTTTATGGTAAAATTTTCTGTTTATGTTTTATTGTTCTGCTTATTTCTGATATAGTTGGTTTGATCTACTGTTAATCTACTTCAGTTGAATGCCCCTTTTACTCTTTCTGGAATAGCTCATTTCGGATAGCTGTATAAGTGATTTATTTTCCAATGCAAGTAAACTCTGTGTGCAATATTGTGCAGAAAAGTGTGATCTTTTTGCTGGAGAATGGGTTCCAAGTACTTCAGGTCCAACTTACAATGAGAGCTGCCCCACGATTGAAAATCCTCAGAATTGTATAAGGAACGGGCGGCCTGATACAGGGTATCTATACTGGAGGTGGCATCCACGAAATTGTGAAATACCACAATTTGATCCAGTGAAATTCCTTGGAATGATGAGGAATAAAGCATGGGCATTGATTGGTGATTCAATATCTCGCAACCATGTCCAGTCATTGCTGTGCATGCTCTCCACGGTAATTAGTAGAATTGTTACATAGAAATATTGGATTTGGATAAGTGAATAGAAGCTTAGTGTTAGCATGAAAAAGAAAAAGAAAAAGAAATCCTTCACATCCTGAAAGCTAAAGTATCCAATTTTCCTACAAGCTTAATGAGTTAGGATGTGGAGAATGTGTTTATTCACCACTTAGATTCTTCCTTTGCTACCCTTTCTTTATTTCTGTAACACAATTTTCATTGCTTATCTGCCTTTTCTGCTGAACTCGTTTCAGTTAGAATCTTTACATTGTGCAAACAAGTTACTTTACCATAGAGCAAAGTTGATATTTTGATGATAATAAACCTTTTAGTATACACTAAATGTGATCCCCTTGAAAATTTTTGGGACTAATTCTGAGAAAGTTTCAGTAACCTGGGAACAATTTCTCTGAGCATTATAAGTTTAACTAGTCTTCATTGATGTATGTTGTTCTCAGTTTACTAGAGCTTCCGTAGAATTTGGCTTTCCTATGCAGGCAAATTTTCCTTGTCTTCTACCATTTTATAGCTGCACCTGTTATTGTACCTTCATTTATTGGGTTGAGCAACCCCACCACATGAGCCATAGAAGGGAAATCTAGTTATTTACAGAAGTAGGGTCGTGATACGGACTATAATTACTTAACAGTTTTAGAGCGCCTGCAAGGCTTGAAAGGTGCTAAATGAATACAACATGAACCTGCCATCTCTAATATTTGAGATTCTAGGTTAATGGATCAAATGTTGATTATTTTGACTGTTTAAGCCTGGAATTTAACTTATTTAAAGAGATTATGCCATATTTGATTGTAACATTGTCCTTCAGGTTGAACGAGCCGTACAAGTGTACCATGACAAGGATTATAGGTCCAGAAGATGGCACTTTCCCTCTTACAATTTTAGTGTCTCAGTTATTTGGTCTCCTTTCCTTGTCAAAGCTGCTATTTTCGAAGACTTCAATGGTGTTGCAACATCTGAAGTTGAGCTGCATCTTGACAAGCTTGATAAGCAATGGGTGGATGAATACCACAGTTGGGACTACATGGTCATTTCAACTGGGAAATGGTTTCTCAAATCTGCAGTCTACTATGAGAACGATAAAATGTTGGGATGCCATTACTGTCCGAAACGGAATCTGACGGAGTTGGGGTTTGATTTTTCTTATCGCAAATCCCTGAGATTCGTAATGGATATTATAGTGAATTCTGATTACAAGGGCTTGATCTTTTTCAGAACGTCCACCCCCGATCACTTTGAGAATGGGGAGTGGTTTAATGGGGGCAATTGCAAGAGAACAGCCCCAGCTAAAGAAGGTGAGACTGAAATCAAGGAGGTAAATAAGATTCTTCGTAACATTGAACTAGAGGAGTTTGAGAAGGCATCTGCAGAAGCTTCTAAAAATGGAGTGAATCTCAAACTCCTTGACCTTTTCCCGCTTTCTTTGATGAGGCCTGATGGGCATCCTGGTCCATATAGACAGTATCATCCATTTGAACAGGGCAAGAACGCGAAGCTTCAGACTGATTGTTTGCATTGGTGCTTACCAGGGCCGATAGACTCTTGGAATGATATATTAATGGAGATGATGGTAAATGGCTGAGAAATTCAGCCTAGTTGCATTCGAATTGCTTTTCCCTTATGATCATGTGAGGAAATATTGGATCCTGGTAAAGTTTGTTGCAGAATTTATGGATGATGAATCATAAATTCGTATACTGCCTTGTCTATACTACATTTCTTCGTTCTTCTCCAGATTAACCGGTAATGTTTTCTGCAACTGCATCATTACCAGTGTCAACTGGCGTGTCGTTAATAACCTCATATGTAGTTACAAAGAACAGAATACCGCAAAAAGATCATCATGTTGTATTAAGGGTAATCTCTATCACATCGAGAATTCGACTCTTGCCCTCTCCTCCCCAGATTTTAGAGGCCTCCTTTGAGCAACCAAAGAACTGTAACCTGTCATTATTGTAAGCTATAAACTTACATTCTTTATAATTTTTGTAATTCAGAAAGCTATTTTTATTTTTTTAATTTATTTGTTTTTTATCTGCAAGAAACTTGAATTATATTGTAACAGATCATGATGCCTAAGCAGTAAGCAGGTTTACATCAAACTTCTATCCAAAACTTGCAAACTATCCAACATTGATTTGTTCCCACATCCCATCGAAACCCATTTCCTCTTTGGAAAGTGCAAACAATTACTATCATATTCAACACCCATTGGTTTCTAATAAACACTGTAATGCATGTTATTCTATGTCCTAAGTTGTCTATTTAATGTTAAATCATACAATTTACGAGAGGACAAATTTACCTATAACGAATGATGAGACAACAATATTATTGGACAAATTTACCTACAACAAGTAACGAGACAACTGTATCACTCAAATGCGTATACGCTTCTCTTCTTCATAGGGTAACGTATGAGAACTCAACACATTATGTTGCTAGATTGCCACTACAACACTGCATATTTGAATAAAATGCATCTATTCAACAGTTCAAATTAAGAGTAGGTCATTCATAGAAGAATGCTTAAAACTAGGATTGGTATGAACATATATGGGATGAACTATTGGGAAAATATCTAATTGAGTGATGCTAAATATTCCTATTTTTTCTACACTAACGATTTTTCGACATTAATAATGTGTCAGTATTTTATTTATTTATGATTTTCAATTTCTTTTAACCAACGATAATATATAAGGAAATATATATATATATATATATATATATATATATATAAAACCATGTATGGAAGAAGTGAAAACAAATTGTCCTCTCTATATGTTAAAGAATTTACCCACCTTTATATCAACGGTCAAACGGCTAGGTATTACCGGACCTCTAATAACTATCCAATCTCAAAAATTAATTTGAATTTTGAAAATTCATACCGTTGGCCTCCCCGCCCCTCCATATAAAGACCCAGCTCCTCCACCTACAGAACCACTCAAATTCAAAATCAAAATCCTCCGACCTCCCCCACTGTCTCAGTTTCTCTCTCTCTCTCTGCTATGGTTGACACGGCGATTTCCGAAATGCCTACCAAGAAGCCGAGGGCCAGCCGAAAGGCACTCAAGGACAAAAACGCATCTGGAAACGAAACCAATATCCTGGCCGGAAAGGTCTCGGAACCCTATCCGAGCCCGATCCAAACGGTCCCGGTGTCCGACCCGACAAAGGAGAACCTCGAAAGCCACTCTCAGCCTCGCACCTCCCCCAAGAAATCGAAAGCCGCAGCCTCCAAAAAACAGTCCAAGAAGGCTCAAGCTCAACCTTCATCTTTCGAGAAAGATCTGCAAGAAATGCAAGAGAAGCTGCAGGAATTGACGATTCAGAAGGAGAAGACGGAGGAGCTCCTGAAGGAGAAAGACGAGATTCTGAAGCTCAAGGAGGAGGAGCTTGAAACCAAGGGCCGAGAGCAAGACAAGCTTCAGATGGAGCTGAAGAAGCTGCAGAAGCTCAAGGAGTTCAAACCTACTATGGTTTGTGTTCTTGATTTCGTAATTAACGTATTTAATCATATCTTGAGTTGCATTAGCCTCTGTTTGGCTGGTGAGAAAATGTGTTCCAGATCTGAAAATTGGTTTGATGATTCTGGATTTTGTGTCCTTGGGGATCAAGAAGAGTTGTTGTGGATGCAAAAATCTATATCTGTTTGATTACTGGTTAATTGTGAAAATTTGAAAAACTTCATGAGAGTGCGAGGGTTTGTTACGTCGATCCCCTTTATTTATTTTCATTCAGTCTTATGTTTAATTTTCCTGGATTTTTCTTGTTACATTTGTTAGACTCTGGCTTGTTTCTTAGAATATGGGTGATACCTTGAAGACCTGAAATTTGATTAGTTAGTTTTTGATTTGGGGGTTTCTTTTGTTTGTTACTGATTAATTGTTAGAAAATGTAAAAATTCATTAGGGTTGTTGATATAGGGTTATTGATTCTTAATTTGATAAAATGAGATGATCTTAAATTGGGTTTAGGGTTTTTACATAATGGTTTTTGATCTTTCTTCAGGCATTCCGAATTGTTCAAACACTGAAAGACAAGAAAAAGAAGGGGTGCCCTGAGAAGAAAAGGCCAGCTCCTCCTTATGTCCTATGGTGCAAAGATAATTGGGCTGAGGTAAATTAGAGACTGCAACACTAATTGGTTCCGAGATTTAATGTGAAACAATTCCTGAATCAAATTTTTGGGTTTTGATGCAGATCAAGAAGGAGAACCCTGAGGCTGAGTTCAGAGAAATCTCAAACATTTTGGGGGCCAAGTGGAAGAACGTGACTGCTGAAGAGAAAAAGCCTTACGAAGAGAGGTACCAAGCTGAAAAGGAAGCTTATCTGCAAGTGACTACGAAAGAGAAGCGCGAGAGCGAAGCAATGCATCTCTTGGAGGAAGAGCACAAGCAGAAGACAGCTATGGAGCTGCTTGAACAATACCTGCAGTTCAAACAAGAAGCAGAACAGGATAACAAGAAGACCAAGTAAGATTACAAGTTGTTCTCTGATTGCTGGTTTGTGTGTGTCTCTAGCTGTGACTATGGAATTTCTAATGTTGCTCATTTGTGTAAATACAGGAAAGAAAAGGATCCATTGAAACCCAAGCAGCCAATGTCAGCATTTTTCCTGTACACAAATGAGAGGCGTGCAGCTCTTCTTGCAGAGAAGAAAACCGTCCTGGAGGTAATTGAAAATGGCCATCCGATTTCAAAATCTGCTGCCTATTAGTCATTTGGTCACTTCTAACTTGTCAACTTTGATTAGGTTTCGAAGATCACCGGTGAAGAATGGAAAAACATGACAGAGAAACAAAAAGGGCCTTATGAAGAGGTTGCTGCAAATGCAAATAAAAAGCTTTTTCTTTTTTCTCTTTGGAGGTTATTTTGATGAGAATAAATGCTTAATTTGGTTTGTTTGCAATTTCCAGATGGCTAAGAAGAACAAGGAGAAGTACTTGCAAGAGATGGAGGTTTACAAGCAGAACAAGGAAGAGGAAGCTGCCAGTCTCAAAAAGGAAGAGGAAGAGATGATGAAGCTCCAAAAGCATGAAGCCCTGCAGCTTCTTAAGAAGAAGGAGAAGACTGATAACATAATCAAGGTTTGCTCGCGAATCAAGCTTTACTCTTCATTGTTCACGGATTCATGAGTACTAATCAAGTTGTGAAAATGAACAGAAAACAAAGGAGGAGCAGAAGAAGAAGAAGGAAGAAAAGAAGATTGTTGATCCCAACAGGCCTAAGAAGCCTGCATCTTCCTACCTCTTGTTCAGGTAAAAATGCTCAGTAATTTTGCAGTTTACTGTTGTTTTATACATGGAAAGTAATTGATACATATTTTGTTTTGTATAATGTAGCAAGGAAGCAAGAAAGACTCTGTTGGACGAGAGGCCAGGAACCAACAACTCCACCATCACTGCTCTAATTTCAGTCAAATGGAAGGTAAAAAAGAACCCTTAAATTGGTAACTCTTTTTATCTGAAATTTTTACCTCATGGAACAGATTAAACTCATCATTTCTTGGTTTGGTTGTAGGAATTGAGTGAAGAAGAGAGGAAGGTTTGGAATGAGAGGGCAGCTCAATCCATGGAAGCATACAAGAAGGAAATGGAGGAATATAACAAAAGTGTTGCTGCATCTCTCTCTGTTGACTGATTTCAGTTCAAGTGTTGTGCTTCATTCATGCTCATCAGTTTGATGGCCTAATTTAATTTCAATTCTCTCTATTTTTCATTTCAACTTTTATGTCAAACTCAGCCTTTGCAAGTTTCAAAAGGGTTGACCCATCTGATATAATGAAATCAAATATTGGTTTTTTGACACATCAACATAACAATGTGATTTTAGAAATACTTTAAAATGAGACATTGTCAAATTATGCTCAGTTATAAATTTCGTTTTTGTAAATATCGATTACGAAAGGGATGTTTTGATCGATTAGGATTTAGGATATAGTTTGTTTCCTTGACTCCATCGTAAACTCGGAAAGGAATTATTCCCTTACAACCATATAAGCTGAAGGGGTAGTTATGGAAATTAGGTAATGAGAGACTTTAAGAGATTTAGTTAACACGTGAGAGACTTAACGGAATTAGTTAAAAACCATCACCTTACGAGCCTCTTCCCACTCTGTCTGTAGCCACCTCATTGCGGCATCAATCCAAGCACGGCAACGTTTCCCTCGGGCGGCAATTGCTCTCCCCCGCGCACTTTAGCTTTGTAGACTCCTCCCCCTTTTGGAGCCAACCTAAACCTTCACCTACTCCCACCAACTCCCCACTAACCTGCGCCTTCGACGTCGTTCGTGCAGGCACATTAAATCTCCCTAAACTGCGCACCCCTGCATCTTCTCTCTCAGTTTTGACCAAATCATGGCCGAACCTCCCAACCCCGAACCGTTCCTCGAGAGCCGCCGCGAGAACGACGCCGGCGCAGTCTTCGTCCTCCAATCAAAAGGTCCCGCGCGCCTCAGCCCCCGCCATTTTAATTTAATTTCCTTCCATTTTTTTCTTGGTCAATTATAATTAAAATAATTTATTTCGTGCATCTCGCGTCGTACAGGTCAGTGGTGGCATGCGGGTTTTCATCTGACGACGGCAATAGTGGGGCCCACAATACTGACGCTGCCGTACGCGTTCAGAGGGCTGGGGTGGGGCCCGGGCTTCCTTTGCCTGACCACCATGGGTCTGGTCACCTTCTACTCCTACTACCTCATGTCCAAGGTGCTCGACCACTGTGAGAAATCTGGTCGCCGCCACATCCGATTCCGGGAACTCGCCGCCGACGTCTTAGGTAAGAAAGTAGCATAAGTATCTGGCAAAATGGTAATTTGGTAAATGGTTGCCCCAAACTAATTAACCACCGTATGTTTTGCATCCGTTTACGCTTCAATTTCTTTTTGCATAATTTTGTTTTATTTCTTTTCTTGCAACATAAAAAAAGGAGAAAAAAAAACAAAACGATGCAGTTTTGGACATTTGGGAAGTCGGTGGAGTCGTCGTTACGTCGCTCTGGTCGATCGTTTCGTTTCTCTCGTGATTTGGGAATATTGTAAAATGCTTCAATTTAATGCTCTGCTTTTTGATATTTGACTTTTCGTTCCAATGGACGTGGCTTTACTTAAAAGCGTGTGGGTGTGATCGTGTGGGATTTTGACACGTGTGTAGAACTGTGTCAGTCTGGGTCGACTAGAAGTCTAGAACATCACCGGCTCGCAGCCTCATAAACAAATTTTGTAGCAGTCGCCCTAAACTATCTTGATAGTCTACATGCATCTATAATATAACATACCATCATTAACTTCACTATTGAAGAGGGAATCGTTCTTCATTTTAGTGATGAATTATTTTGATTGTTTACAGATACATGTAGAGCATACAATCATTATCTTCACTATTGAACAACGGATCATTCTTTATTTTGATTGTGAAGAGGATCAAGTATATCAAAATGGCAAAATCACACGCTAAAATTTTGGTATCGTAGTGATTAAGGTAAATGGGTGTTGGTCCACAAGAGTTTGATTCCCCTAAAACTGAACCAAGTTTAATTGGAGGTTGGTACTTGGTAGTGGTGGGTTGCTGTAATTTTTTTTCAAATTTTGATTTTGAATCTAGCTGAATGGATTCCTCTTTTTAAATTTTCTTACAAAAATGCAGTAGTACTTTACTACTAAGAGGTAAGTGTCAAACTATTTATTGGTTTATTTTTGCATTTCAATGGGGAAAAGCTGCAAAGTAACATAGGAATTTATTCTGTTTGTTAATTAATTGAATTTGCATTTGATTATGCAATGCTTTGAGTGATATGATGCTTTTGGCACAAACACGGTTCATTGTTTATTACAAGTGCTCTGTTTTTTGTCATGCTGAATTTCATTTATGGAATCTTTGATTTATAATCAGTGTGTGTGTGCTTTGTTTGCTTTGTTTTATAGGGTCAGGATGGATGTTTTATTTTGTGATCTTCATACAAACGGCCATAAACACTGGGGTTTCAATAGGAGCAATTTTGCTTGCTGGGGAATGCCTAAAGGTATTGATTGCATCATTATCTTCTCATCATATCATCACTTAACTCACATGCAATAGTGTGATAGCTAATTAGGCTCCGAATCTGGAAGGTGTCATTCCTCGCCCATGAAAATAATAGTTCCACGCTTACGTTAAAATAATTTGACAAAAATACAAAAGTTAAAATGTATAAAAACATGTCCGTTTGTGGTGGGTAGGTAAGTAGGAATGACCACTTCCAAGGAAAGGAATCGGATGAGTAATTACCAGAGAAAATTTGTTTATCTATAAAGGGTTATGCTGCTTTTTTGAGTTTTGTGGGATACATGATGAGTAGGGCATTTCTATCAATGGTTATATCAGTATGTGTTAAATTGCTCAACTTTTTCATCCGGTCAATGCGCTATTGCTGTTCATGTGTGATCACCCTCTCCAGCATGGATTTTCGCTTCTTTTGGTTTGCAAAGACTTGTGACAGGCGCTTCACAAATTATAATGCTAAAAAATTATAGGAAGAAAACGAGCCATCTTAAATTTAAAAAAAAAATGATGATAAAATTATCAAGAGTTTTTGGTGGGGGAGCAAGTTATGAAGCAACTAATATTTGCATAATTTCATAGTGAGTGGGATTAAAATTATAGTTAGGTTCTATATTAGTCTTGCAATATATTGATTGTCATTTTTGTTTTATCCTCTGTAAGATTATGTATGCAGAACTTTCTCCCAATGGATCCTTGAAACTGTATGACTTCATAGCCATGGTTACAGTGGTCATGATAGTCATTTCTCAGCTTCCAACTTTCCACTCCCTCAGGCATATCAACTTTGTTTCGCTGCTTCTCAGCTTGGGCTACTCATTCCTGGTTGTTGGTGCTTGTATTTATGCAGGTAATGAGACCTTCAACATAATCATTTTATATCTCCTCATGCATTACTTATATGAAGAAAGTTACATGTTTCGTTCTGGAATTTTTCATGTTCAAATCACGAGATTTTACCTTGGTACCTAAACTAGGTTTGTGTCATTGACAACCCTTATCCCTCCTAATCAGGACTTCTGGTTTGAATTTGTATACTTCAATGATTTTCATCATATCAGAGGAGTTTGAAACATTTCTGTAAGAACTAGAGTGGAGGAAACATTGTTGTTCTAGAACTAGATTAGTTTAAAATATTGCTTTGATTTCTTGTGATCTAAGCAACTTGTCTTTTTTCTCTCTAGGTACTTCTAAAAATCCCCCTACAAGGGATTATACCCTAGAATCTTCGAATTCTTCGAAGCTCTTCAGTGCCTTCACTTCCATCTCCATTATCGCTGCTATCTTTGGGAACGGAATACTACCTGAAATACAAGTAAATTCAGCATCTTTCAAACTTTCTTTTAGCTGCAAAATTCCATTATTTCTAATGCTAGTTGGCACAACCATTACATGATCCGGTTGATTTAACTTCCACTGCCCATTTCTCGTTTTAGTCGAAAATCACAATCATAAAGACAAAGGCAAATAATTACTTGCTTGGCACATATGCTTCTGGATTTCATTTGATCGAATGCCTATGGATCAATGCAGGCAACTTTGGCGCCACCAGCTACTGGGAAGATGGTAAAAGGTCTCGTGATGTGTTACGCTGTCATTTTCGTTACCTTCTACTCAACTGCAGTGTCCGGTTACTGGGTTTTTGGGAACAAAGCTAGCTCAAACATTCTAGAGAGCCTAATGCCGGATGAGGGACCTTCTCTGGCTCCAACTTGGGTTCTTGCTCTCACTGTGATCTTTGTACTCCTTCAGCTTCTTGCCATTGGCCTGGTAAGCTTACTGACCATGTACTTTTGAATGCATCCATACCAAGTAGAAAATTAAAGCTTAGTGACATATAAGTCCCGGATAATTGTTTGTTTTTCAGACACTGTTTGATTTATTAAGCCTGTTGAAACTTGATGCAGGTTTATTCTCAAGTTGCTTATGAGATTATGGAGAAGCAATCAGCTGATGTGAATAAAGGAATGTTTTCCAAAAGGAATCTGATTCCTCGAATCATTCTACGATCTCTGTACATGATGCTGTGCGGATTTTTGGCAGCAATGCTTCCATTTTTCGGGGACATAAGTGGTGTGGTTGGAGCTGTTGGCTTCATCCCTCTAGACTTCATCCTGCCAATGCTTCTGTACAACAAGACCCATAAGCCTCCAAAATCGACCTTCACTTACTGGATCAACATATCTATAATCGTTGTGTTCACGGGTGCAGGAATTCTGGGCACATTCTCTTCTGTAAGGAAACTGGTTCTTGATGCCAACAAGTTTAAGCTCTTTAGTGATGATGTTGTTGATTAAGGTTAATTTCTCTGCTAAAGTAAGTACCTATAAACACACGTGCAGCAGCCCTTGCTTGTGAAATGTACTTCCTAGTCATAGCCTTGAACTTGCAGAGAGATACCTATGCAATGTAATGTTGATCAAAAAGTAGCAAACGACTCAATGATGCTACTAAAGTCGCCCAACTGCGATGGGCGATTTCTAACACTCGATGCAATTTTGAGAGTCGGATAGTACAGCTCAAAAAAGTTGACAACTGGCCTAAGCATTTTTCTGTTGGGGTGTGTTTGGATGAGGGAAACAAATATGAGATTTGTTAAAAAGTTATAATTTCAAATTTTCTATGTACAAATTCTCTTATTTGAATGCATAAATATAGGAATTTAAAATTTTACGAAAAATAAAAACTTGAAATTTGGATGCTACAAATTCCAAGTTTAAATTCCATATAAAAATGTGTATGAACATTAAATTTCATTTACTTTTATGTTACCAAACAAGAAATTTTACAAATTTTAGGAAATTAATTTCCGTTAATTTTTTTCCGTCATTTTATAAATTCTTAGTAATCTTAAAATTACTCATCCAACACAGTGTTGAGGAATGTTTGGATGAGAAATTTCAAAGAAACACGGGATTTATACCATATTAATATGAAATGCATCCCAACAATTGAATAAAACGATTGTAAGTAACTAATTGAGTAATTAGACATAGAGCGCATGCACGACATGAGCATAATAAAACCACTAAACAAGGGATTGATAGATGTTACTTACAAATTCCTTCAAGTGCATTGCATCTAGTTATTGAAAAAAAAATTGATACTCTTAAGTTTCTCGTTTTTAAATAATTTAGCCTAAATTTTTGGTAATTTGAAGTTCATCTTCCAAACATAACCTTACTGAACTTTACACGGGCATCAACAACCGGAAGGCAGAAGCTGCCTCAGCGTGCTCGGACAACAACTCATAGCATTTCTCCAATATTATTTTGTTCATCTGAGTTATGAATACCTTAAATTAAAATGAATTTAATGAATTAGAATCATGGCTCTTAAGTCATCCTGTCACATTGAGTCATTAACATGCTTCTGGAAGAGGCTAATTATGTGACTTTGTGCCAAGCAGCCCTAGCTGGAAAATGTGTCCCTTAATTTAGGTGGATTCAGTGGCACAATTGCATTAATTAAGAGTTAAAGCTCGACTCTTGTACAAGACGGCTCGACTCTTGTACAACATGATAATGATATATTTGTGAGAAATTTGATATTTAATAACTAAAATTATTGTGTGACTTAATTCAATTTTCTTTCTTAAATTTAAATATGAACGATCTCTGCTTCTCTCTAAATCTAGAATTCTAGATTGAGATGATTGATGAATACAACTTTTTTACGCTTCTTATTCTTCTTATACATTTATGTATTTTAAAGCAACTAGGATTTTAATGAGTTTAGAATTTTCCTTATCCCCTTTTTTACATTACAAAGAATGTTTAATGGTTGATAACATTCCAAAATTATACTCAAATTTTAGTTCTTTTCATGAACTTAAACTAGTACATGTGATCCTTGAAATATGTTTTTTTTTTAGACAATCCTTGAAATATGTTTTGAATTTCATCGATCGTCCTTCCGTTAATTTTATCTATTAAATTTTTGTCAGAATTAAACATCTAATTCTATTTTTAGAATCGAGATATACTCTACCCACTATTCTCAATCTTATGAGTTATGAACCTCGACCACCATTATTCATCCTTGAATGCCAATAATGAATCCCCTCACCAGACATCCGTGCTTCATTCCCACTTCTCCATGGGCAACCTCTCATGCAAGTCATCCTCCACACAATTCTCCAAGTCCCTGGAACCTAGATTCAGTAAAGTTAACACCAATGTCAAGTCCTGATGAAAGAAGTTGAAGTTTCACTTTAAATCCAATTGGTCATGAGGGGAAATGTCCAACTCCTTATAAGCTTCTTATAAGGTTGTGCAATTTTCCAAGGTGGGACTTTTGTTCCTTTCTCATTCTCACACGACCCCTCACATGTGGCGAATTTTCAAGCCTAATACGTGGATAACTCATATTGGATGATGTGGAGCACGTGTGGCTGTTAGACTTTACACGTAGGATAACCCGCTCTGATACCATGAAGGAAGTTGAGGTTCTACCCCAAAACTAATTGGCAATGAGGGGAGATGGCCAACACTTTATAAGCCCTTACAAGGTTATGCAACCTTTACATGTGAGACTTTTGTTCTTTTCATACTCACACACACTTGACACCACCAAAATGATAAGAAGTCATGCAATGAACATGCCATGATTGAAGAAGGCCTTCAAGAAGGCAAAGAGAGATATAAAAAAAAACAGGTTTCCCTCACAAACACTCTGATACCAACTGAAAGTTGGATACCAATTTAAGCTTAAGATTCAAGTGACTAGTCACTGAATCATAACAAACATTCTAGAAAAATTCAGCATTCAATCCATTTCAAATTCACACACACACACACACACACACACACACACACACACACACACACACACACACACACATATCAATCTTATGCACCCTCCAAGAATCACAATCACACAGTGACAACCTAAGCACGCAGAGACCCCGTCAATGTAGGCAGCCTTGTGCTAGTTCTAAGTGATTGTGTGTGAAATCAATAATGTTCAACAGTCAATAACAATGATAATATATCATATCAAAACAAAAAGAGCAACAGAGTTTGATACCCAAAAACCTTCCTCAAGGTGAAAACTGGGGATCTCTCAGTTGACCAAGCAATCCAATAAAATCAAACGTTCATTACAAGGTATATCATGCTCATATCTTCTAGCCTAGAACTAAAGATGCAGCCATACCTCATGCAACCTTGATTTTGTCCAGCTCATCTAAGCTCCTTTGCAATCTTGATTACAGCAGCTCAGCCATCCGCATAACGATCAATCACAGTAGGAAAACACCCAAAAATTGTTTGATAGAACTTTAAAACAAATCAATCAATATGTCCTCATCAAGCGATAGTTCTTGATGAACCCAAAAAGAAGTAAAAGATTGAATCGATTCAAAGAACCAGATTTCAAAACGATTTTGAAAAATAAAATAAGAGTTTTGATAAAACTTTGATAAACGAAGCCTAGCTTCATGAAATCATGTTTACTCAGAAAAAAAAAACCGATTTCAACAATGAAAATCAAAAAAAGTTTTATCAAAAACTCAAGATCCTTAATTCTCTGATCTGGCTACCATTGCCAAAAACTCAGAGTCTCGAAGATCTATTTTTTCCTGAAAATCAACAACCCAAATCGATACACGCAGCATGGATGATTATCGATTCAAAAAAAAAAAACTGAACTCAAAACGCACAGTACCAATAACAGCTTATTACCAAAAAGACGATAATACCCTTGACTCAACAAAACTCAATAAAAAGCTGAAATAGTGAAAATAATAATTGTACTGCGACTAGTCATGTGATGCACTGCATTCTCTTGAAACTTCATCTTCAATATATATATTAAAAGAGAAACAAAGACTAAGTCCTAGAATTTGAGCATGAAACAAATTACATATGGAGAGGCAAAGGCAATTACATTAATCATTCCTAAAACAAGAACTAACTATCTCCCCATTTGGCTTTGCCTCGTCAATCCTATTCACTCAAACCTAGAACTAACTTCACCGTTCCCAATTACAAGTACACAAAAGCTTATGGAGACTAAACCTGCAGTGAGAAACACTAACATAGTATAGTATCAAGAAATCTAACTCAAGCATACCATGGCAAATAATATAACTAACAGAATCATCTCAAATGTCAAGGTTCAGAATTTAAAGATAGAAACATAAACAGAATGAGTTCAGAAGGTAAAGACAGAAACATAAACACACACTCTTAAGTCAATAAACATCCCATAAACATATGAGTGAACAACACAAAATCTCCCCCTTTGTCGAGGAAAGCCAAATGACCAAGACAACACAAATCTCCCCCTTCATTGAGCACCACGTCGATGGCCACGTCCACGAACAAAACTCTGAGTAGTAGCAGCAACAACCTGTCCAATAAGTCTTCGTGCCTCAGCAGACACACTAGCCATGCGTTGCTGTTCCTGCGCATGCTGAGAAATAGCAGCAGGACCCAACAAAAAAGAAGAAGAGGAAGAGATGTTAGTGGAAGCACTTAGCTTAGAGCTGAGACCCATGGATCGAGTTGTAAACTGCTCAGTAGCAAGTACAATCACATCAGTGGAGCGCGAGGGAATACCAAAGTGAGAACAAAGGCGGGTGAGAAGGCAGGGTAACCCGAGAGAACCACGAATAGGCTTGGAGAGAACATGTGTCATCATAAGCCAAGCAAGGGGAACCGGCAACCCATGGGACAGAGCAATAGCCACCCGGCAAGCTAACTGAGTCGGATTAGCGTTGTTGGCCCTAGGAAAGATGTTATGTCGAAGCAGATTCCAAAGCGCATGATGAAGATTAGATAAGTAGGCTTTGCTAGGCTTCTGACCAACGCCAAGGGGCATAGTGGGATCAGAATAAGCCAGAGATTTGTAAACATCAAACGTGACAAAAGACATATGCTGGTTAAAAAACTCAACCACTGCATCGAAATAAAAAACCGGATTAAGGCCAAGAACAGCACTGATCGAGTCCACAATGAAGGGAATAGCAATACCAAGAACCATGACACGAGAGCCTCAAGAATGAGTCTCAGAGGGAATATTGTCATAGAACTCGTGAACCAAGGACAGATTATAAGAATGTTGTGCAGACACAAGTTCATGAAGCGCATACTGATCTACGATGTCTAACAATTGAAGACCATCACGAAGAGGACAGTCTTCAAAGACAAATTTCGTTCAGACACAATGGGACTTTGGGTGAGAGACAAAGATGACGACAATATGAATAGAGAAGAAAAGACGATGAGAAGGAACATAGATGGTGAGAAGAGAAAATATTATGTGGAAGAAAAGATGAGAGTTACTGAAACCTCAAGCACTCAACAAGATAAATAGCACAAAGAGAGTCATTGGATTGGATGCGGGGAACGATCAAATAGTAATTGCTAGAAGTAACCGTTATATGAGTCAAAGCAAGCAATTAATGAACATAAAGACTGAAACAAACACCAATGCCAAGACAGAAACACAGAGACCAAATTCCCAAACCAAACCAGCAAGACTCATCAGAGAAAAAGAAACAGCAAAAAGCAAAACCAATCACTTAGTAAAAACGTGACTACTCACTAACACAAACAGGAAAAGCAGAAAGAAAAGAGACCCTATGACCAGTCAGAGCAGAAAGAGAAATAAGTAAACAAGAAACAAAATATAAGGTAAAAGGCAGAAAGCTCCCCCTAAATCAAAAGTATATCATGAAAAGAAGTCATTTTTCACTCAAAATCTAAGAAGTTGAAGAAAGATTTGGTTAATGAAAAATTATTTGAGATAATCCTGAAAAGAGTCACAAAACCAAAAGAATACCAAAGCCTTCAAAGAAAAATAAACACAAAGAGAGGAGTTGCTTAACAATCAAACACAAACAAAACACATAGATGTTTTTTTTTTGGTCCCCCTGTGGACAGACATTTTTTTTTTGTTTTTTGTTTTTGTTTTAATATTATTTTGGCTCAAGAAAAATGGATCTTTGTCCTAAATCATCAAACACACCCTTATAGCTCCTTAGAACCGTGACTTCTTTGGTCACACTTCAATAGTACCCTTTTGAACCCTAGACCACCAAAATTACCATCCTTATATCATCCTAGGGTCGTGATTATTTTGACCTCACTTCAAAACACAAAAACAATATGGAAGTGTGTGTTGAGAGTAAAATAAACAACTTCTAAATGTCATATATATTTGAAGCATGGTACTCAAGAGATTAGGAGACACAAGTAGGAAAAAGAAAATATTCAAAAACCACAGATAAGGAAGTTGAAAGACAAAAGTGAAAGGGATTTCAAACCAAAATACACAAGAGAAAAAAGGGAGAGACAAATTTTTTTTTTATTATTATTTTTTATAAACTAATAGGCTTGACTAGTCACAAGATCAATCTTTCAAACAACACACATACCAATAGAACTATTAAGATATTCAAATCTTGGTGGTTCTAAGGCCTTCGTTAAAATGTCAGCAAGTTGTTTATCTGTAGATATGAATGAAAGTGATAAGGTTTTGTTTTCAACTAATTCACGAATAAAGTGATGACGAATGTCAATATGTTTGGTACGAGAATGTTGGACTGGATTGTTGGAAATATCTATGGTACTAGTGTTGTCACAGTACACTGTAAAAGCTGATTGACTAACACCATAATCACTAAGCATTTGTTTTAATCACAACAACTGAGTACAAAAACTTCCTGCAACAACATACTCTGCTTCAGTGGTTGACAAGGAGATACAACTTTACTTTTTTCTATGCCATGCAACAAGATTGTTGCCAACATAGAAAAGACCACCAGAGGTACTCTTGCGATCAACTAGAGATCCTGTCCAATATGCATCACATTACCCCCACTAAGTCAGTGGCGGTATCATGTGTATACCATAACCCCAAATTGAGAGTTCCCTTAACATATTTGATTATCCTTTTGACAGCAAGAAGATGCGACTCTCGAGGAGCACTTTGAAATCGTGCACACGCACCAACACTGAAGGAAATATCAGGTCGACTAGCTGTGAGATACAGAAGACTACCAATCATACTTTGATACAAAGTAGGATTCGCAATCTTACCAGAGAGATCAGATGTGAGTTTTGTTCTTTGACACATAGGAGTGGGTGTTGGTTTAAAAGAATCCACACCAAACTTGGAGATCAAGTTCTTAGCATATTTGGATTGAGAGATGAAAGTACCATTACTGTCCTGTCTGATTTGAAGACAAAGAAAATAGGATAGCTCACCAACAAGACTCATTTCAAACTCACTAGTCATAACATGAATGAAGTTTTGAACAAGAGTGTTTGAAGTAGATCAAACAACTATGTCATCAACATAGACTTGAGCTACTAAGACATCAATGTTAGTATGTTTCACAAACAAAGTTTTGTCCACAGAACCCCTAGAATATCCATAACTAAGGAGATGAGATGACAATCTGTCATACCAAGCACGAGGTGCTTGCTTCAATCCATAGAGAGCTTTGTGAAGTTTCTACATTTGATCAGGATGAAGAGGATGTTCAAAGCCTTTTGGTTGGGCAACATAGACCTCTTCATTCAGATATCCATTTAAGAAAGCGGTTTTTACATCCATTTGAAAAAGTTTGAAATTAAGATGACAAGCTACAACACAAAGCAATCTAACATATTCCATCCTAGCCACTGGAGCAAATATTTCATCAACATCAATGCCCTCAATCTGAATATATCCCTAAGCTACAAGACGAGCTTTGTTTCTGACCACAACACCACTATCATCAGATTTATTTTTGAATATCCACTTAATACCTATCACATTGACATCCTAAGGTGTGGTGACTACTTCCCAGACCTGATTCTTTTCAAACTGTCCTAGTTCCTCTTGCATAGCAAGAATCCACTCTTCATGTTTTAAGGCTTCAGTGACATTTTTTGGTTCAAGTTGTGATAGATAACATACATTAGCAATTTGTGTGGACACTTGATGTCTAGTGTGTACACCTTGATTTATGCCGCCAATTATACCAGAATCTGGGTGATTATCTGTCCATTTTGGCTTGTTGATTGCATCAACATTCACCTCTGAACCTTTAAGTTCAGATGATGGAAGTTGTGTTGAAGGTGTGACACAAGAAGAAGAAGATACACCATTAGATTCATCAGGAAATAGATTATCATCATCAGCAGCAGCTAACTCCACTGATCATAAGCAGCAGCTAACTCCACTGATGCTCCTAAGTCATCTATTTTAACATTTACTGACTCCATCAAAGTATTTGTTCTAAGATTGAACACTCGATATGCCCTGCTAGTTGAGGAGTATCCAAGAAAGTGACACTCATCACTTTTAGGGTCAAACTTAGCCAAAGCCTCCCTATCACGCAAAATATAACAAGTACTACCAAAGACACGAAAATATTGAACCCTAGGTCTTTTTCTTTTCAAAATCTGATAAGGAGTTTGATGAGATCCAGGTCTTAGAAATACCTTGTTAATGATGTGACATGCAGTGTTCATGGCTTCAGCCCAAAAATTTTTAGCCAAGTTTTTGTTATTAAGCATGACCCGAGTCATTTCAATTAGCACACAATTTTTTCTCTCCACAACACCATTTTGTTGAGGAGTGATTTGTGCAGAAAATTCATGCTTAATACCATGTTTGGCACAAAAACGTGCAAATGATGCATTTTCAAACTTAGTACCATGATCTGATCTAATACGAGCAAGAGAAGAATGACTAGTCATATGTGCATACTGTAATTGCTTAAACAGAGTCTTAAACGCAGTATATGTCTCAGTTTTATCTTTTAGAAAACATACCCCAGAAAACCTTGAGTAATCATCTACAGTAACTAAGACATATTGTTTTTCCACCAAGTGAGAGAACATTGACTGGTCCAATCAAATCCATATGAATGAGTTCAAGTATTCTAGAAGTTGTGGTGTGAGAATTGTTAGAATGAGATGACTTGGTTTGTTTACCAAGTTGACATGGTCCACATACATAACTAGCATTTCTTTTGAGTTTAGGAAGTCCCTTAACCCATTCTTTCCTAGCTAGATGCGTTAGATCACTAAAATTCATATGACCAAGACGTTGATGCCACAAAAAACTTGTTTCATCAACCACCCTATGACGAACATTGGTCTAACCAATGGAACTCCTATAAATGCAAAAATAATGATCTTTAGACCGTCTAGCATACAAGATTTCATTCACAGACTCACCAATAATTCTACATCCAGCTCTAGTCATCCTAACCTCTCTAGCCCACTCATCATAGAGTTGACTAATGCTGATGAGGTTTGAAGTCAAACCTTGAACAAATCTGACATTTGTCAGATCTGGAAATCCTGGTATTTTAACAGTACCTTTTGCAGTCAGAAGACCCTTGTGACTGCCTCTAAAAGTAACACTCCCTCCATCAAAATTATCAAGTGACTCAAAAACACTTGAGTCACAAGACATATGTCTAGAACAGCCACGGTCAAGATACCATACACTAGAGTGTGAGGCAGCAAGAACATTCAACACAACCTGACATTGCTGTGTTGTTCTCTCTCCCCATTGATGTTCAGGTTTAGTTAATGGTGATGAGGATGAAGCAAGAACCTTAGCAATCCTAGTCACTTCATGCAAGATATATTGAACAGTGTCATGCAATGATGTATTACTTGAAAATGGCTCATTTTAAGCATTTTGGTCGAATATGACCTTTCTCTCCACAATAATGACACACATGAATGAATTTTACTTTCTTGTCATGACTTACTTTTGACTCATCATGTAAATGAGTCAAAGAGGGACTGAGATGACTAGTCTCAGAACATGATGCTTTGGATTCTTTTACAAACTTCATTTGCTTGCTGGGCTCTTTTGACTCTGACCTATTGAAACCAATTCTAGACATATCACCGTGACCCTTTCCCATATTGAGCATTTTATCAACCTTTTTAGCACCAATGGTTAGCTTAATAACCTTTTCATTTGCTTCATTGACCTGATTATGTAGACTCTTATTTGTATTTTGAAACAACGTCACATTCTGTTTTAATTCAGGAACTTGACTGTGCGGTTTTTCATTTTCAGCATGTCTCTTTTTCAATTCCTTATATTTAGACCTAATTGTCTTTAGACACTCAGTTCTAGCATCTTTTAACTCACAATTTTCTTTGGTTAACTCTGCCATCTTTCTTCAAGAAGAAGATTCTTCTTTTGAATTTCACAGGTTTCCTCAAACAAATCATCATACATTTTACAAAGCATATCATATGACAAGTAATCTGAATCTTATTCATCAGATGACATCAAATCTTGTTTTGATTCAAATGAATCATCATAGATTGAAGCCAAAAATGCAACAACACTACCTTCTTCATTAGAATCTGAATCAGATTGTGATGAACATTCTAATTTAGTGTCACTCCAAGTGGCTTTCATGGCTCTATCTTTTTGCTTGAATTGGTTTCTATTGTTTGCACAGTTTGCAACAATATGAACAATTCCTCCACAAGTGAAACACATGATTGACTTCCTGTTTCCCTTATTATCCTTGAAACTTGATGATTTATTATTGCTTCCATCATTTTGAGACTTAAACTTTCCCTTGTTTCCAAAATTCCTAGACTCAGATTTCCACTTGTTTCCAAACTCCCTAGACTGACTCCCACTTGCCCTTCCATCTCTACCCTTTTCTTTTAGGATCCTTCTGAATTTTTTAGCAAAGAGGGCCATTTGATCCTCCATACTTTGTGAAGAATCAGACAAGGCATTAGATTCAGTTTGAGCAGATTGTAGAGCAATGTTCTTTCCCTTTTTAGTATCCGTAGTTTCCATGTCCAATTCCATTACAAAAGTCATTAGTTTACCCACTAGCTTGGCTAACCTAATGTCTTTTAGATTTTAAATTTCCATGATTGCAATCTTCTTAGGTTTAAACTTACCAGGAAGAACACGCAGAATTTTCTGAACAATGGTAATTTCATAAATTGGTTCACCAAGACTGATACACTCATTTTTTATTGACTCAAGACGTTCGTAGAACTTTGTGAAAGACTTTGTCTCACTCATTCAAATTTCTTTGAATTGTGGCAAGTACATTTGAAACTCCAAGCCACAGACTTGAGCATCACCTTCATGAACGATTCTAAGTTTATCCCAAGACTACTTTGCAGTGGTGCAATTTCGAATGTGTGAGAACTATGATGCAGAGAATGCCGTGACAATGGCATTTCTAGCTTTCTTGTTTGATGATGAAGCAAGTACATCACCTTGAGTCCACTCAGATCTTGGTTTATCTACTGAATCGTTACCTACAATTTTCCTAAGATAACTCCACTCAACAGTAAGGTATTCATAAGCAGCTTCATAATAGGCATTGAGAAAAATCTCAAATTTTTCTCTCCAGGCAGCATAGTTTGTGCCATCAAAGAAAGGTGGATTGTTGCAGGAATTCATGTCATGCTCCATTCTTGACACACCACAAATTGATATCAACTTACACCCTAGGACCGAATCTAAGTGTGCCTAGAGCCGGCTCTG
This sequence comes from Oemleria cerasiformis, assembly GCA_037349345.1. Lineage (NCBI taxonomy): Eukaryota > Viridiplantae > Streptophyta > Magnoliopsida > Rosales > Rosaceae > Oemleria > Oemleria cerasiformis. Next base: position 3,067,441 of record JAZGTL010000018.1, read on the forward strand.
ATACCAACTTAAAGTTGGATACCAATTTAAGCTTAAGATTCAAGTGACTAATCACTTAATCATAACAAACATTCTAGACAAAATTCAGCATTCAATCAATTTCAAATTCACACACACACACACACACACACACACATATCAATCTCATGCACCCTGCAAGAATCACAATCACACAGTGACAACCTAAGCACTCAAAGGCCCCGTCAATGTAGGCAGCCTTGTGCTAGTTCGAAGTGATTGTGTGTGTAATCAATAATGTTCAACAGTCAATAACAATGATAATATATCATATCAAATGTAAGGACCCTTCCCGAATTTCTCCTCGAAACCCGGAAAGAACCCTTATCCCGTCTGACAGTTCTTTTACCTCAAAATTTTATACCAGGAATACCCTTTATCTTTCAATAATTTTTAGTACACCTTACAGGGTTCCCGACAGAACCTCTGTACTTACTAACCATTCCTACTTGTCAAACGTAGGATAGCATACAGGTCAAGCCAAGACCTCGTAATAGTGGTGGTCCAAATAGGAATACCCTCTGACACCAATTGTCAGTAGGTCAGACACAACTGACACTCTACTAGAATACCACAAGAAAACCGACTAGTCAGATACTTGTGAACCAAAAATAATTCGTCACTCTAGGTCACCGCCCACACCAACCCACTGACCCAGATGACGAAGTATTTTCATAGGCTGATTAAGCACATGACAATCGTCGTCAAACCATATTCGAGCCGGAAATATCCTCGGCTATCATATCATATAACTCAGCAAGTATCCTCGACTATCATATCGTATCCTCAGCTGGAATAACATTCGGCTATCATATCACATCAGTCGGCATATCCCTCGACTGGCATATCCCTAGCCACCAGGGTATCCCTTGGGGTGTGCTAGTCTTGTATCACAACTCTCTGTACTATGCATAGACAACCTCGCGACCCGGCGGAGCCAACACTCCTCGATGCTAGAGTCGGAGCACTCAATGAACCAACGGAGTAAAACTCTCGACGCTAGTCGAAGAAATAGTAACCAATTATATTGAAGGTTCACCGGGTTCACCGCCAACAGCAGATCCTAGTCCCATATTCTGGTCCTCCTCCAATATGTTTATCATGGAGGTTCACCGGGTTCACCGCGAATAACGGATCCTAGCCCCGGGTCCTGGCCTCCCTCAATTCAATGTTTATCTCGGAGGTTCACCGGGTTCTCCGTCTCAGCGGATCCTAACCTCGGCTCCTGGGCCCCCTCAAAACCGTATTGTTTATATTAGAGGTTCACCGGGTTCTCCGTCTCAGCGGATCCTAACCCCGGCTCCTGGGCCCCCTCAAAACTGTATTGTTTATATTGGAGGTTCACCGGGTTCTTCGTCTCAGCGGATCGTAACCCCGGCTCCTGGGCCCCCTCAAAACCGTATTGTTTATATTGGAGGTTCACCGGGTTCTCCGTCTCAGCGGATCCTAACCCCGTCTCCTGGGCCCCCTCAAAACCGTATTGTATCCAAAATTAAGTATTTTATAATCATAATTATGGTTTCAACTCAAAATCATGGACTCAAATAATTACCACGTCAAAACAATATCAAAACCGAATCCAACAACCATGTCATTCCTCAAAACACAGTTTCACTGAAATATTGGAAAAATAAATGTCCAACAATCATTTATAAATTCCAGGAAATCATTGCAACCATACACAACAGTATTTAAATCAAAGATATTGATGCATGCATTACAAGTTATAAACCAAAAGTCCACTCACAAACATCATCCAACCCAAAATTTATGGACGCTCTAGCCCAAGGAACACATGCACAATAATGACCCAACTACCTTGACTTTCCGAGCTCAAAACCCACTCCACGGTCAACCATTACCGCTGGGATTGCCCAAATCGGGCCCTAAACGAACTCCTATGGCCTCGAAACCAACAAAATCTGATCCGGATCGTCCCAAAACCATAGTCACGCATCGCCGTGACATCGGGAACAGTCACACGCGCCGCCACGCCTGCCGGAAGGTCAGAACACGCGCCCTCACGTGCCGGTCACGCGCTTGCTATAGTGTTCACGCGCCTGGATCGGTCCAACCTGGCCCGGCTCGACCTGACTCGATCGGTTCACTCAACCCGACCGGTTTCACTCAACCCAACCGGTTCACTCAACCCGGCTGGTTCACTCAACTCGATCGATTCACTCAACTCGACCGGTCACCGGTGACTCGCCGAAGAAGACGACCAGTTGCCGGCGCCACCGTCTGGTTTCGCCGGAATCCCCCATTTCCGGCCGAAACTTCAAGCTTTTATAACTACCTCAAAACTCAACCATTTTCACAAATTCTATGTCTAAATCTATCTACTCAAACCCAAGAATCCAAATATGACATCAAAACCACAAACACGTACCTGTGTAAGCCGGAAAATCAATCGGAAGATCCGAAACTTCCTATACTCGGTTCGGCTTCCCCCGTGGTCCTTTCCTTCGATGGTTGGTTCGGTTGTGATCGTGGGAAGGAGTAGAATACGATTAGTGGATCAAAAATGGAAGTTAAAGCCTTGAATCAAAAGATGACTTTGTGGGTTTTTGGGTTTTTTTTCTCACGGTTCGGGGTGTGTGTTTGTTTTTCAGAGAGAGATCCTAATGTGATGAAAATGAAAAATGAATAAATGAAGATGTAAAATGATTGGGGTTAAAAATATCTTCTCCCAAGCCAAAATTACCAAAATGCCCTTGCACATCTAGACCCATAACTTTCGTACACGAACTCCGTTTTCTGCGTGCCGCCTGTCTACGAACTCGTGAGTTCGAGACCTACGCAACGACCCCAGAAAAATTACCAAAAGTACTTCCAGTCAAAAAGGAACTCTCGAACCCGTCCAAAATCGAGGGTAAAATCGTCCAATTCTGAAAATAATTTAATTTCTGGTCCGGTTTGTTACAAATTTCCCCCCTTACTGAAATTTCGTCCCCGAAATTTCACTAACTCAGATTAAAGAACCAACCTCCTATTCAGTTCAAGGTCGCTAAAGAGGTAAAAGCCTCGGAGGCATCTTGTTAACAGAAATCCTCAAATAATTTGCACACAAGTGTGTGGTCTGCAGGAAGTTAACCTAGAGATTTGATACCACTTGTAAGGACCCTTCCCGAATTTCTCCTCGAAACCCGGAAAGAACCCTTATCCCGTCTGACAGCTCTTTTACCTCAAAATTTTTATACCAGGAATACCCTTTATCTTTCAATAATTTTTAGTACACCTTACAGGGTTCCCGACAGAACCTCTGTACTTCCTGACCACTCCTACTTGTCAAATGTAGGATAGCATACAGGTCAAGCCAAGACCTCGTAATAGTGGTGGTCCAAATAGGAATACCCTCTGACACCAATTGTCAGTAGGTCAGACATTGCTGACACCTCTACTGGAATACCACAAGACAACCGACTAGTCAGATACTTGTGAACCAACAATAATACGTCACTCTAGGTCATCGCCCACACCAACCCACTGACCCGGATGACGAAGTATTTTCATAGGCTGATTAAGCACATGACAATCGTCGTCAAACCATATTAGAGCCGGAAATATCCTCGGCTATCATATCATATAAATCAGCAAGTATACTCGACTATCATATCGTATCCTCAGCCGGAATAACATTCGGTTATCATATCACATCAGTCGGCATATCCCTCGACTGACATATCCCTAGCCACCAGGGTATCCCTTAGGGTGTGCTAGTCTTGTATCACAACTCTCTGTACTATGCATAGACAACCTCGTGACCCGGCGGAGCCAAAACTCCTCGATGCCAGAGTCGGAGCACTCAATGAACCAACGGAGTAAAACTCTCGACACTAGTCGAAGAAACAGTAACCAATTATATTGAAGGTTCACCGGGTTCACCGCCAACAGCGGATCCTAGTCCCATATTCTGGTCCTCCTCAAATATATTTATCTTGGAGGTTCACCGAGTTCACCGCGAATAACGGATCCTAGCCCTGGGTCCTGCCCTCCCTCAATTCAATGTTTATCTCGGAGGTTCACCGGGTTCTCCGTCTCAGCGGATCCTAACTCCGGCTCCTGGGTCCCCTCAAAATCGTATTGTTTATATTGGAGGTTCACCGGGTTCTCCGTCTCAGCGGATCCTAACCCCGGCTCTTGGGCCCCCTCAAAACCGTATTGTTTATATTGGAGGTTCACCGGGTTCTCCGTCTCAACGGATCCTAACCCCGGCTCCTGGGCCCCCTCAAAACCGTATTGTTTATATTGGAGATTCACCGGGTTCTCCTTCTCAGCGGATCCTAACCCCGTCTCCTGGGCCCCCTCAAAACTGTATTGCATCCAAAAATAAGTATTTTCTAATCATAATTACGGATTCAACTCAAAATCATGGACTCAAATAATTACCACGTCTAAACAATATCAAAACTGAATCCAACAACCATGTCATTCCTCACAACACACTTTCATTGAAATATTGGAAAAACAAATGTCCAGCAATCATTTATAAATTCCAAGAAATCATTGCAACCATACACAACAGTATTTAAATCAAAGATATTGATGCATGCATTACAAGTTATAAACCAAAAGTCCACTCACAAACATCATCCAACCCAAAATTTATGGACGCTCTAGCCCAAGGAACACATGCACAATAATGACCCAACTACCTTGACTTTCCGAGCTCAAAACCCGCTCCACGGTCAACCATTACCGCTGGGATTGCCCAAATCGGGCCCAAAACGAACTCCTATGGCCTCGAAACCAACAAAATCTGATCCGGATCGTCCCAAAACCCTAGTCACGCGCCGCCGTGACATCGGAAACAGTCCAACGAGCCGCCACGCGCCGCCGGAAGGTCAAAACACGCACCCACGCGCTGTCATGTGCCGGTCACGCGCTCGCTACAGTGTTCACGCGCCTGGATTGGTCCAACCCGGCCCAGCTCGACCTGACCCGACAGGTTCACTCAACCCGACCGGTTCACTCAACCCGACCGGTTCATCAAACCCGACCGGTTCACTCAACCCGATCGGTTCACTCAACCTGATCGATTCAACTCGACCCGACTAATTCACTCAACCCGACCGGTCACCGGTGACTCGCCGGAGAAGACGACCGGTTGCCGGCGCCACCGTCTGGTTTCGCCGGAATCCCCCATTTTCGGCCGAAACTTCAAGTTTTTATAACTACCTCAAAACTCAACCATTTTTCACAATTTTTATGTCTAAATCTATCTACTCAAACCCAAGAATCCAAATATGACCTCAAAACTACAAACACGTACCTGTGTAAGCCGGAAAATCAATTGAAAGATCCGAAACTTCCTATACTCGGTTCGGCTTCCCCCGTGGTCCTCTCCTTCGATGGTTGGTACGGTTGTGATCTTGGGAAGGAGTAGAATACGATTAGTGGATCAAAAATGGAAGTTAAAGCCTTGAATCAAAAGATGACTTTATGGGTTTTTGGGTTGTTTTTCTCACGGTTCGGGGTGTGTGTTTGTTTTTCAGAGAGAGATCCAAATGAGATGAAGATGAAAATGAATAAATGAAGATGTAAAATGATTGGGGTTAAAAATATCTTCTCCCAAGCCAAAATTACCAAAATGCCCTTGCACATCTAGACTCATAACTTTCGTACACGAACTCCGTTTTCTGCGTGCCGCCTGTCTACAAACTCGTGAGTTCGAGACCTACGCAACGACCCCAGAAAAATTCCCAAAAGTACTGCCAGTCAAAAAGGGACTCTCGAACCCGTCCAAAATCGAAGGTAAAATCGTCCAATTCTCAAAATAATTTAATTTCTGGTCCGGTTCGTTACATCAAAACAAAAAGAACAACAGAGCTTGATACCCAGAAACCTTCCTCAAGGTGAAAACTGGGGGTCTCTCAGCTGACCAGGCAATCCAATAAAATCAAAAATTCATTACAAGGTATATCATGCTTATATCTTGTAGCCTAGAACTAAAGGTACAACCATACCTCATGCAACCTTGATTTTATCCAGCTCATCTAAGCTCCTTTGCAATCTTGATTACAGCAACTCAACCATCCCCATAACGATCAATCACAGTTGGAAAATGCCCAAAAATTGTTTGATGGAACTTTAAAACAAATCCATCAATATGTGCTCATCAAGCGATAGTTCTTGATGAACCCAGAAAGAAGTAAACGATTGAATCAATTCAAAGAACTAGATTTCAAAACGATTTTGAAAAATCAAATCAGAGTTTTGATAAAACTTTGATAAACAAAACCCAGCTTCCTTAAATCATGTTTACTCAGAAAAAAAAAAAAACCAATTTCAACAATGAAAATAAAAATAGGTTTTTTCAAAAACTCAAGATCCTTGATTCTCTTATCTGGCTACCATTGCCAAAACTCAGAGTCTCGAAGATCTATTTTTTCCTGAAAATCAACAACCCAAATCGATACACGCAACATGGATGATTATCGATTCAACAAAAAACAACTGAACTAAAAACGCATAGTACCAATAACAACTTATTGCCAGAAAGACGATAATACCCTTGACTCAACAAAACTCAGTAAAAAGATGAAACATTGAAAATAATAATTATACTGCTACTAGTCATGTGCTGCACTGCATTCTCTTGAAACTTCATCTTCAATATATATATTAAAAGAAAAACAAAGACTAACTCCTAGAGTTTGAGCATGAAACAAATTACATATGGAGAGGCAAAGCCAATTACATTAATTATTCCTAAAATAAGAACTAACAATTCTCCATTAATAGTTCTACCACCCTGGCCATATCAAAGCAGAGTTTACCATGGACAGCCTGGTTTCTCAGGTTCTATGCTTCCCAGTAACCCCATATAACCAACTCCAACTGAGTTCAACTCAACTTCTTAGCCATATACTAGCATATGTTTCCAAAGCATCCACTATCATGCTCAAACACTAGGGGAAAAGAGAGGGATTCCCTTAATTTGCGACTGGTCTTGCAGCTCCACATGGCATGGATGGCTGATTCCACTCCCTTTTCACAGCAAGGACAAACAGGGCTAGGTAGTAACCTTTTGCAAAATAAGTTGAGAGATGTTGGAAGAATATCTTGGAAGGCCCTCCAAGTGAACAACTTGACTCTGTTTGGAATTCATATACTCCAAACTGACTTCCAAAACTTCTGCAAAGGCTCATCGCATGATGAGCTAGCCCCCTCAGTATGTTGGAGATCAAATAGTGACAACACTACTCTGCATCTAGATTTTACGTTGTATTGTCCATTCTTCGTGAAACCCCAAAGCATTCCATCGAAACTTCTTCGAACCAACTTCAAGGGTATACTCATAAAAGCCTCCAAGTCATCATCCTCAAAACTTTGGGCCAACAGATTAAAGTTCCGTTCACCATGTTGCGTTAACATATCACAAACTCTAGCCACCCTTGGTAACATGCCCGTGAACCGTGACTTATACATAGAGGGTTTTGGTAACCATTTGTCATAAAAGATCCGAATAATGGCCCCATCACCTACTCTACAACGAAGTCCATCCTTGATCACATCCCGGCCCCATATAATTTCTCTCCAAACCAATGAAGGATTATGACCTAAATCAGCATTGAGTAAATCACCCTCAGGGTAGTACATAGCCTTAAGCATTTGTGATACCAATGTGTCCAGTTTCTCAAACAGCCGCTAACTTTGCTTTGCAACCATCGCTTGGTTAAATGCCTCGAATTTTTTAAAACCCAAGCCCCCTAAGCATTTTCGTTTGCATAGGCACTGCCAACTCATCCAATGGATACCCCTACAACCCTCCTTCCCCCACTAGAACTTGGCAATCATAGCTGATAGATCCTGACAATTGGAATACACTCATAGCATAAGTAGGGAGTGCATGGGTCACGGCCTTGATAAGAATCTCCTTACCTACTACTAAGAGTAGCTTGGAATTCTAATCGGACAACTTCAACTGTAGTGAGTCCCTAACCTTGTTGAACATCTTGCTCTTACTCCATTGGGTTAGGGTGGGCAATCCCAAGTATCGTTCATGACAATCCACAATTCGAACCCCCATCATGAGCGCCATCAAATGTTTAATAATAGGGTGAGTGTTGGGGCCGAAACATGCAGCAGGCTTCTCAAAATTTATCTTTTGGTCCGATGCCTGTTCATAGCATTGGAAGATCCCAATTATAGCCTAGCTGTAATGACCCGTATATTTAATTATGCAATTTTCAAATTTTATTTTAGAAAAGGACAACTATACCCTCGATTTTAGTAAGGGCTCAAAAGTCTCTTTTAGTTTGGAAAAACTTTTGGAAGTTTTTCTTGGACCATTGCGTAGGTCTTAGGCAGGCGGCATGCTAAAAATGGAGTTTGGTTGAGGGAGTTATGGGTCTAGAATTTGTAGGAGCAATTTGGTAATTTTAGTTTGGAGATACTTTCAAACCCCAAATTTCTGGAATTCTCTCCATTCTCTCCCCTACTCTCCCATGTTCACTCTCTCAGGGCCAAAAACAGGGGAGCCGAAATTCACTCCACCCAAGGACCACGATTTTGGCCATTTCAGCTCAAACTCTCTTCTACAAAATGATTCTTCTCCTCCTTATGAGCAGACCCATGTCCTCCTTGAAGCTAGAGGATCACAGCTGACGGAGAAACTGCCCAAAAACTGGCCGGAGCTTCTCGTCCAATTTCCGGCCACCATATATATGGGTTTTTTACTTTGACTTCAAATTTGGATTCCTTGGCTCGAGTATATAGATTTCCATTATTAGAACATCGAATTTGGTTGAGAAATGAGTGAGATGTGAAGGTTTGAAGATTGGGTGGTTATGAAGTTTTCGGGTGAACAGTATTCGGCGAGTGAAGAGTATTGTGACTGGTGTTTTCATGTTTTTGATGTTCCTGACCTGTTGGCATGAGTTTCGGGTCAATCAGAGTTCATAGGGGTTGTTTTTGGGTGTTCAAAGTTACTTGGTATGCGTTTAGGGCGTGTGTGAACTCCTGGGGTTTAGGAGGTATGTCATGAGGGATTCTATCATACACTCGGTATGGTATGAGCTATGTCATGGAGAATTCCACCATAGGCTTGACGAGATATAGAGTTACAACTCAGGATGAGCCGGGATATTGAGCTACGGCTGGGGATGAGCCGGGATATTGAGCTACGGCTGGGGATGAGTCGGAATATCGAGTTACGCTCATGATGAGCCGGGATATTGAGCTACGGTTGGGGATGAGCCGAGACATCGAGCTATGGTTCAGGATGACAGCTACTACCGAGATATCGAGGTACAACTTGGAATTACGGCTACGGTTGGGATATCAAGCTATGGCTCGGGATGATGGCTTCGGCCGGGTTACTGATATGGCGAGCACAAGTAAAGATAATGTGGGTTCCACTGAGGTAAATCTATTAGATTCCAGTAAGTTATATTTACTTATATATGCGGATCTTGATTCATGTAGGGTTTGATAATGAGGTGGGACTATATCGATTAGTATTATTTTATTTACGAGATCACGCTTTTATTGTATTTGGTTCTATGGTCCACTCACAATTGTTTTGGTTTGGTACCCTTCAGGCTGTAACGGGACGAGGTGCCGAGACTAGGAGGAGGCATCACCTTTTGCTGCGTAGTTGGTATAGGGTTGGGTTGAGTTGTATATGTAATATAACCTAGGGGCTCTAGTTGTTTTATGGGTTAGTTATTAAGATGTTGTGTGGCTTGGTTGGATTTAGCTTTATTTGGTCTGTTTGGGTTGTAATTGTTTTGCATCCTTTATATGATAGGTGGAAGACGGATTCACCCTGTTACAAGGGAGATTCTGCCGAATATTTGGTAGAATTCTAATAAGGATATTTCTGGAAGGGTTTAAGTTTTTCCAAGGTTATCAAACGGGAGCAGGGCTTCTCACGAGTTTTGAGGGGAAATTCGGGAGGGATCCTGTCACCAGCCCTCTGCTAGGTGAGCATAACATAACAGTAAATTATCATCAGCAAAAAATAGGTGAGACAATAAAGGTGCCTTGGGAGCTGCCTTCGCTCCCCGAATAATTTTCCTCAATTGGGCATGGGAGAGTAATGTTGAAAGACCCTCTGCACAAAATAGAAACAAGTATGGGGATAGAGGGTCCCTCTACCGAAATCTCCTGCTAGGCGAAATAGGTCCCATAATCGTACCATTGTGTTGCATACTATATAACTCTATATAGTATATACTTTACCAAAATCCGATCTGGATATATAAAACAAATATGATATATAAAATTAAGAAGATCAATATACTTTAATGTTGTTAAGATAATTGATGGAAAAGTGGTCACGACTCACACCACCTTGCTTCCATTACATGCAACGTGTAATTCATGATTATAAATTTTTATGGATAAACTATATAAAAGTACTCAAACTATATGGATTATTTCAAGTTCATACCCTAACTATGAATTTTTTTATCTAGGTATCCAAACTATCAAAATACAACATCTAAGTACCCACCGTTAGCAATCTGTTAGAAAAAATCTGTTAAGTGCCAAGTAGCACTTGTGGGCCTTTTTTTAATGTTGACATGGACTCCATGTTAGGTAAAAAATAATAAAATTTAAAAAATTTAATAAAACCTTAATAAATATTCTATTATAAAAAATAAAAAAAAACAAAACAAAATTCACGCCTTCTCCACAACCTTCATCTTCTCCGTCTTCTCCAACTCCACCTCTCCAACTCGTCGTCCTCTCCAACCCCACAGCTTCGACGCCGACGATTTGAAATTGCTGATGATTCGGAGGCGAAGCAGCGGCGACAATTAACGGGTCGAAATGGGAAGGCAGGTCCTCCTCGTCTCTCCTCCCGAAACTCCTCCTCCTCCTCGTCTCTCCACCCTAAACCCTAAACCTAAAATCCCAAATTGAAAACCCAATTCGACAACCCACAATCCAATCTCTACCTATATCAACTCAAAATCGTTTCTTTTTCAAAATCTAGAAGCCAATTTGGTCCATTTTTGCAGACCCGAATGCCAATTTGATCGGATATGAGATTCCTTCATCTGGAACCTAAATGGGTCACCTGAACCTGACCCCATCGAAACGGAACCCAAGGTAATAGCGCCTCTTAGACCTTGTCTCGGCGGCATTCTGCGGCACAGTGATTGTCTTCTTCACTTTGTCAGCGCTCCACCTCTTGGACCTTGTCTCGACGCCTCTTAGTCTTCACTCCTTCGGGCGATGCGGAATGCGGTGGAGCGATCATCGTGGTCTCGAAGGCTGGGTTCACCAGAATCTCGATCGACGACAACAAGGGTTTCTGGGTTCGCCACGAAAAACCCACACATGTATCCACAAAATCCAGTGAGATTGTTGGATTTGATGTTGGCATGGGCGCGGTCAGAGTGGAGTTTGGCATTTTGAGGGTTAGGAGCGATGGCCTAGGTGTAGAGGTCAACGGCAAACTCGAAGTAGTCATCAATGGATGCCTATTTGGCCTTGGGTTGAGGTGATGTGGTTTTGTTTTGTTTTTGTTTTAAATTGTTTTGTTTGTTTATTAATTAAAATTTTATTATTATTTATTTCTACATGGCGTCCATATTAGCATAAAAAAATGCTCCAAAAATGCCACTTAGGCACTTAACATATTTTTTTAACATATTGCTAACGGTGGGTACCTAAATGTTGTGTTTTGATAATTTGGGTACCTAGAATCCAATGTTCATAATTGGTTACGATTTGAAATGACCACTATAAATTAGATACTTTTATGTAATTTATCTTAACTTTTATGAGTAGAAAAATTATGTTCAATCCGCAGACATAGGAACATACTGTCAAAGAAACTTCATTAGAAAGCACGAATTATTTTTAATTAGAATAACACTATTTAGAAATTATTTGTTGACCATTTTGTTCCTTACTTTCATTAAAAGAAGTAGACTCTCGATCCCCTTATGTATGAAATCTAATTGTATGAACAAAAAATAAATCAATGGTGAGTCACACATGCTTTTTGCATAAATGATCTTAAAATGTTAATTTAGGAGTGGACTGTTCCAATTACGATATATTTATAAGGATATTCAATAACTCGAAAGAATAAAACGAGAAGGTACTCCCAAAAGTGGAATGCTAGTATTATCCATTATAAAATTGGATATAAATGTACACATTAACCAAGAAAATATCCTTCAATCTTGTAAGTTTTGATTAAGGATGGGCATAAATACCCATGGGTATTGCTTAAATAGACAGAAATTAGATGGGTAAAAATTTACCCATCTTCTAATGGATAGGATAAGCGTTTACCCATGGGTATTCAGTACCTATCAACTTAAAAACACATTCTTTATACCTCCTTCAAATTACTAATCGGTATTTAATACCCATTCTTCCCTCTACTAATTTTATTTTTGCCTTATTGTTATTATTATATTATTATTATTATTATTATTTATAATATATTTATTTAATTAAACCTCAATTATTTATGCTTTGATTAAAAAAATCAAACCACAATTAGAAAAATATTTTTTTTGGGAAACCAACTAGAATAATATTACGAATTTGTATTAACATCAAAGTTTATTTTGAGAATTTAACTCATTCATTGCTCTCAAAATTATCTCAAGCCTTTTTTAAATTTTTTAACAAAAATCAACATAGGCTATAGAAATTTCTAGGATTTCACAATCATGGTCTTACATGTGGCCACTTGTATTGCCCTAGTTGTGGTTCATCACTTATCCAGCATAAACACGTGATAATTGATTGTTTCTATTCATGGTTGGATGGTAATCAAGATTTGCTAGGATGAAATATGTTTGATGATATTTTTTGGACAAATGTGGGTCACACAATTTGATTTTTTGTTTTTGAATAATTCTTTCTTTTTTATAAGTTTGTAAAATTAGCACAATCTAATATTGTGGAACTGACAAACTAAATAAAATACCATAGTTAGTAGGCGTATTCTATTTTTTATATAAGAATATTGAAAAAAGGGTTATACAAATTAAACCAAAAGGATCAAAGGATTCGAAAGACGATAACACATTCCAAATCAAAATTGAGTGTCTATATTATGTATCTTCTAAACGTGTTTTAAATAAGTATATCTTGTAACTAAAAAAAAGCAAAAGAAATTGAAAAGAACACAAAAATGAAAAGTAAGAAAAAAGTGAAAAGCAAATTAAATTCAACTTGTTAGAAGAAATTTTGAATAAACGTGTTAGAAGACATTTTGAAAAGCAAATAAAAATTGAACAGCAAAAACAATGAAAAGCAAAAGAAATTGAAAAACAAAAAAAAAGAAAAAAAACAAAATGAAAATCAAGAAAAGAATTGAAAAGCAAAAAAATAAGTTAATTTGTCATAGGTATCCACTACCTTGTGGGTAAGGTATGGGTAAACCCTTATTGAAGATGAATCTAAATGGATATAATGTCCATTAGTACCCATGTTGAGTAAGGGTCTACCTATGCCCTCTAAATTATCCATCTGGACCATCCTTAACTTTGATTTATCATTTACAGAAACATACACCTTTGATTTATCAGTTACAAAAACTTACACCTGTAATGAAAAACAAAAAAAAATTCCCAAATACTATTTGGGAGTGTTAATAATATATAAGTATATAATAACTCCAAATCAGAATCATAATCATATTTATAATCATAATCATAAAGATAATGATATGGAGATAATAGTCAAAGGCCACCTCTGTCCCTCATTTTCAATGATCTGATGCTTAATAAATGGAAAGCTCGTACACGGCAAAAGGCTGAGGCTGAGAGAAAAATAAAATTAATGGTCCAAGTGTGAAGGCCGTGAAGTTGAAGAGCTACTAGTAGCTACCAAATTAACTCATCATACCCAACGCGTTTCAACCTTCGCCGGCCATTTTTCAAAACCCAAATTAACATTAACTTCCAATCACACATATCCATCAACACTTCTTGTTGCACCTCTCTTCCTCTCAAATCTTTCCATCAACCACATATCCTTCATTTCCTTAGTAAATCTCTAATGGAGGTGACCGCGTATAATTCAAGCGAGGAAGAGTATTTATCTTCAAATCCGCGTCGTCGCTCACTTCAAGAGCTCGACTCTCGTTCTATCTTCTTGGCGAATCAAAAGAAAGGTGATCAAGAACACAAAGCAAATCAATCTAATAGAGGAATGGAGGTTGGGGCTTATAGCTCGAGTGCTAAAGCGCACTTGTCTTCGAACCCTCGTAGGCGTTCGCAAGAAGAGTTCAACTCTCGTCCTGCCTTTGATCTTCTCAATAACCAAAGAAAACCTCATGATCAAGCGAATCAATCTAAGGTAACGGATGTCGGTGCTTATAGCGCAAGTGGTAGAGAGCATTTATCTTCAAATCCGCGAAGACGCTCACAACAACAGTTCGACTCTCGTCCTGCCCCGGTCATGAATCAAAAGAAAGCTCAATCTAAAGATGCATCAACCAAAAATTCTCGGCCCGTATGGGATTGCGGCAGCTCACTCTATGACTCGGTCGAGCTCGACTCGTTCAAACGCCAGCTTGACTCGGCCATATCATGCAGAACCATGTCAATGCCTCATTTATCCGACCGCCGAGCTCCTCCACCTCAACAACCCACCGTCACGGCCTCCAAAAAAAAACCCTCGTCGAGCAAGCTATCTCGGTCGATTCAAAAGCTCCTACGATCTGTGTTCAAGCCAAACAAAGCGATCAGTAACAATAATAATAATAATTCTGGTGCCATTTTTAGAGTGCAAGGCGGTCAGCAATCAAACATCAAGGATGGGTTTTACGTTGTGTACGACAAGACAGGGGCGCTTAAGACAATCCCTGAGGTGGTTCCTCATGAGTTCGATTTCGGTGGTCTCTCACCGGAGATTGGGGCGTTGGTCAGGCGGACAGGGTCGGAGCGATTTACGGCTACTACTACTTCCAATATTGGTATTTCATGCGCTTAATTAATACTTTAATTAATTATATAGCTATAGAATAATACGAATTTTAAACTCAATATATTTGTATGGAAGTAACTTAGTGCTATAGCCTAGTGGTATTTCTCTTCACTTGTTATGTAGGAGATCTGGGGTTCGACTCTCGTTGGGTGATGAGATCGATAGTCAATGTTTATATTATGTAATCCCCACTCCTAATATCCTTGTATGGAAATTTGATATATATTATAGTTGGTTTATTTGTTTATATCATAATAATATCGTGCACGGATGAATGTATTAATGAGATTAATGAGATCATTCAGTAGTTTTCTAACCTTGGGGATTTTAGAGATAGGTACAAAAATTTAAGTCATAATTGAATTTAGTCCACTTATTAATTTAGGTATTTTTATCAATTTTTTATATCAATTTTACCCTTAAAATAAGTAATTGAAGCAAATTAAAATTCCT
Organism: Oemleria cerasiformis; assembly: GCA_037349345.1. NCBI lineage: Eukaryota > Viridiplantae > Streptophyta > Magnoliopsida > Rosales > Rosaceae > Oemleria > Oemleria cerasiformis. The sequence continues at coordinate 3,082,825 of JAZGTL010000018.1, forward strand.
TATTTTTGGATTCATTATTAATCCCAAATTAAAAATTTTAATATAGAACACTTTCCGTTTTATCATGAATTTTTTTTTTTTACTAAAATTATCTGCATTAAAAAAAGAAAAATTATCAAAAATTAAGAAAATATATATATTAAACCCAAATAATCATATGGAAACTACCTACATATAGAATAATAATAATTTATTGTAAATGCAAAAGAAAAGTAATTATTTCACTCCCCCAAATATTTTACTATAACTATAGGCAAAAAACTATATATACTTTTATTTACCTACAATATGGGAGATAAACGTAGTGTACTTAAAAGATAGAAATAAATTTCATTCTATTATATAACAATTCAGAAATTTTACCTGAACGGTAGGTAAAAAAACATATATACTTTTATTTACCTACTATATAGGAGATAAACACAGTGTACTAAAACGAGAAATTATTAGGTGGTATTGGAGCACCATGTCAGCTCATGGTACTCCCATTTAAAATTTGACATGTGTCTATTCTTTACATGTTGAATTTAATTTTCTTTTTACATTTTGAAATAAAATTAAAAAATCAAATAAAAAACTTCAAAACTAAAAAACCCAAAAACCATACCTTTGTCGTTCTCCTCTTTCCTCCTTTCTCGTTGTTCTTCTCACCTTGCTCTTCGGCTTGCCTTTCTCTTTCTCATTGATATTAATTAAAATAAATTTAAAATCAATAATAAGTAATATAATTCAGTAGATATTTTTTATCAACTAGTATAATATAATCCGGCCAATATAATATAGTCGGCATTTTAATCCGGTAGAGCACCAAACGCCTGACTAAATAGTCAATCTATCCGATAGATAGATTAGTCTATCCGACTGAAATAGTCAGTACAATACGGCATACCAAACGAGGCCTAGAGGCCTAAAGTTATGGATTTAAAATTTTTTTTACAACTAGCCATTTGGCTAAATTTAGTTTTCTAACATCTCTTAACAAAATAAATATATCTTTAATTTCATCATTTTTTTTCATTCAATTTTTTCTCATCTTTATTTTTTTTCATTTTTTCATCCTTCGTTTTTGTTTTCATCCTTTTCTTCTATCATATATATTTTTTTTTGCATACTTCTTATCTTTTTTCATCTTTTTATTGCATCCTTTTTATTTATTTAAGTTTTTCATCATTTTTCTTCTTTTCTTTCCATCCTTCTGTGTTTTTATCTTCTTGTTTTTTCATTTTTTTTTATTTCATCTTTATTCTCATTCTCTCTTCCCCTCTGTCAGCCATCATTTCTCTCTCCTCCACTTTTGCCGCCCATCTCTCCCCTCCTCCTTTACAACCACTATTTATCTCACCTCTTTCTCTGGCTGCCCCTTCTTCGCCCAAGTAATGTTCAAAAAACTAACAATTTCTTTAATTTGATGGATCATAGTGTTATAACTGAATTAACACAAGATTTGATTGGTTATTAATTGAATAATAATTAAATTAACAAAAGATTTTGGTGTGCTTTATGTTACTTGTAACATCCCGACCTGAAAATCCCAATTTAAATTTGTATTAGAACATTTTTGACCAAATTACCCTTATTAGAGAAGTTTCGGTTTTTCTTTTGTGGCATCTATTTAACTTCAATTTTTAATTCCCTTTTTAGTACCAATAGATAGAACTTGTTTCCATGAACGTGTGGGTGCCAACGGCACATAATTCCGACTTAAAATGAAGAAGTTATGAAAGTTTGAAGTTGTAGTGCTAATTTCGTAATTTCATATAACTATGAACAATGTTTATATTAAGGGTAACAATTTTTGACACGACTTGATAAACGACTCAAAACCCACACGAAATTTATTCGGGTCAATCCGCACGATTAAAATTTCAGGTCATTTTCGGGCTAATCCATTATGACACGTTTAATAAAATGGTGGATTTTGGGTCAACCTGTTAACTCGTATAATGACCTATTAACCCATTTAATAAACGGGTGGATTTCGGGTTAAGCTGTTAACCCGGGTAATGACCTATATATTAACATGTTTAATAAACGTTTCAGTCATTTACCCATATATCTACCTATTTACCTACCTATATACCTATTTAATCTTATAGTTTAAATAGGTTAAACATGTTAAATAGGTCATAGGTTAATTGGGTTTCGAACACGACCTATTTATTAAATGAGTTATATCGGTTACTTGGTTCAATAACAGGTCGGGTTCAGGTTGGAGATCCTTGACACGATTATTAAACCGGTCGGGTTCGGGTTGGGCATATTAGGGTAAAACAGAGTTCATGACACGACAAAAATCTAACACGACCTGACCCATTGCCAACCCTAGTTAATATATCCCTGCCCAGATTTTTGCGAAAATCGACCACCCAACTTTGGATTGCCATATCTTCGTCGTCCGGCCTCCAATTGCCGAAATTATTGGACCAAAATATTTATCTCTTCAAACTCTATCTTTCCATCAAAGGACCCAGTACAATTAACCCCTCAACTGTCCAAATTTTGGCTCGAAAGAGCCGACCAAAACAAAGTTTGAGGAAGTAAATTCAAATCTCCAAATAAATAATTAGTTTCCTAAACAATGATATTTCAAATGAAGTTATTCAAATTCCTTCATTTGAAATTCAAATTCAAATCCAGATCTTTGTTCCCAAATGGAGCTTCGTTTATAAGGATTTCTATATACGTATTTCGTTTTTTAAAACCTCTTATTTAATACTATATTTACTTATAAGTAATAAAAATTTGATACAATCGAGATATAATAAGTGAGCTGGTTAAATATTTGCATTCAAAATCTCGTAAGAAAAAGAAAAATTCAACTACAATAAAAGAGTACCACAACCCAACTACATTAAACAAAAATATAGTCGCCACCATTGATCTGATTATTTAGTTCTATATATATGGCTCAGATCTAAAAACTGAAAAAAATATAAAATATTTGTATGACATCATCATTTAGTAATCTAATTATAAAAGTCGGTAAATAGTAATAATAGAAACAAACTTTATTAGTGTTATAATTATAATTATAACACTACAATCTCACTTTATGTATCTCACTATATATGGCGCACGATGTGATGATCCATATTATCTTTTTTTTTAATCGTCCATATCATCATTTTTTAATTATCTATCTCAAAAAAAAAATCAAACATAAAAATTTAAAACATTTAAAACATAAAATAAAAATTAATAACAAGAAAACCCTAAGAACTCAATTATTATTCTCTCTTTTATAGACTCTAAACCCTAACCGCACATAGCCGTCGACTCCACCACCAAGATGGCGCCGTTGACTCCATATTTGAATGCCCAGGCATGCTATGTTACTGAGTTCTTAATATATCTTCGGACACAAATCCAGCAATCTTCAATGGGTCAAATATGTTGTATCATTCTAGGCCTCTAGTTGGTTCATTAACAAAGTGATTGTAGAACCATTAATAATTGCGCTTACTTGGTAGAAGTTGTGCATTTTCTTTGATTGAAGGAGTGATCAATGTTTTCTTTTATAATTACTTGAATAGTTGAATATCTACGCCATGGATCCCTTTCTAGACATGTACACACAGAGTGAAACAACTGTCTTTCCATGATCTCCTTATATTGTTGATTTTGCACATGCAATTATACAACCGCAATGCCTAGCTTGGTGGTGGAGTCGACCACTATAGAATCTTCAAAAGGGAGAATAATAATTGAGTTTTTAGGATTTTATTATTATAAATTTTTATTTTTTGTTTTACATTTTTATCCTTGATTTTATTTTTATTTATTTTGAGATAGGTATTTAAAAAATGATAATATGGATTGTCATGTCGTGCGCCATATATAAGTTACAAAAAGTGAGATTATTAGCGTTATTGTAATTATAAATAGTTGGTAAATATCTCAATAAAAAGAGTTACTTATTTTTACTACTATTAATTTTTTTCATTATTTATAAGTAAATGTGTTATATATGACAAAAAAATAACAATAATGATATAACATTCACAAACGGGCCTTAAAAAAGTAATCAACTAAATAAACCTATTTGTCCATGAAAAATAAATAAATAAACCTATTTGTGAAATATAATAATGGAAAGTGACGATAGAGATGCACAGTTGGTGAAGTGCATCTATCCAAAATATCTGGATCGATGATCATCATATACAAAGATGATCTAAGCCGTTTGAATACATTCAAAGATACCTTAATTAGATGATCGTATTGATGACGATGATGATGATGAAGATAAAATAGAAAATAATAAAAAAATAAAAATAAAAAGATCAGGCAATGGGCCCCCAATTTAATGAAGTGGGTGATTGGGCCCAAAGGTTATGAAGGGCATTCATGAGACGTGTAGCTCTATCAAAGTAGGTAAGCTTCTGAAATTTGAGGTCGAGGATATATCAATGGCAGTTTAACACACGGTCCTCTCCTAACATGCATCAAAAAGTAAGTAGGGTATATGAGCTATATACATATATAATGCAAGTACACTGGGCTTTTTGATTAAATTTTCATAATTCCAAAAATACTCTTGTAAAATTAATTTATTCAAAAATGAAGGATTTAATTAATGAGGGTAAAATAGTAAAAATAGGTTAAATTTCTCATAATTTCCAAAATATCCTTACTTCACAAATTTATTAAAAAAATGAATGATTTAATAAGTAAGGTCAAAATAGTAAAAATAAAAATATATTAATTAAAGAGTAAAAATCTATATATATAAAGCCAAAACTTGAATTTGGTTAAATTTTCAATAAACCTAAAAAAACCTTTGGTTGAAGAAAATATTAAAGAAAAGACAATCTAATATATTAAAGGTAAAATGGTCAAATATATATTGATTCTTTGTTTTTGGTTATCATAAGTAGGGGTAGGGACGGTTTGGATCGATGCGGATGTCATCCAATTCCAATGTAAACCGTTAAAGGCTTAATAGTTTGATACGGTTTGAATTTTCAAAAAATAGAATTGAAACCGTTCTAATCCAAATCATTATCAACGGTTTGATTTGGATCGGTTTGTACGGTTTAGACATAAAATTTTCATGCAATTGTACACTAAAAAGACTCATCCAAAACATTGTTTTTGGAAATTCCACCATTCTCATCAAGATTTCATTTATTCACATCAAAATTTCATTTATTCGCATGAATATTTCATTCATACATATCAACAAATTAAAATTTTCAACATTTTAAACTTCGAAATATGACGGGTTATGTTTAAATATAATTTAAATTCAAAAGTAGCACAAAATGGGTAAGGATTAAGTGAGGTAGAATATGTAATAAACACTTATATTAACATATTATAGAAAGAAAAATATTAACTAACAAATATAAATAAATAAGAACCTTAACGGTTCGGTTTCGAATTCAACGGTTTTTAAAATGAAAATTCAAAATCAAACCGTTACTAATGAAACGATTTGGATTTTCAAATCATTTGACTTTTATCCGGTCAAATCCAAACAAAAGTGCCAATAATGTTTTGAATTAAAAATCGGTTTCCGATTTCAACGGATTTATACTCACCCCTAATCATCAGGGCATGCTTTGGTTGTATTTTCTTCCACATACCCACATTTACTTCCTTTTTTAGTTACCAAAGCAAAACAAACTCTACGAACATGGAACTACTAGCATCCATTTACATTGATTTTTTTTTTTCATTTGTGTTTACAAATAGAAATTAAAAATTAAAAATTGTAATCACATTTTATATATTAAAATAATACAAATTGACAAACGAATATATAATAAATTTAAGTATGTTTAAAGTAGTGATATAAAAATATCTCACGCACACATGTGCTAATTTATTATTTAGTTGTGAAATCGCGTGTTGCGAGTTGAAATGCCTGTTGTAGGCGTGTGAAGAGGATAGTATAATATAATTGGCCCAAGTACTTCAATTCAAAACTTCAAAGTTTTATATTACTTTTTTTTTTTTTTTTTGTATTGGAGTCCGAAGCAAGAAACTATTATAATTAAGGAGACTGAAAAACCGAACCAACTAGGAAACCTATTCAGTTCGATCCAATTTTATTGTTTTTCGGGTCAATCACTGCAGAAAACTGAACCAAACCGAATTATTTGGATGGAAAAAAAAATCCCATAAAAATATAACTCAAACTGAACATTTGAATTAAATATATATATATTTTTATTTTTTCACGTGACATTACATAATTGGTTGTTTACATATTATAACGTGGACAATGCACGTTACCATGCCAAATCAAGAGGTGCCCTAAAAGGCTAAAACATATTAGCATTATGGAAGTGTTAAGTGAGATATTTGGACATATAAAGCCTTGAACGTAGTACATTTGAATGAGCTTTAAACTCATTATTAGAATTTTGAAATTCTTATGAATTCGATCTTTCTATTAATTGGATTCATAGTTTACAGCTATTTTTTCATTGGTGAATAAGAATTCTAATTTTCATAAATATGATATTTGGTTATATAGTTATATATAAATTGAGCTGAAAATGATGCCGCTGAATATATAAATTGGCCTACACATGTAGCTAGCAACCCAAAAACAGAAACCGACCTAATTCGAATTGATTTAGTTGAGTTACAAAACCGAATAGTTTCACCTTGAGGTGGTTTGATTTTGGTTTGAAATAATAAAAATTAGAAAACCCTGAGTTTATTTGTAGTTTGAGCAAAAATTAAACCCTAATATGTATCCACCTTTAATATAGATAGCCATGAGAGTATCTGCGTCAGGAGACCGCCTCGATCGCCATTTAGGGGGCCCAAATATTAATTTTTTTTGCATATATAAAATAAATAATATATATTAAAAATGTAAGTTTCTTAAACACCAATGTTCGAATCTCATTTTTCTTTATCATCTACATTTGAAGAGTATTATTATTTGAACATACTTATTTGACTATATTATTTGATACATTTGATATGACATTATATTTACTCACAAAAAATAAATACATCAAGATTATTATCAATACAAAATGAATTAATTTATTAACATTGCATCCCTCTGACACATAAAATAAGTCATTTAATATATATGACCAAATTAACCCTAAATTTTGCAGCATAAGAAAGGAGAAAGTGTTATATTATATAAGACAAACTACATAAAATCCCCCAAATTATAGGGGTAATTTCAAGTTCATACCCTAACTATGAAAATTTTCATTTAGGTACCCAAACTATATGGTCATCAACAAATCACTACCTATGTTAGGTTTTCCATCCAAATTACCGTTAAAAGTACACGTATCAACATTTTGGTCCAGTCAGCTCATGAGTTGGCCAAAATTAGAAGGGCATTTTCTTCCCAAATTTTCTCATCTTAATTTTCCTCATAATCTTTACCAATCATCCTCATCATCTTCATCATTCTCATTATCCCTAGATTGAAACCCTTCTCCAGATTAAAACCCCTCATCATCGACAAAGACATCAAAAGACCCAATCATCATCGACTCAGGCGATCTTGCCGAAGGGAGATGAGGGGTTTCAAAAACGAAAACCCAATTTCAAAAACTCAGAAAGATTGAAAAAAGAGAACATAAAACACAAAAGGGGAAAAGTCCAAAATTACCAATACAGAGCAGTTATGACAGCCCCAGACGAAAGCGGCAAAGCTCCATTACTCAAAATCTTAATAGCAATCGCACTACCAATTGTTAGAGAAGTTAGATTAAAACAAACTTAGGTTTTATGGTTATATAAGTTGTAGGCCAGATGTGATATGGTTAGACCAGCTGTAGGCTAGCTGTGATTAGTTGTTCCACCTGTGTAGGTTGTTAGTATGATCTGTGTGTGTGAGCCGTGTGTGATTGGTAAAGATGTTAGTATTAGAATTCTATATAAATAGAAGTGTATAGCAATGTCTGTAAGTTAACAATCAATATAAGTATATGAGATTTTCCTTTTCCAAAACTCTCAGATCTTTCTCGATTCTACTTTCATCCCTAAGCTACCATTTTATCATTTGGTGCCATAATTTCTATTATGGTATCAGAGTGTTAAGCTCGCTGCTCATGATCCTTGCAATTAGACCTTTCTCTGCACAAATCTTCATGCTCCGATTCTTCAATTTTCTGGTACTTCGACTCCTCAAACAATTTCTTTTATTCTTCGATGTTCCGCTGCTTCGACTCCTCAAATCCTCAAGCTCCGACTCCTCAAATCCTCAAACCTCGACTATCTACTGCTTCGATTTTTCAACTTCTATGCTGCTTCAATTCTCCAATTCTCTGCTGCTTCGACTCCTCAAATCCTCAAGCTCCGACTCCTCAAATCCTCAAACCTCAACTCTCTGCTGCTTCGATTTCTCAACTTTGCTACTGCTTCGATTTCTCAACTTCTCTGCTGCTTCGACTCTTCGTCTCTCAGCTTCTTCGATTTCTACCTTCTTCAAGCTCAATTGCAGAGATAAGTGATTTACTTCTTACACTTTCCTGTTTGAATCTCATCTCATTGAGGTACTTGCGTATTAGGTTACCTAGTTTGCGTTCTTGCATCTTCTTTCTGAAGAAACCTTATATAGTCTTAAAATCAGTGTGTTGATTTTCTCTAATGGCATCGGAAATGGATCTTCTTAAATGCGACGGAATTTATGTCAATGAAATTAGATGACACCAATTATATCTCTTAGAGTGTTAAAATTCAACGTTTCTTGAAAGGATTTCACTTGTTTGGGTATTTGGATGGTTCGTGTACATTTCTTGTGTCTACTGATGCATCCTATTAGAGTTGGATTGACAAAGATGCTGCATTGCTAAACATGATAATTGCCACTATCTCTGAAGATGCTTTCACAGAAATCATGAACTGTGAGTCCTCCCGCGAGGCATGGCTTACCTTGAAAGACCGGTTTTCTTCATTGTCTGAGTCCAATCTCATGCAACTTAAGACTAATATCCAAACTATACAGAAGGAATCATATTCTATCGAGACATACCTTAGCAAGATTCGGTTTGCTAGGCAACAATTGGCTAGTGCTGGAGTTGATATGTCTGACAAGGATGTAATTTTGATCACTCTCAATGGCTTGCCAACAGACTACCATCCTTTTAAGTCCCATATTCGTGCACGTCCTATTCCTATTACTCTCACTGAGCTCAGGACCCTCTTGTTAGCAGAAGAAGCAGATCTTGCCAAGGTTTCAACTCAAGCCTCTCTTCTTACAGCTATGGTTGCTACCAAGGAGACTAGTGTTTCTCAGGTGCAATCTTCTCAGTCACAGTCTTCTGGTGTGACATCTTCATATCAACCTGGATGGCAAGATTGCAATCAATCTGGATGGCATGATTCCAATAGGCAAGGAAATTGGCAAGGAAGAAACAGCTATCGAGGGAGAGGAAGAAACAATGGCGGCTATCGTGTCAACTGTGGTGGCTATTATCAAGGCTATAACCATGGAGGATACAACCAAGATGGTGGATACAATCAAGGTTACAATCATGGTTATAATCACCACACTGGCTATAATTAGAATTATGGCCATCCTTCTCAAAATGGTGGTGGATATAATCAATACCAGTTTGGACCTTCTACTTGAAACGGTTACTTCTCTAACCAAGCACTGCCACAGGGATATTCTGGTTACAATAACCAGATGTAGCAACCAGGGCCTCAGTTATTTCCTTCACAGTTTTCTGTTGTTCCAAATTCAAACCCTGGTGTCCTTGGTGCCTCACCTCAGTTCTTGCCCACTAGTCCCTCTCTAGTGTGTCAATTATGCAAGCTTCCAGGGCATGCAGCTCTTGAGTGTTTAACTACTAAATCAGGAACTCAGCCTCAGGCGTACTCAGCAGCTGCCAACTATGAATTCAATGATCCTAATTTTTGGTTGGCAGACACTGGTGCTACCAACCATATGGTGTCAGATGCATCTCATCTTCAACATGCTCAGACATCATCCAAGTCAAGTATCTCAATAGGAAATGGTGCCATTTTACCTATTGCTAATGTTGGTTAAGTTTCTATGCCTATATCTGATCATGTTTTTCATTTAAGGAATGTGCTTCATGTGCCACACCTTGTTCACAATCTGCTATCTGTTCACAAAGTCTGTTTGCATAACAAATGTCAAATGTTGTTTGATGCAACCTATCTTCGTATTCAGGATCCACTGGGGAGACTTCTGTACAAGCTTCCTAGTGTTGATGGCCTTTATCCTCTTCCCATGAAACTGCCTTATTCTCCCTCATTCTCATCATCTCCAGTCACTGGCTATGTTGGTTAGAAGGTACTTTCTTCTCTTTGGCATCAAAGACTGGGTCATCCTGCAAATCCCATTCTATCAACTATGCTCACTCAAGCACAGATTTCATCCTCGTCTGATATCCGGTCTCATGTATGTCAACCATGCCTTCAAGGCAAAGTGTCCAGATTGTCCATTCCTTCTTCTGAACATAGAGCTTCTGTACCTTTTCTAAAAATTCACTCTGATGTATGGGGTCCAAGTCATTGTCCCTCAATACTTGGTTATAGGTACTATGTTTTTTTCATTGATGGATGTACACGGTTTTCTTGCCTTTATCCCTTAATAATGAAATCTGATGTTTACTTAGTCTTTGTGAAGTTCTACTCTTACATTTTGAACTATCTTGAGAAATCTATTAAAATCTTTCAAAGTCATGGAGGGGGTGAGTTTGTGAACAATTCCATGCTTGTTTTCTTTGCTTCTAAGGGTATTTTGCATCATAAATCATGTCCACAAACTCCTCAGGAAAATGGCCTTGCTGAGAGAAAACATAGGCATCTCATTGAGACCACTATTACTTTGCTTCAAGGTGCCTCTATGCCTTCTAACTTCTGGTTTCATGCCTGTTCTACTACTAATTATCTCATAAATCGTATGCCCACAGTTGTTCTTAATATGAAGTCACCATTTCTTCTTCTGGTTGGCACTCACCCTTCTCTCATGTCTCTCACAATTTTTGGATGTACTTGTTATCCTTACCTTCGACCCTATACTAAAAACAAACTTGAACCTCGAACTCTTCAATGTGTTTTTGTTGGATACACTCTTGATTACAAGGGGTACCTTTGGTATCATATCCCTACTAAGAAAACCTATATCTCTCGCCATGTGATATTTGATGAAACACAGTTTCCCTTTTCTAGGCACGAGTCCTTAATTGTTTCTCATGATCCAAGCTTTATGAACCAACCTAGTTGTACACCATTGTCTACTATATGTTCTTCTCCTGTCAGGTTGTTCTCACACGGCATACAGGTTGCTTTTGAGTAAGAGCAGAATGCTCATTCACTTCCTGTCACACTGTCCACTCCTGCAATACCATCTGCAACCTCTGACTCAGTTCCTCAGTGTTCAGGACTGCCTACACAAGAAACTCAGACTGAACCTGCTGTATCCTCCACACTAGAAACTCATATTGCACCTCAAATAGGTTCACTGGTTGTTGGTGATTCTCCCAGCTCAGTGCATTATGACTCTTCTATAGTAGTTCATACTCATCCCATGGTGACCAAGTCCAGAAATGGTATTACTAAACCCAAGAGGAAGGGCTTTCTTGTTCTACACATTACCACTCCATCAGCTAGTTCTCTCATTAAACCTAAGACTTAAAAGTAGGTTTTCCTTGTTCCGGAATGGCATAAGGCAATGAAAGAGTAGTTTTCAGCTCTCCAACTTCAACATACTTGGAATCGCATACCACTACCTACTCATAGAGGTGTCATTGGCTGCAAATGGGTGTTTAAACTCAAGAGAAATGCAGATGGGATAGTCGCAAGGCACAAGGCTCGTTTGGTTGCCAAAGGCTATCTTCAAGAGGCTGACATTGATTATGACGAGACTTTCAGTCCTGTGGTGAAACATACTATGGCTAGATTAGTTCTTGCCTTGGCTGCCCAATTTAAATGGCAACTCAGACAGCTTGATGTTAAGAATGCCTTTCTCCATGGATTGTTGAGTGAGGAGGTGTATATGGATTAGCCCCCTAGCTTTGTTCACTTTAAATTTCCTCATCATGTTTGCCAATTGGAAAAGTCCCTTTATGGTTTGAAGCAAGCTCATCGGGCTTGGAATGCTCGATTTACAGCTCATATGCTCAAGTTGGGTTTTGTACAATCTGTTTTTGACTCAGCTTTGTTTCTCTTTCATCGTTGAGCTGTGTTACTTCTTGTTCTGTTATATGTCGATGACATTAAACTCACTGGCAATGATCTTGCTGCTATGACACGGTTGGTGACAGCTTTGGGACATGAATTTGATATGAAGGATCTTGGTATTCTCTCTTATTTTCTTGGCCTTCACATGTGCTATGAGGCGAATGGATTGTTTATCAATCAGGGTAAATATGCATATGATCTATTGACTAAAGTTGGCATGTCTCAGTGTAGTCCAGTCTCTACTCCTCTGGTCCCAGACACTAAGCTACTCATTCATTATGGCACATTGATTCCTGATCCTTCATTTTATCGCAGTGTCGTGGGAGCCTTGCAATACTTGACATTCAGTAGACCAGACATTGTTTTTGCAGTCAATATAGTCTGCCAGTTCATGCATGCTCTTACGGATATGCATCTGGTTGCTGTTAAATGAATTATGCGTTACATTCGTGGTACCATTGATTTTGGTATTCATTACACTTTAGGGCCTTTACATCTTCAAGCCTTTTCGGATGCAGATTGGGGTGGTGATCCGAATACTCGACGTTCTACTTCAGGTCATAGAGTATTCTTTGGTCGCAATCCTATATCGTGGGGTGCCAAGAAACAATCCACGGTGTCTCGTTCTTCGGCTGAAGCTGAGTACCGTGCCCTCGCCACTACTGCCTATGAACTTCAGTGGATTTCTTATCTCATGCGCGATCTCCATCTGGTTCTTCCTCGCACACCGTTGATTTGGTGCGACAGCCTTTCTACCATTCAGATGGCTCACAACCCTGTGTGCAACGACCCGAAAATTTAATTATTGAAATTTTGTAAATTATTTTGCAAAAAGATGAATTTACCCTTGGTTGTTAAGGGGCGTGAAAGTCAAATTTTGTTTCGAGACACTTTTAGCTGTGTTTCGGGTACCGTTGCGTAGGTCTCAAACTTACCAGTTCGTAGACAGGCGGCACGCAGGAAACAGAGTTCTTGTGGGCATGGCTAGGGTTTTGGGACGTTCCGAACTGGATTTTGATGGTTTTGAGGCCGTAGGAGTTCGTTTAGAGCCCCGGTTAGGCAATCCTAGCGGTAACGGTTGACCATGGAGCAGGTTTTGAGCTCGGGAGGTAAAGGTAGTTGGGTCAATATTGTGTCAAGAGTTCCTTGGGGCTAGAGCGTCCATGATTTGGTATTTTATTCACGCTGTGAACGGACTAGGGTTCCGAGATTGCATGGGTATGCATACTTCTAGGTATTGGGATTGCATGGGTATGTATACCATGGGATTCTTCGATGATTGGCGTGGAGGGTGTTTTTCTCCGCTACATTGTTGAGGGTTCTCCGATTGGCGTTAGAGGGTATGTCTCCGCCAGATCGTCGAGGAGTTCTCCAATGTTGGCGTTCGAGGGATCTTTCTCCACCATATCGTTGAGGTCTAAGATAGCTCTGGTGGAGTCGAAATATCGAGTTATCACTCGGGGGCTCAGGACGAGCCGGGATATCGAGTTATCACTCGGGGGCTCAAGACGAGATGGGATATCGAGTTATCACTCGGGGGCTCAGGACGAGCCGGGATGTCGAGTTATCACTCGGGGGCTCAGGACGAGCCGGGATATCGAGTTATCACTCGGGGGATCAGGACGAGCCGGGATATCGAGTTACCACTCAGGGTGCTCTGGAGGAGCAGGGATATCGGGTTCGACTCGGGGCGAGTCAGTGAGACTCAATTCAACCAAGTCTGGTTCCTTCGTCATCGGGGTCAGTGGGATGGTGTAGGCGGTGACCTAGATTGACGAGCCAGTTGTCTTGTGTTATTACAGTAGAGGTTTCAGCAGTGTTTGACCTACTGACAATTGATGTCAGAGCATGTTACCTTTTCGGACCACCACTATTCCGAGGTTTCGGTGGTGACCTGTAAGCTATCCTGCGTCTGACAGGTAGGTGTGGTCAGTAAGTACAGAGAGATTCTGTTGGAAACTCTGTAAGGTTTATTTAATATATTTAAGGATAAAGGGTATTCCTGGTATTAAATTTTGAGGAAAAAGAGCTGTTAGACAAGATAAGGGCTTTTCACGAATTTCGAGGCGAAATTCGGGAGGGGTCCTTACATTGTGTTCCATGGACGAACAAAGCATGTTGAGATTGATGTCCATTTCATTCGAGAACGTGTACAGGCCAAGGTACTTCGGTTAGCCCATGTCTCCTCTGGTGATCAGCTAGCTGACATTATGACTCATGGTCTGCATACTCCTAAGTTTGAGTTTTTTAGAGACACTTTCATGCTTTGCAAGCCCATCATTCGATTGCGAGCGGATGTTAGAGAAGTTAGTTTAAAACAAACTTAGGTTTTATGGTTAGATCAGTTGTAGGCCAGCTGTGATATGGTTGGACCAGCTGTAGGCTAGCTGTGATTAGTTGCTCCACCTGTGTAGGTTGTTAGTATGATCTGTGTGTGTGAGCCGTGTGTGATTGGTAAAGATGTTAGTATTAGAATTCTATATAAATAGAAGTGTATAGCAATGTCTATAAGTTAACAATCAATATAAGTATATGAGATTTCCTCTTCCAAAACTCTCAGATCTTTCTCGATTCTACTTTCATCCCTAAGCTACCATTTTATCATTTGGTGCCATAATTTCTATTACCAATAACCTCATGTATATCAGCTCCAATCAAAGCAAGCTCCGCCATTACCCAAAGCACCATTCTCGCCCAATTCGGGTACTCCTCCCTGCACAGCTTAGCCAAGTGTCGCCCAGTCGCCACACCGAGCCAAACCAACAATAGCTGAACCAATAGCCCCATAGCCGTGGCCCACATAAGAAGCCATAACAGTGAGTTTTTGGCAATCGTACATGCCTGAAGATTGCCTTCTAAATTTTCGTGATCGAGGAACGTGATGCTCATCAAGAAGCCAAGACCGGTAAACAGCCATAGCTTCTTCCACGAGAATGGCGGCATTTTGACTCTGTTGTCTTCGACTTCGTCGATTCCAACCACGTGAACCTTATTGGCCGAGTCGTAGGCCGTTTGGAGTTTGAAACCCCTCATCATGTTCATCATTTTGAGTTTGTGGGTTAGTTTAGTTTGTTGGGTGATGATTGGGTCTTTTGATGTCTGAGTCGCTGATGAGGGGCTTTAAATTGGGGAGGGGTTTCAATTTGGGTAGTGATTTCAATATGGGGATGATGAGAATGATGAAGATGATGAGGATAACTTAAGAAGATTACGAGGAAAATTAAGATAAGAAAATTTGGGATGAAAATGCCCTTTTAATTTTGGCCAAATCATGAGCTGATTGGACCAAAGAGTTGTCACGTTTACTTTTAACGGCAATTTGGATGGAAAACCTAATAGATGTAGTGATTTGTTGATGACCATATAATTTTGGTACCTAGATGAAAATTTTCATAGTTGGAGTATGCACTTAAAATGACCCTTATAATTTGAGGAGTTTTATGTAGTTTGTCGGATATATAGCTCGAAGACGTAGAACAAAAATGTGGCTAGACAGGAGAGAGGTCAACAGCAGCAAGAAAAGGAGACTGACCCATATAGGTGCGAGGTTCGGAACCCAACAACGAGAAACTTGACTTAATTTACGTGTATGTTTAACAACACGCAAATCGTAATGATGATTGAGAGAGATTTGAAGGAGGAAGGAGCACATGAAATGAAAGTCTGTGGCCGGCAATTAGGCATAATAATCATCATTTGAAATCATTTTTTTTTTGGATGCAATTTGAAATAATTATTGATGAAGACCGAAGTATATATATATTAGAAAATTCTACAGAGAGTACAGTATCACATAAGTTGGCACCCATCGTGCTTCACTGGCTAGCCTATATATATATATAACTATAATTGCACATCGATGAGTTGCCAACCATCTGACTTGTATTTAATTAGTTCACGTTTGCATGAGGTGAGTGATGATGCACTCTTCCCAGTTTCAAAGGGAAGTTATAAATTGGTTCTTGCCTTCCCTTCCTGGTATGCATACGTGATATAATATTCAAAGCTTAAAAAATATATAAAATATTAGGAAATATTATTGTAAATTAATTCTTTCCTATAAGTTAAGATTTGATAAATCCCATAAATAGTGGGTAATCTCATTATAGCCGAAACGTTAGGTTCAGACTTTTAACTTACTAGGTTTTTACTCTACGTTTTTGTATATTTTACCTATCACCCGAATGAAAGGCAATTCAGCCTCAATTACCAGTTTAATTATTTGGCATGTTATCACAGCAATAATTATGTATTTGTTTTTTTTTCAACAAATCTAGCATTTCTTTTTCAACCAAACTAGCGAAGCAGGGCAGAATCAGATTCATCACCATCAGCAAAAAATACCCAATTCAAGCGGCAACAATTCATCCATGGATCCTTCAAATCCTTACTATGTTCGTCAATTCGATCATTCTGGTTATACATTGGTTCCAATAAAATTAAATGGGGCCAATTATTCATCCGGGAGTCAATCCATGAAAAAAAAAATTGGCTTTATTGATGAGACAATTCAACCACCGTCTTCAACAGAACAACCAACATAATTTGCTTTATGGAATCAGTGCAATAGAACGATCCTTTCATGGTTTGCTCGCTCCGTAGAACCCGACTTAGCCAAAGGAGTTGTCCATGCCAAGACAGCTCGTCAAGTTTGTGAAGATTTCAAAGATCAATTTTCTCAAAAGAATGCCCCAACAATTTACCATATTCAGAAAACATTTGCATCTCTCTCACAAGGTTCCATGACGGTTTCAGTATATTTTACCACACTCCGAGGTCTTTGGAATGACCTAGATGCACATCGCACTCCTCTCACTTGCAATCAGATGAAAGCACACCATGAACAAAATCAAGAAGACTGGATGATGCAATTTCTCATGGGATTAAATGATGTTTACAACAGCGTGCGTAGAAATATCCTCATGATGAACCCGCTGCCTAATGTCCGTCTAGCATACTCACTCTTCATTCATGACGAAACACAACGCCAGATGACATCAATATCAACAAAGAATTTCTCTATTTCTGCTGTCGTTGATAGTAAGCCCAACAATTTCTCCAACAATTCTCAAAATTAGCATTGTACTTTTTGTGACAGAGACGTACCTGTCATTGAGAATTGTAGGACTTTAAAATTTCGATGTAAGTTAAGTGACTGGAGAGGTATCATACTAAGGACCACTGCAGATACAAACATGGCACTTGGACTGAAAATCGTGCCCCTGGGACCCACAACAGCCGATCCAACCAGTAAAGCTAGTAAGGCCTTACGCGTTTCAAGTACTATCTAAGCGAATGATTATATGCTTTGTGGAAATGTCTCAATTTTATGAAAATCTGCTTACTCGTCTCAAGTACTATCTAAGGGCTGATTATAGACTATGTGAAAAATCTTACACGTCTCAAGCACTATCTAAGGGCTAATTATAGGCTATGTGGAAATTAAATCTGCTTATGCATCTCAAGCACTATCTAAGGGCAAATTATAGCGTATGTGGAAATAACGTGTGGGTATTAGGGAGGGGAATTACAATATATGCATTGGGTATTGACCTCGTGCTTTACAATAGTCAAACTCGAGACTTTTCATATAACGTGTAGACAAAAATACTATTTGGCCATAACACTAAATAACGTACACATAAATTTTAAAATATTAAATATAAATAAATACATATTATAGTTTTAAGAAAAAAAAATATCATGAAATATCAACGAATTTTAACATGAAATGATACCAATATAAAAGTTATCATAAACTGCAATCACAGACCAATGATACACAAAATCAAAGAAATTAGGAATAGAAAATTACATTTTCTTGACTTTTGGCTAGGTTAAAAAACAACAGAAAGAAAAAATGCAAACGCATCAATAGAAACAAACTTAAAAAATCGTCAAAGCACAGACAAAAGCCACGCACTATCTGTCGTCACACCATGAACTTGTGGCAACAAAGATTCCCACCCTCTTCAAAATACTCACAAAACCTTCTTTAAATACTTAGCTTATCATTTCATATATTCATCATCAAACCCTAGATGCCGCCATGGAACTCACCAAGCCACCCCATGTCCTCATTGTCCCAACTCCAGGCATAGGCCATATCATTCCCCTCGTCGAATTAGCCAAACGACTTGTCGTCCACGGCTTCACCCTCACATTCATCATCCCAAACGACGGGTCGCATTTGGCACCCCAAAAGAAGGTCCTTGAAGCCGTCGACGACCCTCGCTCCATATCCTACACCTTCCTCCCACCTGTCAACTTCGATGACCTCCCGGACGACGCCATGGTCGAGACCAAAATCGGTCTCACTCTGACTCGGTCCCTCTCGGCTCTACGAGACTCAGTGAAGATCTTAGCTGAGTCTACTCGGCTTGTGGCACTTGTTGTTGATCTTTTTGGTATCGACGCTTTTGATGTGGCCAATGAATTCCACGTGCCCCCCTACATTTTCTTCCCAACTAACGCTATGGGTTTGTGGCTTATATTTCAATTACCAACCCTTGATGAGACCACATCTTGCGAGTTCAAGGATCTGCCCGAACCGGTCCAGCTTCCGGGTTGTGTGCCCTTGCATGGTCGAGATTTTTTCGACCCGGCTCAGGATCGGTCCAATCCAGCCTATGAAGCAGTAGTTCGAATGTGCAAGAAGTACAGGTCGGCTGCTGGGATCATGGTGAACAGCTTTGTGGATTTGGAACCGGGTGCTTTCAAGGCGTTCAAGGAACAAGGGAAAGATCTTCCCCCGGTTTACCCGGTCGGGCCGGTGATCAAGACCGGTTCGGCAGATGGGCTTGATGGGAATGAGTGCTTGGAGTGGCTTGACAAGCAACCCAATAAGTCTGTTATATTTATTTCATTTGGGAGTGGTGGAACTTTCTCACAAGAGCAAATGAATGAGTTGGCCTTGGGGCTGGAATTGAGTGGGCAGAGGTTTATTTGGGTTGTCAAGAGCCCAAATGAGACAGCTAAAAATGCCAATTATTTTAGTGTTCAACCAAGTGAGGACCCTGTAGGGTTTCTACCAAATGGTTTTTTGGAGAGGACCAAAGAGGTGGGTTTAGTGGTGCCCATATGGGCCCCACAGGTCCAAGTGCTGGGTCATAGGTCAACGTGTGGATTCCTGACTCATTGTGGGTGGAACTCAACCCTAGAGAGCATTGTGAATGGAGTGCCTTTGATTGCTTGGCCGCTCTATGCCGAGCAGAAGATGAATAAAGTATTGTTGGTGGATGGATTGAAGGTTGCATTGGGGGTTAAAATGAATGAGAAGGGCATTGTGGAGAGCCAAGAGATTGTCAAGTGTGTTAGGGGTTTGATTGAAGGAGATGAAGGAAAATTAGCAAGGAAGAAGATGGAAGAGTTCAAAGAGGCAGCCAAAGTGGTTTTGAGTCAAGAAGGTTCATCTACAAAGTCACTTGCTGAAGTGGCTCACATATGGAAGGGCCTTAAGAACTAATTGATTAACCCAATGTGTCTGTCAATTAGTGCTTTCATTTTCATAAAAAAACTTGAATGAACATGTTTATTTAATTTTTTATTTAAGTTTTGGCATTGTCCCATTTTGTTTTTACAAAAGATTTTAAGAAAGGAGTATTTTGAATACATGCAAGATTCTTTTCCAAATTCGACCCTGGACTCGGTAAGTGAGTGGCCTACATATATAGGCTTTTGAGGAAGAGAAAGGCTTGTAGGAGCAAATAAATACATTACGGATGCACAGTTGGCAGATTTTTTATTTTTTATTTATTTTTATTTATTTAATTTTTTTTTTTTATGCTAGTTCAAGCTTATTCGTGGGTATAATTAATGAATACTATGACGTAAAATATATATTAAGTTATTTATAGCGAATCAGATTGAAATTATAGTGTCATCATTCACTAAATAGAAACCAAATATATATAATCATTCCATGCTAGTAATGGGAGAGATAAATGTGAATATGAGTAAATTGATTGCATGTACATCTAACCTAGTGCCTCATTTTTATATCGAAAAAGAAAATTCTTAGCCGTGACCGTAGGTCCGAAGGGTGAGACTAATCCCCGTTCTCAATCTTAACATGGCTTTACCCAATCCGGTGGCCAAAGGGACCTCCAATGGTCTCGAACTCCAGACCTCCCTGCTTTTCTTTGGATAACAAGTTGGGACGAGAATCACTGGGGTAGCCCCATAGTTTTATTTAATAGTTATTTGAAACTAATGAAGTCCAAAGTAGATCCATATCTACAATATATATATATATATATATATATATTTATTTAATAGTTATTTGAAACTAATGAAGTCCAAAGTAGATCCATATCTACAATATATATATATATATATATATATTTAGGAAATGTACGTTAATTCATAGATACTGATAGAAAATCATATATGATTTTGCGGTGCATTTCAAAGTAGTCTTATTAAAACTTTGCTAGAGATTTCAACCTAGTTCAAAGAAAAGAGTGCCACACATACGCTAGTTACAAGTTCATAATGTCTTCCAAAGTTCATAATGTCTTCCAAAACTAAGTTAGCTATTACATCCGTAGGTTTTTCAAACCAAATGATATCTTCAGTCGAACGAAGTCCCATTCGAGCTAGACGGTCATTTACTTGCACCTATTGCAAATCTAAAAACCCAAATATATATGAGAGAAATTAGATGAGATATGTGAGAAAATGCATATCAAAGATGAAAACAATAAAAAATAAAAAATAAAAAATAAATAAGAAATTGAAAAGTATTTTTAAATTGTTATTATTTTTCAATTTTTAGTCTCATGTTTTCTTCAAAATAAAGAAAATCGAATGTATATGAAATAAAAATTTCAAAGTGGAATTAAGCAACTCAAAATAGTCTTCTATAGTTTTTAGTTTTCATTTTTTACCTTAGTTCTCACTTCTCACGTCTTATTTCGATTTCTATTCTTCATTTCTTTTGTATATTTTTCCAGTCTCTAACAAAAAAGTAAAAACTAAAATTAAAATTGCTCTAGCATGAGAACAAAATAGTAATTAAACACATCATTGTACCACCCTCGCTGGTACCTCATCTTACCACCATTTAAATTTATAAAATTTTCTTTGTATGTACATATATCATAATTGGAATCATTCATTATCTAAATCATCATATTATTATCATCTCCGTAAAAAATCAACAAGATTGGAGGTCATTTTAATCATTCATATCTATCAAATAAATCAACATCTTTGGTAAGAATTAAAATCCTCATGGCGAATCGTCTATTTAATTGATATAAATGACTAAATGATCTCAAATTTTGTTGAATTTTTACGTAAACGATCTTGAAATGATGATTTAGGAATTGAACGATTTTGATTATGATATATGTATAACGAAAATTAAATAAATCGAAATGGTGGAATGCAAATATTATCCTTTAATTATTAATTGTATTAGACTTCCTTTACCTTTATATATTCCTCACTAGTAAAATACTTGCATCCACTTTAGGTGAATGTGCTTGCTCCTCTATTATTGATGATTATATGTGCATGGTAATTGGAATGGTTGTTTCCTTAAAACATGTAAAAGTCATTTTTACTAAAATGAAGAAAGAAAATAATGGAATCACCTATATACAAACAAAAGCCGCACACTCTCTGTCCTAACCTCATGCATGTCCTAATTATCACCACCAAGATTCCACCCCTAGTGATGTTCTCCACAACTTCACCATCACATTCCTCATCCCAAACGGCGGGTCGCATTTGGCATCCGAAAAGAAGGTCCTTGAAGGCCTTGATCCCCAGTCCATATCCTACACCTTCCTCCCTCCTGTAAGCTTTCATGACGTCCCACAGGACGCTATGGTCGAGACCAAAATCGCTCTCACCTTGACTCGCTCACTCTCGTCTCTCCGCGACTCACTTACGGTACTCACCGAGTCAACTCGGCTAGTAGCACTGATTGTTGATCTATTTGGTGCTCATACCTTCAATTAGTGTGGGATTTTACCTCCCATTTGGGCCGAGTCTAAGCCCAATATGAAGCTCACAGTCTAAAGAAAATTCTAGACTTTTGGTCTATTTAAGAAGACATATCTCTCTCATATGTAACATAAATATTATCAATAACAATATCTGGAAAGTTAATCCTATAGACGTAACCCAATTTGAGTGAATCACGTACGTGCTCGTGTCTTGATATTTGTGAGTAATCTTTACGGTCTCGTTGGTGCCATTTTCAGCATCTAACAATTTGGTGTCGTATGTGGAAATCACCACAAAAATTCATGTTGGTTTCTTTTCTCTTCACTCACCCACTGAAACACCATAAACACTGAAGAACACCAAGCCCAAAAAAATCCAGATTCGCTCACTGCCTAAGAAAACCCAGAGAATCCTTTACTCCTCTCTCTGGTCACGGCAAGAGAACCCTCTCTAGACAAAAATCACTTCGTCCTCTTTGCCAAAATCCATCTCAGCACACAATCATCTATCATTCATCTTCACCTTCTGTTGGGACATTGAGGAAGAAAGAAAACAAAAAGCACAAAAACCCATTTGTTTATTATGCGTGAATGTTGGTTCATGTTTGTGAAATGATTGTGCTCATGTGCTGTCTCAAACAAAGAAAAGGGGCAGAGAAACATCCACCTTTGAGGCTGCAGACCAACCATTAAGGAGAGAAGACAGAAGCAGAGCCAAGTCCTCCGCCACTTAGCAGTGCCGCCGTCGAACGCCGACGAGTACCACCGGCTGAACCAATGGGTTAGGTGAGGCTCGATCTACTTACCCACGACGTCCATGACGTCACTTGACTCGAGCAAAAGGGCCATCGCACCTCCCGAGCACCAATTCCGCAGCCCCCCAAATCATCGCCGATCATGGCGATTGTTGATGCCAAATATGGACCAACTTAGATGTGTCCTGCCAGACTCGCTTTACTCACTCCTTGGGCGAAGGGAGACCTGCAGTAAGAGAAGATAGAAGTAAAGAAGCACCGGTGGGGTGCAGGCCAAATAGTCTCCGATGCTTAAGTTAGTCAAGTGTTTGGAGGGATTTGGCAGTGTAAGGGCAAAAATGTCATTACCTTTTCTGAGGGGAGGGACCCTTGTATTTATATTGGCATTGAATGTTGTTGGTGGAGTATTTCAATGTGGGATAAATGTCCTTGTTCCTGGTGCTGCCACGTATCCTGATGGTCCTGAATCCATGGACCGTATCGATACGGTTGGTCGAGGAGAGTGTAGGCCGAGGGGAGTGTAGGCCGAGGGAGAGTGTAGGCCGAGGAGATAGGTCGATGAGGGTGTAGGCTGAGGGAGAGTGTAGGCCAAGGAGATTGTAGGCCGATGAGATAGGTCGATGAGGGTGAAGGCCGAGGGAGAGTGTAGGCCGAGGAGATAGGTTGAGGAGAGTGTAGGCCGAGGATGTTGTCTCTGTTTAGGGCTGTGCATCTTGTTGAACTGAGGCTAAGTATGGTTCTAGGGGCTTTATTCGGCGTTCACCAGGTTGATCAAATTAGGTGTAAACAAATGTCCCCAAGTCATTGACTGAGGTGGATTTCCTCGGTTGAGGGCTTGTTCCTTTTTGTCAACCTATGGGGATTCATCCCGTACTAGTCCCCAATCCCCCAAGCCCTTAGCCGAGGCGATATGCCGTGTGTAAATGTTCAACACTTCGGTTGGAGGATGTCTAAGGCCGACCGAGTGCCATGATCAGTCATTATTTATGCATCATTTTGATGTCTTTATATGCTCTCTTACATGTCTTTTGAATGATTTCGCACCATCAATAGTAGAAAATGATCAATCTTGTGAGACTTGTGCAGAGTTAGAAAGATAGGTAAAATCTGGAAAGAACGCAAAAAGAATGACTCAAATCGGAGTCCAGATGAAGGAGATATCCTCATTTCAATATCAGGTCCTGAACGGAGTCCTGAGTGCACCAGTGCGCCAGTGCGCCAGTGCGCCAGTGCGCCTATTTTGGGCCACTGGCCAAGTACCTCATATCAGGCCCTCCGGGTCCCGAACTTGTGTTTCATGACATCAAGGTCAAGTCCTAGAAGTGCCAAGGTCGCGCCAAGGCAGGTCGAGGACATGTCCCAAGAACTCCCATCCGAGCCCAGAAGTGCGCCCAAGCCGGGGTCCCTGTTCCGCTAGCGGTGGATCAGAGGTTCTCCCTCTGCGCCAAGCCTGACAACATTTGCGCCAAGCCTGAACGACGATGCGCTTCTATTATACTCCTAACGTACTTCAAAAGCGCGGTCCCAGATCCTGATTACGAAGACAGTCAAAAATCCAAGTTTGGCCAGCTTGCGTTCCCACTTGCCAGCCTGCATTCACACTTCCGGCCATGCTCTGATTGGTTCGAATAGATTTTAAAGACTTTATAATTAATTAAAAGTAAAATAACTTTCCCTATTCCTATAGGACAAGGTTATACCAATCCTTATAGGACATAGGTTTGACCAATCCTTATAGAACAAGGTTTTCCCTTTGTCTATAAAAGGGAGCCTTTGTTCAGTGTTTTAAAAGGAGATAATTAGCTAGGGACGTTTTGGTTTCTGGGAAAACAGAGACCTGAGCCACAGAGTTCCGTTTTGGTTTTCTAGAGAATTAGGGACCATATATTTTCGGAGATAATCTTTCACTTAGATTATTGGACGTGGAGCTTGGAGAAGAAGGCCCTGCCGTGTCTTCTGCTGCATCTGTTCTTAACAATCTCCTCTGTACCCTTATTTTCATTATTACAATTTACTTATGGATTCAATTATACTTGTGTTTATTTCAGTTATGTGTGAGTAGTCATTAGGATTAGGGCTGCTTGAAGCCCTAGCCATGTTAGCTTATTGATTGGATTTCTGGCTCTTGATTATGATTGCTATGCATGCTGAATAAGTTGGATTACTATGCTTAATGAACTTAATTTATGCCTATAAGATTAGCTACCTTGTTTGCATATAATTATAGATGTAATTGCTTGAGTGACCGTCATATCATCTTGTGATTTGGAGCATCGAAAGTATTCGTACTTGTAATCTTAACTCATGACGACCTAGGATTGCATGCCACTTTGCTAAGCTAATGTGCTGTCATTAAATTCTCTTTAAACTTCATGCATCATCTTAAAAGGTAGGTGATAGACGTTCTAGGCATATGCCCTGTTTAGAACATGCTAAGTAAGAGGGAATAAGATGTGTCTAGTGAACCAACGCCAGGTCCTAGGCACGGGCACCTAATTCAGAAAATGCATAGTAATTAGGTCAAGGAAATTTGGTTAAGAGCTATAATTGGTTAGAGTGGATAGTAAGCCTTAATTCGCCTTAGTTAACAACTTTTCATTCTTGCATTGTTAATTTCTCTACTTTGATTTACTTGTCTTTAAATTTCAGTTATCACATCATAAACCCCCCCCCCCCCCCCTGTGTGTGTGTGTGTGTTTTTATTTAAGTTAACAAATCTGAACTAAATTGGTCATAACGTTGATACAAGTCCTCGAGGGATCGACTCTTGCTGTGCTACTATACTATACTTATCGATTTGTGCACTTGCAAGGATTTTATAACTGTTAGAATTGAATTGCATATTTCTTGCTCTTTAAATCTACCAACAAGTTTTTGGCGCCGTTGCCGGGGACTTGTCCCTCAACGGTGCCCATTCAAGTTTAGATTTGTAACTTAGTTTTTTTTCTTTTTTGTTTAGGTACCCGTGTATGTCATTCCAAGGTTCAGTGCACGGGTCATCAAGTGGACCATCATCGCAAGCATCTTCAGTCCACGGCTCCCCGCCACCAAGCCCAAGGAGGATGGCGGACCCAGAGAAGAGCAGGGCCTGGAACGTGGCCTAGTACCGCAAGCCCCATGGCGCCTTAAGGATTTTGCCATGCCCCATGTCTCGGAGGATCAATTTCCAATTGTTTTTCCCGAGTCAACAGTGGCAAACTTCGAATTAAAGTCGGGGACAATTCACATGCTGCCTACATTCCACGGCCTTGCTGGCGAGGACCCGCACTTTCATATCAAGGAATTTGTTGAGGTTTGTTCAACACTGCGCATCAATGGTATGACAGAATCGGAAATCTGCCTGCGGCTCTTTCACTTCAGTCTCAAGGATCGCGCCAAGACATGGTTTCATTCATTGGCGCCGGCTTCCATTCACTCTTGGAGGGACTTGACGTCCAAATTCTTAACACAGTACTTTCCCGTGGAAAAGACAAATGAGTTAAAGTCCAAGATCATGAACCCACGGCAAGACATGGAGGAGTCTTTCTACGAGTTTTGGGAGCGGTTCAATCAGATGCTACGGGCGTGCCCCCACCACCATATTGATGCCCATCATCTTATGCTATACTTCTATGGAGGCTTGAAAACTAGCGATCGGACAATGGTGGATTCTCAATCCCAAGGGATTCTAGAAGGCACAGCCGAGGAAGCAAGGACCGCCTTTGAGAACATTGCTCAAAGGGAAAAACAGTTCAGCTACAGGGGTCCCTCCTCTAGAGCTACGGGTGATGCATCCGCCAAATACAAAGATGACGCCATTGCTCAGCTCACGGCAATGGTCAAACAATTGTGTAGCGAGAAAGCCAAAGGAGTTCACATCTGCGAGGTATGTTCAATTCAGGGCCACACATCCCAGGACTGCCCGGTTGTGGAAGAGGCCAACTTTGCTGGAGGGTTCAATAGCAATTCTCGACCCCGGAATGACCCATATTCCAACACTTACAATCCGGGGTGGAGAAATCATCCTAATTTCCGTTGGAGCAACAATCAAGCAGCCGCGAATCCCTTGCCACCCCCTGGATTTGAGCAGCAAGCCGCAGCCCCTCAGGGGAACTACCACGGTCCTTCCTCAAACCAGAATGGCGGAAGCAAGTCTGTTGAGGACTCCATCCATATCCTGACTCAACAGCAGGCTCAACTCATAAAATTCATGCACGATAGCCAGAGTCAGACGGGAGACTTCAAAAATGCAATTGCAAACTTGGAGCGTCAAATGGGATAGGTAGCGAACCAACTAAATCAGCGGGAGCAGGGCAAGCTACCGAGTCAAGTCCTGGTAAATCCGAAAGGATTTCACAATCCTACGGCTAATGCAATCACGCTGGAGAAGGAAACACCACTTTAAGACCCCACATATGCCACCCTCACAGGACCTGAAACTGAGCCTCAACCTACTCTGCCAAGGATCACCGACCAGGGCGCGCCGCAAAACATGCCACGGCCAACACCTCTGGCGCATAACCAGTCCAATGAGTCACCAAGTGCCCTACCGCAAAGAGGACCTGACACTGCGCCTACTTCGGCCATGGCTGGCATGCAACCTGCTCCTAAGCCCATGTCGCAGCACTCGAATACTTCTAACTCTAAACCTCAGAATTCCAATTCTAAAAAAGTCACTTTTGAGTTAGCTAATAATGTTGATTATCCATTTCCTCGCAGGTTCCAAAACAGGAATAAGCAAAAGGAGGACTTTGAGGAAGAAATCATCAGCATGTTGCAGAAGCTTCAGATCACACTGCCTTTCCATAAAATTGTCAAGCACATGCCTATCTTTGCAAAGCTGATCAAGGACTTAGTTGCAGGAAAGCGTGGTTTTAGCTCCACGGACACCATTGACATCCCTATGGCCTGCTCGGCTGCCCTTTTGCGCATGCCCCTTAAGGCCAATGATCCTGGGCCGCCATCCCTTCCATGTGTCATTCAGTCAAAAAGATTCGAACATTGCCTTTGCGACACGGGAGCATCAGTGAACATCATGCCATTCCACATTTACAGGTCACTCAACCTAGGCGCACTCAAGCCCACGCACCTATGTGTCAGGTTGGCTAACGCTTCTGTAACCAACCTAATGGGGGTTCTTGAGGACGTACTGGTACAAATCGGAGATACATGCATCCCTGCAGACTTCTACGTACTAAGAATGGACAAAATTGACAAAAGTGAGGAACCTCCCCTCATCGTCGGAAGGCCCTTACTAGCCACAGCCGAGTGCCTCATCGACGTCAGAAAGGGCCAGGTCTCAATCAAGGTCCTGGACCAGCTTCGGACATTCTCCATCCATGACACCATCCAGTACCCTGCCGAGCCTATTGTAGATTTTCCGTTAAACACAATGGACTTACTGCTACGGAGGACAATTGCTCATTCTTGCATGACGGATGACCTTGAGAAAGCCGTTACTAGTAACCCACACACTGTGGATTCACTTACAGATAGCGTGATTGAAGAGGTACGAGCCCTTGACATCATGCCAGCCCTCTCATTGCACAGGCCTCCCTTCGAAGCGTTACCATTCACAAGTCAGAAAACCTTGCCGTCCATCATAAAGGCTCCTGAACTCGAGCTGAAGCCCTTGCCCGAGCACTTAAAGTATGCATATTTGGGCGACAATCAAACCCTTCCAGTCATCATTGCATCTACCCTAAGTACGAAAGAGGAAAAGGCATTGGTTCACGTCCTTAAGGTCAATCAAACGGCAATTGGATGGACAATAGCTGACATCAAAGGCATAAGTCCCACAAAATGCATGCATCGGATACTGCTGGAGGAAGACTCCAAACCATCACGGGAGGCACAGAGGCGATTGCATCCACCTATGAAGGAGGTCGTGAAGAAAGAAGTCCTAAAGCTCTTGGACGTTGGAATCATCTATCCAATTAGTGACTCCAAGTGGGTGAGCCCAGTCCAGGTCGTGCCAAAGAAAAGTGGGATCACAGTGGTTAAAAACGAGCAGGATGAGCTTGTACCTCAACGGATTCAAACAGGATGGAGAGTGTGCATCGACTATCGAAAGCTAAATATAACCACACGCAAGGACCACTTTCCTTTGCCCTTCATTGATCAAATGCTCGAGCGCCTGGCTGGACACTCCCACTATTGCTTCTTGGACGGCTACTCAGGATACAATCAGATTGCTATTGCACCCGAAGATCAAGAAAAAACAACATTCACATGCCCATATGGCACCTTTGCATACAGAAGAATGTCGTTTGGATTGTGCAATGCCCAGCTACCTTTCAGCGTTGCATGATGAGCATCTTCTCCGATATGGTGGAAGATATAATTGAAGTATTCATGGACGACTTCTCAGTGTTTGGACATTCATTCGAACTGTGCTTAGTTAACCTAACCCGAGTACTGGAACGGTGCAGAGAAAGCAACTTAGTGCTGAACTGGGAAAAGTGCCATTTCATGGTACAACAGGGAATTGTCTTGGGTCATGTGATCTCTAGCCGAGGCATTGAAGTGGACAAAGCAAAGTTAGACATAGTAGAGAGGCTTCCGTACCCCACTACAGTCAAAGAGGTTCGATCGTTCTTAGGGCATGCTGGCTTTTACCGCAGATTCATCAAAGATTTCTCGAAAATCACAAGACCTTTGTGTGATCTTCTAGCCAAGGACGCCACATTCGAGTTCACTAAGGGATGCCGTGAGGCATTCAACACACTCAAGGCAAAGCTCACGGCATCACCCATCATCATGCCACCGAATTGGGACTTACCATTCGAACTAATGTGTGATGCCTCAGACTTCGCCATAGGAGCGGTTTTGGGACAGCGTGTTGACAAGCTCCCTCATGTCATTTACTACGCAAGTCGAACCCTGAATGATGCCCAGCTGAACTACTCCACCACCGAGAAGGAGCTCCTTGCTGTTATCTTTGCCCTGGAGAAGTTCCGTTCCTATCTAATTCAAACCAAGGTCATAGTATACACGGATCATGCTGCCTTGAAGTATATGCTCACTAAAAAGGACGCCAAGCCAAGGTTGCTACGTTGGATGCTACTGCTCCAGGAATTCGACCTTGAAATCAGAGACAAGAAGGGCAGCGAAAACGTGGTCGCTGACCATATGAGCCGATTGCTTCACAGTTCCAATGAAGAGGCCGATCAGTTGCCCCTCCTCAAGACCTTTCCTGACGAACAGCTCTTCGCAATCCAAGCTATTGATCCATGGTATGCCGATCTCATTAATTACCTTGTCACTAAGCAAATTCCTTCATCTTTAAACAAATACCAAAAGGACAAGCTGGCTAAACAAGCTAAGTACTTCATATGGGATGAGCCGTACCTATGGAAGCATTGTCCAGACCAAATCATTCGGCGCTGCATCCCAGAAGACGAGATGAAATCCGTCTTGACTTTTTGCCATAGTTTGGCATGTGGGGGCCATTTTGGAGCTAAGAAGACAGCCCTCAAGGTACTCCAAAGTGGACTCTACTGGCCCACACTTTTCAAGGATGCACACGAATTTGTACTCACATGTGACCGCTGCCAACGCCTAGGTAACATCGGCCTTCGAAATCAAATGCCATTACACCCTATTCTTGTGGTCGAAATCTTCGACGTATGGGGCATTGATTTTATGGGGCCTTTTCCGAATTCCTTTGGCAATCTTTATATTCTGCTTGCAGTTGATTATGTCTCCAAATGGGTGGAAGCAATTCCCACCAAAACGAACGACGCCAAAGTAGTGGTGCGTTTTTTACAGAGTCACATCTTAGCCAGATTCGGCTCACCTAGGGCAATCATCAGCGATGGGGGGGCACACTTCTGCAATCATTCGTTTGCAGCCCTAATGAAGAAGTATGGCGTCACCCACAAGGTCTCAACACCGTATCACCCTCAAACGAGTGGCCAAGCGGAAGTGTCCAATCGGGAAGTAAAGGCCATATTGGAAAAAACGGTAAATCCTAACCGCAAAGATTGGTCCAGCAAATTGAATGATGCACTGTGGGCCTATCGGACTGCATACAAGACCCCGATTGGCATGTCTCCCTTCCGGGTGGTTTTTGGAAAAGGCTGCCACCTACCAGTGGAATTGGAGCATAAAGCATTCTGGGCTATTAAGCAGATGAACCTGGACTTCGATGACGCTGGAATACATAGGAAGCTTCAGCTAAGTGAATTAGAGGAGTTGCGAAACGAGGCCTTTGACAGTGCTCGTATCTACAAGGAAAAGACCAAAGCTTTCCACGACAAGCGCATTCAGCCCAAGGACTTTCACATCGGACAGGAAGTCCTCCTCTTTGACTCCCGGCTCAGACTAATGCCAGGTAAGTTGCGTTCATGATGGACTGGACCATTTATTATTACTAACGTTTTTCCTCATGGTGCAGTTGAAATCCAACTCCCGGAACGGCAGGATCCGTTCAAGGTAAATGGCCACCGCCTCAAACACTACTTGAAGGACCTTTCTAATCCAAGCGCAGTCAACCCTGCAACTCCGCATGCGCCCAGCTCCTAGCATGCCAGCCCCGTCTTGCCTAGACGTTAAATAAAGCGCTCCTAGGAGGCAGCCTAGCCCTGGTTTGTATTTCTCACTTCCTTTTCTGTTGCTGCCCGTTATATCTCTCAAACCTTTCTACTGTTGTCAAGCTTACTGCTTATCACATTGAGGACAATGTTCAGTTTAGGTTTGGGGGTGTGGATTTAAAATTTTGCATATAGAAACAAGTAGGTTTGGGGGTGATACACGGCTAGGACATTTAAATTTCTGCTTGTGATTAGTATGATAACTTGTTAATAGGAATGTATATGCTAAGTTAACTATCTTTGCTTTACTAAGAGTCATGCCATGGTCAAGTAGTTCATAATTTGCACTTCATAATGCCATGTTTTAAGTGATTAAGTGAACGAAATAACTGAATTTGAGTGAACCTTAGAAAATTAGTGGAGACTACCCTGTGAGATCTTTGAGCCTAATTGCCATTCTTTCTGAGGGATATACTTGTTTCTACTCTTAAATACTCATCACTTTTGTTCTTAATTGTTGATCTCATTACATCATATTTGCATTGAATTTTAAAGAACTAACATCATTTAGATACTCTTTATTTAATGTATGCTTTGCCATAAGAAATGATGTAGGCTATGTGTGCTTTAACCTCTAAAGGCCGTATCCTACCCTATTGCATGCTCCCTAAGCCAATTTTGAAGCCAAACACTCAACCTTTTCTTTCATCACCCAAAGTATAACCTAACCCAAAATACTTAGCCATTCATCACAGCCATACCCTATAACCTCAGTTTGTGCTAAGGTTGCCACAAATGAGATTCATGGTGAGAATGAGAGGTGAAAGAAGATGATGCCCAAGTCAAAGGACATTGGCGTCAATTGAAAGTTCAAAAGTAAAGAAAAGATTTACAAGTTGCAAGCTGCATGAAAATTTGAGGAAATCATTGCATGATCTTGGTTCAATTCAATTCAAAGACGAACAGAAAAAAAAAAAAAAAACGTTCAAATCAAAAGAACGAAAGAAACGTTGAGAAAAAGAAGAAAAAAAATAAGTGAAAAACAAAGTGAATTGAGCCAAGTGAGCCAAGAGCCTCAAAATAAGCCACAAGAGCCACAAAATAAGTCATCAGGAAAGCACAATGTCGTGGGCCTTAAGAAAGGATTCAGTTCAGAAATTCCAAGTTCAATTCATGACTTCTCATGCCTTGGCAAAACTCAGGTTCTTTGAATCCCATCCTTCCTTGCTAAACCCCAAAGCTTAGCCCCAATACAACCTAAAAAGGAAGACCTAACGGATCTTATGGACAATCATGCTGAGGATTAAGGTACGTATCTATGTTCTTAAAGTTCAATTCCCTTCATGAGATCTTTATTTCCATAAAGTGCTATTCTTCATTGTTACTCATATGTGATTAAATTTGAATTTCATAACATAAACTCATCACATATGCTTGAAAAGAGTGTAAGCCTAGGATTCTTGTGTGAATTGAGAGTTGCCTAGTGAGGATTAGAGTCGAGGCGAAATCTTTCTAGGGCACTTAGATGAAGTTGTTTTCAAACTTGATCGCCTGAAAATATTGGCATTTATACACGTACACCTTCACATGACACTCACGGCTATGGCATTCCTTTTAGTTCTGCAAAGCATGTCTACTTACTTTGATTCTTATTAGCTTGTTAAAGAGTACTATATCTAGCATCTTTTTGTTTAAGTAAAACGTTTGTGGGTATCGTATTGTTATAAGCCTCAGGAGACAAAACTCCTCCTACTAGGTGAACCTAGGGGTTTAAATGTTCTATCTTAACTAAAATCGATTCCTTTCATTTTGTTAGCATTTGTTTTGCTCAGGGACTAGCGAAAGATAGGTTTGGGGGTATTTGATCAGTCATTATTTATGCATCATTTTGATGTCTTTATATGCTCTCTTACATGTCTTTTGAATGATTTCGTGCCATCAATAGTAGAAAATGATCAATCTTGTGAGACTTGTGCAGAGTTAGAAAGATAGGTAAAATCTGGAAAGAACGCAAAAAGAATGACTCAAATCGGAGTCCAGATGAAGGAGATATCCTCATTTCAATATCAGGTCCTGAACGGAGTCCTGAGTGCGCCAGTGCGCCAGTGCGCCTATTTTGGGCCACTGGCCAAGTACCTCATATCAGGCCCTCCGGGTCCCGAACTTGTGTTTCATGACATCAAGGTCAAGTCCTAGAAGTGCCAAGGTCGCGCCAAGGCAGGTCGAGGACATGTCCCAAGAACTCCCATCCGAGCCCAGAAGTGCGCCCAAGCCGGGGTCCCTGTTCCGCCAGCGGTGGATCAGAGATTCTCCCTCTGCGCCAAGCCTGACAACATTTGCGCCAAGCCTGAATGACGATGCGCTTCTATTATACTCCTAACGTACTTCAAAAGCGCGGTCCCAAATCCTGATTACGAAGACAGTCAAAAATCCAAGTTTGGCCAGCTTGCGTTCCCACTTGCCAGCCTGCATTCACACTTCCGGCCATGCTCTGATTGGTTCGAATAGATTTTAAAGACTTTATAATTAATTAAAAGTAAAATAACTTTCCCTATTCCTATAGGACAAGGTTATACCGATCCTTATAGGACATAGGTTTGACCAATCCTTATAGAACAAGGTTTTCCCTTTGTTTATAAAAGGGAGCCTTTGTTCAGTGTTTTAAAAGGAGATAATTAGCTAGGGACGTTTTGGTTTCTGGGAAAACAGAGACCTGAGCCACAAAGTTCCGTTTTGGTTTTCTAGAGAATTAGGGACCATATATTTTCGGAGATAATCTTTCACTTAGATTATTGGACGTGGAGCTTGGAGAAGAAGGCCCTGCCGTGTCTTCTGCTGCATCTGTTCTTAACAATCTCCTCTGTACCCTTATTTTCATTATTACAATTTACTTATGGATTCAATTATACTTGTGTTTATTTCAGTTATGTGTGAGTAGTCATTAGGATTAGGGCTGCTTGAAGCCCTAGCCATGTTCGCTTATTGATTGGATTTCTGGCTCTTGATTATGATTGATATGCATGCTGAATAAGTTGGATTACTATGCTTGATGAACTTAATTTATGCCTATAAGATTAGCTACCTTGTTTGCATATAATTATAGATGTAATTGCTTGAGTGACCGTCATATCATCTTGTGATTTGGAGCATCGAAAGTATTCGTACTTGTAATCTTAACTCATGACGACCTAGGATTGCATGCCACTTTGCTAAGCTAATGTGGTGTCATTAAATTCTCTTTAAACTTCATGCATCATCTTAAAAGGTAGGTGATAGACGTTCTAGGCATATGCCCTGTTTAGAACATGCTAAGTAAGAGGGAATAAGATGTGTCTAGTGAACCAACGCCAGGTCCTAGGCACGGGCACCTAATTCAGAAAATGCGTAGTAATTAGGTCAAGGAAATTTGGTTAAGAGCTATAATTGGTTAGAGTGGATAGTAAGCCTTAATTCGCCTTAGTTAACAACTTTTCATTCTTGCATTGTTAATTTCTGTACTTTGATTTACTTGTCTTTAAATTTCAGTTATCACATCATAAACCCCCCCCCCCCCCCCCCCCCCCCTGTGTGTGTGTGTGTGTGTTTTTATTTAAGTTAACAAATCTGAACTAAATTGGTCATAACGTTGATACAAGTCCTCGAGGGATCGACTCTTGCTGTGCTACTATACTATACTTATCGATTTGTGCACTTGCAAGGATTTTATAACTGTTAGAATTGAATTGCATATTTCTTGCTCTTTAAATCTACCAACATGCCACTCCAAGGGTGATTGTATGTCACCTTGGTCGGCCCGCTTGTGCGGAACCTCGCACGATTGCGTGGCCGATCGGCTTGGAGGACGTCTAAGGCCGATCGGCTTGGAGGACGTCTAAGGCCGATCGAGCGCTACTTTCAAGGGTGATTGTATGTCACCTTGGTCGGTCCACTTGCGCGGAATCTCGCATGATTGCGTGGCCAATCAACTTTGAGGATGTTCAAGGCCGATCAAGTGCCACTTCCAAGTGTGATTGTATGTCACATTGGTCGGCCCGCTTGAGCGGAACCTCGCACGATTGCGTGGCCGATTGGCTTGGAGGATGTCCAAGGCCGATCGTGTGCCACTTTCAAGTGTGATTGTATGTCACATTGGTCGGCCCACTTGCGCGGAACCTCGCACGATTGCGTGGTCGATCGGCTTGGAGGATTTCCAAGGCCGATCGAGTGCCACTTCCAAGTGTGATTGTATGTCACCTTGGTCGGCCCGCTTGAGCTGAACCTCGCACGATTGCGTGGCCGATTTGCTTTGACGATGTTCAAGGCCGATCGAGTGCCACATCCAAGTGTGATTGTATGTCACATTGGTCGGCTTGCTTGCGCAGAACCTCGCACGATTGCATGGCCGATCGGCTTGAAGGATGTCCAAGGTCGATCGAGTGCCACTTCCAAGTGTGATTGTATGTCACCTTGGTCGGGCCGCTTGAGCAGAACCTCGCACGATTGCGTGGCTGATCGGCTTTGAGGATGTTCAAGGCCGATTGAGTGTCACTTTCAAGTGTGATTGTATGTCACCTTGGTCAGCCCGCTTGCGCGGAACCTCGTACGACTGCATGGCCGATCGGCTTGGAGGATGTCCAAGGCTGATTGAGTGCCACTTCCAAGTGTGATTGTATGTCACCTTGGTCGGCCCGCTTGCACGGAACCTCGCACGATTGCATGGCCGATCGGCTTTGAGGATGTTCAAGGCCGATCGAATATCACTTCCAAGTGTGACTGTATGTCACATTGGTCGGCCCGCTTGCGCGGATCCCAAGAGTCAAGCGTTGGACGTTTGACGGGTGGCATGTATGTGCCACATGTGGCGTGATAATCGCCTAGGGCTTCGTGTGACGACCATTCGTCTGGCCGAGTGTTTGTATAAGAAGGTCGATTTTGCCATTTCTTGTTACATTTTTCTTTTTGAGAGAAATCAGTCGAGAGAAAAACGATTTCCGGCAACGTCGATTCCATCTGGAGGCGATTCCCGGCGAGAGATTTGCGGCAGAATTTACGGTGGTTTCTTCTGATAAACAAGGTAATGCCTCGTTCCTCCTTGCTTTTTTCGATCGAATGTACGTTTTGTGTATGAACTGTGAAGAACGTGGTTGATGCTTCTAGTTAGATCTTTGTGTCATTCATAGTGGTCTTTCCTCGGTCCCTTAGATTTTCTTTATGTCTGTAGATGTCGAGTGCTAGTGGTGATTTCGAGGGTTCTCGGGATCCATCCTATAATGCGTTTAGCAGAGAATCAGAGGCCATCTCTCTTAACTCTGATTCTCGGCTAAACACGTTTGAATCGGCCTCTGGCTCCCCTGGGTCGATCCCTAGGGTTGAGGCAGAGGTGGATCTAGGCGTTACTGGACCGATCCTTGAGGAACCTCAAGAGCTGTCGGGCCAGGAACTAGATGAGGAGCTCGAGAGGGCCTTCAAATATATTGATTCTTGTTATGTCTCGGCCGTTGATGGGGCCGAGACCTCTAACGCTGAGGTATCGTCAGTCGGGCAGAGCAAGTTGCTGAGGTCACCGGCCGATAGAAGTATGGCAGTCGCTTCAACCTCGAGGTCGACTGAGACGGTACGGCAACCAGGGCCAGTAGAGATTGATATCGAAGAGACAATGGAGCATGTAACGGTTGCCAGCTCGGTCTACGAGATAGATCAGCAAACGAACACATTGGATGAAGAGGACATCCTAGCATACCAAAGGGTCTTCAACATTCCCGACTCGGTCAAGATGAGACTTCCGAGAAGGAGGGAAAGGTCGAGCAGTCCCCCAATCAGCTGGGCCACCTTTCACCCGGACAACTTTGGCCATGGGGTGGTGCTGCCTCTTCACCCATGGTTGCAAAAGATGGCCGTGGAGGTAGGTGTAGCCATCGGTCAACTTAATCCGAATTGCTGGATTATGTTGACCGGGGTCTATACTGCTTTTACGCTCTACGGGAAGGCGGAGCCGACCTGGGGCCAGATTTGCCATTTGTACGAGTTCGTAAGGGACATGACCGGCTGGGTCTACGTAGAGTCCCAGACGAAGCGAGATTCCGGGTCGTTCATGAGGATATGCCGACCTCTCAAAAGGCCTGGAAACATAAGTTTGTGTTTGTTTCCGACCTTTGGGAGGGTGTGGAGCTGCCCTTGTTCAGTCGACGTATGCCCCACGTCTACCAATCGAAAGGTGGTGGCCGGAGGACGCATTAGTTTGACTGTATTGCGTAATTTTCTTTGTTGTTTTGTAATTGCCGATAGTCTAACTGATTTTTGTTTTTGTGCAGAGGTTTTTAAGCGGCCAATCATAATCGAGCAGGAGATAGCCGAGTGTACAGAGGTTTTCCAGAGGCTGAGCCGAGTAGAGAGGAGTAGGGATTATCTCCATCTGCCTACGTATCTGCTACAAGCTGGTTTAATCAACTCACTGCGTAAGTGTTCCTACCCACGTATCTGTACATTAGATCAATGTATATGTTCTTAACATGTGTATGTTTTGATGCCGACCCCGATTTTTTCGCCGCCGCCACCGACCAATTGAAGAAGAGGATGGAAGAAGTGGCCGAGGTGCTGAAAAAGGCAGCTGAGACAAGGGCTGAGGCCGAGAAGGCTGGAGCTTCCGTGTAAGGACCCTTCCCGAATTTTCCCTCGAAACCCGGAAAGAACCCTTATCCCATCTGACAGCTCTTTACTTCAAAATTTAAACACCAGAAATACCCTTTGTTCTGGAATAATTTTTATTAAGCCTTACAGGGTTCCCGACAGAACCTCTGTACTTACTAACCACTTATACCTGTCAGACGCAGGATAGTATACTGGTCAAAACCAAAACCTCGGAGTAGTGGTGGTCCAAATAGGAATACCCTATGTCACCAAACGGCAGTAGGTCAGACACTGCTGACTTCTCTACTGGAATACCACAAGACAACAGACTAGTCAAATACTTGTAAACCAACCATAATTCGTCCCTCTGGGTCACCGCCCACACCTACCCACTGACCCGGCTGACGAAGTATTTTCATAGGTTGATTAAGCCCATGACCATTGTCGTCTGTTTCATATTAGAGCCGGATATATCCTCGGCTATCATATCGTATCATCAGCCGGTATAACCTTCGGCTACCATAACATATCAGTCGGCATATCTCTCGACTATCCTGTCCCTAGCCACCAGGGTATCCCTTGGGGTGTGCTAGTCATGTATCATATCATATCAGTCGGCATATCTCGACTATCATATCATATCAGTCGGCATATCTCGACTATCATATCATATCAGTCGGCATATCTCGACTATCATATCATATCAGTCGGCATATCTCGACTATCATATCATATCAGTCGGCATATCTCGACTATCATATCATATCAGTCGGCATATCTCGACAATCATATCATATCAGTCGGCATCTCTCGACTATCATATCATATCAGTCAGCATATCTCGACTATCATATCATATCAGTCGGCATCTCTCGACTATCATATCATATCAGTCAGCATCTCTCGACTATCATATCATATCAGTCGGCATATCTCGACTATCATATCATATCAGTCGGCATATCTCGACTATCATATCATATCAGTCGGCATCTCTCGACTATCATATCATATCAGTCGGCATCTCTCGACTATCATATCATATCAGTCGGCATATCTCGACTATCATATCATATCAGTCGGCATATCTCGACTATCATATCATATCAGTCGGCATATCTCGACTATCATATCATATCAGTCGGCATCTCTCGACTATCATATCATATCAGTCGGCATCTCTCGACTATCATATCATATCAGTCGGCATCTCTCGACTATCATATCATATCAGTCGGCACCTCTCGACTATCATATCATATCAGTCGGCATCTCTCGACTATCATATCATATCAGTCGGCATATCTCGACTATCATATCATATCAGTCGGCATATCTCGACTATCATATCATATCAGTCGGCATATCTCGACTATCATATCATATCAGTCGGCATCTCTCGACTATCATATCATATCAGTCGGCATCTCTCGACTATCATATCATATCAGTCGGCACCTCTCGACTATCATATCATATCAGTCGGCATCTCTCGACTATCATATCATATCAGTCGGCATATCTCGACTATCATATCATATCAGTCGGCATATCTCGACTATCATATCATATCAGTTGGCATATCTCGACTATCATATCATATCAGTCGGCATATCTCGATTATCATATCATATCAGTCGGCATATCTCGACTATCATATCATATCAGTCGGCATATCTCGACTATCATATCATATCAGTCGGCATCTCTCGACTATCATATCATATCAGTCGGCATCTCTCGACTATCATATCATATCAGTCGGCATATCTCGACTATCATATCATATCAGTCGGCATATCTCGACTATCATATCATATCAGTCGGTATCTCTCGACTATCATAACATATCAGTCGGCATCTCTCGACTATCATATCATATCAGTCGGCATATCTCGACTATCATATCATATCAGTCGGCATATCTCGACTATCATATCATATCAGTCGGCATATCTCGACTATCATATCATATCAGTCGGCATCTCTCAACTATCATATCATATCAGTCGGCATCTCTCGACTATCATATCATATCAGTCGGCACCTCTCGACTATCATATCATATCAGTCGGCATCTCTCGACTATCATATCATATCAGTCGGCATATCTCGACTATCATATCATATCAGTCGGCATATCTCGACTATCATATCATATCAGTCGGCATATCTCGACTATCATATCATATCAGTCGGCATCTCTCGACTATCATATCATATCAGTCGGCATCTCTCGACTATCATATCATATCAGTCGGCACCTCTCGACTATCATATCATATCAGTCGGCATCTCTCGACTATCATATCATA
Organism: Oemleria cerasiformis; assembly: GCA_037349345.1. NCBI lineage: Eukaryota > Viridiplantae > Streptophyta > Magnoliopsida > Rosales > Rosaceae > Oemleria > Oemleria cerasiformis. The sequence continues at coordinate 3,123,114 of JAZGTL010000018.1, forward strand.
TCAGTCGGCATATCTCGACTATCATATCATATCAGTCGGCATATCTCGACTATCATATCATATCAGTCGGCATATCTCGACTATCATATCATATCAGTCGGCATATCTCGACTATCATATCATATCAGTCGGCATATCTCGACTATCATATCATATCAGTCGGCATATCTCGACTATCATATCATATCAGTCGGCATCTCTCGACTATCATATCATATCAGTCGGCATCTCTCGACAATCATATCATATCAGTCGGCATATCTCGACTATCATATCATATCAGTCGGCATCTCTCGACTATCATATCATATCAGTCGGCATATCTCGACTATCATATCATATCAGTCGGCATATCTCGACTATCATATCATATCAGTCGGCATATCTCGACTATCATATCATATCAGTCGGCATATCTCGACTATCATATCATATCAGTCGGCATATCTCGACTATCATATCATATCAGTCGGCATATCACGACTATCATATCATATCAGTCGGCATCTCTCGACTATCATATCATATCAGTCGGCATATCTCGACTATCATATCATATCAGTCGGCATCTCTCGACTATCATATCATATCAGTCGGCATCTCTCGACTATCATATCATATCAGTCGGCATATCTCGACTATCATATCATATCAGTCGGCATATCTCGACTATCATATCATATCAGTCGGCATCTCTCGACTATCATATCATATCAGTCGGCATCTCTCGACTATCATATCATATCAGTCGGCATCTCTCGACTATCATATCATATCAGTCGGCACCTCTCGACTATCATATCATATCAGTTGGCATCTCTCGACTATCATATCATATCAGTCGGCATATCTCGACTATCATATCATATCAGTCGGCATATCTCGACTATCATATCATATCAGTCGGCATATCTCGACTATCATATCATATCAGTCGGCATATCTCGACTATCATATCATATCAGTCGGCATATCTCGACTATCATATCATATCAGTCGGCATATCTCGACTATCATATCATATCAGTCGGCATCTCTCGACTATCATATCATATCAGTCGGCATCTCTCGACTATCATATCATATCAGTCGGCATCTCTCGACTATCATATCATATCAGTCGGCATCTCTCGACTATCATATCATATCAGTCGGCATATCTCGACTATCATATCATATCAGTCGGCATATCTCGACTATCATATCATATCAGTCGGCATATCTCGACTATCATATCATATCAGTAATCATTTCTAAATTCCGGGAAATCATTGCAACAATACATAACAATATGTAAACAAAGATACATTGATGCATGCATTACAGTTTATAAACAATAGTCCACTAATATACATCAACCAACCCTTAATTCAAGGACGCTCTAGCCCAAGCAACACATGCACAATAATGTCCCAACTACCTGGACTTCCCGAGCTCAAAACCCGCTAATACGGTCAACTATTACCGCTGGGATTGCCCAAAACCACCTCTAAACGACGTCTGATCAACCTCAAACCTGTACCAACAGATTCGGAACGTCGAAAACTAGTTCCCACGCGTCGCCGTGACCTCAGTCTCGGCCCCACGCGCCGCCACGCGCCGCCGGAAGGTCGGCACACGCGCCCACGCGCGTTCACGCGCCGGTCACGCGCTACTACAGTGTTCACGCGCCTGGACCGGTTCAACCCGGTCCGGCTCAACCTGACCCGGTCCAACTCGACCCGACCGGTTCACTCAACCCGACCGGTCAACTCGACCCGACCGGTCACCGGTGACTCGCCGGAGAAGACGACCGGACGCCGTCACCGTCGCCGGAGGCTGGCCGGAGAAGATGACCGGACCGCCACCTCCGCCGCCGTCTGGTTCGCCAGAATCCCCCATTTCCGGCCGAAACTACCAGTTTTCTAACTTCTTCATTTCTTAACCGTTTTTCACGATCTATACATGGAAATTTATCTACTCTTCACCAGGAATCCAAATATGAGGTCAAAGTTCCGAGATCGTACCTGGTTTGGCCGGAAAACGGCCGAGAAGTTTCGGTTCACCTCCCTCCTCCGTCCGTCGCCTACGGCGGTGCTCCCGCTCCAATATCTACCCCAAAATGCTCGTGGGGTCCCGGGGATGATCCTCCCGACCTTGGTTTCACTCAACTCGGATCGAAATCCGTCCGATGAAGATCAAGCTTTGTGTTCACACGGGGGGGGGGGTTTTCGGGTAGGAGAGAGAGAGCCCATATTGACCAATCTGCCGAGGAGAGAGAAAATATCTATTATATAGTTCCAACTTCTCCAAAATTACCAAACTGCCCCTGAAGCTTCTAGACCCGTAACGTACTCACCGGGTCTCCATTTTCTGCGTGCCGCCTGTCTACGAACTCGTGAGTTCGAGACCTACGCAACGACTTTAGAAAATTTCCCAAAAGTCTTGCCAGTCAAAAAGTGACTCCCGAACCCGTCCAAAACTGAAGGTAAAATTGTCCAATCCTCAAAATTGTTTAATTTCTGGTCCGGGTCGTTACAATCTACCCTCCTTAAGAAATTTCGTCCCCGAAATTCATTCCTAACCATGAAACAATGACGATATTGTGCCCGCATTAGTTCCGCGATTTCCCACGTGGCCTGCTCCACGTTATAATTCCTCCACAATACTTTAACTAGAGGAAAAGTCTTTCTGCAAGTACCTTTTCCTTCAAATACAGAATTTGCACCGTCACTTTAGTTATCTGCCGGTAGTCGATACACAGTATCAGACCACCATCCTTTTTTCCTCACAATTAATACCGGCGCACCCCATGGTGAAACACTTGGGCGAATAAATCCCATATTCACCAAGTCCTGCAATTGAGTCTTTAACTCTCGCAATTATGCCGGTGCCATCCTGTACGGTTCCTGTGAGATAGGTTGAGTACCTGGCAAAAGATCGATTGTGAACTCAATCTCACGGTGTGGTGGTAATCCTGGAAGATCATCTGGAAACACATCAGAGAACTCACTCACCACAGGAATATCCTCCACTCTCATCGAAGTATTCCGAGCATCTAACACATGAGCCAAGTAACCCTCACAACCTTTTCTCAACAATCTCTCAGCTGTTAAAGCTGATATCACTCCATAGGGTAATACCCTACGATCTCCCCGAAATGTAAGTTCAGGTAATCCTGGACTTCGAAAAACTACTGTCTTGTCGTAACAGTCTATGGAGGCATGGTGCATGGACAACCAATCCATCCCCAGAATCACATCAAACTCAAAGATATCTAAGGGGATTAAATCTACCTTCAAACCATGGCCTTCAACCATCACCGGACAACTGCGAATCACTAGGTTCGCCACTAACATATCTCCGGTAGGAGTACTAATACCCATGTCCCAACCAATTGGAGACAATTCTCTATCCGTGACCACCTCCGGTGCTACTCGAGTCTCCTGTTGCGTCATGGCAAAAACTCGAGCTGGTATACCCGAAGATCGACCACGATCCCCATACCTGCCTCTAGCACTGCTGGTCCTACTAGCTCTACCAGCCCCACTGAAATGGGTCTGACTCCCAGTTGCAGTATCATACATCTGTCCTGCACTCGGGCTAGGATCAGTCGCACCACGACTAAAGGAACTACTGCCCGGACGTCGTTGTGGACAGAATCTCTTGATGTGACCAGTCTCCCCACAGAAATAACAAACGAAAACACTGAAGCCACTAGATCTGCCACCCTGTCTCCTGTTGAACTGCACTGAGGCATTGGGAAACCCAAACTCAACTCTAATCGAGCTGCAGCATTAGCCAAAGTCCTCAACGAAGTGTGGTCAATAGACGTAACTGCTGACCGAATTTCGCTCCGCAGTCCACTCTCAAATCTGTGGCACTTGTCTGACTCGGTCGCTACCAACGTCGGTGCAAAGCGACTCAGCGCTATGAATCTTTGTTCATACTGGGCCACCGTCATGTCTCCTTGCTGTAAATGCAAGAACTCGGCCTCCTTAACGTTCCGGTGTGAGCGAGGGTAAAACTGCTCCAAGAAGCGTTCCCGGAAAGTCTGCCAAGTAAGCGTATGGACATTCCAGCCTGACACCTCCAATGAGTGCCACCAGTGGTAAGCAGAACCACCTAGTAAAAAAATGTGGCCAGTAGAACTCTCTCTTCTAGAGGACACCTCATAATCAAGAACACCCGCTCCATGCGAGTAATCCACTCCTCGGCCTCATCTGGGCTAGAGTCACCCATGAATATCGTCGCCCCTAGTCTCTGGGCTCTCTCGACATCAGAGACTTCATGAGAAGTTTTATCCTGGAGTACAGAAGCTAAAGTCTGACCCAGCTGTTCTAGTGTCTGCCTCAAATCAGGCTCCACTGTAGGTTCATGGTTATCTCCACCATTCCCCGACCTTTGACGAAACTCACGTCTCGGAGGCATCTTGTTAACCGAAATCCATAAATAATTTGCACACAAGTGTGCAGTCTGCAGGAAGTTAACCTAGAGCTTTGATACCACTGTAAGGACCCTTCCCGAATTTTCCCTCGAAACCCGGAAAGAACCCTTATCCCATCTGACAGCTCTTTACTTCAAAATTTAAACACCAGAAATACCCTTTGTTCTGGAATAATTTTTATTAAGCCTTACAGGGTTCCCGACAGAACCTCTGTACTTACTAACCACTTATACCTGTCAGACGCAGGATAGTATACTGGTCAAAACCAAAACCTCGGAGTAGTGGTGGTCCAAATAGGAATACCCTATGTCACCAAACGGCAGTAGGTCAGACACTGCTGACTTCTCTATTGGAATACCACAAGACAACAGACTAGTCAAATACTTGTAAACCAACCATAATTCGTCCCTCTGGGTCACCGCCCACACCTACCCACTGACCCAGCTGACGAAGTATTTTCATAGGTTGATTAAGCCCATGACCATTGTCGTCTGTTTCATATTAGAGCCGGATATATCCTCGGCTATCATATCGTATCATCAGCCGGTATAACCTTCGGCTACCATAACATATCAGTCGGCATATCTCTCGACTATCCTGTCCCTAGCCACCAGGGTATCCCTTGGGATGTGCTAGTCATGTATCATATCATATCAGTCGGCATATCTCGACTATCATATCATATCAGTCGGCATATCTCGACTATCATATCATATCAGTCGGCATATCTCGACTATCATATCATATCAGTCGGCATATCTCGACTATCATATCATATCAGTCGGCATATCTCGACTATCATATCATATCAGTCGGCATCTCTCGACTATCATATCATATCAGTCGGCATATCTCGACTATCATATCATATCAGTCGGCATCTCTCGACTATCATATCATATCAGTCAGCATCTCTCGACTATCATATCATATCAGTCGGCATATCTCGACTATCATATCATATCAGTCGGCATATCTCGACTATCATATCATATCATTCGGCATCTCTCGACTATCATATCATATCAGTCGGCATCTCTCGACTATCATATCATATCAGTCGGCATCTCTCGACTATCATATCATATCAGTCGGCATATCTCGACTATCATATCATATCAGTCGGCATATCTCGACTATCATTTCATATCAATCGGCATCTCTCGACTATCATATCATATCAGTCGGCATCTCTCGACTATCATATCATATCAGTCGGCATATCTCGACTATCATATCATATTAGTCGGCATATCTCGACTATCATATCATATCAGTCGGCATCTCTCGACTATCATATCATATCAGTCGGCATCTCTCGACTATCATATCATATCAGTCGGCATCTCTCGACTATCATATCATATCAGTCGGCATATCTCAACTATCATATCATATCAGTCGGCATATCTCGACTATCATATCATATCAGTCGGCATCTCTCGACTATCATATCATATCAGTCGGCATCTCTCGACTATCATATCATATCAGTCGGCATCTCTCGACTATCATATCATATCAGTCGGCATATCTCGACTATCATATCATATCAGTCGGCATATCTCGACTATCATATCATATCAGTCGGCATATCACGACTATCATATCATATCAGTCAGCATATCTCGACTATCATATCATATCAGTCGGCATATCTCGACTATCATATCATATCAGTCGGCATCTCTCGACTATCATATCATATCAGTCGGCATCTCTCGACTATCATATCATATCAGTCGGCATCTCTCGACTATCATATCATATCAGTCGGCATCTCTCGACTATCATATCATATCAGTCGGCATATCTCGACTATCATATCATATCAGTCGGCATATCTCGACTATCATATCATATCAGTCGGCATATCTCGACTATCATATCATATCAGTCGGCATCTCTCGACTATCATATCATATCAGTCGGCATCTCTCGACTATCATATCATATCAGTCGGCATATCTCGACTATCATATCATATCAGTCGGCATCTCTCGACTATCATATCATATCAGTCGGCATATCTCGACTATCATATCATATCAGTCGGCATATCTCGACTATCATATCATATCAGTCGGCATATCTCGACTATCATATCATATCAGTCGGTATATCTCGACTATCATATCATATCAGTCGGCATATCTCGACTATCATATCATATCAGTCGGCATATCTCGACTATCATATCATATCAGTAATCATTTCTAAATTCCGGGAAATCATTGCAACAATACATAACAATATGTAAACAAAGATACATTGATGCATGCATTACAGTTTATAAACAATAGTCCACTAATATACATCAACCAACCCTTAATTCAAGGACGCTCTAGCCCAAGCAACACATGCACAATAATGTCCCAACTACCTGGACTTCCCGAGCTCAAAACCCGCTAATACGGTCAACTATTACCGCTGGGATTGCCCAAAACCACCTCTAAACGACGTCTGATCAACCTCAAACCTGTACCAACAGATTCGGAACGTCGAAAACTAGTTCCCACGCGCCGCCGTGACCTCAGTCTCGGCCCCACGCGCCGCCACGCGCCGCCGGAAGGTCGGCACATGCGCCCACGCGCGTTCACGCGCCGGTCACGCGCTACTACAGTGTTCACGCGCCTGGACCGGTTCAACCCGGTCCGGCTCAACCTGACCCGGTCCAACTCGACCCGACCGGTTCACTTAACCCGACCGGTCAACTCGACCCGACCGGTCACCGGTGACTCACCGGAGAAGACGACCGGACGCCGTCACCGTCGCCGGAGGCTGGCCGGAGAAGATGACCGGACCGCCACCTCCGCCGCCGTCTGGTTCGCCGGAATCCCCCATTTCCGGCCGAAACTACCAGTTTTCTAACTTCTTCATTTCTTAACCGTTTTTCACGATCTATACATGGAAATTTATCTACTCTTCACCAGGAATCCAAATATGAGGTCAAAGTTCCGAGATCGTACCTGGTTTGGCCGGAAAACGGCCAAGAAGTTTCGGTTCACCTCCCTCCTCCGTCCGTCGCCTACGGCGGTGCTCCCGCTCCAATATCTACCCCAAAATGCTCGTGGGGTCCCGGGGATGATCCTCCCGACCTTGGTTTCACTCAACTCGGATCGAAATCCGTCCGATGAAGATCAAGCTTTGTGTTCACACGGGGGGGGGTTTTCGGGTAGGAGAGAGAGAGCCCATATTGACCAATCTGCCGAGGAGAGAGAAAATATCTATTATATAGTTCCAACTTCTCCAAAATTACCAAACTGCCCCTGAAGCTTCTAGACCCGTAACGTACTCACCGGGTCTCCATTTTCCGCGTGCCGCCTGTCTACGAACTCGTGAGTTCGAGACCTACGCAACGACTTTAGAAAATTTCCCAAAAGTCTTGCCAGTCAAAAAGTGACTCCCGAACCCGTCCAAAACTGAGGATAAAATTGTCCAATCCTCAAAATTGTTTAATTTCTGGTCCGGGTCGTTACATTCCGCCACCAAAGGAGATTATCGGAAGCCGATTTGGAGCAGGGCGGCGTCGAAGGCCACCCTACGCTTAGATGTGCCCATGGCCGAGGGGGGTGCCTAGGTGGCAATGGACACAGCCACTGGGGAGGTGTTGGCTCCATTTTTTCCAAGTGCCTCGGACTCGGCTGGGGTGCCGCCGACTGAGTCATCGATGCTGTCTGCTAGTCGGACTATGCCATCCATCGTTATTGATGTGGATGATGCGGCCGAAGAGCGCCGCCTTCTGATGGCTGAGGAGAGGAGGAAAAAAAGGAAGCGAAATGAGGTCCCAGCCGATGCTGACGTTGTTCTGCAGCAGAAGAGGCAAGGGCAGATTGAAGTCCTTGAGACCGTCCGTCAGATAGTATGCCCGAACATCAGCTCGGATTTGGAAGGCCGAAAGGTCCCCAGGAAAATGAGGAAGCTTGATCTGGATTCTTCGCTTCGGTCGTATTTCCTGAAGACCGACGGGGAGCCAGATCTGGTCAGGACTCACGAACCGGACGAGACGTGAAGGTAGCTATCGACGGCTTTCCATCCCTCTCAGCTGGACTTCATGAACACTGTTGTTCGTGGGTCCTAGTATGAGTTGGATGAGATAGCGGCTCTGAAGGCAAGGGACTTCGCTGACCGATGTGACAAAATGATGCGGACCGGGGACCATGCAAGTATGTTTACCTATCGAGTTTGATTCTGTTGTTTTGTTTCATTTCTGACTGTCCTTGCCTTGTAGTTTCTTGGTGAGGTCTTTACCACCCTCCAACAGGCAAGTCAGGCCAAGGAAAAAAATAGCGGAGGAGCACCAAGCTCTGAAGATGAAGATGGAGGTCGTGGCTGAGAAGGAGAAGATGACCGAGAGGTCTATCCAGGGGAAGGTGGATGCCGATCTGAAGGCAAAGGGGCTGGAGAGGCAGCTGGTCGCTCAGTAGGAGGCCGCCGAGGCAAAGTTAGCCGAGCTGGAAGCCAGATCCCAGCAAGCCGAGGCTAGAGCACAAGAAGCAGAGGCGGCGAATGCGCAGCTTGCCGATCAGCTAGTCTCGGCCAAGAAGGTTGGTGCCGAGGAGTACAAGTCTTCCCAAGCGCACCATCTGGACTTGCAACAGTTCGGGGGTCGATTGGAGGTTGGACTCTTCAAACGGATACTTTTGGCGAACACCAGCATTGCCATCCAGTTTCCATGGTTAAAGCATCCGCCTATCCTGGAGGACTACTTAGATAAAGACGGCAATCCTTTGCCGGATGATGATGAGGAAGATGGAGCCGAGGAGAAGGCCGCATGGGTGGAGGATGAGGCCGTTGGTGAAGGCCGGGGGATTTCCCCTTGAAGTTTTACTTTTGAGTTGTATCTTATAATTTCGCTGTAGGCCGAAAGGCTATGTACTGATTAATATTCCATAATATTGAAGTAATTTGTTTCCGTTTGCCATTGCAAGTGTTTTTGTGTAGACAGATTCTTTTAAGTGAGGCCGTAGGCGAAAGTCTTGAACAAATATGTAAACCAACTCTGTAAGTGAGACCGTTTGGCTAAAAACTTATAAAAAATGTATATGAGATGCTCATGAGGTAATGCCTCGGAAGGGATTGCCTTGCAGAATACGTGAGGCTGTGGATTAAAATTTGGACAAACATGTAAAAATGTACATGAAACTTTAGGAGGTAGTGCCTCTCGAGGGATTGCCTTGTAAAATATGTTTATTGTTATTTACTGGTAGTGCCGGTGGTTTGTACAAAATGGTCGGCATGTGGCCTGACATGTTTTTTCTGGTCGTTGGCCTACTTGTAATAGAACTTTAGGTGGTCGATGTTCCAGGGATGTGGTAGTGCCTTCGCGGTCAAGTCTTTGAGTTCATAGGTTCCGTCTCAACATATGCGGGAGACAGTGTAAGGGCCTTCCCATGTGAGGGCGAATGTACCAGCCGATCGATCCTTGGTAGCGAGGCTGACCTTTCGTAGGACTAAGTCCCTACTCTAAAGCATCTGTGGTGGACCCTTGAGTCGTAGTATCGTGCAATTCTCTTCTTGTAGCTAACTTGTTTGATGTTGGCAGTTTCCCTTCGTTCTTCCAGGAGATCCAAGGTAAGGGCCAGTTGGTGATTGTTGTGCTCAGGGTCGTAAGAGATTACCCGATACGAAGTTTCACCGATCTCGACTGGTACGACGGCTTCGGTGCCGAAAGCCAATACGAAGGGGGTTTCGTTGGTTGCAGTTTTGAATGAGGTCCTGTGAGACCATAGAACGTCGTTGATGATGTCCGCCCATTTGCCCTTGTCCTCGTCCAACTCTTCTTCAAGTTGTACTTGATGCATTTGTTGATAGTCTCTACCTGGCCATTGGATTGGGGGTGTGCTGGCGAGGCAAAAAGGAGCCTGATGCCGTATGTTTCGTAAAAGGTCCAGAAACGGTTGCAATCAAATTGCCTCCCGTTATCAGTTACGATTGTGTGGGGAATCCCAAAATGACAGATGATGTTTTGGTATACGAACTGCTCGATCAGTGCTGCTGTAATGGTTGCCAAAGGTTTTACCTCGACCCATTTTATGAAGTAGTCGACCGCGACCACGGCATAGTTGGTCTTGCCCCTTCCCACGGGCATCGGACCGATCAGGTCGAGTCCCCATTGGGAGAATGGCCATGGACTGAGCATAAAAGTGAGGGGCTCGGCTGGGAGGTGAGGGATATGTGTGTGTCACTGGCACTTGTCGCACCTTTGTGTGAGTTCCACTGCATCATATAGCATGGTGGGCCAGTAGTATCCCTATCGGAAGGCCTTCTGTGCCAAGGTTCGTGCACCAGAGTGATCACCGCAAATGGCCTCGTGCATTTTGTGGAGGACGTAGTCGCCCATATCAAGTGTTAGGCATTTCAGTAGTGGGGTTGTGAAGCCGCACTTGTAGAGGTGATCGTGCTAGATGGTGTACCGAGCTGATTGTCGCCTGACCTTTTTAGCCTTCATCTGATCATTCGGGAGAGTACCCTCCCTAAGGTATGCCGTGACGGGATCCATCCAGGTTGGGCTGGTGTTGATGGTGTAGACTGGGGATTTCCTCGTGCTAGGTACGTGTTGGACTTCCACAAGTACCTGTCGCTTTTCCTTTTCGTCCAGTGAGGATGCTAGTCGAGAGCCAAGGCGTCGGCATGGTTGTTCTCGGACCTTGGGAACTTGTGTATTTCGTAAGCCGAGAAGGCCAACAGAAGTTGCTTTTCCAGATCCAGGTATAGCGACATGGACGAGTCATTGGCCTCAAAGTCGTTGTTGATTTGACTCCCCACCAATTGCGAATCGCTATAAATTCTCAATTGGTTGGCCTCGAGGTCCTTGGCGAGGCGTAGGCCGGCTAGTAATGCCTCGTACTCGGCTTCGTTGTTGGATGCCTTGAAGCTGAAGCGGAGGGCGTACTCTAGCTTGACAAGTTCTGGGGAAGTAAGAACCAATCCGGCCTCGGACCCGTTGTGGCAAGCCGATCCATCCACATATAGTGCCCAATAGGGGTGTTTTCTGTCGATTGGGAGTGCCTTGATTACTCTCTGGGACTCGACTGTGGTGGGTGCATGCGGAGGAGTTGCCACAAGTGGTATGCACTATGTCGGTTGGTATGAGTAATCGGCGATGAAATCTGCCACTACTTGGCCTTTTTCTGCTATCCTTGGTATGTAGGATATGTCAAACTCGCTTAGCTCGATTGCCCATTTGGTGAGACGGCCAGAGATGTCTGGCTTTTGCAAAACTTGCCTCAACGGTCTGTTGGTGACGATCTTGATCTCATGGGCCTGGAAATAAGGTCGGAGCCTCCGGGCGGTGATTATAAGGGCCAAGGATAGCTTCTCAAGATCGGGGTATCTCGTTTCTGCATCCTGAAATGCTTTATTGACATAGTACACAGGGTGTTCGACCCAGTCCCTCCGTGTGACGAGAACCGAGCTGACCGCCGAAATGGATACCGACAGATAGACGAAGAGTGGCTCTCCGTTTTCGGGCCTGGTCAGCAATGGTGCCTGATCCATGTATTGATTCAGCTCCTCGAATGCCCTAGTGCACTCGTCTGTCCAGTTGATCAGTCTGCCCTTGCCTTTGAGGGCTTGGAAGAATGGGGCACACTTGTCCGTAGCCTTGGAAATGAAGCGAGTCAAAGCTGCCACTCGGACTGTGAGGCGTTGTATGTCCTTGTGAGTTTGCGGGGCATGTATGTCTAGGATTGCCTTGATATTCTCTAGGTTTGCCTCGATCCCCCTCTAGCTGATCATGTAGCCCAAGAATTTCCCTGCTCCTACGCCGAAGACGCATTTGGTGGGATTAAGGAGCATTTTGAAAGTCTTGAGGACGGCAAACATTTTTTCCAGGTTGGGGATGTGTCCCTCGTCCGTCTTGCTCTTCACTAGCATGTCGTCAACATAGACCTCCATCGTCTTACCGATCTGGTCGGCAAACATGAAGTTGACCAGTCGATGGTATGTTGCTCTTGCGTTCTTCAGCCCAAAGGGCATAACATTCTAGCAATATATACCAAGGTTAGTTCTAAAGCTTGTATGTATTTGATCACCTAGGCACATAAGGATCTGGTTGTAGCCCAAATAGGCGTCCATGAAGCTGAGCAGTTCGTGCCCTGCGGTGGCATCCACGAGCATGTCAATTTTGGGCAGGGGAAAACTGTCCTTGGGACATGCCTTGTTTAGGTCGGTATAGTCGATGCACATGCACCAGGAGCCGACTGGTTTCTTGACGAGGACTACATTGGCCACCCAACCGACGTAAATGGCTTTCCGTATGAAGTGTATGGTACTGAGCCTGGTGATTTCGGCATGCATGGCCAATTGTATTTCGGCGTCGTGGCAACGCTGCTTCTGAGTTATCGGCCTGAATGTCGGGTCAATGGTGAGCCGATGGCAGATTACATCCGTGGAGATGCTTGGCATGTCCGTGTAAGACCATGCAAAGACCTCAGCATTGGCCTGCAAGAACTTCACGAGGGCTGGTCGGATGGGGGGTTGGAGCTTGGAGCCGATCCAGACTGTGCGTTTTGGGTGTATGCTAGATAGAGGGATTTCCTCTGTCTCCTCCACAGGTTCTGCCTGTGGCGTATTCGCAATGTCCCGTAGATCTTCCGGAGGACTGTCTCGGATTTCGTCCAGGAGCTGAGAGTTGATGGGGTCGTCGCCCACGGCCGTTTTGGCGACGGATAAGGTCTCCGCTTGGTCCGATGTAGTTGGTATGCTCACCTTGGTTAGGGTCGTGGCGTAACAAGTACGACCAAATAGTTGATCCCCTCTCACTTGTCCTGTTCCCGCAGGAGTTCGAAATTTCATCAAAAGCAAGTGTGTTGTTACTATGGCATTTGTCTGGTTGAGCAACCCCCTTCCTAATATGGCATTGTAGGCCGTTAGACAGTCGACCACGAGAAAGGTTGTGATGATAGTAGTCACGGCAGGGATGGTGCCCATAGAGATTGGTAGAGAGATGACCCCCTTAGGTAAGATCGAGTCACCAGAGAAACCTAGGAGTGGGGTGACCTTTTTGTCAAGCTTGTTTCCGCTAATGCCCATTTGTTTGAAGGCCTCCCAAAAGAGTACATTGACCGAGCTACTAGTTTCAATGAGTATTCTGCCCATGTCGCAGTTCGAGATCGTGGATGATAAAGGGGTCGTCATAGGGGAAAACGATGCCCCTTTCCTCCTCCTCCGAAAAGGCAATGGGTTGCCACCCTCCATTAGTCGACTTCACCGTACGACCTGAGTCGATGTTGAGGACTTGATGGCTACCGCGGGTTGCACGGAGGAAGTCCTTTTTTGCTCGGTTGAAGGTCATTGGGGCAGATAAGGGGGGTCCGCCACTGATCGTGTTGATCTGCATGATTGCGTTGGAGGGGTTGGGATTCTGTAAAACCTAGTTGAACTTGCCATCGCGGACCATTTGCTTGATAATGTCTCTTAAAGCAATGCATTCCTCGATCGTATGGCCATTGTACTTATGGTACTGGCAAAAGGACTCTTTGTTGTGGGCGGGTCGAAAGCTGGGGTTTCTTGGCTTGGCCCTAGGGATCATGCCTTCCACGTTGAGTAGAACATGGTCCAAAGGGGTTCAAGATAGTATAAGTCTCGAACCGGCTCCGTGGTCCGGTATGTTCACCTACCAAGTTTCGTGGCTCCTGGCGATGGCCATAATTCTACTTGAATCCCCCACCGTTATGGTTTGATTGGCCCTTCTTGCCCTGATGCCCATCATATGTGAGCTTTCGCTTTCCCTGATGCGATTGTTGGGATTCATTGTGGTAGTTGCAACTACCATGGCCAGTTCTGCCCTGGTTACTGTTTCCTTGGGGAGCCGGGTAAGAGGATGCCTTGGTCTCCTTGGTAGGAGTATGGAAGAATTCTGCCTTGGCATGGATTGCCGCCCTTCACATGATTTCATTGTAATCCTTCCAATCCTCGGTGTGGGCGGCATATTTGAAAGGTGACTCCTTAAGGCCGCTCCAGAAAGCTTTGAATGCAGCTTTATCATCAGTGTCTCGGCAGCGGGAGTACTCAAGGCTGAACTTGGCGGCATATTTTTGGAGCATCTTTTCTTCCCCCTGTCGAAGGGAGAAAAGATCTTCCGTGGAGACCAGCCTGTCCGTTTGGATCATAAATTGGTTCAGGAAAGTTCTCTGTAATTCCTCAAACGAGTCGATGGTGTTGGGAGCCAGGCGGTAGAACCAGTTGAGGGCTACGTCGGTAAGAGTGTAGCTGAAGATGAGGCATTGGACCTCGTCCGTCACGTTCTTGTATGCCAGGGCGGATACATAATTGTTTAGATGGGTGACGGGGTCCCCCTTCCCCGTGTAGGGAGTTATCTTCAGTGGTTTTACCTCGGTCCTTCGTCTGGACTGAAGGATCCAGTTGGTGAAGGGGCATGTGCTAGTTTTTTTCCATATGGAGGACGTGCCCTTTTCTTTGTCGGCCTCAAGGTTGTTCACCCGATGTAGGAGGCTTTCTACCAGGGCTTTGCCTTGCTGGAGTGGAGGAGGATTCGGCCGGTGTTCATATTGGCCCTCACCTCTTGCTCGGTGATCATATGTCTTCTTTGGCCCTGGGAGTGGCTCCCTGCGCTTGAGCCTATCTCATTTTGAGTTTTCCGATCGTGTGCTTCCTGTCGTGGCTCGGGGCCTCTTGTTCCGTGGTCCTCTTGGTCACGAGCCATGCTAGAATCACGTCCCATTTTCTGCCGGCCCGATGTGGATAAGACGGGTAAGGGGTGTTGCCTGATTGCCCTTGGGTCCGATGTTGCGTAGGTCAGGCGGAGGGGATCCATCTTGATTTTCTGGTCGTCTAGCAGTTGCCTAGCGTCCCGGTAGATTCTAGGTTGAGAGGGACCGTCGCCGTTTTGCGGTTGGATTAGTAATCAACTTCCAGATGGGCTAGGCTGAATCCTAGTCTGTAGCCTTTTGTGCTTGTCCGAGGAGACCAACTCGAGCACTGGTTGTTCGGCCGAGGTACGCTCGGCTGTGATCAGGTTGGCGTGCACCAGGGCGGCTGGTCCCTTGTCTCGCGACTCTCTTCGTTGGGACATTCTCACAAGGGCGAGTGTGCTCTCGTATTGCTCCGATATGACCTGGTTCTTGGCCTCTATCTTGGCGTTGTGAGCCCTGAGCTCCGCCACTTCACGTTGGAGGTCGTCCAACGTCTATCTCAGCCTGTCCGGGATGTTGTCCCGTGGGCTTCTGTGTGTGATGGGGGTGTTGTTAAGTACCCCTTAACATGGTTTTTTGAGGGATGTTGGGACGGCTTTGTGGAAAGTGAGCTCGTAGGAGTTAGTGTCAGTTTCCCACAGACGGCGCCAAACTGTTGATGCCAAATATGGACCAACTTAGATGTGTCCCGCCAGACTTGCTTTACTCACTCCTTGGGCGAAGGGAGACCTGCAGTAAGAGAAGATAGAAGTAAAGGAGCACCAGTGGGGTGCCGGACAAATAGTCTCCGATGCTTAAGTTAGTCAAGTGTTTGGAGGAATTTGGCAGTGTAAGGGCAAAGATGTCATTACCTTTTCTGAGGGGAGGTACCCTTGTATTTATATTGGCATTGAATGTTGTTGGTGGAATATTTCAATGTGGGATAAATGTCCTTGTTCCTGGTGCTGCCACGTGTCCTGATGGTCCTGAATCCATGGGTCGTATCGATACGGTCGGCCAAGGAGAGTGTAGGCCGAGGGGAGTGTAGGCCGAGGGAGAGTGTAGGCCGAGGGGAGTGTAGGCCAAGGGAGAGTGTAGGCCGAGGAGATAGGTCGAGGAGGGTGTAGGCCGAGGGAGAGTGTAGGCCGAGGAGATAGGTCGAGGAGAGTGTAGGCCGAGGATGTTGTCTCTGTTTAGGGCTGTGCATCTTGCTGAGCTGAGGTTAAGTATGGTTATGGGGGCTTTGTTCGGCCTTCACCAGGTTGATCAAATTAGGTGTAAACAGAACTTAAAGCATCTTATTGTACGAATGTTATGAAACTTCCCAAATCAATAAGCATCTTATTGTACGAATGTTATGAAACTTCCCGAATCAATCTTAATTCAAAATCTAATTCATATATGATTTAACTTTATTCATCACTTCACCACTTAAGCTTACCCGTGATGGAGCTTCGGGGAAAGTCGTCTTTGGCAGAAACGAGCTTGATATTATTATAGTTAGGGTAGTGGAATTATAGTAATCTTTGTTTTTAGGTGAAATGTAAATTTTATATGTAGTTGCAAGCTCAATATGATGTGGACTAGAATTATATTCTGTAATTTCAAGAGAAGAAACTAGTTCTCTTGATTGTGATAATTAGAAAAGAGTAAAGAACTGAAGCAAAACGTTTCTGATTTTCTGACTTCAGCAACAACATACAAACGTATGTTTAAATAGACTATCACCCACCAAATCATAATTAATGCTACATAGAGAAGCCAAAAGACACATAGAAACTAGCATAATACAACTCATAAACTTAATTAACTTCAACCACCACTTAATTAGATAATTCTAGATTAATCTACCCATAAGACATTGTAGAGAAGTCTAGATTATTGTCAACAGCCCCCCTTAAGCTAGACTTATGTTACTCCAATAAGAGTCCTCATCTTGACAAGTAGATCCTTCTTCAATGGCTTGGTAAACAAATCTGCTAGTTGATCCTGAGACTTGCAGTACTGAACTTCAACTTCTTTATCCTTGATCAGCTCACGAATGAAATGGAACTTGATCTTGATGTGCTTACTCTTGCTGTGAAACATTGGATTTTTGGATAGGCATATGGCTGATTTGTTGTCACAAAACAGCATTGTAGGACCTTCTTGAACTCGACTCATTTCTTGAAGGATACACCTCAGCCACCTAGCATGACAACCTGCTGAAGCAAGAGCAACATATTCAGATTCTGTTGTTGAGAGTGCCATAATTGACTGCTTTCTGGAAGACCATGAAACAACACTAGAACCAATGCTGAAAACATAACCGGAAGTGCTTTCGCAATCATCCACATCTCCACCAAAATCACTCTCACTGTAGCCTAACAAATTCTGATTTTCAACACCATAATAATGCAGCCCATAATTGACAGTTCCAGCCACATATCTTAGAATTCTTTTTCCAAGTTCCCAATGAACATCCATTGGTGACTCCATGAAACGACTAAGAAAGCTCACTGAATATGCAAGGTCTGGTCTTATTGTAGTTAAAAACATGAGACCACCTACAAGGCTTCGAAAAAGTGTTTGATCCACCATATTCACTCCATCTTTCTTTCCCACTTTAATGCCAATATCAATTGGAGTACCAATTGATTGCATCTTCATACCTGAATCTCTTCAGTAGCTCCTTAGCATATTTCTTTTGAGAAATACAAATGCCATTCTCATCTTGTTTTACTTCAATTCCAAGAAAGAAATGAAGCAAACCAAGGTCTGTCATCTCAAATCTTTGTGACATAGTCAGTTTGAAATCTTCACACATTTGAGCACTACTTCCAGTGAATATTAAGTCATCCACCTATAAACAAACAATCAAAATCTCACCTTGAGAGCCCTTCTTGGTGTAGAGAGTGTGTTCATATGGGCATTTGTGAAACCCATACTCTTGGAAGAATGCATAAATCCGACTATACCAAGCTCTTGGAGCTTGTTTTAATCCATATAAGCCCGTCTTCAATTTGCACACTTTTGTTTCTTCATTTTTCTGCACATAGCCAGGAGGTTGAGTAACATAAACTTCTTCTTCCAAAATCCCTTGCAAGAACGCTGATTTCGCGTCCATTTGAAAGACTTTCCAATGATTTTGGGTAGCAAGAGCTAACAACATTCGAATTGTATCGAAGCGCGCTACTGGAGCAAAAACTTCATTGTAGTCAATTCCATGATTTTGCTGGTAGCCTTTAGCTACTAAGCGAGCTTTGTACTTCTCAACTTCTCCTTGAGCATTTAACTTGGTTTTATACACCCATTTCACTCCTATGGGTTTCTTTCCTTTAGGAAGATCAACCAATTCCCATGTTTTGTTCCTCTTGATGGAATCAATTTCTTGATCCATAGCCTTCACCCATTTCTCATCCTTTGAAGCTTCTTCAAAGGTAATTGGGTCTGCATCTACAAGTAGAGCAAAGTTTGTACCACCATTAGTAACCATAACATATTCACTAGATGGATACCTTGTAGATGGTTGATGATGCCTAGTTGACCTCCTTGGCTCTCTTTTGAATTATTTCTTCCTCGCTGTTAGATGATGATGGTGCTGGTGATGAAGGTTCAGGTGGTGCCGATGATGTTGGTGAAAGAGAGGACAGATCTGAATCTTCAGAACCAATGTCCAGCAAAATAGAATTCTGTTTTTCAGCTTCACTATAATCCCATGCTTCTTCTTCATTGAACTTTACATCACGGCTAACAATAATCTTGTTAGTCAATGGATTAAATAGCAATCCCTTCAAGAATCCCTCAACTTGAAGATGGGAAGGTCGATGAGGTTGGTGGTAGCTGGACGGCTCCAGCTGCCCAAAGCGAATGAATATACTATCTTGGAACTGTCAGGGGCTGGGTTCTGACCTGAAAGTTTGACATCTCCTAGAGTTAATCTGGAGAAACCGTCCCTCTATGGTGTTTCTAGTGGAGACGAATATGTAACACGATAAAATGCAACGGGTAAGTCTTGATATGGGTTACAATTTTTTCTATGACGTTCCCCCAATTGGGTTGGCTGGAGGTCTAAGTATATGGTGGAACGATGATTTGGAGGTTGAAATTTTGCACTTTTCAAAATATTCAATTGATACAGCAATCAAATTTAGAGGAAGAGATGAAGGGTGGGATGCAACATGGATCTATGGTACTTCTTATAGAGAAGAGAAAGAGAATTTCTGGGATGGGATGTGTAGAAGATTTAGAGCGAGAAATCTCCCCTAGTAATGCATAGGTGACTTCAACGAGTACCTTTGACACCAGGAAAAGAAAGAAGGCAGGGTTGAGACACTGGGAAGACGGAAATTTCTGTTGGAATTCATGAAAATTACAGAGTTATTTGATCTGGGATGTAAGGGGCAACCCTTTACCTGGAAGGGCACTAGAGCAGAGGGTGTAGTAATTCAAGAAAGAATCGACCGTGGACTGGTTAACGGTGGATAGCAGGAAAGGGGGCCCTGCTCAACGATCACTCATCTACCAACTTTAGGGTCGGATCACTGCCCAATTCTACTTCAAACACAACAAGCAGAATGCAAGGGGAAAATAAGCTTTAAATTTGAGAAATACTGGACTCTGGATGCTGAGTGTGAGAATGTTGTAAAGAAAAGCCGGTCCCCAATTGCCAATTACTGCTGTTCAGGGCGTTGGAATGCAAAAATATCAAGGTGTAAGGGGAGTCTGGGGGATTGGAGCAAGAGGAAATTCCCAAATAGCAAGAAAAGAATTGAGAGCCTTTTAAAGAATTTGAAGGAGCTGCAGGGAGATTGGGGGTTTGAATGGGGAAAGAATCATTGCTATTTAGAGCGAAATTGGTGGATTATGGAAAAATGAAGAACTTTATTGGAAACAGAGATTAAGGATATGATGGCTCAATAAGGGTGATGCCAATACCTCTTTCTTTCACCACTCAACTGTGTAGTGGAGAAGAGTCAACATGGTATCAAGGCTAAAGGCAGAGAATGGGAACTGTTTAACAAAGGCAGGGGTAGTCAGACACAATATCGATCAGTATTTGAAGAACTTGTTTAAATCAGAAAGCCAGAGGAACTGGGAACCCACTTTTCCCTTTGTCCGAAAAGTTATAACCAGTGAGATGAATAGGAATCTTACAATGCCGGTCTTGGATGAGTAAATCAAATCAAAGCTGCAGCAATGGAATTGGGAGCGGACAAAGCTCCAGGCCCTGACGGATTTCCTGGCACTTTCTATCACAATTATTGGGAAGTCGTTGGAAGTGATATGTGCTCTCTAGTTAAGAACTTCTTTGATGGCAGGGAGAACCTGAAAAATCTGTCAGCTACTCACCTTGCTTTGGTCCCAAAAGTCCACCATACAGAGCTTGTGACACAATTTAGACCCATATCCCTATGTAATTTCTCTTACAAGGTTATTTCCAAAGTCCTTACCAACAGACTCAAACCTGTTCCCTCAGATGTGGTGTCTCCTCAACAAAGTGCTTTTATTTCGGGAAGGCAGATCCAAGACAACATTCTAATTGCTCAAGAGGCTTTCCATGCATTGAAATTGAGGAAGAAATCAAAGGTGTTTGAGATGGGGTTGAAGTTGGATATGAACAAGGCTTATGATTGGGACTTTTTGAGAGTAGTAATGTGTGAGAAAGGTTTTGATTTGAGCTGGGTAGAGTTGGTGATGAAATGTGTTGAAGCAGTAAAATTTTCAGTGGTTGTAAATGGGAAGGCAGGAAACAGCTTTGTTCCATCAAGGGGATTAAGACAAGGTGAACCCATTTTACCTTCCTTATTTATTATGGTGTGTGATGTTCTGTCTACTATGATGAATGGTGCAGTGGATCAAGGGTTGTTGAAGGGAATGAAGTTCCACACCAATGGTCCCCAACTATCTCACCTTTTTTTCGCAGATGATTTGCTGTTTTTCCTCAAGGCTACTGCCAGAAATTACAGGGTGGTCAAAAAAATTCTGGAAGCCTACTGCGCTGCATGGGGTCAGAAGGTAAATATGGACAAATCTAACTTGTTTTTCAGCCCTAATACTCCTTTGGATCTCATAAGTCAATTGGGCGACATCCTGGGAGTAAGCATCACTGAGAATCCAGGCAGCTACCTGGGCCTTCCAACCTTATGGGGTCGGTCTAAGAATGAGGCGTTGATGTTTGTCAAGGAAAGAATGATGCAAAAAATTGGAGGGTGTAAACAAAGGCTATTATCTCAGGCGGGGAAGGAGATACTAATCAAGGCAGTTGCTATGGTTGTGCCTAACTACTCAATGGCAATCTTGAAGTTCCCAGTTACTCTATGCCATGAGCTGGATTGTCTGCTGGCAAATTTCTGGTGGGGGCAGGAATATGGGAAGAATAAACTGCATTGGGTGAAATGGATGGATTTGGAACAATCGAAGGATGAAGGAGGGATGGGATTTAGGAACTTTGCCGATTTCAACAATGCATTGCTAGCCAAACAAAGCTGAAGACTCGTTAGCAACCCTGATTCACTATGGGCCAAGTTAATCAAGAGCATGTACTATCCTAATTGTACCTTCATGGATGCTAAAAAGGAGGGAAGGGCATCATTGGCTTGGGCAAGCTTACTGGCTGGAAGGGAAATCTTAAAGGAGGGAACACAGTGGCAAGTATTGGATAGCAAATCAGTTCGAATTTGGAGGGACCGTTGGGTTCCTGGAAATGCCAATTCCAGTTTAACTGCTCCAATTGATGAGGAGATCGATTTGGATGCTACGGTGAACAAATTAATCGATGAAAGATCTGGCCATTGGGACATGAGGGAAATTGCAGGTTTGATCTCGAAGCAGGAGTCTAATGGCTATAAAGTCCATCAAATTTGGCTCCTGTGGAGAGAAGTATTCAGTCATTATTTATGCATCATTTTGATGTCTTTATATGCTCTCTTACATGTCTTTTGAATGATTTGGTGCCATCAATAGTAGAAAATGATCAATCTTGTGAGACTTGTGCAGAGTTAGAAAGATAGGTAAAATCTGGAAAGAACGCAAAAAGAATGACTCAAATCGGAGTCCAGATGAAGGAGATATCCTCATTTCAATATCAGGTCCTGAAAGGAGTCCTGAGTGCGCCAGTGCGCCAGTGCGCCAGTGCGCCTATTTTGGGACACTGGCCAAGTACCTCATATCAGGCCCTCCGGGTCCCGAACTTGTGTTTCATGACATCAAGGTCAAGTCCTAGAAGTGCCAAGGTCGCGCCAAGGCAGGTCGAGGACATGTCCCAAGAACTCCCATCCGAGCCCAGAAGTGCGCCCAAGCCGGGGTCCCTGTTCCGCCAGCGGTGGATCAGAGGTTCTCCCTCTGCGCCAAGCCTGACAACATTTGCGCCAAGCCTGAACGACGATGTGCTTCTATTATACTCCTAACGTACTTCAAAAGCGCGGTCCCAGATCCTGATTACGAAGACAGTCAAAAATCCAAGTTTGGCCAGCTTGCGTTCCCACTTGCCAGCCTGCATTCACACTTCCGGCCATGCTCTGATTGGTTCGAATAGATTTTAAAGACTTTATAATTAATTAAAAGTAAAATAACTTTCCCTATTCCTATAGGACAAGGTTATACCAATCCTTATAGGACATAGGTTTGACCAATCCTTATAGAACAAGGTTTTCCCTTTGTCTATAAAAGGGAGCCTTTGTTCAGTGTTTTAGAAGGAGATAATTAGCTAGGGACGTTTTGGTTTCTGGGAAAACAGAGACCTGAGCCACAGAGTTCCGTTTTGGTTTTCTAGAGAATTAGGGACCATATATTTTCGGAGATAATCTTTCACTTAGATTATTGGACGTGGAGCTTGGAGAAGAAGGCCCTGCCGTGTCTTCTGCTGCATCTGTTCTTAACAATTTCTTCTGTACCCTTATTTTCATTATTGCAATTTACTTATGGATTCAATTATACTTGTGTTTATTTCAGTTATGTGTGAGTAGTCATTAGGATTAGGGCTGCTTGAAGCCCTAGCCATGTTAGCTTATTGATTGGATTTCTGGCTCTTGATTATGATTGCTATGCATGCTGAATAAGTTGGATTACTATGCTTAATGAACTTAATTTATGCCTATAAGATTAGCTACCTTGTTTGCATATAATTATAGATGTAATTGCTTGAGTGATCGTCATATCATCTTGTGATTTGGAGCATCGAAAGTATTCATACTTGTAATCTTAACTCATGACGACCTAGGATTGCATGCCACTTTGCTAGGCTAATGTGGTGTCATTAAATTCTCTTTAAACTTCATGCATCATCTTAAAAGGTAGGTGATAGACGTTCTAGGCATATGCCCTGTTTAGAACATGCTAAGTAAGAGGGAATAAGATGTGTCTAGTGAACCAACGCCAGGTCCTAGGCACGGGCACCTAATTCAGAAAATGCATAGTAATTAGGTCAAGGAAATTTGGTTAAGAGCTATAATTGGTTAGAGTGGATAGTAAGCCTTAATTCACCTTAGTTAACAACTTTTCATTCTTGCATTGTTATTTTCTGTACTTTGATTTACTTGTCTTTAAATTTCAGTTATCACATCATAAACCCCCTGTGTGTGTGTGTGTTTTTGCCTAAGTTAACAAATCTGAACTAAATTGGTCATCACGTTGATACAAGTCCTCGAGGGATCGACTCTTGCTGTGCTACTATACTATACTTATCGATTTGTGCACTTGCAAGGATTTTATAACTGTTAGAATTGAATTGCATATTTCTTGCTCTTTAAATCTACCAACAAGAAGGACAGGTTAATATGGCCTGAAACTAAGGATAGTTCCCTAACAGTTAAGTCAAGTTACAACTGGATCATAGCAAAGAATGGAAATATTCGAAATCTTCTCCCTTCCTCATCGAGACCGATTCCAAAAGAATCCTGGAGGTTGATTTGGGGATGTTCTGTTATCCCAGAAGTTAAAAGCTTTCTTTGGAGGGCGATGAGGGGAGTCCTTCCTACTAGGGCCAATCTCTTCAGAAGGCACTTGGGAAACTCACCATTGTGTCCTTTATGTAATCTTAAACATGAATCCGTGGAGCACTCTCTAATCCTTTGCAAGGAAATTCGAAGAGTCTAGTTTGTGGGGCATTGACTTATTGTGCTAATGAGCAAGCAGTGGCAAACTTTGATAACTGGATATGGACAATTGCAACTTCTGGAATTAAAAGCGAGGAGGAGTCTGCTTGGATAATTGCGGTCGCTGTGTTATACTTGCTGGGGCATATGGAAGGCGAGGTGTGCGGTGGCCATGGAAGGAAAGGCGTTGAACTTGCGAAATATCATTGGTGAGGCCTCTAGGCTTCCTGGTGAGCATGAGGTTGCTATTAGAGCTGCAAAGGCGCAGACGAGTCCATCTGCAATTACGTTATGCAGCAGGGAACCCAAATGGAAGCCTCTGCCTATGAACTTAATCAAAATCAATATTAATGCCTCATTGGATGCTCAGACGGGTGAAGCGGCTCTTGGAGTAGTCTGTAGAGATAGTAACAGTGGTTTTTTGGCTGCCAGTGGGTGGCGTAAAAAATCGAGGTTAGCCCTTGAAGCGGAATCGATCGCAGTAAGAGAAGGATGCATATTTGCAATTGAGAAAGGATATGGTCGAGTGGTATTTGAATCTGATTCTCAAGAGCTGGTGAAGGCACTCAAGGGTAGTATCCAACGGGGAAGATGGGAATTATTCCCTATCCTCTCGGAATTCAGAAAGCTTTTGAATGATTTGTTATTCTCAGGTTGGGAATGGGTTGCGCGTAGTACGAACCAAGCTACAGATGCGGTGGCATCTTTGATGAAGAGGGAGATGTGTGATCGGGTTTGGCTATTCAGGCCCCCATCTGCCCTAGTACATGTTCTGTCTTGCGATGGTCTTCATTGTCCTCCCACAGGTTAAGGGCAACCACTAGCTACCAGTGCGACAGTGCGAACCTGCTCTGTCTATGTTGCTGGGAAGCTTAATTTCCTTATGTAGTTTTCTGGCTTTGTTTATCTTATTCTACCTGTTGGTAGGCTTTGGGTTCTCTTGTATTGCCTGTTGGTAGGCCTTGGGCTCATCCCACATTTACTGGTGTTTTCAGCCTCTTATGGAATGAGATTCAGAATTGATCCAAAAAAAAACAACCAATACTCATTTTAGTAACAGTTGAACTCTTAGGAGTAACTATAGCATGTTCCCTTAAATAAGAGAAATTATTAAAATTATATGCAAAATCTGGTAAGTGGCCAAAAAAAATTGATTGAATAAAATCTACGAAATGAATAAGAAAATCTACAGGAATTTCTACCCAACATGTATCTTTATCGTTAAAATCATTTATGTTATACACACTATCAGTCTCACCATCACCAATTCGTTATATCCAATTTACAAAATCAATCATTCTTTATTTTTCCTCAATGCTCAATCCTGGTCTAGATAATCTCATATTTTCATTTAATTGAAAATTTTTAAAAAAACGACCATAAATAAGAATCGTTTAGAGCATAACTAACTATATCTTCTCTGGTTCCACCAGGAATAACTTGCAATATCTGTCTAAAATCGCCTCCTAATAACCAAGGTTTACCACCAAATGGAATCACAAATTGTATGGGGTGTAAATGTGAGAGAATATCATAAAGTGATTTATCTAATGCTTCAAAACAATATCTATGATTCATTGGAGCTTCAGAAAGTGATTTACCAAATGGAATATCATATTGTATGGAAGACGCGTTAAGAAGTTGTTCTAACTCAAAAAGAAGACAGTTTTTAAATTCATTTTCAGGCACAATCATATCGGGTATTCCAAAATTGTTTCTCATTTTGTATACATTATCATCGTACTTGGTTTGCCAATGAGAATTCTCAGGGTAACTTATAACATCATGAAACAAAACAATTGTGACAAAAAGCTGTCTTAATTCAGGAGATGATGCAACATGGAATAGCAGTGGATAAAGCATCAATCCATTCTTCATCATCCCCTAATAAACCGAAAGCTTTACTTGCAGAATGGTAAGATGGATGAATGATACTGTCAACAGTTCTTAATTATATCATCCAAGTTCATAGCACCTTTTTTCCAAATTCAAAAGTATTCTTAAATAATATAATTCACCATATGCAGGGTGCACATATACTATTCTACCTATTCAAAAGCCCCGTTTTCTAGGTTGCCAAATTTTACCTTGTGCATTCCAAACAAATTTGGAAGGAATTTGTGCATAAGTTAGCGTAAGTGCTTGAGGAAAAGCTCTATTTGTTTCAAACCAAGCTGTTAACATTGTATGATCAGAACCTCTTTAATTAACAATTGATTGAAATGTTTCATCATCGTTGAACACAAAGTTTTGTCGTAAAGGTAAATGCACGGGTAATCGTTCTATTGAAGGGTTTCTAAAACGAATAGGACATTCAAAAAGTCTCCAAACAGCCTCTAGAGATACATCAAAATCTCATTGTTTGAATTCTCTTGAAAACCCACTCTTGCTCTATTAGTACCCCTACTTACATGCTTAAATAGATACTTTATAACCATAGACTGACAACATTACTCAACATTTATGTGTGCATTGTACCTCAGAAGCAATTCTCCTATAAGGTGAGTTTGGGTTAGCATGCCCACCGGGACCATGAATCATAAACTTTTCAACAATTTGATAAAGCCGAGGATCAATGGATTTATCTGGCAAGTCAACTGAAATAACGGAGTCTATATCTAAGGCAGACGAACACTTATAACTTGATTTCATCCAAAAAACATATGAGAATGAGGCTGTTAGGTCATACTTAATACATATTTTATCCATGATTTAATACCCTTTTACTTATGTTTTGTTAATATTTTGCGATATGACACTAGATAAAATAATCTATTATGTGAGACATGTGCAGATTTAGAAAGATGATTGAATTCTGAAAATAACGGAAAAATAATCACTCAATTTGGAGTTAAAATGAAGAAGTCATAAAAAATCAAATCGGGTCTCGCTCCTGCGTGAAGACCGTGGGCAAGCCAGTTGACAGCTTGTGTTCACACTTGTTCTCTATGTTTCAAGGGGATTTCATGCTTATTTAGTTAGAAATATTATTTCTACTCCTTTTATATTTAGAAAAGGTTTTTAATTAGATTTCTTAAATGTTTAGGAAACATTTTCCTTGTAAAATTAAATGTAAATTTCTATTTATTTGAGTATTAATAATTCTCCTATAAATAGAGGTGCTAGGATTTATGTAAAAGAGAGAGATTCGAAGAGGAAGAGAACACCAAATAATACAAAGAGCGAAAACATTTGTCTTTTATTTTGTAGTTTCTTTTTAGGTTAGGGTTTCTTAAAGCCCAAGCCATGGTTATTCTTTAATATGGTTTTTGCCCTTGATTTACATTATTATGAATGCTGAATAAATTCTAATTACTATTTGAATTGCTATTCTTTTATGTTTATGAGCTTGATTACCTTGTTTGCATAAATTATTGATGAGATTGCATCGAGAGGTTGAGGTTAAGAAACAATCTTGTAATTGAAATTCGTGAAAACTTAGATGATGGAACATTCTCTAGGGATAATGTGATGTCATTAAATTTCCTTTTGTACTTGATGTTTTCTTTTGTGTTATAATCGCTTAAGAGATGTGACATTATCTTAAGAGAACTATTGCATGATTGAATAGATGTGGTAGTTAATCGAAAAAACCTGCAATATTCAAACTAAGAAGGATATAATATATGTGAGGTGGGGCCTAACATGGACCCTTGCATGGGCATCATATTCAGATAATTCATAGTAATTGAATCATGGAAATCATATTAGGAAGTAATTGTGGTTAGTGGTGGATTGAGTGTCCTAACCTATTATTTTTATTAATTATTTTATTTTAGTTATTTTATTTGTTTATTTTAAATTATGCTATACCCCATGTGTGTGTGCGTTTGTGTTTTTATTTTCTATTTTTATTTTATTAAGCTTATGAGTTAATTAATCAATCTAACTAATAAAGTGGATTTAAACATTAAGACAAGTCCTTGTGGGATTTGACCCTTGCTTATTTGCTATATTATCTACATGATTTGTGCACTTGCAAGGTTAAACTGAATATAATAGGTTTCATATTTGTGCTGTCTATTTTATCCAACAGAAGCAAACCTCTTTCTTGAAATTACGTGTACAAACACCTGTTTGTAAGAAAACACAAACAGAAAGAGAGAAAAATCAAGTAAGTTTGAGTTAGAGAAACAAATTTCAAAAATTCAAAAAAAATAGCATGAGGATTGAGGAGTTTTCAAAACTCACCTGTTTCAATTTCTCCAAAAGGTATCCTAGACTTGATGAAGCTGATCATGTCATCTAGTTTCATTTTGAAAATTCTTACAATTATATCAGGCCTATCTTCATGTTTGTAGCCAGGTTTTTTTTTTTTTAATTTCCCTAATTATCTTAGGCCATTTAACATTGCATGTAAATGTTATGAACAGATCAGGATTTCCATATTCTCTACAAATAGCCATAGCATTTTGATAATTGTTAATCATATATCTAGGGCTACTAGTAAATGAATTAGGGAGTATTAGTTTCTGACCAATAGCATTGCCATCATTATCTCCTCTTAAAATTGCATCATATATACCTTTATAAATTTCACTTCTTAAGTTTTTTATTTTATTTTGCTTAATATAATCCAACCTATCTTCCTCAAGGGTAGCATTTAAGCGACAAGTAAATATTGCTGAAATAGTTTGCCTCCCTTAGCAAAGTAGCTAAATGAGGTTCCCTTTCTTGCACTTGATAATCTATAAAAGCTCTCATAGACACTCTCTTTTTACTACCTTTTTTACCATGAAAATCCTTATTCCATTTTAAATACCCTCCCCATATGGGAAAAGGGTAGGATACTGCAAAGACTTGAATTTTCCATGTAATTTTGTAACACGTTCTTTAGTTCAATAGTGATATCCCTATTTGTATCAAAAACGCCGATATCACTAACTATTAAACCACCACTCTCATCACAGCTTGGGTTCCCCATACTGGTTACTATGGTTTCCTGACCTTCCTAGCAATGTCATTTTTAAAGAGAGAAGTTCATTATTTTCAAATTATCTCTCATTGAGCGCAAAGCCTTAGCCAATTCACTTGAAGCATCAAACATCTTAAGCAGCAGACCTTCTACAATAGATGGATCAATCTTTTGATTCCTTTCATCAGAAGAAAAGGCTCCAAGACGGTTGTCAACTTCATTACGAGTATCCCAGACATAAAGTTGAGCAAACTTCGGACATTCACCATCAAGTGGCGGTAACAAAGAGCCCATTAAATGACAAACTTGACCACTAACTTTGAAAACGTAAGGGCTGGTTCCATTGTTGATTGAATGATCAACTTTGACTCCCATCGAAGTGAATGAAAACATGGAATTATAAGCTCTAATATTATGCCTAAACAACCAACTTTTTCTGCCTGCATTGATTTTCCCTTATTGACAACAAAGGGTACAAATTGGCTGAGCACATTTTGAACGTTGTTTAATGGATTCTATTAACCAAAACAGTGTGCCACAATGAGTGCACTTATAATCCTTATCTCCTAGATCCATATATTCTCTAGAAATTCCTACAACCAAAGAAAAATGTGGAAAAAGAAGAAAAATATTATATAAGAACAACTCAGCATTTAGCACACACCATAATAAGTTGTTCTGAAAAAAATTAAATAGGGAAAGATACATACCCATGCGTCTGTTTCGCTGGAAAAAAGCTTGCCCCCTATGAACATGTTCATGATTAATGTGCTCACTCCTCTCTATGTATGTTTCAACGGTAAGTATTGAGATATGACGTTCATTGAAAAAACATTTCCCTCTATCACCGGAAGTGTCAATAATATTATCAAAGTTAACTACAGATTCCTCGACGACATGGCTAGTAGCACTAATAACATTTTCAATACGAAATTGTTCACCTTCACCATGTGAAGACACAGAGCTACTACCATGTTTAAATCATGATATTTGACACAGAGCTACTAAATTCAGAATTATTCAGGTACGAAACTCTACAAACTTTTCTAGAAAAGTGGAAGACGATATTTTGTTTTATGTTTATTTATCTTAAACTTTTGAATTATGTTTGTTGTATTAGGTATATATTTTATTTGAATTTGGTGAGAGAATTTTTAGTAAAATAATAATTATGATTTTTTGATATAATAATATGTGAATTATATTATACATATTGGATATCGACCTCACTCTTATGAGAGTTGAACCAGAGACCTAGACCTCTCACGTAATATGTGAAGAGGAATTTCATTGAACCGTAGTATTAAGTGTCATAATAATAATAATAATAATAATAATAATAATAATAATGATAATAATAATAATAATAATAATAATATTAATAATAATAATAATAATAATAATAATAGAAGTAATAATAATTCGATTATAAAACTCTTCAAAAAAAATATCTATCAAATTATATAATTCAATATGGTTTTTACAAACTTTATCACATTATATAAAACTCAGTATGCAATTTTGCAAAAATCTGTCACGGAATTCTATATAATTTTGTCATGAACTCTATAGGTGTGTTTGGATGAAGAAATTTAATATTACCAAGAATTTATAAAATGACGGAAATTAATTTTTCAGAATTTGTGAAGTTTCTTGTTTGGATAATATAAAAATTGAATAAAATTTAAATATAGAATTTAATGTTTACACATAAATTATAGTTATAAAGATGAAATTTGGGAAATGACACCTCTTTATATGAAATTTAATCCTTTTTTTTTTTGGAATTTCTAAATTTCAATTTTTATGAATCCAAACAAGAGAATTGATGTATAGGAATTTCAAAATTCTAACTTTTTTATCAAATCCCTTGTTATTTCCCCCCATCCAAACACCTAATAAAAGTTTTTGAAAATCTGTAAAACTCGATCACTTCACAAAAAATTGCAAATATTTGTATAAATCTGAATTCACTATAACCCCTTAGCAATTTTTAATGTTTAGGAGAGGGGTGATGGTATTTGAGTAGAGGTGGTGTTGGGAGACCTTATACTTTAGAATTTCGTCATCGTTTTTTGGGTGGAGCCCAAAACTTAATAGTTAAACCTCAAGTCATAAACGATTAACTCAAATTTTTGATTTTACACTATTGAAATTTCAAATTTTATGAACAGGTGTATTTTTTGTGGTCAAGTTTTGTGGTAGGTTGTCTTTAGCTGTCAAGAATTCTGATAGTTTTTTTTTTTAAATATGTTAATGTCATTTAGTACTATATAGCCTAATGATATTTTTTCCCACGTTATGTGGAAAGTTTCGAGTTCGATTTTCGTATACCAATATGTATAATGTAATATTTTTTTTCCAATATTATTAGATAAAAAAAAAATTAAAATTTGTTAGAAACTTATATATCATCAGTCCATCATTGAAAGCGTTTTTACTCAAGTATGCTTCCTACAAAAGCCATCCGTCTCTACACGAGCCCTTAATTGACTCGACCCGTTTTAAACATAAACGACGCAGAAACCGCCCCAACGTTTACCAAAAGCTGACAGAGCCGAGGTTTTAACTGCTTCCACCTCCGACTGTCTTGGGCACAAATCGAGCTACACGGAATATACGGACATGGAGAAGCCTCTGGTGGAACTTGATAAAGGCACAACCTGCTCTTCGTGGAACTACTCCGGCCAGAGATTGGTCACTGGCTCCATCGACGGAACCCTCGCCATCTTCGACACGCGCGACCCGTCTTCCTCCTCTTTCTCCTGCACCTCAAAATCCAAGGTCCCTATCGACTCTCATGTTTCATTTGATTTCAAATCTCCATTTAATTTTTCGATTCCACTTAAAATATTGAATTTTTGTTTTCTTAAAAATAGTACATTTGGTTTTGTTTTAGGTGCACGAGGGCTCTGGCATTGTAAAAGTTGTTTGGATACCTCCAGAGTATGGTGACGCAGTGGCTTGTGTTTGCGGAGATGGAACTTTGCTATTGTGGGAGGAGGTTGCTGAAGGTATTTTCATTGAATTTATTATCTTTTCTAATCGTCTCCCGCAATTGTCATCTTCAAACTAAAATCAGTTTAATTTTATTTTTTGATATATCTTGTTTTCTGATGCATAATGAATAATCTATTTCGACTAATTGAGTGTGTGAATTTTAGTGAACATGGTATCTGATGAAAAATTAGGTTTTCTTGTTTTGTAGATGCCCAACCTATTCAATGGAAGCTGTGTACGAGCTTTACAAGCAATTCAGCTCAACTGCTAGATGCCCAATTTGGGGGCTCACCGGCCGGTTTAAAACTGGTTAGCTTTTATAGCTTCTGCTGTTTTTTTTAATGGGTGGCTTTGTGGTTATACTTTAATGAAATCAAGTTTGTCAGTGGCAGTGCTGCTTGTCACCCTTCGAGAAAACCTACGCAACCATACTCTTTGGACATAATTTTTCTTTATAGTTTGGAAAGTCACAAACTTTAATTTGTTTCTTATTATAGATTACTGCATATTCAGATGGCCATGTCAAGGTCTATGAGCTACTAGATCCCTTGGAACTGAAGAATTGGCAGCTTCAGGTGATCATTTTATCTGATTGACTTCGAAAATACAATTCAGACCATTTGAAATTGTTAGTGTTATTATAATACAATATGCAGCTCAAGTTGATCCTGAATTTGCATATTAGTTTTGTAAAGAATTGAAAAAATATATGGAAGGTCTAGTACTATGCTTGTAAATTATCAGTCTTTCTTCCTTCTTATGATATAATGTTGTTTTGCTCTTGAATCAAAAAAAGAAAATGGAGCCGAGCACACACAGAGGATTTATATATACATTTATGTTATTTAAACCCCAAATTCTTCACCTTTTTTATGATTCACTGGTGTCCCTTAGAATGAATGGACCATTTGTTTCTGTTGCTCTTTCTTTTACTGCTTCTGATTTCTCACCATTTGAACAATGATAAATACGGTCATGTGCTGTTCACTCCATCTAGTATTCATTAAAGTTTTTTTTACAGTTTGGAACTGCTCCCTGACCTTATTTTTTCATGATCTTTTTGCCCAGGCTGAATTCCAAAATGTTATTGATTCAGTATTTACGGTAGGGAAAGCCATATGCTTTTCTGCTTCTATATCTTGGAATCTCCAAAGAGGAGAAGGCCAGGAATCAAGTTTTGTTTTGGGTTTCAATTCAAACACACCACAGCTTAATTCCTCCAAGGTACGTTAAGATCTCCTTATTTCCTAATCAATTATCATTTATTTTATGCCCCTCCGTAGGCCTCTTAAATGTTGCAGGTGTGGCTTTTCTCCTTAAGTACACAACTTTCTCGTCTCTGCAGTATACTTTGATATTATGGTATCATTTTGGAGATCTAGGCCCTAGGTTTGTCAAAAATGATATTGTACTTATGATAGTACTTTACAGGTATGGGAATTTGATCAGGCTCATCAGAGATGGCTTCCAGTTTCAGAGCTGGCTCTGCCTGATGACAAAGGCGATCAGGTGTATGCTGTTGCATGGGCACCAAACATTGGCAGGTAGTGAATTGTCTAATTGCTGTCTTCATTCATAATGCAAGGATCTGGCTGTTTTCATTTCATTTTATACCACAGTGTATGCATTTCATTCAGGCCCTATGAGGTAATAGCTGTTGCCACTCTCAAAGGAATAGCAATATGGCATCTTGGATTAAATCCCGACTCAGATGGAAGGCTCTCATTGGAGAGGGTTGCTCTACTTTCGGGTCACAGTGGCGAGGTATGAGTGCTAACTATTGAGAACGCTATCAGTCATTAAATTTGGAATGCACATCTGGTTAAGAAAAGTGGAATGACATTGAGCTAGCTCAACTGTGAAAAAGCTGGCTTTTCTCAAGAAGCTAGTCGACGAAGTTTCATAATTGATTAATGTTTTGATGTTGTGATCAGGTCTGGGAGATGGAGTGGGACATGAGTGGAATGACGTTGGCAACAACCGGGAATGATGGGGCTGTTCGGCTGTGGCAGTCTAACTTGAACGGCGTTTGGCATGAAGAGGCTACATTTGAACCCACTTCCTAGTGCCTTGCAAACCCAGTTTCAAATTTCGTAGTTGCCCCACTGCAACTCTAGGTTTAAGCAGTGTATGGCCACCCAAGATTTCTAATATTGAACATTAGTGGTTGTATTTACAAATTGGATCAAATTATTCAAAACCAAATTTCTTCTGGGAGTGACTCTTCATTTTGTCACTATATTATGTATGGATGGCAAAAATTGACTTGGTGTTTTTATGTAAACGTAAAAGACCAGACGAACCAGCGAAGCGCTGATTTAGTGAGTGATTGGATTAGATTGAATAGCTCATCAAATTCAATGGATCTTCAATGTGAAAATTGATGTGCTGTCATGGTAAGAGAATTAGAGGCAGTAAAAAGAACATTTATTTTATTTAATCTACTTAAATTTTCTTTTATATTTAATCTACTTAAATTTTCTTTTATATTTAATCCTATATAATTCTCCAATAATGAATTTGCATTCAAATTGATATTCAAAATACATTGAATTTGAGGAGTTATCGAATCTAGTTCTACTCACAAAACGGAGCCGAAGGGAATCATCTGTAATTTTCTGAAAAATAAACAGATGGGAAATATGAACTGTCGATTCTGGATGAAAGTGAAGGCCAGTGAATATCTAGATTGACGAACAGTTTCGACCACGAGTTTCTGCTATCTCTAACAGTAACATTGTGTGGACCAAATATTTGCACCTCTTTCTCCCTCCTCTCTCTTGCATTATGTTATGTAATGTGACTTGTTCTGTAAATAAAATTGACTCTAAACAAGAAGCAGGGCAACAATGGAGAAGACAAGAGCCTCTACCGTTTGTGTTACAGGGGCTTCTGGATTCATCGGTTCTTCGCTTGTAAGACGGCTCCTAGAGCAGGGCCATACTATCCATGCCACTCTCAGAAACTTGGGTATCTTTCTTTTCACTTCATATATTGCTTGTATATATAATATATGCAACCGTCTTTTTTTATTTTTTTCACTGAATTTTACAGACGATGCGGCGAAAGTAGGCCTTCTCAAGTCTCTCCCCAATGCAGACACCAAATTGGTGCTCTTCCAAGCAGATATATACGATCCCCATGAATTTGAACCGGCCATTGAAGGTTGTGAGTTTGTTTTTCATGTGGCCACTCCAATGCAACATAACCCACAGAGCTCTCAGGTCAGCATTCACTCTCTTAACTAGTACATAATGTATAGCAGCCATTGTGTAAGTGGAGATTTTGGATATGCAGTACAAGGACACAGCTGATGCTGCTGTTGCTGGGGTGAGGAACATTGCTGATTCTTGCCTTCGATCGAAAACTGTGAAGCGATTGATCTACACTGCAAGCATCCTTTCTTCGTCTCCAAGGAATGAAGACGGGGTGGGATTCAAACCCTGCCTTGATGAATCTTGTTGGACACCTCTTGACGTCTCATTTGCTTATGCCACTGATTTTACTATGGTACTTCTTCTTGCTCTTCCATTCGCACACAATAATCAGGTCCTCTTAACTGTTGAGTCCCTCAATAACTTGTTTGATTTTTAATCTAAAAATGTTTTCAAGGACTATATTAAATCAAAGACATTAGCAGAGAAAACAGTGCTGAGCTATAATGACTTCGGTGATGGTAAATTAGAAGTGGTAACTCTTCCTTGTGGCTTGGTGGGAGGAGAAACTCTTCTTATTTCCTACTTGCCGGCAAGCGTGGGAGTAGTTCTATCACAACTTACTGGGGATTTACCTTATTACAATTCACTTATTTTTATACAAGAAGTTACCGGTTCGGTTCCCCTGGTACACATTGAAGATGTTTGCCAAGCTCATATCTTCTGCATGGAACAACCATCAATGAGAGGTAGATTCTGCTGCGCAGCTTCCAATCCCACTGTCAAAGAAATTGCAATTTACTTCCAAGAAAACTACCCAGAATACCACATGGCAAAAGTGTAAGTGATCCAACTTAGTTTTTAGCTGCATAATTTTTATGCAAAATAGGTCAAGTTGTGAACTTTTTACGGTGGAAAACGTTACCCATTTGCTTTTCTGAGAAATTATTACTGTATTTCATTTCAGGTTTACTGAAGGCCCAGAAGAAGGAATCAAATGTGACTTCACCAAGCTGATGAAGATTGGTTTTGAGTACAAGTACGGCATGAAGAATGTATTAGATGACAGTGTAGCTTGTGGAAGGAGAATCATCGGGAGCGCTCTTTCTCAAGTGATTTGATTCATTAGTGTTATTGCTACATCATGTGTTGCCATGGAAGGGCAAACTCTAGTATCTAGATATTTTTATTGCATACATTGTTGCACTCCACTTCTTTAGTTCATAGCCAGAGAATTTTATTTTGATCAGAGAATTCAAGTATTAACCATACAAAATTCCCCATTTCATTTCATCAAGACCAGCAATTCTACTACTGTTTTAATATACACTTGAGACGTCAGGACCATCATAAATCAACCTCAAAACATTGTCATTATCAACATACAACTCGCAATAAAAGAAGCAATTCTCTCTCTACAATGAGAGCCACCCTCTCCCCGGTGAGAGAAACCCTGCCGACAGGCACCATTACGCAACAAAATCCTGGCCAGCATTGTGTGGTTGGGGGCAATCTCCATCCACAAATCAGAAAACCTATGAGCATCGAAGGCCAAAGGCTTCAGGAAATCAATGAACCCCTGCTGATGCTCAGCAGAGGAATTAATGATTCAACATGATAAAATGCTAATCATTCTATCTAGGATCTGTGGTTAGGGGATGGATTGTAATAGCTATCTGATAGTTAGGGGACATAGCGGTTAGTAACGTGGCTTGCACTGAGCGGACCACGTGTCAATCACGGATTGACCACGTGGTTTGGCAACTGTTAAGGTTATCAAGTCGGTAGAGACTTGTTGTAACAGTTAGATTGAAAATTGTATTCTCTTCTTGCTTTTCTTGAAACTCTGTAATCCTCTTCTCTGTAATGAAAAAGTGGTTCTTGCTTGGTTGGTTGAAGGATGATTAACATTTGGTATCAGAGCACTAAATTGTAATTCATTTCGTTCCTGACTGTGTATGCCACACTCATGCTACACACGAAGAGCAGCCATGGAAAATCGCATGACAGCAGTGGAAGCTTCGGTGGCGGAGCTTCGTTCATCATCTTCAAAGGTGGAGTTGGTAGTGGAAGCTATTCGTCGTCTCCTTGATTCTATGAATTCGAGATGGCAAATGGTGGCAGATAAATGCGAGGAATTGGGTCGATCGATTCCAGATCGCGGCGGGCCTGATCGCTTTGCTGGTATGGGAGGCAGCGACCGTATGGGGTCAGATGGGTTTCACGGTGGAGGAGGCATAGGTGATGGAGGAGGTCGATTCTAGCAACCAACGCCGTTTTTGAAGTTGGATTTCCCACGTTTCGCTGACGGCGACGACCCTGTGAATTAGGCTTATCAGGCGGAGCAGTACTTCTATTACTTTGAAGTGCCAGTGGAGAAGACGGTCAAGATGGCCTCTTTTCATTTGGAGAATGAAGCGCTGCAATGGTTTAGGTGGCTGGATTGTGCGAATACTCTACCACGTTGGGCTGATTTTTCGAGAGCGTTGTGCTCTGAGTTTGGGTCAAGTGGATTTGAGGATTGTGCAAAATCTTTGTTCAAGCTTCGTCAGACTGGTTCTTTACGTGACTATATCAATGAATTTCGACGGCTATCCACAAGAACTCAAAACTTGAATTCAAATCTCCTTCGAAGCTGCTTTATTGGTGGTCTCAGAAAGGAGCTTAAGTTCGATGTTAAATTGCTTCGGCCTTCAGCTGTCCAAGAAGCTTCCATTTTCGCAGCATAATAGGATGCCAAGATGTTAGAATTAAGGGGCCAATTCTCGCAGAAACCACATCCTGCTCCTTCAGTCTTATCAAATCCTAAAAAATTCAGATTTACTGGTAAAGAAATTGACCCCTGAAGAAGTTCAATTCAAGAGACAAAATGGGCTATGCTTCCACTGTGATCAGAAATTTTTTCATGGCCATAATTGCCCAAAGAAGCAGTTGTTGTTACTGGAGATGGGGGAAGAGGATGTCTCTGATGAAGAAACAATAGCTCAAATTCAACGATAGAAGTCACAACTTGTGCTATATTTGGTGCTCTCTCTCCAAAAGCTGTCAAGACTATGAAGGTACATGGATGCATTAAAAATTTCCCAATTATTGTCTTGTTGGATTCAGGAAGCTCTCATAACTTCATAGATGTTGCCTTGGTTAAAAAACTTAATATGCAAAGTGTTACCTCAAATAAATTCAATGTGATGATAGCTGATGGAAGGAAGGTTCTGTGTACTGGGGTGTATCCAAAGGTACAACTTAGGTTGCTAGAGTACTACTCCTAATACATCAGATTTGTTTGAAATTCCCTTAGGGGGTTGTGATATAGTGTTGGGGGTTGAATGGCTTAGGACTTTGGGTCCAGTGCTCTGGGATTTTCAGAATTTGACAATGTCTTTTTTCTATAATCATACGGAGATCTGCTTGTCCACTCTACCTAACAAACCACTAAGTTCAGCATGGGTGTCTTAGCCTGCATATTGAGAATTGTTGGGTCATAGCCATTGTGGAGTAGTTTTGTGTTTGCTGGATACTATGAATCCTTGCTCTTCAATGAATCTTTCTAGTGAACAAGAACTTGCATTGCAAGAGTTGTTGTCTGCTTATGATCTAGTCTTCCAGAATCCTACTTCGTTACCTCCACCATGGCGGCATGATCATCGAATTCCACTGCTTGCCGATGCCAAGCCTCCAAGCTCTCGACCTATCGCTATGGTCCTTTCCAGAAATCAGAAATTGAGAAGTGTGTCAACGAACTGTTGGATTCTGGTTTCATTCAGCTTAGCCACAACCCTTTTTGGTCTCCAGTGCTTTTGGTTAAGAAAAAGGATGATTATTGGCGCATGTGTATGAACTACTGAGCGCTTAATGAACTCACCATCAAAGATAAGTATCCTATTCCCCTGATTGATGAATTACTTGATGAGTTGCATTGATCACATTACTTCTCTAAATTGGATTTGAGGTCAGGTTATCACCAACTTCGTGTCCATCCTTCAGATGTTGAAAAAACAGCCTTTAGGACTCATGAGGGACACTATGAGTTCCTTTTAATGCCTTTTGGCCTCCACAACACACCAGTGACCATGATACCCGGGGATGATATACAAGTGAAAATTGTAACGAAAAACCAAAAATCCACTTTTGAAATCCTTATTACTTGATCTTAATCAATATCATAGAAAAACCGGGCCAAGAGCCCCATAATCCAATAAAACTGAAATCCCGAGCCTAAGCCCAAAACCTCATTTTCAAATCCATTACCTTTAGTCAACAATAAACCAAATAACCCGATTGACTTAGTTCCAAAGTTTCATAAATATAATAAGTCATTCTGTAATAATTCCTCTTCACATACAACAATTCATAAATAATACGCATGCCTTGCAACCTATGAAGCTAAGTCCACTCACCTGAAAGTCCATTCGAATCCAACTCCATGCTATTTGGTCCCTCGTGACATTCGAAGCCACCACGCCTGTCAAAAACACTACTTGGCATTATTAAAGGGAAATTATAAACCTAAAATCCAACCCCCTAAATCCCGGGAGGTATACACGCGTCCTAACTAGAAACGCAGCAACTTCGGATGTCCAAAACTGCCCCTAAACGAACTCTGATTGACCCAAAATTTGCGCCAACAGGTTTGGAACATCGAAAACATGACGACACATGTTGTCGTGGCCCAAGGACATGCCCCACACGCCGCCACGCGCTTGTAGAAGGTCGGCGACCCTCTCAAGCTCCTGCACACGCTGCCACGTGGCACCCACGCGCGCCCACGCACGTCCGAGCACGCCCACATGCGTCCACGCACTCCCACGTGCCTGGTACTGTGCACAAGAATATTCAGTCACTCGGACGGAATATTCTGTCAATCCTGATGGAATATTCTAACGGCGAATGAATATTCCATCTGTCACTATTCTTTTAGATTTAACGGAATATGCTAATGCAGTTAGCATATTCCGTTAAACCTAACGGCGTTAGTCCTAACCAGAGCAACGAAATATTCCGTCGTCGACGAAATATTTCACCACCTGACCTCCATAACCACCCGACCTTCAAACCTTCGTATCTCCTTCAATTCTCATCTAATTCGACGTTCTAATAATAGAAATTTATCTACTCGAGCCAAGGAATCCAAATCTCAAGTCTAAATTGAGAACCAATACCTGTGGTGGCCGAAAAATGGCTGAGAAGTTCCGATCAATGTTTGGAGCTTTGCTCCGCCGTCCACGGCGATCCTCTCGGCTCACGGAGGATAAGGTCTTGCTCGTGGGGAAGAAAGGAAGATGATTATGTCCTTGGTTTGGTCTCAAACGATCGAAAATTTTGGTGATGGGTGGTGGGTGTTCTTTATCTCATGGTTTTGGGAGAGAGAAGAGTAGAGAGAGAGAGAGAGAGAGAGAGAGAGAGATGGGGAATAATGATCCATTA
Organism: Oemleria cerasiformis; assembly: GCA_037349345.1. NCBI lineage: Eukaryota > Viridiplantae > Streptophyta > Magnoliopsida > Rosales > Rosaceae > Oemleria > Oemleria cerasiformis. The sequence continues at coordinate 3,163,745 of JAZGTL010000018.1, forward strand.
TCCAGAAAAATCTGGAGAGATAAGGTGATCAAATATTGAAAATATCTCAGCCCAAATTACCAAACTACCCCTAACGGTTCTAGACCCATAACTCTCTCATACGGACTCCGTTTTTCGCAAACCACCTGTCCACGAACTCATGAATTCAAGATCTACGCAATGGTCCAAGAAAAACTCTGAAAGTGTCCCTGAACATAAAGTAGCTTTCGAACCCCTCCTAAACTTGAGGGTAAAGTCCTCATTTCCTAATTAATTTTACAAATTTGCTTTAATTTTAAATTTGGGTCGTTACACAAAAACTTAAGGATGTCATGGTTTAATTCCAGGTCTTTACACAAAAACATAAGGATGTCATGGTTTCCCCACAAGTCTTGGCGTTGCCTGATTTTTCTGAGCCTTTCTACATTGATAATGATGTTAGTGGTACGGGAATAGGGGTTGTGCTTCATCAAGGGGGTCGTCCTATTGCTTTTACCAGCCTCACCTTAAGCCCCAGGAATCAGACCCTATCTAAATATGAGAGGGAGATGTTAGCGGTTGTCCATGCCATCAAGAAATGGCAGACTTATCTTCAGGGTCGCCATTTCATCATTCAGACGGACCATCACAGCCTGAAATATTTTATTCAACAGCGAGTCTAGACACCTTTCCAGCAAAAGTGGGTGTCCAAGCTCCTTGGGTTTGATTACGAAATTCAATACAAATTGGGAGTTGAAAATCAGGTGGCTGATGCTCTTTCTCGGTTGCCAACCATTACTGTTACTTCACAGTAGCCTTGTGTAGCTTCTACTGCAGTTTTTGCCTCTTGTCAAGGCATTTCTTATCCATACCTTGGTTGGCTAGATGATATGCAATGCCATTGTGAGGAGGATCGATGGATTATTGCTAAACGCAAGGAGGTGGATGAGTTTTCTCAAGTACATTCTTCTGCTGCCACGTCACTCCCTCGACACGTCTCTAAGTATCACTTTGATAGCGGATTTTTAAAGTAAAATCATCGAATTGTGTTAAGCCCTACTTCTTCTTGGCGTGACACTATTTTCCTTGAATTGCATGCTACTCTTTCGGCTGGTCATGAGGAGCTCTTGAAAACTTACAAAAGAATTTCTCGGTCATTCTATTAGGTGGGGATGAAAAAGGACATTCGAGTCATGGTGGCTGAATGTTCAGTGTGTCAACAGAACAAATATGAAACCCTCTCACCTGCTGGTCTACTTCAGCCTCTGCCAATTTCGGAAAGGGTTTAGTCTGATATTGCAATGGATTTCATTGTGGGGCTGCCTACTTGCAAGGGAAAATCTGTGATTTTTGTTGTTTTGGATAGATTATCTAAGTGCTCGCATTTTCTAGCTCACTTTCATCCTTACACAGCTACTTTAGTGGCTAGTTGCTTCATGGAGAATGTTAGTGAGCTTCACGGCATACCAACTTCCATAGTAAGTGATAAAGATCCTATTTTTATTAGTGTGTTTTGTAAAGAGTTCTTCCGGTTACAAGGGTCCAAGTTGTGTTTGAGTTTGGGTTATCATCCTCGAACAGACGGTCAGACGGAAGTCCTTAACAGATGCCTAGAAACTTATCTGATATATTTTTGTGGTATTCATTCTAAGAGTTGGCTCACCTAGCTTCCTAGGGCTGAATGGAGCTACAATACATCCTATCATTCAGCTTCCCAAATGACCCCATTTGAAGTTGTATATGGGCAGAAACCTCCCTCGTTTCCAACCTATGAATTCGGGACTACTAAACTAGATGCTGTGGAGCAGGGATTGCTTGCTAGAAATTCAATTCTGGCACAACTCAATGAAAGTGGCTACCCAGTGCAGGATGAAAGTTCAGGCTGACAAGCATAGGACTGATAGGTCTTTTTCCGTGGGTGACATGGTCTACTTGAGGTTGGTTCCTTATGCCCACAAGTCCTTTTTTTCTCATACTTGTCACAAGCTCCAACCACGTTTCTATGGCCCTTTTCCTATTTTGGAGAAGGTTGGTGTGGTAGCTTACAGATTGCAACTTCCTGCTTCATCTAAACTGCATCTTGTGTTTCATGTATCTTTCCTAAAGCGGCATGTGGGAGTGGACACCACTATCTTCCCACATTTACCGGTTATCTCTACTGAGGGGATCATGTAAGAGAGTCTTGTGGCTATTTTGAAAAGGCGAATGATTAGGCAAGGTAATAAAGCTGCCACACAAGTGCTGGTTCAATGGCAGGGTCATTCCAAGGAGGAAGCAACACGAAAACTGTACGATGACATGGAAACCAGATTTCTGGGTTTTTACTCTGCAAACCTATCCTTAGCACCTGATTCTGCACCTTAATCTTGCTGCATTCACCTGGGTTTTTTACAGCAGCACCTTAATCTTGCTGCACTCACCTAGGTTTTTCTACAACAGCTGCACTCAGAAGCACCTTAGTCGCTGCATTGGTTTGGAGTGCTTTTGCTGTATTAATTTTGTTTGGAGTACTTCTGCTGTATTAATTTCCTGGGTAATTAATCCATTCTTAAGGGGAAAGGAATTGATAGAATGCTAATCATTCTATCTAGGATCTGTGGTTAGGGGATGGATTGTAATAGCTATCAGGTAGTTAGGGGAAATAGCTGTTAGTAACGTGGCTTGCACTGAGCGGACCACGTGTCAATCACGGATTGATCATGATTGACACGTGGTTTGGCAGCTGTTGAGCTTATCAAGTCGGTAGAGGCTTGCTGTAACATTTAGATTGAAAATTGTATTCCCTTCTTGCTTTTCTTGAAATTCTGTAATCATCCTCTATGTAATGAAAAAGTGGTTCTTGCTTGGTTGGTTGAAGGTGGATTAACACAAGACCAACCAAGTGTACTAACCCTGCAGGAAACACATGCAATCTTAACTACTCAAGCCTACCTCTGCGAACCTTTTCAAATATGGTGGGTGAAGGAATGAATGGCCTCTTCCCAGTGGCAAACCCAGGATTTCAACTGTAAAAGGCCAAAATCCATAGAAGATTAAGTCATCTCTGGCAAGGCCCTGCTAAAGGGCCACCTATATGTAAATTTGGGGCATCAAATATTAGTTTTTTAATAAATGGTGTAAGATTATATTTTATCATCTCCAGCAGTTGAGGACTATGCTATATTTCATTTAATATTTTATAATTTTTTAATATATTTTTTTAACTTAATGAATTAATAAATACATTAAAATCACATTTTAACTAGTTTTCAGATATGTGACCAAATAAAATATTTGGTATAAGATTTTTTTGTCATGTGTCGGTTCGTAAATTTGGATTTTTTATTTTTTTGAGTCTTATATTTGTATGTCTTGGTATTTTATTGTATCATTTGTTGTAATAAATGAATTTTAAATTTTGTTATATTTGAATATTAATATTAAAATTAACTACAAATTTAAAAAAAAAAAAATTTAATTTACGCTCTGTTGCAGGGGGGGAGGGGTGGAAGCTTTTGAAAATGTCAAAAGCCATTGCAATAGCAGCAAGCAAGAGAGAGAAAGCAAAAAAAAAATATTAAAAGGTATATGCAGATTTGCTACATTGTCTCTTCCATGGGCCTCTAGCTGTTTTGTTTTAGGACATCCCAAAATGCCGGTCATGCCTAAGAACCAAATTTTGACATTTAGGAAATCATGGAGGACACTTGCTGGAGATGAATTTTGATCCAAAATTCATAACGCTTACCCTTTAACCCATATGTAGACCACTATTAGAGATGGTCTTACATATCATAATTATTTAGGATGAGTTTTTTTATTCTGAAATGTTGCTTATATTTCATTCATAATAGGATTTTGTATTGGGATTCTAACAAGGTCATCTTGCGATTATCCAAATAAAAACAATAGGTTAGATCCAAGATTGTTCAAAAATATTTGAATTTAAAATTGAAATTAGAGATTACTTTGGTTTCATTAAATTTTATGATTACATTAATGCCACTAAATGAAAGTACAAGTTAATAAGAATTTGTTAAAAGCAATGTTTGAGGAATTTTGAAGTAAGAAAACATATATATCAATATTAATGAGCATAAAATACTATTTTGATTACTGTGTTTTTGCCTAAATTCTATTTTGGTCACTATGTTTTGGGGGACTTCCTTGATCAAAAGCCTAAATAGCAAGCCACGAGCTGACCTACCAGCCAAGCTAGTTTACGGGCTTACTTACTTGATGATTTGACCGAAGATGAAGGGGAACAACCAGGTGCCAAAAGGGTTGTTCAAACATCCTGGGGAACAACCACACCCTAGGAAGCCTTGCTGGGCCAAGACCGCCGTGCAGGAACAACCACAGTGGTTGAACCAGGAACTTCATGCAGGTGCGTGACATTGGTGTTTGAACTAGCGAGTATGGGTGGAGATGTTTCCAATGTGGGCCATGGAGAATCTATATTCAAGAAGCAGTCCATACTAGACAAGGAGCAAACAAACAAAGCCACAATTGGCCAATCTCTGAGCCTATAAACGAGTATTTCCTTCCCCAACCACTACAAAGAGGAGAGCAATAGAAACACAGAGGAAGATGGGGCAGGCAACTCTGCCAATGCCATACAGTTGTATGCTAGTCAAGGAAACAATGAAAGAAGGGGCATCATCCTAGTGGAGGAAAACCCACCATCCTTTGGTACCTGGCCTATGGGCAAGAATTACTTGGGGTATGTTGACCTACCCAACTCCATCATCTCCTATGGAAACCAATTTGTCACGAATTGGGCTGGGCAAAGTCCATGCAATATGGGTCGTGTGGACCCTTATGGGTTTAACGTCAAGAGCCTACTTGAGCCAACACCAATGAACCCCTTTGACATCAACCCAAGCCCTGCTTACAAAAGAACTGCATATGGATCAGTAGAGGCAACATCTAGCATGGGAAAAAAAGTGATTGATCCCTCATGGGCTGAATAGGCGAAGACGGGGAGAAAGCCCAAAACCCCAAAATTTTATAGCGGGGTTATGTTAAGTCATTATTCATGCATCTTTTTTATGTCATCTAATGCTCATTTACTTGTCTTTTGTGTGATTTAATTGTCATCCATAGTAGAAAGTGATCATTCTTCTGAAGTGTGTGCAGAAGTAGAAAAGTTCATATAAGTGTGGAAAATGAAGAAAGAATGAATCGTTCTCGGACTCAAGTCAAAGAAGGAGGAAAAAATATTTCTTGCCATCCAAGAAGAAGTTTTCAATGTCAAGATTGTGCCTTTCCACATAAGGAAGGCATGCGCATTCCGGAAAGGGAAAGTACCACATAAGGAAGGCTTGTGAGTACCAAAGAGGAAAATGACGTCCAAGGAAGTCTCAAGAAGGGCCAAGAACACAACTTGCTGCACCAGGAAAGTCCAAGACATCAGGAACCTTCATTGCCAAGAGGATTTCAACTAAGAAATAAGACAAGGGCCTGATTTTTAGGACCCTTGTCTCAGCCCTGTTAGAAAAACGTTTTTAGCATTTTATTGCCTTGTTTTAGGTCTGATTAGGAGTTTTTTTTACGTCAGAGATATTTCCTATTTATTCTCCTAATTTCTAGGGATTGTACACTCCTATTTAAAGGAGTTTAGTTTCTTATTACATGGGGAATAACCCTAGCCGCATCTTTTATTTTTTTTCATCCATAAATAGTTGTTGTCGTTTAACATAGAGAGGCAGTCTCTGGTTTTGGAGAGACAGGCTGAACGCAAGAGGAAGGAGTTCGACATCAGAATTGCTTCAAGGGGTTTCTTCTTCTCCTTTTGAGTTTGATTTCACTCATGCTTCATATTGTGTTTATACTTTCTTTGATCATGATGTGTAACTAAATTCATATCTAGGGTTTTGATGTAACCTTGCAGTTCTTATTCCATGTATTGAACTTAAGTGTTTTTTCAGTTTCTTGCTGTGTTTTATGATTCAATTACTATGCTCTATTGATAATTAACATTCTATTTTGATGTATGATCACCATTAAGATTGTTTGTTAGTTTACTTATCCAAATACTAAGTAGACACCCATACCTTTGTTTGGACGATCTGTAATTGAATGAATAATATTCTGAGAAGACACCCATTCCATGGAGTTATGTGGTTCTATTGTTTTCATGTTCTTATTGGTTCTTTGATTGAAATCTATGTTGGACATCACATCTAGATTAAGGTTAAAAGAACTTGGTTTGATCGGACACCCACGACTGACCATAAGTAAGTGAAAACGAACCCATGAAACTATCTAGTGAAACTGATTTGTACTTGGTTTAATTTACATGGAATTGAATTGTAATGGTGAAGTCAAGATCCTAGGCCTTTTAATCATCAGTCTTCTTCCTTATTTAGTATGTTCTCTACTTCGTTACTTCTAGGGTAATTTAGTTACTAATTCAAAACCAAATCAAAAACCTGAACTTTCAATTTTCTGTTTTTGTTGCATTTACATAGAATAGTTTAAGGCTAGTTTCTGCTTCATTCTAATCAGTCTCCATGGTACGATAACCCTTACTTGTGCTCCGCTATACCATCTACAACTTGTGCACTTGCAAGGAAAATTAAACAACAAGTTTTTGGCGCCGTTGCCGGGGACTGATTCAGTCTAAGCATAGCGTGCCTTTTACCTATTCTACTTTTCATTTTCTGTTTTAGTTCTAGTTTACTTAATTTTGTTTTGTTTACTCTATTTGCAGGTAGTTTATGTCTAGTAGTCTTTTGGAACAAGTCAAATCTACGAGAAGCAAGCATTCCAGAGAATTGGGACACAAGCCAATCTGAGGGGAACCAATTCTGAACATCCTACAAGAGAACCTCAAAGCTGCAAAGCTTGCTACCTTAGAGCCGTACAGAAATCTTTCTAACGAGGATCTATCCGAGTCCGAGAGTATTGGCACTGACTCTGAGGAAGAGGAAGAGATTGCAGAAGAAGAGAACTTCATGGGAGACCTTGATATCCCAACCATTGATATAAATCCTTCTTGCATTACGCTGTCATCACAAGCCCGAAACTATGAGCTAAAATCTTCTCATCTTAATATGCTTCCTTCATTTCACGGTTTACCTAATGAAGATCCACTTACACATTTAAAAGACTTATTTAACGTAGTGAGTACTTTTCCTTTGACAAGTGTATCCGAAGAGCAATTAAGGATGAGAGTGTTTCCGTACACATTGAAGGAGAGAGCTAAGTATTGGCTTAATTCTCTTAGGCCTAGATCACTAACCACATGGGCTGAGATTCAAAAGAAATTCCTAGAGAAGTACTTTTCTACAGCCAAGACAGATATGTTGAGGGATCAAATCATGACATTCACACAACAAGTTGATGAGTCATTCTCAGAGGCATGGGAATGATACAATGGTTTACTTCTCCAATGCCCCCATCATGGCATTCCTTTAAACTTACAAATGCGTATTTTTTATAAAGGACTAACCCTCTCGAGCAAGAAAATTGTTACAAATTTTGCGGGGGGTTCCATGAAGAGCAAGACTCATGAACAAACTTGTACTCTTTTCGAACAGATTTCCATGGAAACTCAACACATGGACACTAGGAGTAAGCGAGCTGGAATTTATGAAATTAGTGGTTCTAACAATGCTAAACTTGATGCACATATATCTATGCTAGCACATATATCTATGCTAGAAAAGAAGTTGGATGCGTTAGTTGCTGCTCAACCAAGATCTAACATGAAGGAATCATGTGGGGTATGTGAAGCCTTTGATCATACCACACATGAGTGCCCTATGGGACCTGCCTATCCAGAAATTGGACAAGAACATGTCACTTTCACAAACTCCTAAAATCAGAGGCCAAGGAATGATCCATTCTCTAACTCATACAATCCTGGGTGGAGGAATCATCCCAATTTTTCATGGAGCAACAACAACAATGTTCAGAATCAAGCTAGTTCCTCTTTCCAACCGAAAGCCAACAATTCACTCGAGGACACCGTGAAGCTGCTTGCCCAGAATACTTTGTAATTCCAAGAATCAATGAATAGCATGCTTCAAAACCATTCTACAGCCTTAAATAAGATGGAGATTCAACTAGGGCAGATTGAAGAGGCTCTTAATCAAAGGGAGCCTGGAAAATTTCCAAGCCAACCACTTGTGATTCAAAGGAATCAAGAGCAAGCCAAAGCAATTACAATGCTTAGGAGTGGTAAGATGATTGATAATGGTGTTAGTAATGATGGTTCTAACACCAAATCTGAAATTAATGCAGGGGCAACCAAAGAATTCAAGTCATGCAAGCTCAAGCCAAATTGATCAGCCACTTGACAAGGCTGAAAAGCCTTACATACCACCAATTCCTTTCCCTGGAAGACTTGCTAAAAGCAAGCAGGATAAGTCTTTTAAAGAAATATATAATATGTTAAGTAAAGTGAACATTAATTTGCCTTTGCTTGATGTCATTAGGAACATGCCTGCATATGGGGAGTTTTTCAAGGACCTGAATAGCCACAAGAGAAAATATGGACCAAATGAGAAGGTTGTGGTGAGTGAAAATGTTAGTGATGTGCTACAAAGGAAACTGCCACTGAAATTGAAAGATCCAGGAAGTTTCTCCATCAACATCACCGTTGGAGACAAAATGATTGAAAAGGCCATGCTTGACTTGGGGGCAAACATTAATCTAATGACGTACTCGGTGTACTTACAATTAGGTTTGGGGGAGTTAAAGAATACCACCATCTCACTTCAACTTGCCGATCATTCAGTCAAGTATCCTAGAGGTATTGTAGAGGATATCCTAGTTCAAGTTGATAAACTAATCTTGCCTGCTGACTTTGTAGTTCTTGAAATGGATGAGGATCCCATACATGACCGTGACCTACCAATCTTGCTTGGAAGACCATTCATGGCCACCGCAAAGACTGTAATTGATGTACATAATGGGCAGCTTACCATGACTGTACTAGGAGAGACCGTTCAGTTTAAAGTGTTTAATCTCTAACTCATCCTTCTACTACTTTGGATTGTTTTTATGTTGATGAGTTGGATTCTTTGGTGGTTTCTAAATTTTTGCAGACTCAATCTGGTGATACACTAGAAGTGGCATTAACCCACCTGCAAGATGAATTTGAAGAGGAATATGCATTAATGGAGGAGGTTGTTGCTCTAGAAGTTTTGAAGTCATACCCATCCTCCATTAAACCTTCCATTGAACCACGTTTACCCTCCGCCACCCACCTGATTCCTTCGATTGTTCAAGCCCCTAAATTAGAGCTCAAACCACTTCCATCACACCTCAAGTATGCCTACATTGGTGAAGAAGAAACCCTCCCAGTTATCATATCTTCTTATCTAACTCCATTGGAACAAGACAAGCTTATTAGAGTGCTTAAGGAGTACAAATATGCTATTGGTTGGTCTATTGCAAATATCAAAGGAATAAACCCTACAATGTGCATGCATAGAATTCTAATGGAGGAAGGAGCCAAGCCAGTTCGTGAGGCTAAAAGGAGATTGAATCCTCACATGAAAGAAGTAGTGAGAGCTGAAGTGTTGAAATTGCTTGATGTGGGTATCATATACCCTATTTCTGACAGCAAATGGGAGAGCCCTGTCCAAGTGGTTCCTAAAAAGTCAGGGATCATAGTGGTGAAGAATGATAACAATGAGCTTGTGCCTACAAGAATGACCACTGGTTGGCATGTGTGCATTGATTACAGGAAGTTGAATTCTGCCTCTAGAAAGGATCATTTCACTTTACCTTTTATTGATCAAATGCTGGAGAGATTAGCTGGCCACTCATACTATTGTTTTCTTGATGGATTTTCAAGTTATAATCAGATTCCCATTGCTCCGGAAGATCAAGAGAAGACCACATTCACCTGTCCATTCGGAACATTCGCATATAGGAGGATGCCATTTGGTCTATGTAATGTACCAGCCACCTTCCAAAGATGCATGATGGCCATCTTTCCGGATATGATTGAGAGGTTTATAGAGGTATTCATGGATGATTTTTCAGTGTTTGGTTCCTCATTTGATAATTGCCTTAACCATCTCTCTCTAGTGCTTCAAAGATGCAAAGAAACCAATTTGATCTTGAATTGGGAGAAGTGTCATTTCATGGTTAAGCAAGGTATTGTTCTTGGTCATGCGATTTCTTGCAAGGGAATTGAGGTTGATAAAGCTAAAATTGATCTCATCTCTAATCTGCCCCCACCTACATCATTTAAGGGTGTTAGAAGTTTTCTTGGGCATGCAGGTTTTTATAGGCGGTTTATCAAGGATTTTTCCAAAATAACTCTTCCTCTTTGTGATTTGCTTGCTAAGGATTCTGTTTTTAAGTTTAATGAGAAGTGTTTAAATGCATTTGATACCCTAAAACGTGAACTAACCTCTTCGCCTATTATCATGGCTCCCGATTGGTCTTTACCTTTTGAATTAATGTGTGATGCCTCTGATTATGCTATAGGTGCAGTTTTGGGATAACGTGTTGATAAGTTAACTCATGTGATCTACTATGCTAGTAGAACCTTGAATGACGCTTAACTCAACTACACAACAACTGAGAAGGAGTTTTTGGCTGTAGTCTTTGCTTTAGAAAAAAAAATTTCTTATCTTGTTGGATCTAAAGTGATTGTCTATTCTGATCATGCAGCCATTAGGTACTTACTTACGAAGAAAGATGCTAAGCCTGGGTTGATAAGGTGGATACTCTTGCTTCAAGAGTTTGACCTGAAAATTCGTGATAAGAGTGGAAGAGATAACCTAGTTGTTGATCACTTGTCCCGACTAGTTGATGATGGTGCTAAAGAAAAAAGTGTTGTGGGATTATTTGTGGGATGACCTTTCATTTCAGGAACGAAAGAAGTTTCTCTCCTGGGTGAAGCACTATTTGTGGGATGACCCCTACTTATTCAAGTACTGTCCAGATCAAATTATAAGGAGATATGTACCAGAAACTGAACAACAAAGCATACTCAAGTTCAACCATGAATTTTCTTGTGGAGGACACTTTGGTGCGAAGAAAACAACACATAAGGTTCTTCAATCTGGTTTCTTTTGGCCTTCATTATTTAAAGATGCTTTTAACTTTTGTTCTAAGTGTAACAGATACCAAAGGATGGGGAACATAAGTAGTAGGAATCAGATGCCATTGACTAACATCTTGGTGGTCGAACTCTTTGATGTATGGGGAATCGATTTTATGGGTCCTTTTCCATCTTCATATGGTTATACATATATTCTAGTGGCGGTAGATTATGTATCCAAATGGGTGGAAGCAATTGCTACAAGAAGTAATGATCATAGAGTGGTTCTTAGCTTTCTCTGAGACATGATCTTTACAAGATTTGGAACTCCAAGGGCGATTATAAGTGATGGTGGCAGTCACTTTTGTAATCGTCCGTTTGATGCTCTAATGAAAAAGTACAACATCAGTCATAGAGTTGCAACTCCGTACCATCCACAGAGTTCTGAACAAGTTGAGATAAGCAATAGGGAAATTAAGAACATACTGATGAAGATTGTGTCCCCTACTCGGAAGGATTGGTCCTTACGCCTCAACGATGCTCTTTGGGCTTACCGGACAGCTTATAAAACTCCAATTGGAATGAGTCCCTATAGGCTGGTTTTCGGAAAAGCTTGTCATTTACCTATGGAGCTTGAGCACCGTGTGTTTTGGGCAATCAAGAAGTTCAATTTTAATTTAAAAGAAGTTGGGACAACAAGGAAACTTCAACTGAACGAGCTTGAGGAGTTTAGAAATGAAGCTTATGAAAATGCCAAGATTTACAAAGAGAGAACCAAGCTTTATCATGACAAGGAAATCCTGAGAAAGGTATTCACTCCTAACCAAAAAGTTCTTTTCTTTAACTCACTGTTGAAACTTTTTCCAGGAAAATTGAAGTTTACATGGCTTGGTCCTTTCAAAGTGATTCACGTATTCCCTCATGGAGCCATTGAGATTGAGAACGAGAAGAATGGGGATCAATTTAAAGTTAATGGGCAGCGACTTAAACCCTATTTCGAGGATAATCCATATCTATCCCACTATGATATCGCCTTGGTCGAGATTTCAGCAACTTAGACATTTCTACCTCGTCTCGCCTAGACGTTAAATATAGCACTCCTAGGAGGCAACCTAGCATTGATTTTTGTTCTTTCATTCTTTTGTTTTTGCTGTAATGCACTCTCTAAGCATCGAATCTATTTTAGTCTTCTCATTGCATATTGCTTATCACATTGAGGACAATGATCAGTTTAGGTTTGGGGGTGTGGATTAGATAATTGGAATATAGAAACAAGTAGGTTTGGGGGTTATACACGGCCTGATTTTGGAAATTTCAGCTTTAGTTTTTGTTAGTTTGTTTAGTTAGTTAGTTTAAGTTTTTGCTAGTGATAAGTGTGTTAACTTGTTAATAAGAGTGTACATGCTAAGTTAACTATCTTTGTTCTACTAAGAGTTCTGCCATAATCCGTTTGTATCATAACCTTGCACTTCACAATGTCATGTCTCGAGTGATTAAGTAAACAAAACTACTGCATTTGAGTGAACTTCAGAAAATTAGTGGAGACTACCTTGTGAGGTTATTGAGCTGTATTGCCATTCTTTTAGAGTGATATACATTGTTTCTACTCTTAAACACTCTGATTTTGTTCTTAAATGATGATCTCATTCTATTACATTTGCATTGAATTTTAAAGAACTGACATCATATAGATGCTCTTGATTTGAGGTGTGGTTTTCCATAAGGAGTGATGAAGGTTATGTGTGATTAAACCTCTCAAGGACTTGTCCTACGTTGTTGTGTGCTCCCTAAACCATTTTGAACCCAAACACTCAGCTTTTTCTATCATCACCCTAAGCATAATCTGCCAAACACTCAACCATTCAATCATGCCATGCCCTATAACCCAAGTTTGTGTTAAGGCTGCATTAAATGAGATTCATGGTGAGAATGAAGAGTTAAAGATGTTTCTATCCAATTCAAAAAGAGCTATTGTAGCAACGACAATAATGTGAAAGTTAAAGTCTGAATGTGATGGAAAAAGCTATACAAGGAATGAGGAAACCATTGCATGATTTTGGTTGACTTCAGAAAAAAAAAAAAACATAAGAGAATTCAAAAGAAAAAAAAATAAAAAGAAAAGAAAAGTGAAAGTAAAACTGAATTGATCCAAGTGAGGCAATGAACTCAAGAAGACTTCAAAAGAAGAATCAAGTTCTTATCAATGTTGACGTGGGTTCTAAGCAAGAAATCAGAGCAGAACTTCAAAGTTCAAGTCATGACATCTCATGCCTTGGCACAACTCAGGTTCTTTAAATCCGAACCTTTCTTTCTTTCACCATAAGCTAGCCCCATTACAACCAAAACTGAAGACCTAACTGATCTTATGGACAACCATGCTGAGGATTGAGGTATGTATCTATGTTCTTAAAGTTCAATTCTGTTCATTAGATCTTAATTCCAGAAAGTGCTATTCTTCATTGCTAATTATATGTGATTAAACTAGAATTCCTCTACATAATGCCCATCACATATGGTTGATAAGAGTGTAAGCCTAGGATTCTTGTGAGAATGGAGAGATGCCAAGTGAGGATTAGAGTCGAGCCAAAATCTTTTTGGAGCACTTGGATAAAGTTGTTTTTAAACATGATTACTTGATATATTGGCATCTACACATCACACATGATACTTACTGTTGTGGCATTCCTTTTAGTTTTGCAAAGCATGACTACTTTCTTTAATTCTTATTAACTTGTTAACAACTATCTCTAGCATGTGAGTTGTTTAAGTAAAACGTTTGTGGGGATCGTAGCTGCCATAACCCTCAGGAGACAAAACTCCTCCTACTAGGAACACCTAGAGGTTTAAATGATCTATCCTTAACTAAGATTGAGTCTTTTCATTTTGTTTAGTTTAGTTTTTATTTGTTTTGCTCAGGGACTAGCAAAAGATAGGTTTGGGGGTATTTGTTAAGTCATTATTCATGCATCTTTTTTATGTCATCTAATGCTCATTTACTTGTCTTTTGTGTGATTTAATTGTGATCCATAGTAGAAAGTGATCATTCTTGTGAAGTGTGTGCAGAAGTAGAAAAGTTCATATAAGTGTGGAAAAGGAAGAAAGAATGAATCGTTCTCAGACTCAAGTCAAAGAAGGAGGAAAGAATATTTCTTGCCATCCAAGAAGAAGTCTTCAATGTCAAGATTGTGCATTTCCACATAAGGAAGGCCTGAGCATTCCGGAAAGGGAAAGTACTACATAAGGAAGGCTAATGCGTACCAAAGAGGAAAGTGACGTCCAAGGAAGTCTCCAGAAGGGCCAAGAACACAACTTGCTGCACCAGGAAAGTCCAAGACATCAGGAACCTTCATTGCCAAGAGGATTTCAACCAAGAAATAAGACAAGGGCCTGATTTTTAGGACCCTTGTCTCACCCCTGTTAAGAAAAAACGTTTTTAGGATTTTATTGCCTTGTTTTAGGTCTGATTAGGAGTTTTTTTAAAGTCAGAGATATTTCCTATTTATTCTCCTAATTTCTAGGGATTGTACACTCCTATTTAAAGGAGTTTAGTTTCTTATTACAGGGGGAATAACCCTAGCCGCATCTTTTATTTTTTTTCATCCATAAATAGTTGTTGCCGTTTAACATAGAGAGGCAGTCTCTAGTTTTGGAAAGACAGGCTGAACGCAAGAGGAAGGAGTTCAACATCATAATTGCTTCAAGGGGTTTCTTCTTCTCCTTTTGAGTTTGATTTCATTCATGCTTCATATTGTGTTTATACTTTCTTTGATCATGATGTGTAACTAAATTCATATCTAGGGTTTTGATGTAACCTTGCAGTTCTTATTCCATGTATTGAACTTAAGTGATTTTCAGTTTCTTGCTGTGTTTTATGATTCAATTACTATGCTCTATTGATAATTAACATTCTATTTTTATGTATGATCACCATTAAGATTGTTTGTTAGTTTACTTATCCAAATATTGAGTAGACACCCATACCTTTGTTTGGACGATCTGTAATTGAATGAATAATATTCTGAGAAGACACCCATTCCATGGAGTTATTTGGTTCTATTGTTTTCATGTTCTTATTGGTTCTTTGATTGAAATCTATGTTGGACATCACATCTAGATTAAGGTTAAAGGAACTTGGTTTGATCGGACACTCACGACTGACCATAAGTAAGTGAAAACGTACCCATGAAAATATCTAGTGAAACTTATTTGTAGTTGGTTTAATTTATATGGAATTGAATTGTAATAGTGAAGTCAAGACCCTAGGCCTTTTAATCATCAGTCTTCTTCATTGTTTAGTATGTTCTCTACTTCGTTGCTTCTAGGGTAATTCAGTTACTAATTCAAAACCAAATCAAAAACCTGAACTTTCAATTTTCTATTTTTGTTGCATTTACATAGAATAGTTTAAGGCTAGTTTCAGCTTCATTCTAATCAGTCTTCGTGGTATGATAACCCTTACTTGTGCTCCGCTATACCTTCTACAACTTGTGCACTTACAATGAAAATTAAACAACAGGTTATATCGCAACCAAAGGGTGTCAAGGAGCGTAGAAATTTGAAGACTCCTAAAACTAGCCATGGAAGAGGTCGAAAGAAGGGAGGAGGCGCTTATGTGGTCTTCTCCGAAGAAGGGCTAACCGAAATCCATGTGGGGTTTGTTAGTGATGAAACCGACCATGGGCCAACAGTACTGACGAAACAAGCAGACATTGCAGAAGATGGCAGCGATTATGTTGGAGGTGGTTGGTTAGGGTCAGCTACCGTTTTCAAATGACGATGCTATGTTGGAACTGTCAGGGTCTAGGGCCTAACCTGACAGTTTCGAATCTCTGACGAATGATTCAATGTCAGGTCCCCTTGTTGTTTTTCTTATGGAAACTAAGATGAAATATAGTAATGTCTCTACTTTGGGTCATAGGTTAGGTTTCAATTTCTATTACTATGTTGCACCAGTCGGGATGGCCGGTGGTCTATGTTTACTTTGGAATGAAGAAAATGATGTTTACGTTTATGCTTCGTCAAAATTCCTTATTGATACCACAATCCTCAATAAAAAAAATCTAGTGCAATGTTTCATGCATCCTGGATTTATGGCACACCCAGAAAATAGAATGTTAGGATTCGCTTAATCGTACTCTTACCCCAATGAACATCTTGTGCCTTTGTATGGGTGATTTCAACGATTATATGTGGGCATGTGAGAAAGTGGGGATGCACTGACCAAATTAATCGCATAAGATTTTTGTGAATTCATCTATAAAAAAAAACCTCATTGACTTGGGTTTTTAGGGGCAACGGTTCACCGGAAGAGGGAAAAAAGCTGATGGTAGCCTGGTACAAGAAAAGTTGGATAAAGACCTTGTAAATGTGGAATGGCGGAAGATTAGGTGGCCTGGAACTATGATTACTCACTTACATGTCTTGGCTCGAACCATCGCCCTCTGTGGATGGAAACCACCAAAGCCCCTGCAAGACCAAACATGGCCTTTAAATTTGAAGCTTTTTGGGCCTCTGAGCCAGAGTGTAAATCGATAGTGGAGCATAGTTGGGAGAGTGCAAGTAACCCATGGAATAATAGATTTTGGGTGACAAAATTGGGCATTTGCATAAGAGATTTAATTGCTTGGAGCAAAGAGAAATTTCCCTATAACAAAGTGGAAAATGGGAGGCTAGTGGCAGAGATTGAAGGTTTGCAATATGACTGGGGAGCTAATGAAGACCAATTATCAAACCTTAAATTGGAGTTGAGCAACCTTTGGCGGAGAGGGAAAATGTACTGGCACTAAAGGTCCCGAATCCGTTGGCTCACAACTGGTGACGCCAACACAGCCTTTTTCCATCAATCTACCATCCAAATGAGGGCACCAAAACTCTACCACTAGAATAAAGAGTGATTATGGCTTTGGGCTATGGAGGATAACACTATGAGGAGCACTGTCGATAGCTACTTCAAGCAGATTTTCACTAGTAATGGGTCGAGGATTTCAGGTGACATTCTCTCTGCTATTGAGCCACAAATCAATCATCAAATGAACAAAGCTCTTCTACAACCGGCCACTAAGGAGGAAATAAAGGAAGCAGCCTTCCAAATGGCAGCCTTGAAAGCCCCATGCCCATACGGCTTTTCAGGAATATTCTACCAGTCCTACTAGGTAACTATAAGGACTAATATGGTGGAACAGGTGAATAAATTCCTTCGTGGTGAACTTCAGCTTGCCAACCTGAATGCCTCAAACATATCCCTTGTAGCAATGATCCCAAACCCCAAGGCGGTGTGTAACAACCCGGAATTTTAATTATTGGATTTTGTAAATTATTTTGTAAAAAGACGATTTTACCCTTGGTGGTTAAGGGTGTGGAAATCAAGTTTTGTTTCGGAACTTTTTAGGCTGTGTTTTGGATATCGTTGCGTAGGCCTTGAACTCACGAGTTCGTAGACAGACGGCACACGGAAAACGGAGTTCGTATACGGAAGTTACAGGTCTAGATTGTTCAAGGGCATTTTGGTAATTTTGGCTTAGGAGTAGATATTTATTTTAACCCAAACTATTATTACATCTTCATTTTCATCTTCATTTCATCAATTCATTATCACTTCATTTCATCCTCTCTAAACAACACAAACCATCGAACCCGTGAGACACAAAAACACCCAAAACCCATAAAAGTCAACTTGGATTCAAGGCTTAAACTTCCATTTTTGTTCCACTAATCGGATTCTACTCCTTCCCACGATCACAACCGTACCAACCATCGAATGAGAGGACTACAGGAGGCGTCGGGCCGAGTATAGGAAGAACCGAACCTTCCGATCGATTTTTCGGCTAGTACAGGTACGGTTTTGATGTTTTAAGGTTATATTTGGATTCCTAGGTTTGAGTAGATAGATTTAAACATAAAATTTGTGAAAATGGTTGAGTTTTGAAGAAGTTAGAAAAGCTTGGAATTCGGCCAGAAATTGGGGATTCCGGCGAACCAGATGGCGGCGGAGACGGCGGTCTGGTCATCTTCTACGGTCAAACTCCGGTGACGGCACAGCGGTCCGATCATCTTTTCTGGCGAGTTGTCGATGACCAATCGGGTCAGGTCGGGTTGAGTGCATCGGTCGGGTCGAGTGAACTGATCGAGTTGAGTGAACCGGTAGGGTTGAGTTAGACCGGGTCAGGCCGAGTTGGGTCAGGTTGGACCTGTCCAGCCATGTGAGTCACTGTAGCAGCGCGTGGTCGGCGCGTGGCAGAGCGTGTTTCGACATTCCGGCGGTGCGTGGCGGCGCGTGGGGCCGAGTCTGAGGTCACGGCTGTGTGTGTTAACTAGTTTTCGACGTTCCGGATCTGTTGGTACAGGTTTCGAGTTGATCGGATGTCGTTTAGAGGTAGTTTTGGGGGTCTGAAGTTTCTTCATTTTCTAGAACAGCATAGGTAGACCTCCCGGGGTTTAAGGAGTTGTTATATAAGAGTCTTATTACTAGCCGGTAATCCCGATTGTTGTTATTGATATGCGATATTGTTCAGGGAACCTCGGAGGAACGAACAAGACGGGATTGAGCTTGGTTGGACAATGGTGAGTGGACTTTTGTTTTATAAACTGTAATGCATGCATCAATGTATCTTTGTTTACATACTGTTATGTATTGTTGCATTGAATTTCCGAAATTTAGAAATGATTGTTGGACACATGTTTTCCAATATTTCAATTAAAGTGTGTTTTGAGAAATGTCATGGGTTTTGGACTCGGTGTTGATATCGTTTTGACGTGGTAATTATTGAGTCCATGATTTGGGTTTCAACCGTATGAATGAGTTTATCGATTTTGGCCATATTTGAGGGCGGGGCTAGGATCCGGAGCCCGGATCCGTTGTTGGCGGTGAACCTCCAAGATAAACATCAATTTGAGGAGGGCCAGGATCCGAGGCCAGGATCTGTTGTTGGCGGTGAACCCGGTGAACCCCCAGTATAAACACCAATTTGAGGAGGACCAGGATCTGGGGCCAGGATCCGCTGTTGGTGGTGAACCCGGTGAACCTCCAACATAAAAGGTGAAGGTAGTACATGCCTAGCACACCTCAAGGGATACCCTAGTGGCTAGTGGTTATGTCGGGAATAGTGGATTTGATATTTGATGTGTCCAGATCGGAATAAATGATTTTAAACTCTTTTGGTTTGCAAATCAACCTCAAAAGAGTTTAAAATCATTTATTCCGATCTGGACACATCAAATATCAAATCCAATATTCTCGACATAACCACTAGCCACTAGGGTATCCCTTGAGGTGTGCTAGGCATGTACTACCTTCACCTTTTATATTGGAGTTTCACCAGTTTCACCGCCAACAGCGGATCCTGGCCCCAGATTCTGGTCCTCCTCAAATTGGTGTTTATACTGGGGTTTCATCGGGTTCACTGCCAATAGCATATCCTAGCCTCGGATCTTGGCCCTCCTCAAATCGATGTTTATCTTGGAAGTTCACCGAGTTCACCGCCAACAGCGGATCTTGGCTTCGGATCCTGGCCCCCCCCCCCCCCCCCCCCCCCCCCCCCCCCCCCCCCCTCAAATATGGCCAAAACCGATAAACTCATTCATACGGGTTGAAACCCAAATCATGGACTCAATAATTACCACGTCAAAACGATATCAACACCGAGTCCAAAACCCATGACATTTCTCAAAACACACTTTAATTGAAATATTGGAAAACATGTGTCCAGCAATCATTTCTAAATTCCAGAAATTCAATGCAACAATACATAACAATATGTAAACAAAGATACATTGATGCATGCATTACAGTTTATAAAACAAAAGTCCACTCACCACTGTCCAAGCAAGCTCAATCTCGTCTTGTTCGTTCCTCCGAGGTTCCCGGAATAATATTGCTTGTCAATAACAACAATCGGGATTACCGTCTAGTAATAAGACTCTTATATAACAACTTCCTAAACCCTGGGAGGTCTACCTATGTTGTTCTAGAAAACGGAGAAACTTCGGACGCCCAAAACTACCTCTGAACGACATCCGATCAACCCGAAACCTGTACCAACAGATCCGGAACGTCGAAAACTAGTCACCACGCATCACCGTCACCTCATACTCAGCCCCACGCGCCACCGGAAGGTCGGAACACACGCCCAAGCGCCGTCACGCCGGCCACGCGCTGCTACAGTGACTCACGCGCCTGGACCAGTCCAACCCGACCCAACTCATCCTGACCTAGTCCAACTCAACCCGACCGGTTCACTCAATCCGATCGGTTCACTCGACCAGACCGATTCACTCAACCCGATCGGTTAACCCGACCTGACCCGATCTAACCCGACCTGACTCGGTCTGACCCAACTCGACTGGTCGCTGGAAACTCACCATAAAGACGATCAGACCACCGTGCCGTCGCCGGAGTCTGGCCGGAGAAGATGATCGGACCGCTGTCGCCGCCGCCATCTGGTTCGCCAGAATCCCTCATTTCCGGCCGAATTCCAAGCTTTTCTAACTTCTTCAAAACTCAACCATTTTTCACAAATTTTATGTCTAAATCTATCTACTCAAACCCAGGAATCCAAATATGGCCTTAAAACATCAAAATTGTACTTGTACTAGCTGGAAAATCGATCAGAAGGTTCGGTTCTTCCTATACTCGGCCCGACGCCTCCCGTAGTCCTCTCCTTCGATGGTTGGTACGGTTGTGATCGTGGGAAGGAGTAGAATCCGATTAGTGGAACAAAAATGGAAGTTTAAGCCTTGAATCCAAGTTTACTTTTATGGGTTTTGGGTGTTTTTGTGTCTCACGGGTTCGATGGTTTGTGTTGTTCAGAGAGGATGAAATGAAGTGATAATGAATTGATGAAATGAAGATGAAAATGAAGATGTAATAATAGTTTGGGTTAAAACAAGTATCTACTCCCAAGCCAAAATTACCAAAATGCCCTTGAACAATCTAGACCCGTAACTTCCGTATATGAACTCCGTTTTCCGCGTGCCGCCTGTCTACGAACTCGTGAGTTCGAGGCCTACGCAAAGGTATCCAAAACACAGCCTAAAAAGTTCTGAAACAAAACTTGATTTCCACACCCTTAACCACCAAGGGTAAAATCGTCTTTTTACAAAATAATTTACAAAATCCAATAATTAAAATTCCGGGTTGTTACACGGTAACCCAATTCAGGCCCATTGCCCTTTTTAACTTCTCATATAAAGTCATCTCTAAGGTGTTATCAAATAGACTAAGATATTTCCCTAATTTGATTTCCCCCAACAAAGAGCTTTTATTGCAGGAAGGCAAATCCAAGATAACATTTTGGTGGCACATAAGGCTTTCCATGCTCTTAAGCTCCGCTTAACCACAAAAATCTACCAAATGGGTCTAAAGCTTGACATGAACAAGGAATACAACCACATTGAATGGGATTTCCTTGAGGCGGCATTGGTAAAGCTCGGCTTCTCTACTTCTTGGGTCAACCTTATTATGGAATGCATTAAAACAATCAGCTTCTAAGTGATCATCAATGGCAAACGGGTAGCCGCTTCACTTCTTCCAAGAGAATTCGTTAAGGCGACCCTATGTCACCATCCATGTTCATCATTATCAGCAACGTATTATCCAGAATGCTTAACCACGCTGTGGAAAGGGGCCTTTTGGAAGGAATTAAGTTCTATGTTGAAGGGATTACACTGTCACACCTCCTATTTGTTGATGACACTCTCCGCCTCTTTCTGGAAGCCATGGACGAGAACTGCCAAATAGTGGCAGAATCCTTGGGGATACGGCAATGTTTCGGGTTAGCTGGTGAACTACAATAAATCCAGCTTGTTTTTCAGCCCCAACACGCCGCTAGATACCCGTGAGCGTCTTCGAGACATCCTCGGAGTTAGCCTCACTAATGAACTTGGGATGTACCTTGGCCTCCCAACTCTCTAGGGAAGATCCAAGAAGGAAACCTTCATGTTTGTGAAGGAAAGACTACTAAAAAAAATTCACGGATGGAAACACAACTTTCTATGTAACGACCCGGATCAGAAATTAAAGTAAATTAGGGGGAAATTCGGGAAGGGTCCTGTCAATCTATCCCAAGCAGGTAAAGAAATTCTAATTAAGGTTGTGGCACATGCAATTACCATATACCTGATGGTAGTCTTCCTCTTTCCTAAAAGCCTCTGCCCAAATCTTGATGGGGCAATTGCAAATTTCTAGTGGAGCCAAGAGGGTGATTATAATAAGATTCATTGGGCAAGTATGAAGGAGTTGGGAGCTCCGAAGTGTGAAGGTGGCTTGGGCTTCCGAAACCTACATGATTTCAACGTGGATCTCCTTGCAAAGCAATGTTGGCGACTAATCAATGAGCTAGATGCTTTTTTGGCTCGCATAATCAAAAGCAGTTACTTCCCCAATTGCGAATTCCGATCGGCTAGGAAGGGATGTCGGGCGTCGTGGGCTTGGTATTGTTTGTTGGAAGGAAGGGGAGTAATTAGGGATGGTTCCCACTGGCAAGTAATGAATGGGAAAACATCATTCTCTAGAGGGATAAATGGGTTGTGGGAAGTCATGACCTCCTTCTTCATCCTATAGAAGATGCACCCATGGTAGAAAACAAAGTCGTCGCCTCTATAATAACCAGCATACGGGTGAATGAGATACGAGTGGTTTAAATGAGCATATCACAAAGTGGGAAACTAACTTGGTGCTGGTTATACGGGCCTCCTAGATGACTCAGACATACTCATATGGCCTCACAATAAATCGGGTGACTATTTGGTTCGCTCAGGATATCATCGTCTGCGAGCTATACACCCAAATATGAGGATTAGCCGTCCCTCCAGCTCATCTATTGTTCCCAAAGACGTCTGGTCACTCATTTGGAATCTGCATATTGTTCCTAAAGTAAAGTTTTTTATGTGGAAAGTAGTTAGAGGCTATCTTCCCACCAAAGTAAACCTCTTTCGCTGGCACCTTGGTCAATCTCCTATCTGCCCAATCACCAGCGAATATCCAGAGTCAACCGAGCATCTTCTGCTCCTTTGCCAGGGTGCTCAAAGAGTTTGGTACCATGTCAATCCTCAATCATCACCCATTACATGCTTGGCTATCACATATGGTTTCACTAGAGTTATTGCAAGGCACAGATAAGAAATGGTTTCTCTCGATTGTTGCTTCAACCTGCTGGGCAATTTGGAAGGAAAGATGCTCTGCGACCTTTGATGGCAAGCCATTTAATCCCAGCAGAGCAATTGAGGCATCGAGAATATTAACCCATCCCATGATTTCTGGGCGGATATGGATGACAAAACAAACCCCCGCCCCCCCCCCCCCCAGGTTGAAGGATGAAATCTGCCTCCGCCATGTTTTATAAAGATAAATGTGGATGCATCTTGGATTCCTCAGTCAAAAGAGCTGGAATTGGGGTGGTTATAAGGGATGCTAGTGGGACTTTCGTGGCAAGTTGTTGTAAATTCAGAGGCACAGACTCTGTGGTAGAAGCTAAGTTGTGGGCAATGGTGGAAGGATGTAAGCTGGCAATAAATTTCGGTTACCATTATGCCCATGTGGAGTCTGATACCAAGGAAGTAGTGCAGTGTACCAACGGAAATATCAAGCGAGGCAGATGGGAACTCTTCCCTATCCTGTCAAGGCTCAAAGCGCTATGTAGTGATTTTCATAGAGTACAGTTGTTTTGGACCCCTCGATCAACAAATACAGTAACTGATGCCTTTGCTTCTTATGCTCGAAGGAAAATGTGCGGTGAATTCTGGATTGATCGACCCCCCTTCTTCCCTAGTGCATGTGCTCTCAAACGACGGATTACCCTGTCCTCCATGTCCCTGAGTTTGTATGTTGACTGTGCAGGGAGATGCCTCATTCGTGGGACGTCTGAACTTTGTGTTCCCTACCTTTCTTCAGTTATTACTTCAGACTGTTATCTTTGTATTTTCTTTCTCGCTGTTTGTTTCCCTGTACTTGATTTTGCCTCCTTTGGCTCAGAAATGAAGTTCATTCAGATAAAAAAAAAATCAACACACACTATAATATCCAATTCCAAAATTCCCTCTTCTCAAAGTATATGCTAGCTTCGTGCTCTTTGTAAATTGTTGATTTGGGAGAAGAGTTTCAGTAAGAAAATCAAAGCTTTGCCAGAGAATTTTAATTTGCTGGTATTTTAAAACGAGGCTGCCGGAGTTCAACAGTTCTGCCCTTTGAGCCCCATTGGGAGTGGAGTTGGCGCTGGTCTCCTAGTCCCAGCCAACTGAGCCATCTACAACAGTCAAGACCATTGTGCCCCCATCTCAGCTCGGTGAAACCTTGGACCCCAAGGCATTGACTGCCTGTCTCAGTTGGCCATCAAAACTAAGGTTTTGTTGATGGAATTTGTGAACCAAATGGAGAACCAGTAAGCATTGTGCCCACACCATAAAACCCACAAGTGAAAGACTTATCTGGTGAAGTTAGGAAGTCAGCATCATCCTCCACTGAAAGAGAAGAGCCTCTTTCCCAGCTTTTTTTGCTGCTTTTTCCTGTTCATCATTCCCCAATTATCATCCCAAGTTTACTTTTCTTGTTTCCCAAGGTAATTGCTCAACAGTCCTTTTCTAATTTAAGTTGAACCCACCAAAACAGAGAAGCAAAGCAATGCGTAATAATGAAGTTAATTGAATTCAACCTTGTTGCTACCAAAAAAAAATCCACATTTCACCAAACATTTTGCACTTGATCTTGATCTTGATCCTCGTACATGAACTGTTAAGTACACTAAGAAGTGGGAACAAAGATTTTCTCCCAGCTTCTTTATCTGCTGAGAAAACCAAAATTCGGATGGTTATCTGTGATAGACAAACACATAGATTGAGAAAAAGGACAATTCATCTATCATCTCTTTCTTGACCTAATTGACTAATCTTTCCACCCTTCCTTGTTTAAACGTCGTGAGGCAAGGCCTTTTCCAGAGAGCTGGCTAGGAGTAATAGGCATAGAGGGTGTGTGGGGTGCCTCCTCATCATCCCAATTATCATCCCAGGTATCATCCCATCCATCATTAACGTGCAACTCCGGTTTTTCCCCATTAGAAAATGGAAGGTCCTCGTCTAGCTTCTGATATTTAAACCCATTGCTGGTGAGCCTCCTTCGTCTAAAGCTGATGCATATCCAAGCCGTTGCCAATATCAGTAACGAAGCAAAGAATACAACAGCAATGTTCGACCTTTGTGTCAGGAAGCTTGTGTAGGTGAAGTTTGAAGAATTATCAGGTTCCTTATGGGAACTGTGTGTGATCAGGTCCTTCAAATCAAGCCGGCAATGACCATTTCCAGCCTTTAGGACAATTGAACTGCCAGCTCCTCCTTTTCCAACCGAAACCTTCACCTGCATAATCCGAATTATATAAGGTCACAATGCACTTTAAAATGGTGACAAGCATGCCATCATTACACCCTATAACATCCATCAAAATCTACACTTTCAGATTAATCACCAGCCTAGATCTTCTCAATGCAAACATGCTATTAAATAAGTGAGTTATATGCTCTACAGTCACCATCATTGATTCATCCAATCCAATTTATTTGGGTTTGTGCTTGTCCAACCACAAGCATAGCATATCCGTAAGCCGAGGCCACTAGTCAAGCATATGACCAGCAGTACCGGTACTTTCACGCGGAAAAAAAGAACCAACAGTACCGGTAACAGCATTTGCCCTAACCATCAAGTTAATCTATTGCATTCTGTTTGTTAGTAGTCTATTGCTTACTTGGTGCTCATGGAACACTAATATTGTGTCTCTTTTTGTCACTACAAGGCAATTTCTGGATAGGCTTACTACATTTGAGGAATATGTGTAAAGAATTAGCCATTGTATTACAGGGAGTGTTCCGGCTTAAAAACTCTCATTTCTTTAATTAAAATACAACGATAAGCTAATCGTCTAATAAATCCTTCAAGAAAAAGAACAAATGGATACTATCAACCGGGTGTTATGTGATGATGAATAGAAAAATTAGTCTGCATTATTGTTATTGAAAATAAAAAATTACTAACCTATAGCCCAAGGGATCACCTTTCAACTATATGCAAAAAATTTATACAACAATTACACATCTATAGCCTAAAGAAAAAGATGAGTATCACTTCAATTAACAAATCAACCAAAATATCATCCTTGATTCAAACAAGAAACAACTCTTAGTATTATCTATATAAGTACCTTTCTGTCTTCTTTCTCTTCAAGTTGTAATTTTGTTTCGTCTAGCCCCACAGAATCGGGAGCTACAATGGTTACCAGGAGAGGGCCTTTACCCTTGTTCTTAATTAAAAGTGAAAGATGGGGAGAATCTGAAAAATTTCAACCCACAGCAAATCAAGTAAAACTAATGCAAAACATAACCGACTTAAACCCCAAAAATATCATAATCAGCATGCTAAATGAATAATGCTCTGAAAACATAAAGGGAACAAACTCTAATATCCAAATATTCGTGCATACGTAATTCAGTTTGATTCAGAACTGTTTGTCCAGGGAATGTTACTTTTATTCTTTTAGTCAATCGACACCTCTATGTGTAATTATTATTACATATCCAAAAGACTGATAAAAGTATGATCCCATCAGGCATTGAAGAAGTTCTGCAGAGATGATATGTAAGAAAACATGATGTTCAAAGATAAAACAAAAAAGGAAACACCGGGGATAGTAATTATAAACAACAAATATGGAAAAATTAAAGCTCCCATGAATACAAAATGTAGCACATACCATTTCCGGGAACTCTCAAACACGCAACCAGCTTGTTTTCCTCATCGGTGCACATATTAGATGGATCACATTCCTCAGTCCGAGTGCCCTCCTTCCTCACCGGATTCGCAGAGACCACATTTCCTCCATTACCCATGTCCTTAGGCACTTCCTTTGATTCCAGCCCATCACTCCCCTTCTGTTTCTTGTCAACATCCTCTTTTCTAAAACCGTCACTTGTTCCTTTCCCACTCTTTGGCAGATTATGAGATTCTTTCAATTCGACTTCCCCACTTGGATTGCTTTTATCCACACCATTCCCAACACCCTCTGATCCTTCCACCTGATCTGTGTCTCTCTTCTCTTTCTCAACATCATTAGCATTTGAAACCAAATTTGACCCACCAGTATTATCATCCAAAATGTTTGAATTTTTCTTAGGTAACGAAGTTTTTAAATCCAGACTAGTTTCTCCACCGGCTTCTACCTATATTAAAAACTCTTAACTAATTAAATAGAAGCAAAAAAGCAACAAAATTCACTCCAACAACAACAGTTCTCTCATTATTTACCTTCAAATCGGCACCAGAGCAATGAAGAACAAGCTGTAATAATAAAATTCCAACCAACGGCACATAATTCTTCTCCATAATTTGAGACAAACCCACTTCTTAACACTACAACCAGACCCTATGAACATATCCAATAGAGTTGGAGACAAAAATTAAAACCAGAAACAAATCATAAAGCTCTTATTTAAAAACAAAAAATGAACAACAAAAGTTGTATGAAGGGCAACCCCGACTAGGATTCAGATTGCTTACCTTAAAAGAGAGGGCGTTTCTCTGTGTTTGTGTTGCATAAGCTCAACTGAATCAGTGGCCGCACAATCTGTGCTTCTCATGGAACAAAGGGTTGAACCTCGAAGCAAAAAGGAATAAGTGTTCTTAAAATAAGATGGGGTGTTTAATTTAAACCTCAAACAAAGGAATGTGAAATGTCAAAGAAGGCAGAGATCGCAGAGACCAGAAAATAGGGAGACTCAGGGTCGGAGAGAGTGAAAGAAGCAACAGCATGGACCGAGGACGAGGACCCTGTGTGGTTCGGGTGTGGGCCGAACTGGGCCTTAACCTAGTTCAAATCGGGGGTCATTTGGAACTAAATTTAGCCTAATAATGAAGCCTCATTCTATCTATAATGTGATTAAAATGGGGTAAGTGCTATAACTATACTTGTACCAAAGAAGGATAATAATCAAACATGTAAAATTATAAAAATATAATTATATAGACAAAAGATGGTGGACATGCATCAAATTAGAAAAAGAAAATTGGGCTAAATTAAATTGGGGGACATTAGAAATCTTCGTTTTCGACTTTACATTTGAATAAATTGAAATATCACTAGATCAGTTGTACTAATGATTACATCTTCCACAATGATATTAGAGAGATGAGACGCTTACACTAGCTATTGACTTTGATTTCGCTCTTTACTGATGTTAAACCTGAAACTTGATATCTTCCACTACATAATGGAGAGAAATCTCATTAAACAATAGTTACTTGTGGCTTTCATTGTAATTGACGAATATGCTCTATGCTACATGCTGAGTTCAAATAAGTTTGTAATTAACCACTAGATGTGGCGCGATTGGTTACCGTGCTCTAATGGAGTTGAACCGTTCGAGCACAGCCCGAGTTTGATTCCCAACGGAATCATCTGTGGCTAAAGCTTTACTTACATTCCGGCTCGAACGGGGATTAGTTGAGGTGCGCACAAGCTGACTCGAACACCTCGTGGTGAAAATTACCAAAAAAAAAAGTGAAAGCAAAGTGTAGATTGCAAAAATAGAAAGTAATATGCTTAACATTCTATGTAAGCATAAAATATGCTTCGCCTCACCAAAAGCAAAAGAGAAAAACAATGTACATATGTCCCAAATTTTTGCCATTTTTGTTAGTAAATTGATAATTGGATAGGTGATGCTAAAACCCTAAATAAATGAGCTGACGTGGTAGAATTATTTTGAGATTATTCTAATTATGTATACTTAAGTAGGCAATTTTCAATTTTCATTAGGAATTGTGGATCAAATAGAGTTGTCTCTCTAGGAAAATTTACTTTCGTACTAATGTTTATTAAGTGAACTCTTACTAAATTGTACTCACAGTTTTGAGATAAAATTGTTTTATAATTTTCTTATTATAATAAAGAGTAATTATATATATATATATATATATATATTCTCAATATATAATCAAATAATAAATAAATTAACAAAACGAAATAAATCAAAGGATTAAACGTAATAAACAATTTACTTGATTTTTCAGATAGAAGCTTACACATTGCAATGTCCTTGAAATATAATTTCGTCCCTACTCAGTGCTCGTAGTTCTTCAGGCATCTACCTCACTAGGATTCAACTATCTAAATCAAAATTCCAGCATTTGGACTTCGACTTTTGGCGAACTATGCTTGTTTTCTCTCTCTCAAGAGATGAATGAATTAGAATAGAAGTCAGTCAAAAAGTGATTTGAAGGTTTCTTCACACCGTTCAAAAAAACAGTTGCAACGTTTAAAATATTTTGAATTCAAATTAATCCAAAATTCAAAATCTGATTTAAATTTATTAAAATTGATTTTTTATTTAAGAGCCCAAGGCCCAAGGCCGAGTCTTGATCATAATATACACATGCACAAATCATCTCACAACTATGAACCAACAAGGCCCTAATTGAGCCCAAATCTCACTTTGCTAAGTGAGTAGCTACATAATGGAGTGCAAACCAACTCGTTTTTGTCAATATGGGACATTTGCTTAATGCAAATTTCAACTCAAACTACACATAAAAACCAACAAAAACCGCGCGTAATTAAATTTACTACATCTATTATAGTGTTAGTGCATGTCAAGCTATGTTGGTTAAGTTGAAGATAACATGAGTGAGGCACTGTTATGGGCTCGCTTGATGTGCGAGATTAGATTAGATTGGACAACTCATCAAATTCAATGTATTTTGAATATGAAAATGAATGTATTTTCGTGATAATAGGATTAGAGGGAGTAGAGATAGAAAAAACTTATCCAATCCAACTCTCTTGAAATAATAGAATTAGAAAATGTAAGTTTCCTTCTATATTTAATCCTATCTAATCATTTTACAATGAAAGCGCATTCATTTTTACATTCAAAATATATTAAATTTGGAAAGTTATCCAATTCAATCTTACTCACCAAACATGACCATAATAGATCGAAAGAAATGAGCCCCTAACCTTGGAACTCACCACTCAAACACAATGCTACATAGTCACACCACCCCTTTGAATTATGTCTTCATCTTTGAGAGTTTTATACCTTGGGTTGAAGTATTACCCTCTAGGAACACGTCTAGATTCACAAAATCACATTTTCTCTTGAGAGATGTGATTCATACGATGGTAGAATTAGCTTAAAATCACACACGAGAAAAATTATGTATTTTATTTTTATGAGAATTTTGTTCTCCTTTCTAGCAATTAAAATATAAATTTTGAATACAGTACTTGTACATTGCTCTATTTTATTATAAAATATAAATTTTGGATGGGATTTCTCGTCATAATGAAGTATCAATGCGTCGAAAGCGTGATTCTCCAAGGTTTGCGGCAGTAGAAATTCGAAAGCCAGTTCTTCAAAAACGCAATTTTTGTCCAATCTCCCGAATTGGGATTCCCAACTCCACGGATCATGTAGACTTGGAAGCTGGTGGTTTGGGATCTGTATTTCATTGGCATTTTAACTTGTTTTTATGGTCATTCGGTGGTTGGTGATCGTCATCTTTCTTGGGAGTTGTTGCCATCTTTGTATGGCTTTTCTTTTGAGATTTTAATGAAGTTTTGCTTTCGGAAGAACAGGAGGGTGGTGATGCACGGGGTGAACGATAAATGAGTGCTTTTCGAGCTTCAGCTTCAGGAATCAGGATTTAGGTTGTACAGGTTCCAAATTCACGTGGTACACCACGCGTGCGAGAGGAATTAAGGTCCGGTTGGTCCGTGCTCTTTCAACGCATTCATGGTCCTCAATGGTTGGTGTTCCTTGTGTGTTTAATTTACCGTTCTCCACTTCAGACCATGCATGCACCGATTCTGATTAGATGGGAATTGGGATGGGCAGCCTTTGGAAATTAAGCTGTTTCGATTTTAGGAGCGATGGGTACAATTAGATGGATGCTTGATCTTGAAGACAATTCAAGAGGATTGGAATGACACTTTCACAGGCTACCCTATGTTTCAGCTGACTGAAAACATTAAATCAACTAGACTGAAACTGAGAGAATGGGCTTCTTCGCATAACCACTGTTTTCGCAGAGACATTATGGCTACTCAGGATCAATTGAACATGCTCCTGGATCAACCCTTCAATGAAGAATCCATTGTTCAAAAACTAAACTCTCTTCTTTCCGACAAAAAACTAAATTCCTTGGAACTTTGAAGTTCCTTATCCAAGCATAACCTAAAAGTTAGTCTTAAATTTTTGTGCCATTGATTTGAATATTGATCTTGTCAAAATAACTCCGATTCTCGATATGTTCCCGCCCACGCGCTCAAAATAATACGTGAAAAGTTTAAGAATGAAGGAAATCGAAAAGGTGCAACGTTTACGTAAAATAAGGGCATTTTTGTAATTTTTCATTATCGAACCACAAATTTTGAAACGGAATGTAGCACATTCAGTGCAGTACATAATTTCTCCTACTTTTGACCTAAATTATGTCTTTATTGAGCCAATGTCTCATGGTGTGGGCTCACAACCCCAACTGCACCTAGAGATGGACAAAAAAATCGCACTTATGGTTAACCGCAGTTTTCATAACCATTTATATTAAATGAGGTAGTTATGTTTTAACCATTTATCTAAATGGTATGGTTATGGTTATGGTTATAACCATTTAAGTCCACAATTAAATGGTATGATTATGGTAATTAACCAATTAACCATTTATTACATAACTATATAAATTTTTTTTTGTCATACTTATTTAACTATTTATTACATAATCTTATACATTTTTATTGGTCATATTTATTTAGCAATTTATATAGTGTTGTTTAATTAAAGTCATTTGAAATTTATTTTTTTTGACAAAATTGAAAAAAAAAAACTCATCATAGACCCGTCAATCACCCATTGGCAACCCGTGACGTCGATGGGTCGACCCGTTGTTTCCGGCCACCTCAGGCGGCGATCTTGGTAGGGATTTGTTCCTCTCTTTGAATCTTACAAGTCTATGTCCTTAGATTTCTCATATCTTAGTTTATTTTTGTGGATATAACTTGAAAAGTTTCGTAATTTTGAAGTGGTTTTCATATTTTCCGACCAACTTTGGCCACTTTTGGCCGTCAATCCAAGTATTAAAGTTGTTCTACTCGTTGAGCCCTACGCGGTGATATAAAATTTGTTGATATCCGAGATGGTTGATTATCCCTTACAATTTTACCTATTTTATTATTTTTGGTTTTTTTATTTTTTTGTTAAATAATATTTTACTCTTTTAAAAAAATAGAAATAATAAAAATTAAAAATTAAAATTATTTTCACCGTGCACCGCAATTAACCATATATTAATGGTTATGATAATGGGTAATAACCATTTAACTAAATAACCAATAGTTATAAATAATTGCGGTTATAATCCGAAATGATTATGGATAAAAAAAAAGCACGATTAATAACCATTTCCCCATCCTTAACTGCACCTCAAACACTACTTGGTAGTAACCCAAGTTTATGGCTCTCACTTGGTCGATCTCGGTATGTGGTGGAGGACTGAATCCAACAGGCAACAAATGGCCTATATGTTTGTTGATGGCTCTTGATGCAAACCCAACTTAGCAAAGCTTTGACTTGGTATCTATGTATTATGTGCAGTTGAGAGTTGAATCAGCAGGTCTGTTTGTTGATGAATGATGATGCTCATGAAGAACATGGCTAGCTAGCTTGGGTCTTTCCTAGGGTTAGCTGGTGATGAAGTAAGCCGGCCACATTTGCCTTAGTCAACTTACCCTAATTTGAGGGGTTCAATATGATTACAACAAGTAGCCATATTAATTAAAGAGGAGGAATTTCTAATTTCCATTCGCAATCAAGGCCAAAAGCTACTTATCTCTCTAAATCATTCGATTGCTAAAATAATTGAGAGTGTTCTAAAGTCCACAACTCCAGATAAGTTTTGATACATCACACTTGGATTTAGAGGTTCATGGTTGGCATTGATAACACACACACTATCGTCGAAGTGCTAGTTTTTTTTTTTTATTATTTGTAATAAATAGAAAATTTGATATTGGATCTACATAAATAATATATATTTTTAATATGCAATAATTGACTTAATTATTACATAAATTAACTTAAACACATGGCTTCAAATATCGTTGCATAAAAAGATGATAAAACAAAAAATGTTGATTGTTGCTCTTCCTTTCTGGGAGGTGGGCTCTTAATACCTAGCATGAATATTAGAGCAATGGAGATTTTCAAACCGACCTGGTCCACAACAGACCATCATAGGAATAAAAGTGAATTAAAAAGAAAAGTTGCAGGGTCCCTAATTAAGCCAGCTCATTGCATTGAAGAAGAGACGAGAATCCCTCATGAGACAGTGGCCCAGATCCCATCTATTAGGCTTTGGTCAAACTCAATCTTTGACTCATTTGTCTTTCATGTCTCATTAACATATGAGCCTCAACAACCAATTGAAATCAACTCAATCTATTAAGTTTTGTCCCGTTTTGTCAATTATTAATACAAATAAGTTATCTAATGCCTTAACGATTCAGAATTGTTGTCGTTTGACAGAATCAAAGAAAATAAAAGTGATCATCAAAATGTAAGATAACATTCAAATAATGCAGGAATGGGAAGAAGAATACTGTTGTATTAACTATCTTTTTAGGCCATAACATGTGATCATTTATCTCTGAAAATTATTGTTGGTCTTCAGTATTTGGAACAATTTTGGGGCTATGCCATTCATTCAAGCCGAATGTGTTGGAACTAGCAAAGTTATCCATTCATCTTCTTGAAACAATAGATTTCACAATGCACTCTGAAATTTCTTAATTAAGTTTATTTAAAGGATAACGTTAATGAATATAAAAATAAATGGAATATTCTATTATATATTTGTATTCCAAACCGCATGTTGAAACAGAAGATATTAGGCCTGTTGGTGCACTTAGGCTATCTTTCACTTTCATATTATGACTACTCTTTTTCCCAAGTGATTTAGACTATTCACCTGAAATTTTAGTTGAATGACCTTATCCTCTTTCCACAAAATTGAGAGGAAAAAATAACATACTATAAATATTATAACATATTAGGGTTGTTAATTGGTACAAAAAAATCAACCGAAATTCCAAAATGTCCTGAAAAATTACCGAACCGATAAAAAACCGTAAACGAAGAGGAAAAATTGAACCGAACCTGAACCGATTCAGTTTCGATTTTCAATTTTGTAGTACTTGAAACCCGTACCGAACCGAAGTCCAAAGTCCAATATTGCACTTGGGCTTATTCTGTATTTTGAAGTTAAATGTAGCCCAATGCACTTGGGCTTATTCTCAATTCCAGTTCTACATAACCAACCAAAGTCCAAACCATTCACCTTCTACGATATCATCGATCCAAAGCCTTCACGGCTTCACCCTCTTCAACCTCAATCGCTTTATCTCTCCCGCGTCTCTCCCTCAACCTCAATTGCTCTGTCTCTCCCTCGTCTCTCCCTCAGTCTCTCCCTCAACCTCAATCGTTATGTCTCTCCCTCTTTCCGCCAGAGTGTGAGAACCATAATCACGCCTCACTGACTCGCCGCCTTCACTCTCAGTCTCTCATCCTCACGCCTCACCGCCTCACGCATACACGCCTCAATGCCTTCACTCTCAGCGCCTCCAGGCTCCCGCACGCCTCACCGCCCCACCGCGATGACGCATCCATGACTCCATCGTTAGGACGCCTCCATGAGGACCATGACTCCATCGCCTTCTTTGATCCAGCCGCCTCTCTCTCATCTCTCTTCAAGTCTTCAGTCCCTTTCGATCTGGGTTTTGTTATTACAAGAAATTTGTATATGGATTTTGTTATTGTAAGAAATTTGTATATAGGTCCTCAATTTCTTAGTTGTTATGGTGATCCCTGTGTTTCTACCTTTATGGGATCAATGGGATCAGATTGTATTTGGGTAGTGGGTATTACGTTTCTACCTTTCTGGGATTAATGGGATTAGATTGTATCTGAATAGTGGGTATTATGTTTCTGCCTTTCTGGGTATCATAGGAAAATCGAACAAAAATTGATCTCGATACCGATACCGATATCGATCGGTTCGTCCGATTTTCGGTCCTAATCGGGAAAGTGACTGGTATCGGACCGATACCAATACCGGTCATCACATCAATTCAGTTTCAATTTCGGAAAAATTACCGAACCAAATTACCAATTAATAGCCCTATATCATATACTGAAAATCTAATAATGAGATCCAATCATTCAAGCAAAATCATCTATATATCTGTTTTTTGGGGTGACTTTCATGGCCAATGCTCACCACTGTTTTCCCATTTCTTTGACTAGGCAGCCAGACTTGGCCCACTAGGACTTGGTAAAGGAAATGTGGGCCCCCTTTGTACCAGGCTCTATGACCATATCACTTACTTGCAAGGTTCAAGCCCATGTGGTGCTCACTGAACTTGAGACTTTCTAAATGCTCTTT
Source organism: Oemleria cerasiformis (assembly GCA_037349345.1). Lineage (NCBI taxonomy): Eukaryota > Viridiplantae > Streptophyta > Magnoliopsida > Rosales > Rosaceae > Oemleria > Oemleria cerasiformis. The sequence continues at coordinate 3,199,162 of JAZGTL010000018.1, forward strand.
AAATACGGTGATGTTTTAATGGCCGCATTTAATTAATAAATTGATCTTTTAACAGTGTAAATTAATATGTTAATTTTAAAGATTTATACAGAAATATATTTCTACATTTTCGAATGAAAAATCATATATTTATCGAATCAGCTTAACTGTATGACTTTCTCCGTCTTGAGCCCTCTTCTCATGATGTAGTCATGACGTCAAATATAAAAGGTATGACGCAAGAATGTGAACACGGCGTCGCTTTGGTGGTTACTTTGGCTTTTATGTGCGCGAGAAAATCTTTTCCGGAAATGAAATGAATTCACGAGTTTCTGGGATTTCGATTTTTTTCCGCTGGAGAAATGATAAGGTGACACGTAAAGTGTTGGAGCAGTGAAGAATAGGTGATGGGTGTGACGTGTCGGACTCAGGAGAAGAGATAGGACCACAATGTGATATAGTCGGCGTCGTCTATTTTGCTTTACGACCAAGTCCGCATACTGCCAAAATACAACTTTTTGATCTCCAATTCAACTTGCCCTTACTGTTTCCATTGAATAACGTTGATATGCCACTTGGTTTTGCATTTGGAAGATAATTATTCAGTTCCTAATCAAAATCATTCCTTCCTATCACTCGTCAACCTCTTTCATCTCCACTCTTTGGATGAAGAGTGATATTGTCGGCTGTTTATGATTTAGGTCACGTATAAATAATTGTGTAAGTATCAACCATTAACATATAATGTATAGTTTCACACATGTATTGTATAATTCACAACGTAAAAATAGGGTAGAAATTCTTCACTACTAAATTTGGGCATTTGCCGTCTATATAATTCATATTCATAATTAATAAAATTCAATTTGTAAAAAGTTCAAATCGTTACATGATATTATTAATTCACGATATTTGTATATCTATATTATTATAAAATCAAAATGATCAAAAGACTTCACCAAATTTTCTGACAAAAATATCCATTGATTAATAATCTAATAAAACGAAATATTTAAATTAAAAAAATTATTTTAGAAAAAGAGTACACTCATTTTTTTATTTATTCTATTTTTTTGAATTTATTTTTATTTCTTCTTATTTTATAAAAATTATAAATAATAAATTCAAAATAAAAATAATTAATATACACATATATACATAGGAGTCGAGTCTAGTGAGCAATAAGATGACATGGAGAGAGTGAGCAGCCGTGGTATTTTGGTTTGACTTGGTTAGGTGTTGGTTCACATGCGAAAACAAAAGCTTTGTGGTGTTGTGATCAATTGGGGTGGTGCCGTGGTGTCATTTCACGAGCTTTGTCATTCAAAAGGACAACCCCATGACATTTTCAACAACGCCTTTATGTCTTTAATGCCACCATATTGTCAAGGGTCCCACCATTTTACTAATAATGCCTAACCTTTCTATACTACTAAGAGAAACATTATTTTGATTTTCAACATTAATTTTTTTTTAATAAGCAAATTTTGATTTTCAACAATTATTGGCCCTAAAACACACTCATTCAATCAGTGGTTGATTGTTATTTGTTAACATTGATTATATGCACTCTAAAATTGCCTCATTTCGGTATTTTCAGAATTTGTTTGGGACTGCTAGTGATGTTAATGGTCTTAGACTTTGATGATCTCCTTTCTAGGTTGCTTTTTTAGTCTTAGTGTGCTAGTTTGGCTACCCTGATTATCCCCGTTGAAATTGAGAATGTCTGTTTCAGTTTGAAAGCTGAGAAGGCTCCCGGGCCTGATGGTTTTAACGTCCTGTTTGTCCGGCGTGCGCGGTCTGTAGTGGGGCCGCATGTCATTAGGGCGGTTTTGGAGTCTTTTCGCTCGTCAAAATTGTTGGGGGAAACTAATTCGACATTCATTGCTTTAATTCCCAAGGTTGCTAATCCGACCCATATGAAGGATTTCCGCCCTATTTTGTACTGCAACACGATCTACAAAATCATCACGAAGATTATTGCTAATCTTGTTACGGTTGTTCTTCCGGCCATCATCTGTCATATCCAGTCAGCTTTTGTCAGTGGAAGGCGTATTAGAGATAATATTTTGTTAGTGCATGAGCTTCTTAGAGATTACCATCTGTTTGAGGGTTGTTTTGATATTGTTGGACAAACTTTGGGTCAAATTTGTCCAAAATTAAATTGGAAGAGCCTTATAGAGATGCTATGAGAGTTTTTAGATGAATTTTAACTTCTCATTTTTAGACATAGAGAATATTGATTTTAGTAGCATTAAAAATTAAAAAGCTACAATAATTTTCAACCATAACGCATTTCAAATTCAATTTGAACTTCATATAAATTGGCGATTGATAACTTACCGAACCAGCTATATATATGTACTCCTCCAAAACAAATCTCATAGCTCGTTGAAAAGAAAAAGCATTGTAGTTGGTACCTCATCAAGTCATTAATAAGGCAATTAATAGGCGCATGATATATCAACTTCTCTACTCCCCTTTTATTTTGCTATGGGCATGATATGGAGAGTAGAAAAAAATGAGTTATCTTCTCCACAATGTTGTAGTTCCTGACTCCTATGGGATACTCATTCAAAGAGTTTGTTTGTACAAATTTGCGAAACATCCTATAATCCTATAGCTATAGGTGATTGAGAACACGAAATTAAAAGGGTATGGAAATGTTAGGTTTACTTACTTACTTAGGAGTGGAGACTACCCAATCTTTGAGTGGATGATATTAATTGCACACACTTTCAAGCTGCACCACCACATTTTCTCAAGTCTATTGCTACCTTTCAAGTCTTTTACCCCCTTTGATTTTCAGAAATTACATTTTCTGTAATACAAGAATATATTTTCTAAATTTTGATAATTAATCTAATTTAAGTAGTCCATTGATACTATCATACTCTAAATCAGACTTCCCTTTGGTTGTGTTCTAAGAAATTTGTCTAACTTTATAAAAATCAATGAAATTTGAACCAAAATCTGGTCTGGTTGACAAGAGGTTCAAAATGTTGTGGGTGGGCAATTAAAATAAAAAGGTACCACCATTATCACAAGGATCTTTAGCACCTTATCATTTCTTATTTATTCTTCATGCCGTTAACATCCCTTGAAGGAAAACATTATGTATGATGCCCTGCGTGTAATTATTATATGATATCATAGGGGGACAATTGCTTGAAATATTTAATTTAAATAAATATTAATAATATTATATTATAAAAATGTGAAATATTAATCATATTATTCGTGTACTCATATTATAACATATGCACTGTAATATGATATGATTTTGTTAAATAGTGATATGAATTTGTATCATAAATAGGTAATAGTGGGATACCATGGAAGCTCTTTTATTGCAACCGTAATTAATAGGTTTCCAAAAGTAGCAAAATCATAAATTTGATGCGGCACAAAACCTTGATGCACAGAGAATGTAGTTAGGAATATTCTACATCCGGGTTCATATTAATTAATCTTCTTCAGAATGAAAAAGTACAGATTGATTGATTGAGCAGCGAGACTGGCTGATCGAGCTCATGCCAATGATATTAGCTACGTAAATAATATATATAGCATAAAATATTAGTACGATATCATCTAGAAAAATAATAGAAGTATTAAGTTTTTATCCCAAATTTAATATATATATATATATATAATTATTTTTCATTTGTTGAAAATAGAAAAAAACATACAAAATACAACAAATTAAATGTCATTACATTAGATATTGAAAAATTGATACTTCTATTATTACTCGAAAATTCTAAAATTAATTATATTATGTACATATAACGTTATATAATAATAAGTTTCATGTACATTAAAAACTTATAATCATGTAGACCTAGATCCATCCTTGTAAAGATTAGGCAAAGACTACCAATTATATACTCATCGTTGTGAATAATGTATATGCGCAATTGGGGTATGAATTTGTTCAAATTGAGTGTAGGTTGAAACTACAAACGCAAATAATTTCTTAATGAGAAGTTTTTACATACACCAGCATTTGATAATGATAATTATGTAAGTGTATAAAACGATCGATGACTGAAACCACGAAACTGCAAACTTCAAACTTCCAACTAGAAACGCTAAATGATTGGGTTGATTAAATTAAAAGGAGAATATAAGAAGGTTTAGAAATGACGAGGCGATGGCGATGGCGATGGCGATGAGCTGTGAACGTTTGGAGGAGATATGAATGAATGATAGGATGAAAAGGCAAATCTCTCTGGTGAAGAAGATCTCTCCGGCACGAGACGAAACCAAAGCTGCTGAGCGCGAGACCTACAAGACGCGTGGCAGAGAAGTTATTGAAGGTGTGGACTTTTTACATTTTTAGATTTTATTTTATTTTTGGAAAGAATGGACTTTTTAAGTTTTAAGAGAGAAGAGAAGGGAAGAGAGCTGACTCCGTATAATTAATGGACAAAGTAGCTTTTGAACACCAGAGGGGACCACCGACCATCCCCAGTAGATTCACATTTTCTTTTCTTCTCTTTTATTATAATACAGTTCACTCCATCACAATCATTCATGTAGCTAGCAATAAAAAAACGTATTCACATTCAATACGAGTGTGTGATTTTCTTTTCTTTCTTTCGTTAGCAACTTACATCACATTACCCTAATGGCTAAAACTCACTCATCATTGCTTGAAGGAGAAAGTGAAGTACTCAAAAGCAATTCACGATCTTATAAATAATGAAGTATCGAAGCTCATCCATTTGGCTACGTATTATTTTTTAAAATTGTAACGATCCGGATCAGAAATTAAATTAATTTGAGAATTTAATTAAGAAACGGATGATGTTACCCTGGGTTTCGGAGGAATCCAGGAGTCACTTTTTGTCTGGCAGTACTTTTGGAAGTTTTTCTTGGGTCGTTGCGTAGGTCTTGAACTCACGAGTTCATAGATAGGAGGCACGCGAAAAATGGAGACCCGGTGAGAGCGTTGTGGGTCTAAAACCTTCAGGAGCAGTTTGGTCATTTTGGAAAAGTCCAAAATTTAAAGGGATATTTTTTCTCTCTTTCGGACTCTGCCAAGACCCAGCCCGGAACCACTCTCTCTCCTCCCCTGATCCCTCTCCTTCTTCCCGTGCAATCACGCACAAACCTCACCATCATCGTCCCAATTTGGGACCGATTCGAGGCAAACCAAGCCCATATGCAGTATCCTTTCGAGATTGCGAGCTACTGGAAGCCATTTTCGAGGCGAGAGCATCGCCGTAGGCGGCGGACCGAAGGGAGGATTTGTCCAAAGCTTCTCGGCCGTCTTCTGGCCAAACCAGGTACGGTTTCGAAGCTTTGACTTCAGATTTGAGTTCCTGGTGTTGCGTAGATGGATCCACATGTGTAGATCGTGAAAAACGGTCGAGAAATGAAGAAGTTGGAAGCTCGCCGCAAATGACGATTTTCGGCGAGAATTTCCAAATTCCTGCCACCGGGGACGGCTGCTACGGCGGCGATCCGATCATCATCCCCGATGAGCTCCGATGACCAATTCAAACTGCGGTGGCTGACGTGGCATGCCAGGTGGCAACCATGTGGTGCCACGTGGCGAACAATCAGCAGCTGACTCAGCTGCCACCTGGAGCCACGTGGTAGCACCGTTAGAGGTCCACATTGGGTCAACTGACGCCGTCAGGGTTTGACGGAATATGCTGACGGCGTTAGCATATTCAGTCAAAAGGTAACGGTGTTATGACGGAACTCTAACGCCGTTAGTTTGGACGGAATCTTTCGATTCCGTCGTGAACAGTACATGGCGCGTGGCGGTGCGTGGCTCGTGGTCCGGCCTTCTACCGACGCGTGGGGCTGTTTCTTGACCCACGGCGACGCGTGTCTAGGGTTTTGGGACATTCCGGATCGAATTTTGGTGGTTTCGAGGCCATTGGAGTCCGTTTAAAGCCCCGTTTGAGTAATCCCAACGGTAATTGATGACCATAGAGCAGATTTTGGCTCAGCAAGTCATGGGGGCTGGGTTATTGGTATGTCAAAATGTTCATTTGCGCTAGGGTTTCCTTGAGTTGGTACTTGGATGTACTTTGAATGGAGTGGGTTTCCGGGATTTCGTGGCATATGTACTTCGGTGTAGTATATTATACCACGGGGTTCTCCGATGTTGGCGTGTAGGGTGTTTTCTCCGCCACATCGTTGAGGTTTCTCCGATTGGCATTAGAGGGTGTTTCTCCGCCAGATCGTTGAGGGGTTCTCCGATGTTAGCGTTCGAGGGGTCCTTCTCCGCCACATCATTGAGGTTTGAAGTATGTCATGGATGATTCCATCATACTCTCAGGATGATTTGAGGTATGTTATGAAGGATTCCATCATACTCCCAGGATGATATGAGGTATGTCATGGAGGATTCTATCATACTCTCATGATGATTTGAGGTATGTTATGGAGGATTCCACCATACTCTCAGGATGATATGAGGTATGTCATGGAGGATTCCATCATACTCTCAGGATGATATGAGGTATGTCATGGAGGATTCCATCATACTCTCAAGATGAGCCAGAATATCGAGTTACCACTTGGGGTGATCAAGATGAGCAGGGATATCGAGTTACCACTCGGGGTGCTCAGGATGAGCTGGAATATCGAGTTACCACTCGGGGTGCTCACGATGAGTCGGGATATCGAGTTACCACTCGGGGTGCTCAGGATGAGCCGGGATATCGAGTTACAACTCGGGGTGCTCAAGATGAGTCGGAATATCGAGTTACCACTCGGGGTGCTTAAGATGAGCCGGGATATTGAGTTACCACTTGGGGTGCTCATGATGAGCCGGGATATCGAGTTACCACTCGGAGTGCTCAAGATGAGCCGGAATATCGAGTTACCACTCGGGGTGCTCATGATGAGCCGAGATGTCGAGTTACAGCTCGGGGTGCTCAAGATGAGCCGTAATATCGAGTTACCACTCAGGGTGTTCAAGATGAGCCGGGATATTGAGTTACCACTTGGGGTGCTCAGGATGAGCCGGGATATCGAGTTACCACTCTGGGTGCTGATGATGAGCCGGAATATCGAGTTACCACTCGGGGTGGTCAGTATGAGCCGGGATATCGAGTTACCACTCGGGGTACTTAGGTTGAGCTGAGATATCTAGTTACCACTCAGGGTACTCAGGATGAGCCGAGATATCGACTTACCACTCGGGGTGCTCAAGTTAAGCCGAGATATCGAGTTACCACTCGGGGTGCTCAAGATGAGTCGGGATATCGAGTTACCACTCAGGGTAAGTCAGTGAGACTCAATTTAACCAAGTCTGATAACTTAGTCATCTGGGTCAGTGTGTTGGCATGGGCGGTGACCCAAATTGATGGGTGGTTGACGGTTCACACGAGGGTGACACGTTAGTTGTCTGATTTTATTACGGAGAAGGTCCTCCGAGGTAGTTGTGAACTACTAGGCTATCCTGCGTCTGATAGGTAGGTGAAGTCAATCAAGTACAGAGGAGGTTCTGTTGGAACCCCTGTAAAGTTTATTTAATATTTCCAAAGCATAAGGGTATTTCAAGTATTAACTTTTGTGGTTAAAAGCTGTCAGACCGGAGCAGGGCTTTTCGCGGATTTCGAGACGAAATTCGGGAAGTGTTCTATAAAAAATGCTTACTACTTAAAATGCACATAGAATATGTCACCTAACCTCAAAATGCAATCAGAACTATAATTTGCCTCATTTTGCTCCATGAGCAGTTATTGTTCTGCCCAAAAATGCGACAGTAGGCTTGGGGTCGCCTTCGGTTGATCTCCGTCGAAATTGGCGCTTGAAGGAGTGGACTCGTGTGGGTTTCTTTAGTGATGGTGGTGGTGTGGACTTGTTTGGATTTTGGGTTTGGGCTGAAGGCTGTGGACTTGGAGGCCTTGATACCACGGTATTTCCCTAGATGGGCTTACTAGGAAGTAAACTAGCCCAAATGCCTTCAAAATAGGCGTGCCACTAGTAGAAGCTGCTATTAGACAGTTATGGAGGGGTTCTGTTGCGGCCCAAGAACCTTTATTTAATAAAGTGATTGTGAGCCGAGCGGGCAAATAGCTCACACTGTTATTTTCTATGCTTCTTCTTACTGTATCCAAAGACATTAATAAATTTTCTTTCCAATCTAGTCCAAGTTCAGTTTATGTTAATTCCGATTTGTTCATGTTAGCAGCTTGTTATTAGTTAGAAGCAGTTAGGTGCAAGAATTTCCTTAAGTCGGGATGATGGTATTGGACCAAAACACATAAACGATTTTATGACTTACAGAACAGGCACAAGATGCAATGGTTGGTATATTCAGAAAACTAATAATTCATCTTAAGAAAATCCTTTGAAATGTAAAGAAAGTAAAATACAAGTACTAGAAAGTACTGTAAAGTAAATGCGTAGATGTTAAATGCAACAAACAAAATACAAGTGTTGTAAGTAAATATTTCCTTCGGAATCAAGCCTCGTTGAGGGGCACGATCTTCTAGAAATCATCAACTGAGATGAATATAAGCTGGAATCATGCCATAGGTTGGTAGAGTATTCAAATGACAGTGATACGTCAAGGGTTGAGTGTATGTGGACCTCAAAGACTAGAGTGAGTGGTAGTTGGGATGAGGTACTATTTTGGTTTCCTTAAGGACTGGTTTAGGAGGCAGTCGGGATGAGGGAAAAGCTTGTGTTCCTGGTCGGGAACTGAGAAGGAGATGAGAGAAGAGACTGAATCTTGATCCTAGATCGAATAAACTGGTTGTGCCTAAATAAGTGAGCCTTAAAACAAAGAAACTTTTGAGGGTTTGCAGTTGTTTTGAAATTGATTGGTTTGATCAATTTATTTATTTAATTTATTGATTGGTTGTCCCTTGAGAAGAAGGCTTCTTCTCCTTTTATAGGCGGTGAGGGAGCTGATGTGGGTTGCCAAATGGACTTCTACGGGGCCTGCAATGTAGTTACTTGTCTCGAACATCCCCTTTGCCTTCTGACTCATTTGGTGCTTCAGAACTGACTTCCCCCCTTCCCCACATTTCCACGTTCCAAGTGGGTGTTTTGGGCTGGGCTTATGTGAATTGGGCATTTAATTTCTTCTCAGTCCTGCTTAAGCCCAAATGGGATTTTTTTCAAGTGTAAACATTGCCCCCTGAATTCGAAATGTTTTTGACTTAAAACATTTCAAATTCATTCCACTTTGCCCACTCTCCACTCTCGCGATTATGTCGGATCCACTTCCTGAAGCCCTTTTAACCTTTGGTATTGGCAGTTTCAGGTTTATCATTGTTTTTTCTTTTATCATCTTTTCCCCATTTCGGTTTAATCGTCATTTCCTCTTGCTTTCTAAAACTTCACTTATCCTTTGTTATGAAAATATGGCTCCTAAGACAGTCTCGAAGGGAAGAGCCCATCGAGTTCTTCATCTTCTTCAAAATTTGTGGATGGTCCCACCTCTGATACCACATAGATTACCGAGAAGGGTTTTACTGATTCATGCGCCTCTTCTCAAGCAGTTTTGCGAGCCTGTGAGCAAGGAGGGCTCATTGCTAACAATCCTCTCGTTGCTGCGGACACGGAGCATCATTTTACCTTGGGTTCTTGCTGGCGAGGTCGGGTTCCAGAGGACGCAATTCCCTTTTGTGAATTTTCCATGCTTGTATTTTCTGAGAACTAAGGCTTTGAGTTGGAATTCAGAAAGAGGTTGTGTAGAGTTTGAATCTGGGGTTGGTGGTGAAGTTGAGTAGAGCTTTGGAGGAAAGAAAAGTGAAGGTTTTGTATGAACTAATGGTTTAGATTTGCTGTGAAGTTCAATGATGATGATGAGGATGTTGACGAAGACGATGCTGAATCTGAAGATCGACTGTGTGGTTATGAAGATCGAGATCGATGGTTAGGTTTGCTGTGTAGATTGAGATGGGTCTGGGTTAGCTGTGGTTCGTGACAATCTAGGTTCACGTTGGGATTCACAACGGTTCGGGCTCGAACGATGATAGTGATGGTGGTGACGAGATCGATGATCTCAATGAAGTCTAGGAAGGGAGGAGGCAACATGGAGATGGGTAGGAGTTCTGGGTGAGTTGTTGATTGAAGATATGATTGGAGATGTTGGTGTGATAGTGATGATGGGTGATCGATGAGGTGATGATGGGTGATCGATGAGGTGATGATGGATGAAGCTGAAACTACGTCGCTTTGGGTAGTTGTATATTTAAGATAAAATTTAATAAGTTGATGCAAAATGACCAAAATACACTGCCACATAAGCATTCTAAACGGCGTTAGTAACGGTGTGACTGAATTGGTGCAACGATTTTGACGATATAATTGTTCAGGGAGCAAACTATGGCAAATTGTATATTTAGGTGCATTTTGAGACTAAATGACGTGTTCTTGGTGCATTTTAAGTAATAATAATGGATACGAGTATAAACCGTATCTGAAACGTGAGGATGTATAAGACTAAACACTAGTACATGTTAGACTTCAATATGTTAAACAAAGGTAGCGGAACTTAGCACTCTCCATTGCGTACATGGGGTTTTTTATACGATGTTAAACAATTGAAGAACCTTACCCTCTTATAGTCTCATGCAAGTTTTTTGTTCTTTTTACATTTTTATATGGTGAATTTTGAGACAATGTTAGATAATGATTGAACTTTAAAAATTTTAAATTTCAGAAAATAAACCAACAATATATATCACACTAACAGTAATAATCATCGACATTGAAGTTTGGGAGTGTAAAACCCAAAGGAAGCAAGAAAACAAAGAAAGAAACTCCTACTCTCCAACCTCATGCAATGAAGTAAACCAGAAAGAAACACAGAGAAGAAAACCTAACACAATTTTGACTCACTTTCCACAAAAAGGGAAATATAGTCGTATGCAATCTATGGGTTCAGAGAGTAAGTTGGACTAAATTTCAAACCCTGTATAATTTTGAGACACAGGTTAGATGATGGTAAAAGGCCCATCAATACACTGCACCTATAAATAAGGACATCACTCTGCCATTCAGCATAGGAATTCACAATCTTTGCTCTCAAATCCTCAGCAACAAAAAAAATTTAAAAAAAAAAATTCTCATTCTTCTTCTTCTCTCTCTCTCAAACTCAGAGACCCAAATCTCCCAAATCTTCAGCTTTTCTTTCATCTTTTTCTGGTCCATAAATTTTCTGCAAGATTTTCTTCATTTTCAGCTGCAAAGGAAACAAAAGGGGCTTCATTTTTAGTGCCCTGTTTCCCACAAATTAACAACATTTTCTTGAATTTTCACCAAAATCATGGACACAATGCAAGAAAATCGACTTGTTTTTGGGTTCACAGACTCCATTGACATCCGATCTTCACTCTCCAACCTCATATTAACAAGCAACACAAACACCCTGGACTCAATTTTTTCTCATTGCCCACAAACACTCTCCAACACCAGCAGCAGCAGCAGCTCTGTTTGCTCTGTTTCTGAGCCACTGGGCTCATCGGTTTACCTCCGGCAGAAAGACCTTCTCCAGAAGTTCTGCGACGAAACCCGAGCAAACGCCGCCGTTGCACGCTTTTTGCAGATGAACCCAATTCAAAGCTCTGCTTGTTCTTCAACCCCAAACATGGCTCCATGCAAGAAGAAGCTGTACAGGGGCGTGAGGCAGAGGCACTGGGGCAAATGGGTCGCCGAGATCAGACTCCCTCAGAACAGAATGAGGGTCTGGCTTGGGACGTACGACACGGCGGAAGCCGCCGCGTACGCTTACGATCGGGCGGCGTACAAGCTCCGTGGTGAGTACGCGAGGCTGAATTTCCCAAATCTTAAGGATCCCAGCAAGCTGGGTTTTGGGGATTGTGCGAGATTGAATGCTGTGAAGACATCCGTGGATGCTAAAATCCAAGCAATTTGTCAGAAGGTGAAGAGGGACAGAGCCAAGAAGCATGCCAAGAAGATGAATACTTCAGCTTCAGCTGGGGATGCAAATGGAAATTCCAGTGAGAATGACAAGGTCATGAAGCTGGATTCGTCCTCCTCCCCTTCTTCTTCGTCGCCGTTGGTTTCTGGCGACGGCGTTGGGTGTTTTCCACCCACGCCGACGGTTTCGGAAGACGGGGTTTGGAGGTGTGAGAATTCAGCAGCCTCCATTTCAACTGAAGGTCCAATGGGAATGGCAGAGGAGTCAGAATTTGAAGGGTGCTCACTTGCAAGAATGCCTTCCTATGATCCTGAGTTGATTTGGGAAGTTCTTGCTAATTAGAACAACAGCCTTTCATTTAAGGAATTTGAGTTCTTAATCTGGTGGGTTTTAGATTCCATTCTTCAAATTAAGGTATAGTATTAGTGGTAAGTGTAAAAATGGTAGTTTATATTACAAAGGCAGTTTGCCATTTCAATTACCATCATGTTTTTTCTTTTGTTTCTAAGTAGGCTTTGGGTTAATTATGCCTATGTTTAGGCTCTTTTGGAGCCCTGCATTTTGTGCCTTGTTTTTGTACCAAGGCACTTGAGCTTTAATGAATTTTAAACATGTAGCTACATAAATAATTTGGTCACAATGTATCTATCATCTTCTTTACCATGCGAATTTGCCCAGACCGTCTTGATCAACTCACGTTCGTTCGTACGTTGTGCTCGAGCAAATGAGATTTGTGAATGAGCCCACACTACCTTAACCTTGATCAACTGACGTTCATTCGAGTATTGTACTCGAGCAAATGAGATTTGTAAATGATGATGGTGAGGTGGGCCACGTAGGTGAAGAAGGAAGGCCTTATCCTTAATTTCTGGAATTGGAGATGAGGTTGTGGTCCTATTAGTTGTAGTGTTGTGCCGATTGGGAGAAGAAAGAAACCGGCATGTGAAGGTTTATGTCTCTTCACAATTTCACATTGCTTATTCATCGTCCTTTTAAGATGTGACAAGAGCCACTTCCGTGTTTTATCATCTCCTGTTTTTACCAATAAAATCCTTTTATGAATGACTGAAGTGGTAAATCAAAACGATAGATCACGTGACAATGAAGAAAACGGTTCCAATGGGAATTGGGAAATCAAAATGGAGACACAAAGATTTTGTGGTTGTCAATAGACTCAACATAATGAATGAATCATGCATGTACACATGTATAATAAGGATGCTCCAATCAATCACGCATATCCTGGCCGTTGATGGTTCATAGACATCATATGAACTATCAACGGCCAAGATCAACACTAAAGATTCAACCTGCTCCTTTTTATAGATACAAAAATTAACGGCCAAGATCAACACTAAAGATTCAACCTGCTCTTTTTTATGGATACAAAACTTTCCTGGGCAGTTTGCTTGTGAAGAACACAAAATCAAGAATATTTGCAACAGGTTATATTCTATATGTTGCACAGGCTGACCCAAATCTTGACATAAAATATTTGAAGGGTATACGATACATGGTAAACGGAGCTGTTTGGTGGACAAAAGGGTCATCACATGTACAAATAGATATCAGTTCGTCGGTAAATCCTAATTGTCGTTGAAACTGTAATTGTAGGAGACACCGGACAGTTTACCAACTAGTGGAGTTCTTAGATTGCTGCAGTTTCGATTTGTAGGAACTTTCCATCTCCTCCTGCAACATTCATGAATCAAAAAAATTATTAATAGGTAGGCACACATTGTAACTAGTTCTGAGAAAAATATTTTGTATCTAATTAGGACTTGGTTTAGTGTTCTAATCTACTATAGAAAAGGGCTCCTTTGAATAAAGAAATAGGTAGGGTTAAGAGTGAAGAAATGAACAGCTCCAGCTCTGGCTTCACACAAGTATGCTTCAGAGTCAGACTATTGAAGAAAAAAGGAAAACACAAAAAGTTGATTCTGTTTATATGTTATTTTGTCAAGAAAGGAGAAATATAATAGAACGTTATGTACCTTGCAAGATTTTAGCAGAGGCTGCAAAAATGACAATCTGAAAAACTTTATTGATTTTCCAAGCGACGTTCTGTCCCATTCTGTGGTCAAGCAAAAGATATCCAATAGTAATTCAGTAAAGCAAAACATATTTCAAGTAGCATCTTAGTGCAGGTTCACCTGCAGTAAGCAGGACACTTTCGTAGCTTTTCCTACATCAAAATGGCCTATTCGATAACCATACATTAGACAACCACCCAAGAGCACCATGTTTTTTGTCTAGGTATAACCTCCCATACGCTAAATCAGAGTTGATATCCTAACGAAATGAAAGATAAGCAATATTTCTTGACCCACCATTATCAGCTTCTGCTCTCAAACCTCCACTGTTGAGTTGTTCTAAAAGCTGTAGATTCAACATAACCATGTAAGAAACCAAAACCTCAAAGAAGAATGAATTGTAGAGTGATTAAAAAACAAGCTCATATAATGTACTGCAATAAAAAGGCGTGCACATTTTTATGGATGCTTGGAACCATCTAGTTGTGGATGAATGGAGCACAACAACTAGCTAGACTTAGCAAGTATGCATAAAGTAGGCATCTATCTAATGGATTATTAAGTAGCATACTGAGCCAGAACTTTACGAGTAAGGAATGCACAATAGCCAAAAACTTGCTGCCCAATGAAGATTTAAATCGAATTAGAACTCATATTTCCCAGCACCCTAAAACTGGCAAATTTTCAATATCTGGATCAGTCTCCTGAAGATTGAGGTGCAAGGAGGGTGTTGCCCATATGAAATGAAGGAGAGCATCACCCTTGTGAGGCCATAGAATACCTCAAGTAAAAAGGATAACATTACAAGTCAAGATGTTATATGACACGGAGTGCTAGGAAACTAGGTTACAGCAAGTCCATAAGATGAATGCAGCTAAAATGCGAATGTAAAGATGCTCAAGTGATAGCATAAGAAAGGCTACGTTAGAAACTAATGTATTCGTAATATGATAGAAGTAACAAAGAAAAAGAGGTTTGAACGCGTACAACCAAGAAATGCAGTTGTATGAAAGATAGATTTGATCAAAGTATGCAGTTGCAAGAAAGATAGATTTGATTAAAGTATGGCACTAGGAGAGGACTGCAAAAATAATTTGGTCAGAGGTAGTGTGAATGAGAAACAATGTGAAACATGACATAGTAGAACGGAACAAAGGCTTCATGTAACCCACACAGGAGTAAAAAGGCTTAGTTGAGGTACATTTTCCTAGCATTCTTGCCATATAGAAACTTGGGCAAAGGAAGAACCAGTTCAAAATGTTGCATCATATACAGGTTAGATCGCATAAAAACCACCCTAAGTTTAAAATAAAAATATTATTTCCCCATAACTTTTACATAGTTTTTTTTTTTTTAACTATGTTACATTGTTAAATATGTAGAAAGTTGGACTTTAAACAACCGAACCTCCCACCAAGAAAACAAGTATGCAGACAAGAAGAAAACATTTAGTTCATACATTTGAAAGGGTTGGTACTGCAGTAGGATCAAATTCCTCACAGTTGTTTGGATCAATTGGAACGCAAACACGGCCTGGAACAAAGAAGTAAAATAAAGGAACATGAAGATTTCCAAATGGCCAATAAGTATCAAATGGAGGACAGGTAAAAAGTAGTTGAGTGCCTGAAATTTTTCATAAAATAGAATCGATCATTATATCCAGGAACAAGGAAATTAACTTCCCAGGGGCTAACCTGTTTTTGGATGTACACAGAATGGCGCCTTTAACAAATGATTCATGTGCTTTGAAACCTATCGATAAATAGATACATCCCATGAGAGAATGTTTTAGCATGTATTTTTGAAGTATTTAGTTCGTATTCACTACACAGTGGAAATGAATCTAAGGATTTGGACTAAGAACTAGTCACTAGTCGTTAAAAGGAGCAAGTAAAAGATGTCAGAACCTCCATGTCAAGCCTAGGATAGGTAAAAGAGAACACAATCTCTTCAACGCACCTTCGCAGTCCTTGTACCTTAAACAATAAATGATATAAAGGAAAAATTAAGTTCACCAGAGCTTTAATTACAACTTAATACATCAAAATTCTATTACATAGAATAGAATTATTATCCCAGAAAAATGTACTTTCAGTACATAAGCTCACAAGCATCTTCTATTTTGTACCTTATGTTTTCCAGATTGAAGCATATTTTTCAGCTGCTCCCATCTAACAACATTAACGTCTTCTTTGGATGTTCGTCTGTTTTCCTTCCACTTTCCGCGAAGCTCAGAAGTAATAGCTGCAGAGATAACAAAAGTAATATAAGTTGACCCTTATTCTAGGATATAGCGTAGAGATGCATAGGACACTGAAAGAATCAGAGTATACATTGATCAGGATCAGGAATCAGATCTAAGATCTTTTCATATCTATCCTCAGTTGAAAATATCTTTTGACTCAAAAGCAGTTTCCTCTCAAAGAAATCCGTAAGAACTTCAGTATAACATCTCCTGCAGGAATGAATATGTCTTAGTGGAAGCAACAAGAGGTTCCAGTAACAGAAAGTCAATAATGTACTTCACCACTTACGCAAGGAACGGATGGAGAGCAAGACCGGGTAGAGAAACCTTTTTCTGACTGTTTTCATTGCCCTGAACAAAGTAAAGAATAACCAAATTTCAAAAGATAGATACCACATAAGATTTCTCAAAGGCCAAATGTAAAATAAACAGTGCACCACCTTATAGACACGAAAATAGTCAGCAATAGCAGCCCTCTGTTCATTTGTCAGCCTGGAGAAAAATGATCAAGGTTTGAGTTTCATGGCATGTCTAAGGAGCCTAAGAAAGATAGCAGACACTAATATTGCTAAGGGAATTACCTTCTTGCTTTCCCATCACAAACCCAGCAATGAACACCACGCCTGCCACTATATACCCAGAGAATGTGACTGAAACCAAAGTCATCTGCAGCAAAAAAATGAAGGAAGTGAAATTCAAGTTCTAATAACATAATGATAAATATCAAATGCGATGCCAACAAACAAATTCTACCTCTAAGGGAAGTATCAAGCACTTTGATAGCAATTGTCATAAGGGGCCAACACTCCAAGCAAACATCAGCTCCTGAGCAGCAGTATCTGACATCATCGTAATCCGACATATCCTGTCGGCAAAAAGCTTACTCAAATATGTTGTAGAGCAGTCATAGTCAAAGGTTCAGTTAGATTGTGAACATTGACTATGTTCATAGTTCAAGTGGTTGATTGGCTTACTATATCAAAAATCAGCTCCCTCTCCACTGGGGTGAAAACATTATCACCACTCTGAGCATATGCGTGCCTCTTTGCAGGCTGCAACATAAGAAAAATTAGAACTGAAAACAGAGATATGGTGGTAAAAAGTATCATAAAACCAACCATAGGAACCATTTAAAAAAGAAACCATGTAGAGATATTCTGTCTCTGATCTATAATTATGCATTGTTTTAACACATCTCCTACTAAATCTGTTTCAAGATTTGTACAATTGAAATAATAACTCAAGTCAGTACTTGCAGTATGAAATAGTTGGGCTGGAAGAATGATATTATGGTACACACACTACAAAAATTCAGGCCACAAAATCAAGTTTGGTTACAAACATGAAAAGCTTACATCAACACTATACAAAGGTCCAATATCGATTTTGAATGGACACTTTTCTTTGACAGAAGTTTCAAGCTCAGACAGAGAGTTGAAAGATTGGAACCGCAGATAAACGTCATCATCCAGCGTGAAAGAAAACTCTCTTCGGCTAAAGTAGGACTGGTCGCATGAAGGATGCTTTCCATCTACAAATCAGCAATCAATAGTAAAAGAAAATTCACTTTCTGTGTGAGCATGCAAACAAAAAGAAAAAGGAACCGGGTTCATTGAGAGATATGTGGCTTACCATTTCCATACGACATCCATTTAAACATATCTGCGTACGGAAAGAGCTTTCCTGCCGCAAATAACACTTTTCGTTAAGTGGAAGATTATCAAAATCAACTCCCAAAATTCATATTAAAAAGAACAAAAAGAAGTTCAGTGATACTAAACACAAACTGTATGTGAATACTTACATAACCTTATACACATAAAGGAAAATGTTCACATGTTCATATCTAACACATAAGTGCCTAACAAATTACAAACATCAATCTGAGTGACTCAACAAGCGAAATAAGTAATCTGATTATATAATAACATCTAAAGAATCATAAATTTCTAAAGAACAAAAACAGCATAGCTAACCCCATTCACACTCAATTAGAATAAAAATGAAAAATAGTTTACCATAGTAAATTTTGAGATAGTGAGAGTTGAATACATCAGGAACAATCTTTCCTTGCCTCTGATCATATTGGTCGATCATCATGTCATCGCTGCCTTTAGAAACTTCGTCTCCGGTCATGTTTGAGTAGGATACCTGCATTCCATGTCCAATCAACATCGTCATTGTTTCGAAATTCTTAGAGATTTAAGCATATGACTAGTAAACTCTTACTTAAAAGCAGTGGAAAATGTATATAATTGCGGATAAATAACAGCTCAGAATTTCTACTGTAACAATACAATCAACATTACTCCCAAACAAAAATTGAGAGTTTAGATTGAGCAACCTTCCTTCTCTTTTTTTTTTTCACCCGATAAACTACCCAACACGGGAAAATTAAGTAGAGTTAAACAATTACCGCAATACGGAAATTCATTTTTTTAATTAAATCCAATCATAAAATTAAGCAAATTGACCATTTTAACACGAAGAAAAAAGGCTCAATTTTCCAAACCCATGATAATAACGACACAAATTCATATCACAATTGGCTGTAAGTAGCAGAAACTAACCTTTTCTTGCCCTTTCCTTCAATTTCCCGGCGACCAAACAAAAAGTCGAAGTAGAAGTAGAAGTAAAAGCAAAATTGAAATGAAATTAAAGCTGAACAGACCTTTGAGAGAGCCAAGTGAAGGGCTGAGATGAGAGAGAGCGTAAGTGAAGAAGGGAGGCGATGGGGGAGAGAGGGAGAGAGGGAGAGTTGTGTGTTAAAAATGGCGGGATAGGGCAAACGACTAGGACTAGGCATGAGTACATTTTGGCGGGAAAGATTGGAGGAGCTATGATCGAGTGTGCGTAGGCGTACGCGGTCCTCTTAATCAAACTGGACTTAGTTGATGGGCCTGACCTCAATTAGCTCACCAATTAGGGAGCCGTCCTAACTTCCAGGCCCAAAAGGTTACTTTCCACTATCCAAAGTCTGAATTACCACTGTATTAATTTTAATAAA
This sequence comes from Oemleria cerasiformis, assembly GCA_037349345.1. Taxonomy (NCBI): domain Eukaryota; kingdom Viridiplantae; phylum Streptophyta; class Magnoliopsida; order Rosales; family Rosaceae; genus Oemleria; species Oemleria cerasiformis. The sequence continues at coordinate 3,218,295 of JAZGTL010000018.1, forward strand.
AAAATATTGTAATGAGTCGATCTTATTGTTCACGAGTTGAATTCGAATTTTTTAAAGTGAGTAGTTTCACTTTCCTATCATTGGATTATAAGCACTAATACGATTAAATTTCTTTGTTTTTTTATTTATATTTATTTTTTCCATTTAGAAAAATCTTTGTTTTTTATTTATATTTATTTTTTCTATTTAGAAAAAGGTCAAATGAACACATTTACTTTGCTTTTTAAAAGAAAATTTGTCTTAAATTAATCTCTATATTATGTTTTTTTAAGGACAAATTTTATAGGGCAAACATCATTTTACACCCTAAGATTTATAGGTTAATTTCAGAATGGATCACTAGATTTCAATTTTAACATTTTACTCCCTGTAGTTCTAAGATCACATCAATTTACTCCATATGCTATTTCACATCAATTTAAATTATCAATTTAGTTAAGGGCATTCTTGGTATTAATTAAAAATTCTTACCCATTTTATTTTTCATCAAGTGATTAATTATTTTGATTTAGCTACTCTTTTAAATTAGTGCATTTAAACAAACTACAAGAGCATTACATTTATATTTACATTATGACATAACCCTTCCCGAATTTCGCCTCGAAATCCGCGAAAAGCCATGTTCCCGTCTGACATCCTTTAACCACAAAATTTAATACCAGGAATACCCTTTATCTTTAGAAATATTAAATAAACCTTACTGGGGTTCCGACATAATCTTCTCTGTACTTTACTGACTACACCTGTCTGTCAGACGCATGATAGCTTACCGGTCACTGTCGAAACCTCGGAACAGTGGTGACCCTACAGGGTAACCTCACGAACTTGTTTTACGCCCCAGTCTCTCGATTGAGCAATCGCACCAGTGGCTAACCGGCCTGGTCATGTCAGGGTAAGAGCCAATGCTTCGCCACAAATCACAATGTGAGAACCCTTGATCATGATTCGAAGTTTATAGCCCTATGCTAACAAGCTTTGATACCAAGTTGACAATAGGTCAGACACTGCTGAAAACTCTACTGTGATAGCACAAGACAACTGACTTATCAGCCACTTGTGAACCGTCAATAACTCGTCAATCTGGGTCACCGCCCACACCAACCCACTAACCCGGATGACGAAGGTACCCGACTTGGTTGAACTGAGTCTCACTGATTTATCCCGAGTTGTACTCAATATCCCTGCTCCTCCAGAGCACCTCGAGTGGTAACTTGATATCTCTGCTCTCTAGAGCACCCCGAGTGGTAACTCTATATCTCTGCTCCTCCAGAGCACCCCGAGTGGTAACTCGATATCTCTGCTCCTCTAGAGCACACCGAGTGGTAACTCGATATCCCTGCACCTCTAGAGCACCCTGAGTGATAACTCGATATCCCTGTACCTCCAGAGCACACCTCAGACCTCAACGATATGGTGGAGAAAAATCCCTCGAACGCCTCCATCGGAGAACCCCACAATGATCTTACGGAGACGTACCCTCTAACGCCAGTCGGAGAACCCTCAACAAAGTAGTGGAGAAAGACCTCATCCACGCCATAACATAATACCTAGAAGTATGCTTCCCATGCAAACCCAAAAACCCAGTTTGTTCACAGTGCAACTAAAATACCAAATCCAGGAAGCCCTAGCCCCAAGGAACTCTTTGACACATTAATGACCAAACTCCCTTTACCTCCCGAGCCAAAACCCGCTCCATGGTCAAGCCTTACCACTGGAATTACTCAAACGGGGCTCTAAACAAACTCCTACGGCCTCAAAACTGCCAAAATCTGGTCTGGAATATTCCAAAACACTAGCCACGCGCCTCTGTGACCTTGAAATCTGTCCCACGCAATGCCACGCGCCGGTAAAAGGCTAGACCACGCGCCACATGCCAGCCACGCGCCCCCACACGCTGTTACTATTCATGGTGGAATATTCCATCAACCATGACGGAATATTCCGTCAAACCTAACATAATCTTCTGATGGAATCGGAATATTCTGTCCAGACTAACGGCGTTAGGGTTCCGTCAAACTCCATTAACTTTTACGGAATATGCTAATGCAGTCATCATATTTCGTCAAACCCTTGACGGCGTCAGTTAACTCAACGGTCAACTAATGGCTGACGACCCGACGGAGAAAAACCCTCGACACCAGCGTCGGAGAACCCTCAACGATCTAGCGGACCAAAACCAGTCAACACTAGTCGGAGAAAGACATCCTCAACGCCAATCATTGGAGAACCCGTGGTATAACATAATACCTAGAAGTACGTATCCCATGCAATCCTGGAAACCCAGTCCGTTCACAGTTCAACTAAAATACCAAATCTAGAAATCCCTAGCCCCAATGAACTATTTGACACCTTAATGACCCAACTCCCTTGACCTCCCGAGCCAAAACCCGCTCCATGGTCAAGCCTTACTGCTGGGATTACTTAAACGGGGCTCTAAACGAACTCCTACTGCCTCAAAACCGCCAAAATATGATCCGGAATATCCCAGAAAGCTAGCCACGGGCCTCCGTGACCTCAAAATCGGTCCCACGCGCCGCCACACGCTGGTAGAAGGCTAGACCATGCGCCACGCGCCGGCCACTTGCCCTCACGCGTCGCCATGCTCCCCTACGCGGCGGTACTATTCACGGTAGAATATTCCGACAACCCTTACGGAATATTCTATGTAACTTGATAGAATCTTCTGACGGAATCGGAATATCCGTCTAGACTAACGACGTTAGGGTTTCGTCAAACTCCGTTAACTTTTGACGGAATATGCTAACGCCGTCAGCATATTTTGTCAAACCCTTGATGGCTTCAATTGACTTAACGGTCAACTAACGGCTGACTGGACCCTGACTGGTCGCCATGTGGCACCACGTGGCTGCTAGGTGGCATGCCACGTCAGCCACTGGCGACCGAACCAGTCAACCGAGTTCACCAGAGATGATGACCGGACCACCACCGGCGTCACCGTCTCCGGTGGCTAGAATCTGGAAATTCTCGCAAGAGAAGACGATTGCACCACCGTCCGCCGTCGCCAAAAAATTCCATTTCCGAGCGACCTTGAACTTTTCCTAACTTCCTCAAAACTTAACTGTTTTTCAAAAATTTTAGGTCTAAATCTATCTACTCGAGCCCAGGAACCCAAAAATGAGGTCAAAGTTTCGAGATCGTACATGGTTTGGCCGAAAAATGACCAAAAAGTTTCGGTCCACCTTCCTTTTTTGTCCACCGTCTACGGCGATACTCCCACCTCGATAGTGACATCACACCACTCGTGGAGTCAAAAGGAAGACGTCCACGACCTTGGCTTTGGTCGAGTCGGTCCGGGAATGGGCCAATGAAGGTGCGGTGTTCGGTGATCGCACAGAAGAGAGGATCGGGTAGGAGAGAGAGAGTGAGTGTGTTCTGGCCAAAAAGGGAGAAGAAATATCTCCCAGATTTTTGGACTTTTCCAAAATGACCAGACTACCCCTGAAGCTTCTAGACCCGCAATACTCTCACAGGGTCTCCGTTTTTCGCGTGCCGACTGTCTATGAACTCGTGAGTTCGAGACTTACGCAACAATCTAAGAAAAATTTCCAAAAGCACTGCCAATCAAAAAGTGATTGCCAAACCCTTCCGAAACCAAGGATAAAATTATCATTTCCTTAATTTAATTCTCAAATTACTTCAATTTCTGGTTCGGACCGTTACACATTAAGTTTAATTAATTATGCTCTTGTAATTTGTTTAAATGCACTAATTTGAAAAAGTAGTTAAATCAAAATAATTAGTCCCTTAATGAAAAATAAAATGGATAAGAATTTTTAATTAGTACCAAGAATGCCCTCAACTTAATTGATGATTAAATAATAAAATAAACATATGAAGTAAATTGATGTGAACTCGGAATAAAATGATGAAATATAAATTGATTCCTAAATCTTAAGTTGTAAAGTGAAGTTTGTATAATTTCTGGAATAGTGTCAGAATTTGGGAGGCCGTCATTGACACGGGGAGTTTGAGCCATTGGGGCCCACTAATTAATGGCCAAGATTTTTCTTCTCCCAATTGCATCTAACGGTAGCATTTCTAATCGTATTCTGAGTCTTTGATAATGGGGCCCCACTAATCAATGGCCAAGATTATCCATCTCGCAATTGTATCTAACGGTAGTATCCTTATTAACTACCGACTCACAGAGTTCATTGTGCTCCCCAACTTCCTCTACTCACACGCTCTCTTTTTCAGCAAAGCCAATCACTCACAGACAAAATCCCAGCTTCAAAGCTCTGATTCCGACTTCCGACCAATTTTCCAGATTCATTTCCACCGTTGGATCAGCTCAGCAAAAGCTTCAAGCAAGTATATATTCCTCACTCAATTTTCAATTTTTTAACCTCAAGCTGTTGTCTTTCAATTAATTAATTCAAACCCATTTTGCAGATTAACAAAAAATCGCTACTTTGGAGCTTTTTCTTTGGCTCTTTAAGCTTTAACCCCTCGCTTTACCTCTCAATTGCCCTCTTCAACGCTTGAAATTACAAATATGGGTTCTCTCTGGGTTTCCCTTTCGATTTTCCTCTGCCTCAGCTACTTCTCTGTGGCGGAGCCGATAACTTGCTCGGGGATTGTGCCAATGAGGTACCGGAATGACAAGATATCGATCGCGGACTATGGCGGCGTCGGTGACGGCGTTGCATTGAACACCAAGGCGTTTCGGGAGGCGATATATCGGATTCAGCATTTGAAGAGGAGAGGAGGCACGCTTCTTTACATACCTCCTGGGGTCTACTTAACCGAGAGCTTCAATCTCACTAGCCACATGACTCTTTATTTGGCTAAAGGTGCTGTGATCAAAGCCACCCAGGTACAAATCCAACACTCTTTTTATCACCAATTCAATGAAGTCACCTAATTTTTGCTACTATTACCATGGTTGTAATTAATCTGAGGACCCAATTTTTGTTGTGGCCCACAATATGTGCTTCACATTTCAGTAGGTTGTGATTATTTTTACTGATAGAGTTGGGGAATGAAAGTGTGGGATCCTGTATATAAATAGATTATTTCAGATTTTACAACTCCTCACTCCTTAATTGTTTGGGTTCTTATTAATTTGGGGTTGTGCTTGAAAATCCATTTGATATGGCCTTGTGTTGAGTCTTTGTGGTGGAACCAGGAAAAAAGCAAAAATACATGGTGGGGTCTATCCCAGCATGGTTGCATGTGCATATCATTTATAGAATGAAAATCAAATAATTGGACAGCTAGATGGGCTACCACTGTTTTTCTCGTCGCTGATATCATCACAATAAATTTAGTATATTGCTGATCCAGCAAGGATAAGAACGGCTTGGCCACAGTTTTTTAGTAAGAAAAACTGCAATATCTTAATATAAAACCCATTCCTTTAAAGAGGGTTTTCTATTAATAAAACACTGCATTTGTATCTTAGGCTATAAGCTAAAATCAAATATTGAAGTGCTATGTTTTATTTTGACTGTCATGAAAAGGCAACCTATACTAGATTAAGAAATTAAGCATGATTTCATGCTTAATGCGGGGAAGCAGCGTGACACCCTAATCATCCCTTCACAGTGCATCATACCTAATGGTCCATAGTTTTATGTACTTGGACTTGTAGTTAACTGGCATGTTTAGAAGCTGTTCATTTGTGAGAAAGCTTTGCTAATTGTGTTAGTTCATAACATAAGGCTAGAATTTGTGCTAACATTTAATCTATGGGTTGCTTTTCTGAAAGGCATTTTTACTTTTTTATCCTTCTCTAAGAATATGAAAGTGATTTACTGTATATATACTTACCATTTCAAATGGTGGCGCAACAAACAATTATCATAAGCTACAAATGATTAGAACTGGAATGATTTTAGCTTTCAAATTGAAAGTTCTTCCAAATAATATCCGTTTCAAATTTTCTATTTTGTATCTTTGTTGATTTCCAACAGCATTGCTCCAAATATTAATGCTGATCCTTATTGGAAATAAAACCTTTGTTTTTGCTTTACTATATGGTAGAAGTGAATGTTTTTTGAGGGTTGATTTATTCTGTGGCCATTGTTTTTCATTTTGTTGTTGTGCTCCTTCAAATGGTCTTACTGGGTTGATGCTTCAGGATACTAGTAATTGGCCTCTGATTGCTCCTTTGCCATCTTATGGAAGAGGAAGGGAGCTCCCCGGAGGAAGGTATATGAGCTTTATTCATGGAGATGGACTTCATGATGTGGTTATCACTGGTAGGTTTCAACGCTCGTATTTGGGTTTGGGGGAAGGTGGATTGTCGGTGTTGACATTGCTTCTTTTTATAGGTACCATAAATCTGATCTAATGATTGTTCCTTTTTCAGGTGAGAATGGGACAATTGATGGCCAAGGAGATGTATGGTGGAACATGTGGAGGCAAAGAACCCTTAAATTTACTAGACCAAATCTCATTGAATTCATGAACTCCAGAGACATTATCATTTCCAATGTGATTTTCCAGAACTCTCCCTTTTGGAACATTCATCCTGTTTACTGCAGGTACATTTTGCGTTTTCACATTTATAGACTGGGCCTTATATATGTTTTCTTTTTCAGATGTTTCTCGTCTTACAAAAAATGATAATCTGTCATTTTGGTTTACTTGTCCTTTTGAAAGTTAAAAATTTCTTGATGTATTTACTGTGTCTTTGCCAATACATTCGAGTTTTAAGCTGTTGTAAGTTATAACATCAAATGAAGCAGCTAATTCAGTACATGTTGTCCATAACTTCCCTCCCAGTGCTGTTTGGCGACGCCTACTGTACCTTCTGCAAGGATTGTGCTGCTGAGCTGTAATATTGATCTGATATGTACTTTTCTCCTTTGCAGCAACGTTGTTGTCCGGTATGTCACAATCTTGGCTCCATCTGACTCTCCCAACACTGATGGAGTTGATCCAGGTACATCCCTGTTTTCTAATAAGCCACTCTTCTTCACTGGGGAAAAGAATAGTTAGTGCTACTACATGCTACAGATTAAACAGAGGGTCCCCTAGATTAATGGAAACTCGAAAATTTAATTTTATTAACTTTCCTGAATTCGCATGACTTATCAATTGGAACAGTTCTAAATATCTTTGTATTCAGAATTGATAATGAAAGAGGCATGCATGATAATCACAATTGTCTATCTGCCTCTAGTTCAATTGGGAAACCTCTTTATGCTTTGTATTTCATTTATCCAGATTCAAGCTCTAATGTCTGCATAGAAGACTGCTACATATCTACCGGAGATGATCTGGTGGCTGTAAAGAGTGGATGGGATGAGTACGGGATTGCCTATGGCCGCCCTAGTTCCGGAATCACCATCCGCCGGCTGAGAGGATCATCCCCATTTGGTGGAATCGCGGTCGGAAGTGAAACCTCTGGTGGGGTGGAGAATATATTGGCTGAACACATAAACCTTTCCAACATGGGAGTCGGCATCCACATCAAAACAAACATCGGCCGGGGAGGCTTCATACGAAACATCACAGTGTCAGACGTGTACATGGAAAAAGTTCGGAGGGGAATCAAAATTGCAGGAGATGTGGGAGACCATCCTGATGATAAATACAACCAAAATGCTCTCCCAGTCGTGAAGGGCATCACATTGAAGGAAATCTGGGGAGAGCAGGTTCAGCAGGCGGGTTTAATACTTGGCCTGAAGAACTCGCCTTTCACCGGAATCTGCCTCTCCAACATCAACCTCCGCGGCATGACTGAATCAAAGACACCTTCCTGGAAGTGCTCCGACATTACCGGGGCTGCCCATCTGGTAAGCCCGTTGCAATGCGCAGAGTTGGACAGTGTCCAGCAAGCAGCTTCATGTTCCAACAACTCCTAAAAACTTGGAACATTTTATTTTTTACAAGAACTGAATTGAATTCAGCTTTTGTAATTTTGTTTAACAATTCAAATTCATTTCAGTACGAAGTATGAACACAACACTACATATATATATATATATATATATATATATATATATATATATATCGATGGATAAAATGAAGTTACGCATAAACACAAACACAATCACATAGCAAATAAGGTACTTATACAATCTATCTACTCATAGTGGTAGACATATACGTACAAAAATACGTATACGAATACGATTCTACATCTCTCATGGATGCGAAGTTATTTACAGATCAGATGAAACAGAGTCTCGTGAGATCACAGAATACAAAATAGATAGATGGATGGTCGATTCATTCAGAGCTCAAAAGCGGTTCAAGAACTTGCGGAACCTCCTCATCAAACCACCCTCGTGCTCGTGCTTGTGCCTATGCTCATGCTCTCTCGGCCTCTCCATCTCTGCCAATTCTTCACGCTGGTCGCGGTCATGGTGGTGGCGGTGGTGATGGTGGTGTGGCTTATCGAACTCGGCTTCCTCATCGTGCCTGAAAGGGAAACTGGGCCCACCGTGGCGGAAATTGACCCACCTAGCGGGGATCTGGCGCGCTCCGCCGCCGCGGAAGCCTAGATCGAAGCGCAAGTCGTCGCCCGAAGACATGATCATATCGTGACCGTACGAATGGACGTCACGATCGTGTTCGCGTTCACCACCGTGAAAGCGCTGGAGCCACGGCCTGAACTGGCGGTGGCCGTGGCGGCATCGGTGACCGTGACGGAACGACAGCGGGAAGGGGCGCCTGGGGAAGTGGCGGTTGATGGGACGGAAGCTGATGACGGTCAACGGAACGGTCTCGCTGTCCTTGAACTCGGCCGACTCTTCGTTTGTTAAGATGGTGGGGCCATCACCCGAAATCTTCGAATCAGCGGACTCAGGATCCCATTCGACGACGGATTCGGGTTCGGAGTTGGGTTTTTCGCTTGGCAAGAGGATAGTTGCGGTGGGCTTGGCTTTGTATTCGGGTAACTTGGTTTCGACTTCATCGCGGCCGTTGGTTTCTTTTACGACTTGATTTGACGGCGTCCGAGCGTGGGAGAAGGCGAAGAGGAAGAGAAGAGCGGCGAGGGTGAAGACGAGTTTGGCCATTTTTGGAGATACTGTGAATTGGAGAAGATGAGCGGTTGTTGGTTATATATATGTCAGGTATAAGTTTCGGGGCAGATCGGGCAGTTTAGGTTTGAAATCTGTAACTATTTGAGTGCGGGAAAGGAGAAAAAGGCGGGCAGCGGGCAACGTGGTTACCGGCCACGTGATTGGAGGGAGGCGGTTCCCGGTTAGTTTGGATTTACACTAGAAGAGCCGTAGTTGGCGTAGAGAGATATTATTCGACTCAGTTGACTTGGAAAAATGCCACCACCACTTAGCATACTTCCAAATATAGGCTACTCCTCTTGCATAATTTACATGTTTACCATTTAATACCAAAAATCTAAAACCCTAAATAGCTCATTTGAGATGAAAACTTGCATTGTTTTCTCAATATTTTCGACATGAGATTATTTTCACAAATAAAGTTATGGAGTTTACTTTTAACTGAAATCGACTCTCCTATGTTAAGTGGAGGAATAATAACATGCCTTAAACTTAAACACCTAAATTGTTCGAATGATATAAATTTTAAAATGGCTAATTTGGTATTGTTGTGTTTTTTGAAAAGTTACATCTTCCGTATTTTTTTGAAAAGTTGTTTCTGTTGTTATTTCATAACAAATAGTTGTATATTAAAATAATTTTGGTAAAAACAGCTTTTAAAAGCAACCTACATATTGCTTTTAAAAATTGTTGTCAAAAAGTTCATTGCTTTTCACAAAAACATGATTTCTCATTTTTACCAAACACTTTTGTACTGCTTCACTTTCAAATAAAAACGTTTTTTGAGAAAAAAAAAATAATACCAAACAGAGCCTTAAAAACTTAAGAACCAATTTGGATTGTTTAGATTATATAAATTTTAAGATGACGTATTTAGTTAAAATGACTTCACACCTAACCTCAGTATCTTAGAAATGAAGTAAAAACGTGTAAACACAATTTTTGAGTTGTATTTATGCTTAACTAAACTAAGTGACATATGATAAAACTAGAACGAAATTAAGTAGGGTAATAAATACTATATTGTAGCACCTTTTACTTTCTTGTAAGTGAAAAATTTCAGATCCAATAATCTTATAAATGACGAGGAAATAAATTATAAATTTTTCATTTGTGTGTAGTTGATACATAGATAATAACTGACCCATGTGTAATTTAATTCAAATCCAAGTACCCCTCCCGTTTTATGGAAAAAAAAAAACTATCGTAGATCAATTGTCAAAAACTAGGTATAAGAAGATATTGGTTTAGACTTGAGAATATGAGTTGGTCATATTACATTAGAGAAGGGGGTATGTTAGTAAATCTGGGTTGCGAGTGGAAAGAAAGCCATGAAAACGACGTCACTCGGGACGTATTAGAAGGGCGGGAAAACGGGAATATTGAGGTATTTAGGTTGACTGAGGATGTGGAGAGGACGAATTTGGGACAGAAGACGAGCATGAACATGCTCACCGTCACCGCTATTTTATGTTGCGATTGCTACGTGGCGCAGTTCTACTGCTTTCTACTACTTTAGCAATATTATCACCGTACTCGATCAATTATTTTATGAAAGATCCCGGTTTTGTTTTCCAAATTCTAATGGTGCCTTGACTTTAAGGTTGTATGAAGAGGAGTTATTTGGTATAGTTGGGTGTTTTTTCTTAAAAAATTATTTTATTTGAAATTGAAGCAGTATAAAAATATTTAGTAAAATGAGAAATTTTATTTTTTTGAAAATCAATGAACTTTTGATAAAACTTTTAAAAGCAATCTACAATTTACTTTTAAAAGTTACTTTTATCAAAATTATTGTAATGTGCACTATTTATTATGAAAGAATAATAAAAAAATTTCAAAAAAATACTGCAGAAACAATTTTTCAAAAAAGTACAACAAAATAACTTTTTAAAAAAATACAACAATACCAAACTGACCTTTACTACATTTGTAATTTTTGGTTTAACTTTATATGTAGTTTTTGGTTTTCTTCCCATTGCATTAGTCCATGTCGTAAATATTTTAAAGATTTTGCTATTATTTCGGCTATTAACGATTGGGGTATGTAAGAGACTGTGTCTATATCCTTGTATTCTTTTCAAGTTGTTTTAAATAAAACATCTCTTCTAAAAAAAAAAAAAAGATAGAAAAAATAACCACAATCTCTTTTGTATATAAAAAAAAAACCACAATCTATTCTACCAAGAAATAAAAAACTACAATCGGTCGTGTAATGGATCAAAGTCTAAGTTGAAATCTTCCAATAAGTTCGATTTTTCATATTCGTGCTTGTGGACTCAAATTTATTTTAGACGCCACTTTGTGAGTTTCGAGTTGATTATCCTTATGGGATTAATTTGTCAGGTATTTCATTGAGGGGTGCTCGATTTGTTAGAATAATTATGAAGTAATCCAACACATAACAACAACTCCAATTAAGAATCACAGAAAACTTGAAGAACAATAAATTTAAGTTATGAGGAATAAAAGATGCGTACCTGATGAAGACATGATGCCTCAAATCCACAAGCTTGTCTTCTCCTCTCTATAAATAACCAGAAACTTGCTTTGCTCTCAATAGGACTAAGCACTTAATGAAGGCGTGGTTATTGTGAGAGCAAGGACCAAATTTATATAGTGCTATGTATAACAATTCCTACCTATTAAGAGATCATTTTCCTCATGCAATAAGACAACATTATCATTAATATTATATCGATATTCTTACTTAATATATCTGAAGTAGGAAGCTTTTATATCTTAAACTTAAGCTCAAAGGATTCTATTAACTTATGCATTAAGAAAGGCAGGCTACACGATTCAATCAATACTCAAATTCTTACACGATTAATTCGACACCAATGTGTATAAGGAAACCTCCAACTTCATAAAAAAAAGTAGATGATAAAAGTTCTTGTATATAGAGAAAGGATAAATGAAAAACATTTCTTCTATGAGAGTAGCGCTATGCTCAATTCGGTTAACGAGACCGAACCACCTAACTTGAAAATCGTATAGATCAAATCAATTGTTCAATGTATGAACTCAAATCGGACGTATCGATCAAATCTCAAACTGACCAGATCGTTTGGTGACAGAAATAATCGAAATGCCTTGATAGGTGTTACTTACAAATTCTTTTTAATATATTGCATCTAATCTTTTTGAAATCCTTAGGTATTATGAAGTTCCTCATTTTTAACTAATTTAGCATAAATCCTTTGAATTTTGAAGTTCTTCATCCAAACATACTAGAGGGTATTATTTGGATGCGTAACTCTAAATTATCAAGGAATTTATATCATACTAAGAAATACACTACAAACACTTGAATAAATTGATTGTAAATACCTAATTGAGTAACTAGTAAGGAAATCATGATCATAACAAAACAACTAAATAATAAGGGATTTCTAAAGCAATACCTATCAAGATGTTACTTACAAATCCCTCTAAATGCATTGCATATCTAATCACTTGAAATCCTTTGGTACTTTGAAATTTTTCATTCTTAACTAATTTATTGATACGTGCTCATCCAAATCTACTGTTTTGCAATGGAATACCTTGGGGTGAGGCGTTTGTGGTCAAGTCGGATAATTGTTGGTTTTGGAAAATCAAAATTGAACCGGCTGACTCAATTCGGATCGATTTTCAGAACTGACATAACTGTAGAGAAAGAATACCTGGAAAACAAATCTGTTTTATGGAGGAAGAAATAATGAAAACAGATCTGAGAAAGTGAAGCCTACGGGACAACCTCAATATATATAAATGATTACACTCTTTACCATTACACAAAACTTCATTTTTTATAATTATTACATACACTACTATTTATATTTGAAATACACATGTCACATGAGTTATATTTACTTTCATTGTTAAACAAAAACACGTACATATTAAAATTATTCTATACGTTTGTTATATATATAGTATGATTCTTATAACTAATAGTCTGGTGTGAATAGGGCTGGCAATGGTGGACTTGTGTCGGGTTTATGTTGTGTCATGAATTTTGTTTTACCTAAATATGCCAAATTCGAATCCTACTCGTTTAATAATCTTATTAAGGATGTCCAACCGAACCGTACTTATTATTAACGAACCAGATAACCCGTGTAACCTATTTAATAAACAGGTCATATTTGAGACCCAATTAACCTATGACTTGTTTAACCTATTTAAACTATTTGTGCTTCTAACTTTATGAATTTATGTTAAACACCCTAAAAATTCAATATATACTACAAAGTATTATCAATATATTATAATTCCATCCCCAAATAACCTTCAAATTATAAAGATTTAATAATCATATAAATAGGTAAATGAGTAGACATATAGGTTAGTGACTTACATAATTATCAAACGGGTTATTAAGTTATTACACGGGTTAACATGTTAACCCGAAAATAACCTAAAATTTTAATCGTTCGGGTTAACCTGGATAAACTTCGTGCGAATTTCAAGTCGTGTTAAAAAGTATCACCCCCAATTATGAATATCGACTCACTATTGGTATTGGATGAAGTTGTAAATAGAAGGAAGTAAAGAGAAGCAAAGCTTCTAGAAAAAGTGGCTTTAGCCAAGTATTCCAGTCTAATTTTTTCGGAAAGATAGTATGACACAAAAATTCAAGAAAACATAGAGAAGAGATAATGGGCTTAGGTTTCAGATTTCCTAATCTTTTAGGGCCTATTTGGATTAGTATGTATTTCGATTTGTAATTGGATTTGGACCTCAAAATTAAAATTCATCTATTTTAATAAATATTTACTTATAGAATTTGAATTTGAGTCAAATGCATGGGGAATTTCAGAAACCTAAATATGTGGATTTCAAATTCTTCTTATAACTAGTCATTTGATAAATATTTTGAATTTGAGTCAAATGCATGGGGAATTTCAGAAACCTAAATATGTGGATTTCAAATTCTTCTTATAACTAGTCATTTGATAAATATTTTGAATTTGAGTCAAATGCATGGGGAATTTCAGAAACCTAAACATTTGGATTTCAAATTCTTCTTATAACTAGTCATTTGATAAATATGTATCTTCTTTGTTTTAGCTTCACGTGCTTTGCATTCACCTCTTCGCTCCAAGAGATAACATCGCTCCTCACCTATGGGAACATTGTGCCTCACCTCTTCATCTATTCGAGTTCCATGGCTCTCTATACAAATCCTTTGATATAAACTTCAGTTACACTCTATCTCTTCCTCTTTCGATATCGATATCTTTTTCAAATCTTCATGTAACGATTTAGCATTTTATTTCTGTAATTTTAGTTGTTGGTTTTACTTTTGGGTTCCAATTAATACTATATAGAAAACTCAATAGAATTGAAATTTTAGGTATTCTGAAATTTTTATTCAAGTGCTATGATATAATGTTTCAAATCTATAGAGATTCACATATGTTGTCTTTGTGGACTGTGATTATAATTTTTTTGTTCCAAATTTTCACTCTATATATTGTTCCTTAGTGACACTATTTTGTATGAGCTATTAGTGTGGGAAGCATGACTTGTTCAATTTTGTGTATTCCAAATTTTGGGTAATTTTGAACTATGGGTTCAAGTTCTTTTCTTGTGTGTTGCTCAAGTGTCAATATACCACATATCACTCATGTTTGATTTTGTGTGTATTAGAACTGACTGCTGTCCCTTCATATTGAGTATATCCAGGTTTTTCTGTTGTGTGGGTTTATCTGCATAACGTCGTGTTGGTATCAAGTCATGAATCCTTTTATGTTCATGGTTATGATGGCTTAATACCGGTTTGCAATTTCTATATGTTACCGGTTTGCAATTTCTATATGTTTATAATGGCTTAAAACCATGCTGTAATTTCCTTGATGGTAATCCTTTAGTTGTTGTAACTTGTAAGTTGGTGTTTTCTCTTAAAAGCCAAATTAGAGAGCACATAAAGGTTCTTCAGACTGCTAGGTTGTTGCTCCATTATAAAAATTTCCTGGACACAATAGTTGGATAGTTGAATTTGAATAGTAAAACATGAGGCATAAATGTTGTTGATGTAGAAATTGTCCGGATTGAAATTGACCGTTCAAATCCCTACACACAAAAAAACACACGAGGTTAAGGTTGAATTCCAAGATGGGGGGGGCATGGTTCAACCAAGAACGCTCCGATGCTTAAGTCAGCTCAATTTAGAGAATAAACTGAAAAACCAATTATGAGAATAATTGTGAGATACCTGAGAGGTGAGGAGATGTCCTCTATTTATAGTGGAGACCGGAGGTTTTCAAAGCGTCTGATTAGTTGAAGGAGTACTTGCAATCAATAAGTAATCATAGTTAAGAAAGACTTAGGATTGACTTTTAATAATAAATAATTCGCTAGGAAGTTATTTATGATGAGTAGTGAAAGTTGGATACCAATTCTAAGCCTGGACACAAACGAGTAGTCATGTATTTTAATTCTAGATTTCAGAATCAAACATTCAATATCAATCACATTCACACACACACATTGAACAAGCCCCCTGCAAAGAACACAATCATATCAGTGACATCCTAAACACTCAGAGGCCTCGTCAATGTAGGAAGCCTTGTGCTAGTTCTAAGTGCTTGTGTGTGTGTTCACATAAACATTCAACAAGTAATTTAGGGGTTCACCGGGAGTCCGCCAACACGGAACCAAGGCCCGGCTCCTAGGCCCCATCAACTCGATTTTGTTTAATTTAGGGGTTCACCGGGAGTCCGCCAACACGGAACCAAGGCCCGCTCCTAGGCCCCATCAAATCGTTTTTTGTATCCATAATCAAGTATATATCTTGTTTATCATTTATCACAATTACGGTTTCAACTCAAAATCATGTACCCAATTAATTTCCACGGCCAAACACTATCAAAACGGAATTCAACAACCATATCGTTTCTCACAACTCGCTTCCACTGAAATATTGGAACAACAATTATCCAGCAATCGAGGATATTAATACATGCGTTACAATTTGTAAATATCACCATACACAACAGTAATTAAATCGAGGATATTAATACATGCATCACAATTTATAAATACAATCATACACCATAGTAATTAAATTGAAGATACTTATACATACATTACAATTTATAAATCAAAGTCCGCTTACCATCACCATCCAACCCAAAATTCATGTACGCTCTAGCCTCAGAACACCTACACCATAATGACCCAACTATCTTGACTTTCCAAGCTCAAACCCTCTCTACGGTCAATCCCTACCGCTGGGATTGCCCAACCGAGCTCTAAATGAACTCCTATGGCCTCGAAACCAACAAAATCTGATCCGGAACGCCCCAAAACCTTGGTCACGCGCCGCCGTGACCTCGGAAACAGTCCCACGCGCCGCCACGCGCCACCGGAAGGTCAGAATACGCGCCCACGCGCTGCCACGCGCTGGTCACGCGCCTGCTACAGTGTTCACGCGCCTGGACCGGTCCAACCCGGCCCGGCTCGACCTGACCCGGTCCAACTCGACCGGTTCACTCGACTCGACCGGTTCACTCGACTCGGCCGGTTCACTCGACTCGGCCGGTTCACTCGACTCGACCGGTTCACTCGGCTCGACCGGTTACCGGTGACTCGCCGGAGAAGACGACCGGACGGCCCTCGCCGTCGCCGGAGGCTGGCCGGAGAAGATGACCGGACCGCCACCTCCGCCGCCGTCTGGTTCGCCGGAAACTGCCATTTCCGGCCGATTTTCAAGGTTTTCTAACTTCCTCATTTCTTAACCGTTTTTCACGATCTACACATGTAAATTCATCTACGTTTCACCAGGAATCCAAATATGAGATCAAAGTTCCGATATCGTACCTGGTTTGGCCGGAAAACGGCCGAGAATGTTCGGCTCACCTCCCTCCTCCGTCCGTCGCCCACGGAGGTGCTCCCACTCCGATAATCACACCAAAAGACTCGTGGGGTCGCGGGGAAAGTCCTCCCAACCTCGGTTTTGTTCGAATCAGACCGAAACCCCTCCGATGAATATGGCCTTCGGTGTTCGCACGGGGAGGGCTCGGATAGAGCCGAGACTGCATCGACCAATCTCCCGAGGAGAGAGAAAATATATGTTATATAATTCCAACATTTCCAAAATTACCAAACTGCCCCTGCAGCTTCTAGACCCGGAACGAACGCATCGGATCTCCGTTTTCAGCGTGCCGCCTGTCTACGAACTCGTGAGTTCGAGACCTACGCAACAACCCAAGAAAAATTCCCAAAAGTTTTACCAGTCAAAAAGTGACTCCCGAACCCATCCAAAATTGAGGGTAAAATTGTCCAATTCTCAAAATAATTTAATTTCTGGTCCGGGTCGTTACAATCTACCCCCCTTAAGGAATTTCGTCCCCGAAATTTCACTAACTCAGGTTAAAGAACCAACCTCCTATTCAGTTCAAGGTCACTAAAGAGGTAAACTCCTCGGATACATCTTGTTAACATAATTCCGTAAATAATTTGCACACAAGTGTGCGGTCTGCAGGAAGTTAACCTAAAGCTCTGATACCACTTGTCAGGACCCGTCCCGAATTTCCCCTCGAAACCCGGGAAGAACCCTGATCCCGTCTGACAACCTAAGAAAAGGTTCCCAAAATACCCTTCAATCCTTACAAATTATAAAAACAATAATAAATACTTCATCTTGTCAGACAAGGGACTTAAGCACTCAATAATTCCTGTAATTAACGACCAATCAAATACCATTCTTCCCCTCCATTTATAAAATCATGCATGCGTCACATAAACAATTTATCATATAAAAACATCATATGTATAATGAAATACCTCGTGATCCACAATTTGGTTTGGAAACTCTCTTCAAAGGAGTTTAAAATTATTTAAATCAATCCGGACACAAAATATCTCAAATTCAAATCATTTGGTTCAATCTGCCACATAGTATCTCAAATTCACTGTTCCTGACATATTCATAACACACCAGTCAAATATTGCTGATATCTCTACTGGAAAACCACAAGACAACAAACTAGTCAGATACTAGTGAACAAATAATAATTCGTCCATCTGGGTCACCGCCCACACCAACCCACTGACCCGGATGACGACGTATTTTTATATGTTGATTAGGCCCATAACAATTGTCGTCTGGTTCATATTAGAGCCGGATATATCCTCGGCTATCATATCGTATCATCAGCCGGTATATCTCTCGGCTATCATATTCCTAGCCACCAGGGTATCCCTTGGGGTGTGCTAGAATATGTATCATATCATATCATATCAGTCGGCATATATCTCGACTATCATAACATATCAATCGGCATCTCTCTACTATCATATCATATCAATCGGCATATATCTCGGCTATCATATTCCTAGCCACCAGGGTATCCCTTGGGGTGTGCTAGAATATGTACTACTTGGACTCGACCACAATCTCTGCAAAATCATATTTTATATTGGGGTTCACCGGGAGTCCGCCAACACGGAACCAAGGCCCGGCTTCTAGGCCCCATCAACTCGATTTTGTTTAATTTAGGGGTTCACCGGGAGTCCGCCAACACGGAACCAAGGCCCGGCTCCTAGGCCCCATCAACTCGATTTTGTTTAATTTAGGGGTTCACCGGGAGTCCGCCAACACGGAACCAAGGCCCGCTCCTAGGCCCCATCAAATCGTTTTTTGTATCCATAATCAAGTATATATCTTGTTTATCATTTATCACAATTACGGTTTCAACTCAAAATCATGTACCCAATTAATTTCCACGGCCAAACACTATCAAAACGGAATTCAACAACCATATCGTTTCTCACAACTCGCTTCCACTGAAATATTGGAACAACAATTATCCAGCAATCGAGGATATTAATACATGCGTTACAATTTGTAAATATCACCGTACACAACAGTAATTAAATCGAGGATATTAATACATGCATCACAATTTATAAATACAATCATACACCATAGTAATTAAATCGAAGATACTTATACATACATTACAATTTATAAATCAAAGTCCGCTTACCATCACCATCCAACCCAAAATTCATGTACGCTCTAGCCTCAGAACACCTACACCATAATGACCCAACTATCTTGACTTTCCAAGCTCAAACCCTCTCTACGGTCAATCCCTACCGCTGGGATTGCCCAACCGAGCTCTAAATGAACTCCTATGGCCTCGAAACCAACAAAATCTGATCCGGAACGCCCCAAAACCTTGGTCACGCGCCGCTGTGACCTCGGAAACAGTCCCACGCGCCGCCACGCGCCACCGGAAGGTCAGAATACGCGCCCACGCGCTGCCACGCGCTGGTCACGCGCCTGCTACAGTGTTCACGCGCCTGGACCGGTCCAACCCGGCCCGGCTCGACCTGACCCGGTCCAACTCGACCGGTTCACTCGACTCGACCGGTTCACTCGACTCGGCCGGTTCACTCGACTCGGCCGGTTCACTCGACTCGGCCGGTTCACTCGACTCGGCCGGTTCACTCGACTCGACCGGTTCACTCGGCTCGACCGGTTACCGGTGACTCGCCGGAGAAGACGACCGGACGGCCCTCGCCGTCGCCGGAGGCTGGCCGGAGAAGATGACCGGACCGCCACCTCCGCCGCCGTCTGGTTCGCCGGAAACTGCCATTTCCGGCCGATTTTCAAGGTTTTCTAACTTCCTCATTTCTTAACCGTTTTTCACGATCTACACATGTAAATTCATCTACGTTTCACCAGGAATCCAAATATGAGATCAAAGTTCCGATATCGTACCTGGTTTGGCCGGAAAACGGCCGAGAATGTTCGGCTCACCTCCCTCCTCCGTCCGTCGCCCACGGAGGTGCTCCCACTCCGATAATCACACCAAAAGACTCGTGGGGTCGCGGGGAAAGTCCTCCCAACCTCGGTTTTGTTCGAATCGGATCGAAACCCCTCCGATGAATATGGCCTTCGGTGTTCGCACGGGGAGGGCTCGGATAGAGCCGAGACTGCATCGACCAATCTCCCGAGGAGAGAGAAAATATCTGTTATATAATTCCAATATTTCCAAAATTACCAAACTGCCCCTGCAGCTTCTAGACCCGGAACGAACGCATCGGATCTCCGTTTTCAGCGTGCCGCCTGTCTACGAACTCGTGAGTTCGAGACCTACGCAACAACCCAAGAAAAATTCCCAAAAGTTTTACCAGTCAAAAAGTGACTCCCGAACCCATCCAAAACTGAGGGTAAAATTGTCCAATTCTCAAAATAATTTAATTTCTGGTCCGGGTCGTTACATTTTCAAAGCGTCTGATTAGTTGAAGGAGTACTTGCAATCAATAAGTAATCCTAGTTAAGAAAGACTTAGGATTGACTTTTAATAATAAATAATTCGCTAGGAAGTTATTTATGATGAGTAGTGAAAGTTGGATACCAATTCTAAGCCTGGACACAAACGAGTAGTCATGTATTTTAATTCTAGATTTCAGAATCAAACATTCAATATCAATCACATTCACACACACACATTGAACAAGCCCCCTGCAAAGAACACAATCATATCAGTGACATCCTAAACACTCAGAGGCCTCGTCAATGTAGGAAGCCTTGTGCTAGTTCTAAGTGCTTGTGTGTGTGTTCACATAAACATTCAACAAGTAATTAAGCCATTCAGTAACATTCAACAATATGAATC
Source organism: Oemleria cerasiformis (assembly GCA_037349345.1). NCBI lineage: Eukaryota > Viridiplantae > Streptophyta > Magnoliopsida > Rosales > Rosaceae > Oemleria > Oemleria cerasiformis. The sequence continues at coordinate 3,238,918 of JAZGTL010000018.1, forward strand.
AAGACATCAAGAACTTTGATACTCAGAAACCTTCCTCAAGGCAAAATTGGGGGTCTCTCAGCTGACCAGGCAATTAACTAATTTCAGAGTTCAAATACAAGGTATTCGCATGCTCAATCTCCTAGACTAATCCAAAGAGGCAGCCATACCTTGTGCAACCCAGAAACTATGCTCATCCGTTAAGCTCCTTTACGTATGCTCCTTACAGCAGCTCAACCATACTCAGATCCGTTTCAAGAGCAACCCAAACAAAATTAGTTTAAAGGAAATCTTGATCAAATCATCAATCTGAGTTCATCAAGTAACAATACTTGAAGAACCCAGATATAAGATCAAATATAAATTGGACTTGAAGAAAAACGAAGATCAAAACAAATTCAGAAACTCATAGAAAGGATTTGGTTTTGAAATTCAATTTTTTCAAAAATAGATTCAAAACGATTTTCATAGAAAATGTTATTGATCAAATCAAAAACTTGAAATCAGTTTATCAAAAACATTTTTCAATAATCACTAGGATAAAAACATTCAATGGTTCAGACCCATCTCTGAAAAATCCATTCAAATTAAATTCACCCAGGTCGATTCTCGATGAAAACCCCACACTCTTCGTGAGCTACGCAACTCACTCTCATATTAGGAAATACGTTAGTCCCCAAACTCTAAACGCACAATTTCAATAGATGTGTATAATAGATTTCCAAAAATGCCCCTTAAGAGAAAAGAACTCAGTAAATCCAAAGCAGTAAAAAGCAACAAACTTAAGATGACTGGTCAACCAAAACACTACAGTCTCTGAGAAATTTCCCTTTGATATATGCTTGAACGAAAGACAACACTTAACGATCCTAAGTTTGAGCATGAGTCAAATTATAAATTCCAAGTGGAGAGGCACAACCAATTTACATCAGTAATTCCTAAACTAAGAACTAACAATCTCCCCTTTTGGCTTTACCTCGTCAAACCCATTCACTCAAACCTAGAACTAATCCTTATTATGCCCAAACCTATTACACAAACTTCTTGAATATAAACCTGCAGATAAAAGAACTAACAGCAGCATATAATATCAAGAAGAATGAAGCAAACATATCATATAAGCATCATATAATATTAAGAGGAATAAAACAAGCATATCAAAGGAGTTCATCAATTAAAAACATAAGCAAAACATACATAAACATAAGTCCAATAAACATAACCATATATTCTTCAAACATAAACAAACAAACATTCAAGACCAATAAACTCTTCACCACCATAATGACCCCCCCTTTTGTTGAGGAAAGCCAAAGGACCAAGACAACACAAAGCTCCCCCTTCATTGAGCACCACGGCGACTGCCACATCCACGACCACGGACAAAGCTCTGAGTAGTGGTAGCCGCAATCTCACTAATACGTCTTCGTGCCTCAACAACAACCTCGACAATGCGGTGTTGTTCATGTGCATACTGAGCAACAACAATAGGACCTGTCAGAAAAGAAGAAGAGGAAGAGATATTTGTGGAAGCACTGAGCTTAGAGCTGAGACCCATGGATCGAGTTGTGAATGGCTCAGTAGTAGGTACGATTACATCAGTGGCACTTGATGGAACACCATAGTGAAAGAATAGGTGGGTGAGAAGGCAAGGTAACTCGAGAGAACCACGAACAGGCTTGGAGAGAACATGGTTCATCATAAGCCAAGCAAGGGGAACCGGTAACCCATGGGACATTGCAATAGCCACCCTGCAAGCTAACTGAGGTGGATTAGCGTTGTTGGCCGTAGGAAGGACGTTGTGGCGAAGCAGAGTCCAAAGCGCACGATGAAGATTAGATAAGTAGGCTTTGCTAGGCTTCTAACCAGCGCTAAGAGGCATTGAGGATCAGAATACGCCAGAGATTTGCAAACATTAAACGTGACAAAAGACATATGTTGTTGAAAGAACTCAACCACTGGATCGGAAGAACAAACTGGATTAAGACCAAGAATAGCACTGATTGAGTCCACAGTGAAGAGAATAGCATGACCACGAACCACGACACGGGAGCCCCAAGAATGAGTCTCAGCAGGAATATTGACATAAAACTCGTGAACCAATGTTAGATTCTAAGAATGTTGGGTAGACACAAGGTCATGAAGAGCATAGTGATCTACGATGTTCAACAATTGAATACTATCGCGAAGAAGACAGTCTTCAAAGACAAAATTCCTTTCGGACACAATGGGATGTTGGGTGAGAGACGAGATGATGACATGATGAATATAGAAGAAAAGATGATGAGAAAGGGACTGAAACCTCAAACAATTAATCAAATAAATAGCACAAAGAGAGAGCTAGCACAAAGTAATGATTAGAAGTAGTCGTTAGGTGAGACAAAGCAAGCAATGAATGCTCGACTAGCTGACTGATTAAAAGTATATTTTGAAAAAGAATCAGAATCCCAACACTAATACCAAGGCAAGCAAGTGTCAACACTGTCTCAAACTAAAGAGTTACAAAATTTTGAAAGCAAAATAAAACTGACTCATTTAAAGGGCATCCGTGAAGAGAACAACTTACTGACAAAACAAAAAAGATGTTGGTGACCATTGTAACTCATGACCAGTCAGAGCAGAACGTACAAAACCAAACGAAAACGAAAGATGGAAAGAGATTAAGTAAAAAACAAACACAAATTTTTCTCTAAAACAGAAGTTGAGTTGATTTAGAAGTCCTGAAACACTGAGATACACAAGTAATACAGAGAAATTGTTTTATCCAAAAAGAAGTCTCAAAAACCAAAGAGTACTAGTATATTCAAAACTAATATGAAAAGGAAAGAATCAAAACTCTAACAACAAGATTCAACATACTGTTATTCATTTTGTTTATATATATATATATATATATATTAACAATATTCCTCCTACCCCCCATTTTTTTTATTTTTTATTTTGGCCCAGTGATATGGCTCTTTGTCCTAAACACCAAGGCACACCCTTATAACATCTCAGGACCGTGACTTCGTTGGTCACACTTCAATAGCACCCTTTTGAACCCTAAAACACCAAGAGCAACCTTATAACTCCCTAGGGTCGTGATATTTTGAATCACACTTCAAAAACATGCAGAATAAAGAGTAGATGGAAGATTGAAGTAGCAGTTTGACCTTTAGATGTCAGATAAGTGTTGAACATGATAATCAAGGATTGAAGAGACACAAAATGGATAAAACAACATTCATAACAAAACATCAGAACATCAGAACATCAGAACTGCAAACCAAACTTCATAACTGAAAAGAGAAGCTGTTTTTGGTGTAAAGTTTTGTTTTTTTTTGAAGAGAATGAAGGATCTGACTAGTCACAAGAACAAAAATCAAACAGAACACATGCCAATGGAACGACTAAGGTATTCAAACTTCGGTGGTTCTAATGCCTTAGTTAGAAGGTCAGCAAGTTGTTTGTCTGTAGATATGAAAGAGAGTAGTAATGTTCTGCTTTCAATTAATTCATGAATGAAATGGTGACAAATGTCAATATGTTTAGTTTGAGAGTGTTGAACAGGACAATTAGAAATGTCTATGGCACTGGTGTTGTCACAATAGACTGTAAAAACTGCTTGAATCAGACCATAATCACTAAGCGTATGTTTCAGCCATAAAAACTGAGTACAACAACTTCCAGCAGCCACATATTTGGCTTCAGTGGTCGACAAAGAAATACAACTTAGTTTTTTGCTATGCCATGCAACAAGGTTTTGTTGCCAACATAGAAAAGACCACCAGATGTACTCTTGCGATCAGCAAGACATCCTGCCCAATCAGCATCACAATACCCCACTAAGTCAGTGGTGGTATCATACCATAACCCCAAATTTAGAGTTCTCTTCACATATTTAATTATCCGTTTGACAGCAAGAATGTGAGACTCTCTAGGATCACTTTGATAACGTGCACATGCACCAACACAGAAGGTGATATCAGGTCTACTAGATGTGAGATAAAGAAGACTACCAATCATACTTCGATACAAAGTAGGGTTCATAGTCTTACCAGTTATATCATATGACATTTTTGTACTTTGACACATGGGAGTGGGTGCTAGTTTGACAGAATTCATACCAAACTTGGAGATCAAGTTCTTGGCATACTTGGATTGAGAAATAAAAATGCCATCATTGTCCTATCTAATTTGAAGGCCAAGAAAATAAGACAGCTCACCAAGAAGAATGATTTCAAACTCACTAGTCATAAGATGAATGAATTTTTGGACAAGGGTGTTTGAAGTAGAACCAACAATTATATCATCAACATAGACTTGAGCAACCAAGACATATGGGTTAGTGTGTTTCACAAACAAAGTTTTATCCACAGAACCCCTAGTGTATCCATTACTAAGGAGATGATATGACAATCTATCATACCAAGCACGAGGTGCTTGTTTCAACCCATAGAGAGCTTTGTGGAGTTTATACATATGATCTGGATGAAGAGGGTCTTCAAAGCCTTTTGGTTGGGCAACATAGACCTCTTCATTCAAATATCCATTTAAGAAAGCAGTTTTGACATCTATTTGAAAAAGTTTAAACTTAAGATGACAAGCTACAACACAAAGCAATCTAACAGATTCCATCCTAGCAACTGGGGCAAATGTTTCATCAACATCAATGCCCTCAATTTGAGTATATCTCTGAGCTACAAGACGAGCTTTGTTTCTGACCACATCACCACTATCATTAGATTTATTCTTGAAAATCCACTTAGTACCTATCACATTAACATCCTGAGGTCTGGTGACTAGTTCCCAGACCTGATTCTTTTCAAACTGGCCTAGTTCTTCTTGCATAGAAAGAATCCACTATTCATGCTTTAAGGCTTCAGTGATATTTTTTGTTTCAAGTTGTGATAGATAACATACATTTGCAATTTGTGTGGACACTTGATGTCTAGTACGTACAGCTTGATCTATGGCACCAATTATACCAGAATCATGATGGTTATCTGTCCATTTAGTTTGTTGATTGCATCAACATTCACCTCTGAACCTTTACGTTCAGATGGTGGAAGTTGTGAGGAAGGTGTGACACAAGTAGAAGAGACACCATTAGATTCAGCAGGAAACAGATTATCATCTTCAGCATCTAACTCCACTAATGCTCCTAAGTCATCTATTTTAACATTTACTGACTCCATCAATGTGTTTGTTCTAAGATTGAACACTCGATATGCCCTACTAGTTGAGGAGTATCCAAGAAAGAGACCCTCGTCACTTTTAGGATCAAACTTAGCCAATGCCTCCCTATCTCTCAAAATATAAAAAGTGCTACCAAAGACTTGAAAACAAACAACCCTATGTCTTTTCCTTTTTAAGATCTCATATGGAGTTTGATGAGATCCAGGTCTTAAAAACACCCTGTTAATTATATGATAAGAAGTATTCATGGCTTCAGCCCAGAAATGTTTAGCCATGTTTTTGCTATTCAGCATGACACTAGTAATTTCTAGAAGCACACGATTTTTTCTTTCCACAACACCATTTTGTTAAGGAGTGATTGGTGCAGAAAATTTATGCTTAATACCATGTTTGGCACATAATCGTGCAAATGATGCATTCTCAAACTCAGTACCATGATCTGATCTGATATGAGTAAGAGAAGAATGACTAGTCATATATGCATACTGTAATAGCTTAAACAGAGTCTTAAACGCAGTATACATCTCAGTTTTGTCTTTTAGAAACATACCCAAGAAAATATTTAGTAATCATCTACAATAACTAAGACATACTTCTTCCCACCAAGTGAGAGAACATTGATTGGTCCAATCAAATCCATGTGAAGGAGTTCAAGAATTCAACAAGTGGTGATGTGAGAGTTATTAGGATGAGATGACTTGGTTTGTTTACCAAGTTGACATGGACCACATACATGACTAGCATTTCTTTTGAGTTTAGGAAGTCCCTTAACCCATTTTTTCCTAGCTAGATGTATTAGATCACTAAAATTCTTATGACCAAGACGTTGATGCCACAAAAGACTTATTTCATCAATAATCCTATGACAAACATTAGTCGGACCAATGGAACTCCTATCAATGCAAAAACAATGATCTTTAGACCATCCAACAAACAAGATTTCATTCCCAGTTTCACTAATAATTCTACAACCAGCTTTAGGCATCCTAACCTCTTTAGCCCACTCATCACAGAGTTGACTAATACTGATGAGGTTTGAAGTTAACCCTTGAACAAATTTGACATTTGTCAGATCTGGTAGTCCTAGTATTTTGACAGTACCTTTTGCAGTCACAAGAACCTTGTGACCACCTCCAAACGTAACACTACCTCCATCAAAAGTATCAAGTGATTCAAAAACACTTGAGTCACCAGACATATGTCTAGAACAACCACTGTCAAGATACCAAACACTTGAATGTGAGGCAGCAAGAGCATTCAACACAACCTGACATTGCTGTGTTGTTCTCTCTACCCACTGATGTTTAGGTTTAGTCAATGGTGATGAGGATGAAGCAAGAACCTTAGCAATCCTAGTCACTTCATACAAGATATATTGAGCAGTGTCATGCAATGATGTATTACTTGAGAATGGCTCATTTTGTGTTCTTTTCAATTTTAAGCATTTTGGTTGAATGTGACCTTTCTCTCCACAATAATGACATACATGAATAAATTTTACTTTCTTGTCATGATTCATTTTTCACCCATCACGTGACTAAGTCAGAGAGGGACTGAGATGACTAGTCTCAGAACTAGAAGCTTTGGATTCTTTTACAAACTTCATTTGCTTGATGGTTCCTTTTTAATCTGACCCATTAAAACCAATCCCAGACATGCCACCATGACCTTTTCCCATATTAAGCATTTCATCAACCTTTTGTGCACCAATTGTTAGCTTAATTATTTTTTCATTTTCTTCAGTGACCTGGTTGTGCAGACTCTTGTTAGCATTTTGAAAAAGATTCACATTTTGTTTTAGCTCAACAACTTGTCTATGCAATTTTTCAATTTCAGCATGTCTCTTTTTCAATTCCCCATCTTTAGTCCTAACTGACTCTAGCCACTCAGTTTTAGCATCTTTTAGCTCACAATTTTCTTTTGTTAACTCTGTCATTTTTCCTTCAAGAAGAAGATTCTTCTTTTGAATTTGACAGGTTTCTTCAAACAAATCATCATACTTTTTGCAAAGTTCCTAGACAGAGACTTCCATTTATGTCCAAAGTCCCTTGACTGACTTCCACTTGCTCTTGCATCTCTACTCTTGTCTTTTAGTTTTCTTCTGAATTTTTTAGCAAAGAGGGCCATTTGATCCTCCACACTTTGTGAGGAATAGACAAGGCATCAAACTCAGTTTGAGCAGATTGTAAAGCAATGTTCTTCCCCTTTCTAGAGTCCATAGTTTCCATGTCCATTTCCATTTCAAATGTCATTAGTTTACCTACAAACTTAGCCAACCTAATGTCTTTTAGATTTTGAACTTCCATGATTGCAATTTTCTTAGGTCGAAACTTACTAGGCAAGACACGAATAATCTTTTGAACAATGGTAATTTCAAAAATTGGTTCACCAAGACTGACACACTCATTTGTGATTGACTCAAGACGTTCATAGAACTCTGTGAATGACTCTGACTCACTCATTCGAATTTCTTCGAATTTTGCCAAAGACATTTGAAGCTTCAAGTCACGGACTTGAGCATCACCTTCATGAACAATTCTAAGTTTATCCCAAGACTAATTTGCAGTGGTGCAATTTCGAATGTGTGAGAATTGTGATGCAGACAATGCAGTGACAATGACATTTCTAGCTTTCTTATTTGATGATGAAGCAAGTGCTTCACTTTGAGTCCACTCAGATCTTGGTTTATCTACTAACTCATCGCCTACAGTTTTCCTAGGACACCTCCACTCAACAGTAAGGTATTCATAAGCAACTTCATCATACGCATCGAGAAAAATCTCAAATTTTTCTCTCCAGGCAGCATAGTTTGTGCCATCAAAGAAGGGTGAGTTGTTACAAGAATTCCTATCACGTTCCATCCTTGACACACCAAACAATTGATATCAACTTACACCCTAGGACCGACTCTAAGTGTGTCTAGAGTTGGCTCTGATACCAACTAAAAGTTGGATACCAATTCTAAGTCTGGACACAGACGACTAGTCGTGTATTTTAATTCTAGATTTCAGAATCAAACATTCAAAATAAATCACATTCACACACACACACACACACATTGAACAAGCTCCCTGCAAAGAACACAATCATATCAGTGACATCCTAAGCACTCAGAGGCCCCGTCAATGTAGGAAGCCTTGTGCTAGTTCTAAGTGCTTGTGTGTGTGTCCACAAAAACATTCAACAAGTAATTAAGCCATTAAGTAACATTCAACAATATGAATTAAGACATCAAGAACTTTGATACCCAGAAACCTTCCTCAAGGCAAAACTGGGGGTCTCTCAACTGACCAGGCAATTCACTAATTTCAGAGTTCAAATACAAGGTATTCTCATGCTCAATCTCCTAGACTAATCCAAAGAGGCAGCTATACTTTGTGTAACCCAGAAACTATGCTCATCCGTTAAGCTCCTTTACGTATGCTCCTCGCAGCAACTCAACCATACTTAGATCCGTTCCAAGAACAACCCAAACGAAATTAGTTTAAAGGAAATCTTGATCACATCATCAATCCGAGTTCATCAAGTAACAATACTTGAAGAACCCAGATATAAGATCAAATATAAATTGGACTTGAAGAAAAACAAAGATCAAAACAAATTTAGAAACTCATTGAAAGGATTTGTTTTTGAAATTCAATTTTTTCAAAAATAGATTCAAAACGATTTTGATAGAAAATGTTATTGATCAGATCAAAAACCTGAAATCAGTTTATCAAAAACGTTTTTCAATAATCATCAGGATAAAAACATTCAATGGTTCAAACCCATCTCTAAAAAATGCATTCAAATTAAATTCACCCAGGTCAATTCTCGATGAAAAACCCACACTCTTTGTGAGCTACACAACTCACTCTCATATCAGGAAATCTGTTAGTCCCCAAACTCTAAACGCACAGTTTCAATAGTTGTGTATAATAGATTTCCAAAAATGCCCCTTAAGAGAAAAGAACTCAGTAAATCCAAGGCAGTAAAATGCAACAAACTTAAGATGACTAGTCATCGAAAACACTGCAGTCTCTGAGAAATTCCTCTTTGATATATGCTTGAACGAAAGACAACACTTAACGATCCTAAGTGTGAGTATGAGTCAAATTATAAATTACAAGTGGAGAGGCAAAGCCAATTTACATCAGTCATTCCTAAAACAAGAACTAACAAGTAGGAAAATGAGTTCTACTTAATAAACAAATCCTTTTTGGAAAGGAAGTTTACTTATTAATAGATTCCTAACTCAATAAGGATCTCAAGGAGATGTCTTTTCTTATGGTGATATAACTCTTATTAATTAATATATTTAGCTAGTAAATATATTTGATTAATGCGCGATAATTATATCCCAATAATGACTCCACTAAGGGTACAATAGTCATTAAATAAATTATGGGCCACGTGGCAATTCCACAATTTTTGGACGAATTATGGTTCCGCAAATGCGCCCACATCCCTTAGGAATTCGGGGAATCCTGAGGGATGTAATTTTTTTGCGGTTATAATAATCCATCGCCTTTTGATGCTTTTATGGAAGAAGGTTTTTGATGCTTCTTTGAAGAAGGGGCGAAGGCTTTGATGCTTCCGTGGAGGAAAGCTTGAATGCTTCGAAAGGCGAAGGCTTAATTTATTGCTTCCACGGAGGAAGACTTGAATGCTTCGCAATGCGAAGACTTTGATGCTTCCACGGAGGAAGGCTTGAATTACTTCGTAGGGCAAAGGCTTTGATGCTTCTACGGGAGAAGGCTTGAATTGCTTCGCAGGGTGAAGGCTTTGATGCTTCTAAGAGAGAAGACTTCAATTGCTTCGCAGGGCGAAGGCTTTGATGCTTCTACATGAGAAGGCTTGAATTGATTCGTAGGGCGAAGGCTTTGATGCTTCCGTAGAGGAAGGCTTGAATTGCTTCGTAGGGTGAAGGCTTTTCGCAGGGTGAAGGCTTTGATGCTTCTACGGGAGAAGGCTTGAATTGCTTCGCAAGGCAAAGGCTTTGATGCTTTTGTAGATGAAGGCATGAATTGCTTTGCATGGTGAAGGCTTTGATGTTTCTGCGGTAGAAAGCTTGAATTGCTTCGCAGGGCGAAGGCTTTGATGCTTCTACGGGAGAAGGCTTGAATGGCTTCGTAGGGTGAAGGCTTTGATGATGACCTCCACATACTAAAACACTCTGTACAGGATTCGTTGCGGCTCGAAATTAGCTTTTCTTGGTGGGGTTGGAAAGCTTACTTCCATATATTTCTAATTCCGTAAAGCTTTCTGGAAAAGGTTAAGAGTTGAATTTATGGTGAATTTTGGAAATTGGGTTGTGCGTGCAGGCATGCAGTTTCGAGCCCTCTTCACCATTCTGCCCATAAATCATTCATTCCTTCTCCGAATTATATGTTCTTGATGGTGTTGGAAAGTTAATATCCATACCTTTCCAATGTCGTTGGGCTTGATAAAAAAAGTTGAGATTTGAATTCTCAAATTAACTCGCAAGACGTGCCTTTGAGCAGAATTGTGCATTCGCCTTGTATCATTGAAATGGACATTACGGATTTGTCATAACTTGGATTGGGGCGCCGTGAATAGCGTTGGAAAGCTAAGACCTGTAGCTTTCCAATGGTACCTAGCCCATTCCATGGGTATAAGTGATGTATCCGAAATTTGGCCTGCAAGTGAAGTCTTTTGAGCAGAAAAAATTCTGGTTGGGATGCTCCTTCAAACTTAGATATCGCTGAGATTTTTGTCTAGGTTTGCTTGAGCGTTGACTTTGCTTTCTTGCAGAGAGAGAGAGAGGTTTTTTTAGCTCATTCAAATGCCCCTGTTGTACTACCATGGGCACCCAACGATGGCGACTTGAATGGTCTTGCCTCTCGGAGGAGGACTTTACCTTGCCTTGGAGAAAGGGTTTTTTAATTCTCGGGAGAAGTGTAGCTTTCGTCAGCGGAATCATCTAAGGTAACATCCCTCGACACAGAGTGGCTTTGGACAACATCCTTGCCATGTCTACGGGAGGCGATTACCGAGGATTTCACTAGTTGGCGCTTCTCTCCGTGGGTTGAGAAGTACTTCGTTCGCCCAAGTATTCCTGTAGAAGTTATGCTTGAATTTGAACTTGGTTGCTGAGGCGTGTCACCCGCCATAATAAACTGGCTCTTGAAGGCGATCCTCGTGAAGTGTGACGCGCATTGTTGTGAGACTCCCGTGCGGAGCATCTTGTGGGCTCCCTTCCTTCGCCATTATTTTGATTTCTGGTGGCATGGAGCTCGTCCATAATCAATCGTAGATCCTCGTTCTCCGGTTGCCTGCATGTGGCATTTCGAGATGCTTCTCCCACCACTCTTTTGTCAGTACACTGAAATTGAGCATGAACTTCAGGCTCTAGAGTTAGTGCGCTAGGGCCAGACATTGCCAAAAGTGGATGTTCGTGCGTATTGGGCTGCGTCGATGGCGCATCTGGGGCCGAGATGCAGGCTTTAAGCGATGGAGGCACATGGACATCCAGCGGAGGAGGCGCGTGGGCTATGGGCCCTGCGATGGGGGCGAGAGCCTGAGCGGTAGGTGGGTTGTGCGGCTGTACGGCGTCATTGGTGGCGTGATCGACGGTAGGTGGCGGAGGTAAGGTGGCGTGCGGTAAGACTGCAACGTCGGCGGGATGTCCTCCGGGCTACGTGGCCAGCTGCCGTGCAGCACCTCCATACGGCAATGACGTTGTCTATCTCCTTGGGAGGTGCTCATCTCGCGGGATCTTGTAGATTGCCTTGTATTCGAAGATTTTTGAAGAACGAAGAATGAAAACAAATATTTTGATGGAAAAGTGAGAACTTTTCGGATGAAAGAGCACGCATTGAGTATTTCTCAACTCGACTCTCAATGAAAGCACCAGTTGTTGATGCCAAAATCATCCGGATTGAGATTAGACCGTTCAATCCCTACACAGAAAATAAACACCTGAGGTTAAGGTTGAATTCCGAGATGGAGGGGGGTTCAACCAAGAACGCTCCGATAATTAAGTCAACACAATCTAGAGAATAAACTGAAAAGCCAATTATGAGAATAATTGTGAGATACCTGAGAGGTGAAGAGGTGTCCTCTATTTATAGTGGAGACTTGGGGGTCTTCGGAGCGTCTGATTGGTTAAAGGAGTTTGCAATCAATAAGTAATCATAGTTAGGAAAGACATAGTATTGACTTTTAATAATAAATAATTCGCTAGGAAATTATTTATGATGAGTAGAAAAATGAGTTCTAATTAATAAACAAATCTTTTTTGGAAAGAAAGTTTACTTGTTAATAGATTCCTAGCTCTATAAGGATCTCACGTAGATGTCTTTTATTATGGTGATATAACTCTTATTAATTAATATATTTAGGTGGTAAATCTATTTAATTAATGCGCGGTACTTATAACCAATCATGACTCCACCAAGAGTACAATAGTCATTATATAAATTATGAATCACGTGGCCGCTCCATAATTTTTGGACGAATTATGATTCCACAAATGGTTTCCAGAAAAATAAATCAACCATGTATTTAAGATTGTGAGCAAGCCTTAGCATTCTTTTTCCAGGAGATGAGCCTAGATATTTTTTTTTTGTGTGCAGAATATGCTTCATCCATATATAATATCAATGTATCTAGGATTCCTAAACAGTTTTGGTTTCTACATCACCAGTGTTAGAGAAGCAAAACAAGTGTTAGAGAACCAATTCATTAATTTACAAACAAAACTTACATAGAAGTAGAGAAAGTCTTACTTTGTAGTGCAAGAAACGGCTCTGGAGTTCATCAGTGAACTCCACAACAATATATATGTCTTTAAAAATATGTTGAAAACTGAATCGCCTGATCATAACCCAGTGCGGAAAAGCCAATCTCACTTAATGTCGAAGTCCTATTAGGGGACAGGGGAGGACTACTTAAATCATCTTGACATAGATTTGAATATAAGGGCACGTTTATTTATAAATAATGAGAATAGTGGATAATGGGAGAAATAGGTAATTAGAGAAGTGGGTAATCGGGAAAGTGGGTAATCATTCCCATTGAGTTGTTTACTAACTATATAAAATTAGAATAGTAATGAGATTGATTTTCATTGTTATTGTTTACTAACTCCTATGAATCGGAATAAAAACTAACTTGATTACTAAAATATCCTTGCGCATATATATATATATATTTTTTTTATTTTCTTTATTTTGGTTTTTTTAAGATCGAGGTTGAGTCTTACATAGTCAATTAATAACAAATTCAAAATATCATATCTTGTTGTGATTCTTCACTAATAAAATATGAGAAAATGTGCCCGATTGATTTTTTTTTAGTAGTATATAACTCATTGATAAATATTGTAAATCATGTTTTTAGTTGTTGAAGGAGTTGACTCGAAAAATGATGATTTATTCACACGAGTACATCATTATTAGTTAGAATTATTGTGATTAATACTTGTAAACTATGTTCTTAGTTTTTTTTTTCAATTATTGGATTGGGGTATTTGGAATTATTGTAGAATTGTAGGTTATTTTAATAAATTAAAATAATGAAATGAGCTAATGGGAATCATTAACACCCCTCACCTAGTTAATGGGATTACCTCAAAATTGGTAATGAGATTATCTATGTTGAATGAGTAATAATTACCTAGTTACAAGTAAACGTAGGAAAAAGAAGTAATGTGAATAATTACAATTGATTTCATTCCCTTTATTGGTAAGTAAACATGCCCTAAGTGTTAATACTTTCATTAATATCGATTTTTTCTTTTCTTTTATATTTGAAGGAAGTTGAGATTACACTTCAAAATCAATTGGCAATTCGGAGAAAAGCTCAACTCCTTCCAACCCATTACAAGGTTGTCCTAACTTTTTAATATTGAATTTTTGTACATTTACATTCTCTCAATATCTAATGTCATTACACTTAGAAATGTGATCATTTGAGAAAGTTAATTCGATTAATCTTTCATGTGTTTCGGTTTATGCCACATATATGTTAAGACATCCATCCCATGTAGGACGAAATTGAAGGGAAACTCATGGCTGTGGATCAAGTTTTGGGTAGCCGCCTTTGTAATTGTCATAGCCCGACTCCATAAATATGGGGTGGTCGTGTACCCTTTGATAAAGACAGACAGATTCTTGCCTTCTTGGGCTCAACATTGTTAACAATGTTGTTTTAATCAATATTGTAAACTTGTAGTTGTAGCCAGTAATACATTTTCCTAACACTCCAAATTAATATCTTCACTTCATTTTCATTTCACTTTCATTCACCCACTTCCCTTTGTCCTAATTATAAATGTATAAATGTATCAAATAAAAAGAATAATAAGACACCATTTGGTGGTTTGGAGGCTGAATAGGATTGGGGCTGATATCCACTTTAGTCATATACACAATTTCACACAAGGAGCTAGGGACAGAAAACCTATCTAATGGATTATATATATATATATATATATATATATATGCATCTTTCTGTATATTTCATTCAAGTTACCAAACATGCATGATGAGTTATATAGACACATGATTATACGTACACACAATTAATTAGCTATATGTAAGATTCTCTCATGAAATTTTGGACTTATCGATAATATGTTGCGTTATTATCCAATTTAATAGGTCTAGTGATATGGCTTAGTGATATTCCTCTTCACTTGTTATGTGGGAGGTCTCGAATTCGACTCTCCTAAGATAATGTCGATACCCAATGTTTATATAATGTAATCACCGTCCCTCAATATTTTTGTATAAAAAAAAGAAGGCCTAATTTTCATAATTGTAATTAGTTCACCACATCTAACATGAAACGGTACACTTGCAAGGGGAAAGCCACCTTGGGGCTAGGCTGGTCTTTAGTACAATGCAAATTTATTAAAGTGGTGATGATATGGAAGTTTTTTTAACACATTACACATAAGGAAACAACTCAAAATTTTAACAATAAGCGTTGCTCGTAGTTTCATACCGTAACTGATTAAGCAACGAACCTAATAGAAGTCTCATAAGATCAAATTGAGCATTTCACCAAAGGCCCACTAACAAGGCTCATTATCAAGATCCATAACCAAAGCCCATAACCAAAACCCATCACTAAAGCCCATTAGTGGGTCCATCGTCAAGACCTAGAATTGCCTATATAAGAAGGACTATCTCCCTCATTTGGGGGACTCTACTCTCTCATTAGAGATCTCCACTCTCTCATTAGAGATCTCCACTCTCTCTATAACTTGAAAACTCTATGTTCTCTCTACACTTCTCATTCTCTCTTTTAAAGGCTCTAAGTCTCTTGTATCATGTACAAATAAACCCTTATTATTAATGACAATGGTATGATCCCATAGACGTAGCCTGATTTGGGTGAACCACATACATGTTTGTATTCTTGGTGTGAGTGTGTGCTTTCTCGGTCTAAGTTGGTGCACTTTATGCATCAACAAAGTCAACCAGATGACAAATAAGAACTAGAAGTCCAGCAAACAACCAAAAATAATGTATCCATCAAATTTGAAATCTCAACAATTCCTTATTCCACAAAGGCAAATAAGCAAAATCACAATGCTTGAAAAATGAGTTGTCATAGTACGTTCTCAAAAGTTGAAAAAAAATTGATTATTCTTCTATGTAAATTTAACTATAATATATTGCCGTCCTTAACTAATTATCTCAATTTCTTACTTTTTAGTTGTAATTTTAACTCATTTGCTGAAATTAGATTACACTTCATAAAACTTAGTCTATGTTCTTCACCCAATAAAGTCTAAATAACTAAATCACCTGCATAGAAAAATCGAAAAAAATTTATAATCCTGTTATAAAAGTTTCATTAACAATTTGGTTCATTTTAATTATAGCAATTTTCCGTTCTAACCAACAACATGACTCGTACAGCCCTAGCAGCACAAATTATTCTTTTACTTTTACTATGAACATTTTAATAAATGAAAATGATGAAATTGGAAATTTTGTGAACAGTACTTGTGTGTGAAAAATAAAAGATCTTGAAGTTATAAGAATATCATCAGTGCTAGGATATTGTAAAGTCATCAAAATGAAAATTTTATAACTTCCAAATCTCAGTTTTTGTCCAATGGGCTTGAAAAACGAGATGTAAAATCTTGTCGGAAGTTGTAAAAAAATATTGTAACATCTTCTTTTACATTTTGAAAATGGGTCAATAAACATTAAACCCTAGTACATTTTATAAAAAATAATGTGATATCTAACATGCATTTAAGGTACTAATCACGATTACATATCTAACACTACAGAGAATTTGAACTAATCTGACGAAATTATGTTGTCGGGCATTTAAAAATTTCATCGGGCAAACCATATCCCCACGAACATTCGTCGAGAGAGCCAGGTCGGGCAATAATTTTCCCGACGAATAATGGTATTTCGTCGGGATAGATTTATTGGCCCGACGAACACATATTCGTCGGTTTAATAGCGTTGACAGCATTGTCCCGAGCACATAGTTGCCTGACGAAAACGTTTCTTCGGGTCAACCCATACTATTGACAGAATGTTGTAATTGCCGGACAAATATTGCCTTATTTGCTCGATGAATGTGTCTAGGCCTCATGTAGCCCGACGAAAATGTTTGTCGGACAAAGTTTGGAATTTTTTTATTGGAATTTTTGGAAGTTTTTTAAAAAATGAAAGAAAATTGACCCGACAACAATTTTCGTCGCGCAAACGTTGAAATTTAAAAAATATATATTTTAATTTAAATAAAATTGCAATATGTTTTTGTCTTTCTGTTTTCTTGGATTATTGGAATTAAACAAATTTCAAATAGAAACAAAACAAATATAATTAATATAAATATTTGAAGAAATGTTTTACATAACAAAAAATGTAATAATAATTAAAAAAGCTACTATACGGGTCATGTGGTGGCTCTTGGGATGGCTGTTGTGGTTATGGTTGTAGCTGTGGCTCTAGTTGCGATTACGACTGAGGCTGTGGCTGGAGACTCGGAGGAATAGGTAAGCCCAACATCCTAAATGCCTCAAGTAGCAACTCCAAGGTGCTCTCCAGCTAAGTGATTCGGGTGGATGTCTCATTGCCTCCCTGATAAGAACTCGAAGATGTGCTCCAGAGATCCTGACCCGCATAGATCTCAGGCCCCGAATGATCCGACCTAGACGCTTCCCAAGCCTTTGTCTAGAACCCCCAAGGACCTTTCAAGATCCGGTTGCCCAAGCTGCTTCATCTGGGTGTCCGGATGCTCCTGCAATAAGGTGGACTCTATCTCTTCCCTATCGGCCACCATCCCCTTCTACAAATTCCAATAAATACCAGTTAGAAATCTAATTATCCCATTTGAATCGTACAAAAATGTAAGAATAGATTTAATGCAAAAAATATACTTACGTAAATGTGGTCAGCCTCCTCGTTGCCATGGTGGGAGTTGAGCTCTTCCCACACGTCGATCTCCGGCCACAAAGAACCCTGTGCTCACCGGTCCTCGACCCGGAAAGCAATGGCTCGCGATCTTCCGTGATGATTGAATTTCTTCTCCTCCCGATTTTTGTTGTTGGCCTCTGATCTCCCTGTTTATTAGTAAAAACAATTATTATATTGAAAACTAATACATTGGAAAATAATGAAAAAAATACTTTAAGTAGGCACGTACCATAAACTCGAGGCTCGTGAAATGGTTACACAACCAAAGCACTCGGGCAACTGCTCATCCGTCAACTCCAGTGGAGGGCTCCACTCGGGTATGTTATGGAGGATTCCATCATACGCTCGGTAGATTATGAGGTATGTTATGGAGGATTCCATCATACGCTCGGTAAATGGTGAGGTATGTTATGGAGGATTTCATCATACGCTCGGTAGATGGTGAGGTATGTTATGGAGGATTCCATCATACGCTCGGTAGGACGTGAGGTATGTTATGGAGGATTTCATCATTCGCTCGGTAGATTATGAGGTATGTTATGGAGGATTCCATCATACGCTCGGTAGATTGTGAGGTATGTTATGGAGGATTCCATCATACGCTCGATAAATGGTGAGGTATGATATGGAGGATTCCATCATACGCTTTGTAAAGGGTGAGGTATGTTATGGAGGATTCCATCATATGCTCGGTAGGATGTGAGGTATGTTATGGAGGATTCCATCATACGCTCGGGAGGATACGAGGTATGTCATTGGGGATTCCATCATACGCTCAGTATGGTATGAGCTATGTCATGGAGGATTCCATCATATGCTCAGTATGGTATGATCTATATCATGGAGGATTCCATCATATGCTCGAGTAGGTGTGAGCTACGACTTGGGATATTTGGGCTATGGCCCAGGATATCTGCTTCGACCGGGGATTAGGGCTTCGGTCGGGGATTACGGCTTCGGTTGGGAAACGGCTTTGATCGGATATTGGGAGATGGCCCGGGATGACGGCTACGGCGGGGATATTAGAATGAAAAGTACGATTGGACGTAGCGAGGGTTCCATCGAGGTAAAGCAAATGGTATTCAGTGAGTTATATATATATATATATCTGCAATTGGGGTCTTATTATAAGTATGGTTTACCACGAGTTGGGTCTGTTATAGTTATGATTATTATTGCCATTACTGTATTTGTGTGTTTACGCTTCGTTATGGTTCTAATGTGCACTCACAGTTGTTTTGGTTTTTGTGGCCTCCATGTCGTAGTGAACGAGGCACCAAGACTAGGAGGAGGCATCACATTTTGCTGCGCTGCCACCAAGTAGGACTTTCGTTAGTTTCTTTAAAGCTAAGGTTAACCTAGTTTGCTCTGATCCACTTTTGGGCATTGTGAATTATTTCGAGGGCTTGATGGTTTGAGCTTTGATATGTTTTAGATTATGGATGTAGATGGACTGATTGGGTAATATTGGTTCTGGATCCTTTATCTGACAGGTGGAAGACAGTTTCACCAATTTCAACGGGAGATTATGCCGAATTTTCGATAGAATTCTCGTAAAGTCCTTGTAGGACTGGTGAGGGTATTTCAGGAAACGGGAGCAGGGCTTCTCACGGATTTCGAGGAGAAATTCAGGAGGGGTCCTGCCGTGTGGCTTCACATGACTGCCAGATGGTGCCACATGTCTGCTGACTGGGTTGCCACACGGCTCCACGTGGCTGCTAGGTGGCACCACATGTATGCTAACTCGGAGGCTGACTGGAATGCCATGTGGCTCCACGTGGCTGCCAGGTGGCCGCCCGTGGCTACACGTGGCTGCCATGTCAGCACATCAAGCTGAAACAGGTCGTCAGAGCTCGCCAGAGAAGATGACCAGACCACCACGGTTGCCGCCGATACAGTGGCCGGATTCTGGATATTTCTCGTCTAAAATTGCCATTTCTTGAGAGCTTCTAACTCCTTCCAAACCTCACCGATTTTCATGATCTACACACCTAGAAGCATCTACTCAACTCCAGGAACTCAAAAATGAAGTTATTGGGTTGAGTTCATACCTGGTTTGACCGAGAAGTTTCAGCCAACTTCCATCCTTCGATCCGCTATCTACGATGACACTTCCACCTCGAAAATGGCACCCACATACTCATGGAGTCGAGGGGAAGGGTTTAGTGGCCTTAGATCGAGTCGAAATGGCCCAGAAATAGGTCGATGGTGGTGGTGGGGTGCAGTGATCGTACGGGGAGAGAGAGAGACCTAGATAAGAGAGAGAATGCAGGTGGACCAATCGCGTGAAGAGATAGAGTTTTCAAAATTACCATTACGTCCTCATCGTTTTAAACCTGTTACATCCTAATCGTTTTAGACCCGTTACGTCCTCATCATTTTAGACCCATCGCTTTTGGACTTTTCAAAATTACCATTACGTCCTCATCGTTTTAGACCCGTAACTTCCTCATATGAACTCTGATTTCCGTGTGATGCCTGTCTACGCACTCGTGAGCTCAAGATCTACATAGTAGTGTGGAAAAAACTTCCAAATGTGTTCTCGATCGAAAAGTGATTGTTGGGCCCATCGATAAAACAAGGGTAAAATGGTCTTTTTTGTTACTCAACTTCTAATTACAGCCCACAACACGTTGGGCCTTCCCTAAAGACCTAAAATGCTCGAGTCCAACCCAACACTTACCGAATTCCAAGGTTAAATTTTTAAATTTATTACATAATCTGGAACGGGTTGTAACATAGGCGATCTATAACTACGTACAATAAATATGGACGATTAAGATCGGTCGATTCTTTTTGCAGTGTATTTAAAACTGTTTTTTAGTATGTTAATGTAAAAATATACTAACTTTTGGTTGACGAAAATGTTGCTTAGCCCGACAAAATATTCCGTAGTTTGACTATTTTTATGTTTGATTTGATTTTTTTCATTTAATCTTGGCCGAAAAATTCATTATATTCATCAGGTAAATACTATAAGTTTTCGTCGGGCTAAATCCACATTTTTCGGGCGAATATTTTAATTATTTTGTGAATTTTTTTATTTGGGAATTTTCTGTACATGTTGCCCGATGAAATTGTCTACTTTGTCGGGCAAAGATGTTCAAGATATTCATCACGCTAAGTCTAAATGTTGTCAGAAATTTTGTGAGCCATATATTGTTTGAAGTGGTCAACGAGTGCACTTTACTCGACGACCAAAGGTTTAAACTTTGTTGGGCTGGAAGATTACACGCCAAAAATTTCTGTTGGAGCCAAAATCTTGCGCTGCGAAGTTAGCTTGCCCGACGACAGGTTTCGTCGGGCAACATCCCCAAAAAAAAAAAGCCTTGGAATTGACTTGCTTTTGCCGGACCAAAATCGAACACTACAAGAAGATTGAGGTTACCCGACAAGGTTTTGCCTGATGAAGTAATTTTCGCCGAGTAAACAAGATTTGTCCGACGAACACGAAGGATCGCCGAGTAAACTGTTGGCGGGAAGAGCAAGATGTTGGCGCGCAAAAAAGGAAGGGTTGCCCGACGATTTGGACGATCAGTTGGGCAAGAGTATTTATGAAGACGATTATTCATCGTCGGATAACACTTGGCGTTGACTATATGTTGCCCGACGAATCATTAAACTTTACCCTGCGAATGTTATTCGTCGGGCAAAAGTCTGAATACACTAAATAACCCAGACGCTCTCCTTTCTTATTCTTCTTCCTCTTCTATGCTTCATCGATCACTCTCTGTTCTCTCTCTCTCTCTCTCACTCACTCTCTTTCTCTAGCTACAATCATCATCTCATCACCATTTTCATTACCAATCAAATCTTTTTTCTCTATCAATCACCAAATATCAAATTTTAAGGTTTGATAAATTTAATTTTTTTAGTTTTGAAATTTTGATTTTTGATTCAAAACTAATTATGTTTTGTGTTGTAGGAATTTTGTGGTTGATTTGAAGGAATACTTATAAAAAGGTATGTGTGTTTACCTCTCAATTTAATTTTGTTAAGAATTTTGGATATAATTATGTTAGGAAATTTTGTATTTATTGTGGAAAATGTGTAGAAATTGTTTAGAATTTGTGGAAATTAGAAATTAGAAATTTTTTTAGGAAAATATGAAAATAGAAAATATGTTATGAAATTAGGAAAATAGAAAATATGTTAGGAAATTAGAAAATTTTGTTGGAAAATAGGAAAATTAAAAATATGTAATGAAATTATTGAAATTAGAAAATATGTTTAGAAATTAGAAAATATGTTAGGAAAATAGGGAAATAGAAAATATATTAGGAAATTAGAAAATTTTGTTGGAAAATAGGAAAATTAAAAATATGTAATGAAATTATTGAAATTAGAAAATATGTTTGGAAATTTGAAAATATGTTAGGAAAATAGGGAAATAGAAATTATGTTAGGAAATTAGAAAATATTTTAGGAAAATAGGAAATATGTTAGGAAAATAGGGAAATAGAAAATATGTACGGAAATAATAAAATTGTAAACTCTGTTTTATGCATAATTAATATATGTTAGTATTTGTGAATTTGTTGTGATATTTTTTGTAAAGCGCTTTATTTAGTTCCAACGGAGTGAAATATTTTCATATTTCATAACCGTTTATGCGAACTTAATCGAGTTGATTAACTTCGTATAATGAAATTCAATCAAAAACCTTAGACCCATTTGAGAGTCAGTGAATCAGGTTGCTTGACTGACTCTTGAATTGTCCATTTATTCGGACAGTTTGGGAGTGCACAACTATGTGTTGTGTAGTTGGCGGTCTATGAGGTTAGGTTTCGATTGTGGGAAATTCGGTTTGTATCCCCTCAATGTTCTCCGAATGCATACTAGATATTTGTTTATAATATCTACGTTGTGCATTTGGGGAATTATAAGGAGATGCTGCCGAAATTTCCCTCGATCGAAACTTAGCCTCGTTGGTCACAAACTACACAGCACAGAACGTGCACTCTCGAATGGGATAAGACCAAATCACCAGAGGCATAAGGAGACGAGTTGCTTTTGATTTTAACTTGTTCCAATTACGAGACAATGTTAACTCAATTACTTACGTTGACTCTATGTTGTGAAAGCAGGCACAATGGACAGAGGCTAGATGCAAATGTTGGATAGATCTTCTTATCAGTATCTGGATGGGATCGACAACTTCATTGCCTTAGCACGTAGTTATTGTAGTGATGAAAGACGTATCAGGTGTTTGTGCCGTAAATGTAACAATTATAGTTGGATGTCATTGAATGAGGTCCAAACTCATCTGGAATGGAGTGAGATCGTACACAACTACACTAATTGGATCTATCTCGGTGAAGAAATATTTTTTGCATCGACATCTTCGGGTTCCCAGGACCCGTCGGGATGAAAGTGCTTTGGATGGGCGATTTGATAATGATCAAGTCGTTGAGTTATTAATCGATGCTTTTCCTACTGTATCTGATGATATGGACGATGAGGCGCCTAGGTTGCAACCAGAAGACTCTGAGCTCCATTATGAGAGATTGTTGAAAGAAGCTCAGCGCGAATTGTACCCCGGTTGTAAATCATTTTCGGTTCTAGGGGCAGTTGTGGAGTTGATGCACATGAAAGTTGAGTATAATCAAATGAACAAGGATTTTGATCACATGATGGACATCATCATCCGAATGCTCCCTGAAGACAACCGTCTGCCTAAAGATCATTATAGCTCGAAGAAGCTGTTGAAGGGCCTCGATTTAGGGTATATCAAGATCCATGCATGTAAGAACAAATGTGCATTGTTTTACAGTGAATTCGAGCAACTTCACAAATGTCCCGTGTGCAATGAGCCTAGGTTTAAAAAGAACAAGATTCTGAACAAGGTGTTGTGCTATTTTCCACGGAAGCCAAGGTTAAAAAGATTCTACATGTCATCCCATACAACCCGTGATATGAGGTGGCACAAGGATGAACGCATTGATGATGATGTACTGAGGCATCCGACCGATGGAAAGGCTTGGAAGGAATTTGATAAGATGTATCCCGAGTTTGCTGCGGAGCCAAGAAATGTCAAATTAGGGCTCGTTACTGATGGGTTTAATCCGTTTGGGAGTTTTGTAAAGCCCTATAGTATTTGGCCGGTGGTTATGGTTCCGTATAACTTGCCTCCTTGTAGATGCATGAAGAAAGAATTCACAATCCTCAGTACTTTGATACCGGGGCCCAAATCACCGAGTAATTCCATCGATGTGTATTTGCGGCCGTTGATTGACGAGCTCGTGGATCTGTGGGAAAATGGTGTCCGAACATACGACAAGTGCAGTGGAGAAAAGTTCACTCTACGAGCGGCCGTAATGTGGATAATTAATGATTTTCCTGCTTATGGTATGTTGTCGGGATGGAGCACCAAGGGCTATCTTGCTTGCCTGACATATGGACCAAACACAACGTCCTTTTGGCACGCATCTAAGGTATGCTACTTGGGTGCGAGAAGGTTTATGCCCTGGGATCACCGATGGCAAATGCAATCTGACTCATTTGATGGCAAATCAGAGTTACGAGCTTGACCAAGGGAGAGGTGCGGTGATGAGATATTATCCAAACTGAACAGTATACATGACTTCGTCAAACGAGGATCGAAACCAGCTTAACAGGAAAATTTGACGAAAATAGCATATTCTTCCAGTTGGCATATTGGTCAAAATTGAAAATCAGACACATCGCGGATCCTATGCACACCGAGAAGAATGTTGCTGAGAGTGTTGTGGGAACGACTTTACCCATTGAAGCCAAGTCAAATTACACAAAAAAGACTCGTCTGGGTATGAAAGAAATGGGGATTCGGCCTAATTTGTGGCCAAAAGTCGTCAATGGCAAATACATCATGGCTCATCCAAGTTATACATTTACGCCGGAGAATAAGAAAAAATTCCTGAAGTGGTTGCAGGGTGTGAAATTTCCCGACGGGTACGCCGGCAACATATCCCGAAGTGTTAGCACCGACGGTGGGACCATTTCTGGTATGAAGAGCCATGACTATCATGTTTTGCTACAACGACTCATTCCGATTGGTATTAGGCCTTTCTTGGAGCCTGGTGTTGTTGAGACGATAGTTTATTTGTCTCAATTATTCCAGATACTAGGTGCCAGATCGTTGGTTAAGGCGGACCTCGAAGCAATTAACGAGGATATTATCTACATCATGTGCCGGCTAGAGCAAATATATCCACCTGCATTCTTTGATGTAATGGTACACCTACTAATACATTTGCCTGATGAGGCAAAGCTAGTTGGCCCGATGCATTATCGTTGGATGTACCCAATCAAGAGGTACAACTTATCCCTACTATTTGATAATATTTCCTTACTATCATGTATATATGTGAATCATAATGTAAATTTCCATGCAAAATGTTAGGTACGTACAAGAGGTACGTTCGGAACAAGACACGTCCTGAAGGCTCTATAGCGGAGGCATACATAGCAAAAGAGGCACTGACATTTTGTGAAATGTACCTTCAGAATGTTGAAACTTCCTTCAATAGGGTGTTGTGCAACGACGATGGTGATCAACGTCCAAAGACCTTATCTCTATTTGCCAACCATGCACGACCATTCGGCACTGGTCCAATCTCGGAGCCGTTCACCAATAGCGACATGGAGGTGGCTCATTGGTTCATACTAAACAACTGTGACGAAGTCTGGCCATTCCACGAGCAACACGAGGCGTTGATGAAGGCCCAATTTCCTTCTAATTGGGAAGAAATGGACAAACAATTGTTTCCACTTTAGTTTTCCGAGCATGTAAGTCAAATATTTTATTTGTGAATTTCTTAAATTAGTTTTAAGTTTACCAATTTCGTTTCTTGTGTGTATGTCACCAGATGGCACAGCTGAAATATGTCAACTCGCTAAATTTCAATAAAGAATTAATGCAGTTGTCCATTGGCCCATTCCGAGGAGAAACGTACGCTGGTTGTCACGTTAACGGAGTTAAGTTCGTGTGCACAGAACCAGACGACAAATTGTCTACGCAAAACCGCGGGGTCTTCGTGTCGCGGGATGGGGAAAATGCTGATACGGGGTTCTACGGCAAATTGTTAAGTGTGATTAAGGTGCTATACGCAGACCGCAAGGAAGTCATCTTGTTCAAGTGTCATTGGTTTGATACGAACCCAAGTATCCCAGGCAGTGTCATTAAAGATCAGTTATGTACCCCTGTAAACACAAACACCCGGTGGTTTGAGAGTGATCCCTACATCCTCGCTAGTACGGCGAAACAAGTATTCTATATGGATGATCCAAAAGCTGGTGGTGGTTGGAGAGTAGCTGAGATGGTGAATCATAGAAACATTTGGGACTTGGATGACCGATACCATGAAGAAGATGGGGAAATAGACGATGACCAAATCATTTACCAGGTGGATTCCTCGGCATCCACCCAAAACGTGGATGGAGTACGGACCAATGACATCATCTCACCAATTGTGATTGATGACATTTTTATTGATCTCGGGGAATTAGAACAAATTGATAGTGATTCGGAGGAATCAAGTATTGTACACATCTCGAATGACGAGCGTGAATGGGAGGCGGAAAGCGAATTCGACACCGAATGAAAGTTGTAAATTAGAAATTTCATTTATATAGTAATATCCATTTTCAAATCAATAAATGTGATTTATATGTATGTTTTATGATTTCAATCACAACAGTTTAATTAATCTTTTATATATGTACTAAAGCCACAAACTTTGATGTCCTCATCCTTGAATCGTCTTCCCAACATTTCATCTTATTTGATAAAATAATGTATAGAACAAACAATTAATTATAACAAATAAAAAAAATAAAAAAATTAAACTAAATCTAATTTGAATTTATAAAAACTAATAGACATTTGCCCGACGAATATACTGTTACATCCGTCGGGCAAATGCTTCAAATATCTGCAGTGCGTGTTTCTCTGTTCGATGGGCGAATGCCGAACTGGGAGATTTTTCCCGACGAATATTCATCTATATCCGTTGGGCAATATATACTAGATTCAATTTACATTTATTTATTAAACAACTTTTTAAAATTAATTACGGGATGAAATGGACCGATCTAACCGTCAACTTTTGTGGTAGGTACTCATAGATCGCATACACGAAAAGTGACCCAATTTGGAAATCCCAAGATTAGGTAATGGTATGCGATGATTCAACGGTTACACAACGTTTCTTCACGATCAGACGACTTGAAATCTGCAAAACATCAAGCTTTTCGATGGGCGAGATCTAAGCACGTAAAATCAAAAAATGAACGGTTAGATCTGTAAAATTCAATCGTTTGAATATCAATAGAACCAAAACTTCGAAAATTGTTTTGAAGTTTCCTTCAAATGTTTAAACTCCTTGATGAATATGCTTATTTTTCGATTTTTAATAATTTACAAATTGAAATAGACCGGTCTAACTGTCCACATTTATGGTAGGTACTCATAGATCGCATACGCGAAAAATGACCTAATTTGGAAATCCCAAGATTAGGTAACGGTGTGCGACGATTCAACGGTTACACAACGTTTCTTCACGATCAGACGACTTGAAATCCTCAAAACATCAAGCTTTATGATGGACGAGATCTAGGCATGGAAAATAAAAAATGAACGGTTAGATCTGTAAAATTCAATCGTTTGATTATCAATAGAACCAAAACTTCAAAAATTATTTTGAAGTTTCCTTCAAGTGTTTACCTTGATGAATATGCTTATTTTCCGATTTTTAATAATTTACAAATTGAAATTAACCGATCTAACCGTCCACATTTATGGTAGGTACTCATAGATCGCCTACGCGAAAAATGACCCAATTTGGAAATTTCGAGATTAGGTTACGGTGCGTTACGATTCAACGGTTATACTACGTTTCTTCACAATCGGACGGCTTGAAATACTCAAAACATAAAGATTTTTGACGGGTGAGGTCTACAGACTTAAAACCAAAAATTGAACGGTCCCGATGTTGAAAATTCTATCGTCGGACCGAGTTTTCAAATCAGTCATAGATACAACATCATAAGACTTAAGCCCGACGAAGTGAACTATTTGCCGGGCAATATGTAATTATTCGTCAGGCAACAATAGCAACGTCGTTGCGCTACGTAAATAAAACGCCAATTTTTTCATTGAAAATTTCAAACATTCCGCCAAAATTTTCGAGAAATCTCAAAGTTACCGCGTATTTTTGCCCGACGAATATGTAAAATGTTACCTAACGGAGATTCACTGCTTGTGTTTACCCGATGAAGCTTTTAAACGGTTGCCCAATGGACATTCCGCCAAAACTTTCGCGAAATCTCAATCTGACCACGTATCTACCGCTAATTGTTGCCCGACGAATATGTAAACCGTTACCCAACGAATATCCACCGCTTGTTCTTACCTGACGAATAATTAACAAGGTGGCCCGACGAACATGTTCGTCGAGCAAGGTCGTTCAGACAGATAAATCAGACTTATTCTTCTTCTTTTTCCTTCTTCTTTATTTTCCTTATTTTCTCCGAAACCCGCACCTCTCTGCAACTCCGACTCTAGCCCTCACTCTAGCCGTTCCGGTCGCCCCAACTCCAGCCCTTTCTCGCTCTCTCTCACTCAGACTCCAGCCCTCACTCCGCCGCCCTAGCTATATCTCGCACCGCCTCTCTCTCACCGGTGTGTCTGTGTCGCCGCCGCCCCTATTCTCGTCGGCAGTTTCTTCAAGGTCGAACTCATTGTCCCTCTCTCTCTATTGTTAATGTAGATTGGTTATTGTTAATTTTGATTGGTTAAATTTTAATTTTGGTTTGGATTTAAATTTGGTTTGGATATTATGAAATTGTATTGAAAATGAAATTTAAATTTGGATTTGATTATTGCAGATTGTGCATTATTGTCAAATTTGCAGATTGAGAATTTAGGGGGATAAGTTGAATATTGTGATTTTGGATTGGATTGGAATATAAATATTTGTTTGGTATAATGCTGAATTTTTGAAGATTTTTTTGGATTGGAATATAATAGTTGAAGATTTTTTGAAAATTTGATGTTTGGTATAATGTTATGAATTTTGCATATGATTTTTGTTATGATTTTGGATATGAACTTTATGTGAATTTTGGCTATGTGAATTTTGGATATGTGAATTTTATGAATTTTGGATATTTGATTTTTAAAAACATTATGTGAATTTTTGATATAGTGTAGGATATGTGAGTTTTATAAATTTTTAATATGTGAATTTTATGATTTGGATATTATTATTGTAAGTTTGGATTAATTTGTAAGTTTGATTTTATTCCAGAAATTTGGATTTAGAAATTTAGGTATAATGTTGTGAATTTTGAGTTTAGCACTTTTGGATTAATTAGTATTTTAGGTTTAATTTTCGTTTGTGTTGGTTTTATTTTAAAAAATTAGAATTTGGTGCTTTCAGTTTTTAGATACCAATTTACTAATTTTTAATAAAAAAAATTTGGTTTATTTATTTATTTTTATTGGAATTAAAAATTGTTGGTTAATTTTAAATGTGGTTTTGTTTTTATTTTTTAATTTAATATTTAATATTAAAAATGTTTGGTTTTTTTTTTATTTAATTAAAAATATGTTGGTTAATTTTATATCAATTATTTTATATTTCTTATTGTAGATGTCGCATCACACCTTAATCAGATCTAGGACCCGCCCCTGCCCTGATCCCGTTGATGATCATGCGTCGGAGGAGGCAGCCTCTGACTCGGTTGCCTCAACAGCAGCGTCAGTTCAGGCACCGTTCTCAGATCATCAGAGATCCGGCGCCTGATCGGCTCGTCAACAACACAGCAAGAAATGGGGGGAACCCCGTACCGACTCCCAGCCCCACAGGATGACGCCGGAGCAGACGATCTGGTGACTAATGTCGGAGCACTCCCTAAGGGTAAGTTGATTATTTTGTTTATTTAAATAGCCGTTTTTATTTGTTACTTATTTTATGTACGAATGTTCATCGAATTTGCAGGGAAGTCGGTGAACGTACGCGGGATAAACTGGGTTTGACATCCCAGCGGATTTACAGGACAACGAATCCAAAGATACTGGTGGTGTACGTGCTGCGCCTCCGGTCCGTGCCGGTAAAAATCCACAGCCTCCTTGTGCATGACATTGGCGCGATTCTTCGCACCAAGTCCCTAATGATGGGGGAGACTTTCAAAACCCAACCCTCGGAGGAGATCACGTGCTGTTGGGGAGAGTTATCGGTATGTGTTTCTCCCTTTTTTTACATTAATTTCATTTTTTTTTTAATTATTTTACTAACTTTAATAATTGATTGCAGATCAATTTTGAGTTCAACTTGGAGGACGTCGACGTCAGTAGATACCTAAGACACCACTGGCAGTTACGGTACACCGAATGGAAGTACGAGCACCACAAGTACTATAAGAGATGGGCTTCCCCGGAGGAAGCTCGGGCAAATCCTAAGGAGAAGTTGGACGGGCCGAAGCTGGCAGGGTGGTTGTGGTTGTGCCATTTCGTGTCCCCCACCTATGTGGTACGTACTATCCACATGGTTAAATGATTTATTTATTTTTTATGTTATTTTCTATTTGAAAATATAATTTTTGTTTTTACGAATGAACAGCGGAAATCGGTTGCCAACACATAAAACCGGGGAACGAAGAAATTCAACCACCACAGGGGGTCGCGATGCTTATCGGCCCGGCAGGAGGATCGGCGCATCGCTGAGTCGATGTTCTTCGGGCAAAAGTTTGTCCGGCAACATTCTTTTTCTAGTAGTGTAAGGGTGCATATTCTGAATTTATTTTAAATGAACCATTGAGATTAATATTTTAAATTTTACATCTCAATATTTTACAATTTTTCATTAAAGTAAAATAAGTTTACATTTTAGAATATTTTAATAAGATTAATATTTTAAATTTTACATCTCAATATTTTACAATTTTTCATTAAAGTAAAATAAGTTTACATTTTAAAATATTTTAATAAGATACCACCGAATTTGTAAATATAACATTTGCGTCTTTAATTTTATACTGAAGATGCTCTAACATTTGTTTTAATAATGAAAATGGAATAAGAATAAACTTCAATGTTAGTTGGGCAGGCAAAATTTGAACAAATTTAGAGATTCCACATTTGGAGTTTGTGAATCCCAACGGTCCAATAACGAAGCAGCAAGTTAGCTGGATTGATATAACCAAGAAACCTCACAATGTGCATTGAATAATCAAAATGACCCAAACAAGAGAATGAAACAATTACAAACCAAAAATTCAATTCTCACACCAAACCAAACACACCTTTAATTCGATCACTTACATATTCATTCTCTTTCTCTCTGAAAATAACCATGCTGTCAAGAGCCTTAACAGCAAAGCCCAGAAAGAGCCCTAAAAATGAAGACCAAGACCAGCAGCAGCAGCCGCCACCAGCTGCCGGGTACACCAGCTCTTTCAACGACTACGAAGACTGCATCGTGGGGTTCATGGAGGACCTGCCACTTGTCCGGTGCGGCCACGACAGGAAGTGTATGGGGTGTGGGGAAGAGCTGGCCCACCTGACACTGAGGGGTGTGCTGAGAGGTTCGGTGGGTGTGATCGGGGAGAGCAGGCTGGGGATGACTGAGAAGGTGGTGTTGTTGGGTGGTAGGGTTTGTGCTGTGAAGAGGTTTAGGCAAGTCAACCTTCGGAAGCGTGAGTTTGGGAAGAGAATTGAGCACTTGACTAAGGTGACCCAAAGGTGTAGTGAATATCTTGTGCCTGTCATTGCTTATTTGTATGCCAAGAGGATCAAGTTTGTTCTCTCTGATTACTTCCCGATGGGAAGCCTCGCCGACTTGCTTTTCGGTAAGTTTACACCTAGTTTATCGACCATCTGAAAGTGAATCCTAAAAGAGTACGTAAATCGTTAAATTATTAATTAGTTCATATGCTTCTATGGTCTTATGAAGAACAACTTTTGTTTATATGCCAAACAGTTGACATCGTCCTTGAATTTTACCTAAAATTTATCGATCTTCCTTAAACTTCAATGTTAGAGTTTGTCATCCTTAAACTTTATCCAAATGTGCAACCATGGTCCTTACGTCAAATTTTTTGAACATTTGATGTTAAATGTAAGGGCAAAGATGTCATTGTACATGACTTTTTTAACAGAAAACATTCAACAACATATTAACAGAAGGATTATCGTTGCACATTTGAGCAATATTCAGGGACTGATCGTCCTTAAACTTCAATGTTAGAGTTTGTCATCCTTAAACTTTATCCAAATGTGCAACCATGGTCCTTGCGTCAAATTTTTTGAACATTTGATGTTAAACGTAAGGGCAAATATGTCATTGTACATGATTTTTTTAACAGAAAACGTTCAACAGCATATTAACAGAAAGATTATCGTTGCACATTTGAGCAATATTCAGGGACGGTATACTCTAATATTGAAGTTTAGAATAATCGATAAAATTTAAATAAAATTCAATGGCGTTAGCAACCATTTAATCTTGACGTCTCAATTTAACATGATATTAAATTCAAATTCTCACTTGATTCGGTGATGATGATCTTGTTTTTATGTCTCAATCATCATCATCAATTCAATGTGACGTAGTGTTGGACACAATAGCACAAGAATGTTGAGCACAAAATAATGATATGAACTTTGATATTATCGACCTAATTGGTTTTTTAATTTCTACTTATTCATAGATGTGATAATGACACGTATAATTATTTTGGTTGAACTTTAATTTACATATATTATATATAAATAATTAAGGTGCTAGGAAACATGGTCACACAGCATTGGATTGGAACCAAAGGCTGACCATAATTGTTCATATTGCACGAGCAATATCATTCATCCACGAGCAATACCCTCCATACGACAAGAAGATGCAGATGAACGTGCATGGGAGCATTAGGGCATGCAACGTCATGGTCAACGTCGACTTCTCGGCCTGCCTGTCGGATTACGGGTTCACCCAGCTGGCAGAGCCGGTGGAAGTGCCGAACACGTGGCAGATGGCGAGGTCACCTTGCTTGCAGCTAGAAACTGGCTACTGTGAGGAACTGAGCCAGAAGAGTGACATTTACAATTTTGGGGTGATTTTGATGGACATATTGGCAGGACCAAAGGGTCTGGGAATGACAAAAGGCACAAAGCTGGAAAAGAAGGAAGACGTGAAAATAGAAGGGGGGTTGGAGTTTTTTGAGTTTGGTGTGAAGGAAGGGAAAGAGAGGAGGCAAGTGTCGAGGGTTTTGGAAATTGGGTTGGCTTGTACAAGAGCCAAACCAGAGGCCAGGCCTTCCATAGATGAGATATGTTTTAATATCTTTGAGATATTGTAATTAGTAGCTAGTGTGTGAGATTTTAGTGATATTATTCATGTTCAATATTTATATATACATATACAGTAAGCTCCCGTTTGTGTGTATTACCAATGTGAGATGCAAGTATTGTCCAAAATTTATAAAAGAATAAGAATTGGAAAAAAATCTTCTTAAAAGTTGAGAAAGGAGCAACTTGTTGGCCGGGCCACCCTCTTTGTTATTCTTATGACATTATTTACCTGGTCTAGGTATAGTAATATATAGTACGTAGTGGATTGTGTTAGACAGCAGATTTTAACAAGGAAGGTCTTAGTTATTCTGTAAGAATGGAGGAGATGAACTAGAAAATCTTTTATTGCTTATTAACCTGCACATATTACAGCATTTAGCTATTTATAGCTTTGTAGTTGATTACTTAGAGATCAAGTAAGTCTCTTAACTAATATAACAACTTTCTAACTGTTCTAACAGCATTTCATAGCTGTCCTAACTTCCCTAACAAACTCATAGCTGTCCTCCATCTATAATACAGCTAAGACATAGCTGTTTATGGATAGCAGGGAGGCATACCACCTAGGCGCAGCACACCAGCATGGACAGCAGCTAGGCGTAGTATGTCAGCATGAACAGCAGGAGGTGAGGCGCTTCTCAGGCGTAGTGGCGCGACATAGGCGCAGTGCAGGCGCAGTCAGGCGCAGTACAGGCGCATAGGCGCAGTGCAGGCGCAGTCAGGCGCAGTGCAGGCGCATAGGCGCAGTGCAGGCGCAGTCAGGCGCATAGTCATCTAACATCCCCTCTCAAGCTGATGATGGAGAGGCCCCGAGCATCAGATTGGAAGAATGTAAGTAAAAAAGATCATCTGCTAAAGCTTTAGTGAAGATGTCGGCCACCTGATCACCTGAAGACACATGTTGAACATCCAAGTCACCACGAACCACTCGCTCACGAACAAAGTGGTAATCAATCTCAATATGCTTAGCACGAGAATGAAAAATGGGATTGGCACAGAGACTTGTGGCTGAAGTACTATCACAGTAAATCAAAGGAGGTTTTAACAAAGGGATGTGAAGAGCACATAATAACTGACGAATCCAGGAAACTTCAGCAGCGGTAATAGCAAGAGCTCGATATTCAGACTCAGTACTAGATCGGGAAACCGTGGTTTGTTTCTTGGACATCCAAGAGATAGGATTATTACCAAGATAGACAACGACACCAGTAGTGGAACGACGATCAGTCGGATCTCCAGCCCAGTCTGCATCAGTATAGGCAATGAGGTCTAAAGAGCCAGCAGATAAGGAGATGCCTTGATGCTGAGTACGTTTAAGATATCGAAGGATGCGTTTGACAGCCATAAAATGAGACTCAGATGGTGAGTGCATGTACTGACAAACCTGATTAACAGAGAAAACAATATCGGGTCTGGTGAAGGTCAAGTACTGTAATGCACCAACAATGCTCCGATAGTTGGAAGGATTACCATACAAAGAGCCATCATTTTTCTTAAGTCGGGATCCAGGTACACCAGGAGTATCAATAGGCTTGCAGTCCAGCATTGAAGTTTTAGTGAGTAAGTCATGAATGTACTTGGATTGAGAAACAAACAAACCATTGGAAGTATATTGGATCTGTAACCCCAAGAAGAAGTGAAGATCTCCAAGGTTTTTGATGTCGAATTCTGCAGTGAGAGAAGCCGTGACCTCTGATATTGCAACAATATTACTACCAGTGAGGATGATATCATCCACATATAACAGAAGAATAACAACTGCAGAAGATGTTTGCTTGACAAAAAGAGAGGCATCAGCCCAAGTAGTTTGAAAGCCTAGCTCAGAAAGAAAGCTAGTAAACTTATCATTCCAGGCTCGAGGAGCTTGCTTGAGGCCATAGAGAGATTTTTGCAGTTTGCACACATGATCAGGATGGCATGAATCTTCAAAACCAGGAGGTTGTGTCATATATACTTCTTCCTTAAGTTCCCCATGCAAGAATGCATTTTTAACATCAAGCTGTTTAAGATGCCATTGAAAATGAGCTGCTAATGCTAAAACTAATCTGACAGTAGTAGTTTTGACCACTGGACTGAATGTCTCACCATAATCAAGACCTTCTTCCTGACTGAAACCTTTTGCTACAAGCCGAGCCTTATGTCTAGCAATAGTGCCATCTGAATTTTTTTTGATTCTGTAAACCCATTTGCAGCCTACCAAGTTTTTGGAAGCAGGAAGAGGAACTAAACACCAAGTGTCTTGTCCATACAAGGCATTCATTTCATCCTCCATTGCTTGCTGCCACACAGGAGAGGAAGAAGCTGATTTGAAGGATACTGGTTCAATTTGAGCAAGATCAACCTCAGATGATAGAACATGAGTGGAGTGAAGAGCCTTTTGCTTGAAAATACCACTCTTGGACCTAGTCTGCATAGGATGCATATTTACCCCAGAGATGGGTAACACCACTTCCAAGCATTGAGGATGAAAGTCATCATCAGTGATGCTACTAGGATGAGCAAGTGAAGAGGCTTCCAAGAAGTCAGGGGCAGTGTCAGTCGACGTTTGATCAGAAGGTGATCCATTTGTGACATCATTTTGAGCAGGTTCAGGTGAATGCTGATCAATGTCAAGCTCATGACTAGAACATTCAGGGAAAAAGGAGGACTGAGTAACAGGAGACTGTGTAAATGTTGAAGGTATGGAGGAAGGAGGAGACATGTTATCTGAGACGTCTAAGACAGAAGAAGCAGATGAAGGACACTGAGATTTAAGGAGCAAAGAAGAAAAAGGAAACTGAAGCTCATCAAACAACACATGTCTAGACACAAAGGTTTTTTTAAACACTGGATCATGACAGATGAAACCTTTGTATTTTTCTGCATACCCTAAGAAAACACACTTTTTTGTTTTAGGTTGAAGTTTAGTAGAGTTATAAGGTTTTAATAGTGGAAAGCAAGCACATCCAAAAACTTTTAAATGAGTAAGAACTGGAAGTTTGGAAAATAAGGATTCAAAAGGAGATTTCATTTTCAACAGAACACATGGCATTCTATTTATAAGGTAGGTTGAAGTAGCACAAGCATAGAACCAAAAATGAGCTGGTAAGGAGGCTGTTTGAAGAATGGTGATTGTTGTCTCAAGGATGTGTCTGTGCTTTCTTTCTGCTAGACCATTTTGTTCAGGTGTATAGGGGCAAGATCTGTGATGAGCAATTCCTTTGAGAGCCAAAAAGGTCTGAAATTTTTGACTAATATACTCACCACCTCCATCACTTTGAAGAATTTTGATTGAAACAGAAAATTGGTTTAGAATGTAAGTATGAAAAAGAACAAAGATGGAAAGAACCTCAGATTTATTTTTCATTGGAAAAATCCAAGTATATCGTGTACATTCATCTACAAAATTGACATAGTATCTAAACCCTTCACCAGAGATAATAGGTGAAGGACCCCATACATCAGAATGAAGTACTGCAAAAGGAGTAAGAGATTTGGAACTAGAGACAGGAAAAGACTGTTTTGACAATTTTCCTTCTAGACAAGATTCACAAATAGCAGGAGTTGAATCTTTAGAAACAGAAATGCTAGCCTTGTGTAATGCAGCAGACACAATCTGGTTTGAAGGATGTCCTAATCTTCTGTGCCACAGTTGAGTATGAGTGAGTTTTCCAAGAAGAGCAAGAGGGGATGAATTCTGAGGAACATTAAAAGCTTTATTTGAAGAAAAACTGAAAGGAAGAGGATACAAGCCATTCTTACTCAGTCCTTGGAAGAGTGTGACACCTGTGGTTCTATCATGAATTAGAAAAGAAGACTCAGTACAAGAGAAGGAACAATGGTTATCTCTGCACAACTTATTGACAGATAACATGTGTGTTGAGATATGAGGAACATGAAGAACTTCATTTAAAAGAAAACAGTGAGGTGTGGGATTAGTAGTTTCAAGAAAAGAATGACCAGCATGAGCTATTTTCAAACCTGAACCACTTGCTGTAGTAATGATGTCTTCAGAGGAGGAAGGATTTGGCCTTTGAACTTGAGATAACTCAGAAGTCATATGAGCTGTGGCTCCAGTGTCTGCAATCCAGTACTCTTGCTGCTGAGCAGGATGTGTTATCTGTGTATTCATAGCAGTTAGATTGGCTGGAGGAGAGGATCCTTGATAAGAATAGTTCTCCCTGTGATAACAGTTCATGGCTGAGTGACCAGGTTTCCAGCATATCTGGCAAGGCTCACTGATTGGTGATGGTTGATTCAGATGTCGATGATAACAATCTGCAGCTATATGTCCCTTCTTTTCACAAATTTGACAGATTTGTGGTGGCTGATAATAGTTCTGAGTTGATGCACTAGGAACACCAGGTGCTGAGGAGTAACTAGAACCTCCCTTATTTCCATTATTCCAAAATTTTGAATTATTGTTCCCACCATTGCCATTATTTCCATAGTTGGGATACCACTTACCTTTGTTCTTGCCTTTGCTGACATTGCCTCTGTACCCATTATTGAAGTTGTTGGTAGACCATCCACTGTTTTGGCCATAACCTCCAATGTAACCAAACTTCTGAAAATTATCAGACAACTGCTGAACATTGTGAGAGGTATTACTTGGTTTCACAGTGTTAGACATGTTATTGAAAGTAGGTGCACCAGATGAGTTTGTGACTTCATGATCAGACCTTGACTGAGTACCATCATTAGTAGCTGAAAAAGCAGAAAGGAAAGATGGATGCTCAGAGGATTGATCGATGATTGTTTCTTCAGCCAAAAGTTGAGACCTGAAATCCTTGAGACTGATAGAATTCTCTCTTCCACGAATGACACATCGAAAGGTATTATATTCAGTAGGCAGACCTCTTAATGCAAGAATAACAACATCCTCATCTTCAAAACGGACATTACATGATTCCAAGAGATCTCTAGCAACCTTAATTCTTTGTAAGTATTGAGTCATATTTTCTGAGCCTTTCTTAACATTTTGAAGATCAGTTTTCATCTGAAAGATAGAGGCTTTAGTAGAAGAGGCAAACCTGTCTCTCAGGTTGGTCCACATATCTTGAGCACTTTTGCAACCAATAACACAGGAAATGGCAGATGTGGAGAGAGTTGAAGTAATGAGTTGCATCAGTGCTTGATCGTGCATCCTCCATATGAGGTAAGCATCAGAGGGTGGATCCTCAGGACCCAATTCAGAGATAGAGCGAGGAGGACATTTCTTTGTGCCATTGACAAACTCAAAAATGCCATTTGCATTGAGAAGAAGTTCCATCTGGAAGTTCCAGGTGATGAAGTTGTGATCATCAAGTTTGACAGTGATTGCATTTCCGATTGTTGGAATAAGAGAGGCAATCGGTGATTGCAAGATTTGAAGTTGAGCAGCTGTAACCATGGTGAGTTATACGGCAGGAACCACTTTCTTTTGAGAGGTTCTGAGAAGGAATTATGAAGAAGGAGTAGAAACAACTTTCTTTTGAGAAGTTCTTGGTAGGAATTGTGAAGAAGAAGCAGAAACCACTTTCTTTTGAGAGGTTCTGTGGAGATTTGCAGCGGAAGCAAAGGTAGAGGATCGATCACTCATAAATGGGGTCAACCATATATCATGAGGCAAGCTCTGATACCATGTTAGACAGCAGATTTTAACAAGGAAGGTCTTAGTTATTCTGTAAGAATGGAGGAGATGAACTAGAAAATCTTTTATTGCTTATTAACCTGCACATATTACAGCATTTAGCTATTTATAGCTTTGTAGTTGATTACTTAGAGATCAAGTAAGTCTCTTAACTAATATAACAACTTTCTAACTGTTCTAACAGCATTTCATAGCTGTCCTAACTTCCCTAACAAACTCATAGCTGTCCTCCATCTATAATACAGCTAAGACATAGCTGTTTATGGATAGCAGGGAGGCATACCACCTAGGCGCAGCACACCAGCATGGACAGCAGCTAGGCGTAGTATGTCAGCATGAACAGCAGGAGGTGAGGCGCTTCTCAGGCGTAGTGGCGCGACATAGGCGCAGTGCAGGCGCAGTCAGGCGCAGTGCAGGCGCATAGGCGCAGTGCAGGCGCAGTCAGGCGCAGTGCAGGCGCATAGGCGCAGTGCAGGCGCAGTCAGGCGCATAGTCATCTAACAGATTGGATATTAAAGTCATTCCTAATACCCTACACATAAAAAATCAATAAAAAAATAGGTCTCGCATAAGGATTAACCATTTCAAATCCGATTTATTGAGGTACATATATGTATCATTAGTTTTAGAAATTTGAGTTTTTATTTTTAGGAATATATATATACGGAATTCAATTTCTTAAAACAAAGTCTCTATATGCATACATTTGTTGACATCATTATGTTTGTACAAAATGAGCTAACTATATAATTAATTTTTCAAGTAAGGTAATATGTTAATGCAAATTGCCAAATACACATTTGGCCAATGATTGATGATCACGAGGCTAGACACCCTCAAAAAAGGGACCTACATATTCAGGACTCTTGATCATGCCACCACGACTTATGCCGACCACGCTTCGACCTTCGACAAGGTGGACCCACACTTGGACCCAAGAAGGGGAAGCCAAATCACTATAAGGCACATCCTTACAGTCCGGCATAACAGGGTAGGCTTGACCCCGAGCCGAGCTTACATGATGTCGACCCTAATCTCTCGGGCCACCCCGATCGACGAACCCCTTGATAAAGAGCTAGCTGCTAGTAGGTCATCTTTCACTCTCACAGTGCTACTTACTACTTACACCATGTGAGCTGTGAGCTGTGAGCTGTGAGCTGTGTGCTGTGTGCTGTGTGCTGTGTGCTGTGTGCTGTGTGCTGTGTGCTGTGAGTTGTGACCGACAGCAAACACACTCTGTCTCTTTCTCTGTCTCTTTCTCTTTCTCTTTCTCTTTCTCTCAGACGTACTTCATTTATGCTGCGGATATCTATAAATGTATGCCCTCCTCTTCCTCCACTTCCATAGTAGAATCTAATTATCCTCAAAGGGAATGAAGGGGAAGGGGAAGGGGAAGGGTGGCCTGCCAACTGCCAACCCTTTCAGACGCTCTATCATCGACACGTGGTGGTCGTACATTTGGTAGTCTGAATCTGACCCCCTCCAACTTGCGCTTTTTGCACCTACGCTTCTGCAGGCTGCAGATGACACCAGATCCATCAAATTATGTATACGGAATGCTGCACCATACTCCATCAAATTAGAACCCTAATAATTATTATAAATTTCTATTTTTCCCTCTTCCATATATATATATATATATATATATATATATATATATATTCTCTATAAGTAAGCTAATAAATTCATATATCATGGAGTGAATTAAAGAGTGATCAATCATATCGATCACATGGAAGTTAAAACCTGCTGCATGCAATGACTTTGAAAACCGATCTCTCTCATTCATTTAATTATCAACTAAAATATACATGCAATACCTTAATTACTACGTACTCTATTCCCACTCACATTATATATATGGACATTTTGGGGATTATATATATATATCCTTAATTTATCTTCTCGATTTTTGCTTCCAGCTTCATAATGTGTATAATCCATTCATATTGCGTCACGTACATCATGACCTTCTTTTCTCATCCATGCCGCATTCGGGTAGAGTTACGTACCAATGTTTAATTTCTACATATATATATATATTGTAATCAGTGGTCTAAAGAGAGCATTTTAAATTTCTAGAATTTTGAAGTTTTATATATATCATTTTCCTTCTTAGTTTATGTGATCTTTTACATTGGAGTTTGAAAATTAACTCATACACTTTATTGGTTGGAAAAGTATATATTATGTATTACTAGCTGGAAAAAATATACATCGATCTATACACTTCAAATGAAAATTTTGCTGTTTTTTTGTTTATTATAAAAAAAAAAAAAACTCTAAATATATTATGATTCTAGTATGTTAATTACACCACAATTTGATTCTAAATGTAAATCAAAGACTTCCAAATGCAACAATTATGTGCACACGTGCATATACACCTAAGTAAATTAGGCACACTAGTCGATGGAACATTTGGGGTACTTGGTATCCAATGGGTGAACAAAACCTTTGTTTAACTACATAATTAATTGTCTATGTCCAATATTTATGACTACCTCTATCTTTGACTTCAAAGTAAGTGCTATATTGGATCCAAATCCTTCTCTTAAAAGGTTTATAGATGACTACAATTATTGGTTTAATGATTCTTTGACTTTATGTCTATTGGCATATATTGATATTTTTATTTATTTTTATTCTTTATCACATGACGAAAGTTGAGGTTTCACTTTATTAATGACAATTAAAAAGGTAATCTAATTTTTTATACGTCCTTGTAAGGTTGTGATACTTTTGAATTTAGAACTTTTGTTCCTTCACATATATTCGCATAGCCTCATTTTCAATTTTCAATCATAACACGTGGGCAACTCATATGGATAATATAGAGCATGTGTGTGGCTATTTGGCCTCACACGTGGGACCTATGACGAATTTTCAATCCCAACACGTTGGCAACTCATATGAGTGAAGTGGAGCATGCATGTGTGGCCGTTTGTCTCATACGTGGGATATAACATGCTCTAATACCATGAAGGAAGTTAATGTTCTATTCAAAAACCAATTGACAACGAGGAGTAACTCAACTCTTTATAAGCCATTACATATTAAGTTGTGCGATGTTCTTGCCAATACTGACCTCGACGATGTAATCGAGTAGTACACCATGGTTGGCTAGAAATGCAATTCTCCTCACCGAACCAATTGTGTGGGTAGAAGATGGTCCTCCATGGCTTAATGATTTTGTAACTATTGATTTGCTTCAAAGTGATCTTATTATTTTTTGCGTGCTATTCTTTTTCTTTAGTTGAAATTACTAACAGGATTTTAACGAAATCACATTTATACATTCCAATGTACTTTTAATTTCATGAGTGAAAGTCTCCTATATACATATATTAAATTTCATAGCTAGATTTCATATATATATATATATATATATATATATATAAATATAAAAGATGCAACGAAAGAATAGAATATAAACTCTCTAATTTGAAAAGTCGTATAAACTTCCTACTAGGTCTATATACATAACAATTATAGCTAGACTTCATATAATAGAGTTGTCAAAAAATCTTTGTTTAGGAAGTGTTGACTTTTACGCCCCAAGCGTGTGACCGACATTTCAAAAATGTGTTTTCTTTTTTCAAACACTAAAGAGAAGCTGCCAGCGTGAATGATGGCACTTCCTCCTCTCGTATAGTCATACGCGGATTATACCCATATAATATTTTCGGAACAATATTTGTATCCAACAATCTTGGTGATGTCTCTTTGTATCACGTATCATTTCAATTTATAGAATTATTTTATACATATATTATAATTTGAATTAATAATTATTTAAATCATTATTTCAAGATTATTTCTGTAAAAAATTAATAAGATTAGAAGTCGTTTAGTCATTCATATGTATAAAATAAATAAATAATTTTAGTAAAAATTAAAATACTCATGGCGAACCGTCCATTTAGTTGATTCATATCAATAACTAGATGATCTCAAATTTTCTTTGATTTTTGGCGTAAATGATTTTGAAAGGGAGATGATTTTGGTGCTCAACAAATTACTTGATGCACGTACTCTACTTTTTTACTTTAATGTTTTCTTATTTTTTCATGAATCAAGCTTCCAAATTACCCCTATTCCTTTTGAATTTAATATATTTTATTTTTATCTCTTTTGTTTATATAAAACATTTAGACTTTTTTTTTTCTCGAAAAACCCTACTCTCCCGCTTTCTATTTTCACAATTATAAGTACTATGCTTTTGTCATTAAAGTATAATGGTAGTCCTATGCGGCTTGAATTTTTTTGTACTTTGTTAGAAGAATGCTTGAATTATATGGACATCTTACTGCATATGTATATGATAAAAAATATTTGCTACAATATGATAGAAAGACGCATAGGTGGTAGTAAATATTAAAAAAAATAAGAGATAAGGGGCAAGTTTGGAAGCTTGATTCATAAAAAAAATAAAAAAAATATTAAAATAAAAAAGTGGAATGCATCAAGTAATTTTTGGAGTACTAAAATCAGCTCCCTTTTGAAATGATGGTTTAGAAGGGTTTCAATTAAGAAATAAGTCAAACGATAATTAGAGAAATCGAAATGGTGGTACGAGTAGAAACCACCAAAGGGAAGATGCAAGAATTATCCTTATTTTCGTTGGCATGGAGAGGTAATATCCCAGTTCCCAATAGATAATTTTAGATTGGAAAATATATACTAAGAAGACTAATCTTCTTGCGAGATTAGATGATAAATATATATAGCAGCTCAAATATGAAATATGCATGTGGTATATAAATTTTTTTATTATTATTAATTTGTATATATAATTAAATTAATAAATTAATTTCATTGAATGTTGATTATATCCATCACCGGCCAGCCATATATTTGTTTAAATTTCCAACTTATTCCCCGTTATATATTTTCCCAACATATTAATTAGTTGAGCATGCATCCAATTTCATTTCATGAGTTGGCACAAATGAATCATGTATTATTGTCTTAAAAGTACATGACTTAGCAGCTACCTAGCTAGGTATATATGTCTCATAAATAGAAAAGTACATTGGGCTCTTGTGATGAGTAGCAAGCTTAAAGCATAAATAAGCATGATGTAGAAGTAGCCGAGGCCATATAATATATGTGTATGAGTGAATAACAGAAGCTAGCTAGTAGAATTTTACAAACAGTGTAGAGAGAATAAAGTAATTAAGAACAGGCGCCGGAATAATGCAAGACACCAGAACCGAATCATACTTTGTTTTCATGAACTATGATCCTCAATACGACCTCCTTCGAGCCAATCGGTAAGTATATATACATATATTGATTTCACTTTGCTAGCTATGTATGTATAGTAATATATATATATATATATTTATTTATATATTGTTGTGTATATTAGAACAAAGAGAGGGACAAATGAGCTTGATTTGTATCTGAGCCGGAAGCATGACCAGTTGCTGGCAAGAACTCTTGAGCCTGGAAGTTACAAGAAGACATTGTCTCTGGTTATTGTGGATGGCTTTTCTGTGGAAATTACTAATGACCAGGTAATGCGGCCTGCCTCCATTGTTGATCATTTTTTGAAAAAGAAGCAATATAATATTGAAAGAATTAGCTACAATTTGTTTCATTGCTTTGTTTTTCAGGCGAATGTACTTAGATCTGCAAAAGAAGTGAGACTAGTGGAGAAAAACCAAGAGCTTGCTTAATATTATTGTAGCAGATCGAAAGGGAGAAGAGTCTTATGGCTGTAAGTTCATTTGGGTGTGATTAGTTACGATAAGACCTAGGTTTGCCAAAAAATTATGATAAAATCTAGGAAGATTTGTATCAGAAAGTCGACCAATTTATGGATGCTATTATAATAATATCATCACCTTTGTGATTCTGGCTCCTCAATCTCTCTTCCATCTTGGATTGACCGAGTTCAACTTTTTCCTATATCATCAATTTATCTGTCGACTTTTTATGA
Organism: Oemleria cerasiformis; assembly: GCA_037349345.1. Taxonomy (NCBI): domain Eukaryota; kingdom Viridiplantae; phylum Streptophyta; class Magnoliopsida; order Rosales; family Rosaceae; genus Oemleria; species Oemleria cerasiformis. The sequence continues at coordinate 3,283,359 of JAZGTL010000018.1, forward strand.
TTCATTTTCTTGATGTTAATTTTTTGGTAAAAGGTAATTATTACATAATGTTGATTTTTTTAATTAATGTTGAACAATAAAATAATTAAGATCTCGATCGGATTCATTGGTTTCTGGCTTTTCATCCCGTGATCGATGGATGATAGATGCCTTTTGACATACAGAAAAGTTTTAAATGGCTGGGAGTCCATCATTTTAATTATGCTACTAGCTAAATCACTATCAACATATTATATACAAAATCATCGATTAGGACAAAAAAAAGAGGAAATGTTACTTGACCTAAATGCGATAAATCATGTTTCTTGTGTTCATGTATAGAACTTGGTTACATAATTTGAACTTCTATAGTCTATGTTTTATGTGACATTGTAAGTCAATGAAAATTTACAATAACAACTACAAGGGCATGTTACAATTAAATCTAACTGAGTCCAAGCTAACCTCCGATCCTTGCCGGATCTTATAGAGCGAGAGTAGTCTTACTCAACCGAAGACGCTCCCTGCGCGTTGATTGCCCAACTTTGGGTATTTTCAACGCTCACACTAGAATAAAAATCTTTGGAATAAAAAACAATCGAGCAGGTGCAAGAAAAAAAAAAGGCAGTAGCACTAGGCCTCTATTAGTCAAGCATGGTTCATTGTGGTTCTAAGGAGACAAGCCTATTAGTAAATTTTTAAGATAAAAGTGTGATCGTTCAATTACTCAACTAACAATATCGTACAATAATTAAGATGTATAGAAAACGTGGTTAATTAAAATCTGGATGGGTTGAGTAAGGTGCATAATTAGTACATGGATTAGGCTTTAATTGGCAGCTAGCTAGTAGCTGTTAACAAACAAGCCATAATTGAAATTAAGAAATATGAAGAAGATTCAAAATTCAGGGAATGGTTTGGGGGAAGAAGAAAAGAAAGAAGAGATGACAAGAGAGCTGGGTAGATTCCTGTCCTACAATTTGAGTAGGAAGTGGGCACAGCAGTGACAGTAAGAGTGAGTGACTGGAGGGAGAGGACCGATGAGAAGCCACTTTATCTAGTTAAGGTTATAAAGTTGCAGGGCAGATATGGGCGTACCACTTCCATTATTCAACAATGTTTGAGACACTCTGACATTGTTCATGTGCATCACTACTACTGCTTCTACCACTTCACTCTTCTCTTCACTAGTCCCACTCACTCTTCACATATATATATATATATTCACATGTGCTGCATAATCAGTCTGTGAAACATCTTTCTTATTTTGTCGGATTTTTCAACTGCTGAATATTTTATAATTTAAATAGTTAAACAGATCTAAATTTAACTAATTATAAAAATTCAGTGCACCGAGACATCTAACAACGTAATTAATGCAGACTTTGGTTAAAGTTCAACTATACATACTGATTAGGAATAATTCACATCCAAATACACTCTGTACAAAAAGATTCCATTTCCATGTATATAATGAAGTTGCATGGAGCAAGGACCAGTCTATTCATGAGGCCACATTAGGAAGCGGGGAACCTGCATGTATAATGAAACGACAATCACCCATGCCCCCACCCTCTCTTGGAGTCATCTACTTCTTTGAAAACAACAAATTACGGTGTAGGCGCAGTAGAATTTCGTGACACGATATATTACAAATTCACACAAATTTTTGCACATTATTAATTACCAAGTTTTATGCTCAACGTCTCGAGTTTAGGGCTTAGATATTAAGGATTGCATACATACATGCGTTATGAATAAGTGTACAGCCTATATATCTTTTAATATATGAACATGTAGACATGAAAATAGTAATCATCCATCACTCACCTTTCCAAGAAGAAATTGCCTTACAATAATCAAGACAATTTTTGTTCACTCTCCCTAACGACTTCCAACTTGCCATGTATCGTAGGCATGTTGGAAGCCCTTGAGGGAGAGTGAGCAATGAAAATGTCTTGGGGGTGTATGTCCGTTGATTGATGATATCTACAAAGCCACACTATCACTCCGGGGACACAAATTAAGGCAAAAGCTTGGTCATTCCCCCCCCACGAGCTTCCTAGCCCAAAGTATACCAAGTGTCCCTTCAAACTATAAGGGCGGTCGACCTTAAGCTGAGAAGCCCTTGAGGGAGAGTGAGCAATCCATGCCTTGTTAAGTTCTGTTCCTTGAAGAGAGGATTGGCTTAGAATGGTTGTATTCGTTGAAGAAAGAATTGGCTTAGAAGCCCTTTTATAGATTTTTAGGCCGCAAAAAAGTACAAAAAGTTAAATTGTGTGGTGAAAATCAAATATTAGTTTGTGTCACTTGGTCACTAGTCCATATTTATGGGGTCTACATACCTTGGCAGTTGGCACTTGAACTCAAGTGGAACAATCAGATCCTCTTGCTTTCCCAAAGAGAAATATTTTAGTATTTCATATGTTATTATTTTACGTGTTATAATAAAAAATATAAAATATTTAATATATGTACGTCGACTTATTACTTTTAAATGTAATAATAAATAATAAATATAAATATTTAAACTATAATATAAGTGAAATAATAATACTACACATACACAAAGATGAAGATGCTCTTAATCTAATTAAAAATAACCTTAATAATTCCTAAATTAATTCCAATATCTTAGTAGTAAAAAATAAGCAGCTAGTGACCAGCAATCCACCAATATTCCAAGGTGGGTTTCCCCAAAAACTGTAACGTACTTGATCAACTATAAGGAAAAAAGGGGGTTGCCTTAACCTTTTATGAAGGAAGTTTGACAAGGCAATTAGGGTTAATTTTCAACAAAAGAATCGATTAAAGCAGGTAGCACGTACACATGCAGGCTTTTAGAGTTTTAGGCATCTCAAACCTTATCTTTGATGTTAATATGTATATAGATCGAGGGCAATGCAGATATAAATGAATTATTCAATTCCTGTTTGACATTCCTCCTCTACCACCTTCGATACTATAATCTTTAGCTTTTGCTTTGTAGATCTATATGTCTCCACAGCCAATGGCATATCGATCTCAAATTCTCTCTTGCATGTGCCAAAGCTATGTGAGGTACGTAGCTTGGATGCTTCATCAACCGTCACATATATATGTCATTGATGTAACGAAAGGGCAACCCTACCCAAACTCTCTAGAGTTCGAAAGGAGAAATTACTTACTATGCACCTGATCATATAGATGCATGTGTTCATTCTCTATATGATTGATTTTCGAATTTTGGCTATGCAAATGTGATAATTAGAATCGTTGATTTCTTAAAATATATATCATGTAAATTAATTAAGATCATTTCTGCAAAAAAAAATCAACAAATTAGAGATTGTTTGACAGTCTGTATGTATCAAAACAATATATCCACTATTTTAGTAATAGTTAATTTGCTTATGGTGACCAAATCATCACTAATTTGTTTGATCAATTTTTACAAATTTGCATACGTGTTATTAAGAATGTAAATAAACTCAATAAACTTATATCTTATATGACTCAAATTTGGCTCATCTAAGGTTGTCTCGTAATAAAATCAAGTCAAGTTCAAGCTCGATCTCTTTACAAATTCACAAGCCAAATTGAAGTTTTGGATGCTTGACTCATAAAATATGTGTGTGCTAGATCGATGTTCCTACAATTTTATTGTGAGATTGTTGAGTCATATTCAGCCACTATGGTACCATTTATAACTAGTAACATTAGTCAGTTTCACTCGTTGGGAACTCTTATATCAAACTGCAAGAATTTTTTGGATTAGTTTAATAAAGTCGAGATCAACTATATTTACAGAAAAAATAATCGAGTTGCAGATAATCTTATTAAACACAACTTGCAGTGGAACTATAAGATGTTGCTAGATTGACTCTCTCCTAAATTTTCCGATGTGAGCAGTTGTAGATGATATAGCTGGACTCAGTTTTGATCGAATTCATGATTACCAGTTTAGGAAGATGAGAAATGAGGTTCAAGAAGGAAGAGAGAAACTAAACGTGAAGGAAGAAGGTGTTTAAGAATGAGCTAAGAAAACTCCGAATTTTATTGATTCCATTTACTTACTTGAGTACATCTTACATCTCTCACTCTTTATACACTATATATTACACAAGCCTAACAACCCTAACTGTGTTTTAACAGCTAGCTATTGACAGCTTGTATTGACAGCTACTCTAACCTACTAATAACAATCTCCTAGTTATAGCTGTGATGCACACATAACCAATTACTTGTTAAGAATACTAACTAACAGTTAACAACTCTAACCATCTCTAACATCCGCCCTCAATCTGATGCGAGAAGGACGAAACAATAGATTGTCGCGAAAGTACTCAAACTAAGGAGTATGCAGCCCGTGGGTAAGGACATCAGCGAGCTGATCAGCAGACGGAACATGGGCCAACTGAAGAGAACACGCTCCCGAATAAAATGAACATCGATCTCAACATGCTTAGTGCGACCATGAAAGACCGGGTTGTACGCCATCTGAATTGCGGAAATGCTGTCACACCAAATGAGGGGAATGCGGGGAAGAGGAACGAGGAGATCAGTAAGTAAATAAGAGATCCATAAGAGCTCACATGCAGTATTAGCCAAGGACCGATACTCAGCCTCAGCAGAAGACCGAGAGACAGTAGGCTGTTTCTTCGCACCCCAGGAGATGGGATTACGACCAAGAAAAATAATGTGACCCGAAGTGGACCGCCGAGTGTTGGGGTCACCACCCCAATTAGCATCCGAAAAGGCCTGAAGACGCAGAGAGGACAAGACGTAGTGAAGACCAAGGTCCTGAGTACCCCGGATGTAACGAAGAATTCGCTTGATAGCAACCATGTGAACGTCAGTGGGAGCATGCATAAATTGGCACACTGTGTTAACAACAAAGACAATATTAGGACGCGTGAAAGTCAAGTATTGAAGGGCGCCCATAACACTGCGATATAAGGAAGGATCGGACAACAAGACCCCATCAGTAAGAAGCAACTTGGAGTCAGGAACAAGAGGAGTAGACACCGAACTGTAAGTGGACATGCCAACTTTAGAAAAAAGATCGGAGACGTACTTAGATTGAGTAACAAAAATACTGGCATCATCGTAGCTAATTTGAAGGCCATGAAAGTAGGATAAAGGACCAAGATCCTTCATATCAAACACAGTCCCGAGAGCAGTAATGAGAGTTCTAATAGCTGGAGGACTATTGCCAGTGACAATTATATCATCAACATAAAGTAAAACAAAGATGATAGTAGGCCCTCGATGAAGAACAAACAAAGCCGAGTCAGAAGCAGACTGGAGGAACCCCAACGTCAACATGTGGGAAGTAAAACGAGCATTCCAGGCATGGGGAGCCTGCTTTAAGCCATAAAGCGACTTCTCCAGTTTACACACAAGATGAGGAGAAGTAGAGCTGACAAAACCAGGGGGTTGGTCCATATAGACTTCATCAGTTAACTGACCATGAAGAAAAGCATTCTTAACATCAAGTTGGCGTAATGGCCAATGGAACTGCGCAGCAAGAGCCAAAACCAGGCTCACCGTTGTATGTTTTACCACAGGACTAAAAGTCTCCTCATAGTCGATACCAACCTCTTGAAGGTAGCGCTTAGCCACTAACCGAGCCTTATGGCGAGATATAAAACCATCCGCATAGTGTTTGAGTTTAAAGACCCACTTACACCCAATTACACCACGATGACGGGGTAGAGGAACCAAACGCCAAGTATGCTGATGGTGAAGAGCATCAAACTCCTCCTGCATTGCTTGATGCCATTCAGGCACTGCCAAGGCTTGCTTGTAAGTGATAGGTTCAACCAAAGAGCTGCCAAGGGAGGAGGCACCATGGAGAGCAAGAAAGCCCTTCCTGCTAGGTTTAAAGACCCCATTCTTAGACCTGGTGACCATAGGATGAATGGAGGAGGACACTGGTTGAGAGGAAGGAAAGGAGATATCAACCACAAGTTGAAGTGGGGGTGCACTGACTGTCGTAGCAGAGGTGGAAGTGTCAGAGGACGGTACATGCCGGTCTGAATCTGTAAAAGGAGCCACTGAGGATACTGGAACGTCAATAGACAGTCTGGTAGGGCTGGAAGGTACCGGCGGAATAGGAGCCAGACTTGGGGATAAAAGAGAAGAATCCCTATGGAAAGCAGGAGGAGCACTAGATAATGGAGTACAACTAGGGATAGGTACATTGCCAGGAACATGAAAACAACCGTCATTGGGAACAAGAGACTCTGTGGACATAGGACCAGAAGCAAGATGCAAAAGGAAATTGTGTTTCATCAAAAATAACATGTCGGGAAATGTAAGTTTTTTTAGAAGGAATATGATAGCACAAGAAACCCTTATAATCAAGTGTATATCCCACAAATACACATTGGACAGTTCGAGGATCAAGTTTATGTTTAGTATATGGGCATAGGTAAGGGTAGCAGGCACAACCAAAAACACGAAGAGAAGCCAAAGATGGATAGTGAGTAAAAAAACAGAAATAGGGTGACTGCATTTGAAGAGTAGAAGTGGGCATTCTGTTAATAAGGTAGTTGGATGTGGAACAGGCATGGAACCAGAAGGAGTTGGGCATGGATGCCGTGGTTAACAAAGTGATGGTAGTTTCAATAAGATGACGATGTTTCCTTTCTGCTAGCCCGTTCTGCTGAGGAGTATAAGGACAAGATTTCTGGTGTTGAATGCCTTTGGAAGCAAGAAAGTCAGACATAGCAGTACTAATAAACTCTACCCCACCACCCCAACCCCACCCCCCCCCCCCCCCCCCCCCCCCCCCCCCCCCCTCAATCACTCTGAAAGATCTTAATAGGAAGAGAGGATAGATCCAAGTATACCGAGTACAATCATCAATGAAAATGACATAAAACTGATAACCTAGGGTGGAAGTACAAGGACTAGGACCCCAAACATCAGAATGGATATGATGAAATGGCACAGATGCCCTAAGAGATGGAAGAGGAAAAAGAAGTCTTGAAGCTTTGCCTTGTAGACAAGAGACACATATATGAGGAGAGAAGTCTGAAGAGTGGGGAAGCCGAGCCTAAGTCAGCATTTTAGCAAGAATAGCATTGGTGGGATGACCAAGCCGCTGATGCCAGAGGGAGGACTAAATTCTCTGGCCTAAGCAACCAGCACCCTGAGAAGCAAGAGAAGGAATAGAATGCAGGCTCAATGGAATAGGATATAACCCATAAACACTAGGAGTTTGGTACAACACTTTCCCCTTGTTGTCCTGTATTTGGAGGGAAAATGCATCAAAGAGCATTTTACAAGCATTACTCAGGCAGAACTTATGCACAAAGAGAAGGTTATGCACTAAATGAGGAACATGACAGACCTCAGACAAGCTAAACACATGACCAGACACAAGAAATGTACCAGACCCAACTCTAGTGATTGGAAGAACAACCCCATTACCTACTGAAATACTTGAATTTGGTGGAGGAGAAGGATGAGCATTATGAAGATGAGAATCATCAGAGGTCATATGATGAGTTGCTCCTGTGTCAGCTAACCAAAAGTTAGGATCTGAGAGCTCAAAGGCAGAAGCAGCTGAGTACGTTTGAGGCTGTGTGTCAGCTAACCAGAAGTTAGGATCCGAGAACTCAAAGTTAGAAGTAGCGGAGTAAGCCTGAGGCTGAGCAAAAGGTGCCCTTTGAGAGCATGCCAGAGCCTTATGACCAGGTAGTCTGCATAATTGACAAATATAGGACTGAACGTGAGGTGTAGGACATGGAGGAGCCCCAAGGATCCATGGTCCATAACTAGCAGCACCAGGAGACGGGCCACCATAGCCTCGATTGTAACCTGTAATGGAGTTAGAGTTATAGCTGCCATGGCCTTGATTGTAACCCGGATTGTAGTTGGGATTATAGCCTCCATAACCGTGACCTTGGTATCCTTGGGAAGAACCATTATAGTTGTTGTTGTACTGGTTATTATACCGACCTCGGTTGTAGTTGTTCCTGCCACGATAGCTGTTAAACCTACCTCTTCCACGATTGTTTCGACCATACCAATTAGAATCTTGATAGTTATTTCTTCCATGCCAGTTAGAATTAGGAGACAAGTTGGAGCCTTGCCACTGTGATGGCTGAGTTGACACAGCAGCAGACGACTGTGGTTGAGGCTCACTTGTTGCCTTGTTTGCAACCATTGTAGTGAGAATAGAGGATTGAGTGTGCAGTTGTGACATAGCCTTAGAGAGATCAGCTTCTTCAGCAAGAAGAAGAGTTCGGAGCTAAGACAAGGTGACCGGTACAGGTCGTGTGCGAATATGAGATTTGAAAGCATGATAGTCAGTAGACAATCCATTCAATGTGAGCATAATCACGTCTTTATCTATGACCACAAGTCCAACATTGGCCAAACGTTGTCTTGCCGATCTGATCTTAGTTAGGAACACCTCAATAGAATCTGACCCCTTCTGTATAGTTTGAAGGTTGGTTTTCAGTTGCATAAGGCTGGCCTCAGACATAGAGGAAAACCAATCTTGTAGGGTGAGCCATGCATCTCTTGAGGTTTCACATGACATGATCTCAGTAAAGGCTTCCTCGGATATAGTAGCAATCAGCACATTTAACAATGCAACATCATTATCGATCCATTTCTGAAAACCTTCATCAATCGGACTAGGACACGGACATGTGCCATCTAGATGACGAAACAAATGAAAACCTTTTAACAGCCTATGAATCTTAACACTCCATGAGACGTAATTCGTATCATTTAACTTTAGAGAAACAAACTCAGTTGCATGCTTAAGTAAATCCATTGTAGAAAACATGGCTTATACAAAGTAGTGTAATGCAGCTTCACAAAATTACACACGAACTAGTCATGAACATCTCTGAATCGCAAGAAAAGGACTTCAAGGAAATACACAGAGATAAGAACTTATCTTTTAGAGGTTTGAAGGAAGACTGGAGACACACTTCACTGTACTCAACACAGAAGAGCTGAGCTAGAGAACTGAAATTTGAAAGCTGTCTGATCGTCATGAACACCATGATCAACAAGCAGTGAGAGTTTGCGCAGAAGAGAGGTAGAATCACCAGGATCAATAGCTATGAGATTTGCAGCTCAGATACCATGATCGAATTCATGATTACCAGTTTAGGAAGATGAGAAATGAGGTTCAAGAAGGAAGAGAGAAACTAAACGTGAAGAAAGAAGGTGTTTAACAATGAGCTAAGAAAACTCCTGATTTTATTGATTCCATTTACTTACTTGAATACATCTTACATCTCTCACTCTTTATACACTATATATATATATATATATATATATATATATATATTACACAAGCCTAACAACCCTAACTGTGTTTTAACAGCTAGCTATTGACAACTTGTATTGACAGCTACTCTAACCTACTAATAACAATCTCCTAATTACAGTTGTGATGCACACATAACCAATTACTTGTTAAGAATACTAACTAACAGTTAACAACTCTAACCATCTCGAACAAGTTTGCCAAGATCGCTTCTCGTGTTACATATTTTACTTAATATATGCTTGTTAATTTGTTTTTTTTTTTTTGAGCCTTAGGCCCCCTTGTTTACCCCTAAAAAAGGAATAATAAAGCATTTTCCATGTGAAAAACAAGCAGCGTTCTATATATAGTATAACAGAAATCAATAAGTCGTAAGTAAAATTATTTTGTTACACGTTGAATGATGAGCTTGAAATAATTCAACCTAAAAAGATAATAGTTACAGTCCAATAATATTATGTTCCACTGGACGCGTAGTATGTAGTTTAAGATAAATAATTTTATTTTATGAGATACCATCAACATATATATATTCTTCCATACACAAGTGATGATATGTTACAAAAAGATGAAATTTTTATTTTGGTCATACTAATTTGATCAGTTTGTAGCTTGCCCATATCCGCCTAATTCATTCATTCGTTGGCCGACTATTATTGAAGATTGAACCATGCACGACGTACTGTGAGATATATATATATATATATATATATATATATATATATATATATATATATATATATATATATATGTGTGTATCTTCATCTTGCAATTCCATCAAATTTGCAGCATGCAAAAAAGGGAATATTAGTCAGCAAATGAAAAAGGACATACGATACGACGAGCTAGACCTAAACATATTTTTTGATGCGCATATGGTGTATGCATATTATAAATTAATAAGTGCATATTATGTGTGTGAGCAATGGAGCATGCATGCATATGCATACAATTAACCAGATATATATATTATTCATATTTATAATCATTTTGCACATAATTTACATTTCTTTCAGGCTATTTAAATTATTACCTTATTCTTCAAATTCTTGAGATAATTCGTTCCCATACTCTGGACTCAATTGACATTTGGAATCATTCACACTAGTAACTGCTTCCGTCCCCTTTTGGTATCAAAGCCATAAGAGTTGAGATCTTATTTCTGTCTAGTTAACTCATCCGCCCAAGTGGCTGGTTATCTCTGTCTATCTTAATTCTGCTAGTATCGTTTATTTTGTTTATTCATATTGACCTCATAATCTATTGTTCTATCTTTTCTCCAAACAGTAGGTCCGGGCCCAAACAATAAGTCCCAGGGAGAGGCATGAGCGGGTGGTGCATGAGCGGAGATGAGTGAACAGCAGTAGGTTCTAAGGTAATTATGAATTTAATAGATAAGCGCTGTTAGTTTAATTAAGGTATTTAGGATACCTGAAACTTTGGAAATATGAGTCGTCTATTCAGATCTAATTCTTCAACTAGCTCTAGATCTAGTATGTCCAATTTAACGAAAATTCCAGATATAGTCAATGAAGAACAAGTAACTTATGATGCTAGTGAAGAAGTAAACTTCCATGACTGGAATATACCCAAAATTCCAACCAGTGAAATTTATAAGAAAAAATGGTCAATTTCCTCATTTAAAAGTGAACATCATGTTAAGACAGTAGAACAAGTTTATGCTTTAAGTAAAGAACATGAAACTTGTCAATTGTTTAATGCTGAGTCCTTACGAAAACACAGAAAATATGGTCATAACTTCTTACATATCGGCGTAGTCCAAGTCGCAGTTAAACCCCTAACAAGATTAGGTCTTAATGCTTCAGTATTATGTCTCCGAGATGCAAGATTCACTAATTTTGGTGATAGCACTCTTGGAATGATTGAGTCAAGCTTGTGTAATGGACCAATCCACTTTGATTGTTATCCAGATTTCACAATAAGTCTCTCTGATCCCCATGTCTTAAAAGCTTTAACATTAAATATTAAAACCTCAGGATATCATATACTTGAAGGTAGTCAACCCTTAGCCTTAATATTCCGAATTTATTACAAAACCACAGGCACAAACATGAATTTCCAAGCTCTTAATAAAAGCCCAAAAGATCAAACCTTGCTAATACAAAGTAACCAAGGAAACTCAAGAATTCGAGTCCCCCAGACAATTAGTTGGTCGGATGTCAATCTCCCATCTGAATGGTCATTAGTCAATGAAAGTCAGCCGCTTAATATACAACGAAACTTCACAAATGTTGATGATATTCAACAATACTTAGATGGTACAGTAAAAATAAAATTCGATAGTCAAAGACCCAGGTCGAGTGTCCAACTTAGAGACATCGAAGATACTTCATCTTCTGCAAAAGTTGACCCTTCCAAGCATTCTTTTGCTGGGTCTGCTTCTACCATGACTGAGTCCATAAGAGATCATGACATCAACCAAGAATTAAAAACTTAAAGTTAAAAGGTGTCCAAACTAAGTCTCAAGTTAGCTACGGTACTTATAAAGAACCAACTTCACCAACCCAGTCAAACTTTGAGGTCCATTCTCAATTGTTAATAGTGACGAAACCATTTCAAATTAATTGGAGAATCCTAAATCAGGATATGGAGTCAATTAACAATATTGAACGAAGAAATGTTTTCCGACAAAGATTTAATTCACAAGAAAAAGAAAATATATTCAACATTGGGAAAATTTCATGAAACAAATTCAAACTACTATATTTTTCCTCGATTTTATTGATAACCATTACCGAGAAGTTAATAACTTAAACGTCATTACCTAAGAACATTGGATTAAGCAAGATTCAACCCAAGTAACGTCCAACCATCCTCCTCCTGAAACAATCATACTTAATGTCAATCAAGCCAAAGTTGTCGCATCACCGTTTAAAGTTGCCACACAGGAAACATGTCAAGATTTTAAGAAATTAATCGAACAAAACAACTATACAAATCAAAGTCTCATCACCCTAGGAAAACAGTTGGATAAAATTGAAACAAAAATTGATAAATCAGTAATTGAAGAAAAAAACCCTAAACCCAAGCAAGAATCACCTTTACTAGCATTCTCTGGCAGTAAAAAAGGATTACCATCCAAACCTTCATCGTCTATAATAAAAATAGAACGAATGATAAAAGACTTAACTTTACCTCAGTCAAAAGATCCCCAGAAAAGTTTACAAGTAATTGACCTTTACAGTCAAGAATCTGAGAGTTCGAGTTCCCATGAGTCTGATTCAAGTAATATCAGTAAAATTGAAAATGCATTTAAAAACCTTGAATTAAAAAGACTATCTCACAAAATAAACCCAACAAGTTTAACTAAAAATTGGTATAATAGGCCAACACCCCCAGACATTCAACATGAAGAAAGAATATTTCAAAACCAATTCACGGTATCTGCTGATAAACTTTATGAATGGAATATAGATGGTTTATCTGAACAAGAAATATTAAATAAATTACAACATATGACAATGGTTGCTAACAGCTTTGCTACCAACCATAACCTCAGTCAACCAGAGATCCTTGATCTCTTCATTACCGGGTTTTCCGGCACACTTCGTGCTTGGTGAGAAAAACATCTCATTGGACATTCCAGACAGGAAATTATACATTCCGTCCTTCACGATGAGGAATGCCTCCCTGTCTTTGATGAAAGAATTGGAGCAGGAGTTCCTGATGCAGTTAACACTTTACTTCTCACGATAATTGAACATTTCATAGGAACCCCAAGTAATGTCACTACAAGAATTCACGATCAACTTAGTAACCTAAGATGTCCAACATTAAGTGACTTTAGGTGGTATAAAGATGTCTTTATATCTAGAGTAATGCTACGAGAAGATAGTAATCAATCATTTTGGAAAGAGAAATTTATTAATGGTCTACCAAATCTATTTGCCCACAAAATTAGACAAGTCCTAAGTAATGAACAAGGTCACATTGATTATGATAAACTCACCTATGGAAACATAGTAAGTGTCATCCAGAAAGAAGGCTTAAAAATGTGCATTGACATGAAAATAAGCAGGCAAATTAATAATGATAAAAGAAAAGAAAAATATGAACTAGGAAATTTCTGTGAACAATATGGTCTACCTCCTATTCCTCCCTCACGAAAAAATGAACATATTTTTGAAAAGAAACATAAATACAGTAATAAGAAATATTTTAAAACTTACAAACCATATAATAAAAACAAATTCCAGACTGATAAATTTTATGAGAAGCGAAGACCAAGAAAACATTGGCCAAACAAGTCAAAAAATTGGATACCCAAATCACGCACAGACAAACATACAGCTAAATGCTATAAGTGTCAAAAGCCTGGTCATTTTGCAAATAAATGCCCAGTAAAAAACAAGATTAACCAGTTAAAAATTACTGATGAAGAAAAAGAAGACTTAATACGAGTATTAGAATTACGAAATACTGACTCTAGTGAAGAAGTCCTCTCTAATTCCGAATCTAGTAATCATACATCTACTGATGATGAAATGTCCAGTTCCCCAAGAATAAAAATAGGTTGCCAAGATACTTGTTATAAAACAATCAATGTCCTGACGAAACAAGAAGAACAAGAAGAGTTACTGATAGATCTAATTGGGAAAATTGAGAACCCATAATTAAAGTCAGAATACTTAAAAAAGTTAAGAAGAGTCATTCTCAGAAATGAGCAAGAACAAGATCCAGTTAAAAAACCATCAGGCACAATAAGTCTTACAACAACATTAGAACGATTTAATAAAGTTAAAAAAGAAGTAACCATCCAAGATTTACATTCTGAGGTCAATAAGATTAAAGAAGATATCAAACAGTTAAAACTTACAAGTCAAGAGTTAAGAATTGCAAATCAAGAAATCGAAACTCAGTTAATCAATACCAATAATTTAGAGGCAGAACAATCCTACCATGAAGACGAAAGAGACCAAAGTCATGATAATATTTTAAATCTTATACAACAAATTCATATTAAAAAATGGTACATCACAGTCCGATTGGTAATTCAAGATTTTGAATTAACGACTATTGCCCTAGTTTATTCCGGTGCAGATCTGAACTGCCTTCAGGAAGGGTTAGTTCCAACAAAGTATTATATTAAATCAACCCAATCTTTAAAGTCTGCGAATGGTAGTAAAATGGAGCTAAAATATGAAATCCCAAAAGCCCATATTTGCCAAGATAATGTCTGTTTTAAAACACCCTTTGTCTTAATAAAAAATATAAGTGATCAAATGATTCTAGGTCTCCCATTCATCACGTTATTATATCCTTTCACAACAGATTATGAGTCAATAACCACTTACCCAATGCATCAAAAAGTCTCATTCAAATTTCTAGTTAATCCTGCACTTCAAACAATCAAAGCCTTTCAAAAAGATTCCATATCACAAACAATTAATCTAATTAATTGTAAAACTCGACAGTTATCTTATCTTAAGGAAGAAATCAAATTTAAAAGAATTGAAGAACAGTTAAAACAAGAAACACTTCAATCTAAAATACAATCGTTTGATGCAAGTATCAAAAGTAAAATCTGTGCTGACATTCCCAATGCTTTCTGGCATAGGAAGAAACATTTAGTGCGTCTTCCCTATGTTAAAGATTTCAGTGAAACTAAAATACCTACAAAAGCAAGACCAATCCAAATGAGTCAAGAAATAATGGAGTTCTGCAAGACATAAATAAATGAATTACTCAGTAAAGGAATAATTCGGAAAAGTAAATCCCTATGGTCATGCGCTGCATTCTATGTCCAAAAGCAAGCCGAATTAGAACGAGGAGTCCCCAGGTTAGTCATTAATTATAAACCTCTTAACTCAGTTCTTGAATGGATTAGATACCAATTCCTAATAAAAGAGATATAGTCAACCGTCTAGGAAATGCCGTAGTCTTTTCAAAATTCGATATGAAAAGTGGATTTTGGCAAATCTAGATTCATGAGAATCATAGGTACAAAACTGCCTTTGTCACCCCTTTTGGCCATTACGAATGGAATGTAATGCCATTTGGTCTTAAGAATGCACCTAGTGAATTCCAAAACATAATGAATGAAATATTCAACCCATACAGTGAATTTTCCATAGTCTACATTGATGATGTTCTTATCTTCTCCCAGTCCATCGAACAGCATTGGAAACATCTCAGTAAATTCTTAGAAATTTTCCAGAAGAATGGTTTAGTTGTCTCAGCATCAAAAGTCAAGTTATTCCAAACCAAAATTAGATTCCTTGGTTTTGATATATTTCAATCCACAGTCAAACCAATTAACCGTGTCATTGAATTCGCTGATAAATTTCCAGATGAAATTCTCGATAAAAGTCAACTCCAAAGATTTCTAGGTTCCCTCAATTATGTCTCTGATTTTTTATCAAGATCTGCGAAAACAGTGTAAGCCTTTATTTGATCGTCTCCAGAGCAATCCTCCTGCCTGGACAGTCACTCATACCAACATAGTCAAACAAATCAAATTGCATGTCAAGACTCTTCCTTGTCTTGGTATTCCTTCAGCCAATTCTTTCAAAATTGTCGAAACTGATGCTTCTGACGTTGGTTATGGCGGTATTCTCAAACAAAGAACCACACATAGTCAATCAGAACAAATTGTTCGCTTCCATTCCGGTATTTGGAACCAATCCCAAAAAAATTATAGTACTATTAAAAAAGAGATTTTATCTATAGTTTTATGCATCTCAAAATTTCAAGATGATTTGTTAAACCAAAACTTTTTAGTCAGAGTCGATTGCAAAAGCGCAAAGCATGTTCTTGAAAAAGATGTTCAAAGCATCTAAACAAATTTTTGCACGATGGCAAGCTATTTTAAGTATTTTTGATTTTGAAATAGAATATTTGAGAGGGAGTGACAATTGTATTCCAGATTTCTTAACTAGAGAATTCTTGCAGAGTAAACATGTCTGACAAGGCTCCAGACAAGCAGTCAACCCGGAGGCTCC
The DNA here is from genome assembly GCA_037349345.1 of Oemleria cerasiformis. Classification (NCBI taxonomy): domain Eukaryota; kingdom Viridiplantae; phylum Streptophyta; class Magnoliopsida; order Rosales; family Rosaceae; genus Oemleria; species Oemleria cerasiformis. The sequence goes on from JAZGTL010000018.1 coordinate 3,299,580, forward strand.
CCGCCTCCTTAGCACCAGTCAAACAGGAGTCATTCACTCCTTCCCCCCTAGTTCTTTACCCTGGTCATTCACCAATTCCCATCAGAAACCAATACACTGTCCTTGGTTCTACCTTGGGCCAAATCAGGCCTAATTATCAGTCAGCCCTGGTTTCCAGTTATGATCCTTTTCAATCTCTAGTAAAACCCCAGTCAAGCCCAGTCACTTATTCTCCTTCTTCTCCTTATGTTCCTAAAGACCCTAGTCACAATATTTTCTTCATTGAACCATGCCTTAGTCAGCTCAAATCCCCTGAAGACATTGCTAAAAGCATTTTTCCCCAAAATTGGCACTTTGCCCCAGTTCACCCCAAAAAGTCCATCAAGTTTTACATGGAGATCCTCCTCCATACTGCATCTATTCACCTCAAGCCCATTCATGAAAAAAACAATCCCACTACAATCCTTTATCATTCCATTTACATTATGAAAGTAGTCAGCCTGTCTCAGTGGAAACGTCCTCCATATGACAGACAGGATCTCCCCAATTCCGATACCCCTTTCACATATTTTGATTACATTGATACTTGGAGTAAAGTATTTCTCCACCAAACGGAGACTTTCAGTCACTCTTGGTTTATCAACTTCGACAGTAAATTCAAAGGATCCTTTCCTAAATGGTTTTTAAAATGGTGGTCCGACTTTGGACCAATGCTCCGGCTCCTACCGCTGCCCCTCCAAGACGCAGTCAAATTCTTCACTGAACGACATTCATTCAGTGAAACAGTTCGAGAGTTCCCACTACTTTTACACTTCATGGCCAAATACAAGGTGCCGTGGATACTTAAGTGGCGTTATGAGATCTACAATGATATTCTGGTTCGTCACTTCTCAGTCAAATGGTGGGATAAGTTCAACCATGATCGCATCATTTCTCAGGTGTATAAAGAGTTTTCAGTCACGAAGTCACCAGTCAAGAAGGAACTTACAGTCAACCCTTCCAAGCCCATCACCTCTTCCTCCTCCACTCTATCTCTGGATGACAAGTCCCCTGCCGAGTTAAAAGAATTGGCCCGAATGCTCATGATTCGTGCAACGCAGTTAGGCGATGAAGGTGATGATTCTGAAGATGATAAATGCCCTTCACAGTCATCCTCTTCAGGCAGTCACAAATCAACCTCTTCCTCCCCCCTGGGAAATCAAGCTGCTGCTGATCACCCATCATCTAGTAAAAAGTCACTATCCAGTAAACAGTCAATTCCCTTAAAAGATAAGAAGAAGATTCTTTGGTCCGACTTTCAAGATAGTCAAGATCCTTACGAGCCTTATGATCTCAATGAGCTCTGAGGCCACTGTCCCAATCTCGTGAAGCTACAGTCAACAAAGTCACTATTCACCAACAGTACCAGTCTCGTGAAGCTACAAAATTCAGACAAAATACTATTCATGAACAGTGTCGTCGCGTGCTGCTACGTCACCTTTCTGACAATTTGGCAACATGCCACAGTAAACGCCAAAGTTACTTTCGGTCACAGTATTTTACAATAATTCATGTCATGATGCCTCTGCCTATATAATGAGACCTCATTCCCAGTTACAGAGGACTAGAACTTCATTATCTTTTCGCTTCTTAGTTTTCATATATGTTTTGAGATTTCTAAGTTTTCAGAAGACTTCCAGTAAAGCTCTTCTTAGTTATTTCTTATGTAAGATTTCAAAGTTTCAAATTAGTAAAATAAAGTTATTTCAGTCATTCATGATTTTGAGCATAATCAATTTACAAATCATTTTCTTATTCATATTTATAATCATTTTGCACATCATTTACATTCTTTCATGCTATTTAAATTATTACCTTGTTCCTCAAATTCTTGAGATAATTCGTTCCCATACTCTGGACTCAATTGACATTTGGAATCATTCACACTAGTAACTGCTATATATATATATATCAGGTTAATTGTATGCATATGCATGCATGCTCAATTGCTCACACTATATATATATATATATATATATGTATGTATCATACGATATTTATGTACCACGTACAAATAATCCCACGTACAAATAACTGTTAGCGTGAGCCATGTATATCCTTGTTAATCTAGGAATTGTCAATTAATTGTAATTATTTTCCTATTTGGTCTAGTTGACCTTTGTATATTTTAACATTATAAATATCTCATAGAGAGAAGAATAAGATTAATTCAGCTCTAATTAAACCCTAGCCATCACTTTGACATTCTCTTTGACATTGTATTAGAGCGGGTTTGACTGGGCCCACGATGGGTGTTACCTGGCCCGAGTTAACGGGTTTATTGCCTACCCTTGCTTCCGCGCTTAATGATCGATGTGACATTAGTTCCACCTATGGCCTACTAAGTAGTGGTCTCACGTGAGGGGGATGTGTTGAAGAATCCCACATCAGAAGAATAAAAAAAGAAAATACAATATATAATGAGTGATTCTACTCCCAACAATACCGAGGCCTTTTGTGATAAAACCCCACACATGTCGGACTGTACATGTGGTATCAGAGCAGTAACGTTCTTGAGACCCAAATCCGCTGTGTGTGCCCTCGGAGATTACCCCCCGTCGGTTACCTGTGTTTTTGCCTCGGAGATTGCCCGTCGGTTGCTTGTGTTTTTACACTTATATCTATTAATTTGTGCGACTAGTCATATCCCGTGTGACTAGTCACGATCGCTATGTTGAGTTCTATATCTAAATTCGAAGCCGCTTCAACCCTTTTCCAATCCGTGAGTTTTACACCAGAACCCATGAAAATTCCTATTGACGAGAAGCTTAATGGATCGAATTATTCACTTTGGTCACAAGTTGTCGAGACCTTTATTACAGGTCGAGGCAAATTGGGTTATTTAACTGGAGAAATTGAAGAACCCTCTTCAGATGATGTTTCGTTTGAAACATGGAGCATGGAGAATGCTCTTGTCAAAAGTTGGCTCATCGGTGCCATGGAACCTAATGTAATGATATTTTTTGTTCGTTTACTCATGGCGAAAAATATATGGAATGTTGTATCTCGAGCCTATTGTGAAAGAGTTGATAGGTCTGTTACTTATGCGACTAATCACGAAATCGATGAGACTAGTCATCCGTCAGGCAATATTGGTATCGGTTTTACCCTTGTTACCCCTTCTTTTGCTAAATACACTGGCTGGATTATTGATTCAAGTGCCACTGATCACATGACCTTTGATCAATCGCTCCTACAGACTACAATTACACCGCATCGGTCACATGTCTCTAATGCTAATGGAGTGTCCTCTCATATGACTTGTGCGGGTACAATGGTGTTAACATCCTCTTTGTCATTGGAGCATACTCTAATTGTTCCCTCATCTCTAATAATCTCTTATATGTGCCTCAAGTAACTGAACAATTGAATTGTCTAGTATTAATGTATCTTCGTTTTTACCTTATTTAGGACCTCAACATCAAGGAGATTATTGGGCGTGGTACTAAAAGTGGGGGGCTGTATTATGTGGATGATATGTGCTCTGGTAGTGTCTTGTCTAGTCATGGTTCTTCTTGTGCTATGAAGCATCAGATTTGGATGTGGCATCGTAGGTTTTGTCATGTTTCCTTTGGTTATATTAAACATTTATTCCCTTCTTCGGATTTTCATTGTGATGTTTGTGTTTTGGAAAAGAGTCATTGTACTACTTATCCTTTGAGTTCTAATAAGAGCAGTGAACTTTTTTCTTTGATTCATGCTGATGTGTGGGGTCCATCTCATGTCTCTACCTTATCTGGCTATCGTTGGTTTGTGATTTTTGTTGATGATTGTAGTCGTATGACTTGGCTTTATTTGTTGAAAAATAAGAGTGAGGTGTCTAATTGCTTCCGTGTGTTTCAGACCATGATACAAACTCAATTTTCGGCTAAATTGAAAGTTCTTAGGTCTGGTAATAGTGGTGAATTTGTTAATAAAATATTACAGTCTTATTTTCAAGATCACGACATCATTCATGAGACAACATGTCCTTATACACCTCAACAGAACGGTGTTTCCGAACGGAAAAATCGGCATATTCTTGAAATTACTCGTGCTTGTTTGATTGGTGCCCACATGCAACCTACTTCTTGGGGCGATGCTATTTTGTACGTTGTTTATCTTCTGAACCGTGTGCCTAGTAGCGTCCTTAACTTTAAAACACCTTTAGATGAACTCTATACTCATGTTGGTATCCCCTCCCACTTAAAATTAGCACCGCGTGTTTTTGGATGTGTTGTTTTTGTTCACTTTCCTAAACATCAACGTATGAAGTTCGATCCGTGTGCCTTAAAGTGTGTGTTTGTTGGGTACGTACCTCACCAAAAAGGCTACAAGTGTTATCATCCCCTACTCGTCGCCTCTATGTGACTATGGATGTCACTTTTCTGAAACTGAACCCTATTTTTCTCCGAAGTATCCACTTCTCCTCTTCCAAGGGTGACGATTGTTGAAGAGCCGAATTGGATAGATATGTTTCCTGATCCTGGTGTAGTTTCTGCTACAGTCGTGACTGGTCACGATGGTTTTGATACTGGTATGACTAGTCCCGAAGGTTCTGATATTGATACTGGTATGATTAGTCACGATCGGTCTAATGTGGATTTGACTATTCATGCGGCTTTGAATGATTCAGTGTCTACAAGCCCCTTTCAACACCAATTGTACCAACCAATGATCCTCATGCTGCTAATGATTTTGAGGTATGTAATAATTCTGAGGTTAATACTAACAATGTAATTAATGATCACGTACCAGTTGTATCTAGTGATGGTGACAGGTATTACCTACCACCTCGGAGTACTCGGGGTAAACCACCGGAGAGATATTCACTTGACAATTCAAAGACGGTGAAGTATTGCAAATTATGTCTCTACAGGGCACTTACCATGTGCTATTCAAGCCTTTGTGAATCAAATGTCAGCTGTGACAATTCCTACAAGAGTACAAGAAGCGCTCAATGATAAAAAATGGGCAGAAGCTATGAATGAGGAGATGAGAGCACTGGAAAGGAATCAAACATGGGACATTATGTCCTTACCAGAAGGGAAGAAACATGTTGGCTGTAAATGGGTGTTTACGATGAAACATACGCCAGACGGTACGATTGACCGGTACAAAGAATGTAACGACCCGAAAATAAATTTTTGTAAATTAATTTGGGAAAATACGAAATTACCCTTGGTTTCAAAGGGGGCTCGGAAGTCAATTTTGGGTGGAGACACATTTGACAGTTTTTGGGATACCGTTGCGTAGGTCTGAGACTCACGAATTCATAGACAGACAGCACAGAGAAAACGGAGTCCGTGCGAGCGAGTTACGAGTCTAGATTATTCAGGGGTATTTTGGTAAATTCCCTTGGGTATATGTATTTAATCCAGACTTCACGAGTTCATTTACATTTCTTCCTTTCACAGACCCGTGACACCACCGACCAAACCAAAACACAAAAACTTCAATTTGGCCTTTAAATTTAAGGCAACCCTTGGCCAATTTGTTAAAATCCATCAAACTCTACTCCTTCCCGCGAGCAAAATCGTACTCACCAGCAAAGGAGACAGCCGCGGGACACACCGAACAGGGGAAAGGAAAACTGAAACATTTTGATTGATTTTTCGGCTAACAGAGGTATGGGTTTCGTGTTTAGAGTTCATTTTTGAATTCTTGAGTTCGAGTAGATGGATTTAGACATAAAATTGTGAAAAACGGTTGAGTTTTGAGAAAGTTAGGAAAAACTTGAAGCTCAACCGGCAATGGGGTTTTCCGGCGACGGGGACGCGGTAGTCTTCTCCGGCGAGGCTCTGGCGAATGCGTCGGTCGGCGGTGCTAACATGGCATGCCCCGTTGCAGCCACGTGGATGCCACCTGGCAATTGAGTCAGCAGGCGCGTGTGGCACTATGCGGGTGCGTGAGGCCGTGTAGCCGGTGCGTGGCTAAATCGCCGGTCTTCTGTCGGCGCATGGCGGCTCATGGGACCAGTTCTCTAGTCACAACAAAGCGTGTCGACAAGGTATCGATGTTCCGGACCTTTTGGCGCAGGTTTCGGCTTAATCTGACGTCTTTTCGGGTGAGTTTTCGACGTCTAAAGTGGCTGCGTGTTTAGTGTAACGTGAGTGGACTTCCTGGGGTTTAGGTAGTTTAAATGTAGGATTTTGAATTATCGTTAGTAATCCCGATTGTTACTTTTGATAGGAGATACTGCTTCGGGAACTTCAGAGGATCGTACGACTCGGGATTGAGCTATCGGTGAGTGGATTTTGGTTTATAAATTATAATGCATGCATAAAGGTATATTTGAATTAAATATTACAGTGAAAACAATGTTTTGGGCTATGACCTGGTTTTATGGATTCTATTATTAAATGGTTTTGATTTGATAGATTTTGAGTCCATGGTTTTGGGGATAAACCCGGATGTGTGATTTCCTTGGATTTGGCCATAGACCCGGTTTTTCAATGAATTTGGCTTAGGCTAGGAAACAAGGATTTCAAAATGTGGATTTTGGTTTTCACTGATTTATTGTCCCCGAGGATCAAGGTTTTCTCCGACTAGCATCGAGGGGTTTTTCTCCATCAGATCGTTGAGGGTTCTCCGACGCTGGTGTCGAGGGGAATTTTTCTCCACCGGGTCGTTGAGGCTGTCTATGCATATTACAGGGTTCTGCACAGCTCGAGGTATATCGAGTGTGTGGAGGGTATTGAGCTACGGCTCAGAATTTTTATTCAGGAGCAGTGGAAAATATTTTGATATACATTTTGTGTCCAAGTTGGTTTCATATGATTTGTAAACTCCTTTGAGGAGGGTTTTCAAAACAGGTTTGTGGACCACGGGATGTTGTCTACGGATTTTTGTGGGTCCCACCAGGAGTTTTAATGAAAAATGGATTTTCCCGTAAGTTTTCGGTTTATCCTTATGGATTTGTTGAAAAAGAATTTTATGTTATGCATGCATGGTTTTACTCATGGATGGGAAAATGTATGTTTTCCTCGAAAATAGTTTTAAATGGTTATTTTTGTCCACTCACACTTTTGGTGTTTTAAATCCCTCCAGGCTGTTGAATTTACGTGGGCATATCCAGAGGCGGAGGCATTACATTTCAACTACGCGTTTACCTAGAGTATGATATTTATTTATGTATTTCCTTATCCTACCTAGATGCTCGGATAAATCTTTTGCACTGTTTGTAAAATTGTGGTTACATCGTTGGAGGGTTGATTTTATTGGAATTTGGAGTGTAATTTGATCCTTCGTCTAACAGGTGGAAGACAGTTAACAAGTTCTTAAGGGGAGATTCTATCAGGACCCGTCCCGAATTTCCCCTCGAAAACATGGAAGAACCCTGATCCCGTCTGACAACCTAAGAAAAAGGTTCCCAAAATACCCTTCAAATCCCTACTAATATAATATAATTTTACTTTCACCTATCAGACAAGGGATTCAAAGCACTCAACAATTCCACCAAATAATATATAATATCAGAGCGTCTAAGTAGGATATAGTACAGTTTATATATCCTACTCAAGTTTACTACACTCGCAGCCGAAATACTAATGCCTCTGCCTCGAGAGAAGTGTCTGCGTCAACTCAACTCAATAGCCTGGAGGGGATTTAAACACAAAAGTTGTGAGTGGACAAAAATAATCGTTTATAAATCGTTTTCCGAGGAAATCTTAAAAACATTTGAAAATCACCACAATTTCATTTCTCTTTAAAACCACTTAGTAGGACCCCACGCAAAATCCATATAAGGAAAACACATTGTGGTCCACAGTCTGGTTTGAAAATCATCCTCAAAAGAGTTTTAAACCAATTATTCCGATCTGGACACATCAAATATCAAATCCACTATTCTCGGCATATCCGCTAGCCACCAGGGTATCCCTTGGGGTGTGCTAGTTCTGTACTACCTTCATATTTTCTATTGGAGGTTCATCGGGTTCACCGTTAATAGCGGATCCTGGTCCTAGATCCTGGTCCTCCTCAAATTGGTATTTATCTTGGAGGTTCACCCGGTTCACCGCCAACAGCGGATCCTAGTCCCGGGTCCTGGCCTCCCTCAAATCAATGTTTATCTTGGAGGTTCACCGGGTTAACCGCCAATAGTGGATCCTAGTCCCAGGTCCTGGCCTCTCTCAAATCAATATTTATCTTGGAGGTTCACCGGGTTCACCGCCAATAGCGGATCCTAGTCCCGGGTCCTGGCCTCCCTCAAATATAGCCAAATCCGATAAACTCATACATACCGGTCAAAACCCAAATCATGGACTCAATAATTTCCACGTCAAAACGATATCAAAACCGAGTCCCAAAGCCATGACATTTCTCAAAATACACTTTAACTGAAATATTGGAAAACATGTGTCCAACAATCATTTCTAAATTTTGGAAATTCAATGCAATAATCCATAACAGTATTTAAACAAAGATACATTGATGCATGCATTTCAATTTATAAATCAAAAGTCCACTCACAAACCTGTCCAAGCAAGCTCAATCCCTTTTTGTTCGTTCCTCCGAGGTTCCCAGAACAATATCGCCTGTGTTAGCCGGAAAATCGATCGGAAGTTCCGAATCTTCCTATACTCGGTTCGGCTTCCCCCGTAGTCCTCTCCTTCGATGGTTGGTACGGTTGTGATCGTGGGAAGGAGTAGAATCCGATTAGTGGAACCAAAATGGAAGTTTAAGCCTTGAATCAAAGTTTATTTTTGTGGGTTTGGGGGTGTTTTTGTGTCACTGGTTCCGGTGTGTGTGTTTTACAGAGAAAATATGAGAAATGAAGATGATAATGAATTGAAGTGATGAAATGAAGATAAAAATGACGGTGTAAAAATGATTGGGGTTAACAAAATATCTACTCCCCAAGTCAAAATTACCAAAATGCCCTTGAACATCTGGACTCATAACATTCTTACACGAACTCCGTTTTTCGCGTGCCGCTTGTTTACGAACTCGTGACTTCGAGACCCACGCAACGGTATCCAAAACACCTCCTAATATGTTTCCAAACAAAACTTGATTTCCATGCCCTTAACCGATCAAGGGTAAAATCGTCATTTTACAAAAATAACTTACAAAATTGATAAATAAAATTTTCCGGGTCGTTACAATCCACCCCCCTTAAGAAATTTCGTTCTCAAAATTCATTTCTATCCTTGGATCAAATGAGGATAATGCGCTCGCATTAATGCCTCGGTTTCCCACATGGCCTCCTCCACGTTATGATTCCTCCACAACATTTTAACTAGAGGAATATTCTTTCTGCGAAGTACCTTCTCCTTCCAATCCAGAATTTGCACCGGTTGCTCCTCAAATGTCAAGTCATCTTTCAGCTCAAGTGGTTGCTCTTCCAACACATGAGACTCATCAAATAAATATTTACGGAGCAAAGATACATGGAAGACATCATGAACTCTGGATAATTCCAAGGGTAAAGAAATACGATATGCCACTGGTCCTATCCTCTCCAAAATCTCATACGGGCCAATGTAGCGAGGACTCAGTTTTCCTCATCTACCAAAACATACCACTCCCTTCCAGGGAGATAATTTCAAGAACACACAGTCACCTACCTCAAACTCAAGGTCTCTGGTTCGACGGTCTGCATGGCTCTTCTGGTGATCCTGGGCTGTCTTCAACCTTTCTCTGATGATTCTAATCTTTTTCTCAGTCAAATCCACCAACTCGGGTGTTAACAGTATCCTTTCACCTATTTCACTGTAGCACAAAGGTGTCCTGCACTGCCTCCCATACAGTGCCTCGAAAGGAGACATCCCAATACTCGACTGATAACTGTTATTATAAGCAAATTCCATCAGAGCCACGTGTGAATCCCAGTTCCCTTTAAACTGCAGTACACAAGCTCTCATCATATCCTCCAAAACTGGGATTGTCCTCTCAGACTGAACATCCGTTTGAGGATGAAAGGCTGTACTGAAATGCAATGTAGTGTAAAAGCCTTATGCAAACTCCGCCAAAACCTGGAGGTAAATCTAGAATCTCTATTTGAAACAATTGACTCTGGAGTCCCATGCAGTCGTATGATCTCATCAACAAATAATTTGGCATACCTGCTCATCCGGTAATCTTTCCGCACTGGCAAGAAATGTGCCGACTTTGTAAGTCTATCAACAATTACCCATATCCCATCATGTCCCTTCTGTGTCCTTGGAAGTTTATACACAAAGTCCATTGTAATGTGATCCCACTTCCATTCCGGGATACGTATTGGTTGCAGTGTCCCATAGGGTTTATGCCTCTCTGCTTTCATTTGCTGACATGTCAGGCATCTACTAACAAACTCAGCAGTTTCTCTTTTCATCCCAGTCCACCAATAATGTTCTTTTAGGGTGTGATACATCTTGGTACCTCCTGGATGCATAGCGTAAGCCGAACTATGAGCTTCATCAAGAATTTCCCTCTTTAGCTCCAACTCATTCGGTACGCACAACCGTCCATCCTTAACCAAGGCTCCATCATCCCTAACCGCATAGTCCTGCCTGTTCCCAGTCTCCAACTCCATCTTGATAATGCCCAATGTAGGATCCTGGAGTTGAGCCTCAATAATCCGATCAATCAAAACAGACCTCACATGGAAACTAGCCAACAAAGTCCCCTAGCTATCCATGTCCAGTAGAATCCCCGCTCTACGGAACTCTACCCGCAACAGTAGGTAGACTGTATGTAAATGGGCCAAAGAACCCATAGACTTCCTGCTCAAGGCATCTGCCACAACATTGGCTTTTCCTGGGTGGTACTCTATAGTACAATCATAGTCATTTATCAGCTCAAGCCACATTCTTTGCCTCAAATTCAAGTCCTTATGAGTGAACAAGTACTTTAAACTCTGATGGTCGGTGAAGATCCGACACATCTCTCCGTACAAATAATGTCTCCAGATTTTCAGTGCATGCACCACTGCAGCTAACACCAAATCATGTGTGGGGTAATTCATCTCATGGGGTTTAAGTTGCCTGGAAGCATACGCTATCACCTTCCCATGTTGCATCAGCACACAACCTATACCCTGCAATGATGCATCACTATATACCTTGAATCCCCCGTTACCATCAGGAAGGTTAATACTAGAGCATAAGTCAACCTTCTCTTTTGCTCCTCAAAGCTCTGCTCACAATCAGCATCCCAGTCAAACTTGACTCTTTTCCTAATCAACCTAGTCAATGGGCCCGCTATCGTAGAAAATCCTTCTACGAACCGTCGATAATATCCTGCCAAACCCAGAAAGCTCCTCACCTCTGTCACTATCCTTGGTTGCTTCCAGTTTGCCACTGCCTCAACTTTTTGGGGATCTACGTTGATACCCTCAGCCGAAATCACATGACCTAAGAATCCAACTTCGGTAAACCAAAACTGGCATTTACTGAACTTGGCAAACAAATGCTTTTTCCTAAGCATATTTTGCACCAACCTTAAGTGCTTCTCATATGCCTTGGCACTCATTGAATACACCAAGATATCGTCGATGAACACAATTACAAATCGATCCAAATACTTTTGGAATACCCTATTCATCAAGTCCATAAACGCTGTCGGGGCATTAGTCAACCCGAAGGGCATGACCTGAACATCCCCTTCCCTGATCCTCAACTGATGGTACCCGGATCGAAGGTCAATTTTTTAAAAATACTTTGCCCCTTTCAGTTGATCAAATAAATCGTCAATCCTTGACAGAGGATACTTATTCTACACCGTCACTCTATTTAACTGCCGATAGTCGATACACAATCTCAGACCACGAACCTTTGTCCTTACAAATAATACCGGTGCACCCCATGGTGAAACACTTGGGCGAATAAATCCCCAATTCACAAAGTCCTGCAACTGAGTCTTCAACGCTCGCAATTCTGTCGGTGCCATTCTGTACGGTGCCTGTGAGATAGGTTGAGTACCTGGTAGAAGCTCTATGGTGAACTCAATCTCCCGGTGAGGAGGTAATCCTGGAAGATCCTCTGGAAACACATCAGAGAACTCACTCACCATAGGAATGTCCTCTACTCTCATCGGAGTATCCCGAGTATCAAACACATGAGCCAAGTACCCCTCACAACCTTTTCTCAACAATTTCTCAGTGGTCAACGCCGATATCACTCCAAAGGGTAGTACCCTACGATCTCCCCGAAACGTAAGTTCTGGTAATCCTGGACTCCGGAAAACAACTATTTTGTCATAACAGTCTATGGAGGCATGGTGCATGGCCAACCAATCCATCCCCAAAATCACATCAAACTCAAAAATATCTAAGGGGATTTAATCTGCCTCCAACCCATGGCCTTCAACCATCACCGGACAACTGTGAATCACGAGGTTCGCCACTAACATATCCCTAGTAGGAGTACTAATACCCATGTCCCAACCAATAAGGGACAATTCTCTACATCCTCTGGGATAGACTCGCCCATAAATATCGTCGCCCCCAATCTCTAGGCTCTCTCAATATCAGAAACTTCATTATAAGCCCTATCCTGGAGTACTGAAGCTAAAGTCTGACCTAGCTGTTCCAGTGTCTGCCTCAAATCAAGCTCCACTGTAGGTTCATGGGCATCTCCACCATTCCCAGACAGTTGACGAGACTCACATCTCGGAGGCATTATACGCTGAAAAGAAGTTGTAACTTATTAATACCCAAATTTCACTTGTACACTAAGTGAACGGTCTACATGAATTTAACCTAGTGCTCTGATACCAATTGTCAGGACCCGTCCCGAATTTCGCCTTGAAACCCGGGAATAACCCTGATCCCGTCTGACAACCTAAGGAAAAGGTTCTCAAAATACCCTTCAAATCCTTACTAATATAATATAATTTTACTTTCACCTGTCAGACAAGGGATTCAAAGTACTCAACAATTCCAACAAATAATATATAATATCAGAGCGTCTAAGTAGGATAAATAGTACAATTTATATATCCTACTCAAGTTTACTACACTCGCAGCCAAAATACTAATGCCTCCGCCTCGAGAGAAGTGTACGCGTCAACTCAAATCAACAGTCTGGAGGGGATTTAAACACACAAGTTGTGAGTGGACAAAATAATCGTTTATAAATCGTTTTCTGAGGAAATCTTACCTTTTCCCCCTCCAATTATAAAACCATGCATGCATCAAATGACACAGTTCATGATGTAAAAACATCTGAAAATCACCACAATTTCATTTCTCTTTAAAACCACTTAGTAAGACCCACACAAAATCCATATAAGGAAAACACATTGTGTTCCACAGTCTGGTTTGAAAATCATCCTCAAAAGAGTTTAAAACCATTTATTCCGATCTGGACACATCAAATATCAAATCCACTATTCTCGACATATCCGCTAGCCACCAGGGTATCCTTTGGGATGTGCTAGTTCTATACTACCTTCACCTTTTATATTGGAGGTTCACCAGGTTCACCGCCAATAGCGGATCCTGGTCCCAGATCTTGGTCCTCCTCAAATTGGTATTTATCTTGGAGGTTCACCGGGTTCACCACCAACAACGGATCATAGTCCCGGGTCCTGTCCTCCCTCAAATCAATGTTTATCTTGGAGGTTCACCGGGTTCACCGCCAATAGCGGATCCTAGTCCCAAGTCATGGCCTCCCTCAAATCAATGTTTATCTTGGAGGTTCACCGGGTTCACCACCAATAGTGGATCCTAGTCCCGAGTCCTGGCCTCCCTCAAATCAATGTTTATCTTGGAGGTTCACCCGGTTCACCGCCAATAGCGGATCCTAGTCCCGGGTCTTGGCCTTCCTCAAATATAGCCAAATCCGATAAACTCATACAAATGGATCAAAACCCAAATCATGGAATCAATAATTTCCACGTCAAAACGATATCAAAATCGAGTCCAAAAACCATGACATTTCTCAAAATACACTTTAACTGAAATATTGGAAAACATGTGTCCAGCAATCATTTCTAAATTCTGGAAATTCAATGCAACAATCCATAACAGTATTTAAACAAAGATACATTGATGCATGCATTTCAATTTATAAATCAAAAGTCCACTCACAAACCTGTCCAAGCAAACTCAATCCTGTCTTGTTCGTTCCTCCGAGGTTCCCAGAACAATATCGCCTGTGTTAGCCAGAAAATCGATCGGAAGTTCCGAATCTTCCTATACTCGGTTCGGCTTCCCCCGTAGTCCTTTCCTTCGATGGTTGGTACGGTTGTGATCGTGGGAAGGAGTAGAATTCGATTAGTGGAACAAAAATGGAAGTTTAAGCCTTGAATCAAAGTTTATTTTGATGGGTTTTAGGGTGTTTTTGTGTCACGGGTTCAGGTGTGTCTATTTTACAGAGAAAAGATGAGAAATGAAGATGATAATGAATTGAAGTGATGAAATGAAGATAAAAATGACGATGTAAAAATGATTGGGGTTAACAAAATATCTACTCCCCAAGTCAAAATTACCAAAATGCCCTTGAACATCTAGACCCATAACTTTTGTACACGGACTCCGTTTTCCGCGTGCCACCTGTCTACGAACTCGTGAGTTCGAGACCCATGTAACGGTACCCAAAACACCTCCTAATATGTTTCGAAACAAAACTTGATTTCCATGCCCTTAACCGACCAAGGGTAAAATTGTCCTTTTACAAAAATAACTTACAAAATTGATAAATAAAATTTTCCAGGTCGTTACAAATTCTGCCGGATTTTTGGCAGAATTCTCATAATTATTTCAAGGGCTTATGGGTATTTTGGGAATTTTATTAAGTTGTCAGACAGTAGCAGGGTTTTTCCCGAATTTCGAGGGGAAATTCGGGGAAGGTCCTATCAACTTGGTATCAGAGCACTAGGTTTAAACTCCTGTAGACCGTACACCTGGTGTACATCTGATTGTGTTATTTGTGGTTTATGGTTCTTTTCAGCGTATTGCCTCCAAGACGCGAGCCCTGTCAGCGGCCTTGAAATAGTGAGGGCACACACGAACCCGTAAGAGAGCCGGATTTGAGGCAGACCCTGGATCAATTGGGTCAGACTGTGACTACGTTACTTCAGGTTAGGGCTACTACTGAGTTGTCTGACATTGAGCGAGCCCAGAGGTTGGGGGTGATAGTATTTATGGGCGAGTTAGGCCCAGCAGATGCGGATGAGTGGATTACTCATTTGGAACAAGTGTTTGCTGTTATGAGGTGCCCTCCGAAGGATAAGGTGCGGTTAGCCTCATTTCTTTTGGGTGGTTATGCATACCATTGGTGGCATACTTTTCAGGTGACAGGTGGGATGTCCGTACCTTTACTTGGGAAACTTTCCGGGAGCGCTTCCTCGAGGAGTTTTATCCTCGTTCATACCGAAATGCCAGAGAGGTTGAGTTCCTGCAGTTACAGCAGGGGGACATGACGGTGGCACAATATGAGCAGAAATTTCTTGAGTTGTCATGATTTGTACCTGCTCTTGTGGCGACTGATATGGATATGTGCCAAAGGTTTGAGTATGGACTGCGGAATGTGGTTCAAGTAGCAGTAACTGCTGTGGCAAACACATCTTTGAGGGCTTTGTTAAACGCTGCTGCTAGAGTAGAGTTGAGTTTGCCAGTTTAGTAGCAGTTCAGTGGTTCTAGGCGACACCGGGATCGCTCGAATTTCGGAGCCTCTAGTCAAGGACCATCGAAGAGAGGTAGTTCCTGTTTTGGATCTTCTAGGGGTGCAGGATCTGAAGCAGGCAGTGGCAGAGCCAATCCGGGACATTAGTCTTCAGCTCAGTCTAGTGGGACTTCAGTACAGTTGACCGCGGGACAGAGTAGCAGACCCGCACGGTCGGGTGACACCAGTTGTTACTTTTTTGTGGAGACCGGTCATTTCAGGAGAGCTTGTCCACATCGTCATCCATGCAGTAGTTCCTTGGGCAAAGAGGCTGCTGAATCGAGTCAGAAAGCAGCGCAGACATCTGGTATTGTAGCAGGGAGCCAGACCCAATCTAGTGGGGCCAGCAGGGCCAGTGGGACCAGCAGGGCCAGAGGGAGACATGGGGGTCGTGATTGATCTTCTGGTACACATGCTCGAGTTTTTGCGATGACTCAGTAAGAGGCTCGAGCAGCACCAGAGGTGGTTACTAGTACGCTATCTATTTTTAACCATGATGCTCGTGTTTTTTTGGATCCCGGGGCTACACATTCTTTTATTTCTCGGGGTTTTACACTTTTTGCAAATAGGGATTTGTCCCCGATTGGTTGTGACATGGGCATTAGTACTCCTACTGGAGATATGTTAGTGGCGAACCTCGTGATTCGCAGTTTTTTGGTAGTAGTGGAAGGTCATGGGTTAGAGGTTGATTTAATTCCCTTGGACATTTATGATTTTGATGTGATTTTAGGGACATTTAGAGGTAGAAGTGACCCTAGTGTTCTTCCCTCAGGAGTGATCTCAGCTTTGACGGCTGAGAAGTTATTGAGGAAAGGTTGTGAGGGATATTTAGCTCATGTGATTGATTCTCGGGATACTCCGGTGAGAGTAGAGGCTATTCTTGTGGTTAATGAGTTTCCAGATGTGTTTCCAGAGGATCTTCCGGGGTTGCCACCTTACCGGGAGATTGAGTTCACCATAGAGCTTCTTCCAGGTACTCAACCTATATCCCAGGCATCGTACAGAATGGCACCGGCAGAATTGAGGGAATTGAAAACTCAATTGCTGGACTTGGTGGATATGAGATTTATTCGACCAAGTGTGTCACCTTGGGGTGCACCGGTGTTATTTGTAAGAAAGAAATATGGTGGTTTGAGGCTTTGTATCAACTACCGACAGATAAAGCGGGTTACAGTACGAAATAAGTATCTTTTGCCACGAATTGATGATTTGTTCGATCAATTAAAAGGGGAAAAATATTTTTCTAAAATTGACCTTTGATCCGGCTACCATCAGTTAAGGAGCGTGGCTGAACCGCCGGTCATCTATCGGCGTGTGGGATTGGTTCTGTTGTCACGGCGGTGCATGTCGACAAGGTTTCGACATTCCGGACCTTTTGGCGTAGGTTTCTGGTTAATCGGATGTCGTTTCAGGGTAGTTTTCAACGTCCGAAGTGGCTGCGTGTTTAGTGTAACGTGAGCGGACTTCTCGGGGTTTAGGGAGTTTAAGTGTAGGATTTTTAATTATCATTAGCAATCCCCGATTGTTACTTTTGACATGCGATACTGCTCTGGGAACTTCAGAGGATCGTACGACTCGGGATTGAGCTATCGGTGAGTGGACTTTGATTTATAAATTATAATGCATGCATAAAGGTATATTTGAATGAAATATTATTTTGAAAACAATGTTTTGGGCTATGGCCTGGTTTTGTGGACTCTGTTATTAAATGGTTTTGACTTGATATATTTTGAGTCCATGGTTTTGGGGGAAAACCCAGATGTGTGATTTCCTTGGATTTCGGCATAAACCCGGTTTTTCAATGAATTTGGCTTAGGCCAGGAAACAAAGATTTCAAAACGTGAATTTTGGTTTTCATTGATTTACTGTTCCCGAGGATCAAGGTTTTCTCCGATTGGCATCGAGGGGTTTTTCTCCGTAAGATCTTTGAGGGTTCTCCGACGCTGGTGTCGAGGGGTATTTTTCTCCACCGGGTCGTTGTGTTCAAGTTGGTCTCATATGATTTGTAAACTCCTTTGAGAAGGGTTTTCAAAACAGGGTTATGGACCATGGGATGTTTTCATTATACGGATTTTCATGTGTCCCACCAAGTGTTTTAATGCAAAATGGATTTTCCGGTAAGTTTTCGATTTATCCTTATGGATTTGTTGAAAAAGAATTTTATGTTATGCATGCATGGTTTTACTCATGGAGGGGAATATGTATGTTTTCCTCGGAAATAATTCAAAATTGTTATTTGTGTCCACTCACATATTTGGTGTTTTAAATCCCCTCCAGGTTGTTGAATTGACATTGGAATGGCAGAGGTTATAGTTCAACTGCGCGATTACCTAGAGTAGGATATTTATTTATGTATTTCCTTATCCTACCTAAATGCTCTGATAAATCTTTTGGACTGTTTGTAAAATTGTGGTTACATCGTTGGAGGGTTGATTTTATTGGAATTTGGAGTGTTATTTGATCCTTCGTCTAACAGGTGGAAGACGGTTAACAAGTCCTTAAGGGGAGATTCTACCGGATTTTTGGCAGAATTCTCTTAATTATTTGCAAGGGCTTACGGGTATTTTGGGAATTTTATTAAGTTGTCAGACGGGAGCAGGGTTTTTCTCGGGTTTCGAGGTGAAATTTGGGAAGGGTCCTGTCAAAGAAGGGTTAGTTGCCCATGGTTTTACTCAAACTTATGGAATTGATTACCATGAGACTTTTGCACCTGTTGCAAAGTTAAATACTATTCGGGTTTTTATTGCCTATTGCTGCAAATTTTGACCGGCCATTATAGCAGTATGATGTTAGAAATGTTTTTTTTACATGGAGATTTATCTGAAGAGATTTATATGAGTATGTCACATGGGTATAGTACTTCTGGTGATTCAAGCTTGGTATGTAAGTTGAAGAAGGCGTTGTATGGTTTGAAACAATCACCAAGAGCATGGTTTGGAAGATTTCGGCTAGCCATGAAGAAATATGGCTACGAGCAGAGCAATGCATACCATACGTTGTTCTTGAAGAAACAAAATGGTAAGATAACTGCTCTTTTCATTTATGTTGATGACATGATTGTTACCGGTGATGATATAGATGAGATGACTAAATTGAAGTCTAACTTAGCATCTGAGTTTAATATGAAAGATCTTGGTGGCTAAAAGTATTTTTTGGGCATTGAAGTTATCTGCTCTAAGAAAGGGATATGTTTGTCACAATGGAAATACGTTCTTGACTTATTGAAGGAAACATGTATGCTTGGTTGTCAGCCCATTGATACGCCTATTGAACAAAATCATGGCCTAGAAGAAATTCCGGATCAAGTTCCTGCTAATAAGGGGAGATATCAAAGGCTAGTTGGTCGTTTGATTTACTTATCACACACTCGACCTGATATTGCTTATGCGGTTAGTGTGGTAAGTCGTTTTATGCATAATCCTAGTGAAGTCCATACGAATGCATTTGTGCGAATTTTGCGGTATTTGAAGTCAGCACCAGGAAAATGTCTTATATTCTCCAAACATAATCACACATATGTTACAGGTTACTGTGATTCTGATTGGGGTGGTATAGGAGACAGACGGCATTCAACTACTGGGTACTTCACCTTTGTTGGAGGTAACTTGGTAACTTGGAAGAGTAAAAAACAAAATGTTGTGTCATTTTCTAGTGCTGAGGCAGAGTATCGGGCAATGGTTAAAGGGATACAAGAACTATTGTGACTGAAACGGCTTATGGGGGAGGTTGGTTTTCAATCTAATGGTGCTATGAAGTTATATTGTGATAATCAGTCAGCTATCAAGATTGCTGAAAACCCCATACAACATGACCGAACTAAACATGTGGAGATTGATCGTAATTTTATATATGAGAAGTTTGAAGAGAAAATTGTTGAAGTTCCATATGTGAAGACGACATAATCGCCGGTTGATGTTATTACCAAGGCCGTGCCCAAGCATGTCTTCAATGACTCACTTGTCAAGTTGGGCATGTTTGGTGTCCATACTCCACCTTGACGGGGAGTGTTAGCGTGAGCCATGTATATCCTTATTAATATAGGAATTGTAATTATTTTTCCATTTGGTCTAGTTGGCCTTTGTATATTGTAATACTATAAATACCTCATAGAGAGAAGAATAAGATTCATTCAGCCCTAATTAAACCCTAGCCATCACTTTGACATTCTCTTTTAACAATAACCTGAGTTATATATAGGCTTATAGATAGCTAGCTAGAATGAAATATAGTAAGCCATCACACTCACCGGCCATTCTAAAAGAAAATTCAAAAGCCTCTGAACTCCATATATAATCACCATCAAATGCACCCTGCTTGACAATATTCAACACACTTTTTGTTTACTCTCTCCAAAGGCTTCGAGCTTACCATAATATATATGGCATTGCCAGAAGCCCTTGAGGGAGAGTGAGCAACCAAAATGCCTTGGGGTTGATCGATTCCATGACTCTCACACAAACAGAAGTACACACATTCATCACTATTAAGACAAAAAAGCTTGGTCATTCCCCCTCATGAGCTTCATAGCCCAAAATACACCAAATGTCCCTTCAAACTTATTAGGCCAGTCCACCTTGGTATAAAATTATTAGCTGAGAAGCCCTTGAGGGAGAGTGAACAATCAATGCCTTGTAATAACTAATAACATACACTAAACTCCTTCCTACCCATTGGCTATTTGGCTTAGTTTGCCTTGTTCTTGAAGAAAGGATTGGCTTACGTACTAGTCCTTTTATAGATCTTTATGTGATCAAAAATTGAAAATCAAACAGCAATATTAGTATGTGATTTGTCAATATCTGTGGGCTCTACAAATCTTGGCACTTCAATTTGAACATTATTGGTATGTATATATATATCTCAAACGCACCTTATCTAAAAATCAGATCCTCCTGCTTCCTAATAATCATCTTAATTCAATAAGATTGGTGATCGGCAATGCACCAATCCAAGGTGGAAATCCCAAAAAACTGTAACACTTTATCAATTTCAAAATGGGTTCCACATCTCCTAACCAATCAAATTTGTACAAGTAGAAGCTTCTTTTGTGATCACAAGGAAAAAGGGGGTTGGCTCTTTAACTCTTATGTCTCGTTTGGTGCGTCGTATTGTATTGATTATTTCAATCGGATAGACTAATTTGTCCACCGGATAGACTGACTATTTAATCGGGTGTTTGGAGCTCTGCCGGATTAAAATGCCTACTATATTATGTTAACCGAATTATATTATACTGGTTGATAAGAAATATCTATATACTATAAATATTAATTAAGTATATTATTATTATTATTTATTATTTATTTTAATTAATTATTGATATAATTATTACTATTTATTAAATTATTATTATTATTATTATTACGTTTCAAGATTGCTAGTCATCCGACTATTTAATACGGACAAACTCGAGAATATTATTTTAACGGGTGTGAACAATATAAAAGTACTCAACCGTATTAATTTATTCGGTGACTAATTAATATGACTGGTATCAAACACCAGTTTCGTATTATATTATTTTATCCGGTTGCTTATACGGCGTACCAAACATAGCCTTAAGAAGTTTGAGAAGGCAATTAGCTGGGCTAATATTCTATCTTGAAACAAAAGAATTGAATCAATTAAAGCAGGTAGCTTAGGGCATTATAGGTATATATCTGAAACCTTATCATTGATCTTATTCATGGATGATAATTGAGTTGAGGTGAATGCAGATATAAGTTCAATTCCTGTTTGACATTCCTCCTTTATTATTTCCTTTGCCACCTTCCCAAGTCATTTTAGCTTTTGCTTTCTATCTCCACAGCCAATGGCCTATGGCTGGCACATATATCTCAGTTGGATACAGTTTTTATAAAGCATTTTTAGCACGTGTCAAAATGCTTTTTATGCTTCTCATGAATCATGATACATAGTTAATACCACCTGCAATGCATTCTATTGTGACATAAAACTAGGGGCAGAAAATTAACAAAATAAAGGTAACGAAAAAAAGTCTTGGATTGATGCATCCATGAAATCATAACCCAAACAATAAAGCTTATTAATTTCTACTTATTGATTATGTTTGGATTTACTTCATTCCAAGTCTATAAAAAAAAAAACAAGAGGGCATTAGAAAAATGAGAAATATGAAAATTACGGGCCCGTTTGGTATCGTTTTGTAAAATAATTTTTAAAATATTGTTTTGTAAAATGAAATAACAAATAGAATTTTGCATTTTTAATATTTGAGAATGTGTGGTAGTTTACTCTGAATATGATTTTGCATTTTAAACATTATAGGAAAAAACATTACTTTTTCTTAATTGCGAAAATTTGCATTTTGATATTTGTAATAGGGTCATAATTTGTCAACTTGGAGGGATCCATATACCCCACATAGTAAGCTCCGCTTTCGGGATTACATAATAATGACATTAAAAAACAAGTATGAATAACCTCATCTTCACTCTTATCGTATTAACGAATTTAATAATTTCCTTGTTGACATTTTTTTTCCATTGTGCATGATCCAAATAAGCAAAGAAATGATACAAATAACACATTTCATCACAAATAGCAATGGAGTCAAAGGAAATCACCAATTTAATTTTTTTTTTCTAGCGCCGAGTAATGAAGTATTTCAAAAGAATATGTACAATAATTATAACTTAATATGAATGCCATTTTTCAACTAAGTGTGGCTTATTAAAAGACGTTGCTTTTTTTCCCCGTAAACAAGTTACAATATTTCGTTATTATTAATAAGTGTTTGTTCTTTATGGCTTATTGCTATTATATAACCTCAAAGTTTAGGTTGTTGATTGAAAATTAGAGACGTGTGTCCACAAGCGATTGTTAATATTCCTTGAAATAATGGTGAGATTGGAGGAGCCCTATTTGTCCAAGTTCTAGAAAAAGAAATGTACGTTAAGCAAGGAATTAGCAATCTATTACAAAATAGCAAACGCACCTTGGAGTTAAAAGAAAGAATATGCTTCTCATTCAATTAATTTATGTTGGTAGTCACATGACCTAAAACAAACTCTAGATATATGACTCTTAGAATGATAGCTTTATTGACATCAATCTTTACTAAGCTTTTTCGTATAAAATTCAAACAATCTAGTTTATTATCCTCCACAATCAAAATTGAAGGATTAGCTCGTTTGAATATTCAACTGCAGTACAATG
Organism: Oemleria cerasiformis; assembly: GCA_037349345.1. Taxonomy (NCBI): domain Eukaryota; kingdom Viridiplantae; phylum Streptophyta; class Magnoliopsida; order Rosales; family Rosaceae; genus Oemleria; species Oemleria cerasiformis. The sequence continues at coordinate 3,322,349 of JAZGTL010000018.1, forward strand.
AGCAAGATCTCTAAGCGGAAGATGGAGAATGGGGTGGTTAATATTCACACTAAGACTACTCACAAACTGAGAAGTCCCAATCCCACATATATTCCCGCATAACCACATAGCCACTCTTGCATCATCGAAGAAAACACAAGTGACACATTCCGAAGGCAAACACAACGAAGAAACAAAAAAAAAAAGGGTCCATGCCCAGAATATATAATATACGGTAATCAAATTACAATAATAGGGTAGAACTGAAAACTCTAATAAGATCATACTAAATCGTCCACAGCAAAAAAGAAACAAGACCAAATAATTGAAAAAAAGACAAAATAAAAATGTATTCGGATACGTACATCGGAGTGGACGATACTGTCTTGGTGGTAGAGTTCCACGATGCTATCTTAGTGGAGGTCGACAGCGTTCTCGTTGGTGGAGTTCGACAACAAGGAATAGATTCTTAAAAGAGGGAATTAAGGGTTGAGTTTTTAGGATTTTATTTTTCATAATTTTTATTTTTAATTTTTAATTGTTTATATTTGATTTTTAATTTGAATTAGTTAATTGTAAAAATGATGTGAATTGTCACATCGTGCATCACATGTGTTATGATAGAAATATGAAATTTCACTTGGTGCACGTAGCATTATTGATAGTATTCACCCATGTATCTGAAACATCATTTAACTGATAAAGTTCCGACTTGAAACAAATTGGGCTTTTGTCGGTCCAATCCAAGTTTTTGACTAAAAAAAAGCCCAACCCAATCCAATTGCCGAGTGATCAACAAGTGGCGCGCGGCGCATTATCTCAGTTGGGTCGTTTCCAACATTTGGCGCGAAAATCAGTTCAGGTCTCAATTCCTAGGGTTTTGTCTCTCTTTCATATTGTAAATTGAGAATCAATTTTCAAGGAAACAAAGGGGCTTTTCTAGTTTCCTTCGAATAAGAATGGCAACATCACCACCTTCAAAACGCAGGCGTACGAACCAGAGCAAAGAAGATGCAAACGACACGTCAGCCAGATCCTCATCGTCACCAGAGAAATTATCCCCTGTGGTGGTCTTTGCTCATGGTGCTGGCGCTCCCTCTTCTTCTGACTGGATGATCAGGTCCCTTATTCTCAACTATTGCTTCTTTTTTTATAGCAGAAACAAATGGTTAACCAAATCTTAAAGGCTATAGCTTTGTGGGTTTTATTTAGGTGGAAGGATATGTTGGAAAAAGCACTAAATGCTGTAGAAGTTGTTACCTTTGATTACCCATGTGAGTTTGACTTTGCTAAAATTTCAGATTACTTGGTAGATGGTACTCTGGGTTATCCACGGAGTTAATTATATCCATTTGTATAATCTTGAAGTTTTGTTCTTGGCAGACATTTCTGGTGGGAAAAAGAGGGCTCCTCCAAAGGCTGAAAAATTGATTGACTTTCACGCCGATGTTGTCAAGAAGGCAGTATCTAAGTACCCGGGTCATCCATTGATTTTGGCTGGGAAATCAATGGGTTCAAGGTAATATTCACTCTAACTTTTGCTGAAAATGACTTGCTGTATACTTAATTGGTATTGGCAGAAGATAGTATATAACTAACTATGCAAGTTTAAGTATCTTCTTCGAAAGATGTAATGATCTCTTTAATGATTTCTTTCGACTAACAATAACTGTCGTGGTTGCATCTTATAAGGGATGGAGTGTTCTAACTCTAGAAATGTTGACATGTTATGAAGCTTTGCCTTGTTTCTCTAGTACATGTTCGAATTTCTTTTTAGTAGTCTATACCAAGTCAATAATAGAGAGATGAATTGTTGCAGAGATGAAAATTTGGATGGAGACTTTTTTTGCATACATGGAGGAACTTGAGTGCGAACAAACCCATAGTTTTTCATTAAACTCATTAGTCTTATTGTTTTTGGTCAATCATTAAACTCATTGTTATTACTATAGTTTTGTGCGTACTTTATTTGGAGGGAGCATGTGCCCATAATATAAAGAAGTAACGAGTGCATGCTGTATTTCAGTATTCTTTTCGACATGTCATTTTCTGTTTTTGTTTTTATGATTGGTGGGTTTCAATGTTTCATTGGTCTGTAGGGTCAGCTGCATGGTAGCTTGCAAGGAAGATATTCGTGCTTCAGCAATAGTTTGCTTAGGATACCCATTAAAGGTTTGATGTTCTGATGTTATCCCATTTTGTGCACATAATTACTATTTTTATTTTATTTTTCTTCTTCCTTTCTGGTTATTGACATAATATCTCTGGGGAGTAAGTCTTCAATAACACATCTGGAAGCTGAAACTAGCTAAGATGAAATTATCTCTGCATTTATTGGACGCTTAGAATTGATGTTTGTGACCTAACTGACATGGGTCGTTTGCATTTCTACCCAACTATATAATATGCCACCAATTTTTCCAAACACTGGTGCTTTAAATTTCAGGGTATGAATGGAGCAGTGCGGGATGAAACGATATTGCAACTTTCTATTCCCATCATGTTCGTACAGGTATTAGAAAAAGTTTTTTTTCTTCCTCTTATTCTTTTTCTTAATGCCTGTGATCACCAATTGCAAATTACTGCACAGTATAAGTCTCATTTGAAATATTTGGCTTAATTGTTTTGACTGATAACTAATTCAGTTGTGACACCTTTTATGACCAAAGTGAGAATTTCCTTTCCTTTCTTTATGTTATTGCTGTATGAAGTTGCCTATTACCGTTATATAAAAGTTGCTTTCTTATGTTTTCTATCTCTTACAATTTTCGGGTTTGTACGCTTCAATTATGTTTCATGAAGGGTAGTAAAGATGGGCTCTGTCCATTGGAAAAGCTAGAAGTTACTCGCAAGAAGATAAAATGCCTTAGTGGTTTACATGTGATTGATGGTGGTGACCACTCCTTCAAGATTGGAAAGAAGCATCTGCAAACCACTGGGATAACACAAGACAAAGCTGAAGATCTTGCGCTTCAAGCGATTGCAGATTTTTTTGTTGGGCTCTCTTGAAGGAAGGTGACACTTTATATTGCAAAAGAAAGATTAAGGGCTGTATCATGTTGTCTATAAATTATGTTCCCATGCTGTATTGGTATTATCAGTTGCTTGGTTTCTTTTGCAAAGTAACCTGTTCATGCTGTTTTAGTATTTTGGTAATATCAGTCTCCAACTTTATGCAGAGGTGTATGTGGATACGCAGACATTATTATCACTGCTAGCGCATGTTGTTGTACCTTTTCTGCTTTTATCTTGGTTTATCTATCTGTGTTTCTTTTCTCTGAAAAGTTATTTGCATTGCTTATGTTCCATTTCTATGTATTTGAAGGTTCTCTTGTGTTGTTTTAATAAAACTTCTCTCACAAATGCACCATTTAGTTGACGATTTCAAGTTTGATGTTTTTTCCCTCTCTTAGAAGCCTACCTTGCTGCAGCTTAGTACATTATTGAACCATAACCTGTAATTTTCATATATTCCAAAATCTTTGGTTTGAAGCAAATAATTTTATATATGCAGAGTTTAGTTGGTGAACAATTTGGCTATGGTGTGCATGGGTTTGGTCAAAGTGATGAGTCTAGCTGCCGGTCATTGCGTTTGCGTGGCCAGCATGGTGACTCTCATTGTGGCCGTAATCGTTCTCATGGCACTTTTGCTGGCACATTTCATTAGCAGGGATGTACCACTGCAAAGAGGCCATGACAACTGAGATAGAGAGATGGGTTGTTGCCAATAGCTTTCTTGTTGTTGCTTCAAGTTGCATGCCAGTAGTAATCTTTGACCATTTTGTAGGCAACGGCTGGGATTTATTTGTTTTCGGTTGATCATATTGTGTACTGGAGAGATTAGATTCCTAATTCATCTACTTTGAATCTGCTTTGTGAAACATGCGCCAGAATTAGGTTGCTGCTGCTTTTGTCTCCCTTTCGCTTCAGAAGAATTTATCCTCTTATTGAAAGCAATATGGATGGAAGCAAACCCACCGTAATGATAATCCATTTGCGTGGGTACATCTTGACCGTCAATGCATAGGGTGCGTTCCATATGTATCAACGGTGAGAATTTGCTTACGCTCACGCATTGAGGCTAACCCGTGATTGATTAGAGTTGTGTGAACAATCCACCATTATTTTTATATATGCAACTACGTTGTATTTCTTTAAAAGAATGTTGTGAAATAAATATAACTTCATAAGGTGCGATTGAAGGTGAAGAATGGAATGAGATTGCACAATTTTTAGTGGATTCAATTTCATTAGATTGAAAAAGTGCAGACGTAACCCATATAATAATCTAATGTGAATAAATCCATCGTTTTTAGGTTTTTTAGATATATATTGAGATTCTTACCAAATCTGGTAAGGATTTTGAGATATTTGTTGAGGATTTCGAGATATTTGGTAAGGATTTTGAGATATTTATTGTGAATCTTACCATACTCTTATAATTATATATAAATAATTAGGTTAAGTAAATATTTGACTAACAATTAGTACTACTGATACTGGTTTACTTCATATTCAGGTTCCTTGCCTGACAATAAAAGTTGCGACTCGATCTTCCACGGTTCCACCAGCAACTGATTAAAACAATCTTTGGTAGACGCCTGCTAAGTTGGGTTAGTCTGTTTGATATATACCAACTTATTGGAAAATGGATTACATGGTTAAGATTTTATCATTAAATTGTCGTATTAATAGCGACGTAATGCTTTAGATAATGAGTTAGTATGTTTGGTACACTCCCACAGACATCACTTTTCCTTTGAAATAGGAGATGTCTTTTGAATTGATACATTGAATATAATCAGTTCTTTTGTTTTGTTTGAAATCAATTGAATATTTGTTTTATTATTAAAATAACATATTGTTTCATCCAAAAGGTGCATCTTGAATAAAATAAACGGACATAACTTTTCCTTTGAAAGCTTACCTCTGTTATGAAAAAATGTTCTCATTCCCTATGTATAGCAGATCATATTACAATCATTTTAACTTAATATCTGTAAAAGTGAATAGAAGAGAGAACTTGCTGGAATAGAATTTCATTGATGTCAGAGTGCAAATATATACAACTTGCTAACTTTCTCTACAAGTATATTACTTCCTTCAATTAAGCTATCATAGCTACAATACAACAAAGCTCCATGAATACTAATTATATTCAAGGAATACATAAGGAAAACAAATATTACTATTAATACAAAGGATATGATAGATTTGACTTTCCAACACTCCCCCTCAAGTTAGAGAGTGGATGTCTTGCACTCCCAACTTGCGAACCATGGAAAACAAAGCCTTGGTCAAGACGTCAGCTAGTTGATTTGCAGAACTCACAAATCTTGTTACCACAGAACCATCTTGAATCTTGTCTCTTATAAAATGACAATCCATCTCTATGTGCCTTGTACGTTCAGGAAAAATAGGATTTGCTGCTATGTGTATTGCAGCCTTATTATCACAATACAACAATGTAGCCTCTTGATGCAAAACCCCCAAATCTTTGAGTAAATAACGAAGCCATGTCAATTCACAACAAGCTCCTGTCATTGCACGATACTCTACTTCGGTTGAAGAAAGGGAGATTGTTTTCTAGCGCTTCGACCTCCATGAAATTAACGAGGGGCCTAGAAATACACAGTACCCTGTAGTAGATCTTCTCGTAAGTGGGCATCCTGCCCAATCCGAGTCAGAGTAGGCTCGCAGCCGAAGATCACTAGCTGAGGAGAAGAAGAGACCTTGGCCAGGCGCAGATTTCAAATAGCGCATAACCCGTAAAGCTGCTTCCCAATGATCCTTTCGAGGTTGGTGCATAAACCTACTCAATATATGGACAGAATACATAATATCCTGCCTTGAAAATGTGAGATATATTAATCTCCCAACTAATCGCCTATATCATCCTGTATCTTTGAGTAGCTCACTCTTATCAGACAATTTTAAACCACGTTCCATGGGAGTATTGATGGGAGCTGCCCCTAATAACCCTGCATCCTTAATGATTTCCAATGCATACTTTCGTTGAGAAATAAAAATGTCATTCCTAGATGCAGAAATCTCAATACCAAGGAAATACTTCAATTCACTAAGATCTTTAAGGCGAAATTTATTCTGCAAGAACTTCTTGATATTAGTTATACTCATAGGATAATTGCCAATAATTAAAATGTCGTCAACATATATCAAAAGAGCAGTAAAGGACTTGCCTTCCTTCCTGATGAACATAGAGTAGTAAACTTTTGATTGTTCACACCCAGCTGAATGGATGGCCTCAGAGAATTTAGCAAACCATTGACGAAATGCCTGTTTCAACCCATATAATGACTTGTGGAGGCGACAAACCAAGTGTTCCTCCCTTTGTCGCCGAAGCCCTGGTGGTAGAGACATGTAAATTTCTTCGTGGACGTCACCATGGAGAAAGGCATTATTAACGTCGAGTTGATGAAGGGACCAGCCACGGGTAGCAGCCAAAGCCAATAAACAACGAATAGAGATGATCTTGGCTGTTGGAGAAAAAGTATCCTGATAATCAACCCCCTCCAATTCAGTGAAACATTTTGCCACAAGGCGCGCTTTGTACCGCTCAATTGATCCATTAGACTTAAGTTAGATCTTGTAAACCCAACGACAACCAATGGGAGTCTTACCAGCTAGAAGTGGAGTGAGAGATCAAGTGCCATTTGCTGTGAGAGCTTGTAATTCAGAATTCATCGCGTCTTGCCACTCAAGGTGAGCGGCCGCCTCAGAAAAAGACCTGGGCTCTGTGACAGTACCAATTTGAGCAACAAAAGAGTGATACGCAGGCTTGTATCTATGATACGAAACATAACTTGTCAGAGGATAGCACGTACCTTTGGTCGGACTCGGAACGAAGGAAGTCGATTGGTCGGAGTAAACGTTGGAGCAGACATAATCGTTGAGTTTGACCTGCGGAGCGGTCTGGCGGCTGGAACAGCGGAGTGGTGTGGGTGGTGGAGCGGGAGGCTGGGGCAAGAAAAGGGATGGTTCGGGTGAGGGAAGAGAGTGGTCGGAGAAAGTGGGCGAGGCTCGCAGCGCCAGAGATGGTGGGTCAGACGGCGTCGGTCCGATGGTGGCCGAAGGTGATGGGTCGGAGGCTGGTTGCAGTGCAGGAGGTGAAGTGGGAATTATGTGGTCGAGAGGAGGCAGAGGAGTTTTGGGAGGGGTAGAATCAAAAGCTAAGTCAAAGGTACCATGGGTCAGTAATGGAATTGGGCCAGAATAATGGTCCAACATAGATGCATCATAATTGGGCTTGACAGAGGCATAGGGAAAAGTAGTTTCATGAAATGTCACATCCCAGCTAGTAAAAACATTTTTGGTTGATAAATCGAATAATTTGTGTGCTTTTTGACTGATGGGATAGCCGAGGAAGATTGAGGGCAAGGCACGACGATCAAATTTGTGAGAAGTGTGAACGTTGGTGGCACAAGCAAGACAACCAAACACACAGAGATGAGAATAAGAGGGCAGTTTTGAATAAAGAAGTTCGAAATCAGTTTTGAAAGAGAGAACCGGTGAAGTTAACTGATTGATGATGCGAACAGTGGTGAGAGCACATTCTCCCCAAAATTGTGAAGGGAGTTGAGCATGAAATTTTAAAGCACGAGCCACCTATAAGATTTGACGATGTTTGCATTCCACAACCCCATTTTGTTGAGGAGTGTAAACATAAGAATGTTGAAAATTGACGCCGTTATCGTGAAAAAAGGAACGAAGTGAGATAAATTCCACACCATTGTCACTTCGAAAATTTTTAATGCGAGATTCGAATTGAGTGAAAACAAAACTGAAAAAGCGTTTTAAAATTGATTGTCTCATTTTTGTGACGCATTAAAAAAATCCAAGTGAAACATGTATAATCATCAACAATGGTAAGAAAATAACAATGAGAAGAGTGTCGATAACGACCCCAAATATCACAATGGATAATATCAAATGGCTTGGTAGAGGTAATAGTACTAATACCAAAAGGAAAATGACTTTGCTTAGACAAAGGACATGTAGGGCAAGCATTATTTGACTCCACAGAAAAATCTTAAACAATCTTAGCAATGAAACTTAAGCGAGAGGGTGATACATGGCCTAAGCGACAATGCCAGAGGTCAGTGGATGAAATGGTGAGGTTGCAGGCAAGTCGGTTTGTAGACGAGGAAGGGTTGGTCAAAGATTTCTCTGTCGCTAGTGCCACCAAATAGTAAAGTCCTTCACGTTGTTTACCCAAACCAATCGTCCTCCTCGTAGCCAAATCCTGCAAAATACACCAATAAGGGAAAAACGTCATTGAACAGTTTAGACCTCTTGTCAAACGACTAACTTACATCAAATCAACTTTGAATGTAGGCACAGATAACACATCATGCAGATAATAGACGGAATTCAGTGGCAAAGACCCTTTTGCAATAATATTCGCTTTTTCTCCGCTAGGCAGGCGGTAACGAGCAATTTTTATCTTTATACAACAATTTAGGTGATGAAGTAATATGATATGTGGCCCCGCTGTCAATAATCCAATTGCGGGAATCGATTTTAGGCAAACCTGGCTTTGTTACCGCATTCGCTTTGGAGCTAGAGCCTTCATCTTGATTGTTACGAAGTGACAAAAGTTGCTTGAGTTGGGTTTCTGATAATGAAACTGCAGGCCTTACCTCATCGTTGTGTGACACCTCAGATACCTGATTAATAGCAGAAAATCCTTTATACTGATTTGAACTTGGGCCTGAATTCATTCTTGCCTTGGGATGACCTGATGGGTACCCATGTAATTGAAAGCACTTTTCGACCCAATGGCCCATCTCTCCACAGTGAGTGCACTGAGGTCGTCCCCTTCCTGATCCAAAATGACGCCGATCCTGGTCAACGCGTCGTTCTTCTTGCGATCGAACATCCTGAGGCTAAGACGAACGGTTCGCTGGGGGACTGATATGGCCGATCGGTTTCTGCTGAAAATTTTGATATTCCCCGGTTGTTGTTGTGACGCACCGCCATAGTAGCGCTCCCACCAAGCTCAGTTGCAGTCTGTGTGGTACTGAGGAGTCTTTGTTTTTCTTCTCGAGAAATTGAAGAGTAGGCTCGGCGGATGGAAGGCAGAGGATTCATTTGAAGGATTTGACCGCGAATTGCAGAGTAAGTCTCATTCAAACCAATTAAGAATTGCATCAATTTTTGTTGATCTGCCTGTGCTTCATGTGTTGCGTCTGAATATGAAGCCAATTCATCCCATAAGCCCTTCAATTTAGTGTAGTAGGCAGAGACAGAGAGTTGTTCTTGTCGAAGATAAGCAATATCTCGCTGAATCTCGAAGATGTGAGGTGCATTGCTTTGAGAGAATCGCTCACGGAGATCTTCCCAAACTTCATGAGCAGTAGAATAATAGATCACACTGTTTGCGATTTCTGGATTGAGAGTATTGACGATCTAGGAATGAACCATGTCGTTACATCGCGACCAAGTCTCGTAGCCTTCAGGATCAGCTTCTTCTGAAGGAGCTGTGATAGGACGATGGACAAATTCGGGTTTGTTCTTGGAGTTTAAGGCCAGAGTCATAGCCTTTTTCCAACCAGAGTAAGTTCTCCATTCAAAGATTTGGAGACTAGAACCAATCCTGGGTAATCCGAGTGGTGAGTGAAATAAGGATTCGTGATGTCAGATTTTGAAGAATTTGATGGAGGTGTTGGTGGAACTTCATCGTTCGCCATGATAGTTAAAAACTGAGAAGATGCCTACACGAGAGATTAGAGTGCAGAGATGAGTCGGGATCTTAGTCCTGCTTTGATACCATGTAAAAGTGAATAGAAGAGAGAATTTGGTGGAATATTATTTCATTGATGTCAGAGTGCAAATATATACAACTTGCTAACTTTCTCTACAAGTCTATTACTTCCTACAATTAAGCTATCATAGCTACAATACAGCAAAGCTCCATGAATACTAACTATATTCAAGGAATACATAAGGAAAACAAATATTACTATTAATACAAAGGATATGATAGATTTGACTTTCCAACAATATCAAACAATTTTCTTTCTTTCCTTTGTCTCTAAAAAATTCAGATTATTCTTGTGTTATGCAAAATCTCAAGAATAATATCAAGTGAGTTTGAGTCTATTGTATCCTGGAGACAATTTGTCATAAACTCTTTTTGCACTAAGGAAGAGCGACAAACTAGTCTTAAAGAAAGCGAATCTAATTCGTGCCTTGACTCAACGTTCTCATTTAATTTTGTTATTGCCTTCATACTTTCCTACATTATCTCCAACAATTTTAAGGCTAGTTTGCTCAATTGAGGCATTAGCAACTACTGTTCAATCCATTCAAGTCATGAATCAATACCTTGTTCGTTTGGATCGATTCAATAGTCAATTCTTTCAACAATGGCAACAAAAGGTGTTGTTCTTTCTCACCACCTTGAAATTGGCCTACATTCTCAACGATGATCTTCTTCCAATTCCCGAATAAACTGCCGAGGAATCAAGTGTTGTGAAGGAGCAAAGGAACAAGAGGAAGGAAGATGACTTTTTATGCAAAGGTCATATTCTCAATGCTTTATCAGCCTCTCTTTACAATGTTTTTCGCAATGCTCCATTTGCAAAGGAGCTTTGGATGCGGTTGGAAAACAAATACAAAACTAAAGAGGTTAGTGCACAAAAATTTCTTATTGATAATTATGTGCATTTCAAAATGGTAGATAGTAGACCTATTATCCCACAAGTTGAGGAACTACAACTCCTTATAGATGATATTATCATTGGAGGGGTAAAAGTTGATGAGGAGTTCCAAGTTGGTGTAATTATATCAAAATTACCACCAAAGTGGAACGACTACAAAAAGAAACTCAAACACCAAGAGAAAAAAATTTACTTTAGAGGAATTAACTCGACACCTTCATATAGAAGAAGAATCTTGTAAACAAGATAGTGAGTTAAATGAGATCAACATTGATCTCTCTAAAGAAAATTTAGTGCAAGGGGAGTCAAGTGACAAACCCAAGAAATATGTTATTCCTCCTAAGGGAAATATGTTATTCCTCCCTTCATATTATGAAAAATTGTAGATTATATAAGAAACATCTGAAGTCGCAAAGTCAATATGATCGAAGACGAAGATGATTTTTCAGCAGTGGTGACTGAAGTAAATCACTGAGTGGACTTTGGTTTATAAATTATAATGCATGCATAAAGGTATATTTGAATAAAATATTATTGTAAAAACAATGTTTTGGGCTATGGGCTGATTTTGTGGACTCTGTTATTAAATAGTTTTGACTTGATAGATTTTGAGTCCATGTTTTTGGGGGAAAACCCAGATGTGTGATTTCCTTGGATTTGGGCATAAATCCGGTTTTTCAATGAATTTGGCTTAAGCCAGGAAACAAAGATTTCAAAACGTGAATTTTGGTTTTCACTGATTTGCTGTTCCCGAGGATCAAGGTTTTCTCCGATTGCCATCGAGGGGTTTTTCTCCGTAAGATCGTTGAGGGTTCTCCGACGCTGGTGTCGAGGGGTATTTTTCTCCACCGGGTCGTTGTGTTCAAGTTGGTCTCATATGATTTGTAAACTCCTTTGAGGAGGGTTTTCAAAACAGGGTTATGGACCACGGGATGTTTTCATTATACGGATTTTCATGTGTCCCACCAAGTGTTTTAATGCAAAATGGATTTTCCAGTAAGTTTTTGGTTTATCCTTATGGATTTGTTGAAAAAGAATTTTATGTTATGCATGCTTGGTTTTACTCATGGAGGAGAAAATGTATGTTTTCCTCGGAAATAATTCAAAATGGTTATTTTTGTCCACTCACACTTTTGGTATTTTAAATCCCCTCCAAGTTGTTGAATTGACGTTGGCATATCCAATGGCGGAGGCATTATAGTTCAACTGCGCGATTACCTAGAGTAGGATATTTATTTATGTATTTCCTTATCCTACCTAAATGCTCTGATAAATCTTTTGGACTGTTTGTAAAATTGTGGTTACATCGTTGGAGGGTTGATTTTATTGGAATTTGGAGTGTTATTTGATCCTTCGTCTGACAGGTGGAAGACGGTTAACAAGTCTTTAAGGGGAGATTCTGCCGGATTTTTGGCAGAATTCTCATAATTATTTGCAAGGGCTTACGGTTATTTTGGGAATTTTATTAAGTTGTCAGATGGGAGCATTGTTTTTCCCGGGTTTCGAGGTGAAATTCAGGAAGGGTCCTGTCAAAGAAGGGTTAGTTGTCCATGGTTTTACTCAAACTTATGGAATTGATTACCAGGAGACTTTTACACCTGTTGCAAAGTTAAATACTATTCGGGTCTTTATTGCCTATTGCTGCAAATTTTGACTGGCCATTATAGCAGTATGATGTTAGAAATGTTTTTATACATGGAGATTTATCTGAAGAGATTTATATGAGTATGTCACATGGGTATAGTACTTCTGGTGATTCAAGCTTGGTATGTAAGTTTAAGAAGGCGTTGTATGGTTTGAAACAATCACCAAGAGCATGTTTGGAAGATTTCGGCTAGCCATGAAGAAACATGGCTACGAGCAGAGCAATGCAGACCATACGTTGTTCTTGAAGAAACAAAATGGTAAGATAACTGCTCTTTTCATTTATGTTGATGACATGATTGTTACCGGTGATGATATAGATGAGATGACGAAATTGAAGTCTAACTTGGCATCTGAGTTTAATATGAAAGATCTTGGTGGCTAAAAGTATTTTTTGGGCATTGAAGTTATCTGCTCTAAGAAAGGGATATGTTTGTCACAATGGAAATACGTTCTTGACTTATTGAAGGAAACATGTATCTTTGGTTGTCAGCCCATTGATACACCTATTTAGCAAAATCATGACCTAGAAGAACTTTCGGATCAAGTTCCTGCTAATAAGGGGAGATATCAAAGGCTAGTTGGTCGTTTGATTTACTTGTCACACACTCGACCTGATATTGCTTATGCGGTTAATGTGGTAAGTCGTTTTATGCATAATCCTAGTGAAGTCCATACGAATGCATTTGTGCGAATTTTGCGGTATTTGAAGTCAGCACCAGGAAAATGTCCTATATTCTCCAAACATAATCACACATATGTTACAGGTTACTGTGATTCTGATTGGGGTGGTATAGGAGACAGACGGCGTTCAACTACTGGGTACTTCACCTTTGTTGGAGGTAACTTGGTAACTTGGAAGAGTAAAAAACAAAATGTTGTGTCATTATCTAGTGCTGAGGCAGAGTATCGGGCAATGGTTAAAGGGATACAAGAACTATTGTGACTGAAACGGCTTATGGGGGAGGTTGGTTTTCAATATAATGGTGCTATGAAGTTATATTGTGATAATCAGTCAGCTATCAAGATTGCTGAAAACCCCATACAACATGACCGAACTAAACATGTGGAGATTGATCGTAATTTTATATATGAGAAGTTTGAAGAGAAAATTGTTGAAGTTCCATATGTGAAGACGACAGAACCGCTGGTTGATGTTCTTAACAAGGCCGTGCCCAAGCATGTCTTCAATGACTCACTTGTCAAGTTGGGCATGTTTGGTGTCCATCCTCCACCTTGACGGGGAGTGTTAGCATGAGCCATGTATATCCTTATTAATATAGGAATTGTAATTATTTTCCTATTTGGTCTAGTTGACCTTTGTATATTGTAATACTATAAATATCTTATAGAGAGAAGAATAAGATTCATTCAGCCCTAATTAAACCTTAGCCATCACTTTGACATTCTCTTTAACAATAACCTGAGTTATATATAGGCTTATAGATAGCTAGCTAGAATGAAATATAGTAAGCAATCACACTCAAGGTGAGCGGCCACCTCAGAAAAAGACATGGGCACTGTGACAGTACCAATTTGAGCAACAAAAGAGTGATACGCAGGCTTGTATCTATGATACGAAACATAACTTGTCAGAGGATAGCGCGTACCTTTGGTCGGACCCGGAACGAAGGAAGTCGATTGGTCGGAGTAAACGTTGGAGCAGACATAATCGTTGAGTTTGACCAGCGGAGCGGTCTGGCGGCTGGAACGGCGGAGTGGTGCGAGTGGTGGAGCGGGAGGCTAGGGCAAGAAAAAGGATGGTTCGGGTGAGGGAAGAGAGTGGTCGGAGAAAGTGGGCGAGGCTTGCAGCGCCAGAGATGCTGGGTCAGACGGCGCCATTCCGATGGTGGCCGATGGTGATGGGTCAGAGGATGGTTGCAGTGCAGGAGGTGAAGTGGGAATTATGTGGTCGAGAGGAGGCGGAGGAGTTTTGGGAGGGGTAGAATCAAAAGCTAAGTCAAAGGTACCATGGGTCAGTAATGGAATTGGGCCAGAATAATGGTCCAACAGAGATGCAGCAGAATTGGGCTTGACAGAGGCATAGGGAAAAATAGTTTCATGAAATTTCACATCCCAGCTAGTAAAAACATTTTTGGTTGATAAATCGAATAATTTGTGTGCTTTTTGGCCGATGGGATAGCCGAGGAAGATGGAGGGCAAGGCACGACGATCAAATTTGTGAGAAGTGTGAACGTTGGTGGCACAAGCAAGACAACCAAACTCACAGAGATGAGAATAAGAGGGCGGTTTTGAATAAAGAAGTTCGAAATCAGTTTTGAAAGAGCACATTCTCCCCAAAATTGTGAAGGGAGTTTAGCATGAAATTTTAAAGCACGAGCCACCTATAAGATTTGACGATGTTTACGTTCCACAATCCCATTTTGTTGAGGAGTGTAAACATTAGAATGTTGAAAAATGACGCCGTTATCGTGAAAAAAGGAACGAAGTGAGATAAATTCCCCACCATTGTCACTTCGAAAAGTTTTAATGCGAGATTCGAATTGAGTGAAAACATAACTGAAAAAGCGTTTTAAAATTGATTGTGTCTCATTTTTGTGACGCATTAAAAAAATCCAAGTGAAACATGTATAATCATCAACAATGGTAAGAAAATAACAATGAGAAGAGTGTCGATAACGACCCCAAATATCACAATGGATAATATCAAATGGCTTTGTAGAGGTAATAGTACTAATACCGAAAGGCAAACGACTTTTCTTAGCCAAAGGACATGTAGGGCAAGCATTATTTGACTCCACATAAAATTTTTAAAAAATCTTAGCAATGAAACTTAAGCGAGAGGGTGATACATGGCGTAAGGGACAATGCCAGAGGTCAGTGGATGAAATGGTGAGGTTGCGGGCAAGTCGGTTTCTAGACGAGCAAGGGTTGGTCAAAGATTTCTCTGTCGCTAGTGCCACCAAATAGTAAAGTCCGTCACGTTGTTTACCCAAACCAATCGTCCTCCTCGTAGCCAGATCCTGCAAAATACACCAATAAGGGAAAAACGTCACTGAACAGTTTAGACCTCTTGTCAAACGACTAACTTACATCAAATCAACTTTGAATGTAGGCACAGATAACACATCATGCAGATAATAGACGGAATTCAGTGGCAAAGACCCTTTTGCAATAATATTCGCTTTTTCTCCGCTAGGCTACAATACAGGCGGTAAAGAGCAATTTTTATCTTTATACAACAATTTAGATGATGAGGTAATATGATTCGTCGCCCCGCTATCAATAATCCAATTGCGGGAATCGAGTTTAGACAAACCTGGCTTTTTTACCGCATTCGCTTTGGAGCTAGAGCCTTCATCTTGATTGTTAAGAAGTGAAAAAGTTGCTTGAGTTGGGTTTCTGATAATGAAACTGCAGGCCTTACCTCATCGTTGTGTGACACCTCAGATACCTGATTAATAGTAGAAAATCCTTTATACTGATTTGAACTTGGGCCTGAATTCATTCTTGCCTTGGGATGACCTGATGGGTACTCATGTAATTGAAAGCACTTTTGGACCCAATGGCCCATCTCTCCACATTGAGTGCACTGAGGTCGTCCCCTTCCTGATCCAAAATGACGCCGATCCTGGTCAACGCGTCGTTCTTCTTGCGATCGAACATCCTGAGGCTGAGACGAACGGTTAGTTGGGGGACTGATATGGCCGATCGGTTTCTGCTGAAAATTTTGATTTTCCCCGGTTGTTGTTGTGACGCACCGCCATAGCAGCGCTCCCACCAAGCTCAGTTGCAGTCTGTGTGGTACTGAGGAGTCTTTGTTTTTCTTCTCAGGAAATTGAAGAGTCGGCTCGGTGGATGGAAGGCAGAGGATTCATTATAAGGATTTGACCACGAATTGCCGAGTAAGTCTCATTCAAACCCATTACGAATTGCATCAATTTTTGTTGATCTGCCTGTGCTTCATGTGTTGCGTCTAAATATGAAGCCAATTCATCCCATAAGCCCTTCAATTTAGTGTAGTAGGCAGAGATAGAGAGTTGTTCTTGTCGAAGATAAGCAATATCTCGCTGAATCTCGAAGATGTGAGGTGCATTGCTTTGAGAGAATCGCTCACGGAGATCTTCCCAAACTTCATGAGCAGTAGAATAATAGATCACACTGTTTGCGATTTCTGGATTGAGAGTATTGACGATCTAGGAATGAACCATGTCGTTACATCGCGACCAAGTCTCGTAGCCTTCAGGATCAGCTTCTTCTGAAGGAGCTATGATAGGACGATGGACAAATTCGGGTTTGTTCTTGGAGTTTAAGGCCAGAGTCATAGCCTTTTTCCAACCAGAGTAAGTTCTCCATTCAAAGATTTGGAGACTAGAACCAATCCTGGGTAATCCGAGTGGTGAGTGAAATAAGGATTCGTGATGTCAGATTTTGAAGAATTTGATGGAGGTGTTGGTGGAACTTCATCGTTCGCCATGATAGTTAAAAACTGAGAAGATGCCTACACGAGAGATTAGAGTGCAGAGATGAGTCGGGATCTTAGTCCTTCTTTGATACCATGTAAAAGTGAATAGATGAGAGAATATGCTGGAATATTATTTGATTGATGTCATAGTGCAAATATATACAACTTGCTAACTTTCTCTACAAGTCTATTACTTCCTACAATTAAGCTATCATAGCTACAATACAACAAAGCTCCATGAATACTAACTATATTCCAGGAATACATAAGGAAAACAAATATTACTATTAATACAAAGGATATGATAGATTTGACTTTCCAACAATATCAAACAATTTTCTTTCTTTCCTTTGTCTCTAAAAAATTCAGATTATTCTTGTGTTATGCAAAATCTCAAGAATAATATCAAGTGAGTTTGAGTCTATTGTATCCTGGAGACAATTTGTCATAAACTCTTTTTGCACTAAGAAAGAGCGACAAACTAGTCTTAAAGAAAGCGAATCTAATTCGTGCCTTGACTCAACGTTCTCATTTAATTTTGTTATTGCCTTCATACTTTCCTACATTATCTCCAACAATTTTAAGGCTAGTTTGCTCAATTGAGGCATTAGCAACTACTGTTCAATCCATTCAAGTCATGAATCAAGACCTTGTTCGTTTGGATCGATTCAATGGTCAATTCTTTCAACAATGGAAACAAAACGTGTTGTTCTTTCACACCACCTTGAAATTGGCCTACATTCTCAACGATGATCTTCTTCCAATTCCCGAATAAACTTCCGAGGAATCAAGTGTTGTGAATGAGCAAAGGAACAAGAGGAAGGATGATGACTTTTTATGCAAAGGTCATATTCTCAATGCTTTATCAACCTCTCTTTACAATGTTTTTCGCAATGCTCCATTTGCAAAGGAGCTTTGGATGCGGTTGGAAAACAAATACAAAACTAAAGAGGTTAGTGCACAAAAATTTCTTATTGATAGTTATGTGCATTTCAAAATGGTAGATAGTAAACCTATTATCCCACAAGTTGAGCAACTACAACTCCTTATAGATAATATTATCATTGGAGAAGTAAAAGTTGATGAGGAGTTCCAAGTTGGTGTAATTATATCAAAATTACCACCAAAGTGGAACGACTACAAAAAGAAACTCAAACACCAAGAGAAAAAAATTTACTTTAGAGGAATTAACTCGACACCTTCATATAGAAGAAGAATCTTGTAAACAAGATAGCGAGTTAAATGAGATCGACATTGATCTCTCTAAAGAAAATTTAGTGCAAGGGGAGTCAAGTGACAAACCCAAGAAATATGTTATTCCTCCTAAGGGAAAGAGTTTCAAAAAGAAAGGGAAGAACACTAATGAAGTGAAGAAAGGATTCTTTTTTTTGTCACAAATCCCTTCATATTATGAAAAATTGTAGATTATATAAGAAACATCTGAAGTCGCAAAGTCAATATGATCGAAGACGAAGATGATTTTTCAGCAGTGGTGACTGAAGTAAATCACATTGATGCTATGATGGTTGGTGGCTTGATACTGGCGCCACCATACATATTGCAAACAACCGAGAAGCTTTCAAAAATTATGAGAAAGTCATCGATGGATAAAGTGACAAAATGGGCAACAATAATGCAACATTGGTAATGGGAATTGGTTCCTTAGAACTCAACTTCACTTCTGGGAAGAAGATCCCATTGAAAAATGTTCGTCATGTTCCAGAAATGACAAAGAATCTAGTCTCTTGTGATCTTATAAACCAGGTTGGATTTAAATTAGTGTTTGAATCGGATAAGTTTATCTTATCCAAGAATAGTGTATTTGTGGGAAAAGGTTATTCATGTAATGGGATGATTAAACTCGGTATTAATAAAAGTATGCATTCTATTTATATGCTTGAGTCTTTTCAATTATGGCATGATAGATTAGGACATGTGAATTTTCAATCTATTAAACTCATGAATAACTTAGGTTTAATTCCAAAATGTGATATCAAAATGTGAAATAAGTGCACAAGCAAAAAATAATGAAAAAACCATTTTAAAAGGTTGAACGAACTTCTGAATCGCTTGGTCTTGTCCATACGGACTTGTGTGATCTTAAGGGTTTTATAACTCGTGATGGTAAGAAATATATTCTAACTTTCATTTATCACTATTCAAGATATACTTATGTATATTTATTGAATAGTAAAGATGAAGCATTTGAAATGTTCAAGATTTATAATGCTGACGTTGAAAATCATCTTGGCAAGAAAATAGAAGTATTAAGAAGTGATAGGGGAGGTGAATATTTTTCTGATGAATTCACAAAATTTTGTGAAACTCATGGAATTAAACATGAAGTGTTAGCCCCCTACACTCTTCAACAAAATGGTCTTGCTGAAAAAAAAAATAGAACCTTGAAAGAAATGGTTAATTCATTATTAATAAGTTATGGACTCCCAAATAATTTTTGGGGAGAAGCGTTACTAACTTCGTGTTATATCCTTAATAGAATACCTACACAAGAAGTCAAAAATGACTTCGTATGAGTTATGGTTTAATAGGAAACCTAAATTGGATTATTTTAAAGTATGGGGATGTCTTGCCTATACAAGAATACCCGACATTAAAAGACCCAAGTTAGGACCTAAAACTTATAAGTCTGCATTCATAGGATATGCTAAAAATAGTAAGGCTTATAGATTCCTTAATCTTACAACAAATGAGATTATGATCAAGAGATGTTGAATTCTTTGAGCACATTTATGCCAAAGATAAAGTGAAACAACAAGAGTTAAACCTTGATAAGCACATTAGTTCACATAATGATAATAGTGATCTGCATGAAAATCCCGATAATCGTGAATATAATTCACAAGAGGATATTCTTAGATATCCGAAAAGAGCTAGAACCACAAATTATTCCTTTAGTTCAGATTTCTATCTTTATCTTGTTGAAGGTAATAGAAGAGAAATAAAAAAGGAAGTAAGATTTGTGATGAATGCTGAAGGAGATCCAAAATCTTAGAAGCAATGACTTCAGCAGATGCATCTCTTTGGAGAGAAGTAGTTGAAGATGAAATAGATTCTATTGTATCCAATGGAACTTGGATATTAACGGATTTACCACCATGCTCTAAACCAATAGGTTGTAAATGGGTATTTAGAAGAAAATTGAACACTGATGGTTCAATAAGTAGATTCAAAGCTAGGTTGGTG
The DNA here is from genome assembly GCA_037349345.1 of Oemleria cerasiformis. Lineage (NCBI taxonomy): Eukaryota > Viridiplantae > Streptophyta > Magnoliopsida > Rosales > Rosaceae > Oemleria > Oemleria cerasiformis. The sequence goes on from JAZGTL010000018.1 coordinate 3,342,284, forward strand.
GCCAAAGGCTTTAGGCAAAAAGAAGGGATTGATTACTTTGACACATATGCACCAGTGGCACAGATTAGTTCAATTCGATTGCTAATTTCTCTTGCTTCAATTCATAATTTAGTGGTCCATCAAATGGATGTTAAAACATCATTTTTGAATGGAGAACTAGATGAAGAAATTTATATGGAACAACCCGAAGGTTTTGTTCAACAGGGCCAAGAAAATAAAGTTTGTAAACTTGTCAAATCCTTATATGGCCTCAGCAAGCACCTAAGCAGTGGCATGAGAAATTTGATACTAAAATTTTGTCAAAAGGTTTTAGCATTAATAATGCAGATATATGTATATACAGTAAGTTTGACAAAAATGGTGGAGTCATTATTTACTTATATGTAGATGACATGTTAATCTTTGGAACTAACTTAGAATATGTGAAAGAAACTAAAAAGTTTTTAGTTTCTATCTACTAGTTTTGACATGAAAGACACAGCGGAGGCTGATGTGATTCTGGGAATCAAAATAAAAAGAAATAATGGTTCTTTAGCGCTAGTTCAATCTCACTATGTTGAGAATGTACTAAAGAAATTTGTTCATTTTAATCAAATTCCAGTCTCTACTCCATATGACTCTAATGTCAAACTAGTAAAGAATAATGGTAGATGCGTATCTCAACTAGAATATTCTAGAGTAATAGGGAGTCTTATGTATTTAACACATTGCACAAGACCCGATATAGCATTTGCCATTGGAATGTTGAGCAGATTCACCAGTAACCCAGGCTATAAGCATTGGGAAGCAATATCTAGAGTATTTCAATACTTGAAGGGAACGATTGATTATGGATTACATTATCGAGGTTATCCTTATGTTTTAGAAGGATATAGTGATGTTAGCTGGAACACCTATAACGAATCCAAATCAACAACTGGGTGGATCTATACCCTCGGTGGAGGAGCAATTTCTTGCGGATCCAAGAAACAAGTGTGCATTTCACACTCTACGATGGAATCATAGTTGATTGCACTAGGAGCTGCTTGTAAAGAAGGTGAATGGCCTAGAAATTTGGTGATGGAAATTCCACTATGGAATAAGCCTACTCCTTCGATTACTATCTATTGTGATAGTCAAGCAACCCTTGCTCGTGCAATGAGTAAGATATACAATGGAAGTCAAGACATATTGGTTTTAGACATAATTATATAAAACAACTCCTACATGATGGAGTGATTAGTGTAACATATGTTAAATCAAAAGAGTTTGGCGGATCCTTTGACGAAAGGACTAGCAAGTGATATGATTTATAAAACATCCAAAGGGATGGGGCTAAGGTCTATTAAATAGCAAACACTTCGATGGCAACCCAACCTAAGTTCTTGAAATATAGTCTAGGCTCATTGAGTAAGAACAAGTCGAATTAGTGTTTTTGTTGGGAGCTAGAAATTAAAAGTTCCATAGATGTTTATCTTATTCTAGCAATGAAGGACGCTTGTCTAATGGAGGTTGAGTATATACTCTTAATAAATCTCTAGCGTATTGCAAGGATGTAAGACAAGGACATCCTAGATAAACTTACCTATATAAGTAAGGAGGTTTGGCCTCTTCCAAAAGAAAATTAGACATTTCTCTGGGATTACTTATGAAACAGGATATGCGCATGGCCATAAACGCGCAGATTTAAGAATTTTTAGAGAAATTCAAAATCAGTATGTTCGATGTATCCGGCTAGTCATATAAGGTCCTTGGTTCAAAGTTACGACTACCATAGCACCTGACAAAACTTTGATACATTTGGACTAACACGAGGTTCAAGTCTTAAGACACCGATCATAGGCTATGTACTTATTTTGAAGCATGATAGAAAGAAATATATATTTGAAATTTGGGGAGGATTGTTAGAAAAATTTCAAATAAATTAAACTTTATGTTGTTTGATTAATTTGATGATTGAATTGTTTGATTAAATATTTTAATTCAAACAATGTGTTGATTTGTGCAAGAATTGTAAACCTTATAAAAAGCAATGTTGAGAAGAGACACACCCTTTGAATAGGAGATGTCTTTTGAATTGATACATTGAACTTTACAAAACGTTATGATGGGAAGAGACACACCATTTAAATAGAATATATCTTTTGAATTGATACATTGAATGTAATCAATTCTTTCTTTTTGTGAAATCAATTGAATATTTGTTTTATTATTAAAATAACATATTGTTTCATCCAAAAGGTGCCTCTTGATATGAAAAGTGTTCTCATTCCCTATATATAGCAGATCATATTACAATCATTTTAACTTAATATCAAACAATTTCCTTTCTTTCTTTTGTCTCTAAAAAATTCAGATTATTCTTGTGTTGTGCAAAATCAAAATTTCAAGAATAATATCAAGTGAGTTTGAGTTTATTGTATCCTGGAGACAATTTGTCATAAACTCTTTTTACACTAAGGAAGTGCAACAAATTAGTCTTAAATAAAGTGAATCTAATTCGTGTCTTGTCTCAACGTTCTCATTTAATTTTGTTATTGCCTTACTTTCCTACATTATCTCCAACACCGTATATATCTCTCGTTTTTATGCACCATCATGGCTTGAAAGAACTTTATTCTTTTGATGAAACTCACACGTAATTGGATACAATATATTGTCACCAAATAATTAAGATCAGAATCCATTAGGCTGTTATATATTTTTTTACATATTTATTAGGGATTACTTTATTTAGCATATTGATTATTGAGAGGGCATAGATCTTCATTCTGGTGACATTGCAAGTGACTTGACTTGATCATCTCTCACACAGTTGCTCCATTCACTTCTGAAAAATCCAGGCACACAAATGTTAAAACATATATGTATGCATCATCAAGACATAAGAATAAAAAATAAAAAATTTGACGAAAATTCAACATTTTATACGCATTAGACTAATGTCTTTTTTTTTTTTTTTTTTTATTTACGTTATCAATTGTCACATGTATGTTCTATGTGATATTATTTCTAGATTATGAATCTAAACCGAATAATTTATAATCAACTCCACCAATACTTTTCAAATTGAGTGACAAGAATATAGTGCTAATTAATAAAAATGGCTTGCCTTCTTTCTGCAGCAGCCTTCACCTTCACGGTCGCTGTCGGTGCTGCTGCTATGACCGGAAACGCCAACCTTGATCTTGTGAAGCAGATTTGTGCCACCAGTTTTCTTGTTCTTGGTCTTGGTCTTGGTCTTGGTCTTTCCATGGCATGTCATGGCATTATCAGTAGCATGCCCATTATGGCCATTGTGACGATGATGTCCTCCTTTGAAAAAGGTGGCCATCTCAGACACCTTTTGGGCGAGTGATGAGCTCTCCTTGGCTGCTGCTGGCTTCTTATGGCAGTTTTGGGGGCATGCCTCGTTATTGGCAGGCTTCTGGCATTGGCTTGAGGCCATGATAACAATTAGGCTACCTTGTTTTCATGGGTTGAGTTCGATCTCTTGCTGCTCAATCAGGCTTTACTCTTCAACCTTTTATATACGCACGTCCAATATATATACAGGTTTATCGATCAACTGATAAGATATATATATATATATATATATTGTTTTATAAAGTGGGATTCCTTCTTTTCTTTTGTATTGCATATATATTATCATATCCCTTATTGGAGTCTGCTTTTGCATTATGGCATGCAAAATTCAAAATACCCCACCCTCTCATGACTTTATTCCTTTAGTAATCGCTACAAACAACATATGTCCTGGCTTGTTTTTCTTCGTCCGCCTCAGCCACTGAATAAGTTCCAAACTTCATTTTAATCGTTAACAATAATTCATGCCAAACTCCAAACTGCAGATGCTACTCCATGCTATATATATTAGCTGTAGTATATCATTCATCTGTAATTTATATCACTATGAGCAACTTCATTATATTACTAAAATTGTCCATTTGATATATATATATATAACTATTTGATTACAAATTTGATTGATTTTTTTTTTACAATTATGACATATGGATAAGACGTACAAGTTCAATAAATAAAAATAATAGAACAAGAGAGGTCGGCATATAAAAGTGTGAAGCCAATATTTTCCTTACGTGCATATGTAATAGTTTTATCCATATCTCACCATTGCCCAACAATGTCCATTTTCTTAAGGCTATACGGTTTAGAGTTTAATATTTAGGATTTAGTGTGTGGACTATATTATTAATAAATGCAGTATAAATAGTTAAATTAAGGAATTTTGAAGTAACAAAACTACTAAACAAAGAGTTTTCTACTAACATTTATCAAGCATATATATAGTTACTTACAAATTCTTCTAAGCGCATTCCATCGGTCATTTGCAATATTATTCCCTCCATTTAGGGTATGTTTGTATGAGGAACTTCTCAAAACATCAAAGGATTTAGGATAAATTAGTTAAAAAATGATCGAGGAACTTATCATTAGATAGAGAGATTTCAAATGACTAAATGCAATACATTTATAGGGATTTGTAAGTAACACATTGATAGGTGTTACTTTGGAATCCCTTAGGCTGTGTTTTGATGAGAAACTTCAAAGTAGTAAGAATTTAATTAGGCTAAATTAGTTAAAAATGAGGAACTTCAAAATACCAAGGGAATTTAAAATGATTAGATGCAATACTTTCACTACAAGAAATGTTTCTGGCCCGACAAAATCTTGTTCGGCGAAAGCATACTCGTCGGGTAATCAACTGTTGCCCGACGGATAAGCATACTCTCTGGGTAACCTGTTGGCGGGAAGAGCATGTCGTTGGCACGCAAAATTGGAAGGTTTACCCGACGATGAGTACCCCCGTCGGGTAACATTATATATAACGAATAATCGTCGTCGGGTAACAGTGGGTGTTGACTCTAATATGCCCGACGAATCATTTAATATTGCCCTGCGAATGTGATTCGTCGGACAAAAGTCTAAACACACTAAATACCCGAGACTCTCTCTTTTCTTCTTCTTCTTCTTCCGCCTCTCTGCTTCATCCGTTCTCTCTGCTCTTTCTCTCCCTCTCACTCACTCACTCTCTTTCTCTATCTAATATTATCATTTCATCACCATTTTCACTACCAATCAAATCATTTTTCTCCATCATCACCAAATGTCAAATATTAAGGTTAGAAACTTTTATTTTTTTTAGTTTTGAAATTTTGATTTTTGATTAGGAATTAATTATGTTTTGTGTTGTAGGAATTTTGTGGTTGATTTGAAGGAAATTAGGAAGAATGTTAGGAAATTAGGGAAATAGAAAATATGTTAGGAAATTAGAAAATTTTGTTAGAAAATAGGAAAATATAAAAATATGTAATGAAATTATTGAAATTAGAAAATATGTTTGGAAATTAGAAAATATGTTAGGAAACTAGGGAAATAGATAATATGTTAGGAAATTATGAAATTAGAAAATATTTTAGGAAAATAGGAAAATAAAAAATATGTAATGAAATTATTAAAATTCGAAATTATGTTTGGAAATTAGAAAATATGTTAGGAAAATAGGGAAATAGAAAATATGTTAGGAAATTAGGAAATTAGAAAATATTTTAGGAAAATATGAAAATAAAAAATATGTAATGAAATTATTGAAATTAGAAAATATGTTAGGAAATTAGAAAATATGTTAGGAAAATAGAGAAATAGAAAATATGTACGGAAATTATAAAATTGTAAACTTTGTTTTATGCATAATTAATATATGTTTGTATTTGTGAATTTGTTGTGATATTTTTTGTAAAACACTTTATTTAGTTCCGAGGGAGTGAAATACGTTCATATTTCATAATCGTTTATGCGAAGTTAATCGAGTTGATTAACTTCGTATAATGAAATTCAATGAAAAATCTTAAACCCGTTTGAGAGTCAGTGAATCGAATTGATTAACTGATTCTTGAATTGTCCATTTATTCGGACAGTTTGGGGTGCGCAACTATGTGTTGTGTAGTTAGCAGTCTACGAGGTTAGGTTTCGATTATGGGAAATTCGGTTTGTATCCCCTCAATGTTCTCCAAATGCATACTAGATATTTGTTTATAATATCTACGTCGTGCATTTGGGGAACTGTAGGGAGATGCTGCCGAAATTTCCCTCGATCGAAATTTAGCCTCGTAGGTCGCAAACTACACAATACAGAACGTGCACTCTCGAATGGGATATGGCCAAATCACCGGAGGAATAAGGAGAAAAGCTGCTTTTGATTTTAACTTGTTCTATTTACAGGACAATTTTAAGTCAATTACTTACGTTGACTCTATGTTGTGAAAGTAGGCACAATGGAAAGAGGGTGGATGCAAATGTTTGATAGATCTTCTGATTAGTATTTGGATGAGATCGACAGTTTCATTGCCTTTGCACATAGTCATTGCGGTGATACAAGACGTATCATGTGTCTGTGCCGTAAATATAACAACTGCAGTTGGATGCCGTTGAATAAGGTCCAAACTCATCTGGAATGGAATGAGATCGTATACAACTACACTAATTGGATCTATCACGGTGAAGAAATATTTTCTGTATCGACATCTTCGGTTCCCGAGGCCCGTCGGGACGAAAGTGGTTTGGATCGGCAATGTGATAATGATCAAGTCGTTGAGTTATTAACCGATGTTTTTCCTCCCGCATCAAATGATATGGAAGATGATGCGCCAAGGTTGCAACCCTAATACTCTGAGCTCCATTACGAGAGATTGTTGAAATAAGCTCAGCGCGAATTATACCCCGGTTGTAAATTATTTTCGGTTCTAGGGGCAGTTGTGGAGTTGATGCACATGAAAGTTGAGTATAATCAAACGAATAAGCATTTTGATCACATGTTGGACATCATCATCCGAATGCTCCCTGAAGACAACTGTCTGCCTAAAGATCATTATAGCTCTAATAAGTTGTTAAAGGGCCTTGGTTTAGGGTATATCAAGATCCATGCATGCAAAAACAATTGTGCATTGTTTTACGGTGAATTTGAGCAGCTTGACAAATGTCCCGTGTGCAATGAGCCTAGGTTTCAAAAGAACAAGATTCCTAACAAGGTGTTACGTTATTTTCCACTGAAGCCTAGGTTACAAAGATTCTACATGTCGTCCCACACAGCCCATGATATGAGGTGGCATAAGGATGAACGCATTGATAATGATGTACTGAGGCATCCGGTGGATGGAGAGTCTTGGAAGGAATTTGATAAAATGTATACCGAGTTTGCTGCGGAGCTAATAAATGTCAGATTAGGGCTCGCTACTGACGGGTTTAATCCATTTGGGAGTTTTGCAAAGCCCTATAGCACTTGGCCAGTTGTTATGGTTACTTATAACTTGCCTCCTTGGAGATGCATGAAGAAAGAATTCACAATCCTGAGTACTTTCATATCGGGGCCCAAATCACCGAGTAATTCCATCGATGTGTATTTGCGGCCGTTGATTGACGAGCTCGTGGATCTGTGAGAAAATGGTGTCCGAACATACGACAAGTGCAGTGGAGAAATGTTCACCCTACGAGCGGCCGTAATGTGGACCATTAATGATTTTCCTGCTTATGGTATGTTATCGTGATGGAGCACCAAGGGCTATCTTGCTTGCCCGACATGTGGACCAGACACAACGTCCTTTTGGCACGTGTCTAAGGTATGCTACTTGGGTGTGAGAAGGTTTCTGCCCTGGGATCACCGATGGCGAATGCAATCTGACTCATTTGATGGTAAATCAGAGTTAAGAGGTTGACCAAGGGAGAGGTGCGGTGATGAGATATTATCCAAACTCAATAGTATACATGAGTTCGTGACACGAGGATCGAAACCAGCCGAACAGGAAAATTGGACGAAAAAAAGCATATTCTTCCGGCTGCTATATTGGTCGAAATTGAAAATCAGACACATCGAGAAGAATGTTGCTGAGAGTGTTGTGGGAACGACTTTACCCATTGAAGGTAAGTCAAAGGACACAAAAAAGACTCGTCTGGGCATGAAAGAAATGGGGATTCGGCCTAATTTGTGGCCAAAAGTCATCAATAGTAAATACATCATGGCTCATCCAAGTTATACATTTACGCCGACCAATAAGAAAAAATTCCCGAAGTGGTTGCAGGGTGTGAAATTTCCCGACGGGTACGCCGGCAACATATCTCGGAGTGTTAGCACGGACGGTGGGACCATTTCTGGTATGAAGAGCTATGACTATCATGTTTTGGTACAACGACTCATTCCAATTGGTATTCGACCCTTCTTGGAGGCTGGTGTTGTTGAGACGATAGTTTATTTGTCTCAATTATTCCAGATACTATGTGCCAGGTCGTTGGTTAAGGCGGACTTTCAAGCAATTAACGAGGATATTGTGTACATCATGTGCCGGCTTGAGCAAATATATCCACCTGCATTCTTTGATGTAATGGTGCACCTACTAATACATATGCCGGATGAGGCAAAGCTAGCTGGCCTGGTGCATTATCGTTGGATGTACCCAATCGAGAGGTATAACTTGTCCTTGCTATTCGATAATATTTCCTTACTATTATGTATATATGTGAATCTTAATGTAAATTTCCTTGTAGAATGTTAGGTACGTACATGCGGTACGTTCGGAACAAGACACGTCCCGAAGGCTCTATAGCCGAGGCGTAAATTGCAAATGGGGCACTGACATTTTGTGCAATGTACCTTCGAAATGTTGAAACTGCCTTCAATAGGGCGTCACAGAACGAAGATGGTGGTCAACGTCCAGATACCCTATATGTATTTGCCCAACCCGTACGACCATTCGGCACTGTTCCAATCTTGGAGCCGTTCATCAATAGCGACATGGAGGTGGCTCATTGGTTCATACTAAACAACTGTGACGAAGTCTGGCCCTTCCACGAGCAGCACGAGGCATTGATGAAGGCCCAATTTCCTTCTAATTAGGAAGAAATTGACAAACAACTGTTTCCACTTTGGTTTTCCGAGCATGTAAGTCAAATATTTTATTTCCAAATTTCTTAAATTGGTTTTAAGCTTACCTATTTCGTTTCTTGTGTGTATCTTACTAGATGGCACAGCTAAAAGTTGTCAACTCGTCAAATTTCAATAAATAATTAATGCAGCTGGCCATTGGCCCATTCCGAGGAGAAACGTATGTTGGTTGTCACGTTAACGGAGATAAGTTCATGTGCACAGAACGAGATGACAAGTTTTCTACGCAAAACAGCGGGGTCTTCGTGCCGAGGGATGGGGAAAATGCTGATACGGGTTTCTACGGCAAATTGTTAACTGTGGTTAAGGTGTTATACTCCGACCGCAAGGAAGTCGTCTTGTTCAAGTGTCATTGGTTTGATACCAACCCAAGTATCCCAGGCAATGTCATCAAAGATCAGTTATGTACCTCTATAAACTCAAACACCCGGTGGTTTGAGAGTGATCCCTACATCCTCGCTAGTACGGCGAAACAAGTATTCTATGTGGATGATCCAAAAGCTTGTGGTAGTTGGAGAGTAGCTGAGATGGTGAATCATAGAAACATTTGGGACTTGGATGACCTACATGAAGAAGATGGGGAAATAGACGATGACCAAATCGTTGACCAGGTGGATTTATCGGCATCCACCCAAAACGTGGATGGAGTACGGACCAATGACATCATCCCACCAATTGCAATTGATGACATTTTTATTGATCTGGGGGAATTAGAACAAATTGAAAGTGATTCGGAGGAATCAAGTATTGTACACATATTGGATGACGAGCGTGATTGGGAGGGGGAAAGCGAATCCGAATGAAAGTTGTAAATTCGAAATTTCATTCATATATGTAATATCCATCTTCAAATCAATAAATTTGATTTATATGTATGTTGTATGATTTCATTCACAAAAATAGTTTTTTACTTTCTTAAAGTGAGGAGACCATACATGCACTCCACCAAATACGCAACTTCAAAATAAATGAAGGTCAAAGATTTAGTCAAATATTTTGATGATAAGTCATGAAGGTCAATTTGATAAATCATGAGGGTAAATTTTTACTCTTTAGTGCAATGTGAAAAAAATTGAACCCAACATTCATATTGACCAAATAAGATACAAAAATTTTTTATAAAAAATATTGTCTATAAAATGTGCTTTGATAATATTTTTATAAACAATTATTTACCAAATTAAATTTACATTAATTTAATAAACAATTTGTTTCAATTAATGTTGCCCGACGGTTATTACACATGTTACCCGACGGATCGAAACAATTGGTGTTACCCGACGGATACATAACTATTACCCGACGACTATATGTAACACTTTACCCGACGGAATGGTACGGGTTACCCGACGGACCACAACAATTGGTGTTACCCGACATACACTTAACCTTTACCCGACGATGATAATTAACATGTTACCCGACAGATATTTAACGGTTTACCCGACGACCGACCTCCGCTTGTAATTGCCTAACGAATATACATGAATAATCATCGGGTATGATTGAGCAGAATAAATTTACATATTTTTATTAAACAACTTTTTTAAATTACTTACAAATTGAAACTGACCGATCTAACCATCCACATTATGATAGGTATTCATAGATCGTCTATACGAAAAATAATCCAATTTGGAAATCCCGGGATTAGGTAACGGTGTGCGACGATTCAACGGTTACACAATGTTTCTTCACGATCGGATGACTTGAAATCCTCAAAACATCAAGATTTTCGACGGTCGATATCTAGGCACGTAAAACCACAAAGTGAACGGTTAGATCAGTCAAATTCAATTGTTTGAATATCAATAGAACCAAAAATTCACAAAATGTATTTAAGTTTCCGTCAAGAGTTTAAACTCCTTGGTCAATATGCTTGTTTTCGGATTTTTAAAAACTTAAAAATTGAAATTGACCGATCTAACCGTCCACATTTATGGTAGGTATCCATAGATCGCCTACGCGAAAAATAACCCAATTTGGAAATCCCGGGATTAGGTAACGAGTGTGCTCTTTCACATTTTTGTTGGTTGGCCATGAGCGTGTGGTGATTGAGTCAGATGCTTTGGGGCTTATTAACACTCTTCTTGGTCAGAGCCCAGGTGATGCTGATTTGGGGTGTATTTTATTTGACATCCATGCACTTGCTTTGCAGTTGAGAAGTGTTCAGTTTGTGTATGTATCTCAGCAGGCTAACAAAGATGTGCATCTTATAGCTGCCTATGTTACTAGGGTAGGTGGGTATCATTGTTGGGATGAACCGGGGACAGATTAGTTGTTTGATACTTTAGCCTGTGATGCTAGTGTTTCTATTCGGTATTAATAAAGTTCTTGATCTTTTGGAAAAAAAAAATTCAAATAACTAGTAATCTTGAAAAAATAATAATAATAATAATGGACTAATAATTAATCAAAAGGCTAATAAATAAAATCCAGATCGATCAATTACATATGATAATGATATAAATAGTGTTGAAATTATTGCTTGGCGTGACTCCAGAAAATCTAGATCTATAGGATGTGCACTGTTCAGTCATTATTTATGCATCATTTTGATGTATTTATATGCCTTTCTTACGTGTCTTTTGAATGATTTCGTGCCATCAATAGTAGAAAATTATCAATATTGTGAGACTTGTGCAGATTTAGAAAGATAGGTAAATTATGAAAAGAACGCCAGTTCCCCTATTTTGAGTCCTTGGCCAAATACCTCAGATCATGCCATCCGGGTCCCAAACCTGTGTCTCATGACATCAAGTTCATGTCCTAGAAGTGCCAAGGTTATGCTAGGACATGTCAAGTATATGTCCCATGAACTTCCCATCCGAGCTCAGCCTCTGCGCCTAAACCCTAGTTCCTGTTCCGCCAGCGGTGGATCAAAGTTCCTCATCTGCGCTAAGCCTGACAACCTGTGCGCCTGGCCTAAGCGAAGATGCGCTTCTACTATGCTCATGGTGTGCCTCAAAAGCGCAATCCCAGACCCCTATGACGAAGACATTCCTAGGGCTAAGTTCTAAGTTCCAGCGTCTGACCGCGGGCTGCCTGCGGTGTTCCCACTTGCTAGCTTGCATTCTATAACGACCCGGACCAGAAATTAAATTATTTTTTAGAATTGGACAATTTTACCCTCAGTTTTGGATGGGTTCGGGAGTCACTTTTTGACTGGTAATACTTTTGGGAATTTTTCTTAGGTTGTTGCGTAGGTCTCGAACTCACGAGTTCGTAGACAGGCGGCACGCTGAAAACGGAGATCCGATGAGTTCGTTACGGGTCTAGAAGCTGCAGGGGCAGTTTGGTAATTTTGGAAATGTTGGAATTATATAACATATATTTTTCTCTCTCCTCGGGGGATGGGTCGATGCAGTCTCGGTCCTATCTGATCCCTCCCCGTGCGAACACCGAAGGCCATATTCATCGGAGGGATTTCGGTCCGATTCGAATAAAACCAAGGTCGGGAGGATCTTCCCCGGGACCCCACGAGCATTTTGGGGTAGTTCTTGGAGCGGGAGCACCGCCGTAGGCGACGGACGGAGGATGGAGGTGAACCGAACATTCTCGGCCGTTTTCCGGCCAAACCAGGTACGATCTCGGAACTTTGACCTCATATTTGGATTCCTGGTGAAAAGTAGATGAATTTACATGTGTAGATCGTGAAAAACGGTTAAGAAATGAAGAAATTAGAAAACCTTGAAGTTCGGCCGAAAATGGGGGATTCCGGCGAACCAGACGGCGGCGGAGGTGGCGGTCCGGTCATCTTCTCCGGCCAGCCTCCGGCGACGGCGAGGCCGTCCGGTCGTCTTCTCCGGTGAGTCACCGGTAACCGGTCGAGTCGAGTGAACCGGTCGAGTCGAGTGAACCGGTCGAGTCGAGTGAACCGGTCGAGTTGGACCGGGTCAGGTCGAGTCAGACCGGGTTGGACCGGTCCAGGCGCGTGAACACTGTAGCAGGCGCGTGACCGGCGCGTGGCAGCGCGTGGGCGTGTATTCTGACCTCCCGGTGGCGCGTGATGGCGCGTGGGACTGTTCCCGTAGTCACGGCGGCGCGTGACTGAGGTTTTGGGACGTTCCGGATCAGATTTTGTTGGTTTCGAGGCCATAGGAGTTCATTTAGAGCTCGGTTGGGCAATCCCAGCGGTAAGGATTGACCGTGGAGAGGGTTTTGAGTTTGGAAAGTCAAGGTAGTTGGGTCATTATGGTGTAGGTGTTATGAGGCTAGAGCGTACATGAATTTTGGGTTGGATGGTGATGGTAAGCGGACTTTTATTTATAAATTGTAATGTATGTATAAATATCTTCGATTTCATTACTGTTGTGTATGGTTGTATTTATAAATTGTGATGCATGTATTAATATCCTCGATTTAAATACTGTTGTGTATGGGTGCAATGATTGCTGGATAACTGTTATTCCAATATTTCAGTGGAAGTGCGTTGTGAGAAACGATATGGTTGTTGTATTCGATTTTGATAGTGTTTGGACGTGGTAATTATTTGAGTACATGATTTTGAGTTGAAACCGTATTTGTGATTATAAAATACTTGATTTTGGAAAAAATATCGATTTGAGGGGGCCAGGATCTGGGCTAGGATCCGCTGAGGCGGTGAACCCAGTGAACCTCCAATATAAACAATACCGATTTGAGGGGGCCAGGAGCTGGGCTAGGATCCGCTGAGGCGGTGAACCCGGTGAACCTCCAATATAAACAATACCGTTTTGAGGGGGGCCAGGATCTGGGCTAGGATCCGCTGAGGCGGTGAACCCGGTGAACCTCCAATATAAACAATACTGATATGTGTGGGGGCCAGGATCCGGACTAGGATCCGCTGTAGGCGGTGAACCCGGTGAACCTCCAATATAAAAGGTGAATTTGCAGAGATTGTGGTCGAGTCCAAGTAGTACATATTCTAGCACACCCCAAGGGATACCCTGGTGGCTATGAATATGATAGCCGACTGATGAGATATCATGGTACAGAGAGTTATGATACGATATGATAGCCGATGATATTTTCGGCTCTAATATGAACCAGACGAAAATTGTTATGGGCCTAATCAACATATGAAAATACGTCGTCATCCGGGTCAGTGGGTTGGTGTGGGCGGTGACCCAGATGGACGAATTATTATTGGTTCACTAGTTTGTTGTCTTGTGGTTTTCCAGTAGAGATGTCAGCAATGTCTGACTACTGACTTTTGGTATCAGAAAGTATTTCTATTTGAACCACCACTATTCCGAGGTTTTGGTTTTGACCGGTATTTTATCATGCGTCTGACAGTAGGAGTGATCAGTAAGTACAGAGATTCTGTTGGGAACCATGTAAAGTTTAATAAAAATTATTTAAGAATAAAGGGTATTTTCTGGTAAATAATGTTGAGGTAAAAGACCTGTCAGACGGGATAAGGGTTCTTTCCGGGTTTCGAGGAAAAAATTCGGGAAGGGTCCTTACACATTCACACTCCCAACCATGTTCTAATTGGTTCTAACAGATTTTAGGGACTTTGTAATTACTTAGAAGTACAATAACTATTCTAGAACACTCTAGGCTAGGGTTTCTAATTCCAAACTTTGTAGGACAAGGTTTTCCCTTTGTCTATAAAAGGGAGTCTTTGTTCAGTATTTTGGGAGATATTTTTACATACCATTTGTTAGAGATCTAGACGCCATTTTGGAGATCTAGACACCCCTAGCCTCAATTTACATTGTAATTCAGTTCAAAGTAAACAATTTTTATTTTCTGTACTTTTTGGGCGTGGAGCTTGGAGATGAAGGTTTTGTCGTGTCTCTGCTGTGCCTATTCTTCCACAATCTCTTTTGTAACCTTATTTTTATTATTGCAATTTAGTTATGAATTCAGTTATTTCTATTTCAATTTCAGTTATGTGTGAGTAGTTCTTGTTAGGATTAGGGCTGCTTGAAGCTTTAACCATATTAGTTTGTTAATTAGATTTTGGCTCTTGATTTTGATTGATATGCATTCTGAATAACTGTGATTACTGCTTTAACTACCACTTTTTTATGTTTATGAGACTTGCTACCTTGTTTGCATAAATTATTGATGGAATTGCTTAAGTGACCGTCATATTATCATGTGGTTCATTAGCATCAAGAGGTTGAGGTTAAGAAACAATCTTGTAATCGGAATTCATGACAGCCTAGGAATGCATCTCACTTTTCTAGGCTAGTGTACTGTTATTAAATTCTCTTAGTACTTCAAGCATCATCTTAACTAGTAGGTGATAGACGTTCTAGGCATATGTCATGTTTAGGACATGCTAAGTAAGAGAGAATTATATATGTTTAGTTTACCAACGACAGGACCTAGGCATACACCTAGGCAAGTATTATCCTTTATTATATAGACTTATTTGATGTATTTTAAATTTTTTAATTTTTTGTAATTTTATAGAATTATTATTATTTAAAATGTATATTATTTTAATTATCATAAATAATCTTAAAATGACGATTTTGGATTTGAACTGTTCTAATTATGATATATGTATAATGATATTTCGATAAATCAAATGGGTGGAATAAGAAAATATTACCATAATAAGATCTATTATCCAATAATTAATAAGTGATTATGTCTTATTTTTATAATAAAGAGCAAATTATATTTTACTACCATGTGGTTTACACCTTGTAACAGATTCATACATGACCTTTCAAATGTTGCAATTACCCCCTTGAATTCTTCAAGACATGACACTTTGGCCCGTCCGTTTAAATTTTTTGTCTCAATTTGCTTTATATGCTGACGTGACGTCTGTGAGTCCCGTTTTCCAATTGTTATCAACTTCAATTTGCCCATTTTTGCTCCCAAAACTAAAGAGTAGGAAAACGAAATCAGGAAAAGGAAACCCAAATTGGGCTTCAAAATGGGCAAATTAACAGACATGTCATTTTAATGAGGTTGATAACAATTAGGAAATGGGACCCACAAATACCACGTTAGCATCTAACGAAAGTTTGAACAAGAAAATTTAATGGACGGGTCAAAGTGTCACATTTTGAAGAATACAATGGAGTAATTGCAACATTTAAAATGTTATATATAAATATATTACAATGTGTAAATTACATAATAATAAAGTGTAATTTATTTTATAATAAATCTAATATATATGCATTAAATAGCGGTGAATAAATATATTAGGGCTGAAACGTTTCAAATAAAAAAAATAATAATAATATGTAGGTACGGACAGTGTTCGCTAGGATGTGACCTCAGATTTTATATTTGTACCTGCCCTACACACACAAATAACATGCCAACTTAATTCATTATTTCCCAATCAATTTGACAAGATATTTAGATCGGCCAATTGAAATTTAGAATTCTTCTTTTTTTGTATCATATATTTGCGGAATGAAAAATTGGAAGGGAAGAATAAACAAAGAAGGTAGTCAAAAGAAGTAATGAAAGATTTAATCAATTGCACCACGCATTCCATGCAGCAAGCAATTGCCGACGTTGTTAATTAAGAACCCTCTGATGACAAAAGAAAATAATAATAATAAATGCGTTGTTGGCCATTAAATTGGAATTTGGATCTATTAAATTACAAAATAAATACGTTGTTAGTCATTAAATACATCGTTAATCATTATATATTTAGATTGTTATATTATTTTATTGAATGAGTCTGATCAAATGATGCGTTAACGTCAAATTATATATATATATAAATATTGAAGCTGATGAGGGCCGGACTCGTAAGTACGGTTGTTGTACCTATATTGTTAGTAAGTTCCTATTCTCTCTCTTTCTGAATCTCTGAGGCTATATATATATATATATAGTTTATATATGTTGCTTAATTTTGTTATCAAAGAATGAATATGGAGAAAAGTGCGGTTCAAATAAACAAGCAAACGCCGCCATTGCTTCCGACTCAGAAGGTGTGTTATTTTTTCAGTTTAATTCATCAATTTTAATTCCTTCTAGGTTATATATTGGATATTGATGGTTCATTTAATGAATGCAGAAGTGAGCAGTAAAGAATGGGAGTTCATAAATATGAGCGAAGAAGAGGAGGATCTCATCTGCAGAATGCACAGGCTGCTTGGAGACAGGTTCTGTATTTATTTATAGATGATTATTATTATTATAATTAACTTAATTCAAGCATATGATGAACTACATATATACATATATATATCTATAAAAGGAAACGATTTTCATTGCCAATTTTAGCATTGCTTATTCAGAATTGCTATATGTCTAATAGGTAAGTACAGCAGTACTTGGTTGTTCGATCTGAGCTTAATTTCATTAATAGTCGGCTTGGTTGTGTGACACTCCAAACATATTACCCTAATTTAATTGACGCAACCATGGTTTGGTGGTAAGAAAACTGCGGTGCTGATTCGCAGGGTTGATGAGCAATTTTAACGGTATAGATTTAAACAAGTTTAATTTTAACTATCTCCAATGACTCTATGAGAATTTTTATTATAAATTAAATTAAATCAAACAGATAACTCAACTCATAGTTAGATAGGTTAGGTTGAGCAAGTTTCGCAGTTTGAATTTTAATTATTATAAGTTTAATAAGCATTAATGCTTCTCAAGAGTTCCTTAATTAAATCAACCATTAAACTTATAAATACATAATATGCAATCCGGCCAATTAATATATATCCATGGCAATTCAAACTTCAAAGTGAAAATTTGACAATAAACATACATTTGAAAACTTATAATATCTATATATTGGTAGGTCCATTTTGTCACGTATAAAATATTACAAATTATATATCAATATGTTCGGAAGCGGATGGGCGAGTTTTCACCACGAACCTAACCCAAGGTTGGATGGATCAAGTTAGGCAGTTGAACGGATTTGGCTGGTCGAGTCATGAACATACCCACCCTTACCATATCCCAAACACAAATAATAAAAACTAAAAATCAAATGGCTATCAAACATATCTTACATTTTTGTATTTTAGATATTTGATATAATATTATAACTGTACCTAATATTGTTCATAAATGGTACAGGTGGCATTTGATTGCTGGTCGAATTCCAGGTCGGAAGCCAGAAGAAGTAGAGAGGTTCTTGATAATGAAACATAGTGAGGCATTTGCCAAGAAAAGAAAGGAGCATGCTTATCTTTTATTCTCAAATACTTATAATATGCAAAGTTAACACCTTTAAGCCATGTTTGATCAGCAGAATTAGATTGAATTGAATAATTTATCAAATTCATCAATATATTTCTTGATGAATATGACAATAGATATGTTTTGAGTGCAACAGGATTCGATAAGATAAATTTTTGTTTGATGAGCAGAATTAAATTGAATTGAATAATTTATCAAATTTAATATATCTTGATGAATGTGAAAATAGATATGTTTTTAATACAAGAGGATTCGATAGGATAAGTTTTTTTCTATGTATACCCACTCTAATCTCTTTAACATGAAAACATATTTATTGATAAGTTATTCAATCCAATCCAGTCCAATCAAATCTCGCTCATCAAAAGAGCCTTTATTTTTCTTTGCTTATTGTACAACCTATGAATTTGATTACTCCATCATATTTTTCTTATAGTAGCTAGCTAGGAACACATTTCCAATTATTCACTATTTTTTTTATGGTATAAATATTTTTTTTTTGATAGGTCAAAAAGTACCATTAAAAAAAAATTAACACTACAAGTTTATAAGGGACATTCCTCATAAAAAGCAAGAAACCTAGTTTACACTCATAAATAAACTCATAAAACACAAGCATATGGCTTAACCTGAATCAAAGCACATTATTAATCCAAAACTCTAACTTAAAGCTAAAAAATAGAGCCTAAACTACACCAAGTCCAATTGCTAAACTAAACTAATTCAAACTCAAAACTCAAAACAAAGTCAGAGAAAGAATAAAACCAAGGCCCATCCCAAAAGGGGTTGGACCAATACAAGGCGATAGCCCAAGAAGCAGAGCATGAAGACAAGATCACCACCTGCACCAAAGAAGCCCCGCCGCAACCGCAACAACGCCACCCCAAGCGTCTTCGCAGCCGCAGCAACGCTACGCCCAAGCCTCGCTGCAGCCGCAACAACGCTGCCTCCCAAGCGTCACCGCAGCCACAACAAATCCTCGCATCGCCGCCAACGCAGCATCCCTGCAAACACCGCATCAATGCAGCAATCCCCATGCACAACCACCGCCGTCGCAGCTAGATCTCATTGCCCACAAAGACCACAGGCATATCTAGACTTCCATCGCCTCCAACCCAACACCGGGACTCACGCCACGAGTCCATCCTCAGGCCGCCCGGATGAGCCACCTTAGTGGCAAGCCAACCGCCGCACCATCACCCATCCGCTATGGAAGCACATCAGAAGCTGGGCCATAAAGCAGGGACGGCGAGGCGGGTCGAAACGAGGGGGGGAAACGAGAAAGAAGAGGAGAAGAGAAGAAGAAAAATGGTAAAATGATAAGGAAGAGGGGCTGTCGCCGATCTCGACCCCTAAGGGGATCGGGGCCAGGGTTGAGATTCTTTTGGTAATTGATTGTGGTAAGAGCGGCACTATAAATGCACTATTTACATTTGGTAAGCCCCTATTAATTATGCACGTCTGTACTATAAAATACACATGCAGTTTATTTTTCCTTCCTTGTTTGCAACAACCACAAGAAACATGGTCAAGAAACCCGTCACAGGGATCAGACATTCAGAATCCCAGATTGCGGCCACATGTAAGATTATCAAATTTCTTTTCATGTTCTTTTTTTTTTTTTTTCTACAAAAACGCGGCTGCCTATATAAAATAAGAAGACATCTGAATCTGATGATTTGAATCTTTACCACCAATTAGAGACGAACAAACCAACAAGAAATAAATAAAAAATGATTTGTTTAACGACTCTGCTGTTGATGATGCTTTTGCTGCTGCTGGGAAGTGGGACTGTGGGACTGTAGGAGTGCGACGGGGTTATTATGGGATTTACCAAACAACAACGCGGTATCTGCTTTGAACATTTTTAGTAATACTATAGTATTAGTATAGTATTAGAATAGTGACCCCTTCTCACTCATACAATCTCTGACTTTCTTACTTACTCTTCCAAATCTCAATCATTCAATCCCACAAAGGACAAATCAAAATGAGAAGTGCTTTTCATGATATTTGCTAGGAAAAAGTTAAAAAGGGTTTTAGAAATGTAAAAGCACTCCAAGTGCACCTAACAGGTTTTCTAGAAATGGGTGAATGTTAATCAAATGTTTTTGAAATAACTAAAAGTGCTTATGGGGGCTTCCAAAATGATATTTACAAAATATAGAATTAAGATGATGGAGGGCTCCTAATAACGTTTAACTGAAAAAATTATAAGCGCTTTTAAAATTTAAATGCACTTTCACTCCAAGTGCTTTTACGAAGTTGCTTTGAAAATAAAAATCGCTTTTGAGAAACATTTTAGGGCTCATTTGATAACTATTTCGATTTTAATTTTCACTTTTTATGCTTGAGATATGAGAAATGAAGAATGATGGAAGGAAGATATCGTGGAAGAGATGAAGAAGAAATTTAAAAGAAATCGTGGACAAAATGAAAACTTCAAACGAAAAACCAAAACTTATTTTTTGTGAATGTCACTTTTTGATTTTTTTTTCATTATTCCATTATTTATATCTTTCTTTCCATATCACCACTCTTCTTCATCTTTTCTACATCTCTTATGCTTTCTATGTCTCATACACAAAAATTAAAAATTAAAAACGAAATGGTTATCAGATACTTATGCTTTCAATATAAAAAATGCTTATTATGAGTGATTTTTAGATAATTACTTTCAAATGGGGCCTTGGAAGTAAAATGGACTCAGGGAAATAGAAGATGTTGAATTGGTCAGCATAGACTTCATTTTGTTTATATAGCAAGACCAAAGACCAGTCAGAGCTGAAAAACTCGGTTTCTCAGTCAAACTTCAACTTTCTACTCTCCAATCTTCACTTCATTATTCAAGCAGGTCGCCTACATGGACACATCTATATATAACACTTCTTCACATTCTCCTCTCAATCACCAATTCTCTCACTCCCTCTCCCTTGTCTACTCAAATTCTTCAAACTCTGGCTACTCATTCCATGTTTATAGCTTCTCACTTGGAACAATTTGGAACTTCCAAATCCACCTGGCTTGAAAAATTTCCGGAAAGTTCAAAAACTTAGCGTGATGAAGGTGTGTTGATGAAGTAGATCATTTTGTTGTGTTGAAAGACCTGAACCTGAAGTGGCACGTAAGCTCTGCAGTCATACATACATTGCTACATCCCCAATTGATATCTGGAATCGAAGAACTGAAATGGATTGTAGTAAGAAGTGGGAGCAGAATACACTTGCCACTGAGATCATCCAAGGGATGGAGCTGGCAAAACAGCTGAGGCTAAGTCTAAATGCAACATCGTCTTCATCAGACACCAGGCAATTTTTAGTGCAGAGGATACTGTCCTCCTATGAGAAGGCGCTTTCGATACTCAACTGGAATAATAATGCATCTCCGGCTGCAATCGCCACTGTGCCGGAGTCTCTCATGTCAGCCAATGCAGCTCCTTCCTCTGATGACTATAATAAAATCCCCAAGGATCATCAAGACCTCACAGATGTCTCCAAGAAGAGGTGAGTTTAGAGTTTCGAATACTGGTTAAGTCATAAAGTAGAAGATGATGATTCCGGGAAATCGAAACCTAATTTGACTTTGCATATTGCAGAAAGGTCATGGCCAAATGGACAGACCATGTCTTGAGAGTTAGCTCTGAGAATGGGATTGAAGGACCCCATGAAGATGGCCATAGCTGGAGAAAATATGGGCAGAAAGACATCCTAGGAGCCAAACATCCAAGGTATTTAAAATCCTATTACTTGCAGTAACAATCATTTTTACCATGAGTTAAAAACCAACATAAAATATCCTAACTTTTCACAGCCTCTTTCTTTGTCATGAGTTGAAATTGAGTTGACCCACAAAAGGGAAACACGGTAGTCAGATGTACATAAGAAATTTCAATTTGTTACGAACAATTCTGACGACAAATTGTTTAAATTTGCAGAAGCTATTACAGATGCACTTACCGGAACACGCAAAGCTGTTTTGCTACAAAGCAAGTGCAAAGATCAGATGAAGATCCCAACATATTCGAAATCACATACAAAGGAAAGCATACATGTTGTCATGGCAGCATTTCAGTTCCACCACCACCATCACCGGAAAAGCAAGAACGAAAACGGCACAATCATAATAGTGATTCTCACCAACAGCAGTCACAAGGCAACCAAATGAGCTTTCCAAATAATCTGAGAGTCAATACCGAGAACTTGGAAAGCAGAGAGAACATGGCATCTCCATTCTCTTTCACTTCAACTTCATTTGGATGTATGATAAGTGATGATGCCTTTCTCTCTTCGATGCTTGAAGGCGACACTTTCTTCGACAACTTCAATCCATCGTTGCTGTCCCCAGCTGGAGGTGAATCCAACTACTATTTGTTGCCGCCGGGACAGATGAGAAACATTGCAGGAACTGAGCAACGTTCAGAATCTGATCTAACTGAGATCATCTCAGGCAACAATTCATCAACCAATTCTCCAATTCCGGACATGGATTTCTCACTGGAGCCAGTGGAAACCAATTTCCCTTTCGACGCCCCAGGTTTTTTCTGATGAGTCTACTTGGTCTTTGAGATAAGAATAAGTAGCACCAAGATTGCTACTAGCTTGTTGCACATCTTGAATCAATTCATGTATTATAATAGAGGGAGAAATCTAGTATAAGATAGGATTAATATATCATAGCTTTGACAAGTTTTCTAAATTTTTTTCTTTTGCAATTCCACTTGAGGCCCAAATTTGTTCAGAATATAGTAGCAGTTCCATACAAACACATCTCATAACCAAATGGATAAATGAAGATCCTCGTCCTACAACATTGCTCTCAAAACATAAACAAACATTCAAAGCCTCGAAGGAGGTGGTCAGGTCATGTTCTTATTAAATAACAAAACCGAAAGACAAGGATATCAGAGGAATATAAACAATCTCTATGATTCTAGACTGAATAATAACACAACATTTCAAGACTCAGCAGAAAAAAAGTAAATGAAATGCTGCAACTTTACATACGCGAAATGAGAGATGACTGCAGAGATATAGACATAGGCAATAATTAGTGAGTGTAATAACACACAAGAACAAAAGTAAGAGGCCTAAATCTAACGATTTTTTATTTTTGATTATATTTGGATCCGTGGATCTTAAACAGCAGATTTTGAATGCATGGATTCTGGAAACCAGTAACACGGATTCGGTTCCTCCCATCTATTACGTGATTTCGTAGTGTGAAGATGCTTCATTGCATATCCACATTGGTTATTTCAAGCTATTCTTAGGGGGAGAAGGAAACAGACAATGGTAGGCTACAGACATGGAACATACTACTAGTGCAGTTGTAATATATGAAGAAATTGATTGAAGACCAGCATATCTGTAAGATAAGATACATACATATATAGTTTAGAAAAAAAGCTTCATGAAAAGTTATCTGACTATTATTAGTTCATTGTTGCCGGATCAATTTCATAAGCAGAAACAATGGCAACTATTAAGTCTGTTTTAGTATATGAAAGTAGGTGTCTAATGAAGAGAACTGCCTTACTTTATGTATATTTATGATCAGGTGGTATAAGCAACTTATTTAGGAGAGCATGGAATTTGCTTAACCGTTTATGAACAAAAATAACTGAACCAAACATCAATAAATGGATTGGTTTGGTTATGCCACTAGTTTAAGGATTTAACCGAATCAAATCGAACCTGTAATGACACAGAAATAAAGCGTAATAAGAATAACACAAGTGAACATCTGTTTGCTGCACTGCACCTAAACAGAAGTTCTGTTCTCCTCCTTCAACCCTGAAATAGGAGTTGATGTTCGTTCTTTTGCATCTCCAGGCTTTCTGAGAGCTCCTCTCAACCCCAACACAATGAATATGTTGGTAAGAGTGAGAAGCGCCTCAGCTCCACCGTGTAACCAATCAACATTCGCCAATGAAGTTCCATAGTTCACCTTTGCTGCTCAGCCACAAAACCGAAGTAAAGTAAGTCATCAATGCAATTCATCAACTTTGATCAATCTGAAGTCTATGATATTCTCAAATACAGTGAAAGCTTACCATAAATTCCAGCAGGGACTGCTCAGTAGATGAGAGGAAAAACAAAAACAAAATGAAGGATGTCAGTAGAGTCTTATACAGCAGCAAACAATTCACAAATAGCAGCCAAAATTCAACATGAAACAAAATAAATAAATAAATCATGTAAAATTGTACAAAACAGGAGTGAATATTTGTATCAAAATACTCAAATTTTACACATCAATATGGAATATGAATCCAAGCCCGGAAACATAAAGATGTAGAGAAGGCAATAAAATGAAAAGAGGTGGGAAATACTTACTGGTGGCCCCCACAAAGACAAGCAAGAAGTAGAACCCAAAAAGGGTGAGTTTTGGGGCAGACTTTGATTTGGTGATGAAATACAAGAAACCAAGGTAGGGAAACAAAGAAGCTGCAAAGAGCTGTGAAGCTATGCTCTGTGAATCAATGCTGGGTGCCCATGGATCAATTGGGAACAGAACTCCACAGACAATCCCACCTCTTCTTGTATTTTTATTGACAATCCTTCTCTCTATGCAACACTTGGAGTCTCTGTTTGTTGCAATTGGGTTTGTTCGGTGACTCTGAAAGAAATGAGAGGAACCCAGAAAATTTGAAGGGAGAAGAAACGTGGGGGCTTTACAAAGAGATTGAATGCATGTCATAGTCATCGAGAACAGAGAGTTGCAGACTTGCAGTGAGTTAGAGTGGGTGTGGTTGGAGGAGACGACCATTGCGTTTTGTTATCATCCAAATCAAATTAAGTGGCTGATCTGCACCGTCCAATTGAGTAACGTTCCAGGTACCACTAAAATCTCACTTTTTGTATCCAGCAATATTAAGGCACATGATGTGGTAATCTTATGTCATCATTTTTTAATTACCTATTTCTAAATAAAAATAAAAATAAAATTAAAATCAAACATAACAAGTTTAAAATAAAAAATAAATAAGATAAAAAATATATTTTCTTGTGGTTTCATTACTTTTTCATAAATCCTAAGATTTTCATTCTGTATCAAATCATCTATTTCTCAAAAAATCATAAACCCAAAAAATTCAACCGTTCTTCTCTACATTTAATGGTGGATGTTATGGGCACCAAATAAATCATTTTGAATTCTTTGAGAGAGAGCAAATCTTGGGAATGTTTAAATGATGTTAATGATCATGGCTTTTAGTGTTAAAAGGAGGAGAAGAACGCTTGAATTCTTAGAGTTTATATTTTTGGAGAAGGTGATGATTTAATGCAGAATGAAACTCTTAGAGTTTATGTTTTTTATGGGAATGAGACAATTTGATGCAGAATGAAACTCTTAGGATTTATGAAACAATAAGTAAATATTTTTTTTGTTTTATTTATTTTCTATTTTTGATTTTTTTATGTTTGATTTTTTTTTATAGGTAATTTTATTTTATTTTTGTTTTTATGTTGAAATAGGTAATTAAAAAGGGATGACGTCCAATTGAATTGGTTGGATTTTATAACATATTCAATCCCTCGTATTTTGAAGTTAAAAATGAATGTCTTTTCATTATATGGGAATTAAAGGGAATTAAACATACATAGAAGTCAAAATAAGTGGGTGATTCAAACCATTTCAATTTGCTTACTTTTGGGAAAGAGAGAAAATATAGATTGTTCGTTTGCTTAATATAGGGGCTTTGATTTTGCATAATATACGACTAATTTGATGTATCGTATTGGATTTGGTTGGGTTGTATAATTAACTTATTCAATCCCTCGTATTTTGAAGATAAAAGTGAAGTGACTTTTTATTATAAGGGCATTAAAACGAATAAACATATATAAAACGAAACTTACCACTTTTAATTATCTCATTTTAGGGGAATTGTATTAGATAAATATTCAAAGGATTAGTTGCACTCACCCTAGGGTGGATGTGCTCATTCCCCTAATTATTGGTTACCAAATGTTCCCTATTCAAATGTGATATTTGAAATTGTTGATATCTTAACACATCAAGTAAAGATCATACCTGCATTCACCAAAAAAATCATCTCTGTTCCAAAAAGAAAATCAAAGAAATTGGTAATACTTAATGATCCATATGTATCAATTCTTTTAACGGTTCACATAAACATTTTAACTGTTATTAAATTCGTTGATTGTTTTTATACGCATAGACTAAACGATCTCTAATTTGATTTGATTTTTTTCAGATATGATCTTTACGTGATATTTTTATAAACCAACGGTTTCGATTATCACACTTGCATATTGAAAATTCGGTAATCAATTATAGGGGAATGCGCACATTCACCCTAGGGTGGATGCTAAGTATTTTCTTAACTTTTGTTCTATGTCTAATCACTTTACTCCCCTTACAATGAAGAATAATTTAATTCTACATTCAAAATATACCTTGAATTTGTTGGAAATTATATATTAGAAATATAATTTATGATCCGAAGGAAAAGTTGTAACAAAATTATTCAAGTGTGAATAGTTATGTCTTTTAGTTTTGGAGGTGCGTTGTTGCAGTCTTCTCAAAAGTTACATCTTCAAATGTCACAATGGGTTCTATATAAACCCATATTAGATCAGTGATAAATAATGTTGAAAACTAAACCCTAAATCCTAAACCCTAAACATATTCACAAAGTTTTCTCAATTTTTTTTATTTGTTCAATCTGAGTCATGTGGAGAGAGTACAAATATATGATTAGTTTGCTTGAGTCTGAAGTTGAAGTGCTTCAACTTGGGATTATAGATTGTTGTATTTATCAGATTGGGTGAGAATTCTCTTGTCTTATTATTTCAATAGGAAAGGTATATATATATACAGATACTAGGAATGTTACTATGGGCCTAATTAGTGGACTGAGTTTAATTAGGAATATACAGCTCTCATTGACACTCCCCCTCAAGTTGGAGCATGTATGTCGTCAATGCCCAACTTGCTAAGTGAGTTGTGGAATACTCTGCCGGTGACTGCTTTAGTGAAGACATCTGCAAGTTGATCTTCAGATTTAACAAATAATACCTCAATGATCTTTGCCTCGAGTTTATCCTTGATGAAATGTCTGTCAACTTCAACATGCTTGGTTCTATCATGTTGCACTGGATTATGTGCGATGTCTATTGCTGCTTTGTTGTCACAATTTAGTTGCATAGCATGATTGAGTTTTAACCCCAATTCCCCCAACAAATTCCTTATCCAGAGTAGCTCACATACTCCTTGTACCATACCTCGATATTCTGCTTCAGCACTTGATCTTGACACTACTTTCTGTTTTTTACTTCGCCAAGTCACTAGATTGCCTCCCACAAAGGTAAAGTATCCAGATGTTGAACGCCTGTCAATAACAGAACCCACCCAGTCTGCATCAGTGTGACCCTCAACATCTAGATGACCATGTCGTGAGAACATCAATCCTCTTCCAGGAGCTGACTTCAAGTATCTCAGAATTCGGTTTACCGCATCCATGTGGGCTTCACTTGGTGCATGCATGAACTGAGTCACCACACTTACGACATATGCAATATCAGGTCTAACGTGTCCTAGATATATTAACTTACCCACCAGGCGTTGATATCTTTCTTTGTTGGTGGGTACCTGATCCGGAAATTCACCAAGCTGATGATTCAACTCAATTGGCGTATCTGTTGGTTTGCTTGCTAGCTTTCCAGTGTCAGTTAAAATGTCAAGGATATATTTCCGTTGTGATAGAAATATTCCTTGGTCTGAACGAGTCACTTTGATCCCTAAGAAGTATTTCAGAGCACCAAGATTTTTCATTTCAAACTCACTTGCCAAGTGGTGCTGCAACGCTGCCTTTTCCTCTGGGTCATTCCCGGTAACTACCATGTCATCAACATATACAATAAGGGCAGTGACTTTACCTTTCTTATGTTTCAAGAAAAGAGTATGATCTAAGTTACCTTGTTTGTATCCGAAGTCCTTCATTGATTGGCTGAACTTTCCAAATCATGCTCTGGGTGATTGCATCAATCCATAAAGGGACTTCCTCAGTTTACAAACCATGTTGCCCTTATTGGGCCCCATCTTGCATCCTGGAGGTGAATCCATATAGACTTCTTCTTCTAAGTCGCCATGCAGGAAGGCATTTTTGACATCAAATTAGTGTAATGGCCAATCTAGGTTGGCTGCCAGAGAAATAAGTACCCAAATTGTGTTGATCTTGGCTACAGGGGCAAAGGTATCCCCATAGTCAATCCCATAAGTCTGAGTGTAACATTTTCCCACCAGTCTTGCTTTGTATCGTTCAATGGTGTCATCTGCCTTGAACTTTCCTATATATATCCATCTACAACCCACTGTTCTCTTCCCTGACGGAAGGGTAGTCATCTCCTAAGTGGAATTCTTCTAGAGAGCCTCCATTTCATCATTCATCGCTTGTGTCCACTTGGGATCTTTCAGAGCATCCTGCACATCACTTGGAATAGATACAGTGGATAATTGACACACAAATGATGTACATGACGAAGACAACCTATGTAGGGAAACATGATTAGCAATAGGGTATTTAACTTTTGCTTTAGGGTCAAGGTCATAATGTTGTCTAGGAATCCCTCTAGTCGTGCGTGGGGGTAATTGATAACCTGTATAATTTGACGCATGTAAGGTGCTTGAGATAGAGTTTGAATGTTCAGTTACTTGTGGGCAATCTTCAGGACCTGATTGGATGAGTGGTGATGGTACTGTAGTAGGAGTTGTAGAGAGGGAATTATCTGAACCAGTATCAGGAGTGTCATCAAGAGTGTCGAGGGACTCTTGAGCTTGTTGCACCTCAGACACTGACGGCTCGGAGGAATGGTGTTGAATTTGGACGTCAATCTGAGTATCTTCGGCTGCAAAGATACTGCTCTCCCTCTGCAAAGGATGCTCAGTGACTTCCCCTGAGTAATATAACTCACTCTCGTTGAAGGTCACATCGTCGGTTACGTGCACGGTCTGAGTGGGAGGATGGAAACACTTATAGCCCTTCTGAGTGGCAGAATAACCCACAAAGACACAACGCTGTGCACACAGATCAAGCTTGCCACGCTGATGTGGATATACCTGAACATACGCAACACAACCAAAGAGACGTGGTTCGAGATTTGGTGTTAATGGCATGTTGAGGAGAGTAGTCAATGTCTAAAATGGAGTTTGATACTGAAGAGTGCTGGAAGGTGTTCGATTGATGAGGTAAGCCGCAGAACAAAGAGCCTCCCCCCAAAAATGATGCAGCATGTGGGCCTCAAATAAAGAGGCACGAACAACCTCCAAGAGATGCCGATTCTTGCGCTCCGCGACACCATTCTGTTGTGGTGTATAGGCGCATGTGGTTTGATGAACAATACCATGGTGGCCGAAGAACAATACCATGGTGCCCGAAAAACTGATGTAGGTCATGGTTGATGTACTCACCTCCATTGTCAGATCGAAGGGTCATGATTTTCTTGTCAAACTGAGTAGCAACGTATTGATAAAAGAGCTTGAATTTGGCAGTGACGTCACTTTTCTGGTGTAGGGGAAAGACCCAGGTCATCCGGGTGCAGTCATCAATAAACGTCACAAACCACTTAAAACCACTAATCGTGGGAACTCGTGATGGTCCCCAAACATCAGAATGGATAATCATGAAGGGCATAGAGCTTTTATGCAATCTTAATGGGTACGAATGACGATGGCTTTCACCAAAATGCAAGTTTCGCAATGAAAGTCTGATTCATGAAACTGGGAAAACAAATCTGGAAATATAAGTTTCAGATAACCAAATGCAGCATGCCCTAACCGTCGAAGCCATAGCCAAATTTTCTTCATCCGAATGGACTCGTCGCCTTTCACATGATGTGCATGACTCAATCGCTTACTGATGTCGGCTGTCAAGTCCAGATAATACAACTTTCCCCTCCTAGTACCACATCCAATCACGGCCCTAGTGAGAAGATCCTGAAAGAGACAATACGATGGCCAAAAACACACGGTACAATTAAGGGAATCAATGATCTGCGGAACAGATAACAAGTCATAGTCGAGAGAAGGGACAACTAAGACATGATCAAGACGTAATGTGTCAGGACCCATCCTGAATTTCCCCTCGAAACTCGGGAAGAACCCTGATCCCGTCTGACAACCTAAGGAAAGGTTCCCAAAATACCCTTCAATCCTTATAAAATAATTTTTAGTAAACCTTACAGGGTTCCCGACAGAACCTCTGTACTTACTGACCACTCCTACCTATCAGACGCAGGATAGTATACAGGTCAAAGCCAAGACCTCGGAATAGTGGTGGTCCAAATAGGAATACCCTCTGATACCAAATGTCAGTAGGTCAGACAATGCTGACATCTCTACTGGAATACCACAAGACAACTGACTAGTCAGATACTTGTGAACCAACAATAATTCGTCACTCTGGGTCATCGCCCACACCAACCCACAGACCCGGATGACGAAGTATTTCCATAGGCTGATTTATCACCTGACAATCGTCGTCAAACCATATTAGAGCTGGAAATATCCTCAGCTATCATATCACATCAGTCGGCATATCCCTAGCCACCAGGGTATCCCTTGGGGTGTGCTAGTCATGTATCACAACTCTCTGTACTATGCATAAATAGCCTCGCGACCTGGCGGAGCGAAAACTCCTCGATGCCAGAGTCGGAGCACTTAACAAACCAACGGAGTAAAACTCTCGACGCTAGTCGAAGAAACAGTAACCAATTATATTGAAGGTTCACCGGGTTCACCGCCAACAGCGGATCCTAGTCCCATATTCTAGTCTACCTCAAATATGTTTATCTTGGAGGTTCACCGGGTTCACCGCCAAAAGCGGATCCTAGCCCCGGCTCCTGGGCCCCTTCAAAACCCTCAAA
This sequence comes from Oemleria cerasiformis, assembly GCA_037349345.1. Lineage (NCBI taxonomy): Eukaryota > Viridiplantae > Streptophyta > Magnoliopsida > Rosales > Rosaceae > Oemleria > Oemleria cerasiformis. Next base: position 3,373,241 of record JAZGTL010000018.1, read on the forward strand.
ACCGTATTTTTTATATTGGAGGTTCACCGGGTTCTCCGTCTCAGTGGATCCTTACCCCGGCTCTTGGGCCCCCTCAAAACCGTATTTTTTATATTGGAGGTTCACCGGGTTCTCCATCTCAGCGGATCCTTACCCCGGCTCCTGAGCCCCCTCAAAAACGTATTGTTTATATTGGAGGTTCACCAGGTTCTCCGTCTCAGCGGATCCTTACCCCGGCTCCTGGGCCCCCTCAAAACCGTATTGTTTATATTGGAGGTTCACCGGGTTCTCCGTCTCTGCAGATCCTTACCCCGACTCCTGGGCCCCCTCAAAACCTTATTGTTTATATTCGTTTCAAAGTACCTACATCTCATAATTAACAATGCTGGGTCCTAAAGCTAACCCTGGCATAGTCTAGATTTCCTATCATCATCTTGCATCATTCTCATTCCATAAATATATTATTAGTCAACCAAACATTCATCACCACACACATAATTACATCAAATACTACTAACACAATTAAATCAATCCTCATTCAATTGAAATCCCAGTCATCACATAATCTATCACATAACAGTACATAAGTCATATAGGTATGAGTTTAGGAAAGGATTCCACTCACAAACATCATCCAACCCAAAATTCATGGACGCTCTAGCCCAAGGAATACATGCACAATAATAACCCAACTACCTTGACTTTCCGAGCTCAAAATCTGCTTCAAGGTCAACCATTACCGCTGGAATTGCCCAAATCGGGCCTTAAACGAACTCCTATGGCCTCAAAACCAATAAAATCTGATCCGGAACGTCCCAAAACCCTAGTCACGCGTCGCCGTGTCATCGGGAACAGTCAAACGCGCCGCCACGCGCCACCGGAAGGTCAGAACACGCGCTCACGCGCCGTCACGTGCCCTCACGTGCCGGTCACGCGCCTGCTACAGTGTTCACGCGCCTGGACTGGTCCAATCCGGCCCGGCTCGACCTGATCCGGTCCAACTCTACTCAACCTGACCGGTTCACTCAACCTGACCGGTTCAACTCGACCCGACCGGTTCACTCAACCCGACCGATTCACTCGACCTGACCCGGTCTGACCCGACTCGACCGGTCGTCGGAGAAGACGATCGGCTGCCGGCACCGTCGCTGAAGTCTGGCCTGAAAAGATGACCGGCAGCCGCCGTCGCCGCCGTCTGGTTTCGCCGGAATCCCCCATTTCCGGCTTAAACTTCAAGCTTTTATAACTTCTTCATTTCTTAACCGTTTTTCACGATCCACACTTGTAAATTCATCTACTTTTCACCAGAAATCCAAATATGAGGTCAAAGTTCCGAGATCGTACCTGGTTTGGCCCGAAAACGACCGAGAAAATTTGGTCCGCCTCCCTCCTCCGTCCGTCGCCTACGGCGGTGCTCCCGCTCCGATGATTATTACACCAAAAGGCTCGTGGGGTCACGGGGAAGATCCTCCCGGCCTTAATTTCGGTCAAATCGGACTGAAATTCGTCCGATGAAAATGGTTTGTGGTGTTCTCACGAGGAGAAACGGGTAGGAGAGAAAGAGAGACTAAAAAAAATATTTGCCCTCTTTTTTTTTCGAGGAGAGAGAAAATATCTGATATATAGTTCCAACTTTTCCAAAATTACCAAACTACCCCTGAAATTTCTAGACCCGTAACGAACTCACCGGGTCTCCGTTTTCCGCGTGTCACCTGTCTACGAACTCGTGAGTTCGAGACCTACGCAACGACCCAAGAAAAATTCCCAAAAGTACTGCCAGTCAAAAAGTGACTCCCGAATCCGTCCAAAATTGAGGGTAAAATCGTCCAATTCTCAAAATAATTTAATTTCTGTTCGGGTCGTTACATAATGAGGGTGTAAGAGATAAGGACCCCTCTCCTATGACATGGGAGGTGGTTCCGTTGGCACTGGTAATATGTGTTTGGCTTGAGGGTTTGGTAGAGTGCAACCCAGTGAAACTAGATGTCATGTGATCAGTAGTGCCAATGTCAATAATCCATAATCTATTACAAGTAAGGGAAGATGTGTAAGAGGTACCTGAGGTAGCCAAGGCCGGGGAGCCAGATGTACCTGATGGAGGTTCGGATGTGGTCTCCTGGGATGACTGAGCGGATGCAAATGAGGCTCTATTCAAATCCTTCTTGCGTCCTTTGTGGACACATCCTGCCAGGTAGCCAATGATCTCATAACAGCCCTTAATCGTGTGGTTATCTAAACCACATTTGGTACACTTCATTGGATGAGTTTTTTTTTTTTTTGTATTTTTTTTTTTTAAACGAAACCGGAATTGATGAATAATATTCAAGCCTAATAGCAGCGGCTGGAGGCCGTAGCCTTTTCTTGGCTAAAATGTAGGACTCGAGTTGATGATGATCGATGTCCAAGACAAACCACAGGTGTTTATGAGTCTTATACGAACCTGAACGCACCCGAACTTGAAGGTGAGGAACCCGACCGCAAATGAACTCGAAGATGAGGTCGGGTCGGCGTGGTGGGTCGGTGAGTTGATTGCAAAAGATTGGTGTGGTAGGTAGTGAGGGCGACAGGTCGGTGGGTTTGTGCGGAAGGGACGGTCACAGTGCGAGGAACCGCACTAGGCTACTAAGAACAAAGGGCTGAATGATGGTCAAAGGGCGAGGAACCCTGTTCGCGAACCCGAACGGAAGGGTGTTTTCCGCGTAGTGGATGATGAACCCGAACGGAAGGTCCAGTCGCAGTGGATGACGAACCCGACCGAACGGAAGGTCCAATTGCAGTGGATTAACCCGACCCGAATGTGTGGTCTGGGACGGAACGGTGGGGTTCGGTGAAGTCGGTGAGATCGGTGGCGTCTGTGGGTTTGGGTCTCAGCCCGGTCGAGAAGATGGTGATCGGTGGTGCTGTAATGTGGTGTTTTGGCTCGGTGATGGTGAGGTGAGAACGATGTTGTTGGTGATGCTGTTATGCGGGAAGGTTTCTTCGGTTGACTCGATGTGGTTGGTGGTGCTGTTATGCGGGAAGGTTTATGCGGCGGTAAGGTTTATGCGGCGATAAGGTTTATGCGGGAAGGTTTATGCGGCGGAAGGTAGTGGTGCGGCTAGGTCACCGTGATGATTACTAGGGTTAGTGCAAGAGACAGTCATGATCGACTGCTCTGATACCATATCAGATTGGGTGATAATTCTCTTGTCTTATTATTTCAATAGGAAAGGTTTATATATATATAGATACTAGGAATGTTACTAAGGACTAGTGAACTGAGTTTAATTAGGAATATACAGCTCTCATTGACAATATTCTGGGAGATGGATGCATATCCAAACTGCAAGCACAAGGGCAAGGGAAAAATCCGTCTTTAGTTCATTGCAATTCTTGCAAGCCTCAATCACTAAAGTTGTCAGTATTTCTTTTCTCAGTTACTATTTATTGAATCTTATACCCATTAATTTGGTGTTGAAATTTATTGTGTTGATCATTATATTGTTATGATTGATGTCTTATTATATAAAACTCATATTTTCTTTTAATTGTTCTAACATAATTTAATGAGTTATACAATTCAATCCAATACAACTTACCAAACGAGCTTTTTATGCCTGTTTTTTTCCCCTTGTATAAAGTTTGTGGGTATTCTAATGATCGAGTTTTAGTTTAAAAGTTTAATTAGAAAAATATACAAATTTGAAATTTCATCTCCATGTCGTATAATCAAACTAAATATTGAGAGTGAGAAAAGTATAGAGATTGATTTTTCACTAATTCCTTTCCGACAATCCAAACAAGTCTAAATTTAATAGTGGAGAGAATAACATTAATTGTATAACAATAAAGATTTTATGGTACTTGAGATCGAAGTTAGGGTTAGGGTTAGAGTTTCAACAGAATATAAAATTAGAAAGAAACTTACGATGACGATGAATAAGACTTCCATAAGGTCTTCCACCGTCGTTCAAGTGAGTTTGATTTCTATATATAAGAATCAGATCAACTGAGTTTGATCCTTATACCACTAATTTTATATTAGTGAGTGCAATATATGTGAATTTTATGTATTAATTGTGGATCCCAATTTGTTTTGATTAGTCATTACATTTTAATTATTGTTTTTATTTCTCTTACTATTAAATAATGTAGCACACCACAATAAGAATCAAACTCATGAGTTGCTCTCACAAATAAGAATCAATCCCATTATACTCAAATTTTATCCAAGTATCGGAGTTGATAAAAATAGAAATCAAACTCAAATTTCTCGATCTTCCGTGAAGGGCGTCAATTCTGCACCATTTCTTTTCTTTTTTAACGTGGCATCAAAAACCCAGGCCTACATAAAACTGGGTTGGGTTGGGGCCGATGGGATGTAATACACGTGAAAACTAAATATTGTTGGGCCTATGCTACTATCAAATATGCCAGAGATCTTTCATTGTCCATTCCCGGAACTATGCAGCATGTGCCAACTACCACGAGCGTCAAACAAAGTTTCCCATCATCTTGCAAAACATGGGCTTTCTTCATTTACTTCATACTAAAGAGGATGGATTGTAATGCAGTTTAGCTGTGGATCATCATTTCGGCTTATATGCTACTCTCTTCTTTCACTAATCTAATAATACTAGTGGCATCCATTATGTCCTAAACTTTATATGCCCAAGTCATGTTATGGGAGATGGAGGGAAAAGAAATATACGAAGCAGTTATATAATTTCTAATTATTATTTGAGTCAAAAAATTATTAAACATAAATGAGGTAGTTCCTAAATAACTTTTGCGACATGCGTAATTAGAGGAAATTTTTGTAAAAAAGAACATAATTAGAAGATTCCATGTATAAAATACAAGTAATTATGCCATGTTTAGTGGGTGAGATTGGATTGGATTTGATTACTTTTCAAATTCAATATACTTTTAATGTAAAATGGATACAGTTTCATTGTAGGATGATTATATAGGATTAGACATAGAAGAAAACTTAGGGGATGTATTCAATTGAGACTTTCATAGAATTTAAATGTCTTTAAGAGTTTATATGTATTCAATTAGGACTTTTAGAGAGTTGATATAAGTTTGAGGATATTCAATCTATACTTTTATAGAGATTTATTAAGTCATTAAAAATTGAGGCGTATTCAATCATCATATTTCATAACTACATAAAAGTTTATGTGTATTCAAAATATCAATGAATATTATAGACTTCATTAAATGGAAGAGTTTTATGAAGTTTGACAAACATTCTAGTGTAAATTATGTTTTAGCAAAGTTTATGATTTGTCTAGCCTCCACCCCTCGAATTTCTAGAGACAAGGCTTAAAATATAATTTGTGATTTTTATACTTTTCAATAGACTCAATAAAATTTAACTCTCATACCAATATCTATTATCATATATTATTTTCTATAGGAATTATAAGTAATTAAATAAAACAAAATTTACATGAATTTATTTACTGTTTGAAGAAAGAAAATAAAAAATTAAAAGCATGAATAAAAAAAATTCAAAAGCATGCATGATGTCTAGCGGCCCTAGTCTCTCAATCTCATTGACTGTTAGAAGTTTAATATTTTTGTAATTATTTTTGTAGTATAAGAAATATATTTTTTTAATTTTAGTTAAAGAATCTTTAGTAAAAAAATAATTATGATTTGATTATAAAATTATTAAAATATATATATATATATATATATATATATATATATATATATATATCAAATTATATAACTCAATATCATTTTCTACAAAACTCAATCACAATATATAAAACTCAATATGACTCAGCAAAATTCTGTTACGTAACTCTATATAATTATGTTATTAACTCTGTAAAAGTTTATGAAAATTAATAAATATATAAAACTCGATCACTTCAAAAAACTCTGTAATTATCTGTATAAATCTGAATTTAATACACACCCCTTACTATTTATAATCCTACTATTTTAAGGGAATTGGATATGATAAGTTTTTTTTATTTCTACTCTCTCTAATCTCTTTATAATGAAAACACATTCATTTATATAATCAAAATACATTGAATTTGATGAGTATCCAATTTAATTCAACCAAATTCAATCCCAATCTCACCAAACGAGCCCATGGCACCTCAACTTATATTAACAAACTGTGATAACTAATATAGTTAAATACTTAAATAATTACAACTTGACTAGCTATATTAACATATTCCTATTGTATTGACCTTGGATCATTGTACTATCTGATGTGTCATTTTCACTAACTTTTTTAAATTAATGAGTTTTCTTTTAATAGAACGATATCAAGTAGGTTATTTATATATGAGTATTAAAATCATCTTTTACAAGAATTAAATTCGAAATTATTGAAAAAAGTAATTACAAAGCGAAGAGGAATACCTAAACTACAGTACAAATATCATGTCGAAGTTTACCCATTATTTGTTTGTTTTCATATGAAGAACGTTGTTTGAGGGTGTTCTGGAAAAACTATAAAGGTTTTATGACAATAAAAAAAAGCTTTTGTCAATGGTGACAAAGCATATAGCTTTGCTTTTCTATATCTTGGAATTTTTAAGAGAATTTTGATATGTTTTATAATAAAAGTATTTATAAAAGGAGTATCTCTATTATTATTGTAGACTCAAAATTCGTCCAAAAATTATAGAGCTGTCACGTGATCCATAATTTATATAATTACTACTTTGCCGTTGGTGGAGTCATTATTGGGACATAATTACTATACATTTATTAAATATATTTACCAGCTGAATATATTAATTAATATGAATTATATTGTCATAATAAAAGACATCTCATTGAGATCCTTTTTCAGCTAGTATTCAATTAATAAGTAAACTTTCTTTACAATAAGGATTTATTTATTAATTAGAACTCCTTTTCCTACAACTAATAAATAACTTCCCAACGAATTATTTATTATTAAAAGTCAATCATAAATATTACCTAACTATTAATACTAATTGATTGGAATCTCCTTTAACCAATTAGAAGCTCTGAAGGACCCTAGGTCTCCACTATAAATAGAGGACATCTTCTCACAACTCAAGTATCTCACAATTATTCTCATAATTAGTTTTTTAGTTTTCTCTCTAGATTGGGTTGACTTAAGCATCGTAGCGTTCTTGGTTGAACTCTCCCCATCTCAGATTCAACCTTAACCTCAAGTGTTTATTTTATGGGTGTAGGGATTGAACGGTCTAATCTCAATTGGATGATTTCTGCATCAACAGTTGGTGCTTTCATTGAGAGCCGAGTTGAGAAATACTCAATGTGTGCTCTTTAATCCAAAAAGTTCTCACTTTTTCACAAAATTATTATTTATTGTTCTTCGAAAAATCTTCGAATAAAGGCAAGAACAAGGCACTCTACAAGATCCAACGAGACGGGTACCTCCCAAGGAGGAGGACAACGCGATCACAGCACAAGATATGTTGCACTGCCACTGGCCCCCTAGCCGCAGGACCAGCTTTGCCGCATGATGTCACTGCCTTGTTGCGCGCCTCCGTCGTTGGTCATCCAGCCACCGCCTCCGTCTAACCGCACTGCTCACTTGCCGCACAATCTAGTGCCTCCACCGCGGGGCCCACGACCCATGCGTTGTTAGCTAACCAGGTCATGGCCCAACAACCGTCGACTAGGGTCATTAACCTAATTCAACCAAGTGCACCCGGACATCCACTTGTGGCAATGTCTAGCTATGACGCACTGACTCTGGAACTAGAGTATAATTCTATGCAATTTCAGCGTACATATGGGAGGTTTGTAGGAGAATCATCCTGGAATACCACAGGTTGGGCCTGGCAAGATGAAGCAGACTTACGAATTGTCCTAGAAGAGCTTCACCTCGCTAGGGAGCGAAATGCTCGTGAACCAAGGGAACCTACGCGCCGTGTCGCCCGCGTGGTAGGACCCTTCCCGAATTTCTTGTCTGAATCTGTGAAAAGCCCTGCTCCCGTCTAACAACCCTTGACAACTCAATTTAAATCCTAAAATACCCTTCCGATTTCAAAAATACTCTACGAGAATTCTACCGAAAATCCGATAGAATCTCCCCTGTAATTTGATCAAATCGTCTTCTACTTGTCAAGCGAAGGATTCAAAAACTAAACTATATCCAAGCAGTCCATATCACATCACAACCAATTCAACGACAAGTCTAAACAACATACCACGGAAAATAATTACAATCAAACCCAAATGGTTTATCAGAGCAACTAGGTTGGAAAGATAAATGTCCAAGCCTAACAAACCCTACTCGAAGATCGTAGGTAGTAGCTCCACCTCAAGAGGTGTCCTCGTCGTACTCAACGACCTGGAGGGGACGTAAAACAAGGAAAAATATGAGTGGATAAAAATAATAATTATTTAAAAACATCAATTCCGAGGAAAATATAACCTTCCCCTCCATAAGTAAAACCATGCATGCATAATGTAAAATCATTTTTAAAATAGTTAACTAAGAAAAATAATCACAAAGAACTTACCAGAAATCCATTTCTTAATTTAAACCTGGCAGGACTGATTGTAAGGACCCTTCCCGAATTTCCTCGAAACCCGGAACCCTTATCCCGTCTGACAGCTCTTTTACCTCAAAATTGAAGTACCAGAAATACCCTTTATTCTTAAATAATTTTTATTAAACTTTACATGGTTCCCAACAGAATCTCCGTACTTACTGATCACTCCTACTGTCAGACGCAGGATAAAAATACCGGTCAAACCCAAAACCTCGGAATAGTGGTGGTTCAAATAGAAATACTCTCTGATATCAAATGTCAGTAGCCAGACATTGCTGACATCTCTACTGGAAAACCACAAGACAACAAACTAGTCAGATACTAGTGAACCAATAATAATTCGTCCCTCTGGGTCACCGCCCACACCAACCCACAGACCCGGATAACGAAGTATTTCCATAGGTTGATTAAGCCCATGACAATTGCCGTCTGGTTCATATTAGAGCCGAAAATATCCTCGGCTATCATATCAAATCATCAGCCGGTATAACATTCGGCTATCATATCACATCAGTCGGCATATCTCTCGATTATCATATCCCTAGCCACCAGGGTATCCCTTGGGGTGTGCTAGTCCAGTATCACAACTCTCTGTACTATGATATCTCATCAGCCGGCATATCTCTCGACTGGCATACCATATCAGTCGGCATATCTCTCGACTATCATATTATATCAGTCGGCATATCTCTCGACTATCATATCATATCCCTAGCCACCAGGGTATCCCTTGGGGTGTGCTAGAATATGTACTACTTGGACTCGACCACAATCTCTGCAAAATCAGCTTTTATATTGGGGGTTCACCGAGAGTCCGCCAACACAGAACCAAGGCCCGGATCCTAGGCCCCCTCAAATCGATTTTGTTTATATTGGAGGTTCATCGGGAGTCCGCCAACACGGAACCAAGGCCCGGCTCCTAGGCCCCTTCAAATCGGTTTTATTTATATTGGGGTTCACCGGGAGTCCGCCAACACGGAACCAAGGCCCGGCTCCTAGGCCCCATCAAATCTGTTTTGTATCCAAAATCAAGTATATATTTTGTTTATCATTTATCACAAATACGGTTTCAACTCAAAATCATGTACCCAAATAATTACCACGTCCAAACACTATCAAAACCAAATCCAACAATCATATCGTTTCTCGCAACACACTTCCACTGAAATATTGGAACAACAATTATCCAGCCATCATTGCACCCATACACAACATTTTTAAATCGAGGATATTAATACATGCGTTACAATTTATAATTACCACCATACACAACAGTAATTAAATCGAGGATATTAATACATGCATCACAATTTATAAATACAACCATACACAACAGTGATGAAATCGAAGATATTTATACATACATTACAATTTATAAATCAAAGTCCTCTTACCATCACCATTCAACCCAAAATTCTTGTACGCTCTAGCCTCAGAACATCTATACCATAATGACCCAACTACCTTGACTTTCCAAACTCAAAACCCTCTCCACGGTCAATCCTTACCGCTGGGATTGCCCAACCGAGCTCTAAATGAACTCCTATGGCCTCGAAACCAACAAAATCTGATTCGGAACGTCCCAAAACCTCAGTCACGCGTCGACGTGACTTCGGGAACAGTCCCACGCGCCGCCACGCGCCACCGGAAAGTCAGAACACGCGCCCACGCGCTGCCACGCGCCGGTCACGCGCCTGCTACAGTGTTCACGCGCCTGGACCGGTCCAACCCGGTTCGGCTCGACCTGACCTGGTCCAACTCGACCGGTTCACTCGACTCGACCGGTTCACTCGACTCGACCGGTTCACTCGACTCGACCGGTTACCGGTGACTCGCCGGAAAAGACGACCGGACGGCCTTCGCCGTCGCCGGAGGTTGGCCGGAGAAGATGACCGGACCGCCACCTCCGCCGCCGTCTGGTTCGCCGGAATCCCCCATTTCCGGCCGAACTTAAGGTTTTCTAACTTCTTCATTTCTTAACCGTTTTTCACGATCTACACATGTAAATTCATCTACTTTTCACCAGGAATCCAAATATGAGGTCAAAGTTCCGAGATCGTACCTGGTTTGGCCGGAAAACGGCCGAGAATGTTCGGTTCACCTCCCTCCTCCGTCCGTCGCCCACGGAGGTGCTCCCACTCCGATGATTACACCAAAAGACTCGTGGAGTTGCGGGGAAGATCCTCCCGACCTTGGTTTTGTTCGAATCGGATCGAAACCCATCCGATGAAAATGGGTCTTCGATGTTCACACGGGGGTGTCTTCGGGTGGAGTGAGATTGCACGGGCCAATCTCTCGAGGAGAGAGAAAAATATCATCTAAATAATTCCAATTTTTCCAAAATTACCAAATTGCCCCTGAAGCTTCTAGACCCGTAACGAACTCATCGGGTCTCCGTTTTCCGCGTGCCGCCTGTCTACGAACTCGTGAGTTCGAGACCTACGCAACAACCCAAGAAAAATTCCCAAAAGGACTGCCAGTCAAAAAGTGACTCCCGAACCCATCCAAAACTGAGGGTAAAATTGTCCAATTCTCAAAATAATTTAATTTCTGGTCCGGGTCGTTACACTGATAGTAAAAATAAAGGACAAGAATATGAACTCAATTTTAAACAATTATATCTTTGCAAGTGCACAAAATCGATTGAGATAGTATAAAGACAAGCAAAGGTCGATCCCTCAATGACTTGTTCAAGAGTTAATCCAATTAAGTTCATATTTTATTAACTCAAATTAAAGACTCAAATAAATAACAAAAGAACACAAAGACTCATACTAATTAAACATGCAGAGACACAAGACACGGCACAATGACTCAAAAGACCTAACTTGTGACGCAAGCAAGACAAACAAGACTCAACAAATAAAACGGCAAAGGGGAAAGGGGGGGGGGGGGGGGGGGGGGGGGGGGGGGGGGGGTGGCTGGTTTATGCTTTTGGAATTTAAGGACAAGTAAATTGAAGTGCAGAAAATTAAGATGCAAGCATGATGATTGATTGATTTTACGAACTATGGCGAATTAAGGCTTACTATCCACTCTAACCAATTATATTTATTAACCAGATTTCTTTGATTCAATTACTATGAACTCTCTGAATATAGTGCCCATGCAAAGGTCCCGATGGTTGGCCCACTCCACATATGTCATTTTCTATTACTTGGCATGTCCTAAGCATGATGTGTACCTAGAACGTCTATCACCTACCGTTTAAGATGATGTATGAAGTACAAAGAGCATTTAATGACACTACACTACCCCTAGAAAATTGATGTACAATCCTAGGTTGTCATGAGTTTAGATTACGAATAGGTGTCCCTCCACCTCCCCGTGATGCTACAAACGACAAGCTGATATCACAGTCAATCAAGCAATTGCATCAATAATTATCCGCAAATAAGGTGATCAATCTTATTAACATAAATTAAGTTCATTAAGCTCAGCAATCCAACTTATTCAGCATTCATAGCAACTAAAATCAAGAGCCAGAAATCTAAATAAGTAACTAACATGGCTAGGGCTTCAAGTAGCCCTAATTCTATAAAGACTACTCACACATAATTATAAAGCAAAGCCTAATTGAATTCATAATCAAAATAATAATAAAAGAATAGTGGAAGAACAAAACAAAGGGGACTCTGAAGGGCCACGCCAAGAGGAACTCCAAGAGGAACTCCAAGGTCTCTACGCTCTGCTCTCCTCCAAACTAAAAACTAAAAGTGTTTTTAAAACAGAAAATTACAAGTATTGCGACTAGGTCTAAAAATTGGGGTCCTTGGCCCACGAGCCTTAAGGTCCTCTAAGTAGGCCTCTAGACCTCTACAATGTAGGAAATAATCTAGGAATGAATCCTAATAAAAAAAACTGACTCAAAACTCTTATCCTAGTTAGGTATGAAAAATGACTCCAAAAAGGCAATCCTTGTTGAACTTGGACTAGGAATTGCGGAGGGGACTTGTGGCAAAGCTTCTGATCTTCCTTGCATGCCAAGGTAGCTTCTGGAGGTAGCTGCGACGTCAAGGACTGGGCATGTCCAACCCTAAGTGCTTGAAACACGGCTGGGCCATATTCTGGGCTAAAAAACTCTCAAAATTGTACTTTTAAGAACTTAACATGCCATTGACCAATCCAACCGAGAAAAACCACCCCATGCATTTCCAAATGATGTATCTAGTATGCTTCTGGGCTTTTTCTAGCTCAAAAGCTTGTAGAAAAGCTTATGGCCCAATTTGGCTCAAATTAGGGCTCCTAGGAGGTCCTTTAGGGCAAAACAGGACACGAACTTGTCATTGGCATTTCCAGGCGAGACACAGGCTTCCATTAACTTAGATATGTCATTTGAAGTCTAAATATGAGTGGTGTCTCACTTGGTTCCATCGAATTGCAGGTCAGGGCCTTTTTTGAACCTCCTGGGCCTGAAATAGGGCTCAAAGGAACTCCTTGGGCTGAGGAACCAGGGAAGCATCTTAAGCATGATCTGGGACTCCGCTTTTGAGGCACACCAGGGACTTGTCACTGGCGTCACATGGCGTGGCTAAGCGCATGGGTGTGGTTATGAGGGACCTGGAACTTGGCAGGGACTGGTGCTAGGCACAAGTACCTTAGCGCAGGGTTGGTACTTGGGACAGGGTCTTAGGTTTGGTCAGGGACTCGATACGTGACCTTGGCACTCGGCTGGGATGTCTTGGCGCATGTCACAGCCATGCCCCTGGGCTTGGACGGAAGTTCCTGGGACAACGATGAGGCTCTAGATAGGCTCCAAATAGGGCGGAGATCTACGATAGGGACATGTCCCAAGGACGAGATTTAGGACGTGCCTAGGCTCTCAAGGGCTCATTTATGAGACTCGATAGGGACTCAATCTGAGCACAGTAGGGTCTTAATTCTTGCCATGTCCTAGCATGCAGCATGACCCGTTTTTGGACTCAGTATTCGACTTGAGACATCTCCTTCGTTATAATTCCGATTTGAGCCATTCTTTTTGCGTTCTTTTCAGAATTTACCTATCTTTCCAAATCTGCACAAGGCCCACAAGATTGATCATTTTCTACTATTGTTGGCACGCAATCATTCAAAAGACATGTAAGAGAGGTAGTTAAGGACATCAAAATGATGCATAAATAATGACTGAACAAATACTCCCAAACCTATCTTTTGCTAGTCCCTGAGCAAAAAAACCTCAACATAATGAAAAAAACTCTATCTTAGTTAAGATAGAACATATAAACCCCTAGGTCTTCCTAGTATGAGGAGTTTTGTCTCCTGAGGGTTATAGCAGCACGATACCCACAAACATTTTACTTTGACACTAAGGCTTCGTTTTGTATGTCGTATTGTACTGACAATTTCAGTCGGATAGACTAATCTGTCCACCGGAGAGATTGACTATTTAGTCGAGCGTTTGGTGTTCTACCGGATTAAAATATCGACTATATTATACTGGTTGGATTATATTATACTAGTTGATAAGAAATATCTATATATCATAAATATTAATTATGTATATTATTATTATTATTTATTAAAATTAATTATTTGAAATTATTATTATTATTACTATTTATTTAATTATTATTAATTATTAATTAATTAATTATTATTATTATTATTTATTATAATTGTTATTATTACTATTATTATTATTATTATTACCACTTTTCAAGATTGCTAGTCATCCGACTATTTAATACGGATAATTTAGAGGGTATTATTTTAGCGGATGTAGACCGTATAAAGGTACTCAACCGTATTTATTTATTCGGTGGCTAATTAATACGAATGGTACCAAAGACCGATTTCGTACTATATTATCCTATTCAATTCCTTATACGGCTTACCAAACATAGCCTAAGATGCTAGAAATAATACTTTTAACAAGCTAATAGGAATCAAAGTAAGTCGACATCCTTTGTAGACTCAAAAGGGATGCCATAGCCGAGAGTGTCATGTGTAGGTATAAGTGCCATAGTTTCAAGTGATCATGCTTAAAAATAACTTCATCGAAATGCCTTAGAAAGATTTCGCCTTGATTCTATTCCTCATTAGGCAACTCTCAATTCACGCAAGAATCCTAGGCTTTCACTATTTTCAAGCATATGTGATGAGTTTATGTTATGGAATTCAAGTTTAATCACATATGAGTTTTAATAAAGAATAGCACTTAATGGAAATAAGGATCTCATGAAAGGAATTGAACTTTAAGAACATAGATACGTACCTTGAAAACCATACTTTGAAAATCCTCCTCGAATGAGCTTAAAATCATAAGAAACCTGAATATATCATACCATAGAAATATCCCACCATCCTCTGATGTAATCCCGAGCCAGAGCTCAATATATGGGGTAGTCCAGCCTGGGGACATGCCCTTCTAACCACTACCAAAAATAGCTCAACGTAATGGCTAGAAACCGAGATATCCAACCCGAGGACCTACTCCCCGTATGAACAAAAATACCTCAAGAGCATGCGGTCACCTGACCGAAAATACATCAAGGTCAGGTGTCAGAAATACTAAGCGCGTAGGTAAACTCGACGAGCACATGACTGAAATACCTCAAGATCATGTGTCGAAGACGAACACGCATGGCCGAAAATACCTCAAGATCATGCGGTCACATGACCAAAAATATCTCAAGATCATGTGTTAGAAATACCTCAACGATCACATGACCGAAAATACCTCAAGATCATGTGTCGGAGAAAATAACCCTCAATGAGCACATGACGGAAAATACCTTGACGTCATGTGTCAGAGAAAACAAGCCTCAACGATCGCATGAAGGAAAATACATCGACGTCATGTGTCGGAGAAAATAACCTTCAACGAACACATGACGGAAAATACCTCAACATCATGTGCCGGAGAAAAACCATAATAATCGAGGATGGTATACATAGTGAAAACCGTAATGTAAATTCGAAATCCAATTTGAAATCCTTTTTACCTGTCCTAAGCCAAAATCATAGAAAACTCGGGTCAAAAGCCCAAAATCCAATAAATCAAAATCTCGGGCCTCAGTCCAAAATCATAAGCTCGGCCGAAGCCAAAATCCTTAAATCCATAAATCCAAAATCCATATAACCTTATTCCATAAAACTGAAATCCATAAAATCGGGCCATAGCTCAAAACCTCATAACCGAGCGTAATGCTTAAAATCATTTTCAAAGTCGTTATGGAAAACTCATCATCCATAATAAGCCATTTGAATAAGTATTCTAAATTTCTGAAAATTCATAAAAGATAATAAAGCATTTTAGAATAATTATTCTAATTTACCAAAATACACATTGAATATGAGTTTATTCAAAAACACAATTTATGCATGCATCATGATTTGAAAATCAAAATCCACTAACAGAAGGTCCGATTAACCTCAATCTTGAGCTATACGCTCCTATGCCGTCCCTGGAGCAGTATCACCTTCCCTGGAGCGGTATCACCTTTCAAAAGTAACAATCATAATTACTAAACGATAATTATAAACCTAATATCTGACCCCCAAAACCCCGGGAGTATACATGTGTTGTAATGTGTACAACGTAACTTTAGACGTCTAAAACGACCCTTAAACGAATTTCGATTGACCCAAAACATGCGCCAAAAGATCCAAAACGTCGAAAACATGGGGATATAAGTCGCTGGAGCCCGAGGGAGGGCCCCCCAAGCCACCATGTGTCAGTGGAGCGGCGGCTGGTCCTCCTCCATGTGCCAGTCATCTCCTTCCTTGAGCTCGCCGGAATTTGCCTGAATTCCGCCATAACCACTCGATTTTCAAACCTTCAAATCTCACTTATTTCTCAACTAAATTCGATGTTTTAATAATGGAAATCTATCTACTTGAGCCAAGGAATCCAAAACTAAAGTCCAAATCAAAAACCATCACATGTGGTGGTCGAAAATAAGAAGAGAAGCTCCGACCAGTTTTTGGGCCTTTGTTTCTCCGTCCACAAGGGTCCTCACGCTTCAAGAATGATATGGTTGAGTTCGTGGTGAGGAGAGGAAGCTTTTTATGTCCTTGTCTTAGTCTGAAATGGCCAAGAAATTCGATGATGATGGTGGTGTGTGTTGGTGTGGTCACAGAGAAGGAAGAAAAGTCGAGATAGATGGTGAAAATTACCAAATTACCCTTACGCTTTATAGACCCACAACTCCCTCATACGGACTCGATTTTTTGAGTGCCACTTGTCTACGTACTCGTGGGTTCGAAACTTACGTGATGGTTCAAGAAAAACTTCCAAAAGTATTTCCGAACAAGCAACGACTTCCAAGCCCCTAATAAAACCAAGTGTAAAATCGTCCTTTACTAAATTAAATTCCCAAAATCGCATAATTAAATTAATGGGTCGTTACACTACGAATCCCGACATGATGCACGTCGTGCACATACTTCACGTGATTCACCCTCACGAGCAAGCTTATCAAGGCAAGTTGCACGCGTTAGCAACCAAGTACAAGTCCAAGTCCAAGCAGAACTTTTGCAGGAATACTTGGACGAGAAAAGTGCCTCTTATACCACTAGGGGACGCTCCAACTCCTGGAATCCTAGGGAAAATGCTCCCCGTAGACACGGCAAAGACCTCGTCCGGAGCCAGTCTATGTTGCGGGACACTTCCTTAGACAATTCCAAGGATGAAAGTTATACTCCTGGCGAAAATTATCACCAAAGACTATCAACTCATGACCGATTGGGAGGAAGAGCTGGGGACAGTTCTCAAGTTAGAATCCCCCACCAAAATTTCTCCCGACAAGCAACCTCTCGGAATACGCAAACCCATTCAAATGGACGGGTCAAAGCTAACTCCGAGAGATCAACATATTGTAGCAGCGAGGATGTGACATACATGTCTTCGCAGTCTGCCTCAGATGCCGTGACACAGAGGAGCCATTGCCACCATGGCCGCCGCACCCCTCATCCCCGTTGTGGAAATCTTCACACCAACGTTGTCACAAGAATGTTGGACCAACGACTTAAGGGGGTCCAACGGAATGGAAAATTAGAGGAAGATCTATGCCGCCAACTCAAAACTTCCTCCACTTCTCCATATGTTCCACAAATTGAGAACGAACCGTTTCCATAGAGATTCGCCACACCGAACTTTACACATGTCAAGGGAACGTCAGATCCTATGAAATACATCCATTATTGTTGTGGTGTCATGGTACCACTTCAGCACAATGAGGCATTAATGTGCCAAGTGTTCCTGGCTTCCCTTTATGGACAAACAATGACCTAGTTTATCCATCTTCCACGGAGATCCATTGCCTCCTTCGAGGAGCTGACACTTGCATTTGTGAAAGAATATTCACAACTTCGTACCATCGAAGTAAAATATGATCATCTCTTCTCCGTGAGAAAGAGATCTAAAGAATCCCTTCGCCAATACATCTAAAGGTTCTGCGAGGAAAAGTCCCGCATCAAAGGTTGCAGTGACCTTATCGCTGTAATGCCTTCAAACAAGGGCTACCTCTGGATAGCCAACTCTATGGCGATATTGTGATGAACAACGCCCGCACTCTCACAAAAATGCTTCCCTTCGCTAAGCGACATGCTTCCTGGGAAGCCCAGAAAATTGCGACACGCACCACAGAATACGCCAAAACTGGTGAAAAGGCCACCGTGAGCTCAGCGCCACCCCAGGGCGATGCCACTCACATATCCTCATCCGAAAAATCTAACAAGCGAGAGCCTGATCTATCTTCCTGTACCCCTTCCATCAGAAAGACAAATCCACACTTCGGAGTGCCCATAAGTCAGATCTACAATTAAATCAAAGACAAACCTTGGTTTAAAAAGATGGCACCCGTAAAAGGGGACCAATAAAAATCTGACAAGTCAAAGTGGTGTCTCTACCACGATTACTATGGTCATACCATCAACACTTGTAAGACTTTTGAGAAATACCTCCAGAATCTCATAAATGAGGGGCACTGCGTTGAATACATTGTCGGAAAAACTGCAGAGCGCATTGGGGACAAGAGCTCCAAAGAACCACCTTCTAAGATGATTCGCATCAATACAATCATTGCCGAATCGGAATGCTTGGAACTACTTCTAAGCAGAAGAATAGGAAAATTCGGGATGCCCTAGCCGTCGCGCAGGTCTTCCACGCCGCCGCCACCTCCGGGATCACCGATGATGTCACCATCGATTTCTCCCTCAAGGAAAAAAACGGCCTCAACTGGCCTCACGACCATGCACTCATCATTTCGATCCAAATCGCCCAAGCGCAAGTTGATCGGATTCACGTGGACGAAGGAAGTGCTGCAAATCTCCTCAACCTGGAAATAGTGAGCAAAATGGGACTAGAAAAATTCATTACGAAGATAGTAGTCCCATTGCGGAGTTTCAACTGTTCAACCAGCATGACTGTCGGAACTCTCCAGCTCAATGTCCATTTGCCACTCAGCGTCTGATCCCAAATGTTCTATTTAATGGATGAATACTCCCTACAACGGCATCTTGGGACGGCCGTGGATGCACAAAATTTTGGCTAGCTCCTCTAGTCTTTATTGAAAAATCCGATTCCCAATCCCCGGAGGAGGAATTGGAGGGATAAAGGGAGATCAAGCCATGGCCCAGCGGTGCCTCACCGAAGGGCTAACAGAGGTGAAACAGACATAATTCGTCCCCAGGATGGCGCAAATGCTCGGGACAAAACTTCCGTTGCCTCCCAAATAATAACCAATCTGGGTCCCAGAAACTAAAATCCCCTTGGGAAGGTCCTTACCACGTCTACCAAGTAGACGGTAAAGGAAGTTATGTTTTGGAGACTATGGATGGAAACTTGTTGAGTAGTTCCACGAATGCTCACCAGTCAAGAAAGTGCTACGAGTGAGTCTAGGCCATGTCTTACCCACCAAAATTGGCCCCGAGCCAACTTTTATTTTTTATCTCATGCTTTATGCATTTTCATTTAAATCTTCAATAAAGTTATTCATTTGCAATTTTATTTAGATAAGTTTGCATAAGCTTGAGACACTATTTAAGTCTTCCTCCATGGAAGCAATTAAGTCTTCGCTCCGCGAAGCACTTAAGCCTTCCTTCTTGGAAGCAACCAAAGTCTTCCTCCATGGAAGCAAACAAGCCTTCTTCCAAAGAAGCACCAAAACCTTCTCCTAAAAGAATTACAAAACCTTGACCCAAGCCTTCTTTAAAGAAGCAAAATCAAAGTCCAAACACTTAGAAAAATTACAAGGATATCTAAAGTTGAGACAAACATCCCAGCCAGAATTTTTCTGTTAAAAAAACGTCACTTGCAAGGTACAATTCGGATTCATCACTGATACCCACGGAATGGTCCATGTGGAACTAGAAAGCTACAGATCTTAGCTTTCCAACACCATCCAAAGCGCTCCAATCTGAGTTGAGATGAATCCATAATATCCGTTTCAATGAGACATAGTCAAAATCGCAATCCTGCGTAGAGGTATACCTTACGGGTTGATTTGAGAATTCAATTATCAGCCTTTCCAAACAAAACCAATGGCATTGGAAAGATGCGGACGTTACCTTTCCAACACTATAAAGAACAGCTAATTCGGAAAAATAATGAATTATATATAGGTAAAACCACAAAGAAGGGCAACAACAGCGCGCCTACGCGCACTATCTAATTCCTAAATTCACCATAAATTCAATTTGTAACCTTTTCCAGAAAACTTGATTGAATTAGAAATATGTGGGTGTTATCTTTCTAACCCCGTAAAAACCATCTTATTCCTACTACCGAATAATTATTAATTTACAAATTACTGGACGAAGGTCAAGTCTAAGAATCCGCGCACATGACCTGACGTAAAAAAATCGTCAAAATTCAATTATCAACATTTTTTTATAAATTGCAATTCAATTAGAAAGGTATGGAAGTGGGCTTTCCAACCCCGCCAGAATGACTCAATTCCAACTTAATTTGAGCCCGATAGAGCTAAATTATCTCATAAATATCAAATCTGCTAGAAGCTGCAAAAACTGTGAATTACCTTAAAACTTAAGAATTCTTTTATTTAAACAATCAACAAACAAGTTGGTAATTCACAAGTTGAAGGCTCAACTTTTTGCTGAAAAATAAACTATTTCTAAGCAAAAAAGAAAAAGTTTACAAAATCTTCAAAGCTAAATCCAAACATTCATATGCACTAGACTACAAATTAACAATGTCTTGATATTCAAGCTGCTTAGGATATGAAGGATCAATAAAGGAGTACATCTCTAAAGCATTCTAATTCTTACGTATTTCCTCCTTCACAACCCTTGATGCTTTCAAGGCTTTTTGAAGATCTTTAGAGTGAACTAAATGCTTAGAGGCAAGACCACTTTGGCATTGAAGAACGGAGACAATCTTCAATTTGTAAATGATAGCATTCAACAGCAGTCACTCTTTGCTGCAATTCCACCTTGGACTCCTGAAGATCCAAAATTCGTTGTTTCAGATGGTTAATTTCCACATCGGATCGCCGTAAAGATTAAGGGGCACACACATGGGGCAAATATGGTTCAATTTCGAAGTTTTTGAGTCTATCTCTTAACATTGAAACCTCAATGCCTGCTTCATCATATTGGCCCACCAAACGAACTACTCGGCTTTCTCGATGCATATTATGGCTATAACCAAATTTTTATGTATGAGAAAGATCGAGACAAAATCGCTTTTGTCATCGAACGACGAGTTTAATGCTACAAAGTCATGCCTTTTGGCTTAAAAAACCCAGCAATCATATCGTCAACTTGTTGAAAACCTTTGATTTGCTAAGGAAATATCAAATGATACTCAATCCCCTTCAATGCAGTTTCGGCGTGGGGGCAGAAAAGTTTCTGGGCTACCTCGTTACTCAACGAGGAATCACGGCCAGTCCAAAGTAAATCAAAGCCATCATCGACATGAAACCTCCATCAACCTTGAAATAAATTCAAAGTCTCATAGGCCGTGCCACGGCTTTGACTCGATTTCTGGCAAAGGCGACTGACTAATGTCGACCTTTCTTCCAAGTACTCAATCCTTCATCCACGAATGTATCAAAGCCTTTTCCCCGCAAAGCAATTTAAGCCTTCTCCCGAAGAACCATCAAAACATTTGCCCTGCGAAGAAATTCAAGCTTTCCTTTACGGAAGCATCAAAGCCTTCGCCCTGCGAATCAATTCAAGCCTTCCTCCGTGGAAGCATCAAAGCCTTCGCCCATTGAAGCATAAAAGCCTTCGTCCCGCGACGCATCCAAGCCTTCCTCCAGGAAGCAATCAATGCCTTCGTCCGCCGAAGCATCAAAACCTTCGCCTTGCGAATCATTCAAGTCTTTCTCCGAGGAAGCACCAAAGCCTTCACCTCACGAAGCACTTAATCCTTCTCCCAAGAAGCATCAAAGTCTTCCTCCGTGGAAGCATCAAAGCCTTCACCCGGCGAAGCAGTCAAGCCATCCTCCGCGGAAGCATCAAAGCCTTCGCCGCGCGAAGCATTCAAGCCTTCCTCCGCAGAAGCATCACAGCCTTCACCTCGCGAAGCACTCAAGCCTTCCTCCACAGAAGCATCAAAGCCTTCACCCCACGAAACATTCAAGCCTTCCTCCGTGGAAGCATCAAAGCCTTCACCCGCTGAAGCATCAAAGTCTTCGCCCCGCGAAGCACTCAAGCCTTTGCCCCGCGAAGCACTCAAGCCTTCTTTCATAGAAGCAACCAAGCCTTCTTCCATAGAAGCAACTAAGCCTTCTTCAAAGAAGCGTCAAAAGACTTCTTCCATAGAAGCATCAAAACGCGATGGATTATTGGAACTGCAAAAACTATTGCCCTTAGGATTTCCTGAATTCCTAAGGGTTGTGGGTGCATTTGTGGAACTATAATTTGTCCAAAAATAATGAAGTTGTCATGTGACCCATAATTTATATAATGACTACTTTGCCCTTGGTGGAGTCACTATTGGGATATAATTATCGCGCATTAATTAATTATATTTACCAGATGAATATATTAATGAATAGGAATTATATTGCCATAATAAAACACATCTCCTTGAGATCCTTTCTCAACTAAGATTCAATTAATAAGTAAACTTTCTTCCCATTAAGGATTTATTTATTTATTCATTAGAACTCATTTTCCTACCCCTAATAAATAACTTTCCAGCGAATTATTATTATTAAAAGAAAATTCTAAGTATTACCTAACTATATATACTGATTGATTGCAATCTCCATCAACCAATCAGAACCTCCGAAGGACCCCAGGTCTCCACTATAAATAGATTACATATTTTCACAATTCAGGTATCTCACAATTATTCTCATAATTGACTTTTCAGTTTTCTCTCTAGATTGAGTTGACTTAAGCATCAGAGCGTTATTGGTTGAACCCTCCATCTCGAGATTCAACCTTAACCTCATATGTTTATTTTCTATGTGTAGGGATTGAACGGTCTAATCTCAATCCGGACGATTTTTGCATCAACAATTATAAAGTGAAAAGGTAATTTGGTAAGTCAATTTTTATTCCACATATAACCTATATTAAACCTAAATATTAAAACATACAAAATTATATTAAAAAGGTTAAAATCATAAGAAAAAAAAACCAATAAAAATTGAAATAAGAAAACAAATTTTGAGAGTAAGAAAAAAAAAAAGGTTAATAATCCCACCTTCTGGTAGTTACTCCCACCTCAATTTTCATCGCACTACCTTTTTTTTTCATTTCTTTTTAACTACTAGTTAGAAATAAAATATATAAATTTACAAAATAAAACAATTTATTCGTTCCTAAGAGGGTTCTCCCTTTAGGCATTGTTGTATTTTTCTTCGTCTAGAAAAAAGTTTATACAAGAAATAAAAAATTCGCATTTAGCGTGTGGGATTAAAAAAGAAAGTCTCTTACATGCACAAAAGGCACCTATGGGGAGGCTAGTATTTTATAAAAGCAGTTTCTAACCTCGAAAATAGAGGTCACGTTTGATGAGTAGGATTGGATTTGATACTTTTTCAAATTCAATGTATTTAGAATGTCAAAATTAATGCAATGTCATTGTAGGATGCTTAAATAGAATTAGACATAGAAGGAAACTTGGCTTTTCTAATCCTACAATTTTGAGGGGATTTGATTGGATAAGTTTTCTTCTATGTCTACCCTAGGGCTGGCAATGGATCGGGCCTGTCGGATTTGTGTAGTGTCATGAACTCTGTTTTACCCAAATATGCCAACTCGAACCCGACCTGTTTAATAATCGTGTCAAACATGGCCAACCCGAACCCAACCTGTTAATGAATCAGGTAACCTGTATAACTTATTTAATAACCAGGTCGTGCACGAACCCTATTAACTTATGACATGTTTAACCTATTTAAACTATTTAACCTAACTTTATGAATTTATGTTATACACCCTAAAAGTTCAATATATACTACAAAATAAAATCAATATATTATGAACTCATCCCCAATAAGTTTAAAATTATAAAGATTTAATATGTATATAGGTAGGTAAATGGGTAGATATAAGGGTTGGTGACTAATACGTTTATCAAACGGATTAATAAATCATTACACGGGTTAACAGATTGGCCTGAAACTCACCCATTTATTAAACATGTCATAACGGTTTAAAGCGAAAATGACCGGACATTTTAATCGTACAGGTTGACCCCGATAAATTTCGTGCGGGTTTCAAGTCATTCATCGAGTCGTGTCAGAAATTGCCACCTCTAGTCTACCCCCTCTAATCTTCTTACAATGAAAACACTTCCATTTTTACATTCAAAATACATTAAATTTGATGAGTTATCAATTCTAATCTAATCTCACTCACCAAAACGAGCCCAAAATGTGACCAAATGCGATTATTTCTTGAATCGCCTTTTGGGGAGATAGGGACTTAGAGCAACACAATGATTCAGCCATTAAGTATCAAACTTCACATAGATATATATCGTCTTAGCCATTTATAAAAAGAGAATGAACTTAAGACATTTCTCGCTTACAGAAAGTAAAAATAAATTAATATAGTTATATCGTAGTAGTACTGTAATTTATGAAGCATCAAGGCGAAACATGAACGGAGGTACAATACGATACGAAAATGGCGAAAAGGAACATTTAAAAATGTAGGAAACGGAAATGGCTAGGAAAGGTTGATTATAAAAATACTAAAAATATTCTACAAATTAAAATACTTTACTTTTCATCATAACATATTTAAAAGTTTTTAATTTTCAAGTTCAAATAAATTTTAGGGCAAATCATTTTAGAAATGACTACTAGGTTTCAATTTCATTATTTTACTTCATGTGGTTTTGAGATCACATCAATTTACTTCATCTACTTATTTCACTATTGAATCATTCATTAAAGGCATTAATGGTATTAGTTAATAATTCTTACCCATTTTATTTTTCATTAAGTGACTGACGTACTATTTTGATTTAGCTATTCTTTCAAATTAGTGCATTTAAACAAACTATAAGAGCATTACATTACATTAAGTTTAACTAATTATGCTCTTATAGTTTCTTTAACTTCACTAATTTGAAAGAGTAGCTAAATCAAAATAATTAGTCACTTAATGAAAAATAAAATGAGTAAGTATTTATTTTTCCGCTTCCTTCCCAAAACCCTAGTCTTCTCTCCAAAAAAAATCTTCCTTCAAAATTTTTTTTCTTCGACTGTTCATCTTCGTGTCTAGGGCAGCTTCCCCCTGGTACCCACATGGATGTAATGAAAAAACCGGATAATCCAACTGGTCTTTTGTGTCGATTTCACCGAAGTTTGTTAGTCTTCAAGCTTCCTTTTCTCGTCTATCGTCATGGTGTCGATGATGGTCACGGGTTTCGGCGTCTCGACGAGTCAGGTTGATGGAGAAACTCTTGTCTTCAGGAGTCTGATCTGCCTTCTTAGGGTTTTGACTCGTGATGTAGCATGGTGAGTTTTGATCGAGCGATCGTGGTCCTCTATTGGTGGTGGTGGTGTCAACCATGGTGGATTCAAACATCTGTAATATAGTATTAGACAGTATCCTCGTCGTCTTCAGAATTCTGCGGAAGCGACAATAACAAAATTGATAGGCAGCAACAACGGTGGAAGTGGCCATTTGTACCTTTTTTGGGTTATTAATTTTTTTATTTTTAGTTTGTTTTATGCAAATAAGTCCAGCGGTTCTTATTTCGGGTTGGCTGTGTTAGATTTTCCCTTTTGTGTGATTGCAAAGATTAGTTGTTCGGACAGTAATAGCCTTGATGATGCTTAGGGGATTCAAGTTATATTATCTTATGCGTAATTCTCTCTCGATCGTTTTGAAAGATATCGAGCCTGATCATGAGAGGTATTTACCCATGTTTGTCGTCCAGCTATTGCAGTCTAGCTTGTCTTTGCTTTATAACTTTGTTCTATCAAGGAAATTTCGTATCATCTAAAAAAAAAAATGGGTGAGAATTATTAATTACTTAATAGTGAAATAAGCAGATGAAGATAAATTGTGATCTCAAAATCGTATGGAATACAATGATAAAATTGAAATCTAGTTGTCTATTCTGAAATTGATCTCAAATATTTGAGTGTAAAGTGATCTTTGCCATAAATTTTAAATCATGACCTGAGTTATTCAAATTTAAAGCACATAAAGAAACATCAAAAATTTATTGCCCAACGAAGTTCAGTTTCATCAATGTAATGTCAAAATGAAAAAATAAAATATTTGTAGGAAATGAAACCAACCACAAATTTTGTTCAAGAAAATGACTGAGGAAATGAGAGAAATCATTTAATAATATATTTAGGTATGTTGATTGAGAAAGAGCAATGTTACGGACACCAACTACTTTCCTAATTTCTTAAATTCCAACATATATTGCGCGTGATGTGGATTTACATGTCATTTTTTTTTAATTACATCGTTTATTACACAAAATAAAATGAAAAAGAAAAAACGACATTAGAATACATTTTTTTTTAGCAATTTTGATTGAATGTGAAAAACCCTTGGAGCTTCATCTCCATTGAAAATTGTCACCACCACCATGGCAACACCCTCGACACTCGACTCTATGTATCTCATCATCTGCTTCCTCCAATATTAAAAATCACTAAAATCACGGCATCACCCTGGCCTCTATGTCATCAATTGCTTTTCCTCGAGGGTGGGAGGTGAATTTGATCTGTGTTTTTTCATGGGGTTAGCAGGAGGGGGTCAATGTTTAAGATCGATATATTTTCATCAGGAGGGAAGGGGATTCAATTTGTGTAGGAATTATTAGGGTTGAGACTTGAGAGGGGTTACTATTTCACTACCAAAAAAAAAATCTACAGTACAGTTAAAGTAGAAAAAAATGAATACAGATGGAATAGGGAGTTGCTTTTAAAGATTGGGTTTCAATGGAGGTAGTGGAGCAGCTTGATTTCTACTTTTTTTTTTTTTTTTTTTTTTTTTTTTGAAACAATGATATTAGGGAAGTGGGATTATATTATATAAATATTGGGTATCGATTTTAACAGATGAAAGTCGAACTCGAGACCTCCCACATAACAAGTGAAGAGGAATACTCCTAACGCATAACACTAAATGGCTGAATTTATAAGAGTTGTGAATCTGGCGATGATTCTAAGGGGTTTTTTTTTGAGAACTTTTAATTAATTTATTTTATATTTTATATAGTTAATTTTATTTTTATTTTATAAGAAAAATATACTTAAAAATAATGACGTGTGAATACATGTCATATGCCACAAATGTTAGTATCAAGAAAATTGGGAAAGTAATTGGTACATCTATCATTTTCCATTTAGAAATTGACGAAATTGTGGAAGATTAAAAACCTTCGGAAAAAAAAAAATCCGAAGATATTTTATCGAAAAGTGATAAGTGTAATTTTAGCTTGCAATAAAATTTGGAAAGAGTAACGCATTTTGCTTTTTGGAGCGTTTCGTATCTACATTTGTTTTCAAAATGCAAGTACTCCATTCTATATATAAAAAATTGGAAACCAAAATATAATGCGTCGTAGTCAAATGGATCTAGCTCTGTTGGTAATAACTTTAATTTACGGATCAATAATCTTAAGTTCAAATTTCAATGACTTATTATGTGGTAAAATTCCTTCGTAAATACATTTAAAAAAAAACAAAAGTATACGAATATAACACCGGTTGGTAAGACCATGTGAGGCCTCAGTGTGACCGGTGTCCATATGTCGCGACGCGATTAGACCACCTCGACGGAGCACGTGGATGAGCTTTGCTCGATTGGCTGTCCCTTGGGAGACAGCACGTGGCGGGACCCAGAGGGTATTGTCAGATCGCACGAGCCCTCACATGACCAGGATGTGTTGCCGCCTCCAGAAAGGGACACGTGTACCAAAATCCGGAATTAGTGGCCATAGAATCAAGGTTGGACGTGACTGGCGGAGGTAATTGACGGCTTAGATGTGCGAACATGGCATTCTTATCGTATTCTCGTCTTTATTTTGTCTAGTTGTAGTAGTAGAATTTTACAGTCGGAAGCTGCCGACGACTTTTTGACTGCCCTGCATAATTTTATTGCACCTCTTTAATGTCGTATTGTATTGTATGCTTTCTATAAACTAATAAATTTGATCATCATATATGATTTTATTATGCTATTTAATTACTTAAATTGTCGAAGAAATTTGAAATTTGAAATTTGATCGATTCGAATTATAATAATTAATAATTAAATTGAATAATGACTTGAAATTCTATCATAACAAGCCAGCATAATCTAAACAACATTCATTGTTTTTTTTGAAATTTTTGGGTGCAAAAAGGTTACTTAGAAATTACAATTAAAATTCTACATTAGATTCCCTCGATTAAAATGAAATTTGATGTGCTTATTTAACCTTACACAATTTATATTAATAATTGCTTCCCATTAAGAATGGAATTCTTTTTTGTTTTTAATCAGAAATTTGGCAGGAGGTTGGGAAAAGAAAGAAAATATTACATGCAATTATGCAAAGGTCGACGTATGTAGGCAGGTTGGTCGTATGGTCACCAAAAATTATTGGGGCATTGGGCCATTCAAATCCATGGCAGTTTAGTGGGGACGATCGGACGAAGGGCGCTGGGATTCGGATGTCGGCTTTTCTTCTCCACTTTTCAATTTAGAACTCGAATCACTTTTTGGATTATTTTACAATCCAAAATCCAAAATATGATCATACATACCACTTCTTTTATAAAATAATATTAATTATACCAAAAAGAAAAAAAAGCATTTTCTACTAACAAGGTGGAACTTCCATTAGGTGAAACTTTCGTGGATGATGAATGGCCTAATTCCTTATATATTTATATTAAGATAGGTAATATTTAAATTTATAAAGTTTGTTTTAGTATGACCGTAATACAAACTAAAAGTTGCATTAGTGAATTAGCTTGGCCAGCTTATTATGTTTATAGGATTAGGACCTTGTAATTATGTAATAAGGAGATCATGTGAAAGGGATTACACATTAATGTACGATTTGGTTGAATGTGAAAAGGACATGCATGTGAGAATAATATCGAGTGTGAACTTAGAATTGATAGGATGTTCCAATTTGGAACTCATATTATTATATATGTAATATTCGAAAGGTACAGCTAATTCATATTTAGGATGCGAACCACAAAACGCTTTTAACGAATTTTCAAATTCCTATTATTTAGACATTAGAAAATTCTTTTTACTTATAAATGTTTGACCAATATGAATAAATTATTTAAAAAGAAAATTGCGAATTTATAAAGTTGGTACATATAAGATTTGATATGATATGAATAGAGAAAGGAGAGGAGGGTGTTCACTAAATATTGGAGTGCATCACGACACAAGGTTAGCTAGCAAGAATAAAACTAGTACATCAATCATCAAGAGAATTCAAAAAGCAAGTAAAAAAATAAATCAATAAAAACAGTACATCAATCAATCAAGGGAATTCAAAAAGCAAGTAAGAAAATAAAATCAATCATATATTTTAAATACTAAGAGATATTAGATGAAGATGATAAAGCATGCATTATGGCATCAAGAGTGCCAATGATATTTACCAAAAACAAACAAGGGAGGATTAATCAAATAAAAATTGATTATTAGTGGAGATTCATCAAATAACGTACTAATGGCTGCAAATTTAAAGTAGCGATTGTGTGTTGCTAGTATTATTTGTTTAGTGTTCTTTCTATTCATTATAATAGAAAGTTTAAAATTTTGAATTTGACACTCATAAATATTCAATATATATATATTGTGTTATAAGACAACCATTTAATTAGATTTATAATATAAATATTTAAAAATTATCTCTGTAAAAATTCATCCAAATAAAAAATCGTTCAATTATTTTATTATTAATCAGCAAGAAAATTAATATGATATTCAATGAAGTGGGTTTGTCTATATATTTAGCTATTGTTCTATATAGACAAATAAATCAATTTTTACAAAAATAGATCTTTATATAATGAATTACAAAATATACAATTAAATTATAATATAATTTTATAGAATGAGTTTAATTTCGTATTATAAAATCAACCACCTGATTCACGAGCTCTACAGTATATATTATCATCTCCTAATATCATTGGTCCAGCTAGATTTGAAATACAAATTAATTAGTTAAAGTCATGTCATATGCAATGTCCACGGATATGGTTGAAAGTCGTGTCATGAAAGTGGAAGGCCAAACCCCGTTGCTCCGTGATTAGTTTCCCTCCCTCTGCCAGACATGAATATAGGTATTTCATCATCTACGACTCCCCTCATCCAATACAACTCTTACAATATAGGTATATTTGTTTTTCTTTTTTTACTTATAAAAGGATTTTTTTTTTTTGACAAATAGGATAATTTCATTGATTGAATAGGACAATATAATACAGAAAATAAAACCGATAGGAATATATAAATAGTCTCGTTAAAATCTTTTCGTGTTAAATAAATTTAGAAAAAATAATATCACGTGATCTAAATAAATCAATCTGAAGCACAATCCTATAAAAGAAAAAAGCAAATCAGAGATCCCGTATGTAAATTCTTTAAAGTTTAAACTATAAACACTAGTTGATACACCCAAGTCATATTCAACATGCAACAATTCAAACATCAATGATCTTGCATCAGCAGGTACGGGTCCAAATAGAGGACTTTGAAAAGAAGCATATAACAAACTAAGAACCCCACACACCAATCTCCAAAACCATACTAACACTAAGCAGGTCGAACACAAAGAGGCGGCGCCGGAACTAAAAGCTTAAAATGAACTCTCCTACCACTCTACAGAGACTAATTGAAATCCTCCTCCAACCTTGTTTCCAAAGTAAGAATGAAAGATCATGATCAATCCTCCTCTATCATCATAGAGGAGCACCGATATATAGTGGATCTGCCGAGTAAAAACATCGCAATACCCAGACCAATCCTCCTCCATCCTTGTTCCTAAAGTAAGAAAAAAAGATCAGGATCAATCCTCCTCTGTCATCATAGAGGAACACCAAGAGCAGACTTGGGAGAAAAAACACCGCAATACTCAGACCACTCCTTCTCTACTATCATAAAGAATACTTGAGATTAGATGTTGGAGCAAAATCATCTCAATACCCAGCAAGCACCAAATCATAGATCTCGCATCCTCAAACTAACCACCAGCGTCGCTACCGGGTCCAGCTGGTTGAGAAAAGCCAGCATCATGCCCTAGCATGGTAGTTCTCCTAGCTTCGAAATCGAGATTGAGAGATCCCAGCCAAACAATCCGCAACCACAAGTAAAAGCACATGAGACTCATCTGAGGGAAAGGGGGAAAGGAGAGCAAGCTAGGGAGGCAAGAGAAACACGACATCAACCACCAGTTGGAGGAGACAGTCACCCTAACCCCCAAAGGGTTTTTCACCTAGGCCCGGCTAGGTAATGAAATTTAGAATATGTTTGGACGAGGAACTTCAAATTTTTAAGAAATTAATTTTAAATTAATTAGAAACGAAAAATTTCGAAATACTAAGGAGTTTCAAATGAGCATAGCAAAATAAATTAGACAAGGGATTTTCAAAGTAACACAAAGTAACTAATTTTGAAATCCCTTCTAAATGTTTTGCGCGCATCTAATTATTTAAAATATCGTAATACGTTGAAATTTTCAATTTTCAATTAATTTAACATGAGTTCTTTGGAAATTTTGAAGTTACTCAATATTAACTAATTTAGCATGAATTTATTGAAAATTTTAAAATTCCTCATCCAAACATACCTTAAGTTACTCAATATTAACTAATCTACAAATTCTTTGTATTTTTTTAGTTTAA
Organism: Oemleria cerasiformis; assembly: GCA_037349345.1. Classification (NCBI taxonomy): domain Eukaryota; kingdom Viridiplantae; phylum Streptophyta; class Magnoliopsida; order Rosales; family Rosaceae; genus Oemleria; species Oemleria cerasiformis. Next base: position 3,405,003 of record JAZGTL010000018.1, read on the forward strand.
GGTCACTTAATTCGACTAAAATAATTTGTAGAGAAATGTGTTTATGTTAACAAGGGAACTTATTGAAGGTAAAGCGACCTTAGATTGATCTTTATTAAGCAAAATTCTTGAAAAGTTAACGAAATATTTATAAATATTGAATATTTTCTAGTTATGGCTTACATATTTTGCATGTGACTTAATCTAAACAAATACACTATCTCCTCGTAAAGTCAAATATTGTTATATATATATATATATAATTGTGGCTCTCAGGCAGTGGGGGAGCCACTTGAAGACTAGAGGGGGGCTCAGGCTCACAGTGGATTTTTTTTGTTTCGTGCAATTATGCTAATATCATTATAATTTTTAGAATAAATTACATAAAAGTACTTAAATTATAAGAGTCATTTTAAGTTCGTACCTCAATTATGAAAATTTACATATAAGTACCCAAACTATATTGCCACAAACAGAAGAATACATATGTTACATTTTCCATCAACATGTGGAAAATAAATGGTCTAGTCAGCTCGTGAGGTGGCCAAAATTAGAAGGACATTTTTGTCAACAAAATTTTTTCATATCTCCATTTTTTTAGGAATCCTCATCTCCATCTCCATTTCGTCAACAACCTCGATGCAGTCGGATTCTAGGGTTGAATTTCTCGGGTTCTTCCTGGGGGGGATCGGGTCCCGATTCGTCAGATTTGGTGAAAGTTTTTGGCTTGGTTCATTTGGGGTCGTGGGTTGAGGTTCAGGGGAAGGGAGGTGGGTGCCGGTCGTGCTCTGGTGTTGTGCCGCTAGCTTCCTTGATCTTCTTCTCAACAAGATCCGACGGTAGCGAACACGTCGTCGAGCCTGGAGCCATGAAAAATCGGCAAGTCAACAGCCGAGTTCTTGAGTGACTCAGAGTCGAAAAAGTTAGTGCCGACGAAAAAGTCGAATCGCTGGGAGAGGAGTCGGGGGTCGTTGCCCAGTAACCATCGTCGTCGAATGGGCGAGTTGACCCAGTGGTCGGGATTGAGTCGCCTTCTGAAATTGATTTGGGTTTTGTTTTGGTTCTTTTAATTTTTTTTTTTGTTTCCACTGGATTTTCTCTCTGGATCATCTTTGGACTTTCTGTGCGCTACTTCAAATTGAGATGCGGTGCTGGAGATGGGCTCTAGCACATGGACTTGAAGCCCCCACGCCTCCGGCGTCTACTCGATTGATGTGGTTCAAGCCAATTCCAGTTTGTGAAGATGAGGTGGGTGTGGGTTGCATATGCAGTAATTTCTTTCAAGATGAACATCATAAAGAAGGAATTGGGATTTGAACTCATAAATTAGAATGAAAACATCAATTGGATTTGATTAATTCATGAGAAAACGTAGAATCGAGAAGAGGAAGACGACGTATAAGGAGTGGAGTAGACGAACTCGATGATTTTTTTTTTTGACGAAAATGCCCTTCTTATTTTGGCCACCTCACGAGATTACTGTACCATTTATTTGCCACATGTCTTTTTAACGGCTTAATTGATGGAAAATGTAACGGCTGTACTCTTCTGTTGGTGGCAATATAGTTTGGATACTTATATGCAAATTTTTATAGTTGGGATACGAACTTGAAATGACCTCTATAGTTTGGGTACTTTTATGTAGTTTATCCTAATTTTTATCTTATATTTTATTTTTTTTTTACGAACATACCAAATATTATTTAATTATTTTTTACTAATTATTGAAATTTGAGTGCATTAGTAATTATTTTGAAGATTTTTAAATACTCAAATTGAAGATAACACAATTACTTATTGGGAAATAAATAAACACATGCTCATGAAATTCTCTGACCATTACCATTATTTATATATTTTTATTTTTGTTACCATTATAATTGTCTAAATAAACTTCTCTTTCTAATATTAATATTTTTTCATAATAGAATCAGAACATTGTTACAAGATTATTTTGACTGGAAAATACCCTTAGCATTATTTATAAAGTGCCACCACTAACTTGAATTTCAAACTACTGCTCTTAATTAGGTAATTTATATGCCTCGTATAGAAAGTTATCTTGATATCACGATATTCTATTGTATTGTATATGAAATTAGATTCAGTTAGCGGGTAAAGATGAATATAGTTCGTACTAGCTATAGATAATTGACTTATAATAACCAATAGGTTTGAAGTGTTGAACCACTAAAGGGTGTGTTTGGACTTTGGAGTTGTTAGTTACGCGAGAAGATCGAAAGGTAGGGGTAGGGATATATTTGTGGGACATGCAAGGTTATTTTAGGCATTTTAATGGGCTTTATAGTACCTTAGAGTTTATATATAGAATATAGTTATAGTCTATAAACAATAGTGCATGCATTGAATTTATTTATGGTGAACTAAATTAAGTCAATATTCGATCAAATTTTATATGCATCAAATGCTCATCTTTTTTTTTATGGATCAGACAATTAAACATTATCATTGGAAAAGGAAAACAATTACTAGGCATTGAAGGCCTAACAATAAGGATAACTTAAAAAGATAAATAAAATACACACAGTTAAACCAATAAGGCTCATGTGATCAAATAAGCCTAAAATGACAGGACCCTTTCCGAATTCCTCATCGGAATCCGGGAAAAGCCATGCTTCCGTCTGACAACTTAATAAAATTCTCATAATACCCTAAATCCCTTTCAATTAGATGCGAGGATTCTGCTAAAAATATGTCAGAATCTCCCCTTAAGGATTGATTAACCGTCTTTCATCTGTCAGACGAAGGATCAAATAAAACTCACAAATCCCAACATCACCCAACAACCATCGACGTAGTCATACTTTACAATAAGTCCAAAAGCTTATCAGAGCATCTAGGTAAGAAAGGTAAATACAGAATATAAATCCTACTCGATGGTCTAGGTAAGGGCGCAGCTGAAATTTAATGCCTCCGCCTCTGGATGTGCCTTCGTCAACTCACGACCTAGAGGGGATTTAAAACACGAAAAGTGTGAGTGGACAAAATAATATTTTAAAACAATTTCCGAGGAAAACATACATTTTCCCCCCTCCACGAGTAAAACAATGCATGCATAATATAAAATTCCTTTTTACACAAATTCATAAAGATAAGCTGAAAACTTATCGAAAAATCCATTGTTTTGGTAAAACACCGGTGGGACCCATGAAAATCCGAATAATAAAAACAACCCGTGGTCCACAATCCCTGCTTTGAAAACCCTCCTCAAAGGAGTTTAAAAATCATGTAAACATACCTGAACACAAAATATCTCAAACATATCCAACTGCTCTCCGAATGAAATCCAGAGCCGTAGCTCGATACCCTCCACACACCCGATATACCTAGAGTTGTGCAGAACCCTGTACTACACGTAAACAACTTCAACGACTTGGTGGAGAAATACCCCTCGACACCAGCATCGGAGAACCCTCAACGATCTGGCGGAGAAAGTCCCTTGATGCCAGCATCGGAGAAAACCTTGACCCTCGGGGATAGTAATTCAGTGAAAACCATAATCCATGTTTGAAATCCTTGTTTCTTGGCCTAAGCCAATTTCATTGAAAAATCGGATTTATGCCCAAATCCAATAAAATCACAAATTCGGGTCTAAACCCAAAAATTATGGACTCAACCGAAACCCAAAATCTATAAGGTCAAAACAACATAAAATCAGAGTCCATAAAACCAGGTCGTAGCCCAAAACATCATTTCCAATCAATTATTGAGAACCCGTGTCCAGTAATACTTTATCTAGAAATTTACAAAAATTAATACGCAACAAGAAACCATTTCACATATACCTTTATGCATGCATTATAATTTACAAAACCAAAGTCCACTCACCGAATGTCCAATTATACTCAATCCTGAGTCGTACGCTCCTCAGAAGTTCCCGGAGCAGTATCGCCTGTCAAAAGTAACAATCGGGGTTATCAACGATAATTAAAAACCCTACATTCAGACTCCCTAAACCCCGGGAGGTCCGAAGACGTCTCAATAAAAATGTAGCCACTTCGGATGCCCAAAACTACCCCTAAATGATGTCCGATTAACCCGAAACTTGCGCAAAAAGGTCTGGAACGTCGAAAACATATCGACACGCGTCACCATGACCTACAGACCGATCCCACGCGTCGGTTGAAATTCGACGGCTCGGCCACGCGCCCGCTACAATACCTCACGAGCCTGCACGTGCACTGACTCGGCGCTGACTCGGTGCTAACTCAGCCGCCAAGTGGCTCCACGTGCGCGGTCGTCGGAAATCGCCATTGCCAGCCGACCATAAAATTTTCCTAACTTCCTCAAATCTCAACCATTTTTCATAAATTTATAGTCTAAATCCATCTACTCAAGCCTAGGAACTCAAAACTGAAGTCTAAACATGACACCCATACATGTGTTGGCCGAAAAATTGATCGAAAGGTTCAGTTTTCCATTTCCTCAATTCGGTGTCTCCCGGGACTGTTTTCTTCGACGGTTGGTACGTCCTTGATCGCGGGGAGGAGGAGATTCTAATAGGTGGAACCAAATCGGACGAGGTTGCCTCGAATCAAAGTTAAAAATCTTGGGTTTTTGGGTTCGGTCGCACTGATTGGATGAGGATCGGGAATAGAGAGAGAGAAATGAGGAGAATTTAAAATTGTCTGGGTTAAAAATATCTACCTAGGGCAAATTACCAAAATACCCCTGAACCCACAACTCTCTCACACGAACTCCGTTTTTCGCGTGCCACCTGTCTACGAACTCGTTAGTTCGAGACCTACGCAACGGTCCCCAAAAAAACTTCCAAATGTGTCCCTAACCAAAAAGTGATTTCCGAGCCCTCTATAAAACCAAGGGTAAACTCGTCATTTCCCAAATTAATTCACGAAAATTCACTAATTAAATTTCTGGGTCGTTACATAAAAACTTAAAAATATAAAATACCCGAAGGAAACCCTAGATCTGAAAATTGGAGAACCTCCACCTCCCCAGCAGCAGCCTCGCCAAGCCACCATAACCACCACGTCCCTGCAAACACAACACCACCGAAGAAGTGGATAATGAAGGTGAAACCGAAGAACCATCCGAAAAACGGGGGATGAGCAAGCCACCCGGGCTTGAAGCGCTCCCATAATCCATTCAACGAGTGCAACAAGCACTTTAAATGCAACCCAGAACCACGGCCAACAGAAGAAGATTGGAGGTGGAAGCAACCGATGGGTTGATGGGCATAAATCGGTGACGTAGAGTCCAAAGCAATGCGCCTTTGAGAGCATCTGTTGAGGGTGAGGAGAGGATTGAGGCCTGGTGGATGAAGATTGAGGTGAAGGTGGGAGCTCATATCCGAATAGACATCAGCAGTCACCAAAAAAGGTGAAGCAAAAGCCTCCACAAAGGAAGGGGCTTGAAAATTGCCATGGAGGGCAGAGCAGAGCATGGCAGAGATGGGGAAAATTGGAGGAGAAGGTGAATCGAAGAAAGATAGGAACGAGGGAAAAAGGAGGGGAAGAAGATGACGAGAGAGGAGGGGGGAGAGAAGAAAGGGGGGCTGCCACCGATCCCAGGTGGAGGCTGGCAGCGGCTAAGGTTTCGAACCAAAGAGGTGCTAGAGAGAGGGTAGAGAGAAAGGTTTAGAGAAAGAAAGAGAGCGATCGTTATATCATCTTGAGATCCATCAAATGCTCATCAATGTGACTACGTAAGGTCAATACCCAGTAGTCAGTATCCAACTTAAGTTTTTGTCAATTCTAGCTAGGTTTCTAGCTACTATATATACGAGCAAAGGGATTTTCTTTAATTACTGACCTCTAGGCTATAACAAATTTACAATTCGTTTGTTATGACTTATGAATTTGCCGTACGTGTAATAGGAGATATATTCTTAGTTGTATATAAGAATATATCTCTTTTGTTTTACATATACAAGTGAGTCTTTTTTATTTTTTGAAACAATAATAGCAAGGTAATTAAAAGAGTTATACACTATAGAACCTAATTATCGGATATTATTACAACATCCTAACTCTTTATACACTTAAAACAAATTTGAGGAAACTCATTCCTTAGAGCGCATCTAACGGATTTGGTATGGCCTGAGCAAGGCAGCAACCAGCCTCCAGTCCATGCTTTTCAGTTTCTAGCGGGCTTGGATTTTGACTGGACAAGTCTTGCCTTGAGGCAAGGTTGGCCTCCTTAGCAGCCCGGGCTAGGTTGGTGACTCACCAAACAAAAGCCTGCAGCCCACATGTGCACTGCATGCTACTCCAACGACTACATTGTGGTAGCCAACCAAATGGTGCCACGTGGCACTAAATTCCAAAAATAATACCGTTACTTTTAAAAAAAAAAAAAAACTTAAAATCATAGTTGTATTGTAGTATTTCAAATATATTATATAGTATTTCTATATTATTATCTTTAAGAAAATAATTTATAAAAAATTTGAATTCTTACCCCTTGTCCCTTCCCATTAAAACAACAAAAAATAGCTTGGATAAAATGCATAAACAGTGTCACAGAAGGTGACTAAACCTTACTTCTAGCCCCTTACCCTTGTCAACCACACCAGATCACTAAATATGCTCTGATCTAACTATCCACATTAGTCCAAATTTATTATAAGAGAAAGTATGAGTAGGAATCTTTCCATAATATATGAAAGAATCTTTATTATGCTCCTATATATTGTTCTCGCATTTATTACCCTACCAAATTCCATGCTAGTCTAAAGCCTAAACAGAACTCCCACCATCACCTAGTGGTATTCTGTTTAATTACTTGTGATTTAGGGAGAGACGATCTTAGTTCAGATTTTATTAATAATGATAATATATTTGTATAAAGTTTGATACGATAATTTAGCTCAAATCTTTACTCCAATATTGTTACCCCCCTCCTCGGTCACTAACATATAATTAAATATATAAAATATAATATATTTTATTTAATTTAGTATTAAATTGATTCTATTTCAAGAAATATTTTTTTTTCTTTGTAATTCGTTTTAATTAAATTGATCAATTTATTAATTGTTGAATTTATGAACTTTTTGTTTGTGATTTCTTATTTTTTTTTTCTCAATATAAATTTTTATTAGAAATGTTTGAATTTAAATTAGTCAATATATTTTTTAGTTATGGAAAATTATCACAAAAAAAAATAAATAATAAATAACATCGATATAAAAAAAAATGAAAACTCGTCGAGTATAATTATGTAATGAATCAATAATATGATTTTCTAGATCTTTATTTAGTTTGATACTATTATGTTGATCTGAGCAATTTGAATCCTTTAGTTATGAGTTGTATTACATTAACAGTTTAATTTGTTTTTAAAGTATTATTTGTGCAAGGCCCCTAAGCCCCCACAAGTTAAATTCTGGTTATGCCACTGTTTCTTATACCTATATTATTCTTGTACATTTTAGGATATTCGTACTTTAAATGAAGTCAGATTAACGTAGAAAATTAGAACTTAGGGTTAAAATTGATAAAATTTGAGATTTACTATCGTCGCCCGAGCATACCCAAGGATGAAAATATCGTTTTTCACGGAAATATCGACGGATATTTCGATATTGTTCACACTCAACAAAAAAATGTTGAAATTTTAGCTCAAAACTTGAAAATTTTGAATGAATTTTTGGAAAAAACTTAAGCACCCAATAATACTTATATAAAACTAATACAGATATCGTGAAATTTGGGGGAAGATTTTTTTTCCTCACCTATTTTTATGTCGAGACCCTTAAATTCGGGTATATCCACGGAAATATCGCGGATATTTCTTCCCCTTATTTTTATGTCGAGATCCCAAAATACGAATATATCGACGGAAATATCGCGGATATTACAGATATTTTCAACCATGAGCATACCCCTTTTTCCTTCGTGAGTTGGTAATTTTAAGGGTCCCCCATGCCATTAATGCTTGTCATCCTCTTTCGTTCTTGTGGAACCCAAAATCACCTAAAATTTGTGGAGCTGCCACGTGGCCCATAGTTTATATAATGTCCAAATTACCCCTGATAATAACATTAACGGCTCACAGACACCTATACATTAAATAATGTATTTATCAGCTAAATATATTATTTAATTGGGTTAAAGCCTCAATAACAATAATATTCTCATTGAGAATTAATTATTATTAAAAATCAATTAATAAATAATATATTTTATTAAAATAATTATTTATTAATTACAAAACCTATCAACCAATCGGAACGTTCCATGACTTCTCAAGGCTTCACTATAAATAGAGGTCCTCACCTCACTTATAAGGTAATTCGTTCATCGCTTCTAAAGTGTTTTCTAATTTCTCTCTTAAAACTAACTTAAACATCGGAGCATTCTTGGTTGAACAACCCCCTCGGGGCTTCAACTTTAACCTCGATTGTTTCTTGTTTGCTGTTTGTAGGTATCGAGAGCACTTTTTCAAGCGTGTTCGATTTCTGCTTTAACAGTTTTCAGTGTGGAACATGCACATCACATATCATACAACAATGGCTATATGTTTAATTCCCACGTGTGAATGCGGGACCAAATTTCTTCAAATATTTTCGTTTTCTTTAAAAAAAGAAATTGAAATTTTGTTGGGTCTTTCAGAACTCAAGAAAAGTGTTCAAATATAAAAGGAAATAGAAATTTGGTTATGTGATTTTTAAACTTAAGAAAAGTGTTCAAATTGTTGTATATATATCATGATACAATCGTTATATGCACTTTTTTTGCCTTTGTTTTGAAGCTCTCAATTGAGTGTATGTAGCAGCATGCGTTAAAGGGAAAGCTTCTGCATCCGATTTCATGCGTTAAAGGGAAAGCTTCTGCATCCGATTTCATGCGTATTGGATTATGCTACGATAGGGGGCCTAGCAGCTAGGTTATATATATATATATATATATATATATATATATATATATATATATATATATATATATATATACATATATATATTTTTTTAATTTCTTTTATAATTTTATAATAATGATTTTTTATATGATGTTAATCAGAGTTGGGGATTTGGATTTGTGAGTAACCTTGCATGTATTTTCTAACTTAGTGTTACTCACATTGCACGTATTTGTGACATACTGCTAATCGTATCACTTACAAATAGGAAATCACTAGTAAGATTGCTGCGGGACTGTTCAATTAATTATAAGCATGAATTCTATACAAAATGATATATATAAATAGATTTAGAATATGAGAAAATGTTCAAAAGATGATTAACTATTTTCATACATCATCGTTTGTTAATTTATATGATTTTACATATATTATAGTAATATTGGATAACTAACTGTAAGCATGACTTTACATCTATCATATTATATATATGATAGTGATGCGGGTGGGTGCGACAATGGTGGTGGAGATGGAGGTGGAGGTGGTGGTAGTAGCGGCGGAGGTAGTGGTGAAGGTAGTGGTTGTGGGATAGAGGTGGTGGTGATAGGAGTGACTGTGGTAGTGATGGTTGTGGGGTGGTGGCGCTAATGGGGTAGTGGTGGTGGTAGCACCGGTGGTGGTCGTGGTGGCGATGGCAGCGGTGATACAATGGTGGTGGGGGTGGTGGCGACAGTGGTGGTTGTGGTGATGGGTCTGGGTGACGGCGGCGGTGGTCGTGGTGAAAATGGCGGTAGTCGTGGTGGCAGTGGCGGTGGCGATGGTGATAAGGTGGCGATGAGGGTGGTTGTAGTGGTGGAGGTGGAGGTGGAGGTGGAGGTGGTGGTGGGTGGTGGTGGTGGTGATGGCGACAATGGTGGATGTGGTGGTGGCAGCAGTGGTGAAGGTGGTGGAAATGGTGATTGTGACAATGGTGGATGTGGTGGTGGGGTGGTGGTGGCGGCGGCATCGGTGGAGATGGTGGTGGTGGTGGTGGCAGTGGTAATGGAGGTGGCGGTGGTGTTGTGGTGGGGTGATGGTTGTGATGATGACTATGGTAATATTGTGGTGATTGACCATTTACTTAATATTGTTTCTTTATTTTTTTTGGTTTATATGCTAAAATTCAATAAGTTGTTGTTTTATAAAATGTAAGAAAATTATTATATCTTGTGTTTTCATTTTATAAATTCATTCTTCAAAATTGTATTAACAAATGAATTTACAACTATTTTTGTATCTGAAAAAAGAACCAAACGAACCCCAAACATCTTAAGAGAAATGATTACCCATTTCCCCGATTTTTCACTTCAATAAATACCTACTTTCCAATTACTTATTTCCCCATTACTTGGAAATAAACATGCCCTGAAAGGATTCCCACATTAAATAAAATATATATAGAGAAAGCATTCTCAGAACATTAAATTAAATTATAAAGTGTTTGGTTATAAGTGAATGTGGGAGAGCTTAATTATGATAATATTTACTGTAGCGAGTCAATTTTGTTAACTTTTAATATTTTACCATCTCTTAGTTTTATTATTTCTATCCACAAAGTAACCCAGCACCCACATTCCGTCACCATTTAAGGCTTTCCGCTTTAACTTTAACAACAAGCACCCACATTCCGTCACCATTTAATTGATAAAACTTAATTAACATATGAGATTATGTGTAATATTTTTGGAACTTAAGGAAGGTATTTGTGTAGATTCTAAAATTTAAGGAGGGTGTTTTAGGCAACAGAAAAAAAAAACTCAGATAGTAAAAATGCAAATAACTTCATTTTATCTCTACATACTCAGAGAAGAATGGATTAATCCCCCAACTCAAAGAATAAACTACTTTATTGTAATTTTTTCTTAAAGTTTTTCATCGGGGTTTGAACTTCAGACTAATAGTTTACAAGTCAAGGCTAGAACCATCTGAGCTAAACCCATTTGAAGAAAATTCAACTTTGAACCTATTACAACACTAAGTCGGTATTCACTCCACTACAAGAAATTCGAAGTTGCCCGGCGAAAACAGTTCGTCGAGCCACATAAATCATACGTCGAGTAACATATACAACGGCGAATCTCTGTCGGGCAATAGGCGTCGGGCTACCGCTGTCGGGCTTTTAGTTTACTCAACGAGCACAGTGACCTCGTCGAGCAATTAAATAATGCCCGGCGGTAAAGTTCGTCGCTGACATCTTCGTCGAGCAACATAAAGTCAACCTCATAAAAGCGTCGGGTAAGGTCTTCCTTATTCGTCGGGTAATCTATTAAACATACGTCGGGGAGGTTTATATGCCGTCGGGTAAAGTCATATATACCCGTCGAGTAACGTTAAGAAACACCGTCGGGTCAGGTTAATTATAGTCGTCGGGTAACATGATAAACAACCGTCGGGTAACGTTTTACACATCCGTCGGGTAACATGTCACTCAATCGTCGGGTATAGTTTGAATATCTGTCGGGAAACATTTAACTCATTCGTCGGTAATAGTTTTATATGTTGTCGGGTAACATGTCCCCCATTCGTCGCGTGTATTTTTATAATTCGTCGGGTAACATGTACAGAATTCGTGGGGCAACCTCCTCTTTATATTGAAAATAAAATATTAAATTAAATAATAAATAATAAATAATTTAATTCAAAATTAATATAAAGAATAAAAATTAAATTAAATTAATATTAAAAAAATAATGTAATTTTTGGACATCATTAAGAGTATAAAAATACTTTATATATACTCTAAGAATTAGTAGAGTTGTCAAAATAGCCGGGATCCTGAGGGGGCGATTGGTTGGGCGGTGAGAAAATATCATCCAATCCACGATCACCCAAACGTTGAAGGATGTTGTCAAGGGTGCTCTTGATATGTTGGTTTTGGGCTTGAATCTCCGCGTATTGGGCTTTGATCATAGCATTTTCGGCCTCGAGATTTCTCATACGATCCGACGTCTCCTGGGAGCCTACCCGAGATGAAGACGACGATTGAGTCGAGACATCCCGCACAATCCCGTCGCCCGCACCCCGAACGACCCTCCCTGGGCGCCTCCCTAGTCGTCGCTCCAGAATAGCGATCGACATGTCGACATTAGGGAGCTGTTGATGCAAAGGCACATCTGGATGCTGTTGTGTGAGCTCAGCTTGTGTCTGTTGGACGTTTTGCACCATCGCATCCTACAAATTCGAATAAATATTAATTCGAAAAATAATTATGAAATTAAGAAAAAATGTTTAATTAGAAGGAAATAAACTTACGTGAATTTGATCAGCCTCTTCATCCCCCCGTCCAGCATACACCTGCCCCCAGGCATCTACCTCTGGGAACATCGACCCGGAGATGCGCCGATCCTCCTGCCGGGCCGATAAGGATCGCGACCCCCCGTGGTGGTTGAATTTCTTTGCCCTCCGGTTCGATGTGTTGGCAATCGATTTCCGATGTTCATTCGTAAAACCAAAAATTAGATTTGAAAATGGAAAATAACATAAAAATTAAATAATTTAATTAATTAGATAGATAATACATACCAGATAAGTGGGTGACATGAAATGGTCGCACAACCACAACCACCCTGGCAGTTTCGGCCCGTCTAACTCCTCCGGAGGATTTGCCCGAGCTTCCTCCAGAAAAGGCCAAGTCAAGAAGTACTTGTGGAGCTCATACTTCAAGTCGGCGTACCGTAACTGCCAGTGTTGGGACAGGTACCTACTGAGCTCGACGTTCTCTAAGTCGAACTCAAAATTGATCTGCAATCAAATATTAAAGTTAAAAAAATAATTAAAAAATATGAAATTAATGTTAAAAATGGAAAAAAAACATACCGATAACTCTCCCCAACATCGCGAGATCTCCTCTGCGGTTTGGGTTCGGAAAGTCTCCCCCATCATTAGTGACTTGGTGCGAAGAATCGCACCAATGTCATGAACTAGGAGGCTGTGAATTTTGACCGGCGCGGACCGAAGGCGTGGCACGTATACCACCAGTATCTTTGCATTTGTCATCCTACAAATACGCTGGGATGTCAAACCTTGGTTGATCCCGCGCACATTCACTGACCTACCTGCAAATTCGATGAACATTGATAAATAAAATGAGTAGCAAATAAAAACGATTGGTTAAATAAACAAAATAATAAACTTACCCTTAGGGAGTGCTCCGATATTAGTTCCCATTTCGTCTCCACCGACGTCATCCTGTAAGGGTCGGGGGTCGGTATGGGGTTCCCCCCGTTTCTTGCTATGCTGTCTACGAGCCGATCGAGCACCCGGTCGCTGATAGACTGACAGGGGTGCATGAACCGACGCCGTTGTTGAGGCAACTGAGTCAGGGGCTGCCTCCTCCGGCTCATGACCATCAACATGATCCGGGCAAGGGCGAGTCCTGGATGTGATTAAGGTGCGATGCGACATCTACAATAACACATATAAATTAATTAATTTAAAATTAAAGAACATACTTTTAATTAAATAAAAAAGAAAGCAAACATTTTTAATATTAAATATTAAATATTAATTTCAAAAAATAAAAACAAAATAACATTTAAAATTAACCAACATTTTATAAATCCAATAAACATAAATAAATAAAGCATCAATTTTTTTTAGTAATAATTAGTAAATTGGTATCTAAAAACTAAAACCATCAAATTCTAATTTTTTTAAATAAATCCAACACAAACGAAAATTAAACTTAAACAACTAATTAATTAATTCAAGCGTACTAAACTCAAAATTCACAACATTATACCTAAATTCCTAAATCCAAATTTCGGGACCGCGATCAAACTTACATATTAATCCAAACATATACTAATAATATCCAAATCCAAAAATTCACAAATTAAAAATTTATAAAACACATAATTCCAAAATCCACTTATACTACACCATATCAAAATTTCCCATAATTGTTTTTAAAATTCAAATACCCAAAATTCATACATTTCACATAAATACCATATAAAAAATCATACCATTATATCAATTTCAACATTATACCAAACATCAAAATTTCAACAAATCTTCAACTATTATATATACCTTAACAAATATATATATCCAAACATAAATATATACATAATCATTAACAATAACAATATCCAATTTCATAAATTCATTTTTCAAATTAAAATTAACAATAAACCAATATATCCAATATAAACCAATATAAACAAATAAACAATAAACCAATAAACCAATATATCCAAATTAACAATAAACAATAAACCAATATATCCAAATTAACAATAAACAATATATCAAAATTAACATTAACATTAACAAGGAGAGCGGCGGCGACGGCAAACCTCGGTGAGGGGAGCGGCGATGACGGCAAACCTCCGTGGACAAAAATAGTGTCCTTGACTGTTTGGGAGAGCGGAGCCGATAGGAAATGCAAGTGGAAGATGCAAGGCGTCCTTGACTGCTTGAGGGAGAGGTAGATGCAAGTGGCGCTTCAAGCAAAACTTAAGAAAAACCAAAGCAGAAAGAAATCCAGAAAATGAAGAAGAAGGAAGAAGAAGAAGCCTCGGTCTGATTTATGTATCTGATAGGTATTGCCCGACGGATACGTCCTTCGTCTAACACTTTAATGACCCGTCGGGCATAAGAAAAAGGTATCATACGTCGGGTAACGTTTCACAACCCGTCGGGTAACAATTAAATTAACGCGTCGGGTAACGCTTAACACCCCGTCGGGCAATAGCATCATCGAAATACGGAAATATTAGGTCTGCCGTCCGTCGGGTAACAGCAATTACACCCGTCGGGTAAGGATGATTGTCGAATATCCCTCGAGTTATACCTTTATACTCCCTCGGGCAACAAAACAGGGGACTCTTGAGAATCCGCGAAAATTAAGTCGGTCGGACCCGTCGGGCTACTGTAACTCATTCGTTGGGGAAAACAAAGCGGCAAATTTGAGATTTCGGGGAAAATTACGCGGAAAATTGAAATTTAAAAAAAACTGGACGATATCTTGAGGTTACCCGACGACAATGTTAATTATTCGTCGGGTAACACCAAGCGGCAAATTTGAGATTTCGCGAAAAATTAGGTGGAAAATTGAAATTTTCAGACACTGGACGATTAATTGACGTTACCCGACGGAAATGTTGAAATATCCGTCGGGCATGAGCTTCCTGATGCCGTTTTTGGAATTAATCCGAAAACCAAGTCCGGCGAAAATATATGCAACATCAGGACCGTTTAAAGTTTGGTTTTATATGCCTAAAACCCCATCTATCATTATTGTGATGTTTTGGGGATTTCAAAACGTCCGATCGTGAAGAAACGTTGTGTAACCGTTGAATCGTCGCGCACCGTTACCTAATCCCGGGATTTCCAATTGGGGAAATTTTTCTCGCAGATGATCTATGGGTACCGACCATAAATGTGGACGGTTAGATCGGTCAGTTTCAATTTTTAAGTTTTTGAAAATCGGAAAACAAGCATATCGCCCAAGGAGGTTAAACTCTTGAAAGAAACTTCAATACATTTTTTGAATTTTTGGTTGTATTGATATTCAAACGAATGAATTTGAGCGATCTAATCGTTCACTATGTGGTTTTACGTGGCTAGATGTCGCCCGTCAAAAATCTTGAGGTTTTGAGGATTTCAAGCCTTCCGATCGTGATGAAACGTTCTGTAACCGTTGAATCGTCGCGCACCGTTACCTAATCCCAGGATTTCCAATTGGGGAAATTTTTCACGCAGATGATCTTTGGGTACCGACCATAAACGTGGACGGTTAGATCGGTCAGTTTCAATTTTTAAGTTTTTGAAAATCGGAAAACAAGCATATCGCCCAAGGAGGTTAAACTCTTAAAGGAAACTTCAATACATTTTTTGAATTTTTGGTTCTATTGACATTCAAACAAATGAATTTGAGCGATCTAACCGTTCACTCTGTGGTTTTACATGGCTAGATGTCGCCCGTCAAAAATCTTGAGGTTTTGAGGATTTCAAGCCTTCCGATCGTGATGAAACGTTCTGTAACCGTTGAATCGTCGCGCACCGTTACCTAATCCCAGGATTTCCAATTGGGGAAATTTTTCACGCAGATGATCTTTGGGTACCGACCATAAACGTGGACGGTTAGATCGGTCAGTTTCAATTTTTAAGTTTTTGAAAATCGGAAAACAAGCATATCGCCCAAGGAGGTTAAACTCTTAAAGGAAACTTCAATACATTTTTTGAATTTTTTGTTCTATTGATATTCAAACAAATGAATTTGAGCGATCTAACCGTTCACTCTGTGGTTTTACGTGGCTAGATGTTGCCCGTCAAAAATCTTGAGGTTTTGAGGATTTCAAGCCTTCCGATCGTGATGAAACGTTCTGTAACCGTTGAATCGTCGCGCACCGTTACCTAATCCTGGGATTTCCAATTGGGGAAATTTTTCTCGCAGATGATCTTTGGGTACCGACCATAAATGTGGACGGTTAGATCGGTCAGTTTCAATTTTTAAGTTTCTGAAAATTTTTGTAAAAACAAATTGTAAAGTTTTTAATATGGTAAAACATGTGCAATAAAAATTGTAAATTTAATCAAATAAATATGGACGGCAATTCTATCTCCGTCGGGTATGTATACGGAGTTGGGCGTCGGGTAACCCATACATTATCCGTCGGGTAACAATTACAATAAATTTGTAAATTTAATACTCTAAATCTAACCCGACGAATGTGAAAATATCTCCGTCGGGTAACCCATACATTATCCGTCGGGTAACAGTTACAATAAATTTGTAAATTTAATACTCTAAATCCAACCCGACGAATGTGAAAATATCTCCGTCGGGTATTCATATGGAGCTTGCCGTCGGGTAACCCATACATTATCCGTCGGGTAACAGTTACAATAAAATTGTAAATTTAATAATCTAAATCCAACCCGACGAATGTGAAAATATATCCGTCGGGTATTCATACGGAGCTTGCCGTCGAGTAACCCATACATTATCCGTCGGGTAACAGATGTAAAATTTAATCAACTAAATCCGACCCGACGAACCTTCTTATATATCCGTCGGGTAACCTTACTCAGTCTGTCGTCGGGTAAACCAGACATATTCCGTCGGGTAACAAGTCTAATAAAGTTGTAAATTTAATTAACTAAATCAGACCCGACGACGATTTTGATCATCGTTTATTTCCCCATCTTCTTCATGGTATCGATCATCCAAGTCCCAAATGTTTCTGTGATTCACCATCTCGGCTACTCTCCATCCCCCACCAGCTTTTGGATCATCCACATAGAATACTTGTTTCGCCGTACTAGCGAGGATGTAGGGATCACTCTTAAACCACCGGGTGTTTGTGTTTATAGAAGTATATAACTGATCTTTGATGACACTTTCTGGGATACTTGGGTTCGTATTAAACCAATGACACTTGAACAAGATGACTTCCTTGCGATCGGCGTATAACACCTTAACCACAGTTAACAATTTGCCGTAGAAACCCGTCTCAACATTTTCCCCATTCCCCGGCACGAAGACCCCGCTATTTTGCGTAGACAACTTGTCGTCTCATTCTGTGCACACGAACTTTACTCCGTTAACGTGACAACTAGCGTACGTTTCTCCTCGAAATGGGCCAATGGCAAGGTGCATTAATTCTTTATTGAAATTTGGCGAGTTGACATCTTTCAGCTATGCCATCTTGTAAGATACACACAAAAAACGAAATAGGTAAGCTTAAAATAATTTAAGAACTTTGGGAATAAAATATTTGACTTACATGCTGGGAAAACCAACGTGGAAATAGTTTTTTGTCAATTTCTTCCCAATTAGAAGGAAATTGGGCCTTCATCAATGACTCGTGATGCTCGTGGAAGGGCCAAACTTCATCACAGTTGTTGAGAATGAACCAATGAGCCACCTCCATATCAGTATTGATGAACAGCTCCGAGATTGGACCAGTGTCGAATGGTCGTGCGGGTTGGGCAAATACGGATAGGGTCTTGGGACGTTGACCACTATCGTCGTTGCGAGACGCCCTATTGAAGGCAGTTTCAACATTTCGAAGGTACATTGCACAAAATGTGAGTGCCTCCTTTGCAATGTACGCCTCGGCTATGGAGTCTTCGGGATGTGTCTTGTTCCGCACGTACCGCTTATACGTACCTAACATTCTGCAAGGAAATTTACATTAAGACTCACAGATTATACATGATAGTAAGGAAATATTATCAAATAGCAGGGATAAGTTATACCTCTCGATGGGGTACATCCAACGATAATGCACCGGGCCAGCTAGCTTTGCCTCATCCGGCAGATGTATTAGTAGGTGCACCATTACATCAAAGAATGCAGGTGGATATATTTGCTCAAGCCGACACATGATGTACACAATATCCTCGTTAATTGCTTTAAGGTCCGCCTTATCCAACGACCTGGCACAAAATATCTGGAAGAATTGAGACAAATAAACTTTCGTCTCAACAACACCAGCCTCCAATAAGGGTCGAATACCAATCAGAATGAGTCGTTGTAGCAAAACATGATAGTCATGGCTCTTCATACCAGAAATGGTCCTACCGTCCGTGCTAACACTCCGGGATATGTTGCCGGCGTACCCGTCGGGAAATTTCACACCCTGCAACCACTTTAGGAATTTTTTCTTATTGTCTGGCGTAAATGTATAACTTGGATGAGCCATGATGTATTTTCCATTGACGACTTTTGGCCACAAATTAGGCCGAATCCCCATTTCTTTCATGCCCATACGAGTTTTTTTTGTGTCCTTTGACTTTCCTTCAATGGGTAAAGTCGTTCCCATAACACTCTCAGCAACATTCTTCTCGATGTGCATAGGATTGGCGATGTGTCTGATTTTCAATTTCGACCAATATGACAACCGGAAGAATATGCTTTTTTTCGTCCAATTTTCCTGTTCGACTGGTTTCGATCCTCTTGTCATGAACTCATGTATACTGTTGAGTTTGCATAATATCTCATCACCGCACCTCTCCCTTGGTCGACCTTTTAACTCTGATTTACCATCAAATGAGTCAGATTGCATTTGCCATCCCTGATCCCAGGGCAGAAACCTTCTCGCACCCAAGTAGCATACCTTAGATGCGTGCCAAAAGGACGTTGTGTCTGGTCCACATGTCGGGCAAGCAAGATAGCCCTTGGTGCTCCATCCCGATAACATACCATTAGCAGGAAAATCATTAATTGTCCACATTACGGCCGCTCGTAGGGTGAACATTTCTCCACTGCACTTGTCGTATGTTCGGACACCATTTTCCCACAAATCCACGAGCTCGTCAATCAATGGCCGCAAATACACATCGATGGAATTATTCGGCGATTTGGGCCCTGGTATCAAAGTACTGAGGATTGTGAATTCTTTCTTCATGCATCTCCAAGGAGGGAAGTTATACGGAACCATAACAACCGGCCAAGTGCTATAGGGCTTTGCAAAACTCCCAAACGGATTAAACCCGTCAGTAGCGAGCCCTAATCTGACATTTCTTGGCTCTGCAGCAAACTCGGTATACATATTATCAAATTCCTTCCAAGCCTCTCCATCCGCCGGATGCCTCAGTACATCATCATCAATGTGTTCATCCTTGTGCCACCTCATATCACGGGCTGTGTGAGACGACATGTAGAATCTTTGTAACCTTGGCTTCAGTGAAAAATAACGCAACACCTTGTTAGGAATCTTGTTCTTTTGAAACCTAGGCTCATTTCACACGGGACATTTGTCAAGCTGCTCGAATTCACCGTAAAACAAAACACAGTTGTTCTTGCATGCATGGATCTTGATATACCCTAAACCAAGCCCCTTCAACAACTTCTTCGAGCTATAATGATCTTTTGGCAGACAGTTATCTTCAAGGAGCATTCGGATGATAATGTCCAACATGTGATCAAAATGCTTGTTCGTTTGATTATACTCAACTTTCATGTGCATCAACTCCACAACTGCTCCTAGAACCGAAAATGATTTACAACCGGGGTACAATTCGCGCTGAGCTTCTTTCAACAATCTCTCATAATGGAGATCAGAGTCTTCCGGTTGCAACCTTGGTGCATCATCTTCCATATCATCCGATGCCGGAGGAAAAGCATCGGTTAATAACTCAACGACTAGATCATTATCACATCGCTCATCCAAACCACTTTCGTCCCTACTGGTCCCGGGAACCGAAGATGTCGATGCAGAAAATATTTCTTCACCGTGATAGATCCAATTAGTGTAGTTGTGTACGATCCCAATTCATTCCAGATGAGTTTGGACCTCATTCAACGACATCCAAACGCAATTATTACATTTACGGCACGGACACCTAACACGTCTTGTATCACTGCAATGACTACGTGCAAAGGCAATGAAGTTGTCGATCCCATCCAAATATTGATCAGAAGATCTATCAAACATTTGCATCCACCCTCTGTCCATTGTGCCTGCTTTCACAACATAGAGTCAACATAAGTAATTCAGTTAACATTGCCCAGTAAATAGAACAAGTTAAAATCAAAATCAACTCTTCTCCTTATGCCTCCGGTTATTTGGCCCTATCCCATTCGAGAGTGCACGTTCTGTGCTGTGTAGTTTGCGACCTACGAGGCTAAGTTCAGATCGAGGGAAATTTAGGCAGTATCTCCCTACAGTTCCCCAAGTGCACGACGTAGATATTATAAACAAATATCTAGTATGCATTCGAAGAACATTGAGGGGATACAAACTGAATTTCCCACAATCGAAACCTAACCACGTAGACCGCCAACTACACAACACATAGTTGCGCACCCCCAAACTGTCCGAATATATGGACAATTCAAGAGTCAGTCAATCAATCAGATTTACTGACTCTCAAACGGGTCTAAGGTTTTTCATTGAATTTCATTATACGAAGTTAATCAACTCGATTAACTTCGCATAAACGATTATGAAATATGAATGTATTTCACTCCGTCGGAACTAAATAAAGCGTTTTAAAAAAAATATCACTACAAATTCAAAAATACAAACATATATAAATTATGCATAAAACACAGTTTTAAATTTTATAATTTCTGTACATATTTTCTATTTCCCTATTTTCCTAACATATTTTCTAATTTCCAAACATAATATCGAATTTTAATAATTTCATTACATATTTTTTTTCCTATTTTCCTAAAATGTTTTCTAATTTTCTAATTTGCTAACATATTTTCTATTTCCTTATTTTCCTAACATATTTTATATTTCCCTAATTTCCTAACATTTTTCTTAATTTCCAAATATATTTTCTAATTTCAATCATTTCATTACATATTTTTAATTTTCCTATTTTACAACAAAATTTTCTAATTTCCTAACATATTTTCTTTTTTCTAATTTCATAACATATTTTCTATTTTCCTAATTTCATAACATATTTTCTATTTTCATATTTTCCTAACAAATTTTCTAATTTCTAATTTCCAAAAATTCTAAAAAATTTCTACACATTTTCCACAATAAATACAAAATTTCCTAACATAATTATATCCAACATTCTTAACTAAATTAATTTGAGAGGTAAACACACATACCTTTTCACAAGTATTCCTTCAAATTAACTACAAAATTTCTACAACACAACACATAATTAATTCCTATTCAAAAATAAAAATTTCAAAAAAATAAAAATTTCATACCTTAATATTTGATATTTGATGATTAATAGAGAAAAAGGATTTGTTGGTAATGAAAATGGTGATGAGATGATAATAATAGGTATATAAAGAGAGTGAATGAGTGAGAGGGAGAGATAGAGAGCAGAGAGAAGGATGAGAAGCAGAGAGGAGGAAGAAGAAGAAAGAAGAAAAAAAAACAGACTCTGGTATTTAGAGTGTTTAGACAGTTGCCCGACGAACAGTATTCGCAGGGTAATATTAAATGATTCGTCGGGCCATAAAGAGTCAACGTCTAATATTACCCGACGGCGATTGGTCGTCGTTGTTTACCCTGTTACCCGACGGGTAGTCCACATCGTCGGGTAACAATGTCCAATTTTGCGCGCCAACGGTTTTTTCTTCCCGCCAACTTATTACCTGGCGACTGTAAATGTCCGTCGGGCAATATTACCTTACCCCGCGAGATATTGTCCGTCGAGCGAAATTTAGTCGGGCTACTGCGATTTTCTTGTAGTGCTCCCCTTTCACCATAAGGTTTTTAAATTTTTTTTGTTAGGAATACTTCTGAATTAGATATATACTAATATGAGAAAGTCCATTTAATTAGTTTTGTTCTATCCTTCAAAGAGAAAACAAGGGAAAACCAAATTTTTATTTTTGAAAAAAAGATTGGAAGGTGACATTTGAGCCAACACCTTTGGACATACTATTATCCTACATTTTAAAAGTAACTGATTTTTTGTATCAAGTTGCTCGTATTATAGCCGAGGACAAACGTCATATATGAGTGGAGGACAAACATATTCAGTATTCATATATCTCTAATAAGACGTACATTAATTAAGTTGTCCAATCAAATTATAAATATTCGAAATTAGAGGAGTATATGCTCTTAATTACCTAATAAAGTGATTGCATTATCTGAAATGTATGGACCTCACCTGGATAGCTTGGCCGTCATTTTGATATAGAGGTGGAGACTGGAGAGAGTAGCATAGCAACAAAGATAAAATGAATGAAATCTTACCAGATATGAACACATCCAAACTACTCGTGCCGTCGCCTTTTGACGTAATGAGATCGTGAGTGACGCCCTTTCAATCGATGTTCCTAGTTATAGGCCCAGAAGTGATCATACACTAAATTTATATCGCAATCATAATTGTAAATCTGATTATCAAATAGAAAGAAAACATGAAGTAGCAGCTAGAATGAAGTTATGGTAAACACAGGCAAATATAGAATAAAAAGATGAGTGCAAACTTTGCCAAAGTTATTCTGAGTAATTGCATTTGCAGCTACCCTTTAATTAGTATAAGCTAGCTAGCAAGAGACTGAGGATCCTTTGCTTTTGTTCCTGTCACATTTCATGCTCTTTCTCTTTCCCTTAAGAATATTTGCTTTAGAGAGTTTCAATGCCAAATATGCTATATGACCACATGTTATATCCTCACGAACTTCTTCATATATCTCTAGATTCACTTATTAGTGTTTTTTTTTTGGTTTTGATTTCACTAGAATGATGATTTCCAACTACCAAAAAATAATTGTGAATAATCCACTCTGGTGAGACAAAAACCAGGTTAGTTTAATGGTTCAACTCATATAAATTCTTGGCAAACTCCATCAACTCTAGAGTGCTAAAATGTTCAATTTATGGTCCGCTTCTTCTGTTATATTATAAGCTTTTATTATCAGAATATTAAGTAGTGGGCAAGAATATTCTTGATACATAATAAGGTGTTAAAAACAATTTCGGCACAAATACCCTAAAAATCGTGCCTGATATGATACAATAGCCATGAATAGAAGCGTATTCGGACCTCAAGACTTTTAGCTACCTCATTTCGTGCAATGAATATTCCTCCCCACTACTCAATATTATGGTAGTGTTGTTGTTAAGACACTATCTTGTATCAGAATAATTTAAACTACAATTTTTTCATAAAGAAAACCCTAATTAAACTGTATCCTGCCTTCCAAACTTAGGCTTTGGAGCAATATACATTTGAATTTTGAATTTCATAGTTGGTGGCTCCAAACCCACTCAAATGTGGACTTTGAATTGCCTGGACTTTGATGTGTGACTAGTTTTTCTTCTTTTATTTTCAAAATAAAACTAGAGAACCTAACCCCACTCAAAATTGGAAAGCCAACTCTCGAGAGTCTCATTTTAAGAGTAGTACTACTACTATGTCCCCAAAGCTTTATGAACTCAAGCTTGCTTTCCCATTGGTCTTTAGACGCATTCAGTGCCTCTGATTATATGTCTACTACCTTTCATACCACACTACCCTTGACAAAATTACCAAAATAATGTGCTTGCTTGCTTTTCCCCACTGTCTAATGCAATACCAACTTGACTACGGCAGCCAAAAAAGTCCAAAACAAATCCCTAAAATAAATTTATTAGAGCATCGAACTAGAGTAAAGTCCATAAAACGCATTTTTTAATTAATTTAGGGATGTTAAAATAACAGAGTCCTTATCTCACTCCTTATTTTAGAATTTTAATATTAAATTTAATAAATAGAAGAGGGAAAGTAATGATTATTTTCTTCTCACAATTGGTTAAATTTCATAAATAATAAAATAATAGATTAAAGATATTCAAATATTTCACTTGAAATAAATAATAAAATATTTGAAATTTGCTAAAATAAGGAACATTAGAGTAACTTTTTTAAAGTACTTTGTTAAAATAACTTTACAATTATTTTAATTAAAATTTAGTTTAAATTTAGGGACTCTGCTGAAGATGCTTTAATGGGAGTAGTACAAATTTAAATTATATATTAGTAAAAATAATTGTCATTTTCTACCCAAAATTTGTAAAAATCAATAGTACCAAATATTTATATGGTGTTCGTTTTAGGTGGTGAGATTTCCTACGGTGGAGGTGGCTTAGGAGAAGGTATTGATTTCTGGGGAGACTAAAACAAATCACCGTTAGGTTGCCGTGGCCGTTACAAAACCGGCGCCAGACGGTTATCGCGGAGGCTATGCGTCTTTGTCCCATTGACGTGTCTGTTTCTCTCTTTTTTTTTTGTTCTTTCCTTTTTTAAATTACTTTAAAAAAAGCAGAAGGCAAAACAAAAAAATAATAATCCCTTTTCCGGCTGATACCGTTGATTGCGGTTGGGGAATAAAGCGCCCCCTGACATCGGATATTGGGACCTCTCTTTTTGACCACTTCTTTTTTGCTTTGTTTTCTTTCTTCTAATTAAATGGTTTTAATTTTCTTATTTTTTGAAGTGCGAAAATGTATTAGAAAAATAGAGCAAAGAAAGCGGGCAGCGTTTTGAGAATAAATTACAGGAAATGCCAAGTCGTTTTGACGCTTGGGTAAACAAAGGTTGTGGTTTTTACCGGGTAGTGTCGGTGGGGTTATATAAAAATGAATTTTCCAGATGGGAGAAATTAAATCATTAAATGGTGGTGAGTGTTGTTTGTCGGATTGTCGGGTTTTCGAATCCTGGTTACAGGTCAATCTTCTTGGGGTATCAGGTTACACGAACCAGGTGTAACCACGCCGCCACCTTCCTTGCCCTCGAGATCATTTCCCATTTTACATTTTTGCCCCTCTTCATGAATCATGACCTAAACCTAGAGGAGAGGTGTGGTCATTCGGTTTCCTAATTTCACAAGGTAAAAAGAAAAAATCTTGGGGGAGTATTGTGTTGGTTTAATTTCTAAATTTAGAGTAGTGAATTTTGCGAATATCATTTACCATATATGTTCGCGAGTGATTTGTCGGTGGATTGTGAATCCTCTATGTATATATAATTAGAAGTTTCTTACCATATGTGTATATAATTGTCCATTGGATATCTTGATTGACACAACATTTAAAGAGTTAATTCTCTTATTTTTTAAGTTCTCATTTTATGGAATAAAGAAATATTTGCTATTGTCAGTTGTTAAGTGCGAGTGAATAATTCATTAATGCATTTTGAGTCACATATGTGCAGCTGCAATATCAAAACGAATAATACTTGCATCCTACGTACCTTGGTGGTACCTCTTCGTATCACACTTTCAATTTATCGAATAATTCTTATACATATATTATAATCAAAACCGTTCAACTCCTAATTAACAATTTCAAACTCATTTATGTAAAAAATCAACAATATTAGAAGCCGTTTAGTTATTCACATGTATCAAAAAAACTAACGGTGTTGGTAATAACGAAGATCCTCATAGTGAACCATCCATTTGGTTTGCACATATCAATAGCTAAATGATATCCAATTTGGTTAATTTTTTGTATAAATGATTTTGAAATAGTGATTTAGGAAAAAAAAACGTTTCCGATTAAGATATATGTATAAGGATTATGATATAAATCAAAATGGTGGTACAAAGAGGTATCTCAAATGTGGGATATAAGTATTAACCTATCAAAAGTCTCTTACACATCTGTTATGCTAGTTACGATCATATGCTTATGGGTATATAAGCGATTCGATAATTCATTGTGATCCCTATATATGCATTAACAATGAGAAGTCTCGATCTCATACTGAGTATGGAATTAATTCATTAATGTATAAAGAGTAATACATGCGTTAACAATCAGAAATCGTACAATAACTGGACAATTAACTTCACTGTAAATGAGTGAACTCGAGCTCTCTCAAAGGGTTGGAGTGAGAATGTACACACAAAGGGCAATCTTGTAACCCAACATTATCATTAGGTTTCTTCTTGGCTGTTTCATATACAAAATCATAATTATTATGGTGAGTTTGTGCATGAATTAATAACAAGAATTAAATGCTCATCAAATGGAAACCTAATTTAAGATATGAAGCAGTAAAATATTGAAGGTCGTCTTCTCTCTCGGTCCGGGATGATGCAGATTCTTCACATGGATTATTAAGTGTTATTCAGACTTGACAGCAAAAACAGCTTACAATCTCACCAATCACTCCATCAGCATTTCATGTTAAATCCATCATATGCTAAAAACGTGGCCAATATGTGTGTGTGTGTGTCTTTTTCGTAAAAGAAATAAATATATATGCACCAGTCTAATTCAGTGTACAATATTATGTAGATTTTCTGTCAGTGATAAGATATATATAGGCCTGTTTCTTCACCAATAGAAAGAATCTATTAAATAAATTCTCAATATATAATGTCTCACAAGTTGTTTAAATTTGTGTGTGGTTGCTGTTAGATATAAAATTTATTCATATAAAAAATATAAAATAAAGACAAATTAGATAATAACTTGATAATGAATATGGGTAAGTACCTCTAATGATCATATTCGATATTTGTCGAAACGATGTGAAGGGAATCAGAAACAAAACAATATAATTTGAATCTCCTAAGCATCATCAAGGTCATTACTGCATAAACTAACACAGCCGAACTGATCATAAAAGAGTCATCGAAAACATTTGGAAAAACCAAACTAGAATAAAATAAAAAGCAAAACATCCCACCAAAGAGACAAAAATTCCACAAATCTCACTTCAATAGTAATTTTCAATCACTAACATCATCGCCGCCTCCGCGGAATACCAAAAGCGACGAGAAATATCATCCACCATCATATTGCAGATATTTCAATCAACCGTGATCGACACCATCACCACCAATGGAAAATCGTGACTGCTCGATCAAAACCATGAAGCCGCATCACGGGCCAAACCCCCATGGAAGGAAAATCAGGCCCTTGAATATAAGAGCTTTATCGGAAACCTGATCCGTTGGGATACAAAACCTTTTGATTATGACCGACACCATTATGGTAGAACGAGAAAAGGGAATCTAAAGACGCACGAACTCTGATGAAATCGGCACCAAGGCCTTCTAGATTATCTTGGTTTATTCGTTACATTCCTACGGATACTAGGGGCAAGCCCTCTGGATCCGACGATAATCAGTCGAAGAAGAAGTTTTGGGAAAAAAAATTCTTGAAGGAGGAGACGGCTAGGGTATGTGCTGTGTAAAGAAATTCTAGTTAGTAACCACGATATTTACATGCATCAACGTTGTAAAGTTTTTCAAACACTTGTCATCAATTAATACTAAAATTATTCTTTATGATTATATAATCAAGTGTTGTTATTTGGACATATTTAGTTGATTATATTATTTGATGCACTTGATATTTATGCATTCTATTAATTTGCTCATAAAAAGTAAAATAAATAAATTCATTTTTTTTTTCCAAAGAAATAAATAAATTCATTTAAGGTCATTTAATTTATTGTCAAGAAATTCCACATTAACTGCCGGTGTGTAGATTAATTTGGTTAATTAAATATGTTCAAATATCATTATTCTATGAACAAATATACATTGAATTAACTAGTAAAGTACATTCTAGAATAAAATAAGAAGAATAATGCTATTTAGATACATTAAATTGACTATTTTTTGTGACCACATTTATGTGATATTCTATTTACCACAAAAAATAAATACAAAGTGATTTAATTTATTGAAATAACATCATTCATTGATTGCTACATCAATGTGGTCACTAAATATGAAACATGCTAAGAGCATATCCAATGCAAGTTGTAAACTTGTCCGAATGGAAGTTTTACATCTTCGAATTCCAATTTTGTGGTCCAATGGGTTGGAAAAACGATATATAAATTTAACATCTAACTGAAAATTGTAAAAAAATATGTATATTTACAATTTTTTTACATCTGCATAATAGGCCACCATGCATTAAATCTGGATATTATTCATGACAAAAAGTGGATTAGTTTATACAAATGTATGCATTTCATGCATTGGCAATATATCTAACAGTTCAAATTTAAATTCATTCGGAATCAAGGATTGAGATCAAATTTCAAGATGAAATATAAATTTTATATCTCAATATTTTTCAATTTCCTACTGGATTAAAATAATTTTATATTTTGAAATATTCTAATAAGATGTCATTGAAGTTGCAAAAAATACATTTACATCTCCGAATTTACATTTTTACGTTGAAGATGCTCTAATAAGTTGTACTCATTCACTTTTAACTTTTTACGTGCTGGAAATTCTTGATAACATGTATTTTAATTTCAAGTAATCTAAATTATGTAGGTGATATGAAATTAGATAGTTTTGTCTATAAAATATTGAAGATTATAACACACTTGATTTGACCTAATGACTATAAATCACCCACTTGGAGTAAAATTTGAACTCTTTGCATGGATCACCATTCTCATAGAAACTTGCATAAATAGTTACATGGCAAGCAGATATCAAGGGGTGACAATAGTACAACAATCCAAGGTAAGGAAACTTCTAAAGATTGCTAATTAAAAGACTATCCAAGAGTTTTATGACCGGGTAAATCAAGTTTATTTCATTTTTTCCTATGCAGAGCATTGAATTGTGGATACAATTATTGATTAAAGTTCATTTAGAGGTCAACCGATTTTCAAACTTCACATGCTACAACCAATAAGGCTCAGCCACGAGGCACGCCACAACTAAATAACGTTCTGGAATTCACACCAATGCCCAGGCGGATCCAATGATCCACACTTGTTACTTGGCCGGCCTCTGCCAGAGAGTAATTTGTAATTTGTCAATGTATATGTGAGAATAGAGCAAATTGCACTTGAGTATTTTATGTTTTATATTAAACTTTAAAATTTTATCGAATTTTTTAAATGTTGCAATTAAGTATTATGAATTCTTTAAAATATGACAATTTAATACTACAGTTAACTATGTTGTTAAAAATGCCGTGGACAAAATAGGACCTTTCGTTTAATTTTAATAAGTAGCAACTAGGCATTACGTGGCAAAAAAAAAAAATTTTGACTGTGTTTCGAGGACCGTTGTGTAGGTCTCGAACTCACGAGTTCGTAGATAGGCGGCACGCGAAAAATGGAGTTCGTGCGAGAGAGTTGTGGGTCTAGAATGTTCAGGGGCATTTTCGTAATTTGGCATGTGTAGATATTTTTAACCCAATCAGATCAGATCTTCCTCATTTTTCACTCTCTCTCTTCGCAACTCACCCCAAACCCGTCACTTCGAACCCAAAAATCCCAAAAATTCAAACTTCAATTCGAGACAAGATCATCCGTTTTAATTCCATTAATCGGATCTCCTCCTTCCCACGATCACAGACGTACCAACCGATGCTGGAAGCAGCCGCGGGAGACACCAAATGGAGAAAAAGAAAACTGAAATCTTTCGATCGATTTTTCGGCCAACACATGTATGAGTTTCGTGTTTAAACTTCATTTTTGAGTTCCTGGGTTCGAGTAGATAGTTTTAGACTAAAAATTTGTGAAAAACGATTAAGTTTTGAGAAAGTTAGGAAAAATTCAAGATTGGTCGGCAATGGAGTTTTCCGGCGACGGCGGACGACGGCGCACTGCGGAGCGGTTGTCTTCTTCGACGACTTTCCAGCGACTGTTTCTATTAGAGGGGGGCTGACATGGCATGCCACCTGGTAGCCGTGTGGGTGGCACCTGGCGGCCGAGTTAGCACCAAGTCAGGCGCGTGGGACATTGTAGCAGGCGCGTGAGGTATTGTAACCGGCGAGTGGCGAAGCGTGGTGATTTTTTCGGCCTTCCGCCGGTGCGTGGGATTAGTTTTTGGGTCACGGTGATGCATGTCAATAAGATTTCGATGTTCAGGATCTGTTAGCGCTGGTTTCGGGTTAATCGGACGTCGTTTAGGGGTAGTTTTGGATGTCCGAAGTGGCTTCAATTTTAGTGTCATGCGAGCTGACCTCCCGGGGTATAGGGAGCCTGAATGTAGGGATTTTAATATTAGTTGGTAATCCTGATTGTTATTTTTGATAGGTGATACTGCTCCGGGAACTTTAGAGGAGCGTGGGGCTTGAGATTGAGCTGATTTGGACATGTGGCGAGTGAACTTTGGTTTATAAATTATAATGCATGCATAAAGGTATATTTGATTTAAATTCTATTATGGATTGCTTTTGGCAAATTTCCGAAATTGAGAAATTGTTACTGGACGCGAGTTTTCATTGTTACAGTGAAACTGATGTTTTAGGTTGTGGCTTGGATTTTTGGACTCTGTTTTTATGTCGTTTTGACGTGATAAATTTTGGTCCATGATTTTGGGTTTCGACCCGTATTTGTGATTTTAGTGGATTTGGCCATAAATAAGTTTTTCAATGAATTTGGCTTAGGCCAAGAAAAAAGGATTATAAAATATGGATTTTGGTTTTAACTGAATTATTGTCCCCGAGGGTCAATGTTTTCTCCGACTGGCATTGAGGGGTCTTTCTACACCGGATCGTTGAGGGTTCTCCGACGCTGGTGTCGATGGGTATATCCTCCGCCAGGTCATTGAGGCTGTCTACGCGTAATACAGGTTTCTGCACAACTCGAGGTATATCGGGTGTGTGGAGGGTATCGAGCTACGACTCAGGATTTCATTCCGGCAGCAGTGAGATATGTTTTGATGTATATTTTGTGTCCAAGTATGTTTACATGATTTTAAACTCCTTTGAGGAGAGTTTTCAAAGCAGGGTTGTGGACCACGGAATGTTTTCATTTTTCAAATTTTCGTGGGTCCCACCAAGTGTTTTAACAAAAGACGGATTTTTCCGGTGGATTTTTGGATTATTTATATATTATATTTATATACAAGGGGATTTTATGTTATGCATGCAAGGTTTTACTCGTGGAGGGGGGAAATGTATGTTTTCCTCGGAAATGATTTTTAAATGATTATTTTGTCCACTCATAACTTTTGTGTTTTAAATCCCCTTTAGGCCGTTGAGTTGACGTGGGCATATCCAGAGACATAGGTGATAGGATTTTTCTCACCTGTAAAACAAGGGTTAAAATCACACAAATAATACCTGCAAGAGTACAGGGCTGTTGTAGTATAGCACTGAATGCAGGGTCGATTTCCTCAGGGACTGATATGGATAATTCTTATTTTTAGAATTCACTTTTAATTAATAATAAAATAATCGCAATAATTTTGGTGACTGAATAAAAATTAAGTAAACAATGTAAATAAGTACTAGGGTTCAACCTTCACCATTAACAATCATATGTGACTTAGAAAAGAATCTATGAATCAATACATGCAACTTTGAAGGTTAGATTTTTCGAAAGCATATTTTCCTCGTGGGCATTCAAGTGAAAACGTATACCTAACATGCGATTAGTCTATGGCATTTAGATCTAATTCTACATGCAAGATTCATTAAGTTCATGAAAATCTTTTATAACCATGCAATCTCTTAGTTATGGTATTTAACCTAGATGTATTACAATCCTTAATCACAAGAAGCTAATCCCAATTTTTAGGTGGGCATTCCTATAAAATTGCATCAAATTACTTGTCTAAATATCCTAAGGGTGATCAAGCATTAAGACATAAAGATAGTTTTAAACAGTGATTAAAAATTCAAAGCATGCATATACGAAAACATAGGAAAAAAATAAATCACATAATCATGTTAAGGCTTAGGTCTAACCCTAGTGAGAAAATTAGCTACTCATGCTCATAATGAATAGAAATAATTTCATTAAAATTGAAGTTAAGAGAACAAACAGTTTGTAGAACAAAGGTAGCCGAAAATCCCAGCTTGCCGTGCTCTTAGATGAAGAATTGTATTCTGAATTCTGGTGTTTCAAATCTAAGCCAAGCTTGGGTATTTATAGGGAAATATTCCTAATCCTACTTTGAAAAGGAGTAAAATAAAAATAATCAAATCTAATTCCTAGTTTGAACATAAATAGGAAAGCATATGCCTTCTCCTCCTTGAATTGAGATTTTATTGATATACTTCCTTCTTTTGCTCCAAACACTCCTTCTAGAATAAACCTGTCAATATAATCAATTCGAGTATCAATTCCTCCCAAAATAATAATAATAACTAATTAAAAACATGGGAAATACAAGTATATATTTGACTCATCAATAGGCATTAGATTTTCAGCTGCGCGTTTACAGAATATCGAATAGGATATTTATTTATGTATTTACTTATCCTACCTAGATGCTCTGATAAGTCTTTTGGACTGATTGTAAAATTGTGGTTACATCGTTGGATGGTTGACCTTATTGGAATTTGGAGTGTTATCTAATCCTTAGCCTGATAGGTACAAGACGGTTAACCAGTCTTCAAGGGGAGATTCTGCCGGATTTTTGACAGAATTCTGATAATTATTTGTAAGGACTTAGGGGTATTCTGGGAATTTCTTTAGGTTGTCAGACGGGAGCAAGGTTCTTCGCGGGTTTCGAGGGGAAATTCGGGAATGGTCCTGTCATCGGGCAAATCCTCTAGAGGAGTTGGACGGGCCGAAACTAGCAGGGTGACTGTGGTTGTGCGACCATTTCGTGTCCCCCACCTATGTGGTACATATTATCCATCCAGTTAAATTATTTAGTTATTTTTTTATGTTATTTTCCATTTGAAAATATAATTTTTGTTTTTACTAATGAACATCGAAAGTCGGTTGCCAACACATCATTTCGGGGAGCGAAGAATTTCAACCACCAGGGGGGTTCGCGATCCTTATCGTCTCGGCAGGAGGATCGGCGCATCGCCGGGTCGATGTTCCTTGAGGTGGATGCCTAGGGGCAAGTGTATGCTGCCTGGGGCAACCAATAGGCTGACAATATTCACGTAAGTTTATTTTTTGCAGATTCAACATTAATTTTTAATTTAATAATTATATTTCTAATTAATATTTAGTCGAATTTATAAACGGGGATGGAGCAAGACGTCCAGCAAACTAGGACCAACAATCCCAGAATTTCATGACATCCACCAAACAAGTGTCAAGTGTTGGGACTTACAAACCAAAAGATTTGAGCGAATCTACACTTCAAAAAACATGTGCATCTGCGTTTCACCCTCTTCCCCGCCAATTGGACAGATATCGTGAACTTTGATGCGTCTTCGCACCAAATTTGAGTGCACCGCCAGGTAGTTCCGCACACACCTCCACACGCATATGCGAGGCTTGTTTAGGACCTGAAGCTTCCATATAAATTCCCATTTCTTCCCTTCCACTTGGGGTGAACTGGATTCTCCCCCACCGTTCCTACCAAGCTCACCATTCCTAGACATCTCCATTGCTAGCTAATATCCCGTTTTCACTGAATAAACCCCATCTCTTCGGTAATGCCACACTAGTTTATCTGCAATATTGTGTCTGCTCACTGGAATAGCCAGAATAGCAGGTACTTCATCATTCTCAAAGAGACTTTGCACCAGCGCCTGATTCCAACTTCTTGTATTCTCGTTCAATAAGTTAGCAACCCTACTGGGTAACTCGGGTTGGGTTGATTTAACCATGAAGGGACGCTGCAAGGGCACCCATGGGTCCTGCCTCACCTGTATCTGCTCTCCATTCCCCACCCTCCATCTGACACCCGTCTTGAGAATCTGTTTGGCCTGAACGATTCCTTTCCACATGAGAAGCCCGCAACCGCCCCCGCCGCCCTGAACGTCTGCCCACGGTGGTATCCACACTTTGTTACTTGGCCGACCTCTACCAAAGAGTAATTTTGTAATTTGTCAATGTATGTGTGAATACAGTAAATTGCACTTTATATGTGTAATTTGCTGTAAATGCACTTAAATTTTGCAATTTTATTGAATTTTTTAAATGTTCAATTAAGTATCATGAATTCTTTAAAATATGACAATTTTATATTACCGTTAATTATTTTGTTAAAAATGCCGTAGACAAAATAGGACATTTCATTTAATTTTAATAAGTAGCAACTAGGCACTACGTAACAAAAATAATAATAAATTAATTAAAGAAATTAAATCTTATTTATTAAAAATTAAAATCAACCACTTCAACACCAATAGATTCCAGGGGTATTGGAAAAAATAAAGGAAATTGTTTTTAAAAATATGTGTAATGAGTTGCAACGGCAGGTAGCATGTATCCCACCGTTACATTTACCTACTTATTATAAATAGTGTCTTAAATGCAACACCGATGTAAAATTTTAAGGCAATTCTCTCGAACAGAGTATCTTTTTACAAATTTGATATCGAATCATGAATTTGATTTAAAAATTAATGTTGAATTTGACAAATTCTTCTTGAAATTGTAACTAAATCCGAATTTTTAGGTAAAATTGATGCCGGGCCATAATTTTACTTAGAAAATTAATTTTGAACTTGACTGACTGCCCCCCAAAATTACTGTTAAGAGACTCATTTTTCTGAGAATCCTCGTAGCACATTTTGATTGATATACTATACTAGCACCATGTGACATTTTATTTAGATTATAGCCCATACACAAATTTCTCCATTTATAAACACCGAGGGCAAAATGGTGAATTCACTAGTGGGGACATCTAATGGACAGAAACTGAAAACCTTTTGACTCTTCTACACTGCAGCTTCCTAACCTCTTTCTCGTTTTGGTAACTTGTGAGCTCTCAGTTCCTTCCTTCAACTCTGTCCATAGTCACTGTCTATCAAACTAGATTTGGCAAAACCCTAATTTAATAAATAAACAACTCAAAATTTTTTAAAATTTAATTTAATTTGTTCATAGTCCATCTCCATGGTAACTTTTCTGTTTCCACACTCACAATAAATACACACCGACCTTCCCAGTAAAGAGCCGGGAACACCCACATGACTCTGTTCTTTTCTCAACTGTTTTCAGCCCTCGAAAAGAGAAAGATAATGTCAAGAAAAATAATTAAAATCCATTTCAAAATTAAAATTAAACAAATATTATCAGGTCCATGCTGATTTCTGGGCATTTGTACTTTTCCTCCCTCCACAATATATAGACCCCCCCCCCCCCCTGCTCCTTCCCCATTCCCAATCCCTAAAGGTCTCTGTCCTTTCTCAGTCTCCCTCTGTTTCTGGTGGTTTATCAGAAATTTTAGCTGATACACCATTAACATTACCAATTCTTAGCTTTCTCAAACAAAAAACAAAAGCTTCCTTTTTTTTTACTGTTAACATGGAGAAATTTGTTAGCCTCATTTCAATGGCTCCTCTGCTTCTGCTTCTCTGTCTGCCTCTAGCTTTGGCTGGCCATGATTATGCCCAGGCTCTGAGCAAGAGCATTCTCTTCTTTGAAGCTCAGAGATCTGGGTTCCTACCCCACAACCAGAGGGTCACTTGGAGAAGCAACTCTGGCTTGTATGATGGAAAAGCCAGTGGGGTAAGTTGACATTTTTAATCTTTCAGTTAAAATCCCAACTGGGTTTGTGGTAAAATCCAGCAGTAAAAAAAACCAAGTTCTTAGTTTTGCATAAAAATTTAATCTTTGTTTGAAATTGGATGCAATTTTAGGTGGATCTGGTGGGAGGGTACTATGATGCGGGGGACAATGTGAAGTTTGGGCTTCCCATGGCGTTCACAGTGACAATGATGTCTTGGAGTATTATTGAGTATGGCAAGCAAATGGCTTTAAGTGGTGAGCTTGGCCATGCCATGGAGGCTGTCAAATGGGGCACTGACTACTTCATTAAAGCCCACCCTGAACCCTATGTGCTCTATGGAGAGGTAACTTTCAAATTCCAAGCTCTCAAAACTTTTGCTTTTCTAGCTGAAAAGATACAATTTTTAATCTTGAAAAAGTTGAAAAAGAACACAAATTTGAGTTTTTATTTTATTGGGTTTTTGTTAATGATACATGGACCTACCCAAGTGGTGAAACTAATATTTTATTTATATATAATGGGTGTTAAATTTTGTGATTAGGTGGGAGATGGCAACACTGACCACTACTGCTGGCAAAGGCCTGAGGACATGACCACTGACCGCCGGGCTTACAAGATTAGCCCAAGTAACCCCGGGTCTGATCTCGCCGGAGAAACCGCCGCCGCCATGGCTGCCGCCTCCATTGTTTTCCGCCGCTCCAACCCCGCCTACTCAACTGAGCTCCTCCGCCATGCCCACCAGGTTTGTCTCAAAATCCTCCACTGTTGTACCATTTTAACTAAATTAAATGTCACATTATTTTGTCCATAATCAAATCCAAAAAGTTTTTTCCTGTTCGCAAAACAGTAACTGTAATTTAGTCCGTTGGTTTAGTAAAAGAAGTGCTTTTCACACTGAAAACGTTTGTTTCGGGAATGGGGACCACTAAATAGTGGTGTCGGTTTGGCAGGTTGCTTTAATCGGCGTACGTTAGCCATGTGCGGCATCAACCCGCTGAGAAGTACAAGGCAGATACTTCGACTCTCATAATTTTTGCGCGGGACCGGCGCACGATAGCCAACGGTCGTAGTTATTAGGCAGTTAATGTCAGTCTCGGTCGTTCTTACTCCCCCCAATGTACGCTAGCAAGTAACGGTAAAAAACGACACTATAAATTGGTAAATTAAACGGTGTCGTTTGCATCACCCACAGCCATAAATAGCGGGTAAAACCTTTCGGCACATGAATTGGATCGTGGGGGGGACATTTTTGCCCGTCCATCACGGGGACTGTGCGGTTTGACCGTACAGTTCTAGTGTACAAGTAGATCTTAACCGTCCACGTGTTAAAGATCGGTGAAAAGTGTAATCGTTATTAGCTCTTTCACGTGCAACTTTTGTCGGTGGTATTGTAGACCTACCACACCCACACAAACCCCAGCTACCTTTCTGTTGCTATTATTTTCCCGGAAATACCACTGATCTTCTGGAGTCTGACACTTGCCACTTGTTTTGTTTTTCAGCTGTTTGATTTTGCGGACAAGTACAGGGGCAAATATGACAGCAGTATCACTGTGGCCCAAAAGTATTACAGATCCATCAGTGGCTACAATGTAAGTAATTGGGGCCAATGTAGGCCCGTCAGCTCTTTAGTCTTTGTATTAGGCCCAATCTAGGCCCAGTTTAAGTAATTTCATATCTGATTCGTTTGTGTAAATTATGTACAGGATGAGTTACTATGGGCTGCTGCTTGGTTGTTCCAAGCAACTGGCAATCAGTACTACTTGAACTACCTTGGAAACAATGGTGACTCCATGGGAGGAACCGGTTGGGGCATGACCGAATTCGGTTGGGATGTCAAGTATTCCGGTGTCCAAACCCTTGTTGCAAAGGTACTAACTAATTCATTCTCTTTCATCCGAGTTTTAGAGTTCAAATCTCATAAACGAAATTTTTTTAATGATCATTATGTGTCAACTGATTATTTTTGTTCTGGGTTTGTTGTTGGCAGTTCTTGATGCAAGGCAAAGCAGGTCGTAACACAGCAGAGTTTGAGAAGTACCAACAGAAGGCAGAGTACTTCATGTGTTCCTGCCTGGGTAAGGGCAGCCGAAATGCGCAGAAGACTCCCGGTGGCCTGATTTTCCGACAGAGGTGGAATAACATGCAGTTTGTCACAAGTGCCTCCTTCTTGGCAACTGTCTACTCCGACTACCTCACCTCTTCCGGCAAGACATTGAAGTGTGCTTCAGGCAATGTGGCACCCTCGGAGCTTCTATCTTTCGCGAAATCTCAGGTAAAAATCCAAAACATTGTTACTTCGTGAAGTCTGAAAGGTTTAGATTGTGGAATCATGTAATCATTTAATTTGATTGTGTGACTTGTCGAAATCCTCAGGTGGATTACATTTTGGGAGACAACCCGAGAGCCACTAGTTACATGGTTGGATATGGAAACAACTTCCCTCAACAAGTTCACCACAGGGCTTCCTCAATTGTCTCCTATAAGAAAGACTC
This sequence comes from Oemleria cerasiformis, assembly GCA_037349345.1. Lineage (NCBI taxonomy): Eukaryota > Viridiplantae > Streptophyta > Magnoliopsida > Rosales > Rosaceae > Oemleria > Oemleria cerasiformis. The sequence goes on from JAZGTL010000018.1 coordinate 3,443,109, forward strand.
TTCATTTGTGAGCTGCCGGGGAGGCTATGCCACTTGGTTTAGCAGGAAAGCTAGTGACCCCAATCTCCTTACCGGGGCTATTGTCGGTGGACCTGATGCCTATGACAACTTTGCTGATCAAAGAGACAACTATGAGCAGACTGAACCTGCTACCTACAACAATGCTCCTCTTCTTGGTATATTGGCACGCCTAAATGCCGGTCACGGTGGTTATAACCAGCTCCTACCAGGTACATTGATTGTGATCATTGTTATTAAACCTCCTTATTAATTTGTAAATGGAAATTGAATGATCTATTTTTCTTACAGTGGTTACCACTCAACCAAAAGCAGCTCCACTACCCAAAATTGCTCCGGTTGCTCCAGGTATTACAAGCCTTCACTTCGGAATGATTCTCTTTTTATGTTGACATGATTGTTGAAAGTGGTTTAAAATGAGCCCAATTGCCATGTTGCCATTGTTTGCAGCTTCATCTTCGAGCCCAATTGCCATAGTGCAGAAGCAAACAACTTCATGGGTTTCCAAGGGTGTGACTTACTACAGATATTCCACAGTTGTGACCAACAAGTCTGCCAAGACACTTAGAAACCTCAAGCTTTCGATTTCCAAGCTTTACGGTCCTATTTGGGGACTCACAAAGGCCGGAGATTCATATGTTTTCCCATCATGGATCAACTCTTTACCCGCGGGAAAGAGCCTTGAGTTTGTCTACATCCATTCGACTTCTCCAGCGAATGTCTTGGTCTCAAGCTACTCATTAGCTTAAGAAAGGAAGAAATTGAAACAAAGGAGGGAGGTTCGCGCAGTTTCTGGGATCGTCATGTAAGAATTGTGCAGCTATACAAATGCAGGCCAGAAGAAAAGAAGTCTTTTTTTTTTTCCTTTGCAAATAGTACTTTATGAATGGGAGATCTGCATAGGCGTTTTAGAGGATGTTAGGTGAAATAAGTATGGAGATTGGGGAAGAAAGGAGTGAAGAGACGGGTTTAAAATGAGTGCTCATCCTCTTTCACCTCAAACTTTGAGTAGAGATTTATATTTGAGAGTGACAGTTAAGAAAAAAAAAACTAGTGTGAGAGGGTGAGGGGGTGAAAATGACTTCCCTCAACTGAGATTTCAACAAGTCTTCGTTTCTTTTGTGCTTCAAAGCAGCTTTGGATGTCTGTGTTTTCCTTTTTGTGTTGTGAATGTTGTAAGCTTTGCAACATTTTTATATCTTTGAATGGAATATAGTTTGTCCAATCACATTGTGTTTAACTGCTTTTACTACTTATTAACGCTATCACGTTGTGTTATTATCTTCCGACTTTGATGACAACACTTAATGCAACCACATATAAGTGAGGGCTATCTATTCATGAGTTTTTGACAACAATAATATTTATTCAACATTCCCAAAATTATATTTTTGAAATTTTCCATTCTCTAAACACCATAATAATTACTCAAACAACCTTTAAAGCTTTTTTTTTCCTTTTTCATTTTAAGGAGTAATGTAAGGACAATCCAACTTAAAACAAGATAACTAAGAGCAAAAATTCTTCAAAAATACTTTTAAACTTCAAATTTGAAAAATCATTATTATCCAATATTAAAAAATTAGGTTAATCGCTTATGATTTAGGGTTTAGTTATTGGATTTTATACCCAAAATTCAAGAACTAAATCATAAGTCATAAGCTCTTCTACCACCACCTCTACCTAAACACCCCCTATCCCCTCCCCAAAACTTTATATACCCTACCGTTAAACCTCAAACAACACCAATTTCATTATTGGTTTCAAAGAAAAAAAATTAATTGTAATATATAATTTTAATTATAAAAGTGTTTTTAGTTTAATTATAATATAGAGGTTAGAATCCTAATTATGCATTATACAAGAAGATGACAATAAACATGCATGACTAAAAAATAGTAGAGGGACCTAAGAATAAGAATTGTCATATTTCAACTTTTAAGTAAAATACAATCTTTACGAAGATTAGCTAGTAATTTATCCTATAAATAAAAGGGCTTGTGCAGTGTCAGTGTGCTCAGCTCATTGTTTTGTTGGTTGCTAGAACTCAGAAGAAGAGTGGCGCAACCTTAACAAGCTGTCACACAAAGCATGATGCCTACCATGTGCGTGTCATACAGTGGAGTGTGGACTTCTCATCTGGCCTGAACTTCCAAAATGAAGTTTCCAGGCCGCACAAACTTGGTACCTAGCAAGTTTTGGGTTCACAAAATTTATCATAAGTTATTCTGTTTTATATTTTTGTCAGTCACGATTTGATTGAGATGCAATCGGTTACTCCCAACGTTTTACATTGTGATCGCTTATTCCGTAAGAAAAAAATATATTATAAGATTGGCAATTACAACTATGATTTTAAAATAAATAGAGAAAATAGAGGTAATTTAACTAGATTAACACCAACTAGTATTAAGATTTAGTGGTATGACCTTTTTATTAGTACATGAAATCAGTACCTAAGAGGTCTCAGGTTATGAAGTTCAACTCTCATGAATGATGAGTTTTAATCTCTTCTATTTTTGAAACCCAACAAAAAAAGGGAGTAAGCATGCAAAAAGAGAAGCTAATAAGAATATTTTGACAAAAAAGGAATACACGATGGGTTATATAGAAATTTCAAAAAAATGGCCTAGGCGCTCAAGCACCATTTTGATTAAGGCCAAAATGAAAGAGGTAATCGGCTGATGATTAGGTGGGCTAGGTGGGTTTTGAATTTCTTTTTTCTTAAGGTTAGAATGCATGGTATTAACTTTTAAGTTTGAGAATTCAATGTCTAATTTCAGGCTAAAATCGAAATAATTTCAGGCTAAAATCGAAATTGTAAATGTATGATTTATTAAAAGATGAATTAGGTGCTAATTAAAGCGGTAGCTCAAGCGCTGCCCTCTTATGCAGTGAGTGTCTTCCAATTGTCTACTGGTTTGTGTAGTGAGCTATCATATGCGATTGCGAAATATTGGTGGGGGTAAAAGTGGACGACGTGGTATCCATTGGTTGAACTGTTGGACTATAAGCTGTCCAAAGGTCCACTGCAGTCAGTAGCTGAGCTGGAGAGTGGAGGCACACCTAGGATTACTAGAAAGTAAAGTGTGTGTGAGTTGTAAAGATTTTGTTTAAACAGAATGCAGTGTGTGTGTGTGTGTGCCTAAATTGGCGCCCAAGGCTAAGCAGCCGTGTGTGAGTGTGTGTGTATGACATCATAGTGTCATCACACTAACAGATTGTAGAATGAGTGAGATAAGTGTGTGCAATCTGTAATCTCTAACAACCATAATTGAAGCAATCAATCTCAGTCACAGCTGAGAGATTTCAATCAAGAAAATTCATAGAAGAAAATTATCAAACACTTGGTGTGCAAAACAATATTAGATTATTCTTTGCAGAAATTTAACTAAGTTTCATCACCCGAAGGATTCAATCCTAAAACTAAACACAACCAACTCTATTCTACCCTAAATCAAAACTGATTTCATCAAAGTTCTGTGTTAAGAGCATAACTGAACCTTGTGATTTCATCTTCGACTGTCCTGAGCCCCAGAAACCAACATGGTATCAGAGCTGATCTGATATGTGAGCATTGGCTTGGGGGCGTCCAACTGTGAAGAAGCGACTGTGTCTAACATGGCAGGAGCTGGTGGAGCTGAGCTGAGAGCTCCGATCTTCGATGGAACTAATTACGAGTTGTTGAGCATCAAGCTGCAAACTATATTCAGAGCGCATGATCTCTGGGAGTACGTTGACGTTGGCCTGCATGAAGAAGCAAGGAATGCTGCTCGTGAAGTGGTTAATCAGCCAACACGAGCAGACTACATCAAGGATGCACGAGCTTTGGGATTGATTCAAACTTCTGTAGCTGATACAGTCTTCTCTAAGATCTCAAACGAGGAGAGTGCCAAAGCAACTTGGGATCTGTTGAAAATAGAGTATAGAGGAGATAAGAAGGTATAAGTTATGAAGTTACAATCATTGAGACGTGACTTTGAATACACTCGGATGAAAGAAACGGAATCACTATCTAACTATCTATCTAGACTATATGAAATTGTGAATAAAATGAGAACTTACGGTGAAGATGTCACTGAAAAAAGGCTAGCACAGACGGTACTTATCAGTTTAACTAAATCATATGATTCTATAGTGTCTATTATAGAAGAGACCCGAGATATGGATACTGTGAATGTTGAAAATGTGGAAGCATCCATTAGAGCTTTTGATAAAAGGAGCTTTTGATAAAAGAAGCTTTTGATAAAAGGAGCTTTTGATAAAAGACTAGAAATGCATGATAGTAATGTGGATAAGGCGTTTTCTAGTTTATCTATGCATGCTAAGGGACAGCAGGGCAATGTACAAGGCAAATTCAAGAAGCAGTTCAAAGGCAACAAGAACTGGAATCAGAAGTACAATTCTGGAAAGCCTAATTACAATCATAATGTAAGTACTGGTAAAGCTTAAAGCAGTGGTGCTAAATGCAAGATCTGTGACAAGTTACATTATGGAGAATGCTGGTTCAAGGGAAAAACTAAGTGCTATCAGTGCAATAGATTTGGTCACATGGCCAAGGATTGTAATGGGAAGCAAAGTGCAAATGTAGCAAAGCAAGCAGATGAAGAAGGTACAATGTTTTATGCATGTCAGTCTACTACAACCAAATTAGATACTAATATTTGGTACTTAGACAGTGGATGCAGTAATCATATGACCTCAAACGAGACTTCATTGATTGATTTGGATAAAACCCTAAAGTCCAAGGTGAAAATGGGGATTGGTGAACTTGTGGCAGCCAGTGGTAAAGGCACTTTGGTGATCAAAACACAAAATGGTGACATATTGATAAAAAGAAGTTATGCTTGTGCCAGGATTGGATGAGAATTTACTCAGTGTGGGTCAAATGTTTGAGCATGGATACAATCTGGTATTTGAAGACAGAATTGCTAAGATCTATGATCAGGGGTATGAAGTTGCATCTGTTCCAATGACTTGGAATAGATGCTTCCCACTCTCATTCAATCAAGCTATTCCAGTAGCAAGAATTGCTACTAAGGAGGGATGTTCCTGGTTATGGCATAGAAGGTTTGGTCACTTGAATCACTCTAGCCTAGCTACTCTATACACAGAGGAGTTTAACTATGTTTTGCATACCCAATTTTAATTTCGGTTTGCCTCTGTAATTACTTTCGTTATCAAGCGGTGAGTTTAACTATGTTTTGCATACCCAATTTGAATTTCGGTTTGCCTCTGTAATTACTTTCGCATCGGAAAAACCATGAAAATGCAGATCTCATCCCTCTTCGAGCAAGGATTCGATTGAGCAATCAGCTCCAAAGAATGACCGATCCCTCCTCGGTAAGCGAAAAGACGTCGAAGAGCAGCAGCGGCGACAGTTTGGACGCGTCTGGAATTGGAGAGGTAAAGCAATGGCTCACTCAAGAATTCTCCCAAGTTCTAATCGGCGTAGCAGAATTGCTTACGTATTATCCTTTATCTATTAAACTACATCTGATAATTATTTTGATTTCCATCATCAGGACCAATTTTAATTACACCCAATGTTGAAACTGCTTGGTTAATGCAGAGAACAACTTTGGCGGCTATCTTCGTTATACGAGGCATTCTTCTCATATGAAAAGTTAAAACATTTTAATTACAATTTTGATATATTAGAAACTACATGAATGTTTACCGATGTCTTACGGAACTTGTAGAGAATGCTGTGTCGTTTGGATTTCATGGATGAAGACGCGAATTTGTTTTCTCATCCAAGTAAATACATTTTGCCAATGGTGATTACATCCGACAAATGGAACACATGCCATGTTACACTTAATGGTTCGATAGGTAGTATCAAATACCACTACAACTCCAAAACACTCATCCTTCCATCTCTCCAGAAAAAAGTTTGTCATCCGGTTCTCTTGATCCACTTGCACTGTGTAAAAGAACATAGGATCTTCAGCTTGTTTGTGCTTGAAAAGGTTGATCAAACTTTGACCATCCCTTGCTTCAACTGTAACCATTTTCTCCTTTTGTAAAACCAACATTATGAGATCTACCGACTTCTTCTGCTAAATATGAGTAAGTATTTGTTCTTCTTATTCCTGTAATCACACCCAAATGTGCTTCTGAAACTGCTATGTTTGATCTCAAAAACTGCCTCTCTTCCGGCATAGCAAGTTCATGATTATGTTCATAAACAAAGTCAGAAACTTTCCACATACCATTATATTGGAGGGAAAACCGAATCCTAGCTTTACAACCTGTTCTTGTCTCTAATTTCTCAGATTTGGTCATTTTCAAAGGGTCGCCGTCTACTTTAACACCTTCTTTTGAGCAAAGATATGAAACTTGCCGCACAATGTTCTTAATATTAGGTCTCTTTTTTCCCCTATGAACACTAAATCCAATTCTTATAGTGTAACTGCTGTAGAAGTCATAAGCTTCATCTTCAGTAAGCACAACCTTTCCATTTAAATCTTCATCAAAAATTTTCTACAGTGTAACTGCTGTAGAAATCAAATAGGTGATTAATTACAGGCCGCCCAGTATCCATAATCTTCCACTTGGAGCAGAACAAGGTGCAGAACATCACCAAGATCGAGCTGCCGGTGGAGGGAGTCATTTGCGTATACTACTGTTTAGGTTTTTAGACTGTTTTATTAGGGTGTTTGTAACTTGAAAAAAAGATTGAATCAAATAGGAATTAAAAATTTTGAGACGAGACAATTTGTATATTGTTGTGAGTTTTACATCGAAATCTAGAATACATCACTAGATGATCAAGTAGAAATAAGGAGGAGATTAAGAAACGGACCTTTGTCGATGTGATAATTCATGAATGAGCCGAGACATTTAAATTTCGCAGAGTGAGGTTGAGAACGAGAGACGGGATGCACTTAGGGCTAGCAATGGGTCGTGTTGTGTCGGGTTCGTGTTGTGTCATGAACTCTGTTTTATCCAAATATGCCAAACTTGAACTCGACCCGTTTAATAATCGTGTCAAGAATGTCCAACCCGAACCCGATCTGTTAATGAACCTAGTAACCCTTGTAAACCATTTAATAAACAGGTCATGTTCGAAACCCAATTAACCTATGACCTGTTTAACCCTGTTTAACCCATTTAACATGTTTAACCTATTTAAACTATAAGATTTAATATGTATATAGGTAGGTAAATTGGTAGATATATGAGTTAGTGATTGACACGTTTATTAAACGGTTTAATATACATGTCATTATACATGTTAACAGGTTGACCCGAAATCTATCCGTTTATTAAATGGATTAATAGGTCATTATACGGGTTAATAGGTTGATCCGAAATCCATCCGTTTATTAAATATGTCATAATGAGTTGACCCAAAAATGGCCCGAAATTTCAATCGTGCGAGTTTACCTGAATAGATTTCGTGCGGATTTCGAATCGTGTATCAAGCCGTGTCAAAAAATGCCACCCTATGCACGCGGGACTGGGGGATGTCAATGTCGTGGATATGATTCATAAATGGGTATTTAAGTGAGGGGTATTTTGGTCCTTTGAGGTCAGATTGGAATGCATTGAAAAATTGGGTTATATGAGATTGGAGATTGAGAATTAAGGTCATTTTGTCCCATTCCCCTAGTATTTGTAAGTTTTTGTGTTAACTTTTACTTTCTTATCGAATTCTTTTTTTTCCAAAGAATTTTATTATCAAACTCATCCAAACATAAACACACAGCCCATTTCGTGCTTAGCGCGATAAATATGTGCACCTCTTTACACCTCCTATTTATTTTCGTCTTTTTTTCTTTCTTAATTTGTTTCCTTTTTTTCCTATTTATTTTGGTAAATACGGGGATATGTTGAATTCATATTTATACAGATAATTATATAATTAGTTTTATAGGTTTATCGATTTTCATAAATTTTTACAGAATTAATAACGAAATTATATAGAGTTACGTGACAGAGTTTTACATAGTCATACCGAGTTTTGTATAATGTAATTGAGTTTTGCTAAAAATAATTTTGAGTTATATAATTTAAAAGATATTTTTTTGAAGATTTTATAGTCAAATCATGATTATTATTTTTACTAAAAATTCTCTCACTAAATTAAAATAAAATAATATAACTAATACTACAAAAACAATTACAAAAATATAAACCTTTTAACTATCAATGAGATTGAGAGGCTAGGGCTAGGCATCATGCATGCCTTTGAAATATTTTTTGTTTATCTTTTTTCTTCAAACAATAAATAAATTCATGTAAAGTTTATATTATTTAATTACTTAGAATTTCCATATAGAATAAATTATGATAATATATATCGGTAGAGAACTTGAATTTTATTGAGTATATTGAAAAATATAAAAATCACAAATAATATTTTTTAAGCCTTGTATAAAATCTGTAGAAATCCAAAGAGGGAGGCTAGAGAAATCATAAACTCTAGTAAAACATAATTTACACTAAAATGTTTGTCAAACTCCATAAAACTCTACAATTTAATGAAGTCTAAAATATTCATTGATGTTTTCAATAAACCTAACTTTTATGAAGTTATGAAATGTCATGATTGAATACACTTTAATTTTTAATGACTTTATAAATCTTTATAAAAGTATAGATGGAATGCCCCCAAACTTTTACTAACTCTTTAAAAGTCATAATTGAATACATTTGAAATTTTAGAGACATTTAGGGCCCGTTTCTTATCATTTTGCAAAATAGTTTTTAAAATATTGTTTTGTAAATTGAAAACAATAAATAGGATTTTGCATTTTTAATATTTGAGCATGCATTTAGTAATTTATTCTGAATATGATTTTGTAAAAATGAAAAAGGAAAAATTTTGTTTGGTACAAATATATAGAATCTAAAAAAGAGTAAATACATATTAGACAATGATTTCCAAACATAAAATTTGATATGACGACGGTGGGAATGGTAATAGTAGAAATAGTGGTGGTGTGATGAACTGGAGGTGGAGGTGGAGGTGGTGGTGGTTGTGCGGTAGAGGTGGAGGTGGTTGAGGTAGCATCAACATTGGTGGTTATGGGGTGGAGGTGCAGGTGGTGGTGGTGATAGGGTGGCGGTGACGCTGGTGGTTGTAGTGATAGGACCCCTCCCGAATTTCCCCTCGAAATCCGCTGGGAGGGAGGAGCCTGTCATGTGGAGTGGTGTTGTTGATGGGGTAGAGGTGGTGGTGGTGATGAGGGTGGTGTGACGCTGGTGGTTGTGGGGTGGAGGTGGAGGTGGTGGTAGGGGTGGCAGCTTCGGTGGTGGCGGTAGTGGTGTTGGTGACGGTGGTGGGGTGGTGGTGGTGGTGGGGTGGTGGTGGTGGTGGGGTGGTGGTGGTTGAGTGGTAATGGTGATAATGACCATCGTAATATGATTATGACATTTTGCTTAATATTGTATGTATTTTGTTTGTTTCTTTTTTTGGATTGTATCCTAAAATTCTAGAAAACAGTAATTTGTTGTTTTTATAATGTAAGCAAATTATTGTATCTTGTATTTTTATTTTCTAAATTCATTCTTAAAAAATGAGTTATCAAACGCGTTTTACAATTATTTTTATATCTAAAAAATGAAAAACTATTTTATAAAACGATATCAAATTGGCTTTTAAACTCTATGAAACCTCAATTAAATACACCCCTACATCTACAATTACTTGGGACTCAAGCAAAAAACGTGTCGAACTCGTACTGCAAGAAATACTTTAATTACCGTCCAACTTGTTAATTAAATACCTACACTAAAAAACAATTCTTATTTATGTAGTAAAATAATCCAGCCTCAGAATACCTGCCCAAAAAAAAATCTCCTCCTCTCTCAGAACCCGAAAACAGAAGACAGAGATGGAGAACCAATTGGTGGAGCTTTGCTTACAAGCAGCTTCTGAAAGCAGAGAGAGCGTAGAGAAATGGCGGAGGCAGAGACGGAGTCTCGAGCGCTTGCCCTCTCAGCTCGCCGACTCTCTCCTTCGCCGCCTCATATCCCGTCGCCTCCTCTTCCCTTCCTTGCTCGAGTAAGTTACTCACCTTCTTTTCTATTTGTTTCCTGACAAATTTGGGTATAATCTGATAAAAATTTACTTAATTTTAACAAAATTCGATTACTTGCGAATGGAATTGAAATGGGTTGTGGGCATATGGCAGATTATTCAAACACAGCGTTGAGGAGATTGATCTGAGAGGCCAGAGCTCTGTTGACGCCGAATGGATTGCATATATAGGAGCCTTTCCTTACTTGCGATCTTTAAACGTTTCTGATTGCCGTCGACTCACTGCCTCTGCTCTTTGGCCAATTACAGGTATTTTAATTGATTTATTTAAAATTGTTTGTAATATATTATTGAAAAAGTAGAATTTTTTATCATGATAATGTATGCTAGCATATAGAAATCCTGTTATGGAAATTGTCTTAGATTTTGAGTTTTTACCGGGTTTTTAAGGGATGGTGAGTTTGAGGGAGTTGGACCTTTCCAGATGCTCCAAGCTTAACGATGCTGGAATTAGGCATCTTCTGTCTATTACAACTTTGGAAAGATTGTGCATTTCGGAGACCAGTGTGTCTGCCAGTGGGGTTAAGCTGCTCTCTTCACTTACAAACCTATCTCTCCTGGACTTGGGTGGCTTGCCTGTTACTGATCTAGCACTCAGTGCTCTTCAGGTTATTCAGTTTTTCACTTTTTCTGCACATGTTTTGATGCATTGATTGATTGATTGATTGTAATTCTCAAGATTTTTGGACCTCACATATCTTATTTTAAACTTGAAGTCTTGAACTTCTGTGTTCGTCTCTATTTTTTGTTCTTAACCATTTGATTGTTTTAGGCCTTCTCAGAAGTAAAGCAATGATATTTGTAGACGTTGTATGTGGTTGAAACTGCTGTAGTATATTTCATGGGTTTGGCTTAGGTAATTCGGCATCTTGGCAGCTGAGCTTAGTTTGTCTTCCTGTGCTACATGAGTAGTTATATGCTTGTCGCAGCTGTAAATGATTCTTTTATTTAATTCAATTTTTTTAACACTGCCTTTCATTTGAGTTGCTTTCTGGATATTTACTTTCTGTCCGCCCTTTGTCATTTCGATTCTCAACTGCATGTCTTGGATATGTTTGTCCAGGTACTTACTAAGTTGCAGTACCTTGATCTTTGGGGGAGTAAAATATCTAACAAAGGTGCGGCTCTTCTTCAAATGTTCCCTAAGTTGACTTTCCTCAATCTTGCTTGGACCAATGTCACGAAGTTGCCAAGTTTTCCGTCCCTTGAATGTCTAAACATGAGTAATTGTACAATTAATTCTCTATTTGATGGAGATAATGATAAGCCTCCTTTGGCCAAGCTGATTGTTTCTGGAGCTACATTTGGATACGACTTTGAAGCCTTCCATTATATCAAAACAACTTTTTTGACCTTTTTGGATGTCTCCAACTCTTCGCCTCACAGATTCGGCTTCTTATCTCATCTAAATGCTCTGGAACACTTGGATCTCAGCTCAAGTATGATAGGGGATGATTCTCTCGAACTAATTGCATGTACTGGAGTAAATTTGAGATATCTTAATCTGAGCCACACCAGAGTCAGCTCTGCTGGAGTTGGAGTTTTAACTGGACATGTACCCAATCTTGAGTTTTTGTCAGTATCTCACACATCAGTTGATGATCTTGCCATTTCGTACATCAGCATGATGGCATTATTGAAGGTTACTGATTTGAGCAATACAAACATCAAAGGTACGGATTTAAAATACAAATACTAGAGTTTGTGCATCGTGTCGTTAGCATGTAGTGATTTTCTTGTCCACTGCATACTGGAAACTAAACAGTTTCAGCAGCACGAAAACTTTAATTATATGTTTTTTTTTTTCCTCTCAGGTTTCATTAACCAGGTTGGGCCTAAGTCAGATCCATTCCTCTCTTTGTCGGCACTTCAAAGTCTCCGACATCTGGAAAGGTTGAATTTGGTAGATACGCAAGTTACAGATGCAGCTCTGTACCCTATAAAAAGCTTCCAGGAGTTAATTGAGTTATCACTGAAAGCTGCTTCTCTTACTGACCTCGCCCTTAACTACACATCATCCGTACTGAAGCTAAAAAATCTTCGCATTAATGACGGTGTTCTTACAAATTCTGGCCTCAATTCATATAAACCCCCATCGAGTCTAAGAATGATGGACCTGACTGGTTGTTGGCTGTTAACTGAGGATGGAATCATATCCTTCTGTAAAACTCATCCTCAAATTGAAGTAAGGCATGAACTTGTTCATATCATCCCGTTGAACCAGAGTGCTTCTAAAAGTGCATCTTCTTCGCGATCAGATTTAAAGGCTTCACAAGCAAAGCAGAAGCAGGAACAATTGCCGGTGTTGCCATGTTTTTTAGGTAGAATTAGGCTAAATAGTTTTCATCGTCTCTGAACTTTACCCAAATTTTATCAGCTGTCCCAAAAATTCAATATTAGAGTTTGCCGTCCTTGAACTTTACCCAAATGTGCAACAATGGTCTTTCCGTCAATTTTTTTAACGTTTTCTGTTAAAAGTAAGGGTATAGATGTCATTCCACGTGGCGTTTCTTAACAGAAAACGTTGAAAAAATTAACGGAAGGACCATCATTGCACATTTGAGTAAAGTTTAGGGACGACATACTCTAATATTGAAGTTTATGGATGGTTGGTAAAATCTACGTAAAGTTGAGGGACGTTGACAACCATTTAGCCAATATGTTAGTATATTTCTGCAGCAGCATTTATATGCATCATCTAATTTCATTCCTAAATTCTATAATGCAGATCAAAGACTGAAGTATACCCGAGATGAGCTTATTGCGCTGCAGTACTCATCTGTATTCGTTGTCCCTCCTCATGATATCGATGATTTAATACCTAGCGAGATACAGATTGAACCGGAGCAGTTCCTACAGGTACAAGCAGTTTAGCTGCAACGCATGGCTCATGTATGCTCCCCTCCTTGTCTGCCATGGTATCTTATACAAATTGCAGTATACTGTAATCATAGTTAAGATCCTTTCCTCAAGCCCGGGGGAGGTCGGCCAGGTCTTTCCCTGTCACGGAATTGTCCCACACAAGGAGTGGAGGGCCCCACCCCGGTGATTGATATCCTTGTCCTAAAAACCCATTGCATTCTATGTGTATGGGCTGGCATTACAGTCGTACTTCCGCTTTCTATCTTCGGTTTCTTTTTCAAAGATGGCTAGGAGTAGTCACTGTATAAAATGAGAGTGGTTTTTCTTTCCAGGTTTTTCTTTCGTTTCATTGAACAGTCAGTCCCATTGTCATTCTTTGATTCTAAACGTTTTATTGCATTGGATCTCCAAAGCAAATTCCCATTATTTGTGCTTATTCTTTCTGCAATCAATTTTTCTCCAGTTGTCCCAACCTAAGCCCAAATTGGACATTCATTTTACTTGCACTTCAAATTTGGGAGACGCCCCATCCACAAGTTTACATTATGACTTCTCCATTTACGAATCTAAATCTAAATTGAAGCATTGGTTCCTATTTATTCACAAATGAAAGAATCGACCTCTAGAACTATTCTAATCTTAACCCATTCGTAATTCCCAAGCTCTCCTCCCAAATGGAAACTCCAAGGGGGTGTTTGATTCAGTTCACGTTTCCAACGGTGTCATTTCGTGTGCTGAAGTCAAGTTACACCCAATAGAACATAAGTACTTGCGGTCTCTATCTGCCGCAATTAGCAACCAATTCGGGAAGGAAGCTTAGGGTGAAGGAATCATCTGTACCTCTATGCTCTAGCTCAGGTGGGTATGTGAAAAGTGGTAGGTCCTAACTAAAAATCATATCTCAGAGCAAACAAAAAAGAACGTAAAAATCATATCATTTCAAAAGAAGCAAAAACAAGGGTACTGAGAAAACATTCTAACAAAATGTGTGCAAAATAAAAATCACTCTAGTCAATTATATTTCACCTATAATTTACTCCGTAAAGCCATAGTAACTACCAAGGGGATCAGAAAGAGGAAAAAATATGTCAGACTGGCCAACAGAGAACTTAAAAGTATGATTGTTTAAGCTCATGTAATGCAATCTGTAATTTTCTCAAATTCAGTACACATAAGTTGTCAAGTCCAATATGTACACAAAGTCACAAATATAAAACAAGGATAAACTAGCATAGAATTTGTCAAATTCGAACGAGGTCTTTGTGGTTTCTGGCTCTTTCAGGCATTGCGCTTATTTTGCACTCTTATACATATTATCAATGACATCCTGTGCATCCAAAATTTCCAGTCAGCACTTTCACAACAATAGAATATCTTTCTATATATGCAAGAAACCGAGCATAGATAACTTTTAAATTAATCAGTGTAGAAGCATCGTTAGAGAAGCAATTCTATGCACTAAAGACTCTTGAGCTGACAAACCGAAGATTAAATGAAGACATCAGTAAAATGGCAATTGTTGTATAAAAAGGGCCAGGAACGAACAGGAATTTGTATTTATGTATATAGATGGATTATCCACTTGGCTAATCCATACAACTAAACAAGTCGATTATTCATCTAGATCCATATGTTTTGCCACTGTAACAAGGCACAACACAACATGGATTGACAGTCACAGAACAAATGCATTGTTAGGTCCCTACATCAGATACTATCATCATGACTATAATATGGATTGAGGGATGGATCAATGATTAAATCAAGCCAAATGTATTTTTGAACTGTATCATGACAAAATTACAGAGACTGTTCCACAAAAGAAGCAGTGTATACTAGATTACCCTAGTAGTGCAATGGTGCAAACACAACCTTTATTTTATGTGCATCGTACAAACAAGCATATAGAAGATTCCTACAGAAAACAACAGGACAAGAGCTTACCTTGTAGAATTTAAGCAACTGGGGTCTCTTTTTCTTGTATGTTGGAGTGATAAGGTCACGCTCCATGTCAAATGGTTCTGGATCGAGGTGAACAGCTTTTATAACCTCAAAACCTTTCAACTGCCAAGAACAACACAAGAGCATCACTAAAAGCTTCTCAAGAGTTTTAGAAAGCTAAAAATAATTCTGTGACAACTGACTACGAATCTAAGGTACTCCAATTAAGAAAGCAGAAACCTTTTTCTCTTTAGCAATCTTGCTGAGCTCTCCAAGCATGTATTCTTTCACCTTTTTATGTTCACAAAGAGAATTGAAATCACCAGATAAACCATTTTGTTGAGCCCAACTTTCAACTGCTTGCTTGTTGGGATTAATTGCTGCGACCAGGAAGGACTCAAAGCTGTTCCCGTAAACCCATATCTACAAGTGACAGAACATTAGACTTGGTAATTGTGAGAATGAACTATCATCTACAAGAAAATTTAATATTAAAAAGGTGCATGAGAATAAAACTGCAGACAGAATAGACTAATAAAGTACTTTCAAAATACAATCACAAAACCAGAAAGGCAATACCGCATCAATATCAGAAACAAGTCCATAAATATTCTCCAAGTTTTCAACTGCAACATACTCTCCTTGTGAAAGCTTGAAAATATTCTTCTTTCGGTCAATGATTTTCAAGCTTCCATCTGGTTGCCACTCACCAACATCCCCTGATACAAAGATAATTATGGCAAAGTTGAATTTTTTCCATTTAATGATGTAAGAGTAATAGGATACTACAAATGAAATCAAATGGACAAACCTGTATGGAACCACCCATCGATCATGACCTCTTTAGTGAGGTCCTCACGTTTGTAATACCCTGAAAACAAAGTTTTTCCTCTTACACATATTTCTCCACGTGGTGTGTCTGAAAGGGCATCGTATCCCATTTCAGGAACAGATTCTAGGCATACATCCACATTTGGAACTGGAGGACCCACCGTGCCAAGCATTGACAGTTCATTTGGGAGTGATACAAATGTTCCAGCACAAGTTTCTGTCAGACCTACAGTAACAATGATATGGAAAATTCCATCAATGTAAAAGCAATCCAGGAAGATCTAATAAAGACATAGTGAAAATGTAGACTGCTTACATAACCCATTAAAGATAGCTTACCATATCCTTGTAAAACATGAGCGCACGCGACCACTCGTAAGAAAGCTTCTACATGAGTAGAAAGAGGAGCAGCTCCAGACAAAATAAGCCGCACCCTACCGCCCAACCCTTCTTTCACCTAAAATTTTTAGAACATAACCGAGACTCAATCTACTTGCAGAATGGGGTTACAACCATTGTTCATGGCACATTAAGCATTTAGAAGGAGTAAGGAAAAAAATAAGTTATTCCCCCACCTTACTAAACACAATTCTGTCAGACAATGGAGACGCCACCCCATGTGCATGCCCCTTTTGCATGTTATGATACTTGCTGCAGAAAAGAGAAATATATGAGGTTGTGATAACAACAATCCTGTTATCAACCGTTGCTAAGAGCACAAGTATCTGATCTCTACTTCGATCCTAAATAGCAAGTAGGGGTAAGGGGTATCTAATTTGCAGTTAATCTGTGGTTGTAGTATATTCACAACAAATTGAGATATATTAAGGGTAAAAAAATAGTAATCCACATGCAAGTAAAATATCTTGTCTACAAAGTAAGAGGCAGATGGGAAAACGGGATGGGATCAAATCCAGATTCAAGCTTCTTTTCTCAATAATCATGTGCATTATACTCAATAAGAAAATATATTTGACTAATTCTTAGAAGCAAAGAATAGAACTTACTATGAATAAGCAAAATTAAACATTGTCTTTTTCACGATGCCACCTGTAGAAATCCTCTGTGTCAAGCCTGAAAATACAGGGAGCAATTATATAGCAGTAGAGTTAAAGATGTAAAATCATTGTGCATTCATTTGATAAGGTAAAACTTAAGATGATTGGATGTGCGCCAACAAGTATTCTATAGTCGAAAAGTACCTGAGTAGATTCTGTCTAATACACGAGGAACAGCACAGAAGATCGTTGGTTTTAGCTCTCCAATGTCTTCAGTTAACAATTTAACATCCTGCAGAATTAGAAAGAAGAATATATAAGGTTTGCTATTTTTCGTTAGAGAAGATTGACGAGTAACTATACTCACCCCACGCCAGAACCCTATTGAGGCGCCAGTCCAGATAAATAACTCCTCAATCACCCGATCAAAGATATGTGCTAGAGGAAGAAACGAAAGATATACGTCCTTCTCATTCAACTTTAAAAATGAAAGAAGATTGCAAAGAGTCAGCATCCTCAATGAAAAGTAATCAGTTCATGTACAAGGAAAAATGAGGTAGGTAAGTTGAGATGAAAACAAAGTCACCTGTTCATTTACACTCTCTAGCAGGCGCTTCACCCCAGCAAGAAGAGTAATGATGCTCTCATTGGATATCAATACTCCCTTGGGATCACCAGTTGTTCCACTAGTGTACATTATAGTGCAGATATCACTTTTCTTTTTTACTGGAAGATCAAAATTTTTATTATCACCCTGCAGGAACAGATTTAACACTTAAACAAGAAAAATGAAAAATGCAGATATTTTGGAAATATATAAATAGGATTAGGAGATCAGATTCAACAACCCACCAGTTGCAGAAATTCATTCCAAGAATATAATGCCACTCCATACTTCTCAAGTGTTTCCTTTTGTTCAGGTGTAACCTTTCCAAAGCTCACAAGTGCTATTGATTAAGAGAAGGAAAAAAAACAGAAAATGAAGATGTTATTTCTTACTGACAGAGTAGATACAGGCCAAGGAATCTTGAAAATTATGAGAAATATGCAACTTACTCTTCAGATATTTTGCTGCAATAGGAAATGTTTTCAACAGCTACAAGGGAAGAAAAAATACAGTACAAATAAGAGAACTTGAATGAGCACTCATAGTGTAATCATAATTGGAGTATAATATAAAAGCAGGTATATTCCAACGTACCACATTAATACTTTAGTAAGTATTAGAATTTAGATATAAAATTCATGTACCTCAGGTATCTTTGTTTCTTCTGTAAAAGCAATTGAAACTTCAGCATGGCATATGATAAACTCCACAGCTCCAGCACCTAAATCATATATCAGAGATTAGAAAATAAATATAAAATAATATTGGAAAATCGTAAAGGAGAGTTAAGGTGAATGCATCCCAACTGTGCTACATGATAAAGAAGAGATATGCTTACCTAGAGTGTCATATAAAGGCACACAATAGAGTCCATGAGCATTGCACGCCTGCATAAGATTTTCATTACTTTAATTTGGAACGAACCAGAAGATTTTTTATATTAACAAAATTCCCAAGCACAAAGGACATTTATGTAAATAATAACCAAAAAAGAATGAACTAAAATTCAGAGAAGGTGCACTAAGGAGAGATTCCAAATACGAAAATAATTATTTTCGACAAAAACTCCTAACTTTAGAATTCAACAGGACACCACAACGGACAGGAAATACGTTGTTCTTTCCTTCCTTTTTTTACTTTACAGAACATATCAGTAGAAAACTGGAGTAACAAAACAAAATAGAACTCGAAGGCCCAATCTGATTTATTAAGTACATGCTTATCTAGTGACTAACATGTAAGAGAAAAAATGGAAGAGGTTACAAAGGAAAATGAAAATGGAAAAAGACAGCATACCTCCATGCTCATAATCCATTCTGGGCAGTTGACACCATATATACCACATTTGTCTCCCTGCAATTCGCAATGAATACATTAATTTTAATGTACAAAAAATCAGACAGTGACAATACTTTGCAAAATATTGCATAAAAAATAAATTAGCCAATGAGAACAGATGATGGCATACTTCCCCCACACCACAACTTCGAATAGAATTTCCAACTTTCACTACCATGTCATATACTTCTTTGTAAGTTAGCCACACATAGTTACCAGCCTGCAAAGAGCCAAAAACCAAAGGAATTAGCTAGAAAGCAAGCAACGGCATACAAATGACATAAACTGTCTACAAATATGTTATCATACCTTCCCATCCACAATCTCCCGACGACCAAGCATTGGGTTTCCAGGATTTTTCTCCACGGACAAGCTACAAAATAAGTAAGATAATTTACAAACAAGAAAAGTTTTGCATACAATAACTGTCTTCAATCTTGTGGATAGATCAAAATTTGATATGCCGTATCATAGGAAAATTAAACAAACCCATTTCCAGAGCCAAGAAGAGGTTTTTAGCAAGCATAACCCAGAACCATAATTATCCAAGCCGTATCATAGGAAAATTAAACAAACCCATTTCCCTAGCCAAGAAGAGATTTTTAGCAAGGATAACCCAGAACCATAATTATCCAAGCCTACAGCTTGGGCTGGATTCAAAACGGAGCATCCACACATCACACATGGCGTAGCTTAGCAATTATTTTGCATTCTAGTATCTAATAAACACTCTAGCTTGGTCAGGACTGAATGTATTGCATTCCCATTTCCATTAATCATGCAATGGAATTGTGAAAGCTACCATAAGTTTTAGTCAAAACCACAAAACTTCACAACCACAAAAACAAATTCACACAAATCTGACACCAAATTCCCTGAAACATCCCAGAAATTCGTGGTCATGCTCAATCACTCAGAGAAAAAAAAAAGTCCAGCAAAACTGAAATTCATACGTAAAACAAAATTAAAAATCCTCGCAAATTCGCAATTGAGAGTTCGATCAAAACAGAGCAACAAAGCTCAGTTGACTTGCTTACTTTAATTCATTTTCCTAAGCTTAAAAAATTTGCATGAAACAACAAACTGCCAAGAAAAAAGCATTTCTTCTCATTTATTTTTTGTTTTCTTGTACTTTCTCGGCAACCAATCAGAATTTTAGATAAAAGAATTAGTACCGGAAAACATCCCAGCAACTGTCCAGTCCAGGAATTGGAGGCGGAAAGCCATCCTTAGCGAAGAGGCTCCGGTACACAGGTCCCTGCGCTGGCTTGCTGTCCTTGGCCTCCTTGGCTTTCTCCACCTCTATCAGATACTTATACTTGGTGGCCGCCATTTTCAAATCTCAATCGGATCGCACCTTTCGAATCTGAGAATTGAGCGAATGCCAAACTGAAAAAAAGCAGTTCAATATTTATGTTGAAAATTAGTCAATAGAATTTAGGTGGCAGTGGGTAGAACAAACAAGTGGCTATTTTGGTAAATTCGCTCACGCTTTATATGAGGCTACCCCTCGCAGCTGGTTTTTGACTTGTGGACGAGAACGAGTCACTGACTCACTGAGTCAGATAGCAGAGGAGGAGGGGGTGGTCCACTTCCGCTTGGGATTTGGTGGTTGCGTTTGAGTCTCGGGTATTGTGACAGTGAGTCCAAGGGCAATTGTGTTATACGCTTGGTCAGCAGTTCGGACGGCGGTGATTTTGGGGATTTTGATCTTTGATTCGTTCGTGGCCATCTGATCTTGTTCTCTTTGATACGTCTGTGATTTTTCTTTGAAGCCTTCTGAAATAAAAAAAAAAAAACTGATTTCTACCATTCACATTTTACTACGTGCACTCTACTTCTCTTTTTAAATGATTCTTTATATCATTATGACTTGTACTACCAATTATACCATTGAGTTTATTTTTTATAAAATTGTTTAAACAATTATAGAAAGAAAAATCAAAACAAAAAAAACCCTAAACCCAACAGCAATGGAGAAGTCCACGGAGTCCTAAACTCTAAACCCAACAGTCCACCTCCATTTATCAGTACCTCCCAACACCTGAGCCAAGAAGGAGAGTCACCTCCATTTATCAGCGGCTCTCTCTTCTTCCATCTGCAACAACCCTTCCTTGCTTACCCAACTTCTCTTCATCTCTCCTCTCACTAAGTAACAACTGATTGTTCATCTTTTGATTTTAGCTGTAGAATTAGAAAATCTAGTACAAAAAGTCTGTAGAAATTAACAAATAGGATATTAAATATGGATCTAATAAAGAAATCAAGCCTCGGATATATGGTTTCATGTAGGTTGCCTAAGTCACTAACGTCGATCCCGCGACAGGTGAGGCTAAAATCAAATCCCAATCTTCTTTGAGTAAAGTTAAAATAAAGAGAAATCACAAAAAAAAACATACATAGATTGAAAAAGAACAGAGATAATGTGAGAAGCTAAAGAGATTCAAGGAGATATGATGAAATTGGAGAAGTTCTCTTAGAGATGAGGGCGCTGTGGGAATTGTGGGTTTTTTCCTCTCATTCTTTTCCATAATTTTAACTTTTTATTTTTATTCTATAAGAACTTGTTTAATTCTTAAACATTGCTTTCAAAGCAGAATGATAGAATTGGAATTAGAAAAAATAAAAATAAAATAAATATTAAAATAAAGAAATGGAATGCAGGTAGTAAAATGTGAAGTACCGAAATCAGCTAAAAAAAACACGAATTAAATTACTTTTATTGCGCTACAAACAACTTAGGCGTTACTATCAAAGAGTACTTTATAAATAAGCCTTAGACATTTATTGAGCATTTTCACTCCAAGTAATTTGGAGGGAAGGTAAAATTTCTCTACTATGGTGAATCCTAGGGTGAAAGCAAGCCATTTTTTATATGGTTAATTTCTTTTGTATCAACGATTTTAGTAAAACTTAGAAAATATGTGATTTCAATCATCAGAATACACCGTAGAATGATAATTAAATTCGTTTTTCTAAACAATGACATGGGGGAGGGAATATACATTGTGGGTATTAATATCATTTTTAACGAGTGTCGAATTTGAAATTTAAGACCTCTCATTATACAATGTGTAAGTTTACCACTAGACTAGTAATACTAACGGAAAAATTAGAATCAGAGTTGAGAAAGGATAAAAAAAAAAGTAAACGAAGCTAATATTTTTCGCGAGACATTATTACCTAGTAATGAAGGAAAAGATCAAACATTCTCAAATTTGGAAATTTGCTAGTCTTATATAGGTTTTAATGAAGATTTACCTTTTCATTTATTTATTTGGTGCAAAACGTTAAAAGGCATAAGGAAATTCCTAAAAATCTAAGTCCTTGTCCAAAAATGCAAGTGTGGCTTTCCTCATAATTTCAAATGAGGAACTTTCTCTGAAGTTTCTAATTATGAA
This sequence comes from Oemleria cerasiformis, assembly GCA_037349345.1. Classification (NCBI taxonomy): domain Eukaryota; kingdom Viridiplantae; phylum Streptophyta; class Magnoliopsida; order Rosales; family Rosaceae; genus Oemleria; species Oemleria cerasiformis. The sequence goes on from JAZGTL010000018.1 coordinate 3,465,156, forward strand.
AGGAGTGGAGTATTTTAACTCATCTAAGTCAAAGGAAATAAGGCAAATTGTCATAAATCCTTCCTTTCCCCAAAAAATAGTCATCAATCCCTCTTTTCCATATTTCAACCAAAAACAACAAATGAAAAAGGGGTATTTGTATTTTTGGCTCAACATATATATACCTTCCAATGACTTGATTGCAATTTCTCATTTCTCATTTCTCTCTCTCTCTTTCTCTCTCTCTCTCTCTCTCTCTCTCTCTCTCCTCTCTTCTCTATGTCTTCTCCCTTCTTTTTTTCTACAAAGAAGGAAGACATGTGATGAATATCTGATGAAGATGAAGATGAAGAACTCCAGATGAAGATGATGGGGAAGGTTGCGCCTTCTTCCTTTGCCTATGCATCCTTTTTTTTCTCTTCTCTCTTCATCTTCATCTTCATGTGTTTCTGTTTATGTAACTAAGTGGTAGATAACTGGTAAATAAGTGAGAAATAATCGGTAACTATTGGGAAACCCAGAAACCCAGATGAAGATGAAGATCTCCATATGTAGATGAAGGGGGAGGTTGCATCCTCTTCCTCTTCGACTTCTTCCTCTGCCTCGACATCCTCTTTTTTCTCTTCTCTCTTCATCTTCATCTTCATGTTCATGGGTTTTTGGGTTTCTGGGTTTCTGGTTATGTACCTAAGTGGTAGCTAACTGGTATATAAGTGAGAAATAATCGGTAACTACTGGGAAATCCAGAAACCCAGATGAAGATGAAGATGAATATCTCTAGATGAAGAAGAAGATGAAGATGAAGTAAAAGAAGAAGATGTAGAGGAAGAGGAAGAAGACGAAGAGGAAGAGGATGCAACGCCCCCCCTTCATCGACATATGGAGATCTTCATCTTCATCTTCATCTTAATCTGGGTTTCTGGTTTTTCTAGTAGTTACCGATTATTTCCCACTTATATACCAGTTATCTACCACTTAGTTACATAACCAGAAACTCATGAACATGAAGATGAAGAGAGAAGAGAAAAAAGAGGATGCAGAGGCAAAGGAAGAAAACACAACCTTCCCCATCATCTTCATCTAGAGTTCTTCATCTTCATCTTTATCAGATCTTCATCATCTTCATCATCTTCATCACATGTCTTCCTTCTTTGTAGAAAAAAAGAAGAGAGGAGAGATAGAGAGAGAAATAAGAAATTGCAATCAAGTCCTTGGAGGTTATATATAAGTTGGCCCAAAAATGCAAATACCTCTTTTTCATTTCTTTTTTTTGGTTGAAATATGGAAATGAGGGATTGATCGATATTTTTTGGGGAAAGGAGGGATTTGTGACAATTCCCCTTAATAATATTATAATGTAGTGGTATTTCACCCTTTTTTTGTTGCTGAGAAAATACTAAATTCAATTGATAGAAAAAAATACAAAGTAAAGACAAGTTAGACTGCAATAGTTTGATGACAAACATGGGTAAATACCTCTAGTGATCAGGCTCAATATTTGTTGAAACGATCTAGAGAGAATAACACACAAAATAATATAACTTGAATCCCCTAAGTATTATCAAGGCCATTACTGCTTTGAACAACTAATCTTTACAATCCCACAAAAGGGAAATCCTAATACAACCAGCCCGAAATAAGAGTCGCTAGATTTATTTGCACAAAGCAAACTAGAAAGAAAAAAAAAAGACCTAATCATAGGTCCAAATGGGCCACTTCCACTGTTGTAGCTGCTTATCACTACCGTTATTGCCGCTTCCGATTGCTGCTTCCGTGGAATTCCGAAGACGACAAAGATACCGTCTACCACCATATTGCTGATGTTTCAATCCATTGTGATTGACACCACCACCACCAATGGAAGACCGCGATCGCTCAATCAAAATTCACCAGGTCGCATCACAAGCCAAAGCCCTGTGAAGGTAGATTAGTGTCGGGACCTGTCCCGAATTTCCCCTCGAAACCCGGGAAGAACCCTGATCCCGTCTGACAACCTAAGAAAAGGTTCCCAAAATACCCTTCTATCCTTACAAAATATAATAATAATAAATACTTCCACTTGTCAGACAAGGGATTCAAGCACTCAATAATTCCCGTAATTAATGACCAATCAAATACAATATAATATCAGAGCGTCTAAGTAGGATCAAGAGTAAAATTTAGATATCCTACTCAAATATAACTACACAGCGCAGTCGAAGTACTAATGCCTCTGCCTCGAGATCAATGTTCGCGTCAACTCTACTCAACAGCCTGAAGGGGGTTTAAACACAAAAGTTTTGAGTGGACAAAAATAATCATTTAAAAATTCCTTTTCGAGGAAATACCTTTCTTCCCCTCCATTTATAAAATCATGCATGCATAACATAAAACAATTTATGATACTAAAACGTTATATGTAAATCACCAAAAATTCCTATTTCTCTTTAAAACCACTTAGTTGGACTCACATAAAATCTGTATGATGAAAATACCTCGTGATCCACAATTTGGTTTGAAAACTCTCTTCAAATGAGTTAAAAATCATTTAATTCAATTTGGACACATAATATCTCAAATTCACTGTTCCCGACATATCCACAACACACCAGGGTATCCCTTGAGATGTGTTAAAATCTGTACAACAACTCTCTGTACTATCTATACTATGCATAGACAGTCTCGCGACCCGGCGGAGCAAGGCCCCTCAACACCAAGGTCTGAACCCTCAACAACCAGCGGAGCAAGACCCCTTAACACCAGTCAGAGCAACTATAACCATCGGGATAGAAACCAGTGAATCAAATCCATACTTCGAAATCTTTGTTTATCGGCCGAAGCCAAATTTTTTCAAATATCATTTTGTGGCCAAAATCGGTAAAATCATAATTACGAGTCTAATCCCAAATCACATACTCAAATAGTTACCATGTCAAACGATATCAAAATCAAGTACAAAAATCATGTCATTTCTCAAAACACACTTTCACTGAAATATTAGAAAACATGTGTCCAGCATCATTTCTAAATTCCAGAAATTCATTGCATCCATACATAACAATATTTAAATCAAAGATACATTTATGCATGCATTATAGTTTATAAACCAAAAGTTCACTCACAAACCTGTTGAAGCAAGCTCAATCCCGAACTGTATGCTCCCCTGAAGTTCCTGGAGCAGTATCGCCTGTCCAAATCAATAATCGGGATTACCAGCTAATAATAAGAACCTTAAATATAAACCCCCTAATCCCCGGGAGGTCTAACTATGCTGGCCTAGAAAACGCAGCAACTTTAAAACGCCCAAAACAACCCCTAAACGACGTCCGATCGACTCAAAACCTGCGCCAACAGGTCCGAAACGTCAAAAACTAGCTGTCACGCGCCACCGTGACCTCAGAATGGACCCCACGCGCCCACGCGCCGCCACGCGCCCTCACGCGCCGGTCACGCACCTGCTACAGTACCCACGCGCTTAGACCGGTCCAACTCGGCCCAACTCGTCCTGACCCAATCTAACTCGACCCGACCGGTTCACTCGACCCGACCAGTTCAACTCGACCCGACCGATCGCTCGACCCGACCAATTTACTCGACCCGACCGGTCCCCGGCGACTCACCGGAGAAGACGACCGGCTGCCGGCGCCGCCGTCTGGTTTCCGCTGGAATTCCCCATTTCCGGCCGAAACTTCAAGCTTTCATAACTTCCTCAAAACTCAACCATTTTTCATAAATGTTATGTCTAAATCTATCTACTCGAACCCAGGAATCCAAATATGACCTTAAAACATCAAACACGTAGCTGTACTAGCCGAAAAATCGATCGGAAGATCCGAAACTTCCTACTCTCAGTTCGGCTTCCCCCGTGGTCATCTCCTTCGATGATTGATATGGTTGTGATCGTGGGAAGGAGTAGAATACGATTAGTTGAATAGAAATGGAAGTCTTGGCCTTGAATCAAACTTGGAATTTATGGGTTTTGGGTGTGAAAGTCGCACACGGGTTCGATGGTTTTGGGATAAAATGGGTGGTCTGTGTGATTCAGAGATATAGATCAGAATGAGATGATGATCTGAAGATGTAACAATGATTTGGGTTAAAAATATCTACCCCAAGTCAAAAATTCCCAAAATGCCCTTGCACATCTAGACCCATAACTTTCGTCCACGAACTCCGTTTTCCACGTGCCGCTTGTCTACGAACTCGTGAGTTCGAGACCTACGCAACGGTATCCAAAACACCACCAAAAGTGTCTCGAAACAAAATTTGACTTTCACGCCCCTTAAGAAGCAAGGGTAAAATCGTCATTTTACATAAATAATTTACGTAAATCCAATAATTGAAATTCCGGGTTGTTACAATCTACCCCCCTTAAGAAATTTCGTCCTCGAAATTCAACTCTACCCTTGGAACAAATGAGGATATTGCGCCCGTATTAGTTCCTCAGTTTCCCACGTGGCCTCCTCCACGTTATGATTCCTCCATAACACTTTAACCAGAGGAATACTCTTTCTGTGCAGTATCTTTGCCTTCCAATCCAAAATTTGCACCGGTTGCTCCTTAAAGGTCAAATCATCCTTCAGCTCAAGTGGCTGCTCTTCCAATACGTGTGACTCATCGAACAGATATTTCCGGAGCAAAGATACATGGAAAACATTATGAACTCTGGATAATTCCGATGGTAAAGCAAGACGATATGCCACTGGTCCTATCCTCTCCAAAATCTCATACGGACCAATGTAGCGAGGACTCAGTTTTCCTCGTCTACCAAAACGTACCACTCCCTTCCAAGGAGATAGTTTCAAGAACACCCAATCACCTACCTCAAACTCAAGGTCTCTGATTCGACGGTCTGCATAGCTCTTCTGGCGATCCTGAGCTGTCTTCAACCTTTCTCTGATGATTCTTATCTTTTCCTCAGTCGTATCCACCAACTCTGGTGTTAACAGTTTCCTTTCACCCACTTCGTTCCGGCATAACGGTGTCCTGCACTGCCTCCCATACAGTGCCTCGAAAGGAGACATCCCAATACTCGACTGATAACTATTATTATAAGCAAATTCCATCAGAGCTAGGTGTGAATCCCAGTTCCTTTTAAACTGCAGTACACAAGCTCTCATCATATCCTCCAAAACCTGGATTGTCCTCTCAGACTGACCATCCGTCTGAGGATGAAAAGCTGTACTAAAATGCAAGGTAGTGCCAAAAGCCTTCTGCAAACTCCGCAAAAACCTAGAGGTAAATCTAGGATCCCTGTCCGAAACAATTGACTATGGAGTCCAATGTAGCCGTATGATCTCATCAACGAACAATTTGGCATACTGACTCATCCGAAAATCTTCCCGCACTGGCAAGAAATGTGCAGACTTCGTGAGTCTATCAACAATTACCCATATCCCATCATGTCCCTTCTGTGTCCTTGGAAGTTTATACACAAAATCCATCGTAATGTGATCCCACTTCCATTCCAGAATAGGTAATGGTTGAAGTACCCCATATGGTTTCTGCCTCTCTGCTTTCACTTGCTGACACGTCATGCATCTACTCACAAACTCAACAATTTCCCTTTTCATCCCAGTCCACCAATAGTGTTTCCTTAGGGTATGATACATCTTGGTACCTCCTGGATGCATAACGTAAGCCGAACTATGAGCCTCATCAAGAATTTCCCTCTTTAGCTCCAACTCATTCTTAACCAAGGCTCCATCATCCCTAAGCGCATAGTCCTGCCTGTTTCCAGCCTCCAACTCCATCATGATAATGCACAATGTAGGGTCCTGGAGTTGAGCCTCAATAATCCGATCAATCAGAACAGGCCTCACATGGAAACTAGCCAATAAAGCCCCCTGGCTATCCATGTCCAGTACTATCCCTGCTCTACGGAACTCTACCAGTAACGGTAGGTAGACTGTATGCAAATGGGCCAAAGAACCCATGGATTTCCTGCTCAAGGCATCCGCCACAACATTGGCTTTCCCTAGATGGTACTCTATGGTACAATCATAATCCTTTATTAACTCAAGCCATCTTCTCTGCCTCAGATTCATGTCCTTTTAGGTGAACAAGTACTTTAAACTCTTATGGTCGGTGAAGATTCGACACGTCTCCCCGTACAAATAATGTCGCCAGATTTTCAATGCATGCACCACTGCAGCTAATTCCAAATCATGTGTGGGGTAATTCAACGCATGGAGTTTAAGTTGTCTAGAAGCATACGCTATCACCTTTCCATGCTGCATCAACACGCAGGCTATACCCCGTAATGATGCATCACTATACACCTCGAATCCCCCAGTATCATCAGGAAGGGTCAATATTGGAGCAGAAGTCAACCTCCTCTTCAACTCCTGAAATCCCTGTTCACAATCAGCTCCCCAATCAAACTTGACTCCTTTCCTCGTCAACCGAGTCAACGGCCTGCTATCGTAGAAAACCTTCTACGAACCGTCGATAATATCCTGCCAAACCCAGAAAACTCCTCACCTCTGTCACTGTCCTCGGTTGCTCCCAGTTTGCCATTGCCTCAACCTTTTGGGGATCTACGCTGATACCCTCAGCCGAAATCACATGACCTAAGAATCCAACTTCGGTCAACCAAAACTGGCATTTACTAAACTTGGCAAACAAATGCTTTTTCCTAAGCATATTCAGTACCAACCTTAAGTGCTTCTCATGTGCCTTAGCACTCCTCGAATACACCAAGATGTCATCGATGAACACAATCACAAACTGATCCAAATACTTTTGGAACACCCTGTTCATCAAATCCATAAATGCTGCTGGGGCATTAGTCAACCCAAAAGGCATCACCAGGAACTCATAATGACCATAACGAGTCCTGAAAGCTGTTTTCTCAACATCCCCTTCTCTGATCCTCAACTGATGGTACCCGAATCAAAGGTCAATTTTCGAAAAAATATCTTGCCCCCTTAAGTTGATCAAGCAAATCATCTATCCTTGGCAAATGATACTTATTCCGCACCGTAGCCCTGTTTAGCTTCCGGTAGTCGATACACAACCTCAGACCACCATCATTTTTCCTCACAAATAACACTGGTGCACCCCAAGGTGAAACACTTGGGCGAATAAATCCCATATTCACCAAATCCTACAACTGAGTCTTCAACTCTCGCAATTCCACCGGTGCCATTCTATACGGTGCCTGTGAGATAGGTTGAGTACCTGGCAAAAGCTCGATGGTGAACTCAATCTCCCAGTGAGGTGGCAATCCCGGAAGATCATCTGGAAACACATAAGAGAACTCACTCACCACTGGAATATCCTCCACTCTCATCGGAGTATCCCGAGAATCAAACACATGAGCCAAGTAACCCTCACAACCTTTCCTCAACAATTTCTCAGCGGTCAAAGCTGATATCACTCCACAGGGTAGTACCCTACGATCTCCCATGAATGTAAGTTCTGGTAGACCTGAACTCCGAAAATCCACTTTCTTTTCATAACAATCAATAGAGGCATGGTGCATTGTCAACCAATCCATCCCCAGAATCACATCAAAATCAAAAATATCTAAGGGGATTAAATCTGCCTCTAATGCATGACCTTCCACTAACACTAGACAACTACGAATCACGAGATTCGCCACTAACATATTCCCAGTAGGAGTCAACCAATCGGAGACAATTCTCTATCAGCAAACAATGTAAAACCCCGAGAAATGAAAGAATGAGTCGCCCCAGGATCTATCAAAACATAAGCATCACGGTTAAAAATAGATAACGTACCCGTGACCACATCTGGTCCTGCTCAGGCCTCCTGTTGCGACATAGCAAACACTCGGTCTTGTGTATCCAAAGATCGACCACGACCCCACGGTCTGCCTCTGGCCCTGTTGGACCCACGGGCCCTGTTCGTCCAATTGGCCCGGTTGGCCCCACTGGATTGACTCTAGCTTCCAGCTGCAATACCGGATGTCTGAACTGTCCTCTGCCTCTGTTCAGTAGCACCCCGCCCCAGGAACTACTTCCCGGATAAAGATGTGGGCAATATTTTCTTATGTGACCAATCTCACCACAGAAGTAACATCCAGTGCCACCGGGGCTGCCACTCAGTCTTCCAGTTGACTGCATTGAAGCACCACTAGAACGAATGGATGACTGCGGTGCATGTCTGGCTCCGCCACTGCCTGATCCGGATCCCGCACCCCCAGTAGATCCAGAGCTGAAACTGCCACTCTTGGACGGTCCCTGACTAGAGGCTCTAATATCCCAGCGATCCCGGTGTCGCCTGGAACTCCTAAACTGCTGCTGGACTGGCACACCCATGTTCAACTCTACACGAGCTGCAGCGTCAGACACTTCTCTCAATGAAGTATGGCCTGCAGCCGTTACCGCTGACCAAAGTTCGCCCCTCAGCCCATTTTCAAATCTGCGTCGTTTGTCCCTCTCGGTTGCCACTAGAGCCGGTGCAAAACCAGCAAACTCTAAGAATTTCTGTTCATACTGAGCCACTGTCATATCTCCCTGCTATAAGTGTAAGAACTCAGCCTCCCTGGCATCTCGGTACGAGTAAGGATAAAATTGCTCAAGGAACTTCTCCCGAAAGGTCGCCCAGGTAATTGTACTGACTTCCCAGCCTGATAGCTCTAATGTGTTCCACCAATGATAAGCGGAACCACCTAGCAGAAAAGTGGCTAATAGCACCCTGTCCCCCTGAGGACATCTCATAACCGAGAACACTCGCTCTAAATGAGTAATCCACTATGCTGCATCATCTGGGCTAGAGTCGCCCATAAATATTGTAGCCCATAATCTCTGGGCTTTCTCAATGTCTGAACCTTCAGTAGCAGTCCTACTCTGAAATACAGAAGTCAAAGTGTGAACCAATTGTTCCAGTGTTTTCCTCATATCAGGCTCCACTGCAGGTTCATGCGTGTCCCCAATGTTTTCAGACTGTTGACGGAACTCGCATCTCGGAGGCATTACGCTGAAAAGAACTATAACTCATCAATACCAAAATAATTGTACACGTAGTGTACAGTCTACAGGAATTTAACCTAGTGCTCTGATACCAATTGTCAGGACCCGTCCCGAATTTCCACTCGAAACCCGGGAAGAACCCTGATCCCGTCTGACAACCTAAGAAAAGGTTCCCAAAATACCCTTCAATCCTTACAAAATATAATAATAATAAATACTTCCACTTGTCAGAGAAGGGATTCAAGTACTCAATAATTCCCGTAATTAATGACCAATCAAATACAATATAATATCAGAGCGTCTAAGTAGGATCAAGAGTAAAATTTAGATATCCTACTCAAATATAACTACACAGCGCAGTCGAAGTACTAATGCCTCTGCCTCGAGATCAGTGTTCGCGTCAACTCTACTCAATAGCCTGAAGGGGGTTTAAACACAAAAATTGTGAGTGGACAAAAATAATCATTTATAAATTCCTTTTCGAGGAAATACCTTTCTTCCCCTCCATTTATAAAATCATGCATGCATAACATAAAACAATTTATGATACTAAAACGTTATATGTAAATCACCAAAAATTCCCATTTCTCTTTAAAACCACTTAGTTGGACTCACATAAAATCTGTATAATGAAAATACCTCGTGATCCACAATTTAGTTTGAAAACTCTCTTCAAATGAGTTAAAAATCATTTAATTCAATCTGGACACATAATATCTCAAATTCACTGTTCCCGACATATCCACAGCACACCAGGGTATCCCTTGAGATGTGTTAAAATCTGTACAACAACTCTCTGTACTATGCATAGACAGTCTCGCGACCCGGCGGAGCAAGGCCCCTCAACACCAAGGTCCGAACCCTCAACAACCAGCGGAGCAAGACCCCTCAACACCAGTAAGAGCAACTATAACCATCGGGACAGAAACCAGTGAACCAAATCCATACTTCGAAATCTTTGTTTCTCGGCCAAAGCCAAATTCTTTCAAATATCATTTTGTGGCCAAAATCGGTAAAATCATAATTACGAGTCTAATCCCAAATCACATACTCAAATAGTTACCACGTCAAACGATATCAAAATCAAGTACAAAAATCAGGTCATTTCTCAAAACACACTTTCACTGAAATATTGGAAAACATGTGTCCAGCATCATTTCTAAATTCCAGAAATTCATTGCATCCATACATAACAGTATTTAAATGAAAGATACATTTATGCATGCATTATAGTTTATAAACCAAAAGTTCACTCACAAACCTGTTGAAGCAAGCTCAATCCAGAACTATACGCTCCCCTGAAGTTCCTGGAGCAATATCGCATGTCCAAATCAATAATCGGGATTACCAGCTAATAATAAGAACCTTAAATATAAACCCCCTAAACCCCGGGAGGTCTAACTATGTTGGCCTAGAAAACGCAGCAACTTTAAAACGCCCAAAACAACCCCGAAACGACGTCCGATCGACTCAAAACCTGCGCCAACAGGTCCGAAACGTCAAAAACTAGCTGTCACGCGCCATCGTGGCCTCATACTCGGCCCCACGCGCCGTCACGCGCCGACGGAAGGTCGGAACACTCGCCCACGCGCCCTCACGCGCCGGTCACGCGCCTGCTACAGTACCCACGTGCCTGGACCGGTCCAACCCGACCCAACTCGGCCTGACCCGGTCTAACTCGACCTGATCGGTTCACTTAGCCCGACCGGTTCACTCGACCCGACCGGTTCAACTCGACCCGACCGATCGCTCGACCCGACCAATTTACTTGACCCGACCAGTCCCCGGTGACTCGCCAGAGAAGACGACCGGCTGCCGGCGCCGCCGTCTGGTTTCTGCCGGAATCCCCCATTTCCGGCCGAAACTTCAAGCTTTCATAACTTCCTCAAAACTCAACAATTTTTCACAAATTTTATGTCTAAATCTATCTACTCGAACCCAGGAATCCAAATATGACCTTAAAACATCAAACACGTAGCTGTACTAGCCGAAAAATCGATCGGAAGATCCGAAACTTCCTATTCTCGGTTCGGCTTCCCCCGTGGTCCTCTCCTTCGATGGTTGGTACGGTTGTGATCGTGGGAAGGAGTAGAATACGATTAGTTGAATAGAAATGGAAGTCTTGGCCTTGAATCAAACTTGGAATTTATGGGTTTTGGGTGTGAAAGTCGCACACGGGTTCGATGGTTTTGGGATAAAATGGGTGGTCTGTGTGATTCAGAGATAAATATCAGAATGAGATGATGATTTGAAGATGTAACAATGATTTGGGTTAAAAATATCTACCCCAAGTAAAAGATTCCCAAAATGCCCTTGCACGTCTAGACCCATAACTTTCGTCAACGAACTCCGTTTTCCGCGTGCCGCCTGTCTACGAACTAGTGAGTTCGAGACCTACACAACGGTATCCAAAACACCACCAAAAGTGTCTCGAAACAAAATTTGACTTTCACGCCCCTTAACAAGCAAGGGTAAAATCGTTATTTTACATAAATAATTTACGTAAATCCAATAATTGAAATCCGGGTTGTTACAATCAGACTCCTGAAGACAAGAGTTTCATCGGTAACCTGACCCGTCGGGACGCTGAAACCCGTGACCATGATCGATACCATGATGATAGACGAGAAAATGAAGCTTGAAGTCGAACAAAGTTTGGTGAAATAGACACCAAGGCCAGTTGGATTATCTGGTTTATTCACAACATCCTTATGAGTACCAGGAGGAATACCTCCTAGACCCGAATAAAATCAATCGAAAAAAAAGTTTTTTGAAAGAAGAGTTTGTTAAAGAGGATGAATAGGATTTTGTGACCTAGTGGTATTCCACCTTATTATAATGAGTAATTTTGAGTTTGAGTTTTATCAATGACTAAATCGACACACACTATATAGAATTAATATCCTCATATAGTATTATTGTATTAAAAAATTATGTAAACAGAAAAAATTGCTTATAATTCAATTAGGTGTATATGAGTTAAATAAATAGAGGATGTCTGAGGTGCGGACTGTCTTAAGTACAGACTAGTCCACAGGAGTGATCCCAACCATAGAATATCGGTGAGCGGCCTTGATTAAAAAGTGCGGAAATTGTCCGCACCTAAGAGAGTCCGCACCTCGTAGTCAATCCAAATAACAACCACCAAAATAGTTCGGTTTTACAAATTCAATTCTCCAGCATTTCAATTCAAATGCAGGTATGCAGCTGCAACTAAAACTGTTAATTGCATCAACATCCTTCGCAGGTAAAAATCAACTTTTACAAGAATTGAGTTTTGTACCTTTTATATACAACTAGATTCATGCATATGTGTACGTTAATTATTTTTATTTTGAATTTATTATTTATAAATTTTAAGAAATAAAGAAAAATAAAAATAAATTCAAAAAAAAATAAAAGAGAATGAGTGTTGGAGTAACTACCTACTCCACTAAAATGTTTATTTTTTAATTTTTTTAAAATTTAAATATTTAATTTTACTATTATACCCTTATGTATTAAATATAAAGATTTTTAATTAAGGGGTATTTTTGTCAAAAAAAATTAATGAATCCTTTTGACCCTCATGACTTTATAATAATAGAGATGTTAAAAAGAATAAAGTACAAAGATAATCCTAACATACTCCTTCCCTTATCCATTCCTCCACCTCATTTCCACAATCCAAATCTTATGAAAATTGAAGCCTTCATTTTTTAAATTATTCTTCAAAAACTATTTATTGTTGAAAATCAACTAAATTAATTACAAATTCTTGAGCTATTTGGTCGTTTTATTTAGACTGTAATAACTTGATGATATGGGTATTAACCTCCAGTATTCAAGCTCAATATATGTAGAAACGATTCAGAGAAAATAACGTATAAAATAATATAACTTGAATCCCTAAACATCATCAAGGTCATTACTGCCCAAACTATTAATCTTTACAATCCACAAAAGGAAAAATCTAACATAACCAACTTAATATCAGAGCCGTTGAATTTATTTGCACATAACAAACATAAAAAGAAAAATAATAATAAATAATTCAATAAAATGCACAAATTGAACGATATTGAATCATGGATGCAAAAGTCAAGCGGAATGAAAAAATAAATCAGGATATTCTCTTAAAATAAAATTCCAGCAGGATATTTCTTCTCTTTTTAATAATATACATTTTGTGTGTGCGTCACATTTTATCAATTTAATACTAATTCAACAAATTTGGGTCAACTGTTTTCGACCATCAATATCATATATTCAAGACAATCAAAAGCTTTGCCTATTTATTTTATTCTTGGATAAGTAAAGCTTTGCCTATTTTTTATTTTCATTGACTCCGATAATATCCGTACACCAAACGCAATCCAAAAGTCAGAAATAATGCAACAAGTAACAGCGTATTCATTTGCACTTCTGGTTAAGCAACAACTAAACCCATTTTTTAATTTGCCTTTCTGGTTAAGCAAGCACAAAAAAAAATATATGGATAGCTGTTCTTCGATTTTAAAACATTTTTGAAAAGGATTTTTGACACGTAAATTTAATTGATTCCTCACAGGTAAGGAAACCAAGTACTTTTCATTATGAAGTCATTAGGCAATGCCCCTATCCCACCGCCATCTTAGCAGTGGCTTGAAAATATCAAAGGCAATAAATCGTGTGTTTACTTCTTGCTGTGCTTTCATTGAGAGTTTGGAGGACATTGTCAATCTTCCCCTGTAAGGAAACTTTCCTCTTCTTCTGTCTATGTTCTAAGGCTTTGTCAATGGCTTATCGGTTTGGTCCTAAGCATACAAACATCACATCTCAGAAGTTATTGCCTCCGAATTGGTCGCCATGAATGACCATTCCATCACATGTCTTTCATGTCATGTTAATAAGCCTAAGAGATCAATGCTAGAAAAGACTCCCCATAGCAAGTCTTGGTGGCTTTATAGCTCCCCCGTAGTCCCACGGGAAGGGCAGGCATTCAATCCCAAAGCTTCCTTTCTCTACCTAATTGCTGATGGGAAATATGTCCGGCTAAGATATTTAAAAACATGAAAGTATCAAGGCATTCATAAAATTCTACGAGCTTCATGAAACCATCGACACAAAATATAACCCATTCAGAAATTTCAAATGAAAAAGAAGCATGTAATTTTATTTTCATTTTACATTGTGTGTGGACTCGTTAATTCTTCTGCAGAGTAACATACAGAGGGTCACCAACTGGAAGACTGGTACAAAATTCTCAAACTTTTGGAGCAAAAATTACAGGCATTGATAGTTTTAACCTAAGTTATTAAAACCATCCGACCCATAACACACCTCTCTATAAGTGAAACAATGAGTCGCCAATTTAAAGAATAATATATTAAAACTGTAAAGCAATGTACCTCCTTATCAACGATCATGCTGATCGTTGAACTTGTAAAAATTTATAAATTCCCTACCTCTTCTTGTTTCTCTTTCTTCCCTTCACTTGTTTCTCTAAACTTTTTATCCTTTGACTAAGAACAGACGATGACGATGATGATATACTTCGGTCTTGAAGCTTTGATGGTTCAGCAGGTGATGAAGTTGTGTCCTGAGACACTGCAGCCATTTGTTTCAGTGTGGAAAACATTGAAAATGCAGGTTGTGATTGTTGTGATGGAGCAGTTTTAGGCAGCTCAGGAATACCCAAGGCCCCCTTCACCCCGGGATATTTAATCACTGGAATCAAAATATGGAATCGGTTATCAGTGAAAAAGTGCATGGAACTTTAAGCAAAACTAGTTGAGATATGCTTTGAATGGCTGAAGGTGCACAAATAATGAGCAGAACACAAAACTGAAAAGGCTTCAACTTCACAATACAAAAGATAAGTGGGGGCCTCTAGTTTTCATAAAATATAATCTAAATGGACTCACCCAACCCATACGCGAGCGAAAACAAGTTGGATGTAATCCAGTAACAAAATAGAGCCTGCAGAGTTGAGATAGACCAAGTAAAGTTTACGTCAGCCTGGCTTCAAAGTATGTGATAAACTTCGTCATTGTGTGACTTTGGTTGATAGATAAAAGTGAAACAAACCCAAAATAAGAACACATGTAAGACAAAATTTAACAATATTTCTAATTTCTGTGTACGTAACTATCATAATTAAAAGAAGAAAAAAGATAAAGTGAACCTGCACTATATTTTAAAACTCCATGCAACAGAAGGAGACATAGACTGCCCATCTTTAATAAGACATACATTTTTATACATGGGACAATTTTTTGGCTGTCCATGCTTATAATGTAACTATGTGACTTGCCCGTGAAAGCTGAAGTTTCCTTAGAGAACCCCTCTTATTCCATATCCAATAGGATATTTGGGCTTTCAAAGCTTGAATGAGAACAGCTTCACATAAAGATTAAATAAAACAACACATGCAGGCTGAAAAGTCCAAATGCCTATCTAGATATGAACCTTAACAGAGCCAATTCATGCAGAAAAATGGACAGTAAAGATGCCTTGAGGAACAAAAATTGACAGTGGAATCCTGGATCATTACACATGCACCTCTTGGGAATTCAACCCAGAAGTCAACCTCCGTCCTGGTTTCCCAAAGCCATAGCTTGACATTGCAAGACTTACTCAATCAATTATAGAAATGACTGCAGAGAGCTCACATATAATATATAAAAAAAGCCACTCAGATTTGCAAAATACCTTCGGAAAGGTCATGGTAAATGGTACCGTAAGAACAGCAAGGCCTCTTGAAACATTTTTCATGGTTCCAGCAGAAGGATTTCCCTCCATACCTTCTTGCAGATTGCTCTAAAGAAAAAAAAGTAAATGAATTAATCTTTAAACTTGTTTAATAGAGTTAAGTTTCATCACCAAATTTAAGAAAAAGTCTCGGTTAGATATATGGATCTAAACCCGCCAAATTCGCTCTAAATAATAAAATACTCAGGGTTGTTATATGATACTATTTCTTCATGGAAGTATCCATTCTAGAAGGAAGCAAACAAAATTAAGAAAAAATATAACATGAAAAAGCAGCTGGCTACCTCCACAGTTATTAGAAATGTCAATGCTGCTAAAACTGGAAGAATGTACATGCTATCTGGAGTTGTAAGATCAAGAAACCAGTACGCACCACCACTTTTAAAGGATGGCACCTTCTCTACCATGTTATTTATCTGCCAAACAAAAACAAAGCTATTTTAAGACATCCAAATACTACATTTGATATCAGACTTCAATATCATAAGAGAGAGATCTTACAGCAAAGAAAAAGCTGACGAAGACGGGGCCTTGAAAGAGGAGTCCCTTCAATGGAGTTAATGGGTTCACGCCATGTCTGCAAAGCGCAAATCAGAATAGCAAAATGAAAATTCTCTGGCAAAGAAGAGTTGCCATTTGGGAGAAATGGTAGTTGCATAAATATACTTAAAAAGAAATTCAGAATACCTACATATATTATAACGATGGGAAAAAAGTTAGTACAACGAAAATAAATAACTAAGCAACAAGTTTTTATCCCAGGCAACACTTCACTGACTTTTATATTCGATTTGTTAAATCATATGATATAAAGGAAAAACAAAGTAATTAAGGTGGACAACACAAAAGAGTTGCCACAGCCCAACAAAAAATTTGTACAATAATTTTCCAATTGGTTCATGAGATTGATAGCAAAGCTGAGACACCTAAATAATTTATCAGCTTAACTAGCAATATTTTATTTATGTAGATTCTTATATTTTCGCCCAAACATTTTACATGCTTCTGTCGTAGCTCAAACATAATTACAGATATAGAAGGCAACAAACAAAGAAATTTCAGTCGATTTCCCTTAAAGCACCAAGAAAAGGTTGCTTACTCCTTGAATAACTCCTGTGATCTCTTCTGAAATTCTGCCACAGCTGCTCGATCCATACCCTGATAAAAAAGAAACATGCTTGAAAGAGTCATTTCTGTCGGTTACTTCTGAAATTGCTACTCCTAAACCCTAAACTCCTGTGATAACCATGCTTCAAAGAGTCATTTCTTAGTCTCCTAGGAAACTCAGTAACAAAACAAAACCCATGCCCATCCTTATATTAGACCTAGGTGTTCTCAAAAAGTTTCCTAGTAGGAAAATTCATATAAAAGTGCCTACCATCCTATCAATCACACGGGAGAAATTCATATGAACAGGAAGAGAGTATACAAGCACAAAGAGATTGATGTTGCAAAGGCGACCTCGCTAAGGCAACTAGAGATATCTTAAAGCAGAGACATTAGACAAGCAACGTCCAGTGCAGGAGAGACTAGGACATGAATTAAAACGTACTCATATATTTTTTAAAGTGAATAAATGGTAGCATAATAAGCAAGAATCAGGCATCATACCTTGTCTTGCATCTCTTGCCTATATGCCTCCAGCTGAGGCTTCACAACCTGCATAAAGCACACAACTCAATAGAAGAACCTGCCTCTATAGGAATAGTCACGTAAAGTTTGTGACACCAATAAGCACTAAGAGACTACCATAAAAAAAACGCTCTCTCAAATTGGAAGAAATGCATGAACAATAACAATGAAACTTACCGCAAGTCTTGCGGTTGCTTTAAGTTGATAAATCAAAAGCGGAACAGTGGCCGTTCGAATCAAAATAGTTGTTATTGCTATGGCAGCCCACCTGAAAAGTAACAAACACAATGTGACACATTAACAATGTAATACAACATCAAAATTACTCATACCAACTAAATGCTGTTAGAGGAAAAAAAAAATCTCTGTTCACAATTCATTTCACCTATTTAAGATGAACAAAGTAAAAAGAACCAATTCCGTTTCCATATAAATCATGCACAAATTAAAAAATTGGCCTAACATCACAACGAAAATTAAACTAACCAACAAGCAAAGGTATAACAAGTAAAAAAACACTCATATGCAAATAGATTCCAACCAGTTCAAGCCAGTATACACATGCACAGTATCAATCATGTACTGCAAGGCCTTAACCGGTAGCCACGAATCCGCGGTGGCAATCGCCACTTCGCTCATTGCCGGCACCTGAGAAGCCACAGTAGTGTCCGATAGAACTCCTGATACATCACTCAACAGCTCAACGTTATCGGAACCTCCGCCAACCGCCGTCGACATATGTCGAGAGAAGGCGAATCCCGAAGTGGACGAAAGCAAAGCATTTGAAATCCTCCTTTCTTGAGCAAGACCCCCCAAACCCGATCCTCTGCTGAAATTGTTTCCGAAAAACCGCTTTTGGTTGAGGAAATTATTCAACTTCGGCGAACAAGCATGTTCAGACACGAAGTCGTTGCGGTCGTCGTCGTCGCGGAGGATTTGAGCGATGGACAGATGGTGCTGGCGTCGTCGAGCTGTACAACTCGCTCTAGTGGAGAGGCTTCGCCAGTAAGCCATTGATGTGTATTGATTTGTATGTTTGTGTATGAATAACACCTCTATAAGAAATTTCAAATTAATTAGGGGAAAAATGGAATCTTTAAACCCTTATAAAACCCTAAAAGCTTCTCGAGAGAAAATTGGATATTGAATCTGATTAAATTTTGATTCCCTTGATTGTTGGAGAGGTATTGGATATTACCTGAGAAAAGAGGGAGAGTTCAGAGAGTGAAACAGATAGCCTGAGATTCTGAGGTTCTGTCTGAGAGAATAAGGCGAGCTCAAGCTGAGCAATGGCGGGTCTAGGTTTTTCTCCGGGTACAAGTTCGTTGGCCTTTTAGTTGATCAAGGGCAATTTAGACTTTCTCTATATTTCTGTAATGTACACTTACATGTTTTTTTAGGCTATTACCCTATCATTTATACCTTATAATATATACATATTTTATAATATATACATACTTCACATTTCAAATATGGCTCATTTATTAACTAGTCTATTAAATATTAAATGTTAACATGGACAAAATGAAACCATCATTTGTTTTAAATAATGACATGTAAATAACAAGTGGTAAAAATATAATAAATTATTAAAATAAGTTAAAATCATAATTAATTAAAAATAATCTAGACTTCAAAAGAGCGCATCACTGGCTCGAGGAGGATCCGGGTGCAGCCGGCGCGGTGGTCTCGCAGCCAGTTGTGGTGGTCTCGAAGAGATCCATGTCCTAGGACCTTTGGGGTTTCAAGATGGAGAAACACATTCTAAAGCCGAAGAGAATCCTGGCTATTTCGAAATCAATTTGAACGGTTCCCTCTACAGCATTCGATTTCCTGGTTTTGGAGCTCCTCTAGGATTTGATTTTCTTTTTCTTCTCTTAATTTCACAAATTTCATTCTCAATTCGTCAAAATTTTGTGAACTTGTTTTTTTGTTCAACCCTTCATTTCATTCCAAAAGCCCCAAGGGCAATAAAGCAACACCAGAGTAGCGCTCAGCAAAGCATGAGCATGATTAGCATTAGGAGCCTATTTCCCTACGTTCCCAAATCGAACACGAGTCACATAGAAAAAAAAAAACCCACTAAATTTTGTGAACTTAGGTATGTAATTTTCAATTGTTAATTGATTGCTGCGATTATTATTGAGTTTGGATTCTTATGTTCATATAAAATGAAACAATGAAAATGAATTTCCGTGCGTGTTCTTTTGCGATGAAGAAGAGGATCAAGAGATGAAGACAACCCAACAAATTCAAAATCTGCTTCCAATCCATTTATGGGTCTAGGATTGTCTCACTGATGTTAAATTTGAGTCCCAGAAGCTTGAAATCGAGATCGACGCCTCGTCGGACTGGGTATCAGTTTTTTGGCTCCCTCTTGGTTTCCTTCCATCCCAATATCAATGGTCCTCATCGTCTTCATTATCGGGAAGGGAGTGGGTTTGTGTTGTTTAATTTTCCTCGCAAGTGCACAAGTTGTAGATGGTATAGCGGAACACAAGTAAGAATTATCGTACCACGGAGACTGATTAAAATGAAGCAGAAACTAGCTTTAAACTATTCTATGTAAATTGAAAGTTCAGGTTTTTGATTTGGTTTTGAATTAGTAATTGAATTACCCTAAACGAAACGAAGTAGAGAACAGACTAAACAAGGAAGAAGATTGATAATTAAACGACCTAGGATCTTGACTTCACCATTACAATTTAATTCCATGTAAATTAAACCAAGTACAAATAAGTTTCATTAGATAGTTTCATGGGTTCGTTTTCACTTATGGTCAGTCGTGAGTGTCCGATCAAACCAAGTTCCCTTAACCTTAATCTAGATGTGATGTCCAACATAGATTTAAATAAAAGAAAAAATAAGAACAGGAAAACAATATAACCAAATAACTCCATGGAATGGGTGTCTTCTCAGAATATTATTCATTCAATTACAGATCGTCCAAACAAAGGTATGGGTGTCTACTCAGTATTTGGATAAGTAAACTAACAAACAATCTTAATGGTGATTAGACATCAAAATAGAATGTTAATTATCAATAGAGCATAGTAATTGAATCATAAAACACAGCAAGAAACTGAAAAACACTTAAGTTCAATACATGGAATATGAACTGCAAGGTTACATCAAAACCCTAGATATGAATTTAGTTACACATCATGTTCAAAGAAAGTATAAACACAATATGAAGCATGAGTGAAATCAAACTCAAAAGGAGAAGAAGAAACCCCTTGAAGCAATTCTGATGTCGAACTCCTTCCTCTTGCGTTCAGACTGTCTCTCCAAAACCAGAGACTGACTCTCTATGTGAAACGACAACAACTATTTCTGGATTAAAAAAAATAAAAGATGCGGCTAGGGTTATCCCCTTGTAATTAGAAACTAAACTCCTTTAAATAGGAGTGTACAATCCTTAGAGGTTAGGAGAATAATTAGGAAATATCTCTGACTTAAAAAAAACTCCTAATCAGACCTAAAACAAGGGAATAAAATCCTAAAAATTTTTTTCCTAACAAGGCTGAGACAAGGGTCCTAAAAATCAGACCCTTGTTTTATTTCTTGGCTGAAATCCTCTTGGCAATGAAGGCTCCTGATGTCTTGGACTTTCCTGGTGCAGCAAGTTGTGTTCTTGGCCCTTCTTGAAACTTCCTTGGACGTCACTTTCCTCTTTGGTATGCACAAGCCTTCCTTATGTGGTACTTTCCCTTTTCGGAATGCTCAGGCCTTCCTTATGTGGAAAGGCACAATCTTGACATTGAAGACTTCTTCTTGGATGGCAAGAAATATTCTGTCCTCCTTCTTTGACTTGAGTCCGAGAACGATTCATTCTTTCTTCCTTTTCCGCACTTATATGAACTTTTCTACTTCTGCACACCCTCCACAAGAATGATCATTTTCTACTATGGATGACAATTAAACCACACAAAAGACAAGTAAATGAGCATTAGATGACATCAAAAATATGCATGAATAATGACTTAACAAATACCCCCAAACCTATCTTTTGCTAGTCTCTGAGCAAAACAAAGAAAAACTAAACTAAACAAAATGAAAAGACTCAATCTTAGTTAAGGATAGATCATTTAAACCTCTAGGTGTTCCTAGTAGGAGGAGTTTTGTCTCATGAGGGTTATGGCAGCTACGATCCCCACAAACGTTTTACTTAAACAACTAACATGCTAGAGATAGTTGTTAACAAGTTAATAAGAATTAAAGAAAGTAGATATGCTTTGCAAAACTAAAAGGAATGCCACAACAGTAAGTATCGTGTGTGATGTGTAGATGCCAATATCTCAAGTAATCATGTTTGAAAACAACTTTATCCAAGTGCTCCAAAAAGATTTCGCCTCGACTCTAATCCTCACTAGGCATTTCTCCATTCGCACAAGAATCCTAGGCTTACACTCTTATCAAGCATATGTGATGGGCATTATGTAGAGGAATTCTAGTTTAATCACATATAATTAGCAAAGAAGAATAGAACTTTCTGGAATTAAGATCTAATGAACGGAATTGAACTTTAAGAACGTAGATACATACCTCAATCCTCAGCATGGTTGTCCATAAGATCAGGTAGGTCTTCATTTTTAGTTGTAATGGGGCTAGCTTATGGTGAAAGAAAGAAAGGGTCGGATTCAAAGAACCTGAGTTGTGCCAAGGCATGAGATGTCATGACTTGAACTTTGAAGTTCTGCTCAGATTTTTTTCTTAGAACCCACGACAACATTGATAAGAACTTGATTCCTCTTTTGAAGTCTTTTTGAGTTCATTGCCTCACTTGGATCAATTCAGTTTTTCTTTCACTTTTTTTTTTTGTTCTTTTGAATTCTCTTATGTTTTTTTTTTTTTTTTTTTTTTTCTGAATTCAACCAAGATCATGCAATGGTTTGCTCATTCCTTATATAGCTTTTTCCATCACATTCAGACTTTAACTTTCACATTATTGTCGTTGTTGCAATAACACTTTTTGAATTGGGCAGAAACATCTTTAACTCTTTGTTCTCACCATGAATCTCATTTAATACAGCCTTAACACAAACTTGGGTTATAGGGCATGGCATGATTGAATGGTTGAGTGTTTGGCAGATTATGCTTAGGGTGATGATAGAAAAGCTGAGTGTTTGGCTTCAAAATGGCTTAGGGAGCACACAACAACGTAGGACGAGTCCTTGAGAGGTTTAATCACACATAGCCTACATCACTTCTTATGGAAAACCACACTTCAAATCAAGAGCATCTATATGATGTCAGTTCTTTAAAATTCAATGCAAATGTAATGGAATGAGATCATCATTTAAGAACAAAATCAGAGTGTTTAAGAGTAGAAACAATGTACATCACTCTAAAAGAATGGCAATACAGCTCAATAACCTCACAAGGTAGTCTCCACTAATTTTCTGAAGTTCACTCAAATGCAGTAGTTTTGTTTACTTAATCACTCGAGACATGGTGTAACGACCCGCCCCTGCCTTCCCGGCCTTGGCGGCATTGTTATAGGAGTCCTCCTCCCACCGGTCTACAACCGGCACAAAGGTATTGTTAGCCTGGCCCCCCTCCGAAATCCCCCAGCTGCAGCCTCATGAGGATTCGAACCCTGGACCAAGCCCTTTTATTCCTCTCAAGGAGGACACCTTTCACCAACCAAGTGATGTAGGCTGGTGGGAGGAGGACTCCTATAACGATGCCGCCAGGGCCGAGAAGGCAGGGGCGGGTCGTTACACATGGCATTGTGAAGTGCAAGGTTATGATACAAACGGATTATGACATAACTCTTAGTAGAACAAAGATAGTTAACTTAGCATGTACACTCTTATTAATAATTTAACACACTTATCACTAGAAAAAACTTAAACTAACTAACTAAACATACTAACAAAAACTAAAGCTGAAATTTTCAAAATCAGACCGTGTATAACCCCCAAACCTACTTGTTTCTATATTCCAATTATCTAATCCACACCCCCAAACCTAAACTGATCATTGTCCTCAATGTGATAAGCAATATGCAATGAGAAGCCTAAAACATATCCGATGCTTAGAAAGTGCATTAGAGCAGAAACAAGAGAATGAAAGAAAACACAAACCAATGCTAGGTTGCCTCCTAGGAGCGCTATATTTAACGTCTAGGCGAGACGAGGTAGAAATGTCTAAGTTGCTGAAATCTCGACCAAGGCGACATCATAGTGGGATATATCTGGATTATCCTCCAAATAGGGTTTAATTCGCTGCCCATTAACTTTAAATCGATCCCTATTCTTCTCGTTCTCAATCTCAATGGCTCCATGAGGGAATACGTGAATCACTTTGAAAGAACCAATCCATCTAGACTTCAATTTTCCTAAAAAAAGTTTCAACCGTGAGTTAAACAAAAGAACTTTTTGGTTAGGAGTGAATACCTTTCTCAGGATTGCCTTGTCATGATAAAGCTTGGTTCTCTCTTTGTAAATCTTGGCATTTTCATAAGCTTCATTTCTCAACTCCTCAAGCTCGTTCAGTTGAAGTTTCCTTGTTGTCCCAGTTTCTTTTAAATCAAAATTGAACTTATTGATTGTCCAAAACGCACGGTGCTCAAGCTCCATAGGTAAATGACAAGCTTTTCGAAAACCAGCCTATAGGGACTCATTCCAATTGGAGCTTTATAAGCTGTCCGGTAAGCCCAAAGAGCATCGTTGAGGTGTAAGGACCAATCCTTCTGAGTAGGGGACATAGTCTTCATCAGTATGTTCATAATCTCCCTATTGCGTATCTCAACTTTTCCAGAACTCTGTGGATGGTACGAAGTAGCAACTCTATGACTGATGTTGTACTTTTTCATTAGAGCATCAAACGGACGATTACAAAAGTGACTGCCACCATCACTTATAATCACCCTTGGAGTTCCAAATCTTGTACATATCATGTCTCAAAGAAAGCTGAGAACCACTCTATGATCATTACTTCTTGTAGCAATTTCTTCCACCCAATTGGATACATAATCTACCGCCACTAGAATATATGTATAACCATATGAAGATGGAAAAAGACCCATAAAATCGATTCCCCATACATCAAAGAGTTCGACCACCAAGATGTTAGTCAATGGCATCTGATTGCTGCTACTTATGTTCCTCATCCTTTGACATCTATCACACTTAGAACAGAAGTTAAAAGCATCTTTAAATAAAGAAGGCCAAAATAAACCAGATTGAAGAACCTTAAGTGCTGTTTTCTTCGCACCAAAGTGTCCCTCGCAAGAAAATTCATGGCTGAACTTGAGTATGCTTTGTTGTTCAGTTTCTGGTACACATCTCCTTATAATTTGATCTGGATAGTACTTGAATAGGTAGGGGTCATCCCACAAATAGTGCTTCACCCATGAGAGAAACTTCTTTCGTTCCTGAAATGAAAGATCATATCTAATCACTCCACAAGCAAGATAATTAACAAAATCAGCATAACATGGTTCTTTTTCTTGAATAGCTAAGAGCTGCTCATCAGGGAATGATTCATTAATGGGAACAACACTTTTTTCTTTAGCACCATCATCAACTAGTCGAGACAAGTGATCAGCAACTAGGTTATCTCTTCCACTCTTATCACGAATTTCCAGGTCAAACTCTTGAAGCAAGAGTATCCACCTTATCAACCGAGGCTTAGCTTCTTTCTTCGTAAGTAAGTACCTAATGGCTACATGATCAGAATAGACAATCACTTTAGATCCAACAAGATAAGAACAAAATTTTTCTAAAGCAAAGACTACAGCCAAAAACTCCTTCTCAGTTGTTGAGTAGTTGAGTTGAGTGTCATTCAAGGTTCTACTAGCATAGTAGATCACATGAGGTAACTTATCAACACGTTGTCCCAAAACTGCACCTATAGCATAATCAGAGGCATCACACATTAACTCAAAAGGTAAAGACCATCGGGAGCCATGATAATATGCGAAGAGACGTTCACGTTTTAGGGTATCAAATGCATTTAAACACTCCTCATTAAACTTAAAAACAGAATCCTTAGCAAGCAAATCACAAAGAGGACGAGTTATTTTGGAAAAATCCTTGATAAACCGCCTATTAAAACCTGCATGCCCAAGAAAACTTCTAACAACCTTAACTGATGTAGGTGGGGGCAGATTAGAGATGAGATCAATTTTAGCTTTAACAACCTCAATTCCCTTGCAAGAAATCACATGACCAAGTACAATACCTTGCTTAACCATGAAATGACACTTCTCTCAATTCAAGATCAGATTGGTTTGTTTGCATCTTTGAAGCACTAGAGTGAGATGGTTAAGGTAATTATCAAATGAGGAACCAAACACTGAAAAATCATCCATGAATACCTCTATAAACCTCTCAATCATATCCGAAAAGATGGCCATCATGCATCTTTGGAAGGTGGCAGGTGCATTACATAGACCAAATGGAATCCTTCTATATGCGAATGTTCCGAATGGACAGGTGAATGTGGTATTCTCTTGATCTTCCGAAGCAATGAGAATCTGATTATAACCTGAAAATCCATCAAGAAAACAATAGTATGAGTGCCCAGCTAATCTCTCCAGCATTTGATCAATAAAAGGTAAAGGGAAATGATCCTTTCTAGAGGCAGAATTCAACTTCCTGTAATCAATGCACACACGCCAACCAGTGGTCATTCTTGTAGGCACAAGCTCATTGTTATCAATCTTCACCATTGTGATCCCTGACTTTTTAGGCACCACTTGGACAGGGCTCACCCATTTGCTGTCAGAAATAGGGTATATGATACCCATATCAAGCAATTTCAATACTTCAGCTCTCACTACTGCTTTCATGTGAGGATTCAATCTCCTTTGTGCCTCACGAACTGGATTGGCTCTTCCTCCATTAGAATTTTATGCATGCACATTGTAGGGCTTATTCCTTTGATATATGAAATAGACCAACCAATAGCAGATTTGTACTCCTTAAGCACTCTAATAAGCTTGTCCTCTTCCAATGGAGTTAGATCAGAAGATATGATAACTGGGAGGGTTTCTTCTTCACCAATGTAGGCATACTTGAGGTGTGATGGAAGTGGTTTGAGCTCTAACTTAGGGGCTTGAACAATCAAAGGAATCAGGTGGGTGGCGGAGGGTAAAAGTGGTTCAATTGAAGGTTTAATGGAGGATGGGTATGACTTCAAAACTTCTAGAGCATCAACCTCTTCCATTAATGCATATTCCTCTTCAAATTCATCTTGCGGGTGAGTTAATGCCACTTCTAGTGTATCACCAGATTGAGTCTGCAAAAATTTAGAAACCACCAAAGAATCGAACTCATCAACATAACTGTAAAAATTTAGAAACCATCAAAGAATCCAACTCATCAACATAAAAACAATCCAAAGTAGTAGAAGGATGAGTTAGAGATTCAAACACTTTAAACTGAACGGTCTCTCCTAGTACCGTCATAGTAAGCTGCCCATTATGTACATCAATTACAGTATTTTCCGTGGCCATGAATGGTCTTCCAAGCAAGATTGGTAGGTCACGGTCATGTATGGGATCCTCATTCATATCAAGAACTACAAAATCAGCAGGCAAGATTAGTTTATCAACTTGAACTAGGATATCCTCTACAATACCTCTAGGATACTTGACTGAATGATCGACAAGTTGAAGTGAGATGGTGGTCTTCTTTCACTCCCCCAAACCTAATTGTAAGTACACCGACTACGACATCAGATTAATGCTTGCCCCCAAGTCAAGCATGGCCTTTTCAATCATTTTGTCTCCAACGGTGATGTTGATAGAGAAACTTCCTGGATCTTTCAATTTCGGTGGCAGTTTCCTTTGTAGCACATCACTAACATTTTCACTCACCACAAGCTTCTCATTTGGTCCATATTTTCTCTTGTGGCTATTCAGCTCCTTGAAAAACTTCCCATATGTAGGCATGTTCCTAATGACAACAAGCAAAGGCAAATTAATGTTCACTTTACTTAACATATCATATATTTCTTTAAAAGACTTATCCTGTTTGCTTTTAGCAAGTCTTCCAGGGAAAGGAATTGGTGGTATATAAGGCTTTTTAGCCTTGTGAAGTGGCTGATCAATTTGGCTTGAGCTTGCATGACTTGAATTCTTTGGTTGCTGCTCCCTCTCCATTTGCTCCCCCAAGTTCTTCTCTTCCGTAACCCCTACATTAATTTCAGATTTGGTGTTAGAACCATCATTACTAACACCATTATCAATCATCTTACCACTCCTAAGCATTGTAATTGCTTTGGCTTGCTCTTGATTCCTTTGAATCACAAGTGGTTGGCTTGGAAATTTTCTAGGCTCCCTTTGATTAAGAGCCTATGCAATCTGCCCTAGTTGAATCTCCATCTTATTTAAGGCTGCAAAATGGTTTTGAAGCATGCTATTCGTTGATTGCTGGAATTGCAACGTATTCTGGGCAAGCAACTTCACGGTGTCCTCGAGTGAATTGTTGGCTTTCGGTTGGAAAGAGGAACTAGCTTGATTATGAACATTGTTGTTGTTGCTCCATGAAAAATTGGGATGATTCCTCCACCCAGGATTGTATGAGTTAGAGAATGGATCATTCCTTCTGATTGTAGGAGTTTGTGAAATTGGCATGTTCTTGTCCAATTTCTGGATAGGCAGGTCCCATAGGGCACTCATGTGTGGTATGATCAAAGGCTTCACATACCCCACATGATTCCTTCATGTTAGACCTTGGTTGAGCAGCAACTAACACATCCAACTTCTTTGCTAGCATAGTTATCTGTGCATGAAGTTTAGCATTGTTAGAACCACTAATTTCATAAATTCTAGCTCGCTTACTCCTAATGTCCATGTGTTGAGTTTCCATGGAAATCTGTTTGAAAAGAGTACAAGTTTGTTAAGGAGTCTTGCTCTTCATTGAACTCACTGCAAAATTTGTAACAATGTTCTTGCTCGAGATGGTTAGTCCTTTATAAAAAATATGCATTTGTAAGTTTAAAGGAATGCCACGATGGGGGTATTGGAGAAGTAACCGATTGCATCGTTCCCATGCCTCTGAGAATGACTCATCAACTTGTTGTGTGAATGTCATGATTTGATCCCTCAACATATCTGTCTTGGCTATAGAAAAGTACTTCTGTAGGAATTTCTTTTGAATCTCAGCCCATGTGGTTAGTGATCTTGGCCTAAGAGAATTAAGCCAAAACTTAGCTCTCTCCTTCAATGTGTACAGAAACACTCTCATCCTTAATTGCTCTTCGGATACACCTGTCAAAGGAAAAGTACTTACTACGTTAAATAAGTCTTTTAAATGTGTAAGTGGTTCTTCATTAGGTAAACCGTGAAATGAAGGAAGCATATTAGGATGAGAAGATTTCAGCTCAAAGTTTCGGGTTTGCGATGACAGCGTAATGCAAGAAGGATTTGTATCAATGGTTGGGATATCAAGGTCTCCCATGAAGTTCTCTTCTTCTGCCATCTATTCCTCCTCCTCAGAGTCAGTGCCAATATTCTCGGACTCAGATAGATCCTCGTTAGAAAGATTTCTGTATGACTCTAAGGTAGCAAGCTTTGCAGCCTTGAGGTTCTCTTGTAGGATGTTAAGAATTGGTTCCCCTCGGATTGGCTTGTGTCCCAATGCTCTGGAATGCTTGCTTCCCGCAGATTTGACTTGTTCCAAAAGACTACTAGACATAAACTACCCGCAAATAGAGTAAACAAAACAAAATTAAGTAAACTAGAACTAAAATAGAAAATGAAAAATAGAATAGGTAAAAGGCACGCTATGCTTAGACTGAATCAGTCCCCGGTAGCGGCGCCAAAAACTTGTTGTTTAATTTTCCTTGCAAGTGCACAAGTTGTAGATGGTATAGCGGAGCACAAGTAAGGGTTATCGTACCACAGAGACTGATTAGAATGAAGCAGAAACTAGCCTTAAACTATTCTATGTAAATGCAACAAAAACAGAAAATTGAAAGTTCAGGTTTTTGATTTGGTTTTGAATTAGTAACTGAATTACCCTAGAAGCAACGAAGTAGAGAACAAACTAAACAAGGAAGAAGACTAATGATTAAAAGGCCTAGGGTCTTGACTTCACCTTTACAATTCAATTCCATGTAAATTAAACCAAGTACAAAACAGATTCATTAAATAGTTTTATGGGTTCATTTTCACTTACTTATGGTCAGTCGTTAGTGTCCGATCAAACCAAGTTCCTTTAACCTTAATCTAGATGTGATGTCCAACATAGATTTCAATCAAAGAACCAATAAGAACAGGAAAACAATATAACCAAATAACTCCATGGAATGGGTGTCTTCTCAGAATATTATTCATTCAATTACAGATCGTCCAAACAAAGGTATGGGTGTCTACTCAGTATTTGGATAAGTAAACTAACAAACAATCTTAATGGTGCTCAGGCATCAAAATAGAATGTTAATTATCAATAGAGCATAGTAATTGAATTATAAAACACAACAAGACACTGAAAAACACTTAAGTTCAATACATGGAATATGAACTGCAAGGTTACATCAAAACCCTAGATATGAATATAGTTACACATCATGATCAAAGAAAGTATAAACACAATATGAAGCATGAGTGAAATCAAACTCAAAAGGAGAAGAAGAAACCCCTTGAAGCAATTCTGGTGTCGAACTCCTTCCTCTTGCGTTCAGACTGTCTCTCCAAAACCAGAGACTGCCTCTCTATGTTAAATGACAACAACTATTTCTGGATGAAAAAAAATAAAAGATGCGGCTAGGGTTATCCCCTTGTAATCAGAAACTAAACTCCTTTAAATAGGAGTGTACGATCCCTAGAAGTTAGGAGAATAATTAGGAAATATCTCTGAATTAAAAAAAAACTCCTAATCAGACCTAAAACAAGGCAATAAAATCCTAAAAACGTTTTTCCTAACAGGGCTAAGACAAGGGTCCTAAAAATCAAACCTTTGTCTTATTTCTTGGCTGAAATCCTCTTGGCAATGAAGGCTCCTGATGTCTTGGACTTTCCTGATGCAGCAAGTTGTGTGCTTGGCCCTTCTTGAGACTTCCTTCGACGTCACTTTCCTCTTTGGTATGCACAAGCCTTCCTTATATGGTACTTTCCCTTTCCGGAATGCTCAGGCCTTCCTTATGTGGAAAGGCACAATCTTGATGTTGAAGACTTCTTCTTGGATGGCAAGAAATATTCTGTCCTCCTTCTTTGACTTGAGTCCGAGAACGATTCATTCTTTCTTCCGTTTCCACACTTATATGAACTTTTCTACTTTTGCACACCCTTCACAAGAATGATTACTTTCTACTATGGATGATAATTAAATCACACAAAAGACAAGTAAATGAGCATTAGATGACATAAAAAAGATGCATGAATAATGATTTAACAAATACCCCCAAACCTATCTTTTGCTAGTCTCTGAGGAAAACAAAGAAAAACTAAACTAAACAAAATGAAAAGACTCAATCTTAGTTAAGGATAGATCATTTAAACCTCTAGGTGTTCCTGGTAGGAGGAGTTTTGTCTCCTGAGGGTTATTGCAGCTACGATCCCCACAAACGTTTTACTTACAACAACGAACATGCTAGAGATAGTTGTTAACAAGTTAATAAGAATTAAAGAATGTAGACATGCTTTACAAAACTAAAAGGAATGCCACAACAGTAAGTATCATGTGTGATGTGAAGATGCCAATATCTCAAGTAATCATGTTTAAAAACAACTTTATCCAAGTCCTCCAAAAAGATTTCGCCTCGACTCTAATCATCACCAGGCATCTCTCCATTCTCACAAGAATCTTAGGCTTACACTCTTATCAAGCATATGTGATGGGCATTATGTAGAGGAATTCTAGTTTAATCACATATAATTAGCAATGAAGAATAGCACTTTCTGGAATTCAGATCTAATGAATGGAATTGAACTTTAAGAACATTGATACATACCTCAATCCTCAACATGGTTGTCCATAAGATCAGTTAGGTCTTTAGTTTTGGTTGTAATGGGGCTAGCTTATGGTGAAAGAAAGAAAGGGTCGGATTCAAAGAACCTGAGTTGTGCCAAGGCATGAGATGTCATGACTTGAACTTTGAAGTTCTGCTCTGATTTCTTGCTTAGAACCCACGGCAGCATTGATAAGAACTTGATTCCTCTTTTGAAGTCTTCTTTAGTTCATTGCCTTACTTGGATCAATTTAGTTTTACTTTCACTTTTCTTTTCTTTTTCTTGTTTTTTCTTTTGAATTCTCTTATGTCTTTTTTTTTCTTCTGAATTCAACCAAGATCATTCAATGGTTTCCTCATTCCTTGTATAGCTTTTTCCGTCACATTCAGACTTTAACTTTCACATTATTGTCGTTGCTGCAATTGCTCTTTTTGAATTGGGTAGAAACATCTTTAACTCTTCATTCTCACCATGAATCTTATTTAATGCAGCCTTAACACAAACTTGGGTTATAGGGCATGGCATGATTGAATGGTTGAGTGTTTGGCAGATTATGCTTAGGGTGATGATAGAAAAAGCTGAGTGTTTGGCTTCAAAATGGCTTAGGGAGCACACAACAACGTAGGAAAAGTCCTTGAGAGGTTTAATCAAACATAGCCTACATCACTTCTTATGGAAAACCACACCTCAAATCAAGAGCATCTATATGATGTCAGTTCTTTAAAATTCAATGCAAATGTAATGGAATGAGATCACCATTTAAGAAAAAAATCAAAGTGTTTAAGAGTAGAAACAATGTCTATCTCTCTAAAAGAATGGCAATACAGCTCAATAACCTCACTAGGTAGTCTCCACTAATTTTCTGAAG
This sequence comes from Oemleria cerasiformis, assembly GCA_037349345.1. NCBI lineage: Eukaryota > Viridiplantae > Streptophyta > Magnoliopsida > Rosales > Rosaceae > Oemleria > Oemleria cerasiformis. Next base: position 3,497,191 of record JAZGTL010000018.1, read on the forward strand.
TTCACTCAAATGCAGTAGTTTTGTTTACTTAATCACTCGAGACATGGTGTAACGACCCGCCCCTGCCTTCCCGGCCCTGGCGGCATCGTTATAAGAGTCCTCCTCCCACCGGCCTACAATCGGCACAAAGGTATTGTTAGCCTAGCCCCCCTCCGAAATCCCCCAGCTGCAGCCTCATGAGGATTCGAACCCTGGACCGAGCCCTTTTATTCCTCTCAAGGAGGACACCTTTCACCTACTAAGCTGCATCTCAGTTACTTATGGTCAGTCGTGAGTGTCCGATCAAACCAAGTTCCTTTAACCTTAATCTAGATGTGATGTCCAACATAGATTTCAATCAAAGAACCAATAAGAACAGGAAACCAATAGAACCAAATAACTCCATGGAATGGGTGTCTTCTCAGAATATTATTCATTCAATTACATATCGTCGAAACAAAGGTATGGGTGTCTACTCAGTATTTGGATAAGTAAATTAACCAACAATCTTAAAGGTGATTAGACATCAAAATAGAATGTTAATTATTAATAGAGCATAGTAATTGAATCATAAAACATAGCAAGAAACTGAAAAACACTTAAGTTCAATACATGGAATAAGAACTGCAAGGTTACATCAAAACCCTAGATATGAATTTAGTTACACATCATGATCGAAGAAAGTATAAACACAATATGAAGCATGAGTGAAATCAAACTCAAAAGGAGAAGAAGAAACCCCTTGAAGCAATTCTGATGTCGAACTCCTTCCTCTTGCGTTCAGACTGTCTCTCCAAAACCAGAGGTTGCCTCTCTATGTTAAACGGAAACAACTATTTATGGATGAAAAAAAATAAAAGATGCAGCTAGGGTTATCCCCTTGTAATAAGAAACTAAACTCCTTTAAATAGGAATGTACAATCCCTAGAAGTTAGGAGAATAAATAGGAAATATCTCTGACTTAAAAAAAACTCCTAATCAGACCTAAAACAAGGCAATAAAATCCTAAAAACGTTTTTCCTAACAGGGCTGAGACAAGGGTTCTAAAAAGCAAGCCCTTGTCTTATTTCTTGGCTTAAATCCTCTTGGCAATGAAGGCTCCTGATGTCTTGGACTTTCCTAGTGCAGCAAGTTGTGTTCTTGGCCCTTCTTGAGACTTCCTTGGACGTCACTTTCCTCTTTGGTATGCACAAGCCTTCCTTATGTGGTACTTTCCCTTTCCGGAATGCTCAGGCCTTCCTTATGTGGAAAGGCACAATCTTGACATTGAAGACTTCTTCTTGGATGGCAAGAAATATTATGTCCTCCTTCTTTGACTTGAGTCCGAGAACGATTCATTCTTTCTTCATTTTCCACACTTCTATGAACTTTTCTACTTCTGCACACACTTCAAAAGAATGATCACTTTCTACTGTGGATGACAGTTAAATCACACAAAAGACAAGTAAATGAGCATTAGATGACATCAAAAAGATGCATGAATAATGACTTAACAGTTTGGTGGGATCAGGGAGAAATTTAATTTGGTTATATTTAATTTATTTTAATAATTTATTATATTTTTCCCACTTGGTGCCTACATGTCATTATTTAAATTAAACTATGGTCTCATTTTGTCCACCTCAGCATTTAATAGAAATTTTAACGGAATATTTAACGGAGGGGCCATGTAGGTACGTTTTGAAGAGTACATGAGAGGTAATTGTAACATTTGAAAGGTCAGGTATGAACATGTTATAAGGTGTAAACTACAGGGTAGTAAAATGTAATTTGCCTTTTTATTTTATTTTTATTTATAGGAACTGATTTCCAAACTCAATGTTTATTTTCTGTATTCCACCTTAGGGTGTATTTGGATGAGGGAGAAAATCATGAGATTTGTTAAAAAATTAGAATTTCAAGTTTCCTATGCACAAATTCTCTTGTTTGAATGCATAAATACATGAATTTAAAATTCTAAGAAAAATAAAAACTTGGAATTTGGATGTTGTTAGTTATTGTTTTAGGAATGTTTAATGTAATTGGCTTTGCCTCTCCATATGTAATTTGTTTCATGCTCAAACTCTAGGAATTGGTCTTTGTTTATCTTTTAATATATATTGAAGATGAAGTTTCAAGAGAATGCAGTGCAACACATGACTAGTCGCAGTACAATTATTATTTTCACTGTTTCAACTTTTTACTGAGTCTTTTGAGTCAAGGGTATTATCATCTTTTTGGTTATAAGTTGTTATTGCTGTTGTGCGTTTTGAGTTCAGTTGTTGAGGAATTTTTCCTCATCTCTGCATCGAATACGAGTTGGTGAATAATTCTGGAAAATCGGATTATTGACTCTTTGAGATTTTGGAAATGGGTGTCAATCTAGAGAATCGATGATCCTGAGTTTTTGATAAAACCCTTTTTGATTTCATTGTTGAAAGACGATTTGGCTGAGAAAATATGGTTTCATGAAGCTGGGTTTTGTTTATCAAGTTTTATAAAACTCTAATTTGATTTTTCCAAAATCGTTTTGAAATCTGATTATTTGAATCGCGTTTTAATCCTTTACTTCTTTCTGGTTTCATCAAGAACTATCGCTTGATGAGCACATATTGATTGTTTTGTTTTAAATTTCTATCAAACAATTTTTGGGTGTTTCCTACTATGAATGATCATCAGGTGGACGACTAAGCTGCTATAATCAAGATTGCAAAGGAGCACAGCTGATTTGGATAAAATCAAGGTTGCATGCGGTCTGACTGCATCTTTCGTTCTAGGCTAGAAGATATGAGCATGATATACCTTGTAATGAACGTTTGATTTTATTGGATTGCCTGGCCAGCTGATAGAGCCCCAGTTTTCACCTTGAGGAAGGTTTCTGGGTATCGAGCTCTGTTGTTCAATTTGTTTTGATATGATAAATTATCATTGTTATTGATTATTTAACATTTTGATTTCACACACAATCACTTAGAACTAGCACAAGGCTGCCTACATTGACGGGGCCTCTGAGTGCTTAGGTTGTCACTGTGTGATTGTGATGCTTGCAGGGTGCATGTGCTTGATATGTGTGTCTATGAATGTGAAATGGATTGATTTCCGGATTTTGTCTGGAATGTTAGTTATGATTCAGTGACTGGTCACTTGAATCTTAAGCTTAAATTGGTATCCAACTTTTAGTTGGTATCAGAGCCAGCTCTAGACACACTTAGAGTCGGTCCTAAGCTGTAAGTTAATATCAATTTTTTGGTGTGTCAAGGATGGAGCGTGACAGGAATTCCTGTAACAATCCACCTTTCTTTGGTGGCACAAACTATGCTGTCTGGCGAGAAAAATTTGAGATTTTTCTCGATGCCTATGATGAAGTTGCATTTGAATACCTTACTGTTGAGTGGAGGTGTCCTAGGAAAACTGTAGGTAATGAGTCAGTAGATAAACCAAGATCTGAGTGGACTCAAGGTGAGGTACTTGCCTCATCATCAAATAAGAAAGCTAGAAATGCCATTGTCACGACATTGTCTGCATCACAGTTCTCACACATTCGGAATTTCACCACTGCAAAGCAGCCTTGGGATAAACTTAGAATCGTTCATGAAGGTGATGCTCAAGTCCGTGACTTGAAGCTTCAAATGTCCTTGGAAAAATTTGAAGAAATTCGAATGAGTGGGATAGAGTCATTCACAGAGTTCTATGAACGTCTTGAGTCAATCATAAATGAGTGTGTCATTCTTGGTGAACCTATCTCTGAAATTACCATTATTCAAAAGATTCTTCGTGTCTTGCCTAGTAAGTTTCAACCTAAGAAATTTTTTATTATGGAAGTTCAAAATCTAAAAGACATTTGGTTGGCCAAGTTAGTGGGTAAACTAATGATATTTGAAATGGAAATGGACATGGAAATTGTGGACTCTAAAAAGGGAAAGAACATTGCGTTACAGTCTACTCAAACTGAGTCTGATGCCTTGTCTGATTCTACACAAAGTGTGGAGGATCAAATGGCTTTCTTTGCTAAAAAATTCAGAAGAAAACTAAAAGATAAGAGTAGAGATGCAAGAGCAAGTGGGAGTCAGTCTAGGGACTTTGAAAATAAATGGAAATATGAGTCTAGGAACATTGGAAAAGGCAAGTTTGACTCTAAAAATGATGGAAACAATAACAAATCGTCAGGGTTCAAGGATAATAAAGGAAATAGGAAATCAATCAAGTGTTTTACTTGTGGAGGAATTGGTCATATTGCTACTGACTGTGCAAACAATATGAACCAATTCAAACAGAAAGATAGGGCAATGAAAGCCACTTGGAGTGACACTGAATCAGAATGTTCATCACATTCTGAATCAGATTCTGATGAAGAGGCAGTGTTGTAGCATTTGTTGCTTCAATCTATGATTCATTTGAATCAAAACAAGATATGCTGTTATCTAATGAACAAGATTCAGATGACTTGTCATATGATTTGCTGTGCAAAAAATATGATGATTTGTTTGACGAAACATGTGAGATTCAAAAGAAAAATCTTATTCTTGAAGGAAAATTGACAGAACTGATGAAAGAGATTTGTGAATTGAATGATGCTAGAACTGAGTGTCTAGGGTCCATTAAGGTTAAAGATGAGAAACTGAAGAATATAATGGCTAAAAATGAAAGACTGATCAATCATGTTGTTGATTTAAAAAAGAATGCGACTCTGATTCAAAATGCAAATAAGTGTCTACACAATCAGGTCAATGAAGCAAATGAAAAGGTCATTAAGCTAACCATTGATGCTCAAAAGGTTGATAAAATGCTCAATATGGGAAATGGTCATGGTGATATGTCTGGAATTGGTTTCAATAGGCCAGAGTCAAAAGAGACCAGCAAGCAAATGAATTTTGTAAAAGAATCAAAAGCATCATGTTCTGAGGCTAGTCATCTCAGTCCCTCTCCGACTCATTCACATGATGAGTCAAAAGTAAGTCATGACAAGAAAGTAAAATTCATTCCTATGTGTCATTATTGTGGAGTGAAAGGTCATATTCGACCAAAATGCTTAAAATTGAAAAGAACACAAAATGAGCCATTTTCAAGTAATACATCATTGCATGACACTGTTCAATATCTCTTGCATGAAGTGACTAGGATTGCTAAGGTTCTTGCTTCATCCTCATCACCATTAACTAAACCTAAGCATCAATGGGTAGAGAGAACAACACAGCAATGTCAGGTTGTGTTGAATGCTCTTGCTGCCTCATATTCAAGTGTATGGTATCTTGACAGTGGCAGTTCTAGACATAAGTCTAGTGACTCAAGTGTTTTTGAGTCACTTGATACTTTTGATGGAGGGAGTGTTACTTTTGGAGGTGGTCACAAGGGTCTTATGACTGCAAAAGGTACTGTCAAAATACCAGGATTTCCAGATATGACAAATGTCGGATTTGTTCAAGATTTGACTTCAAACCTCATCAGCATTAGTCAACTCTTTGATGAGTGGGCTAACAAGGTTAGGATGACAAGAGCTGGATGTAGAATTATTGGTGAGTCTGGGAATGAAATATTGAATGTTGGACAGTCTAAAGATCTTTGTTTTTGCATTGATAGGAGTTCCATTGGTCAGACCAATGTTTGCCATAGGGTTGTTGATGAAACAAGTCTTTTGTGGCATCAACGTCTTGGTCATATGAATTTTAGTGATCTAACACGTGTAGCTAGGAAAGAATGGGTTAAGGGACTTCCTAAACTAAAAAGAAATGCTAGTCATGTATGTGGACCATGTCAACTTGGTAAAAAAACTAAGTCATCTGATCCTAACAATTCTCACATCACAACTTCTAGAATACTTGAACTCCTTCACATGGATTTGATTGGACCAGTCAATGTTCTCTCATTTGGTGGAAAAAAGTGTGTCTTAGTTATTGTAGATGCTTACTCAAGGTTTTCTTGGGTATGTTTTCTAAAAGATAAAACTGAGACATTTACTGAGTTTAAGACTCTATTTAAGCAATTACAGTCTGCCTATATGACTAGTCATTCTTCTCTTGCTAGTATTAGATCAGATCATGGTACTGAGTTTGAGAATGCATCATTTGTACGTTTCTGTGCCAAACATGGTATTAAGCATGAATTTTCTGCACCAATCACTCCTCAACAAAATGGTGTTGTGGAGAGAAAAAATCGTGTGCTAATTGAAATGACTCGTGTCATGCTTAATAGCAAAAACTTGGCTAAACATTTCTGGGCTGAAGCCATGAACACTGCATGTCCCATCATTAACAAGGTATTTCTAAGACCTGGATCTCATTAAACTCCTTATGAGATTTTAAAAAGAAAAAGACCTATGGTTGACTACTTTCGTGTCTTTGGTAGTACTTGTTATATTTTGCATGATGAGAAACTGATGAGGGTCTCTTTCATCACTTTGGATAAGTTTGACCCTAAAAGTGATGAGGGTCTCTTTCTTGGATACTCCTCAACTAGCAGGGCATATCGAGTGTTCAATCTTAGAATAAACACTTTGATGGAGTCAGTAAATGTTAAAATAGATGACTTAGGAGCATAAGTGGAGTTAGCTGCTGATGATGATAATCTATTCCTAATGAATCTAATGGTGTATCTTCTTCTTGTGTCACACCTTCAACACAACTTCCATCATCTGAGCTTAAAGGTTCAGAGGTGAATGTTGATGTAATCAACAAGCCAAAATGGACAGATAATCACCCTGATTCTGGTATAATTAGTGCCATAAATCAAGGTGTACGCACTAGACATCAAGTGTCCACACAAATTGCAAATGTATGTTATCTATCACAACTTGAACCAAAAATATCACTGAAGCCTTAAAGCATGAAGAGTGGATTCTTGCAATGCAAGAAGAACTAGGTCAGTTTGAAAAGAATCAGGTTTGGGAACTAGTCACCAGACCTCAGGATGTCAATGTGATAGGTACTAAGTGGATATTCAAGAATAAGTCTGATGATAGTGGTGTTGTTGTCAGAAACAAAGCTCGTCTTGTAGCTCAGGGATATACTCAGATTGAGGGTATTGATGTTGATATTTTCTCCAGTTGCTAGGATGGAATATGTTAGATAACTTTGTGCTATAGCTTGTGATCTTAAGTTCAAACTTTTTCAAATGGATGTCAAAACTACTTTCTTAAATGGATATATGAATGAAGAGGTCTATGTTGCCCAACCAAAAGGCTTGAAGATCCTCTTCATCTTGATCATGTGTATAAACTTCACAAAGCTCTCTATGGATTGAAACAAGCACCTCGTACCTAGTATGAAATATTGTCATCTCATCTCCTTAGTAATGGATATTCTAGGGGTTCTGTGGGTACAACTTTGTTTGTGAAACATACTAACACATATGTCTTGGTAGCTCAAGTCTATGTTGATCACATAGTTGTTGGATCTACTTCAAACATACTTGTTCAAAAGTTCATTCATGTTATGACTAGTGAATTTGAAATGAGTCTTGTTGGTGAGCTGTCCTATTTTCTTGGTAAAATCAGACAGGATAGTGATGGTACTTTCATCTCTCAATCCAAATATGCCAAGAACTTGATCTCCAATTTTGGTATGGATTATGTTAAACTAGCACCCACTCCTATTTGTCAGAGCAAAAAACTCACATCAAATCTCTCTGGTAAGACTGTGAATCCTACTTTGTATCGAAGTATGATTGGTAGTCTTCTGTATCTCACAGCTAGTCGACCGGATATTTCCTTTAGCGTTTCAAAGTGCTCCTCAAGAGTCACATCTTCTTGCTATCAAAAGGATAATCAAATATGTTAAGGGAACTCTCAATTTGGGGTTATGGTATACACATGATACCACCACTGACTTAGTGGGGCAGATTGGGCATATTGGGCAGGATGTCTTGCTGATCACAAGAGTACCTTTGGTGGTCTTTTCTATGTTGACAACAATCTTGTTGCATGACATAGCAAAAGCAAAGTTGTATCTCCTTGTCAACCACTGAAGCATAGTATGTTGATGCTGGAAGTTACTGTACTCAGTTGTTGTGGTTAAAACAAATGCTTAGTGATTATGGTGTTAGTCAAGCAGCTTTACAATGTACTGTGACAACACTAGTGCCATAGATATTTCAAACATATTGACATTCGTCATCACTTTATTCGTGAATTAGTTGAAAACAAAACCTTATCACTTTCATTCATATCTACAGATAATCAACTTGCTGACAAATTAACGAAGGCCTTAGAACCACCAAGATTTGAAAATCTTAGTTGTTCTATTGGTATGTGTGATGTTTGAAAGATTGATCTTGTGACTAGTTAGACCTATTAGTTAAATAATATATATATATATATATATATATGTAAATCTCAAATAATAAAAAACAGTTTCTCCCTTTCTTCTTTTGTGTATTTTGGTTTGAAGTCCTTCTCACTTTTCTCTTTCAACTTCCTTATCTGTGGTTTTTGGATATTTTCTTTTTCCCTACTTGTGTCTCCTAATCTCTTGAGTACCATGCTTCAAATATCTATGACATTTAGAATTTGTTAGTTCTACTCTCAACACACACTTCCAGATCGTTTTTGTGCTTTGAAGAGTGATCAAAATAATCACGACCCTAGGATGATATAAGGATGGTATTTTTGGTGGTCTAGGGTTCAAAAGGGTACTATTGAAGTGAGACCAAAGAATTCACGGTCCTAAGGAGCTATAAGGGTGTGTTTGATGATTTAGGAAAAAGAGCCATTTTTCTTGAGCCAAAATAATAATAATAAAAAAATGTGTGTCCACAGGGGGACCCAAAATCTAGATCAGATTCTGATCTTCAAAATAAAAAAACAAAAAAAAACTTCTCTGTGTTTTGTTTGTGTTTGATTGTTAATCAAACTCTTCTCTTTGTGTTCATTTTGCTTTGAAGTCTTTGGTACTCTTTTGGGTTTGTGACTCTTTTCGGGATTATCTCAAATTACTTTTCCTTAACCATATCTTTCTTCAACTTCTTGGACTTTGAGTGAAAAAGGACTTCTTTTCAAGATATACTTTTAATTTAGGGGGAGCTTTCTGTCTTTGAACTTATATTTTGTTTTTTGTGATTTCCCTATCTCTCTTAGCTTACTTATTTATGTTTCTTATCTAACTGGTCACAGGGTCTTTTTTCTTTCCGTTTTTCCTGTTTGTGTCAGTAAGTAGTCACATTTTTACTAAGTGATTGGGTTTGCTTTTTGCTACTTCTTTTTCTCTGATGAGTCTTGCTGGTTTGGTGTGGGAATTTGGTCTATGTATTTCTGTCCTGGCATTGGTGTTTGTTTCAGTCTTTATGTGCATTAATTGCTTGCTTTGACTCACCTAACGGTTACTTCTAGCAATTACTATTTGGTCGTTCCCTTCATCCAATCCGATGTCTCTCTTTGTACTATTTATTTTGTTGTGTGTTTAAGGTCTCAGTAACTTTCATCTCTTCTTCCACGTAATCTTTTCTCTTCTCACCATCTCTGTTCCTTCTCATCATCTTTTCTTCTCTATTCATAATGTCGTCCTCTTTGTCTCTCACCCAACGTCCCATTGTGTCCGAACGAAATTTTGTCTTTGAAGACTGTCGTCTTCGTGATGGTCTTCAATTGTTGGACATCATTGATCAATATGCGCTTCATGATCTTGTGTCTTCACGACATTCCTATGATCTATCTTTTGTTCACGAGTTCTATGAAAACATTCCTTTTGAGACTCATTCTTGGGGCTCTCGTGTCGTGGTTCGTGGTATTGCTATTCCCTTCACAGTGGACTCGATCAGTGTTGTCCTTGGCCTAAATCCGGGTTGTTCTTCCGATGAAGTTGTTGAGTTTTTTAACCAGCATATGTCTTTTGTCACGTTTGATGTTTACCAATCTCTAGCTTATTCTTATCCCACTATGCCTCTTGGCGCTGGTCAGAAGCCTATGAAAGCCTACTTATCTAATATTCATCGTGCGCTTTGGACTCTGCTACGCCATAACGTCCTTCCTATGGCCAACAACGCTAATCTGACTCAGTTAGCTTGCAGGGTGGCTATTGCTCTGTCACATGGGTTGCCGGTTCCCCTTGCTTGTCATATGATGACACATGTTCTCTCCAAGCCTGTTCATGGTTCTCTCAGGTTACCCTGCCTTCTCACCCACCTTTGCTCTCACTTTGGTGTTCCCTCGCGCTCCACTGATGTGATTGTACCTACTACTGAGCCGTTTACAACTCGATCCATGGGTCTCAGCTCTAATCTCAGTGCTTCCACTAATATCTCTGCCTCTTCTTCTTTTATGTCGAGCCTTACTGCTGTTGCTCATCATGTGTAGGAACAGCATCGCATGGCCAGTGTGTCTGCTGAGGCATGAAGCCGTATTGGAGAGGTTGTTGCTGCTGCTACTCAGAGTTTTGTTCGTGGACGTGGACGTGGCCGTTTCTGTGGAGGTCAATGAAGGGGGAGATTTGTGCAGTTTTGGTACTTTGGCTTTCCTCGAAAAAGGGGAAGATTTGTTTTATTCACTCATGTGTTTATGATTATGTTTTAAAACTGTTTATGTTTCTGTCTTTACCTTCTGATTCTTGACATTTGAGATGATTCTGTTAGTTCTATTATTTGCCATGGTATGCTTGATTTAGATTTCTTGATATTATATTGTGTTGTTAGTATTTCTCACTGCAGGTTTAGTCTCAAGAAGCTTTTGTGTACTTGTAATTGGGAACAATGAGGTTAGTTCTAGGTTTGAGTGAATGGGTTTGACTAGGCCAAAGCCAAAGGGGGAGATTATTAGTTCTTGTTTTAGGAATGTTTAATGTAATTGGCTTTACCTCTCCATATGTAATTTGTTTCATGCTCAAACTCTAGGACTTAGTATTTGTTTCTCTTTTAATATATATTGAAGATGAAGTTTCAAGAGAATGCAGTGCAGCACATGACTAGTCGCATTACAATTATTATTTTCACTGTTGCAGCTTTTTACTGAATCTTTTGAGTTAAGGGTATTATCATCTTTTTTGTTATAAGTTGTTACTGTTGCTGTGCGTTTTGAGTTCATCTCTTGAGGAATTTTTCCTCATCTATGTTGTGAATACGAGTTGGTGAATAATTCTGGAAAATCAGATTATTGACTCTTTGAGATTTTGGCGATGGGTGTCACTCTAGAGAATCGATGATACTGAGTTTTTGATAAAACCCCTTTTGATTTCATTGTTGAAAAATGAATTGGCTAAGAAAATATCGTTTCATGAAGCTGGGTTTTGTTTATCAAAGTTTTATAAAAAATCTGATTTGATTTTTCCAAAATCGTTTTGAAATCTTATTCTTTGAATCACATTTTAATTCTTTACTTCTTTCTAGGTTCATCAAGAACTATCGCTTGATGAGCACATATTGATTGTTTTGTTTTAAATTTCTATTGAACAATTTTTGGGTGTTTCCTACTATGAATGATCGTCATGTGGATGGCTGAGCTGCTGTAATCAAGATTGCAAAGGAGCACAACTGATTTGGATAAAATCAAGGTTGCATGAGGTATGACTGCATCTTTAGTTCTAGGCTAGAAGATATGAGCATGATATACCTTGTAATGAACGTTTGATTTTATTGGATTTCCTGGTCAGCTGAGAGATCCCCAGTTTTCACCTTGAGTAAGGTTTCTGGGTATTAAGCTCTGTTGTTCAATTTGTTTTGATCTGATAAATTATCATTGTTATTGATTATTGAACATTCTTGATTTCACACACAATCACTTAGAACTAGCACAAGGCTGCCTACATTGATGGGGCCTCTGAGTGCTTAGGTTGTCACTGTGTGATTGTGATTCTTGCAGGGTGCATGTGATTGATATATGTGTGTGTGTGTGTGTGTGCGCGCGCGTGTGTGTGTGTGCGCGCGTGTGTGTGAAATGGATTGATTGCTGGATTTTGTTTGGAATGTTAGTTATGATTCAGTGACTGTTCACTTGAATCTTAAACTTAAATTGGTATCCAACTTTCAGATGCCACATTTCCCAAGTTTAAATTCCATATAAAAATGTGTCATTTTCAAAATTCCAACATTATAACTACCATTTATCTATGAACATTAAATTACATGTTTAAATTTCATTTTACTTTTATGTTACCCAAATAAGAAATTTCACAAATTCTAGAAAATCAATTTCCGTCAATTTAAATGATGTCATTTTATAAATTATTGGTAATCATAAACTTCTTCATCTAAACAAAGAATTGTGGAAATCGTGTCCTTTTTATTCATATTTTTCTTTTATTTTCCTTAATAGTTGTGGAACCATAAATCACCCGAAAATTATGGGGCTACCACGTGGTCCATAATTTCTACAATGTCCAAATTACCCCTAGTAATGACATTGACGGTGTACAAACGTCCATACATTAAATAATATATTTACATGTTAAATATGTGATTTAATCAGACTATCACCCAATAATAATAATGCTCTCCTTGAGAATTAAGTGTTATTAAAATTCAATTAGTAAATAATATATTTTATAAAAAGAATTATTTATTATTTACAAAACCATCGACTAATTAGAACGCTCGATGACTCACAAGCCTCAACTATAAATAGAAGGCTTCACCTCACTTATGAAGGTAACTCATTCCTCGCTTCTAAAGCTCTTTCAGATTTCTCACTCGAAGCAAACTTAAGTATCGGAGCGTTCTTGGTTGATCAACCCTCTCGGGGCTTCAACCTTAACTTCGATTGTTATTTCATTGCTTTTTGTAGGGATCGTGGAGATTTTTTCAAGTGTGTTTGGTTTCTGCTTCAACAATAGTAAAATACAGTAGTTTGTTTGCAAGAGAATAATACTAAAAGAAAAACAAGCTAAGCTCAAAATATTTGACGATGAACATGAATAAAATAGCTTCAATGACTAGATTCACTACTAAAAAAGTGATTATTAGGGGCGTCCAATTAAGGGCGGATAACGCGATGTGCCCATATTAATATTGGATTAGGGCAAAAAATGTATTGGCCTCTAATAGGAATATTATGGGCGAATTAAAACTGTTACACCCCGCTCCGGAAATCCTACTAAATACCAGAGTCACCGGTGCTTGCCGATACCTGGATGCCGAGTCTAGGTGACGAAAGTCCAAACTAAAATGTTGCGTTTTGGTAAGTTTAGTGAAAGGTGAAATAGAAAATACGAAGTTATCATTTCACCGCGACAGCGGGTAACCTAGAGCATAATTAAAACAAGTGATGATCATAACTAAAGCACCAAGTGCCTCAACCAATTGTTACCTTGTTAAACTATTCACGAGTGGTGTCAGAGCTGTCACCACGAGACTTCCTCCTCGTAATCCATGGAATTTCTTCTGAGACCTGAGGGGCGCAACAACAAGGTGAGTGAACATATGCTAACACCTCAGCAAGTAATGTAACGACCGGTCCTGAATCCTCTGTAACAATCGTCGTTAGTGGAATCCCCTCCACCCGGAATTCTCCGGCACAATCGGTATTGTTAGCTTGTCCCCATTCGAAAATCCCCTAGCTGCAGCATCTTTGAGGATTCGAACCCTGGGCCAAGCCTTTTTATTCCCCTTGGAAGGGACACCTTTCACCAACTGAGCTGACCGATCGTTATATAAAAGGTGTCTTTTATGTAACGATCCGTCCCTGGAATCCTCCGGACAACGGTCGTTATAGGAGTCCTCCTCCAACCGACCTACCCCGGCACAAAGGTATTGTTACCTGGACCCCGTTCTAAAATCCCCTAGCAGCAGCATCTTTGAGGATTCGAACCCTGGACCAAGGCTTTTTATTCCCCTCAAGGAGGACACCTTTCACCAACTAAGCTGCTCTGATACGAATTGTAAGGACCCTTCCCGAATTTCACCTCGAAATCCGCGAAAAGCCCTTATCCCGTATGACAGCTCTTTTTCTTCAAAATTTAATACCAGGAATACCTTTTGTCCTTAAATATATTTAGTAAACTTTATAGGGTTCTAGATAGAACCTTTGTACTTCCTGACCACACCTACCTGTCAGACGCAGGATAGGTTACAGGTCACCTCCGAAACCTCGGAATAGTGGTGGTCCGAAGAGGTAACATTCTTTAACATGAGCTCTGATACTAGTTGTACAGTCGGTTGTACACTGCCGAATCTTCTACAGTAATCAGACAAGACAATTGGCTCGTCCATATGGGTCATCACCCACGCCAACCCACTGACCCGGATGACAAAGGAACCAGACTTGGTTGAATTGAGTCTTACTGACTTGCTCCGAGTAGAACTCAATATCCCTGCTCGTCCTGAGCCCCCGAGTGATAACTCAATATCCCGGCTCACCCTGAGCCCCCGAGTGATAACTCAATATTCCGACTGACCCTGAGCCCTCGAGTAATAACTCAATATCCCGGCTCAACCTGAGCCCCCGACTCCCAACGATATGGTGGAGAAAGATCCCTCGAACGCCCACATTGGAGAACCCCTCGACGATCTAGCGGAGACATACCCTCTAACGCTAATCGGAGAACCCTCAACAATGTAGCGGAGAAAACACTCTTCACACCAATCATCAGAGAATCCCATGGTATAACCCAATACCTAGACATATGCATACCAATGCAATCCCGGAACTCTAGTCCATTCACAGCGCGAATAAAATACCCAAACATGGATGGCCTAGTCCCAAGGAACTCTTGACACAATATTGACCCAACTACCTTGACCTCCCAAGCTTAAAACCCATTATATGGTCAACCGTTACCGCTAAGATTACCCAACCGGGGCTTTAAATGAACTCCTATGGCCTCAAAACCATCCAAATCTGGTTCAGAACGTCACAAAACACAAGCCACGCGTCGTCGTGACCTCGGAATCGACCCCACGTGCAGCCACGCGCCGCCACGCTTTGCCATGCGCCGCCACGCTCCGCCACGCTTCGCCACGCGCCGGTAGAAGGCCGGACCACCTGCTACATGCCGGTCACGCGACCCCACGCGTGTCCATGCGCCCTCACGCGCCGGTTACTCGCTGATACAGTGCTGCACGCGCCTGACCCGGTCTAACCCGACCCTTCTCAGCTTGACCAGATCCGACTCGACCCGACCGATCCAACTCAACTCGATCGGTTCACTCGACCTGACCCCAGTCTGACTTGACCTAACTCAGTCTAAATCGACCTGACCGATCACCGGTGACTCGTCGGAGAAGACGGCCGCGCCGCTGCCGTAGCCGCCGTCGTCGGAACCCACCATTTTCGGCCGATTTTCAAGCTTTCCTAACTTCTTCAAAACTCAACCGTTTTTTATGAATTTTATGTCTAAATTCATCTACTTAATCCCATGAATTCAAAAATGAACTCAAAACACTAAACCCATACCTGTACTGGCTGAAAAATTGATCGGAAGCTTTCGGTCCTTTTTCCCTCCGATCGGTGTCTCCCGCGGCTGCCTCCTTCGGTGATGGGTATAGTTGTGCTCACGGGAAGGAGTAGAAGATGATGGTGTGAACCAAATGGATTGAAGTTCCCCGGAATTGAAGGTCCGAATTCAAGGTTTTTCTTTGGTTTTCGGTCAGTGTCGGTCACGGGTTTGGATGGATTTTTATTAAGTTCAATCCGAGTGAGATATGTTAGGAGGATTTGACTTTATATACATCCCACGGGCAAATGGCCAAAATACCCCTGAATAGTCGAGACTCGATACTTCCTCGTACGGCCTCCATTTTTCACGTACCGCCTGTCTTACGAACTCGTGAGTTCGAGACCTACGTAACGGTACTCGCAAGAACTGTCAAATGTGGCTCTACACAAAATTGACTTCTGAGTCCCCTTTAAAACTAAGGGTAAAATGGTCTTTTCACAAATTAATTTACAAAAATTCAATAATTAAATATCCGGCTCGTTACAACTCACCCTCCTTAAAGAAATTTCGTCCTCCAAATTTCCTTAACTCAGATAAAAAAGCCAGCCTCCTATTTCAAGTTCTCTTGCGTCACCACCGACACGAACTGGGCCCCAGAAGAACTTGTGCACTTTGCACACAGTCTCGAAAACAAACCGTAGGCGAGAACAAGATCATGGAGGCACTAGAATCCATTCAACATGAAACATACCTCGAGACACGTCTCTGAGCCTGAGAAGTCCACTGCGGGTCCTACTCCCAACATGACTTCGTGATGTCACATGGCCGAACCTACCTCGAAGCCAGGTGTCAGATAGGAATACGTGTACTACGTGCAGTCAGTCTTAACGATCTAGCGAAGCACCACCTTGCAACGTTAGCATCGGTGAACCCATCAACGATCTGGAGGAGAAATACCCTCCTACGCTAGTCGTAGAAAACCTTGATGATTACGTACTGGAGAAGACCCTTCATCATGTATAAAACAATGCGTGCATACACAACATTTCTTTTCAAACAAGTTCATAAAGATAAGCCAAAAGCTTGCCGGAAAACTCCATCTTTTGTAAAAACATTTGGTGGGACCCACGAAATCCAAATAATGAAAACATTCCATGGTCCGCAACCCTGCTTTGAAAACCTTCCTCAAGGAGTTTACAAATCATATGAAATCAACCTAGACACAACATGTAAATCAAAAAATATTCCACTCCTCCCGAATAAAATACTGAGCCGTAGCTCAAAACCCTCCACACACTCGATATACCTCGAGCTGTGCAGAAACCCTGTACTATGCATAGATATCCTCAACGACCCGGTGGGGCAAAACCCCTCGACACCAGCGTCAAAATCCTTGGCCTGGGTTCGAATCCCCGCAATGCTGCAACATTGGGATTTCGAATGTGGCGAGGTAACAATACCTTTGGGCTGTGCTGGGTGGGACTCGGCGGCCATAGCAACACTGTCAAGGGCCCGTGTGGTTGGGGCGGGTTGTTACAAGTAAAATATCAGTAAAGTACTATATAAAGTAAAATAACACGCACAACGATGTATAACAACAAAATAATATTATAACCCTTCTAATAACCACGTAGGGCTGACAAACCCACCACGATATCATCTCCTCTCTCAAGACGGTATCGATCAACTCAAACGTCACACTATTGTGTACGAATCATAACTCGACAATCCAGGGTCACCGCCCACACCATACCCACTAACCTCGATGACGAACGTACCCTTACTAGTACCTCGACTCTGATCGCTAATCATGATAACCGTCACCATATCATATAAGCCGGCAAATCCCTCGGCTATCATATCTCCTCATATCGTAAGCTAGTATAACCCTCGGTCATCATCATATCTCATCAGTCGGCATAACCCTTGGCTATCATCATATCACATCAGCCGGCATAACCCTCGGCTATCATCATATCATAAGCCGGCATAACCCTAGGCTATCATCATATCACATCTACCGGCATAACCCTTGGCTATCATCATGTCATAAGCCGACATAACCCTCAGCTATCATACTATCACAAGCCGGAAAAACACTCGGCTACCATGTCATATCATAAGTCGGCATAACCCTCGACTATCATCATATCATAAGCCGCCATAATCCTCGGCTAGCATATCATATCATAAGCCGGCATAACACTCGGCTAGCATATCATGACTCAATCATCATCTCGGGGATCCCAATGCTACTGTAGTCGCACGAGTCACGCACATGTGACAGGATTGGGTGTCTTCACTTGTACCACGACCACGTGAAGGACTGGGTGCAAGCACCATCACCACGAGTCCCCCTAGAAGCCCTGAGACCACTTATAAACATAAGGCTCGGGGACAGGACTAGTGCTGTTTAACTAGTATAGAGTGAGCGCAGGTGAACGATCATGTGGAGGACTAATCTGTGGCATACAAACATGTATGATACCAGCGACCACCATGTGGGTGTATCATGACTCGACACAGACATACGGCTCAACATGACTTCACATGACTCATGAATAACACACAACCTTGTACTAGGCCGGCATGCCTTAGCTATAGTACCACAATACTGACTTAGGTGCTATGCCGGCATGACTCGTCGGCGATATCATCTCGATACTGACTCATGTGCTAAGGCAGCATGACTCCTCGGTGATAGCATTTCAATAATAGGCTCGATCATTCTCGATTATCACCATTTCCGTATTCATCATTTCATATAAATACTTTTCTATAGTCCGTGGCTCGATATCGTGAATCGTATCTCGGAATCAACCCTCTAGATATCCTACCATAGTGTTAGTTTATACTCATTCTAGAGTATTTTACCTTTCTTAGGGTTCACAGCCCTCAAAATATCATAATTAATAGATGTCGGGTCCTAGTCTGACCCCTAGCATAGTCTATAGATCCTATCAACACATTTGTGTATATAATTTTATCGGGATTAGTACCCTCAAGTTCGAATACTAACCATATGCCAGGCTCTAAGTCTAGCTCGTGGCATCATCTATGGTTCCTAACATTATCATAATGCATATAACCAATCCAACCATCCCTAAGCATCACAACCAAGTACATTAAACACAATCCAATCCATAACTCGATACTCATTAATGAGAAAACTAGTGGCCACTAACTCACACTTCATGACTTTATCACCAGACTCCATTCTTAATGACTGGCTTATAGCACATATAACAACATTCCCTACTATCAATACACCTGGACTCATTTCATCAATAACCACACATAGAGCTTAAAACTTATCATAACCATTAACCTATGAGCTAGAATCAGACTCGATTATTTCAGACTCAACCATGTCATATCCAAGACCGCATAGTCATAATATACTCCTTCTAAGTTCATCATTTAAGGCTATCATTAAGCATTCACACACATTCATGCATATAATATTTATATAAGAAAATAAACGGGTCCACTCACTGTACGTCGGAGAGAGATCACCCGAAAAGATCCACTATTACACGTACTTCGAGGTGCTCATTCCCGAAAGTTCCCACGAGCTTCGTCTCGATCCATACGCCCCTTCGAACTCTCCATTACTGTAACGCCTTGCAAACAAGGCAATTACTATTAATAAATAATCATTTAAACTATTAAATCTAACTCCCGATCCCATGGAGTTCACATGCTAAAAAAAAGGCATTCAAAGCGACTAAAACTATCCAAAACAGCCCCCAAACAAACTCTTATGACCCGAAACCTACGCCAACTGATCCGGAATATCAAATTACATAAAACACTAGTCATCGGGGGCCGAGGGAGAGGCCCACGTACCCCCACATTCCTCTGCCCCTTCTATGGGTGCGACTGCATGAGCTACTCGCCCCTGACCTAAGTCACTGTCGCCCCTTGCTGGAATTCGACATTGTTGGCTGGATTATGAGCTTTTCCCATTTATCCAATGCTTAACCAAAAACTACAACCCAATAGTCTAAACTCATATACTCGACGAGAGGAATCCAAATATGAGGGATAGAAGTCGAGATTGTACTTGTGGTGGCCGAAAAATCCCTCGCAAGCCGTGTAACCCATTTTCGTTCACTACTAACTGTGTTGCATACGGTGGCCTATAGTCTTAGGTGATGGCATGGCTGTGATCGCGAGAGGGAGACTAAGGAATTGGTAGTGGTGGTGGTGGCTGGGTCGCCATCGAACGATGGCGATGATGGAGGTGGGGTTTCGGAGGGAAAACAGAGAGAGAGAAGGGCATGACCAATGAGAATAGGAGAGAGAAATCCCATTATATAATATAAACTTTTCCAAAACTACCGATACGTCCCGACTTTTTAGACCCATAATTTTCTCATTCGAACTCTGATTTCCACGTGTCGCCTGTCTACGTACTCGTGAGTTCGAGACCTACGTAATAGTGCGAAGAAAACTTCCAAAAATCTTAGAGATTGAAAAGTGACTTTCAAGCCGAAGGGAATTTCAAGTTCAAAATGGTCCGCTTGTAAATCTAACTTTTAATCACTGCCCAATAACCCTCTTTGGGCCCTTACTCGAGTCCAATATCACGTTTAGCCCAATTCATAATTTTATCTAACCAGGCATTACTGGTTATTAAATAAAATTTAATTTCTAACTTTTATTTTCTAGGACGGGTCGTGTCAATCTCCCCCCTTATAGGAATTTTGCTTGAAATTCGTTCAATCACAGAAGTACACCACTCGGTCGCCACCAACTAGATTTTTCCACCGGCCATTTATTGCTTCCATATTTCAAGTGTAGGAATTAATCTCCCAATTTCAGTAGATCTTAGCCAACCGAGTTGTGTCTAACTCCGTGTTTCCGCTGTGTAACTCGTCAAATAATTTCTCATACCCTTGGATGACCTTCCTAGTTCCGAGTAGCTATCATGGTACAAACATTTTGCTCCGAGATTCATTACGGAGTTATGTTTAGTAGTTTCTTAACACTCTCTCTCGGAATATTCCTCGAGCGCAGTCAGTATCATCTTACTCAATTCATCAATTAATACTTTTAGGTAACCCTGGTCAATCCGGAGCAACGTCCATAACCTCAATCATAAATTTACGCGTATCGACAATTTCTTGATGATTTACCTTGGCAGTTGAATTCTTTCATGTTTACCATTTCCAAATCATTACTTGATTTATGGTCGTATTTACATTGTTGTCCAATCTCGGTCGCGCTGGCTTCAACTAAGACTACTCAATATCGGAGTTCTAAAGTTGCCGATGCATCATTATTCGTTCTTTCACGAAGTTCAAGGCAAGGAGTACGAAACGATAAGTTGCCTACTAGTAATCATTTCCAATGGCAACTATCAAGCTGGCCCATTTCAACTCCATCAATCGGTTCTCCTTGACAAGCTTCATATTGGTTATTGTGAACCTCTATGAGCTCCACATTTTTATGCTTTTGATAAATGCTCTGATGATATCTGGAGCATATGTAGGCACTTTAATATTTTGAGAAGGCCTTTCTTGAGCTAGTGTCAACACCACCATGAGGTATATCGTTCACTTTGTCTCCTAGCATAGTTAATTCTCCCAGTATGGTTATCCGAACCATTATACCAAGGAGGAACCACTTTACTAGGTTTGATTGCTAGAGATAGTAATTATGTTCTCTTCCCTTCTTCTTAACAAGGCTTTTATAAGGGACACCAATGAGAACAATATTCTAGACATGTGACTGAGAGGGCCATGGCTGATATCCTGCAGTAATGTAACAATTTTTAATGTCTTCAAGTCAAGACAGTCTATCGCTTGCTCCAGTTGGTAAGATTCCCATTATTTGATGGCTTTGCCAGCATGCCAAGATACCCCAAGTGAATGCTCAAACCAAGAATGTATAGCCACAAGGTAAACCATGTGTGTCAGACCAAGTTTCTTAAGATCATGAAGCCTCTCATCTTGTTACTTGACTCCACATCTGGGTTGTTATATATTCCTTTGTTCTTAACAATCCATAATTTCTCTTCGAGAATTCTCAGTTCTCGGGAATACATCACTAAGTTTAAAAGGTGTCCGTCGCGACACTTCTCTTATTCTTCAACTCAGTTAAGTGTGGTCTCAAATACCGGTATGACTTTCCAAATCTCATGTGCGGAAGAAAAACCTTCGACTACTAACCGCGCACGAAACTACATCGTAGCACTCACCATCGAATAACTTGTTCACACCACCCCGATGAGTCGTACTACTCGTTCTCACCACTCGAACGTGAAATTCGATGAACTTCACCAGAATTTCTCATAAGGAGGGTCAAGGTGATTCCAACACTTCACCTTTGACTGACTACTAAAGGTGTTCCCTACCTTAGTAGGTTAGACTAGTTAACACTTAGTCACATAAACTTATTCGAGGAGGTGCTCATAATGGGCATTTATGATCATCAAGTGTACGTAATCAATGTCACTTCCTAAAAACATGCTCTGATACCAATGGTTACACCCCGCCTCGGAAATCCTACTGGATACCCGAGTCACCGGTGCTGGCTGACACCAGGACGTCGAGTCCAGGTGACGAAAGCACAAACTAAAACGTTGTGTTTTAGTAAGTTTAGTGAAAGGTAAAATAGTAAACACTAAGTTACCATTTCACCCTGACAATGGTCAACCCAGGTCATAATTAAAACAAGTGATGATCATAACTAAAGTATCGAGTGCTTAAACCGATTGTTACCTTGTTACACCCTTCACGGGTGGTGCCAAAGCTGTCACCACGAGACTCCCTCCTCGTAATCCACGGAACTTCTTCTGAGACTTGAGAGGCGCAAACAACAAGGTGAGTGAACATATGCTAATCCCTCAGCAAGTAAAACATCAGTAAAGTACTATATAAAGTAGGGCAAATTACACTTTACTACCTTGTGGTTTGTACATTGTAACAGTTTCATGCCTGACTTTTCAAATGTTACAAATACCTCTTATACTCTTTAAAAACGTGACAACTTAGCTCTTCCGCTAATTATTCTTTTAAATCTTCTGTTAACTGATGATGTGGACAAAATGAAACCCATCATTTCATTTAAATTAGTGACAAATAAGTGCTACGTGGTAAAAATAATAATTAATTAAATAGAAAATTAAAAACTAATTTATTCATAAAAAAAAAGTGTTCTCCTCTCAGTCCACTTAGTCTTCCCTTTAGATTCTGAAGCCTGCGAACAGTGTACAAACCTATCTGTTATGCTCTTCAGCCCGCTGTCTCCTCCACCCCTGAGCCTCATCCCCTCCGCTGTGACTGTTACAGCGTTGCCAAAGGTGCCATTTTTCCCTTCCTTACATTCTGAATCTCTCCTCTGCTGCGAACTTTTCTGTACTAGTGTTGGCTCCTCTTTTCTCGGCAATCAAACAAAAAAGAACTTTGTCTTCCCTCTGAGACCGTTGTCTCTCCCTCTAGGCAAGCATTCTTCAAACTCCAACTTTTTACTTAAATTGATGAAAAAAAATTGGCACATTAAATTACTTGCCAATTACCATCAAAATACTAATTTAAACATTTTTAACGGAATTGAAGCGCACCTAATCCAATACCCACTTCTTTGAATCCTCGTTTTCCATCAATTTTTCTTCCTAAAACCCAATTTTAGAAACCCCAAAGCTCCAACCTTTAATGCCTGAATGCTCTGTCAGCTCGCCGCTCCAAACGCGACGTCAGCGGCGACGACAGGTCCTATGACGACTACAATTTCGGCTATATCTCTGCTGCTGGGGTTATGGTGGTGGTCTCAAATTCTCGAAGAGCCTCGTCGGCGTTTGACTATTCGGTGGAGGTCGAAATTGAGAGTGGTGTGCCTGAAATTAAGGTGCATTTGGATAAAGTAGAGAGATATTGTAGGATTTGTCATATGGGTTTGGAGACCAACCGCCTGGAATTTGGAGAAGAAGAGCGTTCACCAAATCTTTGTTATTTTTAATAAATTAGTTTTTTTATTTTTTAATTAATTAATTATTATTTTTGCTAAATGACGTTTAATTGTAACTAATTTAAATGAAATAGTGGGTTCCATTTTTTCAACATCATCTGATAACAGAAGTTTTAATGGAATAATTAAAGGATGTGTCAAGTTGTCATGTTTTAAAGAGTATAAGGGATATTTGCAACATTTGAAAGGTCATGTATGAAACTATTATAAGATGTAAACCATAAGGTAGTAAAATGAAATTTTCTCTATAAAGTAATATAACACGCACAACGATGTATAACAACAGAATAATTCTATAACCCTTCGAATAACCACACAGGGCTAACAGACATACAACGATATCATCGTCTATCTCTAGAAGGTATCGATTAACTAAAACGTCGCAATCATGTGTACGAATCATAACTCGTCAATCCGGGGTCACCGCCCACACCATACCTACTTCCCTCGATGACGAACGTACCCTCACTGGTACCTCGACTCTGATCACTAGTCATGATAACTGTCACCATATCATATAAGCAAGAAAATCCCTTGACTATTGATCAGTCATTATTTATGCATCATTTTGATGTCTTTATATGCCTCTCTTACATGTCTTTCGAATGATTTCGTGCCATCAATAGTAGAAAATGATCAATCTTGCGAGACTTGTGTAAATTTGGAAAGATAGGTAAATTCTGAGAAGAACGCCAAAAGAATGACTCAAATCGGAGTTCAGATGAAGGAGATGTCCTCATTTCAATATCAGGTCCTTAACTGGGTCCTAAGTGCGCCAATGCGCCTATTTTGAGTCCTTGACCAAGTACCTCAGATCATGCCATCCGGGTCCCAAACCTGTGCCTCATGACATCAAGTTCATATCCTAGAAGTGCCAAGGTCATGCCAGGACATGTCGAGTACATGTCCCAAGAACTTCCCATCCGAACCCGGCCTCTCGGCCTAAACCCTAGTTCATGTTCCGCCAGCGGTGGATAAAGTTACTCCTATGCGCTAAGCCTACCAACCTGGTCACCTGGCCTGAGCGAAGATGCGCTTCTACTATGCTCATGGTGTGCCTCAAAAGCGCAGTCCCATACCCCTACGACGAAGACATTCGAAGGGCCAAGTTCTAAGTTTTAGCGTTTGACCGCGGGAAGACCGAGGGCTGCCCGCGGCCAGCTTGGGTTCCCACTTGCCAGCTTGCATTCACACTCCCAACCATGTTCTGATTAGTTTTAATAGATTTTAGGGACTTTGTAATTAATTAGAAGAACAATAACTATTCTAGAACATTCTAGGTTAGGGTTTTTAATACCAATCCTTATAGGACAAGGGTTTCCCTTTGTCTATAAAAATGAGCATTTTTTTCAGTGTTTTTGGATGATATTTTGAGACAAGAGAGAATTTTCACATTATTTCGGAGATCTAGACCCTAGCCTCAATTTACATTGTAATTCAGTTCATAGTAAATAGTTCTTATTTTTCTGCACTTTTTGGGCGTGGAGCTTGGAGAGGAAGGCTCTGCCGTGGCTCTGATGTGCCTGTTCTTCAAGAATCTCTTATGTAACCTTATTTTTATTATTGCAATTTAATTATGAATTCAATTATATCTGTTTTAATCCCAGTTATGCGTGAGTAGTTCTCATTAGGATTAGGGCTGCTTGAAGCCCTACCCATGTTAGTTCATTAATTAGATTTTGGCTCTTGATTTTGATTGCTATGCATGCTGAATAACTCTGATTACTGCTTGAACTACCATTCTTTTATGCCTATGAGCTTTGCTATCTTTTTTGCATAAATTATTGATGGAATTGCTTGAGTGACCGCCATATCATCCTATGGTTCGTTTGCATCAAGAGGTTAAGGTTAAGAAACAATCTTGTAATCGAAATTCATGACAACTTAGGAATGCATCTCACTTTTCTAGGCTAGTGTGGTGTCATTAAATTCTCTTAGTACTTCATGCGTCATCTTAACTGGTAGGTGATAAACGTTCTAGGCATAGGCCCTGTTTAGGACATGCTAAGTAAGCGAGAATGATATATGTTTAGTGTACCAACGCCAGGACCTAGGCATGGGCACCTAATACAGAATTGCATAGTAATTAGGTCAAGATACTATGGTTAAGAGCTATAATCGGTTAGAGTGGATAGTAAGCCTTAATTAGCCTTAGTTTAACAAACAATCATAAATATTGTGTTAAGTATTTCTTCTATCATGTTTTTGGCGCCGCTGCCGGGGACTTGTCCCTCAACGGTGCCATTTAAGTTTGGATTTTTAACTTAGTTTTGTTTTTCTTTTTTTTAGGTACCCATGTAAGTCATTCCAAGGCTCGGTGCACAGCTCATCAAGTGGGCCGTCTTTGAGAGAATCTTCAGTAAAAGGCTCACCACCACCAAGTCCCAGAAGGATGGCGGATCAAAGAGAAGAGCAAGGAAAATACCGTGGCCTAGTACCACAAGCCCCACGGCTCCTTAAAGACTTTGCCATTCCCCATGTCTCAGAGGATCAATTTCCCATTGTTTTTCCTAAGTCAACAGTGGCAAATTTCGAATTAAAGTATGAGACGATTCACATGCTGCCCACATTTCATGGACTTTCCGGCGAGGACCCGCACTTTCATATCAAGGAATTTGTTGAAATCTGCTCAATGTTGTGCATTATTGGCATGACGGAATCTGAAATCCGCCTACGTCTTTTTCACTTCAGTCTCAAGGATCGCGCAAAGGTATGGTTTCATTCGCTGGTGCTGGCTTCCATTCACTCATGGAGGGATTTGACGTCCAAATTGTTAACGCAATATTTTCCCGTGGAAAAGGCAAACGAATTAAAGTCCAGAATAATTAACCCACGATAAGACATGGACGAGTCTTTTTACGAGTTCTGGGGACGTATCAACTAGATGCTACAGGCGTGCCCCCACCACCATATCGACGACCATCTCCTTATGTTATACTTCTACGGAGGCTTGAAGACTAGTGATCGGACAATGGTAGGCTCTCAATCCCAAGGGATTCTAGAAGGCATGACTGAGAAAGCAAGGACCGCCTTTGAGAACGTCGTTCAAAGGGAACAACAATTTAGCTACAGAGGTCCTTCCTCTAGGGCTACTGGTGATACGTACACAAATCACAATGATGACGCCATTGCTCAACTCACAACACTAGTGAAACAACTGTGTAGCGAGAAGGCAAAAGGAGTTCAAACCTGCGAAGTATGTTCAATTCAGGGCCACTCGTCCCAAGACTACCCAATTGTGGAAGACGCCAATTTCACTGTAGGTTTCAATAACAATTCACGACCCCGGAATGACCCATATTCAAACACTTACAATCCGGGGTGGAAAAATCATCCAAACTTCCGCTGGAGCAACAATCAGACTGCTGCCAATCCTTTGCCGCCCCCTGGATTTCAGCATCAAGCCGCAACCCCCCAAGGGAACTCTCATGGCCCTTCCTCAAATCAGAGTGGAGGCAACAAGTCTATGGAGGATACCCTAAATACCTTGGCTCAACAGCAACTCAAATTCATGCAATTCATGTAAGACATCCAGAGTCATATGGCAAACGTGGATCGTCAAATAGGACAAATTGCAAATCAACTAAATCAGCGGGAGCAGGGAAGGTTACCAAGTCAAATCCTGGTAAATCCTAAGGGATTTCACAATCCTACGGCCAATGCCATCATTCTGCTGAGTGGAACACAAGAAGGACCTGACACTGCGCCTCAAACAGATCTGCCGAGAGCCATTTCCTAGCTGCTATCACAAGACGCACCAAGTATCATGTCCAAGGCACAGCCGCAAGCCACAGCCGACATCCAACCTGTTCCTAAAGCTGATTCCCAACAGGCATAAGCCAAAGGAGGACTTTGAGGAGGAAATCATCAGCATGTTGCAGAAGCTTCCAATCACACTGCCTTTCCATAAAATCGTCAAGCACATGCCTATATTCACAAAACTCATCAAGGACTCAGTCGCAAGAAAGCGTGGTTTCAGCTCCCCTGACATCATTGAAATCCCTAAGGCATACTCTGCTGCCCTTTTGTGCATGCCCCTTAAAGCCAACAATCCTGGGCCTCCATCACTTCCGTGTATCATTCAATTGAAAAGATTCGAGCATTGCCTCTGCGACACGGGAGCATCGGTAAACATCATGTCATTCCACATTTACAGGTCACTAAACCTAGGGGCACTCAAACCTACGTACCTATGTGTTCGATTAGCTAACGCCTCTATTACTAATCTAATGGGAGTTATAGAGGACGTACTTGTGCAAATTGGAGACACATGCATCCCTGCAGACTTTTACGTACTCAAGATGGACACAATTGACAAGAATGAGGAACCTCCACTCCTCTTTGGAAGACCTTTGCTACCCACGGCTGAGTGCCTTATCGACGTAAAAAATGGCCACGTCTCCATCAAGGTCTTGGACAAACTTTGGACATTCTCCATCCATGATGCCATCCAATATCCTGCGGAGCCAATTGTGGACTTCCCGTTAAACACCATGGACTTACTGCTACAGAAGGCACTTGCCAGTTCATGCATAACATATTCTCTTGAAACGGCCATCACTTCACCAACTACTGAGCCACTTGACGATAAGGTGATAGAGGAAGTTAGAATACTTGATGTCGTTCGTGTTCATTCATGGAACAAACAACCAGCATTTGAGGCGCTACCTCTCATGGACTACAAGACTTTGCCATCCACCATCTAGCCCCCAGAACTAGAACTAAAACCACTGCTTGAACATTTAAAGTATGCTTACTTAGAAAAAGCTCAGACCCTTCCAGTCATCATTGCCTCTAACTTGAGTACGGCAGAAAATGAGCAATTGGTGCAAGTCCTGAAGGCTCATCGTACGGCGATAGGATGGACAATTGCCAATATACAAGGGATCAGTCCCGCCAAATGCATGCATCGAATACTTCTTGAAGACGTTGCCAAACCATCAAGAGAAGCGCAACGAAGATTAAACCCACCTATGAAGGAGGTAGTGAAGGAGGAAGTCCTTAAACTCCGAGACGTGGGCATTATCTATCCTATAAGTGACTCTAAGTGGGTACGCCCGGTCCAAGTAGTTCCAAAGAAAAGTGGGATTACTGTGGTAAGGAATGAGCATGTTGAGCTCATACCCTAAAGAGTTCAAACTGGATGGAGGGTTTCCATTGACTACTGGAAGCTCAATACCACCACCCGCAAGGATCACTTCCCCTTTCCATTCATCGATCAAATGCTTGAGCGGTTGGCTGGCCATTCACATTATTGCTTCTTGGACGGCTACTCAGGGTATAATCAGATTGATATCGCCCCGGAAGACCAGGAAAATACTTCAGTCACGTGCCCCTATGGCACATTTACCTACAGAAGGATGCCTTTTGGTCTTTGTAAGTCTTTGCCTACAGAAGGACGCCCTAACTACCTTTCAACGCTGCATGATGAGCATCTTCTCTGACATGGTGGAGGATGATCAGTCATTATTTATGCATCATTTTGATGTCTTTATATGCTCTCTTACATGTCTTTTGAATGATTTCGTGCCATCAATAGTAGAAAATGATCAATCTTGTGAGACTTGTGCAGAGTTAGAAAGATAGGTAAAATCTGGAAAGAACGCAAAAAGAATGACTCAAATCGGAGTCCAGATGAAGGAGATATCCTCATTTCAATATCAGGTCCTGAACGGAGTCCTGAGTGCGCCAGTGCGCCTATTTTGGGCCACTGGCCAAGTACCTCATATCAGGCCCTCCGGGTCCCGAACTTGTGTTTCATGACATCAAGGTCAAGTCCTAGAAGTGCCAAGGTCGCGCCAAGGCAGGTCGAGGACATGTCCCAAGAACTCCCATCCGAGCCCAGAAGTGCGCCCAAGCCGGGGTCCCTGTTCCGCCAGCGGTGGATCAAAGGTTCTCCCTCTGCGCCAAGCCTGACAACATTTGCGCCAAGCCTGAACGACGATGCGCTTCTATTATACTCCTAACGTACTTCAAAAGCGCGGTCCCAGATCCTGATTACGAAGACAGTCAAAAATCCAAGTTTGGCCAGCTTGCGTTCCCACTTGCCAGCTTGCATTCACACTTCCGGCCATGCTCTGATAGGTTCGAATAGATTTTAAAGACTTTATAATTAATTAAAAGTAAAATAACTTTCCCTATTCCTATAGGACAAGGTTATACCAATCCTTATAGGACATAGGTTTGACCAATCCTTATAGAACAAGGTTTTCCCTTTGTCTATAGAAGGGAGCCTTTGTTCAGTGTTTTAAAAAAAGGAGATAATTAGCTAGGGACGTTTTGGTTTCTGGGAAAACAGAGACCTGAGCCACAGAGTTCCGTTTTGGTTTTCTAGAGAATTAGGGACCATATATTTTCGGAGATAATCTTTCACTTAGATTATTGGACGTGGAGCTTGGAGAAGAAGGCCCTGCCGTGTCTTCTGCTGCATCTGTTCTTAACAATCTCTTCTGTACCCTTATTTTCATTATTGCAATTTACTTATGGATTCAATTATACTTGTGTTTATTTCAGTTATGTGTGAGTAGTCATTAGGATTAGGGCTGCTTGAAGCCCTAGCCATGTTAGCTTATTGATTGGATTTCTGGCTCTTGATTATGATTGCTATGCATGCTGAATAAGTTGGATTACTATGCTTAATGAACTTAATTTATGCCTATAAGATTAGCTACCTTGTTTGCATATAATTATAGATGTAATTGCTTGAGTGACCGTCATATCATCTTGTGATTTGGAGCATCGAAAGTATTCATACTTGTAATCTTAACTCATGACGACCTAGGATTGCATGCCACTTTGCTAGGCTAATGTGGTGTCATTAAATTCTCTTTAAACTTCATGCATCATCTTAAAAGGTAGGTGATAGACGTTCTAGGCATATGCCCTGTTTAGAACATGCTAAGTAAGAGGGAATAAGATGTGTCTAGTGAACCAACGCCAGGTCCTAGGCACGGGCGCCTAATTCAGAAAATGCATAGTAATTAGGTCAAGGAAATTTGGTTAAGAGCTATAATTGGTTAGAGTGGATAGTAAGCCTTAATTCGCCTTAGTTAACAACCTTTCATTCTTGCATTGTTAATTTCTGTACTTTGATTTACTTGTCTTTAAATTTCAGTTATCACATCATAAACCCCCCCCTGTGTGTGTGTGTGTGTGTGTTTTTATTTAAGTTAACAAATCTGAACTAAATTGGTCATAACGTTGATACAAGTCCTCGAGGGATCGACTCTTGCTGTGCTACTATACTATACTTATCGATTTGTGCACTTGCAAGGATTTTATAACTGTTAGAATTGAATTGCATATTTCTTGCTCTTTAAATCTACCAACAAGTTTTTGGCGCCGTTGCCGGGGACTTGTCCCTCAACGGTGCCCATTCAAGTTTAGATTTGTAACTTAGTTTTTTTTTCTTTTTTGTTAAGGTACCCGTGTATGTCATTCCAAGGTTCAGTGCACGGGTCATCAAGTGGACCATCATCGCAAGCATCTTCAGTCCACGGCTCCCCGCCACCAAGCCCAAGGAGGATGGCGGACCACAGAGAAGAGCAGGGCCTGGAACGTGGCCTAGTACCGCAAGCCCCATGGCGCCTTAAGGATTTTGCCATGCCCCATGTCTCGGAGGATCAATTTCCAATTGTTTTTCCCGAGTCAACAGTGGCAAACTTCGAATTAAAGTCGGGGACAATTCACATGCTGCCTACATTCCACGGCCTTGCTGGCGAGGACCCGCACTTTCATATCAAGGAATTTGTTGAGGTTTGTTCAACACTGCGCATCAATGGTATGACAGAATCGGAAATCCGCCTGCGGCTCTTTCACTTCAGTCTCAAGGATCGCGCCAAGACATGGTTTCATTCATTGGCGCCGGCTTCCATTCACTCTTGGAGGGACTTGACGTCCAAATTCTTAACACAGTACTTTCCCGTGGAAAAGACAAATGAGTTAAAGTCCAAGATCATGAACCCACGGCAAGACATGGAGGAGTCTTTCTACGAGTTTTGGGAGCGGTTCAATCAGATGCTACGGGCGTGCCCGCACCACCATATTGATGCCCATCATCTTATGCTATACTTCTATGGAGGCTTGAAAACTAGCGATCGGACAATGGTGGATTCTCAATCCCAAGGGATTCTAGAAGGCACAGCCGAGGAAGCAAGGACCGCCTTTGAGAACATTGCTCAAAGGGAAAAACAGTTCAGCTACAGGGGTCCCTCCTCTAGAGCTACGGGTGATGCATCCGCCAAATACAAAGATGACGCCATTGCTCAGCTCACGGCAATGGTAAAACAGTTGTGTAGCGAGAAAGCCAAAGGAGTTCACATCTGCGAGGTATGTTCAATTCAGGGCCACACATCCCAGGACTGTCCGGTTGTGGAAGAGGCCAACTTTGCTGGAGGGTTCAATAGCAATTCTCGACCCCGGAATGACCCATATTCCAACACTTACAATCCGGGGTGGAGAAATCATCCTAATTTCCGTTGGAGCAACAATCAAGCAGCCGCGAATCCCTTGCCACCCCCTGGATTTGAGCAGCAAGCCGCAGGCCCTCAGGGGAACTACCACGGTCCTTCCTCAAACCAGAATGGCGGAAGCAAGTCTGTTGAGGACTCCATCCATATCCTGACTCAACAGCAGGCTCAACTCATAAAATTCATGCACGATAGCCAGAGTCAGACGGGAGACTTCAAAAATGCAATTGCAAACTTGGAGCGTCAAATGGGACAGGTGGCGAACCAACTAAATCAGCGGGAGCAGGGCAAGCTACTGAGTCAAGTCCTGGTAAATCCGAAAGGATTTCACAATCCTACGGCTAATGCCATCACGCTGGAGAAGGAAACACC
The DNA here is from genome assembly GCA_037349345.1 of Oemleria cerasiformis. Taxonomy (NCBI): domain Eukaryota; kingdom Viridiplantae; phylum Streptophyta; class Magnoliopsida; order Rosales; family Rosaceae; genus Oemleria; species Oemleria cerasiformis. The sequence continues at coordinate 3,529,253 of JAZGTL010000018.1, forward strand.
ACTTCAAGACCCCACATATGCCACCCTCACAGGACCTGAAACTGAGCCTCAACCTACTCTGCCAAGGATCACCGACCAGGGCGCGCCGCAAAACATGCCACGGCCAACACCTCTGGCGCAGAACCAGTCCAATGAGTCACCAAGTGCCCTACCGCAAGGAGGACCTGACACTGCGCCTACTTCGGCCACGGCTGGCATGCAACCTGCTCCTAAGCCCAAGTCGCAGCACTCGAATACTTCTAACTCTAAACCTCAGAATTCCAATTCTAAAAAAGTCACTTTTGAGTTAGCTAATAATGTTGATTATCCATTTCCTCGCAGGTTCCAAAACAGGAATAAGCAAAAGGAGGACTTTGAGGAAGAAATCATCAGCATGTTGCAGAAGCTTCAGATCACACTGCCTTTCCATAAAATTGTCAAGCACATGCCTATCTTTGCAAAGCTGATCAAGGACTTAGTTGCAGGAAAGCGTGGTTTTAGCTCCACGGACACCATTGACATCCCTATGGCCTGCTCGGCTGCCCTTTTGCGCATGCCCCTTAAGGCCAATGATCCTGGGCCGCCATCCCTTCCATGTGTCATTCAGTCAAAAAGATTCGAACATTGCCTTTGCGACACGGGAGCATCAGTGAACATCATGCCATTCCACATTTACAGGTCACTCAACCTAGGCGCACTCAAGCCCGCGCACCTATGTGTCAGGTTGGCTAACGCTTCTGTAACCAACCTAATGGGGGTTCTTGAGGACGTACTGGTACAAATCGGAGATACATGCATCCCTGCAGACTTCTACGTACTAAAAATGGACAGAATTGACAAAAGTGAGGAACCTCCCCTCATCTTCGGAAGGCCCTTACTAGCCACAGCCGAGTGCCTCATCGACGTCAGAAAGGGCCAGGTCTCAATCAAGGTCCTGGACCAGCTTCGGACATTCTCCATCCATGACACCATCCAGTACCCTGCCGAGCCTATTGTAGATTTTCCGTTAAACACAATGGACTTACTTCTACGGAGGACAATTGCTCATTCTTGCATGACGGATGACCTTGAGAAAGCCGTTACTAGTAACCCACACACTGTGGATTCACTTACAGATAGCGTGATTGAAGAGGTACGAGCCCTTGACATCATGCCAGCCCTCCCATTGCACAGGCCTCCCTTCGAAGCGTTACCATTCACAAGTCAGAAAACCCTGCCGTCCATCATAAAGGCTCCTGAACTCGAGCTGAAGCCCTTGCCCGAGCACTTAAAGTATGCATATTTGGGCGACAATCAAACCCTTCCAGTCATCATTGCATCTACCCTAAGTACGAAAGAGGAAAAGGCATTGGTTCACGTCCTTAAGGTCAATCAAACGGCAATTGGATGGACAATAGCTGACATCAAAGGCATAAGTCCCGCAAAATGCATGCATCGGATACTGCTGGAGGAAGACTCCAAACCATCACGGGAGGCACAGAGGCGATTGCATCCACCTATGAAGGAGGTCGTGAAGAAAGAAGTCCTAAAGCTCTTGGACGTTGGAATCATCTATCCAATTAGTGACTCCAAGTGGGTGAGCCCAGTCCAGGTGGTGCCAAAGAAAAGTGGGATCACAGTGGTTAAAAACGAGCAGGATGAGCTTGTACCTCATCGGATTCAAACAGGATGGAGAGTGTGCATCGACTATCGAAAGCTAAATATAACCACACGCAAGGACCACTTTCCTTTGCCCTTCATTGATCAAATGCTCGAGCGCCTGGCTGGACACTCCCACTATTGCTTCTTGGACGGCTACTCAGGATACAATCAGATTGCTATTGCACCCGAAGATCAAGAAAAAACAACATTCACATGCCCATATGGCACATTTGCATACAGAAGAATGCCGTTTGGATTGTGCAATGCCCCATCTACCTTTCAGCGTTGCATGATGAGCATCTTCTCCGATATGGTGGAAGATATAATTGAAGTATTCATGGACGACTTCTCAGTGTTTGGACATTCATTCGAACTGTGCTTAGTTAACCTAACCCGAGTACTGGAACGGTGCAGAGAAAGCAACTTAGTGCTGAACTGGGAACAGTGCCATTTCATGGTACAACAGGGAATTGTCTTGGGTCATGTGATCTCTAGCCGAGGCATTGAAGTGGACAAAGCAAAGTTAGACATAGTAGAGAGGCTGCCGTACCCCACTACAGTCAAAGAGGTTCGATCGTTCTTAGGGCATGCTGGCTTTTACCGCAGATTCATCAAAGATTTCTCGAAAATCACAAGACCTTTGTGTGATCTTCTAGCCAAGGACGCCACATTCGAGTTCACTAAGGAATGCCGTGAGGCATTCAACACACTCAAGGCAAAGCTCACGGCATCACCCATCATCATGCCACCGAATTGGGACTTACCATTCGAACTAATGTGTGATGCCTCAGACTTCGCCATAGGAGCGGTTTTGGGACAGCGTGTTGACAAGCTCCCTCATGTCATTTACTACGCAAGCCGAACCCTGAATGATGCCCAGCTGAACTACTCCACCACCGAGAAGGAGCTCCTTGATGTTATCTTTGCCCTGGAGAAGTTCCGTTCATATCTAATTCAAACCAAGGTCATAGTATACACGGATCATGCTGCCTTGAAGTATCTGCTCACTAAAAAGGACGCCAAGCCAAGGTTGCTACGTTGGATGCTACTGCTCCAGGAATTCGACCTTGAAATCAGAGACAAGAAGGGCAGCGAAAACGTGGTCGCTGACCATATGAGCCGATTGCTTCACAGTTCCAATGAAGAGGCCGATCAGTTGCCCCTCCTCGAGACCTTTCCTGATGAACAGCTCTTCGCAATCCAAGCTATTGATCCATGGTATGTCGATCTCATTAATTACCTTGTCACTAAGCAAATTCCTTCATCTTTAAACAGGTACCAAAAGGACAAGCTGGCTAAACAAGCTAAGTACTTCATATGGGATGAGCCGTACCTATGGAAGCATTGTCCAGACCAAATCATTCGGCGCTGCATCCCAGAAGACGAGATGAAATCCGTCTTGACTTTTTGCCATAGTTTGGCATGTGGGGGCCATTTTGGAGCTAAGAAGACAGCCCTCAAGGTACTCCAAAGTGGACTCTACTGGCCCACACTTTTCAAGGATGCACACAAATTTGTACTCACCTGTGACCGCTGCCAACGCCTAGGTAACATCGGCCCTCGAAATCAAATGCCATTACACCCTATTCTTGTGGTCGAAATCTTCGACGTATGGGGCATTGATTTTATGGGGCCTTTTCCGAATTCCTTTGGCAATCTTTATATTCTGCTTGCAGTTGATTATGTCTCCAAATGGGTGGAAGCAATTCCCACCAAAACTAACGACGCCAAAGTAGTGGTGCGTTTTTTACAGAGTCACATCTTAGCCAGATTCGGCGCACCTAGGGCAATCATCAGCGATGGGGGGGGGGGGGGGGGGGGGGCACACTTCTGCAATCATTCGTTTGCAGCCCTAATGAAGAAGTATGGCGTCACCCACAAGGTCTCAACACCGTATCACCCTCAAACGAGTGGCCAAGCGGAAGTGTTCAATCGGGAAGTAAAGGCCATATTGGAAAAAACGGTAAATCCTAACCGCAAAGATTGGTCCAGCAAATTGAATGATGCGCTGTGGGCCTATCGGACTGCATACAAGACCCCGATTGGCATGTCTCCCTTCCGGGTGGTTTTTGGAAAAGGCTGCCACCTACCAGTAGAATTAGAGCATAAAGCATTCTGGGCTATTAAGCAGATGAACCTGAACTTCGATGACGCTGGAATACATAGGAAGCTTCAGCTAAGTGAATTAGAGGAGTTGCGAAACAAGGCCTTTGACAGTGCTCGTATCTACAAGGAAAAGACCAAAGCTTTCCACGACAAGCGCATTCAGCCCAAGGACTTTCACATCGGACAGGAAGTCCTCCTCTTTGACTCCCGGCTCAGACTAATGCCAGGTAAGTTGCGTTCAAGATGGACTGGACCATTTATTATTACTAACGTTTTTCCTCATGGTGCAGTTGAAATCCAACACCCGGAACGGCAGGAACCGTTCAAGGTAAATGGCCACCGCCTCAAACACTACTTGAAGGACCTTTCTAATCCAAGCGCAGTCAACCCTGCAACTCCGCATGCGCCCAACTCCTAGCATGTCAGCCCCATCTTGCCTAGACGTTAAATAAAGCGCTCCTAGGAGGCAGCCTAGCCCTGGTTTGTATTTCTCACTTCCTTTTCTGTTTCTGCCTGTTATATCTCTCAAACCTTTCTACTGTTGTCATGCTTACTGCTTATCACATTGAGGACAATGTTCAGTTTAGGTTTGGGGGTGTGGATTTAAATTTTACATATAGAAACAAGTAGGTTTGGGGGTGATACACGGCCAGGACATTTAAATTTCTGCTTGTGATTGGTATGATAACTTGTTAATAGGAATGTATATGCTAAGTTAACTATCTTTGCTTTACTAAGAGTCATGCCATGGTCAAGTAGTTCATAATTTGCACTTCATAATGCCATGTTTTAAGTGATTAAGTGAACGAAATAACTGAATTTGAGTGAACCTTAGAAAATTAGTGGAGACTACCCTGTGAGATCTTTGAGCCTAATTGCCATTCTTTCTGAGGGATATACCTGTTTCTACTCTTAAATACTCATCAATTTTGTTCTTAATTGTTGATCTCATTACATCATATTTGCATTGAATTTTAAAGAACTAACATCATTTAGATACTCTTGATTTAATGTATGTTTTGCCATAAGAAGTGATGTAGGCTATGTGTGCTTTAACCTCTAAAGGCCTTATCCTACCCTATTGCATGCTCCCTAAGCCAATTTTGAAGCCAAACACTCAACCTTTTCTTTCATCACCCAAAGTATAACCTAACCCAAAATACTTAGCCATTCATCACAGCCATACCCTATAACCTCAGTTTGTGCTAAGGTTGCCACAAATGAGATTCATGGTGAGAATGAGAGGTGAAAGAAGATGATGCCCAATTCAAGGGACATTGGCGTCAATTGAAAGTTCAAAAGTAAAGAAAAGTTTTACAAGTTGCAAGCTGCATGAAAATTTGAGGAAATCATTGCATGATCTTGGTTCAATTCAATTCAAAGACGAACAGAAACAAAAAACGTTAAAATCAAAAGAAAGAAAGAAACGTTGAGAAAAAGAAGGAAAAAAAATAAGTGAAAAACAAATTGAATTGAGCCAAGTGAGCCAAGAGCCTCAAAATAAGCCACAAGAGCCACAAAATAAGTCATCAGGAAAGCACAATGTCGTGGGCCTTAAGAAAGGATTCAGTTCAGAAATTCCAAGTTCAATTCATGACTTCTCATGCCTCGGCACAACTCAGGTTCTTTGAATCCCATCCTTCCTTGCTAAACCCCAAAGCTTAGCCCCAATACAACCTAAAAAGGAAGACCTAACGGATCTTATGGACAATCATGCTGAGGATTAAGGTATGTATCTATGTTCTTAAAAGTTCAATTCCCTTCATGAGATCTTTATTTCCATAAAGTGCTATTCTTCATTGTTACTCATATGTGATTAAATTTGAATTTCATAACATAAACTCATCACATATGCTTGAAAAGAGTGTAAGCCTAGGATTCTTGTGTGAATTGAGAGTTGCCTAGTGAGGATTAGAGTCGAGGCGAAATCTTTCTAGGGCACTTAGATGAAGTTGTTTTCAAACTTGATCGCCTGAAAATATTGGCATTTATACACGTACACCTTCACATGACACTCACGGCTATGGCATTCCTTTTAGTTCTGCAAAGCATGTCTACTTACTTTTATTCTTATTAAGCTTGTTAAAGAGTACTATATCTAGCATCTTTTTGTTTAAGTAAAACGTTTGTGGGTATCGTATTGTTATAAGCCTCAGGAGACAAAACTCCTCCTACTAGGTGAACCTAGGGGTTTAAATGTTCTATCTTAACTAAAATCGATTCTTTTCATTTTGTTAGCATTTGTTTTGCTCAGGGACTAGCAAAAGATAGGTTTGGGGGTATTTGATCAGTCATTATTTATGCATCATTTTGATGTCTTTATATGCTCTCTTACATGTCTTTTGAATGATTTCGTGCCATCAATAGTAGAAAATGATCAATCTTGTGAGACTTGTGCAGAGTTAGAAAGATAGGTAAAATCTGGAAAGAACGCAAAAAGAATGACTCAAATCGGAGTCCAGATGAAGGAGATATCCTCATTTCAATATCAGGTCCTGAACGGAGTCCTGAGTGCGCCAGTGCGCCTATTTTGGGCCACTGGCCAAGTACCTCATATCAGGCCCTCCGGGTCCCGAACTTGTGTTTCATGACATCAAGGTCAAGTCCTAGAAGTGCCAAGGTCGCGCCAAGGCAGGTCGAGGACATGTCCCAAGAACTCCCATCCGAGCCCAGAAGTGCGCCCAAGCCGGGGTCCCTGTTCCGCCAGCGGTGGATCAAAGGTTCTCCCTCTGCGCCAAGCCTGACAACATTTGCGCCAAGCCTGAACGACGATGCGCTTCTATTATACTCCTAACGTACTTCAAAAGCGCGGTCCCAGATCCTGATTACGAAGACAGTCAAAAATCCAAGTTTGGCCAGCTTGCGTTCCCACTTGCCAGCCTGCATTCACACTTCCGGCCATGCTCTGATAGGTTCGAATAGATTTTAAAGACTTTATAATTAATTAAAAGTAAAATAACTTTCCCTATTCCTATAGGACAAGGTTATACCAATCCTTATAGGACAAGGTTATACCAATCCTTATAGGACATAGGTTTGACCAATCCTTATAGAACAAGGTTTTCCCTTTGTCTATAAAAGGGAGCCTTTGTTCAGTGTTTTAAAAAAAGGAGATAATTAGCTAGGGACGTTTTGGTTTCTGGGAAAACAGAGACCTGAGCCACAGAGTTCCGTTTTGGTTTTCTAGAGAATTAGGGACCATATATTTTCGGAGATAATCTTTCACTTAGATTATTGGACGTGGAGCTTGGAGAAGAAGGCCCTGCCGTGTCTTCTGCTGCATCTGTTCTTAACAATCTCTTCTGTACCCTTATTTTCATTATTGCAATTTACTTATGGATTCAATTATACTTGTGTTTATTTCAGTTATGTGTGAGTAGTATTCATACTTGTGATTTGGAGCATCGAAAGTATCATCTTGTGATTTGGAGCATCGAAAGTATTCATACTTGTAATCTTAACTCATGACGACCTAGGATTGCATGCCACTTTGCTAGGCTAATGTGGTGTCATTAAATTCTCTTTAAACTTCATGCATCATCTTAAAAGGTAGGTGATAGACGTTCTAGGCATATGCCCTGTTTAGAACATGCTAAGTAAGAGGGAATAAGTTGTGTCTAGTGAACCAACGCCAGGTCCTAGGCACGGGCACCTAATTCAGAAAATGCATAGTAATTAGGTAAAGGAAATTTGGTTAAGAGCTATAATTGGTTAGAGTGGATAGTAAGCCTTAATTCGCCTTAGTTAACAACCTTTCATTCTTGCATTGTTAATTTATGTACTTTGATTTACTTGTCTTTAAATTTCAGTTATCACATCATAAACCCCCCCCTGTGTGTGTGTGTGTGTGTTTTTTTATTTAAGTTAACAAATCTGAACTAAATTGGTCATAACGTTGATACAAGTCCTCGAGGGATCGACTCTTGCTGTGCTACTATACTATACTTATCGATTTGTGCACTTGCAAGGATTTTATAACTGTTAGAATTGAATTGCATATTTCTTGCTCTTTAAATCTACCAACAGAGGACATAATTGAGGTATTCATGGATGACTTCTCTGTATTTGGCCATTCATTCGAACTGTGCTTAGCAAACTTATCCCGAGTACTAGAACGCTGCCAAGAAAGTAACTTAGTGCTTAATTGGGAAAACTGCCACTTCATGGTCCAACAAGGAATTGTCTTCGGCCATGTGATCTCTAGCCATGGAATTGAGGTGGACAAGGCTACGTTAGACATAGTAGAAAGACTTCCATACCCTACAACAGTCAAGGAGGTTCGATCTTTCTTAGGGCACGCCGGTTTTTATCGACTCTTCATTCAAGACTTCTCAAAAATCACAAGGCCGTTGTGCAGTCTCCTAGCTAAAGAAGCCGTACTTGACTTCAACAAGGACTGCCATGAGGCATTCAATACACTCAAAGCAAAGCTCACAGCATCCCCCATCATTTGCCACCGAATTGGGACTTACCTTTCATACTTATGTGTGATGCTTCGGACTTCGCTGTAGGAGCTGTTATAGGATAGCTTGTCAGCAAGCTTCCTCACGTCATCTACTATGCAAGTCGAACCCTGAATGATGCCCAGTTGAACTACTCCACCACTGAGAAAGAGCTCCTTGCTATTATCTTCGCTCTTGAGAAGTTCAGATCATACTTGATTCAGACCAAGGTCATCGGCTACACCGATCATGCGACCTTGAAGTACTTACTCGCTAAGAAGGACGCCAAGCCAAGGTTGCTGCGATGGATGCTACTTCTCCAAGAGGTTGACCTCGAAATTCGAGATAAAAAGGGAAGTGAAAACGTAGTGGATGATCATATGAGCCGCTTGATACATGGATCCAACGAAGAGGCTGACCAATTGCCGCTCCTGGAGACATTCCCAGATGAACAACTCTTCGCACTCCAAGCAATCAATCCATGGTACGCTGATCTCATTAATTACCATATCACTAAACAATTTCCTTCCTCTTTAAGCAGGTATCAAAAGGACAAGCTAGCTAAACAGACTAAGTACTACATCTACGACGAGCCCTACTTATGGAAGCATTGTCCTGATCAAATCATTCGATGATGCATTCCCGAAGCTGAGATGAAATCTGTCCTGACATTTTGCCATAGCTTGGCGTGTGGAGGCCATTTCGGAGCTAAGAAAACGGCACTCAAAATCCTTCAAAGCGGATTCTACTGGCCTACATTATTTAAGAATGCATACGAGTTTGTACTCACTTGTGACAGATGCCAACGGTAAGGCAACATAGGCCCTCGAAATCAAATGCCATTAAACCCTATCCTTGTAGTTGAGATCTTTGACGTATGGGGCCTTGATTTCATGGGACCTTTTCTGAACTCTTTTGGCAGTCTCTATATTTTATTAGCTATCGATTATGTGTCTAAATGGGTGGAAGCAATTCCCACAAAAATTAATGATACCAAAGTAGTTGTGAGCTTTTTGCAGAGTCACATCTTAGCTAGGTTCGGAGCACCTAGGGCAATCACCAGCGATGGGGGAGCGCACTTCTGAAATCGTTCGTTTGAAGTTTTAATAAAGAAGTATGGTGTAACCCACAAGGTCTCAACACCTTATTACCCGCAAACGAGTGGCCAAGCTGAAGTTTCCAATCGAGAAGTAAAGGCTATATTGGAGAAAATGGTGAGCCCTGGCAGCAAGAATTGGTCCCGCAAATTGAACGATGCATTGTGGGCCTATAGGACATCATACAAGGCCCCGATTCGCATGTCTCCTTTCAGGCTTGTTTTCAGAAAAGGATGTCACCTACTAGTGGAATTAGAGCATAGAGCATTCTGGGCAATTAAGAAGATGAACATGAATATCGATGATGCTGGAGTACACAAAAAGCTGCATCTAAGTGAATTAGAAGAGCTTCGAAACGAGGACAACGAAAGTGCTCAGATTTACAAGGAAAAGACTAAAGCTTTTCATGACAAGCACATTCAGCCCATGGACTTTTAAATCGGACAGAAAGTCCTCCTCTTTGATTCCCGGCTTAAATTATTTCGAGGTAAGTTGCGTTCAAGATGGACTGGACCATTCATTGTTACTAAGGTTTTCCCCCATGGTGCAGTTGACATCCAACACCCGGATAGGAAGACTCCGTTAAAGATAAATGGCCATCTCCTCAAACACTACTTCGAGGCCATTTCCAATCTAGGCCCAGCCGACCCTGCAACCCAGGATGCGCCAAGTACCTAGCATGCCAGCCCCGTCTTGCCTAGACGTCAAATAAAGCGCTCCTTGGAGGCAGCCTAGCCCTGGTTTGTATTTCTCTCTTCCTTTGCTATTTCTGCCCATTATATCTCTCAAACCTTTCTACTGTTGTCATGCTTACTGCTTATCACATTGAGGACAATGTTCAGTTTAGGTTTGGGGGTGTGGATATTTAAAATTTTGCATATAGAAATAAGTAAGTTTGGGGGTGATACACGGCCAGGACTTTTGAATTTTCAGCCTTAGTTTTTTGTGTTTAGTTAGTTACTTAATTTTTTTGCTTTTGAATAGTATGATAACTTGTTAATAGGGATGTATATGCTAAGTTAACTGTCTTAGCCTTACTAAGAGTCATGCCATGGTCAAGTAGCTCATAATCTAAACTTCACAATGCCATGTTTTAAGTGATTAAGTGAATGAAATAACTGAATTTGAGTGAACCTTAGAAAATTAGTGGAGACTACCCTGTGAGATCTTTGAGCCTAATTGCCATTTTTTCTGAGGGATATACTTGTTTCTACTCTTGAACACTCATCGATTTTGTTCTTAATTGTTGATCTCATTACATCATTTTGCATTGAATTTTAAAGAACTAACACCATTTAGATACTCTTAATTTAATGTGTGGTTTGCCATAAGAAGTGATGTAGGCTATGTGTGCTTTAACCTCTAAAGGCTTTATCCTACCCTATTGTATGCTCCCTAAGCCAACTTTGAAGCCAAACACTCAGCCTTTTCTTTCATCACCCAAAGTATAACCTAACCCAAAATACTTAGCCATTCATCACAGCCATGCCCTATAACCTCAGTTGTGCTAAGGTTGCCCTATATGAGATTCATGGTGAGAATGAGAGGTGAAAGAAAATGCTGCCCAATTAAAAGGACATTGGCGTCAATTCAAAGTTCAAAAGTAAAGAAAAGCTTTACAAGTTGCAAGCTGCAAGAAAGTTTGAGGAAATCATTGCATGATCTTGGTTCAACTCAATTCAAAGAAAATAATTAAATAAAGAAATCAAAAGAAAGAAAAAAAAAACGTTGAAAAGAAAAAGAAAGAAGAAAAAGTGAAAAACAAAGTAAGTTGAGCCAAGTGAGCTAAGAGCCTCAAAAAAAGCCATCAAGAAAGCACAATGTCGTGGCTTAAGAAAGGATTCAGTTCAGAAATTCCAAGTTCAAGTCATGACTTCTCATACCTTGGCACATCTCAGGTTCCTTGAATCCCATCATTCCTTGCTAAACCCCTAAGCTTAGCCCCATTACAACCTAAAAAGGAAGACCTAACTGATCTTATGAACAATCATGCTGAGGACTATGTTCTTAAAGTTCAATTCCTTTCATGAGATCTTTATTTCCATAAAGTGCTATTCTTCATTATTACTCATATATGATTAAATTTGAATTTCATGACATAAACTCATCACATATGCTTGAAAAGAGTGAAAGTCTAGGATTCTTGTGCGAATTGAGAGTTGCCTAGTGAGGATTAGAGTCGAGGCGAAATATTTCTAGGGCACTGAGATGAAGTTGTTCTCAAACATGATCACTCGAAATTTTGGCATTTATACACGTACACCTTCACATGACACTCATGGCTATGGCATTCCTTTTAGTTCTGAAAAGCATGTCTATTTACTTTGATTCTTATTAGCTTGTTAAAAGTACTATCTCTAGTATCTTATTTTTCTAAGTAAAATGTTTATGCGTATCGTGCTGCTATAACCCTCAGGAGACAAAACTCCTCCTACTAGGTGAACCTAGGGGTTTAAATGTTCTATCTTAACTAAGATCGGGTCTTTTCATTTTGTTCAAGTTTGTTTTGCTCAGGGACTAGCAAAAGATAGGTTTGGGGGTATTTGATCAGTCATTATTTATGCATCATTTTGATGTCTTTATGCCTTTCTTACATGTCTTTTGAATGACTTCGTGCCATCAATAGTAGAAAATGATCAATCTTGTGAGACTTGTGCAAATTTGGAAAGATAGGTAAATTCTAAGAAGAACGCGAAAATAATGACTCAAATCGGAGTTCAGATGAAGGAGATGTCCTCATTTGAATATCAGGTCCTAAACTGGGTCCTGAGTGTGCCCGTGCGCCAGTGCGCCTATTTTGAGTCCTTGACCAAGTACCTCAGATCATGCCATCCGGGTCCCAAACCTGTGCCTCATGACATCAAGTTCATATCCTAGAAGTGCCAAGGTCATGCCAGGACATGTCGAGTACATGTCCCAAGAACTTCCCATCCGAACCCGGCCTCTCGGCCTAAACCCTAGTTCATGTTCCGCCAGCGGTGGATAAAAGTTACTCCTATGCGCTAAGCCTACCAACCTGGTCACCTGGCCTGAGCGAAGATGCGCTTCTACTATGCTCATGGTGTGCCTCAAAAGCGCAGTCCCATACCCCTACGACGAAGACATTCGAAGGGCCAAGTTCTAAGTTTTAGCGTTTGACCGCGGGAAGACCGGGGGCTGCCCGCGGCCAGCTTGGGTTCCCACTTGCCAGCTTGCATTCACACTCCCAACCATGTTCTGATTAGTTTTAATAGATTTTAGGGACTTTGTAATTAATTAGAAGAACAATAACTATTCTAGAACATTCTAGGTTAGGGTTTTTAATACCAATCCTTATAGGACAAGGGTTTCCCTTTGTCTATAAAAATGAGCATTTTTTTCAGTGTTTTTGGATGATATTTTGAGACAAGAGAGAATTTTCACATTATTTCGGAGATCTAGACCCTAGCCTCAATTTACATTGTAATTCAGTTCATAGTAAATAGTTCTTATTTTTCTGCACTTTTTGGGCGTGGAGCTTGGAGAGGAAGGCTCTGCCGTGGCTCTGATGTGCCTGTTCTTCAAGAATCTCTTATGTAACCTTATTTTTATTATTGCAATTTAATTATGAATTCAATTATATCTGTTTTAATCCCAGTTATGCGTGAGTAGTTCTCATTAGGATTAGGGCTGCTTGAAGCCCTAGCCATGTTAGTTCATTAACTAGATTTTGGCTCTTGATTTTGATTGCTATGCATGCTGAATAACTCTGATTACTGCTTGAACTACCATTCTTTTATGCCTATGAGCTTTGCTATCTTTTTTGCATAAATTATTGATGGAATTGCTTGAGTGACCGTCGTATCATCCTGTGGTTCATTTGCATCAAGAGGTTGAGGTTAAGAAACAATCTTGTAATCCGAATTCATGACAACTTAGGAATGCATCTCACTTTTCTAGGCTAGTGTGGTGTCATTAAATTCTCTTAGTACTTCATGCGTCATCTTAACTGGTAGGTGATAAACGTTCTCGGCAAATGCCATGTTTAGGACATGGTAAGTAAGAGAGAATGATATATGTTTAGTGTACCAACGCCAGGACCTAGGCATGGGCACCTAATTCAGAATTGCATAGTAATTAGGTGAAGATAATCTGGTTAAGAGCTAGAATTGGTTAGAGTGGATAGTAAGCCTTAATTCGCCTTAGTTTAACAAACAATCAACCTTTCGTTCTTGCATTGTTATTTTCTGCACTTTGATTGACTTGTCTTTAATTTTCAACTCTCAGATCATAAACCCCCCTTGGAGTGTCTGTGTGTGTGTTTTTCTATAAGTTAACAAATATGAACTTAATTGGCTTAATCGTTGAACAAGTCCTCGAGGGATCAACCTTTGCTTGTCTTATACTATCTCCATCGATTTTGTGCACTTGCAAAGTTATACTTAGTAGAAATAAAGTTCATAAATATTATGTTCAATATTTCTTCTATCAACTATCATCTTATCTTATCAGCCGGCATAACCCTCGGCTATCATCATATCACATCAGCCAGCATAACCCTCGGCTAACTTCATATTATAAGCCGGTATAACCCTCGATTATCATCATATAACATCAACTGGCGTAACCCTTGGCTATCATCATATCATAAGCCGGCATAACCCTCGGCTATCATCATTTCATAAGCCGGCATAACCCTCGGCTATCATATCATAAGCCGGCATAACCCTCAGGTATCATCATATCATAGCCGGCATAACCCTCGGCTAGCATATCATAACTCAATAATCATCTCAGGAATTCCAATGACAGGACTGGGTGTCTTCGCTCGTACCATGACCACGTGAAAGATAAGGTGCAAGCACCATCATCACGAGTTCCCCTATGAGCCCTGAGACCACATATACACATAAGGCTCGGGGATAGGACTGGCACTGTTTAACTAGCATAGAGTGAGCGCAGCTGAATGATCACATGAAGGACTGATCTGTGGCCTATAGACAGGTACGACACCAACGACCACCATGTGGGTATACCATTACTCAACACGAACATACGGCTCAACATGACTTGACATGACTCAAGACTGACACACAACCTTGTACTAGGCCGGCATGCCTCAGCCATAGTATCGCAATACCTGACTCAGGTGCTATACTGACATGACTCCTTGGCGCTAGCATCTCGATACTCACTCATGTGCTAAGTCGACATAGCTCATCGACAATAGCATTTCAATCTTAGGCTCGATCATTCTCGATTATCACCATAGCCGTATTCATCATTTCATATCAATAATTTTCCATCATCCATGGCTCGATATCCGAAATCATATCTTCGAATCAACCCTCGGAACTAACTCACACTTCATGACTTTATCACCAGACTGGATTCTCAATGACTTGCATATAGCACACATAAAAAGATTCCCTTCTATCAATACACTTGGACTCATTTAATCAATAATCACACATAGAGCTTAAAACTTATCATAACCCTTAACCAATTAGCGAGAATTAGACTCGATTATTTCAGACTCAATCATGTCATATCCAAGACCATATAGTTATAATATACTCATTCCAAGTTCATCATTTAAGGCTATCATCAAGCATTCACACACATTCATGCATATAATATTTATATAAGAAAACAAACGGGTCCACTCACTGTACGTCGGGGAGAGATCACCCGACAAGATCCACTATTGCACGTACTTCGAGGTGCTCATTCCCAAAAGTCCCCACAAGCTTCATCTCGATCCATATGGCCCTTCGAAGTCTCCAATACCGTAACGCCTCATAAAAGGGCAATTAATATTAATAAATAATCATTTATACTATTAAATCTAACTCCCGATCCCCGGGAGTTCACACGCTAAAAAAAACACATTCTAAGCGACTAAATCTATCCAAAACAGCCACCAAACAAACTCTGATGGACCTGAAACCTACGCCAATAGATCCGGAATATCAAATTACATGAAACACGAGTTTCCCGGGGCCAAGGGGAGCGACTGCACTGGCTACTCTCCCTTGACCTCTATCGTTGTCGCCCCTTGCTGGAATATGCCATTGTTGGTCGGATTATGAGCTTTTCCCATTTCTCCAATACTCAACCAAAAACTACAACCTAATAGTCTAAACTCATCTGCTCGATGCGAGGAATCCAAATATGAGGTCTAGAAGTCGAGATTGTACATGTGGCAGCCGAAAAATCCCTCGAAAGCCGTGGAACCCACTTATGTTCACTGCTTGCTGGGTTGCGTACGGTGGCCTATAGTCTCTGGTGATGGCATGGATGTGATTGCGAGAGGGAGACGAATGGATTGGTGGTGGTGGCAGGATCTCTATCATTACGGCGATGATGGATGTGGGGTTTTGTAACGACCCGGACCATAAATTGACGTAATTTGAGAATTTAATTAGGGAAAAGACGATTTTACCCTCGGTTTCGGAGGGGTTCAAAAGTCACTTTTCGTTCGGAGATACTTTTGAAAACTTTTCTTTAACGATTGTGTAGGTCTCGAACTCATGAGTTCGTAAACAGGCGGCACGCGAAAAACGGAGCCCGGATGTGGGAGATATGAGTCTATAACCTTGAGGGGCATTTTCATAATTTTAGAAGGTATCTGATTTTGGGAAGATTTTATCTTCCTTTTCTCCAGATTTTTCGGATCACTCTCTCTCCTCTCTCCCTAAAATTCTTCTCCCTTTCTCCCGTGAGAAAACAAGAACCCCAAAATTGGGATTTTGATTTTGGACTTTTCGACCAAAACTAAACACACCATAACCGTCTTCTCGACCTCACGAACTCATCCATATCCTCCTTGAGTCGTGTGGATTGCCGTGGACGACGGGGTGGAGCTTTGAACATGGGCCGAAACTTCCCGTCCAATTTTAGGCCACTACAGGTGAGGTTTCTCAATTTGGACTTCATATTTAAATTCCTTGGATCGAGTAGATGAATTTCCATTATTAGAACGTTGAATTTCGTTGAGAATTGAGAGAGTTATGGAGCTTTGAATTTTTGGGTGGTTATGGAGAATTTCTGCACAGTGAACAGTAACTCGGGCATGAGGCTGAAGGCGAGTACGCCTTGCAGTCGCAGCTGCAGGCGCGCGTGGGGGAGGGTTCCCGGCCGTCCACCGATACGTGGCGGCGCGTGTAGCTTCTTCTCGAGCTCCAGTGAACACGAGTATTAAAGTTCTCGATGTTTCGGACCTATTGGCACAGGTTTCAAATCAATTAGACATCGTTTAGGGGTAGTTTTTGGCGTCCGAAGTGGCTGCGTTTTTAGTTAGGATGCGTGTATACCTCCCGGGGTTTCGGGGGTTGGATTTTAGGTTTATAATTGCAATTTAATAATGCCATGTCTCGTTTTGACAAGCGTGGTGGCTCCGAAGCTCACGAGGGATCGATTAGCTGGAAATTAGGCTCGTTTGGGCCTCGAGGTGAGTGGACTTGGTTTCCTAGTTTGTAAGACATGCGTAATTCTATGTTTTAAATGTAATATTATGGATTATGAGTTGTGGAAATTGAGAGAAATTATAAGAAAATATACAATTATCCTTTTAAGGCTCGGAAACTAAGGATAAGGGTTTAAATGGATTTCTTGAATTTCTTATCGTTATGTATTTCCCGAATTAAGAATGATTCCATCATACTTTCGCGATGAAATGAGGTATGTTATGAAGGATTCCATCATACTCTCGGGATGATAAGAGGTATGTTATGGAGAATTCCATCATACTCTCGGGATGAGCCGGGATATTGAGCTACGGCTGGGGATGAGCTGGGATATTGAGCTCGAGCCAGGATATTGAGCGATGACTGGGGATGAGCCAGGATATTGAGCTACGGCTGGGGATGAGCCGGGATATCGAGTTACGACTTGGAATGAGCCATGATATTGAGCTACGGTTGGGGATGAGCCGGGATATTGACCCGAGTCAGGATATTGAGCTATGGCTAGGGATGAGCCGGGATGTTGAGCCCGAGCTGGGATATTGAGCTACGGCTGGGGATGAACCAGAATATCGAGTTACGGCGCAGGATGAGCTGGGTTATTGAGCTACGGCTAGGGATGAGTCGGGATATTAAGTCGAGCTGGGATATTGAGCTACGACTGGGGATGAGAAGAGACATCGAACTACGGCTCGGGATGACGGTTACGAGCGAGATATCGAGGTACGGCTTGGGATTACGCTTACGGTCAGGATATCAAACTGTGGCTCGGGATGATGTCTTCGGTCGGGTTACTGATATTACGGGCACATGTAAAGATAGCGTGGGTTCTACCGAGGTATTGTATTTACTTATATATGCGGATATTGATGCATGTAAGGTTTGATAAAGAGGTGGAATACGATAACCGAGAGTTAAGCCGGCATATAGGAGTTGACGACGACTTTCACGGGCTTTGATAGGTGATCGATGGACCTGTGAGAAAATGCTCGTTACCGTGGTCAGTGGGTTGGTATGGGCGGTGACTCGGAGTGATGAGTTGTGATTGGTTCGCACGTGTATTACATTTCAGCTATTTAATACCGTCTTGAGAGACGAGGTTACAGTTGTGTATATATGAGGCTGGGTGTAACACTGTTTGATTTATTTTGTATTTTATATCCTTCGTCTGACAGGTAGAAGATGATTCAACGAAAGAATAGGGGAGATTCTGCTGAATTTTCAGTAGAATGCTCGTAAAGTGTTTATAAGATAGTAAAGGTATTTTAGGAATTATTTTGGGTTGTTAGACGGGAACAAGGCTTTTATCGGATTTCGAGGGGAATTCGGGAAGGGCCCTGTCATGTTTCAGATTTCTCGAGGGAAAACAGAGAGAAAGGCGTGTCGTGGAAGAGAGAGAGAAGGGCACGACCAATGGGAATAGGAGAGAAAAAATCTCATTATATAATTTAAACTTTTTTAAAATTACCGATACGTCCCGACCGTTTTAGATTCGTAACTTTCTCATTCGAACTCCGATTTCCGCTTTATGCCTGTCTACGTACTCGTGTGTTCGAGACCTACATAATAGTATGGATAAAACTTCAAAAAATGTTCCCGATTGAAAAGTGACTTTTGAGCCGAAGGGAATGCTAAGGGCAAAATGGTCCGTTTGTAAATCCAACTTTTAATCACGGCCCAATAACCTTATTTGGGCCCTTGCTCGAGTCCAATTTCATATTCAGCCCAATTGATACTTTAATCTAGCTCGAAATTACCAGTTATTTAATCAAATTTAATTTTTAACTTTTATTTTCCGAGACGAGTCGTATAAAAAACGCCTCTAATAATTATTAGGGGCAGAAATTATTCTGGCACCAAATTTAGTTTATTAGGGGCATAAACAAACGACTCTTTTAATTAGGGTATGAAAAATACACCTCTAATAATTTTAATTAGGGCCGGTAGTATGGATATGCCTTACTTAATGTAATTGGGGCGGATATAAATTGGCTCTATTAATGTATTAATTTGAGGCAAAAGTAGTTGCCTTTAAAAGTTTTTTTATTTAACTCATTTCCACTGGGAGCGAATGTATTCAATTTTTAATAGTTAGTTTAATTATCTCTTCAAAGTCCACATCTTTTTGATAAATACAAAAAAAGAAAAAGAAAATAACCTAATCCCTAATTCTCCCCTACCTACTCGCCCACTTCTCTTGTTTCACTCCATTCTTCATGGCACATCTTTTTTTTTTCTCCGTCTTCCTTCGTTTCTTCTCTAGAGCAAATCTAAACTCATCCCTTCTTCTTTTCTTCTCCAATACTTAAGTTATATTCATCAATATTCCCTTATGTGTCAAAGATACATGAGAAAGGTTTGCAAGTGACCATGAGTGCAAATAAAATATTTCTTATTTATATAGTTTTCTCAAAGCTTTTTCCCCCTCTAAATTCTCTATTTTGCAGGTAGATCTGATGAATTTTTGAAGAATTGAAAGTGAGCTTGGTTACAAAGTTTGATATTTTCAACTATCAATATCATTTGACTGAAATCTGTAAGTTGGTTCTCTAGAAATTTTATTTTAGATGTAACAATCAACTATCAATGTTTATGGAATTTTCATATTCATTTAGCTATTGTGGTATTTATATTTGGTTTTTTCTTTTCCAATGGCTTGTTCATGCAAATTACACAATTGAGTTATGCGATTTTTTTTCTTCTAATTTTCTCTTAGTCTAATAATTGTTTTTATTTAGTTATTAGCAGATTCTGATGAAAGGAAATAGTTTTGATGAAATGGATCGTGTGCTGCAACAAAATAAGAAGATATGCTTAGAGATTTCTTCGATGTGTAAAGCTTGAGAGATGAAAATCAAAGAGTTTGAGTTAGATGAACATGCTAGTTGAACAAAAGAAAAAAGGATTTTGATAAAAAAACAAAAGAAAAAAAAATGAACAGAAAAGGAAATATTAAAAATTATTATGGGATTGAATAACCCAATAATGCTACAAAAGGAATAAATGGGTTCTAATTTAATTTTGTTGGAATTTGTTTATATATTAATTAAAACCATTAGGGCAGATCGATGTGTGTATCTCTAATTAGTAAATCATCCATTTAAGAGGGAACAAAGCTGATGTGTTGTACAAAACAATATGGGTGGTTTTAAGTTCCTATCCACCCCTAATAAGTATTAGGGGCGCTATTTTTAGAGGCGTTTGTTTTATCCGCCTCTCCTGTCCTTAGGGCGGTTTAATTTTATTTTCCGATATTTTTCGCCCCTATTGGATATAATTGGAGCAAATTTAATCACCTCAAACACTTTGATTTTAGTAGTGTTCAACATTTGAAAAATCATTTTGGAGGGAATTACGTACAACTAATTCCAATCTGAACATTTTTACACACTATGGGACCGCATAACAGGAAACACCTAACACATGCAGTCTAAAAAGAACTATTGGACCAAAAAAACAATAGAAAATATTCAAAACACCCCACAACTCATTTCTTGCATCATATGATCCACAATGTTGCCACAACGTACTTCATACATAGCCAAACAACAACCACTCCCATGTCTCACTCAGGCCAATCTGCATAACTACCAAACCATGGCCAGATCTCGTGTGTACCAAATTTGCATAACGAGACAAAGATGCTTGGGATGTGCAAGTTGAGAGAGAACCGCCAATGTCGCCACCTTGTTCTTTAGCTAGAGCCGCCATCATCTCCATGTCGCATCACTTACAAGACAAGGATGATTAGCTAGAGCCGCCATCATCTCCATGTCGCATCACTTACAAGACAAGGATGATACTACCAGTCTAAAAGAGAAAATGAATCAAGAAAATAAGAAGCCAAGAGAAGGGAATATGCTAATATATATAACGAAATTGGAAGTAAAGGTGTAACGACCCGTACCCAAAAATAAACTAATTTCAAAAATTTATTTGGAAAAGGACGGGTTTACCCTTGAGTTTTAGGGGGGGGGGGGGGGGGGGGGGGGGGGGGGGGGGGGGGTCCATGGTCCACTTTTGTTTGGAAATATTTTTAGGAATTTTCCTTGGAATTGCGTAGATCTCGAACTCACGAGTTCGTACACCAGCGACACGCAAAAATCGGGGTCCGTACGGAAAAGTAACGAGTCTAAAACGACCAAGGGCATTTTGATAATTTTGAAAATTGGGATATTTTTAAGTTTCCACTCTTTCTCCTCAGCCATTGGGCATATTTTTCCTTCGCTCTCCTCTCTTCTCTTTCTCTTTCTTCGACTCTGCCCTCCACGAGCACCGTGAGCCACCAATATCACCGACCACTTTTTCGACCGTTTCGAGCCAAACCAATACCCCCATCTTCATCCTCTCGACCTTATGAGTCCATTGGTACCCTCTATGAACTCCAAGGACCACCGTAGACGGCAGATCGATGACCAAAAGCTTGACTGAAACTTCTCATCCATTTTCCGGGCAAAGTAAGATTTCCAACTTTTGACATTTTTTTGGATTCTTGGGCTTGAGTAGATGAGTTTAGACTAGAAGATACAGAAAAATGGTTGAGAAACGAAGAAATTGGAAAAGCATGAAATTCTTGCCAAAAATGGCAGATTCCAGCTAATTAGTTGGCTAACGACGACAACTTTAATGGAATAAGCTAACACCATTAGCATGTAAGGGCGCGTGCGAGGGGCCACCAGCGTGTAAGGGCGCATGTGGGCGGCCACCAGCATGTAAGGGCGCATGCGGGGGCCGCAGAACACTGGCTGGTGCGTGGGGCCAGTTTCCAGCCTCCGATTGGCACATGGCGGTTGGTTTTCGGCCCCATCGGCTCGTGGTGATGTTTTTGGGGCTTCCGGAGTTGTTTTAACTCGTTTTAGGTCTGTTTTACTGTTGTTTTACGACCGATTTGAGCGTTCTAAGTTGATTTGGGACCGTTTGAGGACGTGTGAGGGCCTACGGCAGTTTGGGTTGTAACGACCCAGACCAGAAATTAAATTAATTTGAGAATTTAATTAAAGAAAGGACAATTTTACCCTCAATTTCAGAAGGGTTCGGGAGTCACTTTTTGATTGGCAGTGCTTTTGGAAATTTTTCTTGGGTCGTTACGTAGGTCTCGAACTCACGAGTTCGTAGACAGGAGGAACACAGAAAATGGAGACCCGATGAGAAAGTTGTGGGTCTAGAAGTTTCAAGGGCAGTTTGGTCATTTCAGAAAAGCCCAAAATTTAGGGGGATATTTTTTCTCTATTTTTGGACTCTGCCCAGAGCCAGCCCAGAACCTCTCTCTCTCCTACCCGAACACACTCTCTCTCTTCGTGCAATCACCGCATCACTCTCACCATCATCGTCCCATTTTCGGACCGATTCGACCAAATCCAAGGCCGTGGACGTCTTTTTCTCGACTCCACGAGCGGTTTGATGTCACTGTCGAGGTTGGAGCATCGCCGTAGAGGGGGGACGAAAGAGGAGAGGTGGACCGAAACTTCTCGGCCGTATTCCGATCAATTGAGGTATGTTTTCCTTACTCTAAGCTTAGATTCGGACTCCTGGGAAGGAGTAGATGATTTTACATACTTGGATCGAAGAAAATGGTGGAGTTTAGAGGAATTTGGGAAGCTTGGGCTTCCGGCCGTTAATGGCGGATTCCGACGGGGGGACCCATATTCCGGCATCCGTCGACGGCGGCGACGACGGTGGTCCGATCGTTGTCTCCGACGAACTCCGGTGACTGGTTTGACTTGCGGTGGCTGACGTGGGATGCCACCTGGCAGCCACGTGGTGACCAGTCAGTAGCTGACTCAGTTGCCACATGGAGCCACGTGGCAACACAATCAGCGTCCAATCAACAATCAGTTGACCATTGGGTCAACTGACTCCGTCAAAAGGTAACGGTGTTCTTACGGAACCCTAACGTTGTTAGTTTGGACGGAATATTCTGATTTCATTGGGATATTCCGTCAGTTTCGACGGAATATTCCATCAAACCGACATAATGTTCCACCGTGAACAGTACAGGGCGCGTGTGGGCGCGTAAAAGCTCGCGGTCTGGCCTTCTGCCTGCACGTGGCGGAGCATGGGATTGTTTCTCGACCCACGGTGACACGCGTCTAGAGTTTTGGGACATTCTGGATCAGATTTTGGCGATTTCGTGGCCGTTGGAGTTCGTTTAGAGCCCCGTTTAAGTAATCCCAGTGGTAATGAATGACCACAGAGCGTGTTTTGGCTCAGGAGGTCAAGGGGGCTGGGTTATTGGTATGTCAAAAGGTTTCTTTGGGCTAGGGTTTCCTTGAGTTGGTACTTGGATGTACTTTGAACGGACTGGGTTTCCTGGATTGCGTGGCATGTGTACTTCTATGTAGTATGTTATACCACGGGGTTCTCTGATGTTGGAGTGGAGGGTGTTTTCTCCGCCACATCGTTGAGGTTTCTCTGACTGGCGTTGGAGGGTTTGACTCCGCCAGATCGTTGAGGGGTTCTCCGATGTTGGCATTCGAGGGGTCTTTCTCCTCCACATCGTTGAGGTTTCTCTGACTAGCATTGGAGGGTTTGTCTCTACCAGATCGTTGAAGGGTTCTCCGATGTTGGCGTTCGAGGGTTATTTCTCTGCCACTACGTTATGGAGGATTCCATCATACTCTCAGGATGATTTGAGGTATGTTATGGAAGATTCCATCATACTCTTAGGATGATTTGAGGTATGTTATGGAGGATTCCATCGTACTCTCAGGATGATATGAGGTATGTCATGGTGGATTCCATCATACTCTCAGAATGATATGAGGTATGTCAGGGAGGATTCCATCATACTCTCAGGATGAACTGGAATATCGAGTTACCACTCGGGGTGCTCAGGATGAGCCGGGATATCGAGTTACCACTCGGGGTGCTCAGGATAAGCCGAGATATCAAGTTACCACTCGGGGTACTCAGGATGAGCCGGGATATAGAGTTACCACTTGGGGTACTTAGAATGAGCCGGGATATCGAGTTACCACTCGGGGTGCTCAGGATAAGCTGGGATATCGAGTTACCACTCGGGGTGCTCAAGATGAGCCAGGATATCGAGTTACCACTCGGGATGCGCAGAATGAGTCGAAATATCGAGTTACCACTCGAGGTGCTCAGGATGAGTCGGGATATCGAGTTACGACTTGGAGTAAGTCAATGAGACTCAATTCAACCAAAACTAGTACCTTCGTCATCTGGGTCAGTGGGTTGGTGTGGCAGTGACTCAGATTGACGGGTGGTTGACGGTTCACACGAGGGTGACACGTCAGTTGTCTTGTTTTATTGCGGAGGAGGTCCTCCGAGGTAGTTTGTGAACTACTAGGCTATCCTGCGTCTGACAGGTAGGTGAAGTCAGTCAAGTACAGAGGAGGTTTTGTTGGAACCCCTGTAAAGTTTATTTAATGTTTCGGGAAGGGTCCTGTCATGGGTCCCGGGTTTAAGGTATGGAATTGATGTTTATTGATTCCTATTGTCACTTTTAAAAGGAGCTACGACTCTAGGGACTGCACATCTCAGAGTTGAGCTTGCTTGAGCATTCGGTGAGTGGACTTTGCTTGTATAAAGTGTATGCAAGCATGCTTATTATGTTTAAATGATTTATTATTTTTTTTGGATTTTGATAACTATGAACTTCGAATTTGAAATGATTTTGGGCTATAGCCCAAGTTCATGGATTTTGGGCTTTGGCCCGGGTATTTGATGGTTTTGGGGCTTCGCCCTAGTTACATGTTTTTGGCTTTGGCCTTATTATGTGGTTGTGGGCTATCGCCCAGGTTTATGGTTTTTGGCTTCAGCAGGTATACGGCTTTGGGCTTAGGCGTGGGGTTATAGATTTTGGACTTCGGCCCGGGGTTATGGATTTTGGTCTTCGACCCGGGTTTTGATAGTTTTGGCTTTGGGCGGGTCTTTTGGATTTAAATATTGGATTTACGGGCTCACATTACTACTTTTCACTATATGTACCATCCCTGGTTACTATTGTTATTTCTGGCCTCATTGGGTTCGAGGATTCAGTCACATGAGCCAGAAGGATATTTCTCCGACATATGATGTTGAGGTATTTTCAGTCATGTGCTCGTCGAGGTATTCCAACACAAGATGTTGAGGTATTTTCCTTCATTTGCTTGTCGAGATACTCCGACACATGATGTAGAGGTATATTTCGTCATGTGCTTGTTGAGGTACTACGACACATGATCTTGAAGTATTTTTTGTCGTGTGCTCGTCGAGGGTTGGATTATTTCTCCAACCCATGATGTTGAGTTATTTTCCGTCATGTGCTCGTTGAGGGTTGGATTATTTTCTCCAACATATGATGTTGAGGTATTTTCCGTCATACACTTGTCAAGTCTGTCTACGCATAATATAGGATTTCAGCCGCATATCTTTGAGGTATTTTCAGATATACGTGTCTGGGGATTAGGTCCACGTGTTGGACCTCTCAGTTCCCTAGCCATTGCTTTGAGGTATTTTCACTAGTGGTTAGGAGGGCACGTCACTGTGTTGGATTGCCCTTCCCGGTATATTAGGGGATGGTGGGGTACTTTATTATGAGTAGTGTGAGTATGTGTTTTCTTGTGTTTTAAGCTCCTTCGATGATGCTTTTCAAAGTTCTGGTATGGACCACATGGCACTGTTCTTTCGAGGATTGCGTGGGTCCCACTGGGTTTTAAAAAAAACAAATTTCCGAAAAGTTTTTATATACTTTTATCTCGATTTATATATTTATGGATTTTATTTATGCATGCATGGTTTTTGAAAATGGAGGGAATTATGATATTTTCTCTAGATCTTAAGATTTAAAATTGTTCCTTCTGTCGACTCACATTGCTTTAGTTTTTCCACCCCTCCAAGCTGTAGAGAGCGACGAGGATACGACCTTAAGTGGAGGCATCACCTTCAACTGCTTTATCACTATGTAGGATTTTTCAATGGGGTTGTAAAGTTTAAATTAAACCTAGTATGCTCTTATTACCCTTAGGGGTTAGTTAATAAGATATTTTTGTGGTTTGGATGGATTTGGAATCTTTGAGATTGTTTTGGATTCGGTTTTGGTCTGATAGGTGGAATTTTTTTTTGGTTTGACACTATTACTAGGGAGCTTATGCCGAAATTTCAGCAGAATTGTTAAAGTTTTAGTTAGTAGCGTATGGGTAATCTTGGAAAGGTTTCAAACTCTCAGGAATAGTTAGTCGGGAATAGGATTTCTCACAGATTTCAAGGGAGAAATTCGGGAGGGGTCCTGTCAAAAGGTTAGCTAGGAATCATTCATTAGCTAGTGGAGAATTGACTAACTCCCACATCCTAGCTAAGCTCGGTTGGGGTTGAAGTTTTGGGGATTTTTTTTTCTTCTAAAAGAGATGAAAAAAATTTAAATATACGCAACATTTAAATAGCACGGTTATATATGTGGAACCATAATTCGTCCAAAAATTATGGAGCTGCCACGTGACCCATAATTTACGTAATGACTACTCTGCCATTGGTAGAGTCATTATTGGCATATAATTATTGCCCATTAATTAAATACATTTACCAGCTGAATATATTAATTAATAGGAGTTCTATTACCACAATAAAAGACATATCCATGAGAGTCATTTTTCAGCTACGAATCAATTAATAAAACTTCCTTTCCTAAAATGATTTGTTTATTAATTAGATTGAACCATTTTTCCTACTACTAATAAATAACTTCCTAGCGAATTATTTATTATTAAAAACCAAAACTATGTATTTCCTAACTAGCATTACTTATTGAAAACTCTTTCAACCAATCATAAGCTCCGAAGACCTCCTAGTCTGCACTATAAATAGAGGGTCTCCTCTCACTTCTCAGGTAGACCTAAATTATTCTCATAATTTGCTCTTCAGTTTTCTCTCTACGATTAAACTGACTTAGATATCAGAGTGTTCTTGATTGAACAACACCCCCCCCTCATAAACCCAATCTCGGGATTCCACCTTAACCTCAATTGTCTTATTTCCTGTGTGTAGGGATTGAACGGCGAATATCAATCCTAACGATTTCTTCATCAACAATATACTCTAAGAAGTGATAGTTAGTAGCTTAATTTTATTTCCATATTATAATTTAGTTATATATATATTTTTTCTATCATATAGTGAATAGTTTTGAGTTGACTCTCATAAAAACTAAAAGGGCAAATTACACTTACTACAATGTGGTTTACACCCTGTATGTAACACGTACATATATGACTTTTAAAACTTGATAAACACCGCCTCCACTTTCTAAAACATAACAAGCTGTCCTCGATAGTTAAAATCTCTGTCCAAAATTTTGTTAAATATTGACGGGGCGTCTGTGGGTCCCATTTTCTAACTATTACCAATCTCATTAAAAAGGCATATCCGTTAATTTGCCCCTTTTGGCGCTCAAAACTCAGATGAGTGAAAGAAATTCGGGAAAACAAAATCCAAATTGGGTTCCAAAATGGGAAAATTGAGGTTGGTAATAGTTGGAAAATACAACCTATAGACGCTACGTCAGCATTTCACAGAAGTTTAGACTAAATTTGTTTGCTATTGGGCCAGGTTTTTATGTTTTCTAAAGTACATGGGGATTTTTTTGAAATTTTAAAAGTTAGGTATGGCTGCGTTACAAGGTGTAAACTATTAGGTAATAAAGTGTAATTTGCTCAAATTAAAATCGATACACAATGTATATAATTCGAATATTTACTCTAATGACTTGAAAAACCATAGAATTAAGTATATATACAATTTAACGACATAAACAAACCATAAAATGTACACATAAAAAAACCATAAATTGTGCATTTAACCACATGGAATTAGAACTTAATTAATCATATGAAATTAGAACATACATGAAGTTGATTTTTAATATTGTTACTTGTTTACTAATTCTAATTATTATAAAGTTGTAATGGTACGTAGAAAAAAAATGAAAAATATCTTATTATAAAGTTGTAAAAAATATACATTTGCTAGAATGCTCAAAAACCAACTGATTGGTTCCATAATAAGGAATCTACCACTCGATTGGACAATTTACACCAAATAATATAACAATCGAACCGTTTATTTTGTAGTTCCACCTTCAAAGATCATACATACAAAAATTCATCCAAATCAGAAATCATTTAGTCATTCGATTATTAGCAAGAACATTTATTATGTTACCCGACGGACTGTGTTCATCTACGTATTTTGATATGGTATTAGATAACCAAACGATTACCAATTTGGATGAGTTTTTTTAGGTATGGTCTTTGTAGGAGGAACTACAAAATGAACAATTAGATTATAATATTATTTGGTCTAGTGAGTCCAATCGACAATCGAGTGGTAACCAACTCGTTAATTTCTTAGCATTCCTCTATATGTTTGATAGAACAATATTGGCAACTTGTAAATGTGCATTTAATGGATAAAAGAAAAGACAAACTACATAAACCAAAACCCCCCCCCCCCCCCCCCCCCCCCCCCTAACTATGAAAAATTTCATCTAGGTACCGAAACTATCAAAACATATCAGTTAACTACCTTTCTTCAGTCAACTGTTAGTCAATGCTTAGGTGACATTTTTTAGTCAAATTTATGCTGATTTGACATCTACATAAGCTAAGAAACAATAAAATAAATACAAATAAAAAAATACACTAAATTCTAAAAAATTAAAGAAATTAATCCACAAAATTGGTCTTTGACCAAACATCTTCATCTTTATCGCTGGAAAACCCAGCAAAATCCAATTACCCCAAACCCAGCAAAATTCAATTCATCACAAACAGAATTCAACTACAATTTTATTCATCAGCAAATATTTTTCATGACATCATAATAAGAAACGAAAACATGCATTCCCCTAAATTACTTCCACACCAAGATCTGCAAACATCCCAGTTCCAAACCCAGATATGCAAACATCCCAATTCCAAACCCAGACCACAAAATTGGTCTTTGATATAACAGAAACAAAACCAATTAAAGCATCCCTCACACCATTCATCCTCAAAACAAAACAAAACTGCACGCGACCATCAGTTGTTGGTCAAACCCAGAAATTTGAGCGAGTCTCACAACAGAGAGAGAGGGAGAAAACCAGAGATGGAGAGAAAGGCAGTAAGAAGCGAAGCAATGGAGAGCATATCAGAGAGGCTGTCATCGTTGGAAGGTCTCTACTTCCCTCGTGCCCTACAATCCACCACTACCAATCCTTCCCATCACAAGGCTATCCTCCCCAGCACAAGGCTATCCTCCTTGACCTCCTCTCTCGCGACATTTCCGTTTTCTTATAACGCTATGGGTCAAAATTGAGCTTTGATGAGCTCCGCCTCGGCCCCTGTTTTACTTTGGTTTTGTTTCTGTTTTATCAAAGACCAATTTTGTGCTTTGGGTTTGGAATTGGGATGTTTTCAGATATGGGTTTGGAATTGGGATGTTTGCAGATCTTGGTGTGGAAGTAATTTAGTGCATGTTTTCGTTTCTTATTTTTATATCATGAAAAATATTTGGTGATGAATAGAATTGTAGTTGGATTCAGTGTGTGATGAATTGACTTTTGCTGGATTTTGGGTAGTTGAATTTTGCTGGATTTTGGGTAGTTGAATTTTGCTTGGTTTGCCAGTGATAAAGATGAAGATGTTTGGTCAAAGACCCATTTTTGTGGATTAATTTCTTTAATTTTTTATTTTTTTAGAATTTAGTGTGTTTTTTAATTTGTGTTTATTTTATTGTTTTCGAGCTTATGTAGATACCAAATCAGCATAAATTTGACCAAAAAATGCCACATAAGCATTGATTAACGGATTGACTGACAAAAGGTAGTTAACGGATATGTTTTGGTAGTTTGGGTACTTAGATGAAATTTTTCATAGTTTGTGTATGAACTTGAAATAACCCCTATAGTTTATGAGGTTTTAAGTAATTTGTCCTAAAAGAAAAAGAATTTGATTAATAATTTAATGCACTTTTAGTTAATACGATTAGGTCAAATGGGTAATGGAATTGTTGAATATAATATAGAGTTCTCACAATGGTTAATGAATTGGTAATTAATTAAGAAGTAAATAAGTAGAGCAAGTACCTTGTCTCTAATATTGAATTCTCACATGGTTGGGCTGTTTAATAATTTGTCAGCGATGAAAATATTTTTATTCGTATTTACTAATTTTTTTTTTGCAACTTTTTCCATCCATAGAAAAATAGGTGAGCACATGCATTCAAATAAACCATGTAATATTATTCCACATATTCCATTGTTCTCATTGTACTTGTTTTTAACAAAATTATTTGTTTACATTGCAAATTAAAAAGAGGTATTTGGTTGGGAAAGAACCCTAGCCATAATTATTCAAACATTGCCAATCTCTTGTGCTCCAGTAGTTCCCCAAAATCTTCAAACAATCAAACCCTGCATATGAAAACCAGATTAAATTTTGATTAATATCTTTCCGTGCATTAATTGGCGTAAAAGATGAACATAGCCAAAGAGATAAGTAGCTACTGGGAACAATCGATGTCCCGAGAGATAGCTGGAAGGTATACAGTGAGGCCACAGTCAGTGGGGAGAGAAGAAATTCGAGAAAAATCAATAAGCCCTATGAATCTAGCTGCCCCCTTGATGCATCCACATATAGCCTGTCGAGCTTGGGTGTCGTTTGAGTACTTGCCCAAGTAACTTACACCATCACAGCAAGCCTGAGGTGGCCTCACCTGAGGTTGCAGCAGGTAAGAAATGCAGGAGCTCAACCGGAACATAATGTTGGTTTCTAGAGCTTAGGACAGTCGGACATGAAATTACAAGCTTCAGGTATGATCTCAACTCTAAACTTTGATGAAATCAATTTTGATTTTGGTTAGAATTGAATTGGTTGTGTTTAGTTTTAGGATTTAATCCTTCGGGTGATAAACTTTGTTAAATTTCTGCAACAATACTATGATATCGTTTTGCACACCAAGTGTTTGATAATTTGCTTCTTTGAATTCCTCAATCGGAATCTCTAAGCTGTGACTGAGAATGATTGCTACAATTGGTTGTTAGAGATTACAGATTGCACACACACTTATCTCGCTCACTCACAATCGGTTAGTGTGATGACACTATGATGTCATCCACACACTCACACACGGCTGCTTAGCCCTGGGCGCCAAGTTAGGCACACATACACTGCATTATGTTTAAACAAAATCTTTTCAACTCACACACACTTTACTACCTAGTAATTCAGGTGTGCCTCCACTCTCCAGCTCAGCTGCTGACTTACCAGCTTGCAGGGAACCATTGGACAGCTTATAGTCCAACAGTCCCTCCTAAGCTATTCACTAGCTTCACTCCTAGTAAACTTCTAAGGTAATTAAACCTATCCTTAGGTAGGGCCTTAGTAAATACATCAGCCATTTGTTCCTCTAACTTATAGTAGAACAGATCCACCTCACCAGATTGAATTGCTTCTCTAATGAAGTGAAAGCGTCTGTGAATGTGCTTTGTTTTCTGGTGAAAAACAGGGTCCTTTGACATGGCTATAGCAGGCGTGTTGTCACACATAATAGGAGTAGGTTCAGTTTGCTCTTCTCCAAAAGCTTCTAGTACAAACCTCAGCCATATTGCTTGTGTTGTTGCTTAAGAAGCACTCATATATTCTGCTTCTGTAGTAGACAGTGCTACACTTTGCTTCTTTACTAAAGCCCATGAAAACACTGCACCCAGAGGTACTCCTCATATCATCCAAGCTTCCACTCCAGTCACTGTTATTGTACCCAATTAGAGTAGCTTGCATTCCCTCCTAGAGAAAATGCATACCCAGAGGTACTCCTCATATCATCCAAGCTTCCACTCCAGTCACTGTTATTGTACCCAATTAGAGTAGCTTGCATTCCCTCCTCATACTCAATACCATAGTCGACAGTACCTTGAATGTGCCTCAACACTCTTTTGGTTGTGCCAAAATGCTTCTTAGTAGGATTGTGCATAAACCTAGCAAGTAGACTAGCAGCAAACATTATATGAGGTATGGTAGCAGTCAAATAGAGTAAGCTACCTACGATTTGCATGTAGATAATCTCATCTGTAGTTTTTGAACAAACCTCCTTGAGTAGTCTGTCATTGGTTGCCAATAGGGTGCTAACTGACTTACAATCTTTTAGACCAAACTTCTCAAGTAGAATCAGTGCATATTTCTTGGGGTGAATGAAGATACATTTACTGGTTTGAATCACTCCCATGCCTAGGAAATGGTGTAGAAGTCCCAAGTCTATCATCTCATACTTTCCCATCATGTCCTGCTTGAAACTTGCAATCATTTCTTCACTATTTCCAATGTAGATGATATCATCCACATAGATAGATACTATGAGTACCTCATTGTCATGATTTTACTTCATGTACAATGTAGCCTCACTAGGACTTCTCTGGAATCCACAGAACAGTAGATAGGAATCTATTTCTCCATACCATGCTCTAGGAGCTTGTTTCAAACCATAGAGGGCCTTTATGAGTTTGCACACCTTCCCTCCTTCACTTTTCACTTCAAACCCATATGGCTGATCCACATAAACTTCTTCTAATACATCATTTAGGGAGGCTGATTTAACATCAAGCTGGTATAAACACCATTTCTTCTGTGTAGATAGTGCAATCAAGGTTCTGATTGTATCTAGCCTTGCAACAGGTGCAAATGTTTCATTAAAGTCAATCCCAGGCTTCTGTGCATAGCCTTTAGCTACATTTCTTGCCTTGTGTTTCAGAATAGATCCATCTAAGTTTAGCTTGGTTTTGTACACCCATTTAACTCCAATCACTGGTTTATCAGATGGCCTGTTAACCAACTCCCAGGTTGAGTTCTTCTCAATCATTTCAATCTCATTCTCCATTGCTCTGTTCCATTCACTGTCTTTCCCTGCTTCTTCAAAGCTTTCAGTCTCAACAATAGTTAGGTTACATCTAGCATAGATGTCCTCTATATTCCTCATTTTCACTGCAGTATTCCCATATTCAGATGATGATCCTGAGGATGAGATACTGCTAGGACTTGATTGTGAGTCCTGTGCTTGTAGATCTGGTTCTTGAACCATAGGAACTTAATCTTCAATCTCAATGTCAATTCCATTTGGAATATAAACTCTACCTACAAATACACCTTTTGTAGCAGTTACATCCAGCTTCTGTCTGAGTTGGGTGGGCACATGAGTATAACACACAGAACCAAACACTCTCAAGTGTTTCACACCTGGTTTCCTCCCACTGTGCACCTCAAATGGCGTCTTCTTTAGAACAACCTTTGTAGGACATCTGTTAAGAAGATAGACTGTTGTATTAACAACTTCAGCCCAAAAATGATATCGAATTTTCTTGTCATGTACCATTGACTTTGCCATTTCAACAATTGTTCTATTCTTCCTTTCTGCAACTCCATTCTACTGTGGTGAGTATGCCACAGTAAGCTACCTTTCTATTCCCATTTCTTCACAAAAATTGAGAAACTCTTGTTATGTGAACTCACCTCCTCTGTCGCTTCTTAACATCTTCATCTTGTTCTCAGTATGTAGTTGAGCCATTGCCTTGAACTTCTTGAATGCATTGAACACACTAGACATGTTTTAGAAAGTAGACCCAACACATCCTAGAATAGTCATCAATAAATATTAGGAAATACTTTTTCCCTCCCATTGTCTTAGTTTGCATAGGACCACAGACATCTGAATGAATCAATTCAAGTAACTTTGATGCTCTCCAGGCTTTGTCCTTGTCAAAGCTCTCCACATGCTGCTTTCCAACAATGTAGCCTTCACACACTTCACTTTTCTTAGATAGCTTTGGTATCCCCACAACCATGTCCTCTGTGTATAGAGTAGCTAGGCTAGAATGATTCAAGTGACCAAACCTTCTATGCCATAACCAGGAACATCCCTCCTCAGTGGCAATTCTTGCTACTAGAATAACTTGATTGAATGAAAGTGGGAAACATCTATCCCTAGTCATTGGAACGGATGCAACTTCATACCCCTGATCATATATCTTAACAATTATGTCTTCAAATACCATATTGTATCCATGCTCAACCATTTGACCTACATTGAGCAAATTTTCATCCAATCCTGTCACAAGCATAACTTCTTTTATCAATCTGTCACCATTCTGTGTGTTAATCACCAAAGTCCATTTACCACTAGCTTCCACAAGTTCACCTGTCCCCATTTTCACCTTGGACTTTAGTGTTTTATCCAGATCAATCAATGAAGCCTCGTTTGAGGTCATATGATTACTACATCCACTGTCTAAGTACCAAATATCAGTATCTAATTTGGTTGTAGCAGAGTGACATGCATAAAACATTGTACCTTCTTCATCTGCTTGCTTTGATACATTTGCACTTTGCTTTCCATTACAATTGTTGGCCATGTGACCAAATCTATTGCACTGATAGCACTTAGTTTTTCCCTTGAACCAACATTCTCCATAATGTAACTTGTCACAGATCTTGCATTTAGCTCCACTGCTTTCAGCTTTACTAGTACTTACATTATGATTGTAATTAGGCTTTCCAGAATTGTACTTCTGATTCCAGTTCTTGTTTCCTTTGAATTGCTTCTTGAATTTTCCTTGTACATTGCCCTACTGTCCCTTAGCATGCGTAGATAAACTAGAAAACGCCTTATCCACATTACCATCATGCATTTCTAGTCTTTGATCAAAAGCTCTAACGGATGCTACCACATTTTCAACATTTACAGTATCCATATCTCTGGTATCTTCTATAATAGACACTATAGAATCATATGATTTAGTTAAACTGATCAATATCTTCTGTGCTAGCCTTTTCACAATTTCATATAGTCTAGACAGATAGTTAGACAGTGATTCAGTTTCTTTCATCCGAGTGCATTCAAAGTCACGTCTCAATGATTGTAACTTCACAGCTCTTACCTTCTGATCTCCTCTATACTCTTTCTTCAACATATCCCAAGTTGCTTTGGCACTCTCCTCGTTTGAGATCTTAGAGAAAATTGTATCAGCTACAGAAGTCTGAATCAATCCCAAGGCTCATGCATCCTTGATGTAGTCTGCTCGTGTTGGCTGATTAACCACTTCACCAACAACATTCCTTGCTTATTCATTCAGGCTAACATTGACTTACTCCCAGAGATCATGCGCTCTGAGTACGGTGCACATCTTGATGCTCCATAACTCGTAATTAGTTCCATTGAAGATCAGAGCTCTCAGTTCAGCTCCACCAGCTCCTGCCATGTTAGACACAGCCACTTCTTCACAGTTGGACGCCCCCAAGACAATGCTCACGGATCAGATCAGCTTTGAGATCATGTTGGTTTCTGGAGTTCAGGACAGTCGGAGATGAAATTGCAAGCTTCAGGTATGATCTCAACTCTGAACTTTGATGAAATCAATTTTCGTTTTGGCTAGAATTGAATTGGTTGTGTTTAGTTTTAGGATTGAATCCTTCGGGTGATAAACTTTGTTAAATTTCTGCAACAATACTATTATATCGTTTTGCACACCAAGTGTTTGATAATTTGCTTCTTTGAATTCCTCAATCGGAATCTTTCAGCTGTGATTGAGAATGACTGCTACAATTGGTTGTTAGAGATTACAGATGGCACACACACTTATCTCGTTCACTCACAATCGGTTAGTGTGATGAGATTATGATGTCATCCACCACTTACACATGGCAACTTAGCCTTGGGCGCCAAGTTAGGCACACACACACACACACTGCATTCTGTTGAAATAGAATCTTTATAACTCACACACACTTTACTACCTAGTAATTCAGGTGTGCCTCCACTCTCTAGCTCAGCTGCTGACTTACCAGCTAGTAGGGAGCCATTGGACAGCTTATAGTCCAACACATAATCCCCCCGCAAGACGGCACTGGGTCCGTGGCCGAGCCAGAAGCCAGTAAGAAGAGTAGACATATTGTTGCTGTGATCTTGGTTATTAGGTGATCACCCATATTTGAATTTTGATGATCAGTGTTGCTTATCGGTTTTATATGAAATAATTAGATGTGTTGTGATAAATCGGAGGAGAGGAGTTGATGATTTATAGAATGGGTTGGGAATTTGATTGTCATGTGAATCCCATGAACCATAGAGTAGGGGTTATTGTTAAGGGTTTAGACCCGAAACTTGTTTAATATGAAGGGCAACATGTTAATTACTTCATTTTTGGCTTTTGTTGTCACACTAGTCATGCATGCTCATGAATATTCAAAGAATAAAAGTATGAGAAAAAAGAGCAATTGGAATAACAATTTTAATTGTCATATGAAATGTTGGAGATATTACATTATGGATAATATTTGCATCTCATTCTGATGGTACCTTCTCGTACCACCCTTTTTATTTATCGAATTGCATGTTTTTGTACATATATCATAATCGAAAATGTTTATTATCTAAATTATCATTTCAAGATCATCTCTGTAAAAAATTAACAAGATTAAAGGTCGTTTAGCCAATCACATGTATAAAATAAATCAACAATTTTGCTATAAGTTAAGATACTTATAACAAACCGTCTGTTTAGTTGATACATATCAATGACTAAATGATTTCCAATTTGGTTACATAAGCAATCTTGAAATGATTATTTAGGAATTGAACGGTTTCAATTATGATATATGTATAACAACAATTCAATAATTCGAAAGAGTGCTACGAAAAGATACCACCAAGGTGTTGTTGAGAATCGTTCCTATAGTTATGTTAGTTATGTTTGTTTTAGATTATGCAGTTGTTTAGTTAAGGCAGAAGTCTTAGAAAGTAGGAAACGTGGGTATGAGTGTCTACCATGTTCTAATTTTTTTTAAGTGTTATCTTGTCAGTTTGTTGGTTCCACAAAAATCTGCACAAGTTGTGTTAGTGCTTGGTTGCAGTTACTTGTTTTTTTCTTCATTTTAAGTTAAAGTTGTAAAACATTTTCACTTGATGAAATAGAAAGGACATTTCAATTCCGTCAAATTTGGTTGTTCTTCATGTGAAAGAACTCTAAACAATTTAGAGTTTTAGTTTTATCTAACATCTGGTATCAGAGCCCCCACTGGGCCTGAACGTTTGAATACGTGAGAAGGAATTCTTGCAGCAACAAGACTTCATGGCAACCAAAAAGCCATCAGAAAAAATTTATTCAACCAACCATTCCACGCTTCGATGGTCACTATGATCATTGGAGCATGTTAATGGAAAATTTCTTAAGATCCAAAGAATATTGGGATCTTCTTGAAATTGGATATGAAGAACCAGCAGAGGGGACAATGCTTACACAAAACCAACAAAAGAAGTTGGAGGAGATGAAACTGAAAGATTTCAAAGTGAAAACTATCTTTTTCAATCCATTGATCGAGCCATTTTGGAGACTATACTCCAGAAAAACACAGCGAAGAATATTTGGGATTCCATGAAGAAAAAATATCAGGGATCGGCTAGGGTGAAGCCTGCATAGCTTCAAGCCATGAGAAGAAACTTTAAGACTCTCCCAATGAAGAATGGAGAGACTGTCACTGATTATTTTGGAAATGTCATGGGAATTGCCAACATAATGCGTATACATGGAGAAAAAATAGAAGATGGTGTTGTGGTTGAGAAAATCTTGAGATCATTGACTCCAAAATTTGATTACATTGTCTGTTCGATTGAGGAGTCCAAAGATGTTGTAGAAATGTCTATAGATGAGCTTCAAAATTCTTTGTTAGTCCACGAACAAAGACTTAATAGAAGCAGTAATTTGGAGGAACAAACAGCCCTGAAGGCATCCACTATTCTAGAATCCTCAAGCAATATAGGAAGAAGATGAACAATAGGTGGAAGAGGTCGTGGCAGAGGTGCTCATGGCAATAGAGAAGGTAGCAGATCATTCCACAATTACAAAAGGGATGATGATGCTCAAGGAAAAGGAAAAAGTCAGTATGACAAATCAAAAATTGAGTGCTACAGATGTGGCAACTATGGTCACTACAAGTGACAGGACCCCTCCCAAATTTCACCTCGATATTTGTGAGAAATTCTGCCCCCGTCTGACAATACTTGAAAATCTCACCATAATCCCTGAAATGCCCTCACCATTCCGGGAAAGACTTTACGAGAATTATGCCGAAAATTCGGCAGAATCTCCCCTGCAACCGATCAACACGTCTTTTACCTGTCAGACGAAGGATACCAAAACAAATACCAAATCGAACAGTCCAGCTACAACCACAAGCTATTACAAACCTAATTACAGAAAATAATGAAAGTCCTACGTGGACGTAGCGCAGCGAAAGATGATGCCTCCTCCCAAACTCGTCTCCTCATTCCGCTACGGCCTGGAGAGCAACAAAACCAAAATAACTGTGAGTGCACAATAAACCATAGCGAAACGTACCCACGCTAATAAAGTGAAAATAACAATATTATAAATTAAATAAGGGTAATCCGGACAACCCACCTCGTGGTGAATCAATTTACATTAAGACTTTGCATATATATATATATATACAACTTACCGAAGTACCATTCAATTACATAGGCAGAACCCTCGCCAAATCTAACTGTACCTGCCATCTTAAAAACCTTGCCAAACCTAATAATAATTTTCACCACAAGTTCCGAGGAAAACATACATTTTCCCCTCCATAAGTAAAACCATGCATGCATAATGTAAAGTCTTTTTAAAATAGTTAACTAAATAAAGATAGTTACAACAATTTACCGAAAAATTTGTTTACAGAATAAAAACCCAACGGAACCCACGAAAAACAAGAACAATGAAAACATCTCGTGGTCCACAACGTTGTTTTGAAAACTCTCCTCAAAGGAGTTTAAAATCATGAGAAAACCTGAACAAAAAATATTGTAAAGATATCCCACCATCCCCCAAATGAAATCCTAAGCCGTAACTCGATATCCGGGGCCGTCCAACACGGGGACAAGCCCTCATAACCACTGCTGATAATACATTAAGTAAAGGCTAGAAACTGAGAGGTCCAATCGGGGGACCTACTCTTCGCACATCCGATAATACCTCAAGATATGCGGACGTAACCCTGTACTACACATAGACAGCCTCAACGATCGTATGGCGGAGAATACCTCAACGCCAAATGTCGGAGAAAAAACCCTCAACGAGGACATGACGGAGATTACCTCGATGTCACGTGTCGGAGAAATAACTCTCAACAAACACATGATGGAAAAAATACCTCACATCAGGAGCCGGAGAAAAACCATGATACTAGGGGGTAGTATTCAAGTGAAAACCATAACGTAAATCCAAAATCCACTTTTGAAATCCTTATTACCTGGTAGTAACCAAAATCATAGAAAACTCGGGCCAAGTGGCTAAAATTCAATAAAACTGAAATCCCGAGCCGAAACCCAAAACCTCATTTCCAAATCCATTATTGAAAATCCACCTCCAAAATCATTACATTTAGTCAATTATAAACCAAATAGCCCAACTAACTTTAGTTCCCGAATCTCATTATTATAATTCATCATTCTTATTTTCAGAAAATGCGTACGAGAAGAAATTCAATAAATCCATTTAAACCGTTATCCCTAGTTTCCG
Organism: Oemleria cerasiformis; assembly: GCA_037349345.1. Classification (NCBI taxonomy): domain Eukaryota; kingdom Viridiplantae; phylum Streptophyta; class Magnoliopsida; order Rosales; family Rosaceae; genus Oemleria; species Oemleria cerasiformis. The sequence continues at coordinate 3,568,488 of JAZGTL010000018.1, forward strand.
AGCCCTAAAAAGATAATGGTACATTTAAACAGAGAATTGTGCATGCCATGCAATTTAAGAAACCAAGTCCACTCACCTCAACATCCGATCGAATCCAACTCTGAGCTATTCGGTCCCCTGTGACACCCGGAGCCGCTACGCCTATAAAATAATTACTTGGCATAACTAAACGAAAATTATTAACTTGAAATATGGCCCCCCAAACCCCGGGAGTTCACACGCGCCTTAAACGCGTACCAAGTACTTTAAACACCCAAACAACCCCTAAACGAACTCCAATTGACCCGAAACCTGCGCCAACACGTCCGAAACGTCAAAAAAAAGTCAACATGCGTAGCTGTGGGTCAAGGATCGGTCCCACGAACCGCCACGCGCAGGCGGAAGACTGGCGGCCACCCCACCCGCCGGCCACGTGTGGTCATGCTCCCCCACGCTTATCTCATCTGCTTGCACAGTAACGACAGAATATTCCGTCAGCTCTAGTAGAATGTTCCGTCACTCTGACAGAATATTCTAACAGAATCAGAATATTTCGTTTAGTTAACAGCGTCGAGGCTCCGTTATGACGTCGTTAGACTTTAACGAAATATGCTAATGGCGTTAGCATATTCCGTCAATTGTTGATGGCGTCAGTTGACCTAACGGTTGACTGACGATTGACTGGGTTGTTGATTGTACTGCCACGTGGCTGCCAGATGGCATGCCATGTCAGCGCGCCAGTCAAACCGGTTGGTCGGGACTCGCCGGAGAAGATGACTGGAATCTGCCATCTCCTACGAGCTCCTTTCTCCTCCATTTCTTCACCCTTTTTGAAGATCTATACATGTAACTTCATCTACTCCTTCCCAGGAGTCCAAAAATAAGCTCAAAAGTGGGAAATCTTCGCTCGATTGGTCGGAATCCGCCAAAAAAGATTCAGCCCACTTCCGCCATTCGATCCGTCATTTCTGGTGGTATTCGTGCCTTGAAACTAGCACCATACGACTCGTGAGGTTGAGGGGATTCCATCCCTAGCCTTGATTTGGTTCGAAACCACCTAGAAATGGGTCGATGATGATGGTGAGGTGCGGTGTTCGCACGGGGAGAGAGAGAGAGATCAAGGGAGGAGAGAGAAAAAGATTGATCCAGAATGAGGGAAGAGGGAGATAATCCCAATTTATACTTTTGGACTTTTAAAAAATTACCGTTACGTACTCATCGTTTTAGACCCGTAACTTCCTTGTACGAGCTCCAATTCTCGAGTGCCACATGTCTACGTACTCGTGAGTTCGAGACCAACCTAATGAGATAAACTTCCAAAAGTGTCCCTGAACAAAAAGTAACTTTCGAACCCCTCTTAAACCTTAGGGTATAGTCGTCCTTTTCTAAATAATTTTACGAATTCACTTTAATTTTTAAATCTGGGTCGTTACAATAAGAATGAATGCTACACCAAGTTACCAAAGGAGAAAGGTGACAAGTCTAACTTTGCTGAGACAAAGAAGGACGAGGAGACATTGTGAATGTGATGGGAAGAGTTGACATCCAAATCAGGATTAAAAATGATTTTATTGAAACCCTTTCCAATATATGTGTTCTATATTCCTGACTTGAAGACTAATTTGTTGAGTGTTGGTTAGTTACAAGATAAAGGGCATAACCATCCAAAAGGGTGAATGCGAGATTTATGATCCTTCAAAGGGGTCAATTGAAGTGGTTAAAATGACTTCAAACAGGCTATTCCCTCTCAGGATCAAAACAGTGCTAAGCTGCTTGCATGTTAAAGAAGAGAACCGTCCTTGCTATGGCATTACATGTATGGCAATTTGAATTTCAATGGTCTGAAAACCCTCCATCAGAAGCAAATGGTAACAAGTTTGCCCCTAATCACATCTCCATCCAAGTCATGTTAAGAGTGTATTTTCAGCAAGCATCACAGAGACCAATTTCCCAAAGGAAAAGCAACCAGAGCTAAGGTAGTGCTTGAATTGGTCCATTTTGATCTCTGTGGACCAATCAATCCAATTTCCAATAGTAACAAGTGGTATTTCATCTCATTTACAGATGACTACAGCAGGAAAACATGGATCTATTTTCTGCAGGAGAATTCAGAGGCGTTTGATGCATTCAAAAGTTTCAAATCTCGAGTTGAGAATGAAACTGAGAAGAAAATCAAGACCTTAAGAACATATCGAGGTGGTGAATTTTGCTCAAGGCAATTTGATGGATTTTTTAATGAACAGGGGATCAAAAGACAGCTTACAGCCTCCTATACACCACAACAAAATGGTGTGTCTGAGAGAAAGAATAAAAGCATTCTCAACATGGTTTGCAGCTTGCTAACAAGAGGGAAGGTTCCTAAACAGTTTTGGCCTGAAGTAGTTCTCTAGTCAGTTCATATTCTTAACAAAAGTCCAACACTTTTTGTAAAGAATATAACGCCTGAAGAAGCTTGGAGTGGAAGGAAGCCAAACGTTGATCATCTTAGGGTTTTTGGGTGCATATCATATGCATGGATGAATATATCTGCAATATTCGTTAAACTTTCGTCGATATATCCGTATTTTGGGATCTCGAAATTAAAATAGGGGGAAGAAATATCCGCAATATTTCCGTGAAAATACCCGTATTTAAGGGTCTTGACATAAAAATAGGGGGGAAAGAAAAATCTCCCCTCAATTTCTAAGATATAGGTATTAGTCTTATATAAATATTATTGGGTGCTTAAGTTTTTTCTAAAATTTCATTCAAAATTTTCAAGTTTTGGACTAAATTTCCAACATTTTTTTGTTGAGCGTGAACGATATCTACATCGAAATATCCATAAATTTAAATGTCGATATTTCTGTGAAAAACGATATTTTCATCCTTGAGCATATGTACACATCCCTGATGAAAGAAGGAAGAAGTTAGATGAAAAGAGTAAAAAATGAGTTTTTCTTGGAGTAAGTGATGTCAAAAAAGCTTACAAGGTGTTCAATCCAAAGACTAAAAAGGTGATTGTTAGTCGTGATGTTATCTTTGATGAAGATAGTGTGTGGGATTGGACCAAAAGCAATTCAGATCAGCCACAATTCATAGTATATGGTGAGTAGAATTATGATATTGTTCAGGCACAACAAGAGCAAGTTCAGAATCTACCTCAATCTGATTCACAACCAACTCAACAAGCTGTTGAAGGTTACAACTTGAGAGACGTGCAATCAACAAAAAACCAGCCTGGATGATAGATTATGCGGCATATTATATTGAATCTGATGATGATTTAGCTCCTTATGCTTTGTTTATGTATAGTGATCGAATCACATTTGAAGAAGTTGTCAAGGAAGACAGTTGGAAAAAAGCAATGGACAATGAACTCAAGTCCATTGAGAAGAATGAAACCTAGAAGTTAACAGATTTACCATAGGGGCAGAAAATAATTGGTGTGAAATGGGTGTTCAAAACCAAGTTGAATGAAAGAGGAAAGGTGGATAGGTACACAGAATGACTAGATGCTAAGAAGTATAAGCAGAAGTATGGCATTGACTATAAAGAGGTGTTTGCTCCAGTTGCAAGACAAGATACCATAAGGATGGTGATTTCACTAGCAACTCATCATTCATGACCAATCTACCAACTTGATATAAAATCAGCATTCTTGCATGGAGAATTGCAAGAGGAGGTTTATGTTGAACAACCACCAGGCTATGTGAAATAAGGTCAAGAAGAAAAGGTTTACAAGCTGAACCGTGCACTCTATGGACTAAAACAAGCACCACGTGTCTAGTATAGCCGCATAGATGCATACTTTGCCAAGCTAGGATTTGAGAAATGTCCCTATGAACACACTCTTTATGTCAAGGCAGACAATGGAGGTAATTTTCTTATCATCTGTTTATATGTTGATGACCTTATTTATACCAGAAGTGATGATAAGATGTTTCATGAGTTTAAAAGATCAATGATAGAAGAGTTTGATATGTCTGATCTTGGTTTGTTGCATTACTTCCTTGGAGTGGAAGTTGTTCAAACTTCTTCTGGTAATTTCATTTACCATAAGAAGTATGCTAAGGAAGTTCTAGAAAGGTTTAAAATGGTAGATTGCAATCCTGTTAGTAACCAACTGAGACAATTTATAAGTTGAGCAAAGATCTTGGAGGCAAAGAAGTTGACAGCATAATGTTCAAGCAAATTGTGTGAAGTTTGATACAATTAACTTCCACAAGACCTGATATTATGTATGCACTGAGCTTGATCAGTTGATACATGGAGAAACCTACTGAAATGCATCTTAATGCAGCCAAGAGGATCTTCAAATACTTTAAGGGAAGAATGGATTATGGAGTGTTTTACAAGAAGGGAGAATATTCAAACTTTATAGGATTTACAGACAGTGATGATGCAGGAGATGTAGATGATCGCAAGAGTATATCTGGACATGTATTCTTACTGAGTGCTGGAGCAATCTCATGGTCATCAAAGAAACAACCGACTGTGACTCTCTCAACAACTGAAGCTGAGTTTGTGGCAGCACCTTCATGTTCGTTTCAAGCAATGTGGCTTAGAAAGATGCTTAAAGATCTTGGTGATCAATAAGAGGGACCAACAACCATTTATTGTGATAACATGTCAACCATAAAATTGTCCAGAAATCCAGTTATGTAGGGATGGAGTCATTGAGCTGGTATATTGTTGAAGTGTTGATCAAATTGCAGATATTCTGACAATTGAGCAAGGGAGGGCTGCATAAGAAGATTATGTGATTGTGGACCAATCCTAAACTGGTTTCAACATAAATTAGTTTAAGAGAGGGTGTTGAGAATCGTTGTTTTAGTAGGTATGTTTGTTTTAGATTATGTAGTTGTTTAGTTAAGGTAGAAGTCTTAGAAAGTAGGAAACATGGGTAAGAACCAGCAGAGGGGACAATGCTTACACAAAACCAACAAAAGAAGTTGGAGGAGATGAAACTGAAAGATTTCAAAGTGAAAACTATCTTTTTCAATCCATTGATCGAGCCATTTTGGAGACTATACTCCAGAAAAACACAGCGAAGAATATTTGGGATTCCATGAAGAAAAAATATCAGGGATCGGCTAGGGTGAAGCCTGCATAGCTTCAAGCCATGAGAAGAAACTTTAAGACTCTCCCAATGAAGAATGGAGAGACTGTCACTGATTATTTTGGAAATGTCATGGGAATTGCCAACATAATGCGTATACATGGAGAAAAAATAGAAGATGGTGTTGTGGTTGAGAAAATCTTGAGATCATTGACTCCAAAATTTGATTACATTGTCTGTTCGATTGAGGAGTCCAAAGATGTTGTAGAAATGTCTATAGATGAGCTTCAAAATTCTTTGTTAGTCCACGAACAAAGACTTAATAGAAGCAGTAATTTGGAGGAACAAACAGCCCTGAAGGCATCCACTATTCTAGAATCCTCAAGCAATATAGGAAGAAGATGAACAATAGGTGGAAGAGGTCGTGGCAGAGGTGCTCATGGCAATAGAGAAGGTAGCAGATCATTCCACAATTATAAAAGGGATGATGATGCTCAAGGAAAAGGAAAAAGTCAGTATGACAAATCAAAAATTGAGTGCTACAGATGTGGCAACTATGGTCACTACAAGTGACAGGACCCCTCCCAAATTTCACCTCGATATTTGTGAGAAATTCTGCCCCCGTCTGACAATACTTGAAAATCTCACCATAATCCCTGAAATGCCCTCACCATTCAGGGAAAGACTTTACGAGAATTATGCCGAAAATTCGGCAGAATCTCCCCTGCAACCGATCAACACGTCTTTTACCTGTCAGACGAAGGATACCAAAACAAATACCAAATCGAACAGTCCAGCTACAACCACAAGCTATTACAAACCTAATTACAGAAAATAATGAAAGTCCTACGTGGACGTAGCGCAGCGAAAGATGATGCCTCCTCCCAAACTCGTCTCCTCATTCCGCTACGGCCTGGAGAGCAACAAAACCAAAATAACTGTGAGTGCACAATAAACCATAGCGAAACGTACCCACGCTAATAAAGTGAAAATAACAATATTATAAATTAAATAAGGGTAATCCGGACAACCCACCTCGTGGTGAATCAATTTACATTAAGACTTTGCATATATATATATATATATACAACTGACCGAAGTACCATTCAATTACATAGGCAGAACCCTCGCCAAATCTAACTGTACCTGCCATCTTAAAAACCTTGCCAAACCTAATAATAATTTTCACCACAAGTTCCGAGGAAAACATACATTTTCCCCTCCATAAGTAAAACCATGCATGCATAATGTAAAGTCTTTTTAAAATAGTTAACTAAATAAAGATAGTTACAACAATTTACCGAAAAATCTGTTTACAGAATAAAAACCCAACGGAACCCACGAAAAACATGAACAATGAAAACATCTCGTGGTCCACAACGTTGTTTTGAAAACTCTCCTCAAAGGAGTTTAAAATCATGAGAAAACCTGAACAAAAAATATTGTAAAGATATCCCACCATCCCCCAAATGAAATCCTAAGCCGTAACTCGATATCCGGGGCCGTCCAACACGGGGACAAGCCCTCATAACCACTGCTGATAATACATTAAGTAAAGGCTAGAAACTGAGAGGTCCAATCGGGGGACCTACTCTTCGCACATCCGATAATACCTCAAGATATGCGGACGTAACCCTGTACTACACATAGACAGCCTCAACGATCGTATGGCGGAGAATACCTCAACGCCAAATGTCGGAGAAAAAACCCTCAACGAGGACATGACGGAGATTACCTCGATGTCACGTGTCGGAGAAATAACTCTCAACAAACACATGATGGAAAAAATACCTCACATCAGGAGCCGGAGAAAAACCATGATACTAGGGGGTAGTATACAAGTGAAAACCATAACGTAAATCCAAAATCCACTTTTGAAATCCTTATTACCTGGTAGTAACCAAAATCATAGAAAACTCGGGCCAAGTGGCTAAAATTCAATAAAACTGAAATCCCGAGCCGAAACCCAAAACCTCATTTCCAAATCCATTATTGAAAATCCACCTCCAAAATCATTACATTTAGTCAATTATAAACCAAATAGCCCAACTAACTTTAGTTCCTGAATCTCATAATTATAATAAATCATTCTTATTTTCAGAAAATGCGTACGAGAAGAAATTCAATAAATCCATTTAAACCGTTATCCCTAGTTTCCGAGCCCTAAAAAGATAATGGTACATTTAAACAGAGAATTGTGCATGCCATGCAATTTAAGAAACCAAGTCCACTCACCTCAACATCCGATCGAATCCAACTCTGAGCTATTCGGTCCCCTGTGACACCCGGAGCCGCTACGCCTATAAAATAATTACTTGGCATAACTAAACGACAATTATTAACTTGAAATATGGCCCCCCAAACCCCGGGAGTTCACACGCGCCTTAAACGCGTACCAAGTACTTTAAACACCCAAATAACCCCTAAACGAACTCCAATTGACCCGAAACCTGCGCCAACAGGTCCGAAACGTCAAAAAAAAAGCCAACATGCGTAGCTGTGGGTCAAGGATCGGTCCCACGAACCGCCACGCGCAGGCGGAAGACTGGCGGCCACCCCACCCGCCGGCCACGTGTGGTCATGCTCCCCCACGCTTATCTCATCCGCTTGCACAGTAACGACAGAATATTCCGTCAGCTCTAGTAGAATGTTCCGTCACTCTGACAGAATATTCTAACGGAATCAGAATATTTCGTTTAGTTAACAGCGTCGAGGCTCCGTTATGACGTCGTTAGACTTTAACGAAATATGCTAATGGCGTTAGCATATTCCGTCAATTGTTGATGGCGTCAGTTGACCTAACGGTTGACTGACGATTGACTGGGTTGTTGATTGTACTGCCACGTGGCTGCCAGATGGCATGCCATGTCAGCGCGCCAGTCAAACCGGTTGGTCGGGACTCGCCGGAGAAGATGACTGGAATCCGCCATCTCCTACGAGCTCCTTTCTCCTCCATTTCTTCACCCTTTTTGAAGATCTATACATGTAACTTCATCTACTCCTTCCCAGGAGTCCAAAAATAAGCTCAAAAGTGGGAAATCTTCGCTCGATTGGTCGGAATCCGCCAAAAAAGATTCAGCCCACTTCCGCCATTCGATCCGTCATTTCTGGTGGTATTCGTGCCTTGAAACTAGCACCATACGACTCGTGAGGTTGAGGGGATTCCATCCCTAGCCTTGATTTGGTTCGAAACCACCTAGAAATGGGTCGATGATGATGGTGAGGTGCGGTGTTCGCACGGGGAGAGAGAGAGAGATCAAGGGAGGAGAGAGAAAGAGATTGATCCAGAATGAGGGAAGAGGGAGAAAATCCCAATTTATACTTTTGGACTTTTAAAAAATTACCGTTACGTACTCATCGTTTTAGACCCGTAACTTCCTTGTACGAGCTCCAATTCTCGAGTGCCACATGTCTACGTACTCGTGAACCTGAACAAAAAGTAACTTTCGAACCCCTCTTAAACCTTAGGGTATAGTCGTCCTTTTCTAAATAATTTTACGAATTCACTTTAATTTTTAAATCTGGGTCGTTACAATAAGAATGAATGCTACACCAAGTTACCAAAGGAGAAAGGTGACAAGTCTAACTTTGCTGAGACAAAGAAGGACGAGGAGACATTGTGAATGTGATGGGAAGAGTTGACATCCAAATCAGGACTAAAAATGATTTTATTGAAACCCTTTCCAATATATGTGTTCTATATTCCTGACTTGAAGACTAATTTGTTGAGTGTTGGTTAGTTACAAGATAAAGGGCATAACCATCCAAAAGGGTGAATGCGAGATTTATGATCCTTCAAGGGGGTCAATTGAAGTGGTTAAAATGACTTCAAACAGGCTATTCCCTCTCAGGATCAAAACAGTGCTAAGCTGCTTGCATGTTAAAGAAGAGAACCGTCCTTGCTATGGCATTACATGTATGGCAATTTGAATTTCAATGGTCTGAAAACCCTCCATCAGAAGCAAATGGTAACAAGTTTGCCCCTAATCACATCTCCATCCAAGTCATGTTAAGAGTGTATTTTCAGCAAGCATCACAGAGACCAATTTCCCAAAGGAAAAGCAACCAGAGCCAAGGTAGTGCTTGAATTGGTCCATTTTGATCTCTGTGGACCAATCAATCCAATTTCCAATAGTAACAAGTGGTATTTCATCTCATTTACAGATGACTACAGCAGGAAAACATGGATCTATTTTCTGCAGGAGAATTCAGAGGCGTTTGATGCATTCAAAAGTTTCAAATCTCGAGTTGAGAATGAAACTGAGAAGAAAATCAAGACCTTAAGAACATATCGAGGTGGTGAATTTTGCTCAAGGCAATTTGATGGATTTTTTAATGAACAGGGGATCAAAAGACAGCTTACAGCCTCCTATACACCACAACAAAATGGTGTGTCTGAGAGAAAGAATAAAAGCATTCTCAACATGGTTTGCAGCTTGCTAACAAGAGGGAAGGTTCCTAAACAGTTTTGGCCTGAAGTAGTTCTCTAGTCAGTTCATATTCTTAACAAAAGTCCAACACTTTTTGTAAAGAATATAACGCCTGAAGAAGCTTGGAGTGGAAGGAAGCCAAACGTTGATCATCTTAGGGTTTTTGGGTGCATATCATATGCATGGATGAATATATCTGCAATATTCGTTAAACTTTTGTCGATATATCCGTATTTTGGGATCTCGAAATTAAAATAGGGGGAAGAAATATCCGCAATATTTCCGTGAAAATACCCGTATTTAAGGGTCTTGACATAAAATTAGGGGGGAAAGAAAAATCTCCCCTCAATTTCTAAGATATAGGTATTAGTCTTATATAAATATTATTGGGTGCTTAAGTTTTTTCTAAAATTTCATTCAAAATTTTCAAGTTTTGGACTAAATTTCCAACATTTTTTTGTTGAGCGTGAACGATATCTACATCGAAATATCCATAAATTTAAATGTCGATATTTCTGTGAAAAACGATATTTTCATCCTTGAGCATATGTACACATCCTTGATGAAAGAAGGAAGAAGTTAGATGAAAAGAGTAAAAAATGAGTTTTTCTTGGAGTAAGTGATGTCAAAAAAGCTTACAAGGTGTTCAATCCTAAGACTAAAAAGATGATTGTTAGTCGTGATGTTATCTTTGATGAAGATAGTGTGTGGGATTGGACCAAAAGCAATTCAGATCAGCCACAATTCATAGTATATGGTGAGTCGAATTATGATATTGTTCAGGCACAACAAGAGCAAGTTCAGAATCTACCTCAATCTGATTCACAACCAACTCAACAAGCTGTTGAAGGTTACAACTTGAGAGACGTGCAATCAACAAAAAACCAGCCTGGATGATAGATTATGCGGCATATTATATTGAATCTGATGATGATTTAGCTCCTTATGCTTTGTTTATGTATAGTGATCGAATCACATTCGAAGAAGTTGTCAAGGAAGACAGTTGGAAAAAAGCAATGGACAATGAACTCAAGTCCATTGAGAAGAATGAAACCTAGAAGTTAACAGATTTACCATAGGGGCAGAAAATAATTGGTGTGAAATGGGTGTTCAAAACCAAGTTGAATGAAAGAGGAAAGGTGGACAGGTACACAGAATGACTAGATGCTAAGAAGTATAAGCAGAAGTATGGCATTGACTATAAAGAGGTGTTTGCTCCAGTTGCAAGACAAGATACCATAAGGATGGTGATTTCACTAGCAACTCATCATTCATGACCAATCTACCAACTTGATATAAAATCAGCATTCTTGCATGGAGAATTGCAAGAGGAGGTTTATGTTGAACAACCACCAGGCTATGTGAAATAAGGTCAAGAAGAAAAGGTTTACAAGCTGAACCGTGCACTCTATGGACTAAAACAAGCACCACGTGTCTAGTATAGCCGCATAGATGCATACTTTGCCAAGCTAGGATTTGAGAAATGTCCCTATGAACACACTCTTTATGTCAAGGCAGACAATGGAGGTAATTTTCTTATCATCTGTTTATATGTTGATGACCTTATTTATACCAGAAGTGATGATAAGATGTTTCATGAGTTTAAAAGATCAATGATAGAAGAGTTTGATATGTCTGATCTTGGTTTGTTGCATTACTTCCTTGGAGTGGAAGTTGTTCAAACTTCTTCTGGTAATTTCATTTACCATAAGAAGTATGCTAAGGAAGTTCTAGAAAGGTTTAAAATGGTAGATTGCAATCCTGTTAGTAACCAACTGAGACAATTTATAAGTTGAGCAAAGATCTTGGAGGCAAAGAAGTTGACAGCATAATGTTCAAGCAAATTGTGTGAAGTTTGATACAATTAACTTCCACAAGACCTGATATTATGTATGCACTGAGCTTGATCAGTTGATACATGGAGAAACCTACTGAAATGCATCTTAATGCAGCCAAGAGGATCTTCAAATACTTTAAGGGAAGAATGGATTATGGAGTGTTTTACAAGAAGGGAGAATATTCAAACTTTATAGGATTTACAGACAGTGATGATGCAGGAGATGTAGATGATCGCAAGAGTATATCTGGACATGTATTCTTACTGAGTGCTGGAGCAATCTCATGGTCATCAAAGAAACAACCGACTGTGACTCTCTCAACAACTGAAGCTGAGTTTGTGGCAGCACCTTCATGTTCGTTTCAAGCAATGTGGCTTAGAAAGATGCTTAAAGATCTTGGTGATCAATAAGAGGGACCAACAACCATTTATTGTGATAACATGTCAACCATAAAATTGTCCAGAAATCCAGTTATGTAGGGATGGAGTCATTGAGCTGGAATATTGTTGAAGTGTTGATCAAATTGCAGATATTCTGACAATTGAGCAAGGGAGGGCTGCTTAAGAAGATTATGTGATTGTGGACCAATCCTAAACTGGTTTCAACATAAATTAGTTTAAGAGAGGGTGTTGAGAATCGTTGTTTTAGTAGGTATGTTTGTTTTAGATTATGTAGTTGTTTAGTTAAGGTAGAAGTCTTAGAAAGTAGGAAACATGGGTAAGAGTGTCGACCACGTTCTAATTTTTTTTAAGTGTAAACTTGTCAGTTTGTTAGTTCCACAAAAATTTGCACAAGTTGTGTTAGTGCTTGGTTGCAGTTACTTGTTTTTATCTTATTTTAAGTTAAAGTTGTAAGACGTTGTCACTTGATGAAATAGAAATGATATTTCACTTGGTGTTTCTGTTCGGTTTTAATTCAAATAAAATTACTATTCAGGAAAAAAAATGGACACTTTGGATCTAGTTGACAGTCCATCTGAGAAACCAATGATTGGTGTAAAATGGGTGAATAAAACCAAGTTGAACTTAGATGGATCAATCCAAGATCATAAAGCCAGATTGGTAGCTAAAGGGTATGCTAAAAAACTAGGGATCAATTTCAATGAGACTTTTGCACCAGTTGCAAGGCTAGACACAATCAGAACCTTGATTGGTCTAGCTGCACAAAGAGAATGGAAATTGTTTCAACTATATGTGAAATCAACTTTCCTTAATGAAGTCCTAGAAGAGGATGCCTATGTGGATCAACCTGAGGGGTTTGAAGTTCAGGGAGAAGAAGCTAAGGTTTACAAGTTAAACATGGCTTTATATGGTCTTAAATAGGCACCTAGGGCCTGGTATGGAGAAATAGACTCCTATTTGTTGAGCTGTGGTTTTCTGAGAAGTTCAAGTGAGGCTACTCTTTACTTGAAGGTCAAGCAAGATGAGGATACTCTTATTGTACCTATTTATGTAGATGATATCATCTATACATGTGATAGTGCGTCTATGATGACTGAGTTCAAGTAAGAGATGATGGGAAGGTATGAGATGACTGACCTGAGACTGTTACATCACTTCCTAGGAATGGGAATTCTACAATCAAGCAATGGAATCTTCATTCATTAAAGAAAATATGCATCTACATTACTAGAGAAGTTTGGGCTCAAAGACTGCAAATCAGTGAGTACTCCTCTAGCTACAAATGACAGGTTACAGAAGGTAGATGGAAGTGGACCAGCTAATGAACAGCTTTATAGACAGATTGTGGGAAGTCTGTTTTATTTGACAGCCACAAGACTAGATATTATGTATGCTTCTAGTTTACTATCTAGATTCATGCATAACCCTACCAAGAAGCACATTGGAACAGCAAAGACGGTGTTGAGGTATGTGCAAGGCACACTGGACTATGGGATAGAATACAAGAAAGGAAAGACATCAACCTTAAATAGTGATTGGGGAGGCTCAGAAGATGACATGAAAATCACTTCAAGGTATGCTTTCACTTTTGGAAGTTGTATTTTCTCCTGGGCATCAATTAAGCAAAGTAGTGTGGCTCTTTCAACAGCAGAGGCTAAGTATGTCAGTGCCTCTGAGGCAACTACTCAAGCAGTTTTGCTAAGATTTGTGTTGGAGGATTTTGGAGAAGAACAATGAGAGGCTACTCCTCTAATGTGTGACAATATGTCAGCTATTGCCATGGCTAAGAATCCAGTTTTCCACCAGAAGACTAAGCACATTAACAGGAGATTTCACTACATTAGAGATGCTATTCAAAATGGTGGGATAGTCCTACACTACTGCAGGTCAGAAGAGCAGATTGCTGATATCTTCACCAAAGCCTTACCTAGAGAAAGGTTTAACTATCTTAGGGGTTTGCTTGGAGTGGTTTCAGTGAAGAGCTTAAGAGGGTCTGTTGGTGGATAAGCTGCTCATTGGCAGCAGACTTGGCAGCTGACTTAGCATCCTAAATCGTGTCTAGGTGGCAGTTCACTAGTGTGTGTGTGAGTTGTATTGTTAAAATAGAATAGAGTGTGACTAAGTGTGTGTGAGAGTTTTGCTTGCATAGCAAGGAAAGCCCTGAAATTACCGAACTATGTGGCAGCTTGTAATTGGCCTCTGTGATGTCATAGCATCTCAAGCCTAACAGAATTGGGAGTGAGAGTGTGTATGTATTCATTTATTCCAATTCAATCAAAATTAATGAGAATCTCAGTCATAGTTGAGTAGTTTTTACACATAAAGTTCAATTTGGTATTCTATCGAACGCTTGGGGTGCATTGATCATCATAGTGAGCATCACTCATATTCAAACACAGATTTCAATCCAATTTCAAGGAGGAAGAAAGAATCAAAGTAAAGACATCACAGGCTAGCCCTGAGTCACACGTTTTTTCCAGGTAGAGTTTTAGGTTGAAAATCTAACCTGAAATTGCAATCCAAAGCCATCAGCACCTCGTTGAGCTCAGCCAAGTCTCTGAAACCAATAAAGGGCTTATTGTGCATAAACAAAAGAACATGATTGTAGCAGCTTACCCATTAGCTGCAGTAAACGATAATGGGAATGGAGGAGATACATGAGTATGAACTATGAAACATATGGGCATTTTAAAAGGAAAACTAGGGCTTTTGTTCTTCTTAATCTTAACCGTATGTAGAGTAGGATTAGAATGATAGTAAGAATTAGAATGATAGTGTATCCAAACAAACATATGGGTATTTTTTGTATTTATTTAATTTATATTACATTTAATTAATAGTTTTTCATATTTTATGGGTTATGTATAATGTTTTTGGAACTTGAGGGGATGTTTGTGTAATGTCTAAAATCGGAAGGGGTATTTATAAAAATACAAAAAATCTCAAGGGTGTCTGTGTAGATAAATCTTGAAAATCCACCAATAATTACTCAGGGATTCAGTTCAAGAACAGTTAATTAATATTTTAAAAAGACAAACAAATAAGGGAAAATATTATAAATATTAAACGAAAAGGCTATTAAGAAAAATTATTAATGACTGTCTTAAGAGATGAAAAAAAAAATCAAACAGCATGAGGACTAGCATGAGCTTAATTTGTAATTATTGTAATAACTGTATGTAGGTAATTTTGGCAGATTAAGAAATCAAAATATGTAATAGGAATCATTAATTAATAATTCTTCTTAGTTAATCTCATTTACCCCAAAAATAGGAATAGTATTAAGGATTTTCGATGGGGCCCATACAGTCACACAGTTTAAAAATTTCTAATTTTACAAGTAAAATACAGAAGTAGTCAATAATTGAAATTATTACATTTGATTTCATTCTTATTCCTACTAAGTAATTACGTCCTAAATCGTAAACTAAATCAATTATTGTGGGAGTGATTTGGCCAAAATTGTAAATAACCAATATGCAATTATTGTCGGCTTCAAACTTATCATCTTAAATAAGTAATATCAAGCCACATAGATAACAACAATATTTCATTTCACTTTGATTTACCACAAGTCATCTATATAAAGATTGAACATAAATAAGTAATCATCGTATCATAGGCTGTGTCAAAATAATCAAAACAATTACAGAAATCGATCTCTTTGATTTTCAATATATATATTTTATATAAATACTGAACAGGAAATTATACACATTTGGATATTACACACATCATTTATGTGAATCGAATAATTGAGACATTTTATTATAAGAATCAAATAATGTGTGCCATCAGACACAAAACCAACGATCATATGTCTCCAGCCCGGCCAAACTGATCGAATATATTCTATATATATATATATGCAACAAAAAAATAACACGCATACTCTTTGACTAAGAAATAATTGTGGAACAAAATGACAACCATACACAAATTTATATTTATGATGAAGACATGGATGAGGAGGAATGGGACAGCTGACGCGGTTTCTTCGTTTTCACAATTAGCTTCAAGTCTAACAATATCTAAAAAGACAATACTTACATCTCATCCTAGTGAGATGTCCTTCCTTTCACATAGATCAATTACATGTAGATACCTGAATTTATTTTTCAAAAAAAAAAAACAAAGAGAAAGAAGCCCTTCGCCGGAATACCATTAGTCCACGCAAACGTAGAAGGGAGGGATATCATCCTTCGACGCAAGGAAGCTCAAGGGTGAGCGCTCAAACCCCGCTCACTTTTCGTTGGACAAGATCGAATGATCGACCATGGCATTCGTTTAATAGGTAAGCAATCTCACTTCTGCTGATATGAATTTTTTAGAGTTTTTGTTGCCTATTTCTCTTGTAGTTAAACCCTAAGAACCACCACACATTCTTTATTGTGATAAGGATGTTTTCAACCATCAGACTTCTTACGTTTCATCAATCTACAAAATATAAGACTTCCTGTTGGAATGGAATTATTCACCTTTGAATTTGATCATATTATGACTAAATCCAGTCAGATCTCATTTATAAGAAGCAGTGCGATTGTATGAATCACCATTCACAAACATTGTTTTTTCTCCGCAACAATGAACTCATCAACCAACTCCAATTCTGAATTGGCTCAACATGATGAAAAGCAACTTGTTCAAGGCCAATGGTCCTCTGGCCTTTTTTATTGTTTTGACGACTGCTCTTAAATTTTTTGTTGCTCTCTTAATTATTTTTTATAAGTAATTAACATAGGTTGCAACCATCTATTAAGATTAGGATTCTGAGGTATTCAACGGATGTTTAACAAGCAGATTGGAAGGTCTAGGTCGTTTGGTTGTCAATTATTTCACATTCAGAATGATTTTGGGCATAAAAAGAAAATTTCAAATTTTCTGATGTGAACTTTGCTCTTAACTTTTCAGATAAGCAATACCACTTATAGTACTAGAAGCTCCATCTTTTTTCTCTTTGATTCTGTAGCAGCTTGCAATCTATATGTGCCTTTGTTTTCTTTATTAATATCATGGGCAACTATGAGGAAGATGTAGGAGCACTATTGCAGGTACTTTTCTCAAACTCAAACCTGCCACGAGTATGAAATCGATATTTTTGTTTTTGTTTTTGTTTTTATATGGATGCTCATTAGATATCAATTTTGTTTAATTTCAAGATTGAACTCAAATTATATGTTAGCGATGCTTTGTTTATTGTAGAGGTATTATTTTAGGTAATATATTCATTCTCTTCAAATGTATATCTATAATGCAGAATGAGGAACATACAAATATAAGATTATGTAGTGAATCATTAAATGGTAGGGAAGATAATTTGCAATGTGAGGAACAGTGTGGTTTACCCTCTTTCCTAAATTAAGAGTCAGTTGGGAAGAGAAATAGTCATTTATTTCGAAATTTTCATGAGATTGCTTCATTTGCAGTTGAACATGAGATGTAACGACCCGGACCAGAAATTAAAGTAATTTGGGAATTTAATTAGGGAAATGACGATTTTATCCTCGAGGCTCAAAAGTCACTTTTCGTTCGGAGATACTTTTGAAATTTTTTCTTGAATGGTTATGTAGGTCTCAACCTCACGAGTTCGTAGACAGGCGGCACGGGAAAAACGGAACCGGATGTGGGAGATATAGGTTTAGAAGCTTCACGGACATTTTGGTAATTTATGTGGGTCATATATTTTTAACCCACATTTATCCAGATTTTTCTCCACTATTCTCCCTCTCACCTCGCGACTCTCTCACTTTTTCCAGCAAAGAAACCGAACCTTCCCCCCCTGTGGTCTCCGTTCACGACCAAACCGAGACAAACCACCACCACCATCGTCTTCCTCACCTCATTCCGAGCTCCACCGTACCAACCACGAAGGTTGACAGCGCTGGGAGAAGGAGGAACGATGGTGAACAGTAACTCTGCATCTTTTCGGGCAATTTCCGGCCACCACATGTGAAGTTTCTCAATTTGGACTTCATATTTAAATTCCTTGGATCAAGTAGATGAATTTCCATTATTAGAACGTTGAGTTTCATTGAGAATTGAGAGAGTTATCGGGCTTTGAATTATTGGGTGATTACGGAGGTTTTCTGCAGAATGAACAGTAACCGTGTATGAAGTTGAAGGCGAGTACGCCTTGCAGTCGCAGCTGCAGGCGTGCGTGGGGGAGGGTTCCCGGCCGTCCACCGGTGCGTGGCGGCACGTGGAGCTCCTCTTCGAGCTTCGGCGAATGCAAGTTTTAAAGTTCTCGATGTTCTGGACCTGTTAGCGCAGTTTTCAGGTCAATCGGACATCATTTAGGGGTAATTTTGGGCGTCTAAAGTGGCTGCGTTTCTAGTTCGGACGCGTGTATACCTCCCGAGGTTTAGGGGGTTGGATTTTAGGTTTATAATTGCAATTTAATAATGCCACGTATGATTTTGACAAGCGTGGTGGCTTCGAAGGTCACGAGGGACTGATTAGCTAGAAATTAGGCTCGTTTGGGCCTCGAGGTGAGGGAACTTTACTTCCTAAATGGAAATGCTTGCATATTACTATATTTTCTGTGTTTTATATTTACTTAGTGGAAGGAGTTAAGCCAGCTGGTAGGAGTTGGCGCCGACTTTCACGGGCTTTGATAGATGACCGATACACCTCTTAGCGAATGCTCGTTACCGTGGTCAGTGGGTTGGTGTGAGCGGTGACCCGGATTGACGAGTTGTGATTGGTTCGCACTAGTACGACATTTCAGTTATTTAATACCGTCTTGAGAGACGTGATTACATTTGTGGATATACGAGGCTGGGTGTAATACAGTTTGATTTATTTTTATTTTATATCCTTCGTTTGACAGTAAGGGTATTTTAGGAATTTTTTTAGTTGTCAGACGGGAGCAGGGTTTTTTACGGATTTCGAGGGGAGATTCGAGAAGGGTCCTGTCATGAGTAGCTAACGGAATATGGACATGATTGCTCGGTTAAATTACTTAGGAGTTTGGAAGTTTGAAGAAAAATCTTTGCTTAGATGACTCATGTGTTAATCAAAAGGAAGATTTGTTTGGTGAAAATGGTGGAAGTGATAAAATGAACAATTGTGAAATAACAAAAGCTCGAGGTAAAAAACCGTACGTATCAGGGTCGTACGCCTGGAAAAAAGGGTTTGTCATACAATTTCGGCGATTACAAAAAAAATCAAGGAGTATATCCCTACCCCTTAGTGTCTTTCCACTTCCGTCGTTCAGGAACAAACACTTCGCCTAATTCTTTTGAATCCCAACCCGGGTTTTCCCCGCTAACCAATTACGTTACGACCACTGAACAAACTTGGTTGACGAACATGGTTTATGCGCCGCTAATGTAGCGACTTGTCTAGCATTTGACAAACTCACACCATCCATTTCAAATGGGATTTGTCCCGTGGACTTCATTTGGTGACTTCACGGTCGCCAAAGAAGCCCCAAGAAGCATCAAACATTTCCGATGAGATCCATGGAGCAATTCTTAGATAGCAAGCACTAGCTCCCGGTGCTACCTCATAAAAAGCAATCAGAGATAAGATCGAAGAGAATGAAACTCACGTAGTGGTCATTATAGCGGTTCCTTCTGATCCTAGAAAACGTCCGAAAAAACTTGCTACGGACCTACAGTTGGACGACCACGTGGTAGAATCAAAGGAGTACTAGAAAGGCGAAAGTATACACCAAAGACAAAAACCAGACAAGCTCCAATAAGAAAGCAATCATCTTTGCAGGTGCGTATTTCATTTTTAATACATATATTAAGCTCATGTCTCTTATGACTCTTTTGTTATTATTTATAGTTAAGTTTTTTTTGTTTCTAAAACTACAGAATGAGTCCCTTATTGGTGAAAACTTAGAAGAGCAACATGTAATTGGGCATGGACTTTCGATGTTTGATACCACAAACTCAAGTATGATATTCTTACTAAGCTCAAGTGTTCTATATTGTAATCAAAATTCTTCTAATAGAAAACCTGACTTGTACTTTTCAGCATTCTAATGTTGCTATTGGAACCCAAGTATCATTTTCAAGTCAAACGTATAATACACAAACAACATTCCCTGATAGCATGCATTTCACTGCTCAACAACTTCAGGTATTATTATTTTTCGAATTTAAAAATATGGATTGATAAGTGGTCATTGTTATTTATTTATTCATGATTATTTCTCTATTGTTGTCACAAAAAACTTATTCATGGATTGATGTTTGATAGGGACTATATAATGGTAATGGAAACCAAGTACCATTTTCAAGTATAAATTTGCAAGATAACATATCTTTTCACTACTAAAAAAATTGACAAAAAACATAAATTTTATTTATGCTTTATACCACTAATGGCCATGAATAGTTGTGAATATTTGTAGGGTATGACATTACCCACGTTGCAGCCACAAAAAAAAGGTAAGTGAACGTTGCAGCCATTTCCACGGCTCATAATACCAAAACAAATACATAATACCTCTTATACAAAGAAATTCAAATATAAGAGAAAAAAGTACCTGCAATAGTGCTCCTACATCATTCTCGTAGCTGCCCATGATAGTAATAAAGAAAACAAAGGCACATATAGATTGCAAGCTCCTACAAAATCAAAGAGAAAAAAAATGGAGTTTCTAGTACTATAAGTGATATTGCTTATCTGAAAAATAAAGAGCAAAGTTCACATCAGAAAATTGGGAATTTTCTTTTTATGCCAAGAATCATTCTGAATGCAAAAGAATTGACAACCAAACGACCTAGACCTTACAATCTGCTTGTTAAACATCAGATGAATACCTCAGAATCCTAATCTTAATAGATGGTTGCAACCTATGTTAATTACTTATAAAAAATAATTAAGAGAGCAACAAAAAATTTAAGAGCGGTCGTCAAAACAATAAAAAAGGCCAGAGGACCATTGGCCTTGAACAAGTTACTTTTCATCATGTTGAGCCAATTCAGAATTGGAGTTGGTTGATGAGTTCATTGTTGCGGAGAAAAAACAATGTTTGTGAATGGTGATTCATACAATCGCACTGCTTCTTATAAATGAGATCTGACTGGATTTAGTCATAATATGATAAAATTCAAAGGTGAATAATTCCATTCCAACAGGAAGTCTTATATTTTGTGTATTGATGAAAGGTAAAAGTCTGATGGTTGAAAGCATTCTTATCTCAATAAAGAATGTGTGGTGGTTCTTAGGGTTTAACTACAAGAGAATTAAGCAATAAAAACTCTAAAAAATTCATATCAGCAGAAGTGAGATTGCTTACCTATTAAACGATTGCCATGGTCGATCATTCGATCTTGTCCAACGAAAAGTGAGCGGGGTTTGAGTGCTCACCCTTGAGCTTCCTTGCGTCGAAGGATGATATCCCTCCCTTCTACGTTTGCGTGGACTAATGGTATTCATGCGAAGGGCATATTTCTCTTTGTTTGCTTTTTTTTGAAATATAAATCCAGGTGTCAACTTGTAATTGGTTCATATAAAATGGTGGTATGAAGGCATCCAACTAGGGTGGGATGCAAATATTATCTTATGGGAAAATATAAAATATCTTATTTTCTTGCCTAGTAGCTAATTACACTAAGATAATATATTTTCACATCTCTTATATATATATTGTTCCCACGCAAAAGCATCATTGCTCATTCAAAATAAGAGTAAAGAAAAAGGGACACAAGAACAAGCGAGGAAAAAAACTGAATGGATAAAAAATAGTTGGTTTTGTAATATGGTATGTTGATACCAAAAATGGACAAAATTTGAGTTGCCTTGCTGAGCTCGCTTGACTCGCTCCCCTCAGGGGTAGGAAGACCTGCAGAGAGAAGGTAAGAGCAAAGGAGCACCAGTGGGGTGCCGGCCTAACAGTCTCCGATGCTTAAGTCAGTTAAGTGTGGATGATACTATAATAGCTAGGCAGCGTAAGGGCAATGTTGTCATTACCTTTTTGAGCGGAGGTGAACTTGTATTTATAGTGGCATTGAATGTTGTAGGTGAAACATTTCGATGTGGGATAAATGCCCTTGATCCTGGATCCTGAAGTCGACAAGTGTCCTGGTGGTCCCGAGTCCCGCGGTTGTGTTGACACGGTAGGTCGAGGGACAGGTAGGCCGACCAAACCTGGTCGGCCTAGTGGCTTTTGGTGTCTTTTGTCCAAGGTTGCGTTGGTGGGATGCACCTAATGTTGTTGATTTGTATTGTTGTACTCTTGTTGAGTTGATGGCCAAGTACGATTTTGGTGGGACTGATCGGCTTGGACCAGGTTGACCAAATTAGGTACAAACAGAAGTCCCCCAAGTCGTTGACTGAAGTTAATTTCCTCGGTTGAGGGTTTGTCGTTACTTGTTAACCTGTACTGATATTTGTCCTATACTAGTCCCCCATCCTCCATCCCCCAAGCCCTTGGTTGAGGCGAGATGCCTGTGGTCAATATTTGCCCCAAAAAGGGTTGATGAGAGAAGGTGGTCGGCCTTAAGTTTTGGCTGTGGTAGAGTGCCATCTTGTAGGACCCGTAGGAGCGGAATTTCGCACGGTCATGTGGCCGATCAACTAGAAATGTCCCTGGCCGATCTAGTGCCACTTTGCAAGATGAGTGTGTCATCTTGATCGGCCCGCAGGAGCGGGGCCTCGCACGATCATGTGGCCGATCGGCTGGGAATGTCCATGGCCTATCGAGTGCCCCTTGCAAGATGAGTGTATGTCATCCTGTTAGGCCCGCAAGAGCGGGGCCTCGTACGATCATGTTGCCGATCGGCTATGAATGTCCATAGCCGATCGAGTGCCACTTGTAAGATGAGTGTATGTCATCTTGTACGGGCCGCAGGAGCGGGGCCTCACACGATCATATGGACGATTGGCTAGGAATGTCCATGGCCGGTCGAGTGCCACTTGCAAGATGAGTGTATGTCATCCTGTTCGACCCGCAAGAGCGGGGCCTCACACCATCATGTGGCCGATCGGCTAGGAATGACCATGGCTGACCGTGTGCAACTTGCAAGTTGAGTGTATGTCATCTTGTAAGGCCCGCAGGAACGGGGCCTCGCACAATCATGTGGCCGACCAGCTAGGAATGTCCATGGCCGATCGAATGCCACTTGCAAGATGAGTGTATGTCATCTTATATGGCCCGTAGGAGCGGAGCCTCACACGGTCATGTGGCCGATCGGCTAGGAATCTCTATGGCCGATCGAGTGCCACTTGCAAGATAAGTGTTTCATCCTGATCGAGCCGCAGGAGCGGAGCCCTCGCACGATCATGTGGTCGATCAGCTAGGAATGTCCACGGTCGATCGAGTGCCACTTGTAAGATGAGTGTGTCATCTTGTACAGCCCGTAGGAAGGGAACCTCGCACGATCATGTGGCCGATCGGCTAAAGTAGTCCATGGCCGATCGAGTGCCACTTCTGTGACTTCAGGATGTACTTCTGACATGATGTGAGTTATCTGACGTGGTATGAGTGGAGTTCCACGCTTCGTGCTTTCAATGCCTTGAGTTGTGTGCGCGACCCTTCGACTGGCCGAAGTGTGTTTGTAACGGTCGACTTTTTTCTATAAAAACTTGAATCCCTCCTTATTTGTGACTTTGGCTTTTGAGATAGATTTTTGAAGAGTTGAAGGCGATTTCTGGTGACTCTGAATCCTATTTAGGCGATTTTTGACAAGTGTTTTATGCCGGAATTCTCAAAAATAAGGTATTGCACTATTCTTCCTTTGTTTTTTGATCGAATGTGTGAGTTTTGCATGAACTGGTGATGAACTTGATGAATGTGTTTGCTTGATTGTCCGTATGTCATAGTTGTTGTGTCTTTGCATATTTCCCTTCATAGATCTTCCTTGTATGTTTGTAGATGTCAAGTTCATTGGGTGATTAAGAAGGATCTGAGGATTGGTCCTATCATACGTTTGACAGTGAATCAGAAGCTAGCTCGGCTAGCTCTGATTCACGGCTAAACGTTTCTGAATCGGCATCTGGTTCCCCTCGGCCGAACCCTAAGTTAGAGCCAAAGGTGGATACGAATGTAGGTGGACCGATCCTTGAAGCATCTCAAGGACAATCGGCCCAAGAATTGCAGGAAGAGCTAGATAAAGCTTTTGAGTATATTGACATCCGTTATGTGTTGGCCGATGATGGGGCCGAGACCTCTAACGCCGAGGTGTCATCCTTTGATCAGAGTGGTTTGTTGAAGTCCCCGACTGATAAGGGTATGGGTATGGCTTCAAGTTCAAAGTCTCTGGAGATAGCATCTAGTTCACGGTCGATGGAGATTGATGTGGAAGAGGCCGTAGAGTTGGTGACAGTGGCCAGCTCAGCCTATGAGGTTGATCGGCGAGTCAGTACTCTAGATGATGATGATCTCCTAGCTTATCGAAGAGTGTTCAATATTCCGGTTATGTGAAGATGAGACTGCTCGGGAGAAGGAAGAGGCCGAGCAATCCACCGATCAGTTTGGTGACCTTTCATTCAGATAATTTCAGTCATGGGGTGATGCTTCCTCTTCATCTGTGGCTGTAGAAGATGGCTGGTAGATTATGTTAACTGGGGTGTATACGGCTTTCAAGTTGTGCGGGAAGGGCGAGCCGTCTTGGGGTCACATAAGCAATTTGTCCAAGTTTATGAGGGATAAGACCGGTTGGTACTATATAGAGTCAAGGACGAAGAAAGAAAGGGGGCCCTGTATTGAAGATATGTCGACCTCCCAGAAGGCTTGGAAACGCAAGTTTATCTTTGTGTCTGGGAATTGGGAAGGAATAGAGTTGTCATTATTCGGCCGACGCATACCACGCGTGTATAAGTCGAAAGGTGGTAGCCGTAGGAATTTTTTTGTCTTGTTTTTGTCTTCTGATTGATTTTTGAATGATATGGCCGATTGGTGTTGAGTTGTTTCCCTATTTTTTGTAGACGTGTTGAAGCGGCCCAATATCAGTGATCTGGAGAAGGCCAACTGTGCTGAAGTGTTTTTGAAGCTTGACTTAGTTCAAAGGCGTCGAGACTATTTGCGGTTGCCTACCCATCTCCTGCAAGTTAGTCTGATATCTACTTTGCGTAAGTGTCATTCGGCCTTGGTTAGTTAGGATTATCTGCTTCAGCCTTTTGCTAACACGTTTTTTTTGGTGGCGGCCAATCTAAATTTTGTCGTAGCTGCGGCCGAGCAATTAACGAAGAGAATGGCAAAGATTGCAAAGGCATTGAAGAAGGCAGCTGAGACAAAGGCCGAGGTGGAGAAGGCCGGGGCATCCATGAGGAAGGGCGAAATTCGTAAGCCGATCAAGACAAGATCGACTGACATGACCCTTCCCGAATTTCCCCTCGAAACCCAGAATGAACCCTGCTTCCGTCCGACAACTTCAAGAAATTCCCAAAACACCCTCAAGTATTTACAATAAACTATGAGAATTCTGCCAAAATTTCAACAAAACCTCCCCTAAGGATTGGTTAACCGTCTTCCACCTGTTAGACAAGGGATCAGATAGCACTCCAAATTCCAATAGACATCAACCATCCAACGATGTAATCGAAATTTTACAATTAGTCCAAAAGTGTTATCAGAGCATCTAGGTAGGATAAATAATTACAGAATTAAATATCCTACTCGAAAGTCTAGGTAATTGCGTAGCTGAAATTCTAATGCCTCCGCCTCTGGATTATGCCCACATCAACTCAACAGCCTGGAGGAGATTTAAAACACGAAAATTGTGAGTGGACAAAAAT
This sequence comes from Oemleria cerasiformis, assembly GCA_037349345.1. NCBI lineage: Eukaryota > Viridiplantae > Streptophyta > Magnoliopsida > Rosales > Rosaceae > Oemleria > Oemleria cerasiformis. The sequence goes on from JAZGTL010000018.1 coordinate 3,593,872, forward strand.
AATCATTTAAAAATCATTTTCAGAGGAAATCTTACCTTTTTCCCCCTCCACGAGTAAAACCATGCATGCATAACATAAAATCCCTTTGTATATAAAATAATATATATAGATAATCCGAAAACTACCAGAATTTTCATCTTTTGTTAAAACACTTGGTTGGGCCCACGAAAATCTGTAATAATGAAAAACATACCGTGGTCCACAATTCTGCTTTGAAAACCCTCCTCAAGGAGTTTAAATCATGGAAACCGGCCTAGACACAAAATATAGAAAAACATATCCTACTGTTTCCGAAACACCCTCCACACACCCGATATACCTCGAGTTGTGCAGAAACATGTGCTATGCGTAGACAGCCTCAACGACCTGGTGGAGAAAATACCCCTCGACATCCGCGTCGGAGAACCCTCAACGATCCGGCAGAGCAAGACCCCTCAACGCTAGTAGGAGAAAACCTTGACCCTCGGAGACAGTAATTCAGTGAAAATCGAAAATCCATGTTTTGAAATCGTTGTTTCCTGGCCTAAGCTAAATTCATTGAAAACCCAGTTTATGGCCAAATCCATTAAAATTTCAAGTACGGGTCTAAACCCAAAATCATGGACTCAATATCCATCACGTCAAAACGACATAAAAATAGAGTCAAAAAACCAAGCCACATCCTAAAACATCACTTTCACTAAAATATTGAAAACCCGTGTCTAGTAATAATTTATTAGCACAATTTATAAGTTCCAGAAATGTACCAAAAGCAATATATAATAATATTTAATTCAAATATACCTTTATGCATGCATTATAATTTAAAAACCAAAGTTCACTCACCACACGTCCAAATCAGGTCAATCCCAAGCCGTACCCTCCTTCGCAGTTCCCGGAATAGTATCGCATGTCAAAAATAATAATCGGGATTACCAACTATAATTAAAATCCTACATTTAGACTCACGAAACCTTGAGAGGTTTGCTTGCGTCATACTAAAAATGCAGCAACTTCGGACGCCCAAAACTACCCCTAAATGACGTATGATCAACCCGAAACCTGCGCCAATAGATTTGAAACGTCGAAAGCTTGTCGACTCGTGTTTTCGTGACTCGAGAATTGGTCACATGCATCATCACACATCAGGGGAATGCCGGTCTATGCACCTGTTATAGTGACTCATGCGCTGCTACAGTGTCCACACGCCTGACTCGGCGCTGACTCAGTTCTGACTAGGCCGCCAGGTGGCACCCACGTGGCTGCTAGGTGGCCTCCATGTGGCTACCATATGGCATGCCACGTCAGCCCCGTCTTACTGACTCAGTCACCGGAGTCTCACCGGAGAAGACGACCGCGCTGCCGTGTCCTGTCGTCCGTCGTCGTCCGAAAACCCCATTTCCGGCCGACCTTGAAGTTTTCCTAACTTTCTCAAAACTCAACCGTTTTTCACAAATTTTAGGTCTAAATCCATCTACTCGAACCCAGGAACTCAGAAATGAACTCTAAACGCTAAACCCATACCTGTTTTGGTCGAAAAATTGATCGAAAGATTTCAATTTTCCTTTCCTCGGTTCGGTCTCTCCCGCGGCTGCCTCCTTCGATGGTTGGTACGTCTGTGATCATGAGAAAGAGGAGAATTCGATTAGTGGAACTAGAATGGATGATCTGGCCTTGAATCGAAGTTCAAAATTATGGGTTTTTGGGTTTTGGTTGCACGTGTCTGGGGTGTGTCTAGAAAGAGAGAGTGAAAATGAGGAAGAGTTAATCTGATTGGGTTAAAATATATATCCAAGTCCAAATTACCAAAATGCCCCAAAACATTCTAGAACTCATGAGTTTGAGACCTATGCAACGGTACCCGAAACACAGCCAAAAGTGTCTCGAAACAAAAATGAACTTTCACGCCCTTAACAACCAAGGGTAAATTTGTTTTTTTGCAAAAATAATTTACGAAAATTTAATAATTAAATTTTTGGGTCGTTACATCGACTATGAGGGTTGTTTTATGGGTGGATGATTCTTTGGCCGAGCATGGCGGTCAGGAAGGGTTGGATTCCAGGGGGTGGATCTCGTTACTAGGGAGCCCTTGGCTTAGCTTTTTGCCTCTAGGTCGGTTCCTGCCCAACCGACAGATATCTCTAGGCCATCCGGTAATCAGCCTCCTGTGCCTCCCTTCATTAGCCTTGACGATGGAGCCGACGAACATTTCCGAATAATGGCCGAGGAGAGGAAAAGAAGGGGGAAGAAGCATAAGGAGTTGGCCTCCGATTCTGAGGATGTGCTGCAACAAAAGAAGCTGGGCCAGGTTGAGGCCCTTGAGAAGGTGCGCAAGATCATCTGTCCCAACATCGGCTCCAATTTGGAAGGCCGAACGGTTCCCAAGAAGATGAAGAAGCCGTATCTCGATGCTTCCCTTCGGTCATATTTTCTTAAAACATAAGGGGACCCGGATATGGTGAGGACCTAGGAGGTGGACGAGGCTTGGAAGCAGATGTCCATGGCTTTCCATCCTTCTCAGCTAGACTTCTTGAACACTGTTGTTCGTAGGTCACAGTATGATTTGGATGAGATCGCAGTCTTGAAGTCGAAGGACTTTGCTGATAGGTTCGACAAGACAATGCGGGCCGGGGCAAACGTAAGTTCCTTTTGCTCGGCCTTCTTTTTTTTTGTACTGCTTTTATTTATCTAAGTGTCTGTGTTTTGTGCAGTTCCTTGGTGAGGTCTTCCCCACCTTTCGGCATGCTAGGCAGGTCAGGGAGAATGCGGCCGAAGAGCACCAGGCTTTGCAGTTGCAGATGGATTCCTTGGCCGAAAAAAAGAGAGGATGGCCGAGAGGTCTATTCAGGCCAAGGTTGATGATGAGCTCAAGGTGAAGGAGCTGGAGAGGCAGCTGGTTGCTCACCGGGAAGAAGACGATGCAAAGGTGACTGAGCTAGAGGCTAGAGTCCAGCAGGCTGAGTCGGCCAATGCTATGCTGGCCGATCAGCTCATCTCGGCCAAGAAGGTTGGTGCTGAAGAGTACAAGGCCTCCCCGACTCATCATCATGACCTGCACCGGTTTTGGGCCAAGCTAGAAGATTGGCTGTTCAAGCGAATTCTTATGGCTAACACTGGTCTTCCCATCCAATTTTCGTTGCTAAAGCATCCCCCGCAGTTGTAATTAATTTTTGTATTCTTTCTATTCATCGGCCTTGTAGCCTTGTATTGTTCAAGTAATTTTTTGGTTTGACCATGGTGTCTCACTTATTGATGTGTTTATTTTCTTTCTCAAACTTTTTGTGAATGGTGAATTTTGCATTGTTGCTCAGAATAGGTTTACATGTATACCAGGTCGGATTGTAAAGGCCGATTTGGTAAGTGATGCGAGCCCGTTCGACTTAAAGTTCGAACATTTAGGTGATTGCCTTTGAAAAGGTGGTAGGGCCATTACAATAGTGTAATAAGGTGAGGCCGTTTAAAATGAGGTGCCTCTACATGAAGAAGGTCGTTCAAAAATGAAACCTTTTTTTTTAACAAGAAATTGAGGCCGTTCAAAAATGAGTTGTAATGAATGTTGAATAGTGTAAATTAAGGTTGTTCAAGATGAGGTTTTGCCATATAGTGAAGGAAGGCTGTTTAGTTGATAAAATGACAGATTTCCAAAGAGATGAGAGAGAAGAGGTGTTGTTTCATTGTACAATTCATTCATTGATAATGTCAATCTGGGTATTCCAGGAATGATTACAAAAATTCGGTCATTGGCCGATCGTGTTTATGGCCATGGGCCTATTTACCTGTCGTAGAATTTGAGGTGGTCCACATTCCATGGGTGTGGGAGTTTCTTTCCTTCCGAGTCATGGAGCTCGTAGGTCCCCTCTCGGCATACTTTGGAGACTTTGGAGGGTCCTTCCCAGGTGGGGGCAAATGTGCCAGCAGATCTCTCCTTGGTTGCAAGGCAGACTTTCCTCAAGACTAGATCTCCTACCTTGAAGCTTCAGTGGCAAACCCTTGAGTCGTAATATCTTGCAACACGTTACTTGTATGCAATGTTCATGAGGTTGGCCTTCTCTCTGCGTTCCTCCAGTAGGTCTAGGCTAAGAGCAATTTGATGGTTGTTTTGTTCTGGGCTGTAGGAGATGACTCGATAGGATGTCTCACCAATCTCCACTGGTACGACTGCTTATGTGCCGAATGCCAACGAAAAAGGATTCTCATATGTGGATGTCTTGTAGGAGGTTATGTGGGACCATAACACGTCATCGATAATGTCGGACCATTTGCCTTTGTCTTTATCGAGTCTCTTTTTTAAGTTGTACTTGATGTTCTGGTTGACTGCTTCCACCTCTCCGTTGGATTGTGGGTGAGATGGTGAAGCAAAGAGGAGTTTAATGCCGTAGGTCTCACAGAATGCCTTGAAGCTATTCCAATCAAATTGCTTCCCATTATCACTGACAATGGTGTGTGGGATCCCAAACCGACAGAAGATGTGTTGGTAGACGAAGTGCTCGATTTGGGCTACTGTAATGATTGCTAATGGTTTCACTTCTGCCCATTTTGTGAAGTAGTCCTCAGCTACTACTACGTAGTTGACCTTTCCCTTCCCTCCAGGCATTTGGTCGATCAGATCTAGTCCCCATTGGGAGAACGGCCAGGGACTAAGCATAGAAGTTAGAGGCTCAGCTGGGAGGTGAGCGATTTGTGCGTGTCGCTGGCGCTTGTCGCATTTTTGCGTGACTTCAATGACGTCTGTAAGCATGGTGGGCCAATAGTATCCTTGCCTGAAGGCCATCTATGCCAAAGTTCGTGCTCTAGAGTGATCTCCGCATTGCCTTCATGCATTTCCCTTAGCATGTAATCAACCATGTCTAGTGTCAGGCACTTCAATAGTGGGGTAGTGAAACCACGCTTGTAGAGATGGTCGTGCTGGATGCTGTACCGAGCTGATTGTCTCTTAATTTTCTTGGCCTCTATCCTATCTTATGGTAGAGTGTCGTCTTGGAGGTAGGTTTGATGGGATCCATCTAGGTGGGACTGGTGTTGATGGTGTATACCGGGCATGGTCTCATGTTGGGCACGTGTTGGACTTCCACAAGCATTCTTCACTTCTCCTTCCCATCCAGTGAGGATGCAAGTCGTGCCAGGGCATCGGCATGATTGTTTTCTGATCTTGGGATCTTGTTGATTTCAGAGGTCGAGAAGCTTCGAAGAAGTTGTTTTCCTAGGGCCAAGTAAAGTGACATGGATACATCCTTGACTTCAAAGTCGTTGTTGACTTGGCAGACCACTAATTGTGAATCACTGTAGATTATGAACTGTTTGGCCTCCAAGTCTTTGGCTAGGCGTAGGTCGGCCAACAGTGCTTCGTACTCGGCCTCGTTGTTGGAAGCTTTGAAGCTGAAGCATAGGGCGTATTCTAGCTTGACTCGTTCTGGGGAAGTGAGGACTAGTCCTGCTCCTGATCGACTATGGCAAGCGGATCCATCTACGTATAATGTCCAACATGGGCACTCCAGGTCAATAGGGGGTGCCTTTGTTGACTCTGGGATTTCCTTGGTGGTGATTTCTTGTGGAGGGGTTGCCTCCGGTGGTATGTATTGTGTGGGTTCGGCAATAAAGTCAGCCAATGCTTGTCCTTTCTCAGCTGTCTTAGCTACATAGGAGATGTCAAACTCGCTCAGCTCGATTGCCCATTTGGTGAGACGGCTAGAGTTGTCTAGCTTCTGCCAAACTTGTCTCAAGGGTTTGCTCGTGATGACTTTGGTCTCATGTGCTTGGAAGTATGGCAGGAGCCTCCGGGCCGTGACTATTAGAGCCAGTGCATGTTTTTCTAGGTCAAGGTACCTAGTCTCCGCATCGTGAAATGCTCTCGTCTTGTGATAAGAACAGAGGTGACAGATGAGGTTGATACAAATAAGTACACGAAGAGATGTTCTCTAGTTTCTGGTCTTGCTTGCAATGGTGCACTGCTCATGTATTGCTTGAGTTCAACGAATGCCTCGTTGTATTCCTTCATCCAACCAATTTGTTTGGTCTTGCTTTTTGGAGCTTTGAAGAATGGGGCGCATCTGTCTGTTGCTTTAGATATGAAGCGGGTAAGTGCTGCCACTCGTCCCGTCAAGCGTTGGATTTCCTTGTGGGTTTATGGAGGTTGCATGTCAAGGATTGCCTTTATGTTTTTCAGGATTTGCCTCAATGCCTCTTTGGCTGATCATATATCCCAAGAATTTGCATGATCCCACTCCAAAGACACATTTGGCGGGGTTGAGACGCATCTTGTACTCCTTGAGGACCTTGAACATCCTAGCCAAGTTGGGCATGTGCACGTCATCTGTTTTGCCCTTGACCAGCATGTCGTCCACATAGACTTCCATTGTTCTACCGATTTGATCGGCGAACATGAAGTTGACCAATCTTTGGTATGTTGCTCCTGCATTCTTTAAGCCAAAAGGCATAACATTGTAGCCATAGACACCTAGGTTAGTTCGAAAGATTGTATGGATTTGATCACCTGGATTCATGAGGATATGGTTGTAGCCTAAGTAAGCTTCCATGAAGCTGAGTAGTTCATGTCCCGCAGTGGCGTCTACAAGCATATCGATCTCAAGTAGTGGGAAACTGTCCTTGGGACAAGCCTTGTTTAGATCGGTGAAGTCGATGCACATGCACCATGATTTGGATGGTTTCAGGATGAGCACCACATTGGCTACCCAGGCGACATAAATGGCTTTCCGGATGAAGTGTATAGTGCTTAGCTTTGTGATTTCGGCCTGCATAGCCAATTTTCTTTCGGTGTCACAGCTCCGCTTCTTCTGTGTGACTGGCCTGAATGATGGGTTAATGGTGAGCCTGTGACAGATCACATCAGTGGAGATACCGGGCATGTCTGCGTAAGACCATGCAAAGCCTTTGGAATTTTCCCTTAAGCATTCTACGAGGGCTGCTCGTATGGTGGGTTTCAACAATGATCCTATCCGGACCGTGCGATCTTTGTGTTGATCGGATAGAGGTATTGCCTCCGTCTCTTCCACAGGTTCTGCATGTGGCATGTTTGCAAGGTCTCATGGATCTTACGAAGGGCTGTTTCGAAATTCTTCCATGAGTTTAGGGTTGATGGGGTCATCTCCTAGAGCGGTTTCGGTGACTAATAGAGTTTATGTTTGGTCGAGTTGAACCTACTTGCTCGTCTTGGTTATAGCCGTGGCATAGCATGTTCTCCCGGAGAGCTGGTCTCCTTGCACTTGTTCCGTTCCCATGGCGGTTCGGAATTTCATCAGTAGTATGTGGGTTGCCACGATGGCCTTCATCTGATTGAGCAATCCTCTTCCGATAATGGTGTTGTAGGCCGTGGGAGAATCGACCACAAGGAAGGTCATGATGGTTGTGGCTATGCTTGGGGTAGTGCCCATTGATACTGGTAGAGAAATTATGCCCTTGGGTATGACTGAGTCTCCCGAGAAACCCAGAAGTGGCGTGACCTTTCGGTTGAGCTCCTTCTCGTCTATGCCCATCTGTTTGAAAGCGTCCCAGAAGAGTACATTGACCGATCTCCCGTTGTCAATGAGTATTCTTCCTACATCGTAGTTGGAGATTTGGGCTCTGATAAAGAATAGATCACCGTGTGGGAACGAGATGCCTTTCTCCTCTTCCTCTGAGAATGTGATAGGTTGCCATCCGTTCTTGGCCACTTTGGCTGCTCGACCGGAGTCGATGCTGAGTACTTGGTGGTTGGCTTGGGTAGCTCGAAGGAAGTTCTTCTTCGCTCGGTTGGAGGTGATTGAGGAGGATAGGGTAGGTCCTCCGCTGATGGTGTTGTTCTGCTGTTGTGCCATGGGCAATGGGGGATGTTGTAGAAACAGATTGAGTCTGCCTTCATAGACCAACTACTCAAGAATGTCCTTGAAAGCAATGCATTCTTCAATTGTGTGGCAATTGTACTTGTGGTATTGGCAAAAAGCTTATTTGTTGTGGGTGGGGAGATAGTTAGGGTTCCTTGGCTTGGCTTTGGGGATCATGCCCTCCATGTTGAGTAGTACATGGTCCAAAGATGTGTTCAATATGGTGTATGTTTCGAAGCGACGTCTTGGTTCGTAGTTGTTTCCTACAAGTCTCGTGCCCCTTGGTAATGGTTGTCACCTCGCTTGAATCCCCTGTTGACGTAATTTTGTCGGCCCTTCTTGTCGTGATGTTGTCCGTCATATGTGAGTTCCTCTACCCTTTACGAGATTGATTGGAGTCATGATTGTAGCCTCCCGAGTTGTGGTTGTTCTTACCTTGGTTGTTGTTGACCGGGGGAGTTGAGTACGAGGGAGCTCTGGTCTCCTTGGTGGGAGTGTGGAAGAATTCAGCTTTGACGTGGATTGCCGCCCTCCGCATGATCTCATTGTAATCCTTCTAGTCTTCAGTATGGGCTGCATACTTGAAGGGTGACTCCCGGAGGCCTCTTCGGAAGGCGTTGAATGTAGCCTTGTCATCTGTGTCTCCGCAGCGGGAGTATTCGAGGTTGAACCTAGCGGCATATTTTTGAAATGTTTCATCTTCCTCGTGCCTGAGGTAGAAAAGATCTTCCGGGGAGGCCAACCTATCCATCTAGATCATGAACTGGTTGAGAAAGGTTGTCAATAGTTCATCGAAAGAGTCAATGATATTGGGGGCTAGGCTGTAGAACCAATTGAGAGCTATGTCGGTAAGCGTAGAGCTGAAGATAAGGCACTGGACCTCGTCCTTCACGTTCTTGTACGCCATGAAGGAGACATAATTGTTTAAGTGGGTGACGGGGTAGCCCTTTCCCATGTAGAGAGAAATTTTCAAAGGTTTGACCTCTGAACTATGTCCCGACCGATGGATTCGGTTGGTGAAAGAACTAGTGCTAGTCTTCCCCCAAGCTGGCGCTTTACCTTTTTCCTTTTCTGCCTCAAGGTTGCGCACTCGGCGTAGGAGGCTTTCCAACAGGGCATTGTCTTGTTGAGGTGGAGGCGGGTTTGGTTGGTGTCCTTCTTGATCATTGCCTCTTTCTCGGTGATCTCTATTTATCCTTCGGCCATGAGAGTAACTCCCGGTAGTTAAGCCGGTCTCGTCTTGCAATTCTCATGTGTTCGCCCATTGTTTTGGTTCAGGACCTCTCGTCCATTGATCTTCTCGGCCATTGGCCATGCCGGTAGCGTGTCCCATCGTCGGTTGGCCTGTTGTAGTTAAGATGGGTAAAGGTGGTTGTCCCATTGCCCTAGGATCCGATGTATCATAAGTTAGGCAGAGAGGCTCTAACTCAACTTGGGGATCCTCTAGTAGATGGCGAGCGTCCCGATAAATTCTTGGTTGAGACAGACCGGCGCCATTTTGTGGTTGGATGAGCAGTCGCCCTCCGGATGAGCTAGGGTTTGCCTCATACTGTTATTTCTTGTGCTTGTCCGAAGGAATTCGCTCGATGACAAGTTGATCGACCTGGGTCCGATCGGTAACAATTTGGTCGGCATGTGCTTGGTCGACTGGTCCCTTATCTCGTCCTTGATTGCGCTGGGACATCCTTACAAGGGTGAGGGTGCTCTCTTACTGCTCAGACAGGACCTGGTTCTTAGCATCCATCTTGGCATTGTGGGCCCTGAGCTCGGCTACTTGTCGTTGGAGGTCGTCCAACGTCTATCTTAGCATATCAGGGATGTTGTCCCTTGAGTTCCTTTGTAGGAAATGAGTGTTGTTGAGTTCTCCTTCATCTTGATCGTCCAAAATGATGCTTGGAGGGTGTTGGGACAGCCTAGGTGATAAGTGAATTTGTGGGAGGTTGTTTCAGAATTCCCACAGACGATGCCAAACTGTTTATACCAAAAATGGACCAACTTAGAGTTGCCTCGCTGAGCTCGCTTGACTCGCTCCCCTCGGGGTAAGAAGACCTGCAGAGAGAAGGTAAGAGCAAAGGAGCACCAGTGGGGTGCCGGCCTAACAATCTCCGATGCTTAAGTCAGTTAAGTGTGGATGATACTGTAATAGTTAGGCAGCGTAAGGGCAATGTTGTCATTACCTTTTTGAGGGGAGGTGCTCTGGTATTTATAGTGGCATTGAATGTTGTAGTTGAAACATTTCGATGTGCGATAAATGCCCCTGATCCTGGAGCCAACACGTGTCCTAGTGGTCCCGAGTCCCGCGGTTGTATTGACACGGTCGGCAGAGTGACGGGTAGGCCGACCAGACCAGGTCGGTCTAGTGGCTTTTGGTGTCTTTTGTCCAAGGTAGCGTTGGTGGGATGCACCCGATGTTGTAGATTTGTATTGTTGTACTCTTGTTGAGCTGAGGGCCAAATATGGTTATGGCGGGACTGATCGACCTTGACCAGGTTGACCAAATTAGGTACGAACACGATACGTTTATATTTTAAGTTTTGGATATCAAGTACTGATTTTACTTGTAAAAATTTGGTTATCAAATCTTCTGAAAATTGATTTATAATATTGCAAGATCAAGAAATACTACTTACTGATTGGAACTAGTAATTGATAGAAGCATGTTTATGCGACGTTTTATCTTATTTTCTTATACTTTTCTTAGCATGTTTCCTATGTTTTCTTAATACTTAGCTTGTTTTCGTGTTTTGTTGGATTTTTGGAAGCAAAGTTACAAAAGGAGTTAATGAGTGTTGTTTTGGAAATCTAAGGAGGAAACTTTGAAACAGAGTTCAGCAGATGTGTCAACTTCTCAAAATTAACTGCACCTACTCGAGAAGAACTAGCTGATGGGCCATATATCGTTCGAAAGATACGGAAGTCTAGTTTCTAGAGAATTTTATGGTTTGTGAATTGGAGTTTTCTAGAATGAGTTATGGATGTTTTAGTACAGCAAGGTCAGGCTGAGCTGGAATTCAGCATTCCTTATATTTCAAGTTTTCTAATCCTTATCGGGCTTGGACGACTAGAGGCCTAGTTTATTAGGGTTACAGGAGAAAGCGTTTTTATCAGAGAAAAGAAGAAAAAAAAAATGAGGAGCAGCCACGGGAGGAAGGACTTGGCAAGCAAACAAGCACACAAGATTAAAGAAACGCTTGCTCTCCCTCATAAAAACAAAAAAATAAAACGTCTCTCTCCCTCATTCAGTGAATTAACATGCACATAAATTCTTGGCAGCCAAGGGGCAGAGGGGCATACAACAGAGAAGCAAAGAGTCTCCCCCTCACCTCACTAAAAAAAAAGGGGCTCTTTTTCTCCCTAAAAACTGCAGAAAACGCAAGAGCTCTCACACAAGGTAGCAATTTCTCTTCCTTTTTCCCTCACACACAGGGACTCAGCCACACCATCCCATTATCCTCCATCCTTCAAGGTTCCAAGGTCTAAAAGGCTTAAGAAGCAAAGAGGAACGTCAAGGCGTCATCAAATCACTTTGGCTGACCAACACATCATCAAAGAGCTATTTTTTTTATTTTTTTTATTTTCTGTTTTGTATGTTATTGCTGTCTATTTAAATTATGGATAACTATGTACTTTAGTTAGGGCTCAATTGAAGCCCTAATCATGTTTCTTTAAGGATTTTGATATGCCTTTGCTGTAAACTAATTTTGTGATGCTTAATTGATTAATTTCAGATTATATTTTACTCTTTACATACGTTATGTTATGCTTGATCACCATATGCATGCTGTGTATTGAGTTTGTTACATAGGTAAATTTAGATGATCGAATCTTGTGCATGTGAGAGTAACAAAAGAACTAGTTATAAGTTCTTGAATTAATCATCATGAATAACTAGAATAGATACCATGTTCTAGGAGTTGTGTGTTTGTCGATTTCCATTGTGTTATGCGTTCTTAAAATGCAACTTAGTAGATATCATGCTAAACACTTTAAGAATGAAAAGAGTTAGCGTAGATACCCATGCCTAACTTGTTGCTTAGGGAAATCAATAATTTAAAGAGTAGATATCATGCCTTTAGGTTGACAAACATGAGCATCTAAAATCTGTTTTGTAGCATTGTGTATGTCGTTTGCTTAAGGAAGAAGATTAGCGGCAAACATCGAATCCCTAACTGGGTTTCTCATTGTTTTAACCTCGATCCAATTCTATTTTTAATCTAACGCTGTTTTTAATATTTTGTATCAAAATTTTTAGTTTTCAAAATCATCTTAAAATCATATTTTTGAATACCGAGTGCCTTTGTGTATTGCACATAAACTTTGACTAGAAATCTTAGGGTTTGAAATAAGTTTTTTTTAGGGTTTTCTTTTACTTCTGCATTCTTAGTTTGTGCCATTTAGTTAGTAGTTCTAGGAAATCAATTTTAAACACATATTAATCCAATCCTCGTTGGAATGATCTCGTATTTACTTTCTATACTATTTGTATGATATTGTGTACTTGCGAGTTAAAACGTGCATATAGTTGCATAGTTTTTAGGTTGCTATTTGTACAACAGTAATTAGCAACTTTCTTTTTCGAACTTTATCTTCCTGGATTGGGAGAGTAAGAAAATTTCTTCTCCAATGTTCTATTTTCTCTTCATCCTACAATATTGCTATGATTAGAATCGTCTATTTTTTCGATCACCTTTATATATCAACGCTGTTAAAAGTTAACTAAGTCTAAATTCGTTTAGTAATCATCTAAATATTACCCAAGATTTAAATAGACGAACCACACATTTTACTAATTAAACACTGAAAATAATAACATTATGTGAGTGAATTTGTTGAGTTTATTTTGATGAGTTGATCGATCTTAAAAATAGACAATTCCAATCACCAAGTAAGATGTGAAAGAGAATGTTGCGGTAGCGTCCCCTAGCTAAAACAAAGAATTCATAGCACAATTACTTTGTTACCCTCCAAGGGGTTTCGACAAATTGGACATGTCACATATCTTGTAAGCCACTAGTCTATGCATTGAACATGAAAATAATGGTTGCATTCTCGTATAGTCCTCAATGTTTCGTTGACTTGGTAGTTGGCACTAAGGTGGGCAATTTGCTACTCTCACCCAGTCGAGTCTTGGGATATGAATCAATGGTACGATCATCAAGGCCAATTTTGATTGTCGGCGGTTGTTGGTAGGTTACGGTGGATAATACTGTGATGGCGGGTTGCTCAACCTCACCAGAAGATCTCAGCCTCACCCAACTTTGAAAACAAACCTGTGACTGCCATGCTTATCGCCACACCCAACTTTGAAAACAAACCTGTAAATAGTTGATGAAATTATTAATTATTTCAAAATTTGATCTCGTTGCATTTAACATGCCAAAATTTAGCTATTGAAAAATGTTACACTATTATCCATTAAGCGTACCGGAATCTGAATTAGGGTCAGAAATAGTACCGCTAGAGCAAGTAAGATTCGAACCTGGACCATTCTCCCACCCACAAAATTTGCCCGGTACAACTTTTTCACAAAAATGACAATTAGGCACATTCCAAGCCAATTCAAAACCGTAAATATTAAGACTCTCCCACTCAAATGGATTTGTGAGTGGAACCAAAGATGTGGACATCACAGAACAAAAATATGGGACTGGTCAATCCGATCACACGGCAGTAATTATGTGTTGATTATTGCTGAGGCAAGGGATGGGTGGGTAGGATGTTTGGTAAGTACAATTGAGGAACGTGAAGTTTTGAAGGGCATGCACGTATGAGAAAGGTGAACCTACAAGACTCAAGTCATTGTCTATGGCCAGCCGTGGGAGGCAGTATTTGGGGTCTGTGATCCAAACTTTTTGGTTGCAATAGTCGATGGCTTGGACGGTGAAGTTGTCGGAAGATGGGAGGGTGATAATGGTTTCCGATGGGTGACTAGGGTTGCATTTGACATCGAACCCTTCGTAGCCACAACGTGAGGGTTGATCGTTCTTTAGCCGGAAAGGAAATCTAATCATTGGACTCACGGAAGAGAATGTCGACAGACCACAAGTGGTGGAAGAGGTGGAGGTGGAGGTGGAGGCGCCGCCTAGGTGGTGATGAATGAAGAAGAAGAGGAAGAGGAAGCCAGCTGGCATGGTGAGTGGCCGGCCAATTATGCCTGTGATGAGTAGTAGACCTATTAGTACAAAGTATAAGCAGCAGCTGACCTCTTTATATATGTGTGTTGATGCCAAAAATGAACCACCTTAGAATTGCCTCGTTGAGCTAGCTTGAATCGCTCTCCTCGGGGGCAGGAAGACCTACAGGGAGAACGTAAGAGCAAATGAGCACCGGTGTGGTGCCGGCCTAACAGTCTCCGATGCCTAAGTTAGTTAGGTGAGGAAAGTACTGTAGTAATTAGGCAGCGTGAGGGAAAAATTATCATTACCTTTTTTAAGGGAGGTGCCCCTATATTTATAGTGGCATTGAATGTTGTAGGTGAAACATTTCAATGTGGGATAAATGTCCCTGATCCTGGAGCTGACACATGTCCTAGCGGACCCGAGTCCCACAGTTGTGTTCACTCGGTCGGCCGAGAGGCAAGTAGGCCGACCAGATCTGGTCGGCCTAGTGGTTTTTGGTGTCTTTTGTCCAAGGCTGGGTTGGTGGGATGCACCTTGTGTTGTGGATTTGTATTGTTATATTCTTATAGAGCCGAGGGCCAAGTATGGTTTTGGCGGGACAATCGGTCTTTGTTAGGTTGACCAAATTAGGTACAAATAGAAGTCCCCCAAGTCGTTGATTGAGGTGGATTTCCTCGGTTGAGGGCTTGTTGTCACTTGTCAACTTGTACGAATACTTGTCCTGTACCAGTCCCCAGTCCCCTAAGCCCTTGGCTGAGGTGAGACGCTGTGGTAAACTTTTGTGTGAAAAATGAGGGGTTCGTTGGAATGGTTGATCGGCCTTGGTTGATGTCCATGGTCGATTGAATACTACACAGCGGGTGTGTATTTGATCAGGTTGATCTTGTGACCGATCGGCTAGGATGATGTCAATGGCCGATCGAGTACCACTGGCGACAGGAGTGTATGTCATCTCGTACGGCCCACAGGAGCAGAACCTCTCATGATGATAAGACCGATCGTTTAGGATGATGTCCATGGCCGATCGAGAGCCACCCGAGCTGAGTGTATGTCACCTCACACGTCCCGCAGGAGTGGAACCTCGCACGATGATGTGGCCGATCACTTAGGATGGTGTCCATGGCTGATTAAGAGCCACTCAAGGTGAGTGTATATCACCTCGCACATCTTGCAAGAGTGGAACCTCGCACAATGATGTGGTTGATCGACTAGGAGGGTGTCCGTGGTCGATCGAGAGGCACTCGAGGTGCGTGTATGTCACCCCGTACGGCCCGCAGGAGAGGAACCTCGTACGATGATGTGGTCGATGATCGGCTAGGATGGTGTACATGGCCGATCGGAGCCACTCGATATGAGTGTATGTCACCCCACACAGCCTGTAGGAGCGGAACCTCGCACGATGATGTGGCCGATCAGCTAGGATGGTGTCCATGGCCGATCGAGAGCCACTCGAGGTGAGTGTATGTCACCCCGCAGGAGCGGAACCTCACATAATGTTGTCACTGATCGGCTAGGATGGTGTCTATGGCCATTTGAGAGCCACTCGAGGTGAGTGTATGTCACCCCGCACGGCTCGCATGAGCGGAATCTCGCACGATGATGTGGCCGATCGGCTAGGATGATGTCCATGGCCGATCGACAGCCACTCGAGGTGAGTGTATGCCACTTCGTAAGGCCCACAGTAGTAGAACCTCGCATGATGAAATGGCCGATTGGCTAGAAGGGTGTCTATGGCCGATCGAGAGCCACTCGAGGTGAGTGTATGTCACCCCGCATGGTCCGCAGGAGCGGAACCTCGCACTATTATGTGGCCGATCGGCTAGGATGATGTCCATGGCCGATCGAGAGCCACTGACATGATATGAGTACCTTCTGACATGATGTGAATGATCTGACATGGCATGAGTAGGGTGCCACGAGTCATGCTTGCATTGCCTTGGGTTGTGTGCACGACCCTTCGTCTGGTCGAAGTGGGTTTGTAACGATCAATTTTTGGTCTCCTATAAAAGCTTCAATCTTCCTTCATTTGTCACTTTGGCATTTGAGCGAAGTTTTGAGAGATTTCAAGGCGATTTTCCGTCGACTTTGAATCTGATTAAGGTGAATTTTGACAAGTGATCTGCGGTGGCGTTTGCGGCTGAATTTTTTATAAACTAGGTATTGCCTCATTTCTCCTTTTTTTATTTTATTGAATGTGTGCTTTTTGGATGAATTGGTGATGAACCTAATGGGTATACTCGTTTGATTGTCCTTGTGTCTAGTTGTTGTGTTTTTCATGTTTCCCTTTTTAGATCTTCCTTGTATGTTGTAGATGTCACGTTCAGTAGATGATTCAAAAGGATCCGGGGATTGGTCCTATAATGCATTTGACGATGAATCAGAAGCTAGCTCGACTAGCTCTGATTCACGGCTAAATGTTTCTAAATTGGCCTTTGGTTCCCTTCGGGCAAACCCTAAGGTTGAGTTAGAGGTGGATAGGAATATAAGTGGACGGATCCTTGAGACATCTCAAGGACAATCGGCCCAGGTACTGCAGGAAGAGCTTGATAAAGCTTTTGAATGTATTGACACCGATTATGTTTCGACTGGTGATGGGGCCAAGACCTCTAACGCCGAGGTGTTGTCTGTTGACTAGAGGGAGTTGTTGAATTCGCCTGCTGATAAAGGTAAAAGTATAGCATCGAGTTCATAGCCAATGGAGAGAGATGTGGAGGAGTCCGTTGAATTGGTAGCAGTGGCTAACTCAACCTACGAGGTTGATCGGCAGATCAATACCCTAGATGATGGTGATTTGATTGCTTACCGAAGTGTGTTCGGCATTCCAGACTCGGTGAAGATGCATCTACTTGGATAAAGAGAAAGGCCGAGTAATCCTCCAATCGGCTGGGCGACCTTCCATCCAGATAATATTAGTCATAGGGTGATGTTTCCTCTCCATCCGTGGCTGCAGAAGATGGCCGTTGAAGTTGGGGTGGCTGTCAGTCAATTTAATCCAAATTGTTGGATTATGTTGACTGGTGTCTATATGGCCTTCAACATGTGTGGGAAGGGTGAGCCGACTTGGGGGCACATCAACCATTTGTAGAAATTTTTTAGAGTAGGACTGGTTGGGTATATGTAGAGTCCAGGAATAAGAAAGAGAGGGGGCCTTTCATTGAGGACATGTCGACTTCCCAAAAGGCGTGGAAACACAAATATTTCTATGTTTCTGGGGATTGGGAGGGGGAGAACTTGTCTTTCTTCGGCCGACGCATCTCACGTCTGTATCAGTCGAAACGTGGTAGCCTTACGAGTTTTGTTGCTTTTCTTTTGTTGTGTGCTTATTTTCTATGTAACCGACTGGTTTTGACTTGTGTCAATTTTTCAGACGTGTTTAAGCCGCCTCCCATAACCGATCAAGGGAAAGCCGACTATGTGGAAGTCTGGACCAAGCTTGACCGAGTGCAAAGGAGCAAGGACTATCTGCGTCTGCCTACTCACCTTCTCGAGGCCGGTCTGATATCCGCTCTTCGTAAGTGTCTCTCATCCTTGGCTTTGTTTAGGATTATTGTATGTGTTTATTTACTAACTATTCTTTGTTGCAGCTCATCTAGATTTTGTTGTTGATGCGGCCGAGTAGCTTCAAGCTAGGATGAAAGAATTGAATAGGCGTTGAAGAAGGCCGAAGCAACCAAGGTCGAAGCTGAGAAGGTCGTGGCTTTGATGAAGAAGGTTGATTTTTGTAAGCCAATCAAGACCAGGTCTATGAAAAAGGCTGATGCGGGGGTCAGCCTATGGGTTGATGATGATTTGGCCGAGCAGAGGGAGACTGATGCTTCGGCTTATCAGGAGGTTGATGCCACCACTAGGGATACCTTAGCTCCCTTTTTTTCAACTGCTTATGGGTCGGCCTCTGCTCAACCAATCACTGGTTTTAGACCATCTACAAATCAACCTCATATTCCTCTCGATCTTGATCATGAAGCTTAGGAGCGTCGTCGGATGGTGGCTGAGGAAAGGAAGAGGAAGAGGAAGCGCAAGCCATCGGCTAGGACCTAGAAGGCGGAAAGATCCCTAAGAAGATCAAAAAGCCGATCATGGATACTTCCATTCGGTCATACTTTTTGAATTCTGATGGGGAGCCGGGCATGGTGAGGTCCCAAGAGGTGGATGAGACCTGGAGGCAATTATCGACGGTCTTCTATCCCTCTTAGTTGGATTTCATGAACACTGTTGTTCGTGGGTCCCAATTGAGTTGGATGAGATCGCGGCCTTGAAGGTGAATGATTTTGCTAACCGATGCTTTAAGATTTTGTTTCTCTGTTCTAAGTGTTGTTTGATGTGCATGCAGTTCCTTGGTGAGGTCTTCACCACCTTTAGGAATGCTTGCTAGGCTCGGGAGAGGGTGGCCGAAGAGCATCAAGCTCTGAAGGGGAAGATTGATTCCTTGGCTGAGAAAGAGAGGATGGCTGAGAGGTCAATTCTGGCCAAGACTGATGCTGAGCTCAAGGTCAAGGAGCTGGAAAGGAGGTTGGCTGCATAGGAGGGTGAAGCATAGGCAAAGGTGACAACGCTGGAGGGTAAGGTTGCGGAGGTCGAGTCGGCCAATGCTAGGCTGGCCGATCAACTTATCTCGGCCAAGAAGGTGGGTGCTGAAAAGTACAAGGCATCCCAGGCTCATCAACAGGACCTTCAGCGGTATGGTGCCAAGCTAGAGGATGATCTTTTCAGATGAATCCTGCTAGCCAACACTGACTTCCCTGTCTGCTTCCCATGGTTGAAGAATTCGCCAAGGTTGGAGGATTACCTTGAGGACGAGGAAGGTGATGTCGATGGGGATGATGCTGACGCTGATGCGGATGATGAAGCCGAAGCATCAGAAGATGGTGAAGCAAATGTCCGAGAGGATGGCGATCAGGGGAATGCCCTTAGTTAACTTTCTTTTAATCGGCCTTGTGGCCTTGGATGCATATTTGAACAAGCAATTTTGGTGGGACCATGGGGTCTCACCCATATTATATTCTTGTTTTCCTTCTCGTACTTGTTCTGTCTCTGACTTGATTTTTACTTGTGAACGTGTTGAATTTGTATGGCCGTTCAAAATAGGCTTGAATGTGTGCTTGATGGGTCTATAAAGGTTGATCGAGCAGGTGAATGATGTAAATCACGTGAGGTCGTTCTAAATAAGGTTTGACATAAAACAGTTAACTTTGAGAAGAGGTAAGGCCGTTCAGTTATGAAGTTCTATCCTTCAAGGACTGATGTTTTGATCTTGCAAAGTGGGGGTATGTCGTTTAGATTGAGTGTTTCGGATTTCTAGAGTAATGTAAGGTCGTTTATCCGGAGGTTGACTCAAAAATTTAAACAAGACCGCTGAGGGTGAAGTAAAGCCGTTTAAAATGGGGTTGGGCTTTAGAATGGGATAAGGCCATTCAAAGAATGAAGTTTTGCCTCAAAATGTTGTAAAGCCGTTCAGAACAAGGTTTGTGCCTCGAAATGAAAGAAAAATGTTTAGGAAGAAATAGGGACGTTCAAGGTGAGGTGTTGTCTCATAATGAAAGAAGGCCGATAATAGTAAAGTGAGGCTGTTTCATGATAAAGTTATGCCATATAATGAAAGAAGGCCGATCTCCTGATGGCATGACAGAAATTGCCAAAGAGAGATAAGAAAAAGAAGTTTTGCCTCATTGTAAAATTCATTCATTGATAATGTCAACTGGGTATGCCAGGAATGATTACAAAAGACTCGGTTTTTGGCTTATCATGTTTGAGGTCGTGGGCCTGTCTACTTGTAGTAGAATTGGAGATGGTCCACATTCCATGGGTGTGGAAGTGTCTTTCCTTTCAAGTCTTGGAGTTTGTAGGTCCCTTCTCTGCATACCTTGGAGACTTTGTCGTCCCATGTTGGTACATCTACTAGTAGATCGTTCCTTGGTTGCAAGGATGACCTTCCTTAAGACCATATCTCCTATCTTTAAGCTTCTGTGGCGAACCTTGAGTCGTAATATCTTGCAACCCGTTGCTTGTATGCAATGTTCTCTAGGTTGGCCTTCTCTCTACGCTTTTCAATTAGGTCCAAGCTGAGTGCTATTTGATGATTGTTTTCTTCTATGACGTAGGAGATGACTCGATAGGATGTCTCACTAATCTCCACTGGTAAGATTGTTCTGTGCCGAATGCAAAGGCAAACAGAGTCTCATATGTGGCTATCTTGTATGAGGTTCTGCGGGACCATAACACGTCATCAATAATGTCGGACCATTTTTCCTTGTCCTCGTCCAGTCTTTTCTTCAAGTTGTACTTGATGTTCTTGTTGACTGCTTCCACATGTCTGTGGGATTGTGGGTGAGATGGTGAGGCAAAGAAGAGTTTAATGACATAGTTTCCACGGAATGCCCTGATGTGATTGCAATCAAATTTCTTCCCATTATCAGTGACGATAGTATGTGGGATCCCGAAGCAGCAGATGATGTGTTGGTAGACGAAGTGCTCAATTTGGGCTACTGTGATGGTTGCTAATGGTTTTTCTTCTGTCCATTTTGTGAAGTAGTCCACAACTACGACTGCATAGTTGACCTTTCCCTAGCCCTCAGGCATTTGCCCGATAAGATCTAGTCCCCATTGGGAGAATGACCAAGGACTAAGCATAGAGGCTAAGTTTCTGCTGGGAGGTAAGGCATTTGTGCATGTTGCTGGCACTTGTCGCATTTTTGCATGAGTTCAATGGCATATGAGAGCTTGGTGGGCCAATAGTATCCTTGTCTGAACGCATTATCTGCCAGAGTTCACGCTCTGGAGTGATCTCTACAATTGCCTTCGTGCATTTCCCTTAGCACGTAATTGCCCATGTATGGTGTTAGGCACTTCAATAGTGGGATGGTGAACCCACACTTGTAGAGATGGTCATGTTGGATGGTGTATCGAGCCGATTGTCTCTTGATTCTTTTAGCCTCCATTTTGTCTTCCGGTAGAGAGCCATCTTGGAGGAAATTTTTGATGGGATCAATCTAGGTGGGACTGGTGTTGATGGTGTATATCAGGCGTGGTCTCATGCTGGGAACGTGTTGGACCTCCACAAGCACCCTTCACTTTTCCTTCTTATCCATGGATGATGCAAGTCTTGCCAGAGCATTAACGTGACTATTTTCTTATCTTGGAATTTTGTTGATTTCATAGGCTGAGAAGCTTTGAAGGAGTTGTATTGCCAGGACCAAGTAGAGCAACATGGACACGTCTTTGGCTTCAAAGTCGCTATTTATTTGGCTGACTACCAATTGTGAATCACTGTAGATTCTCAACTGCTTGGCCTCCAGGTCTTTGGCAAGACGTAGGCCAGCCAATAGTGCTTCGTATTCGGCCTCGTTGTTGAACGCCTTGAAGCTGAAGCTGAGGGCATATTCTAACTTGACTTGTTCTGGGGAAGTGAGAACTAGTCATGCTCCTTATCCACTATGACAAGGGGAACCATCCACGCATAATATCCAACATGGGCGTTGTGGGTCAATTGGGGATATCTTGATCGATTCTGGGGTTTCCATGGTAGTGGTTTCTTGCGGAGGGGTCACCTCTGGTGGTATGTATTATGTCAGTTGGTATGAGTATTCGGCGATGAAATCAGTCACTGCTTGTCCTTTCTCGGCTGTCTTGGCGACATAGGAGATGTAAAATTTGCTTAGCTCAATTGCCTACTTGGTGAGATGGCCAGAGATGTCTAGTTTTTGAAGAACTTGTCTCAAGGGTTTGTTGGTGACAACTTTGATCTCATGTGCCTGGAAGTATGGCCTTAGCCTTCGTGCAATAACTACCAAAGCGAGAGCAAGTTTCTATAGGTCAGGGTACCTGGTCTCTACGTCTTGAAATGCTTTGTTGACGTAGTAGACATGATGTTCTGCTCCTTCACGTCTTGTGATATGAACAGAGCTGACTGCTGAGGTCGATATTGATAGGTATACGAAGAGATGTTCTCCGGTTTCTAGTCTTGCTAGGAGTGGTGCTCTGCTCATGTATTTCTTGAGTTCAACGAATGCCTTGTTGCATTCCTCCATCTAATCAATTTGTTTGCTCTTGCCTTTTAGAGCCTTGAAGAACGGGGCGCGCCTATCTGTTGCTTTGGATATGAAGCGAGTGAGAACCTCTACTCGTCTCGTCAAACTTTGGATGTCTTTGTGGGTTTATGGAAGTTGCATGTCAAGGATTGCCTTGATCTTTTCAGGGTTTGCCTCAATGTCCCTTTGGCTGATCATATACCCTAAGAATTTGCCTGATCCCACACCAAAGACACATTTGGTGGGGTTGAAGCTCATGTTGTATTCCTTGAGGACTTAGAACATCATTGCCAAGTTGGGAATATGTTCGTCATCTGCTTTGCTCTTGACAAGCATGTCGTCCACTTAGACCTCCATTGTTTTACCGATTTTATCGGCGAACATGAAGTTGACCAACCTTTGGTATGTTGCTCTTGCATTCTTTAGGTCGAAAGGCATAACATTGTAGCAATAGACACCTAGGTTAGTTCCAAAACTTGTAAGGATTTGATTACCTCGATTCATGAGGATTTGATTGTAGCCTGAGTAAGCATCCATGAAGCTGAGCAGTTCATGTCCCGCTGTGGCGTCCACGAGCATATCAATCTTAGGCAATGGGAAACTGTCCTTGGGATAAGCCTTGTTGAGATCGGTGAAGTCTATGCACATGCGCAAGGATCCGGATGGTTTCTTAACGATCACCACATTGGCTACCTAAGCAGCATATATGGCTTTCCGAATGAAGTGTATGGTGCTCAGTTTTGTGATTTCGGCCTGCATGGCAAACTTTCTCTCGGTGTCATAGCGTCGCTGATTCTGTGTGATTGCCTTGAATGACGGATTGATTGTTAGCCTATGGCAGATCACATCAGTGGAGATGCCAAACATGTCTGCGTAAGACCATGCAAAGTCTTTAGGATTTTCCTATAAGAATTCTACGAGGGCTGCTCGTATGTTGGGTTTCAACTTAGATCCTATTCGGACTGTGCGGTCCTTGTGTGATCCTTATGCTCATCAGATTGAGGTATTGCCTCCGTCTCTTCCACAGGTTATGCATGTGGCATATTTACAAGGTCTCGTGGATCTTCCCGGGGGCTGTCCCGAAATTCTTCTATGAGCTTTGGGTTGATGGGGTCGTCTCCTAGGGTGGTTTCGGTGACTGATAGAGTCTTTGTTTGATATGGTTGATCTTCCTTGTTTGTTTTGGTCAGAGTCGTGGCGTAGCACGTTCTCCCGGAAAGTTGGTCTCCTCGTACATGTCCTGTTCCCATGGCTGTTGGGAATTTCATCAGTTGTAGATGGGTTGCCACAATGGCCTTCATTTGATTGAGTAATCCTCTCCAGATGATGGCGTTGTAGGTCGTTGGACAATCGACCACAAGGAAGGTCATGATGGTTGTCACAATCTTTGGGGTAGTGCCCATTGATACTGGTAGAGAGATAATGCCTTGGGGTAAGATTGAGTCCCTTGAGAAACCCAGAAGTCGCGTGACCTTTTGGTTGATCTCCTTCTCGTATATGCCCATCTATTTAAAAGCATCCCAGAAGAGCACATTGACAGAGCTCCGGGTGTCAATGAGTATTCTTCCCACGTCGTAGTTGGAAATCTGGGCCCGGATGATGAAGGGGTCGTCGTGCGGGAACACAATTCCCTTCTCTTCTTCTTCTAAGAATGTGATGGGATCCTATTTGTTCTTGGCCACCTTAGTTGCTCGACCGGAGTCAATACTGAGCACTTAGTGGTTGGCTTGAGTAGCTTTAAGGAAGTTCTTCTTCACCCGGTTGGAAGTGATTAAGGAGGGTAGGGTTGGTCATCCACTGATGGTGTTGATATGCTATTGTACCATGGGCAAGAGGGCATGTTGTAGAAACTGATTTAGTCTGCCTTCGTAGACTAGTTGCTAGACAATGTCCTTGAATGCAATGCATTCTTCAATGGTGTGGCCATTGTACTTGTGGTATTGGCAGAAAGCTTCCTTGTTGTGGATGGGGTGGTAGTTACGGTTTAGTAGCACGTGATCCAGAGAAGAGTGCAATATTGTGTATGTTTCGAAGCGACGTCTTGGTCAGGAGTTGTCTCCCATCAAGCCTCGCCCCCCTTGGTGATGGTTGTCGCCTCGCTTGAATCCTCTGTTATCGTAGTTTGATTAACCCTTCTTGTCATGATGATGTCTGTCCTAGGTGAGTTTCCTCTTTCCTTGATAAGATTGGTTGGAGCCTAGATTGTAGCCTCCCGAGTTGTGGTTGGTCTTATCGTGGCTGTTTTTGTTGCATGGGGGAGTTGAGTACGATGGTTTTCTGGTCTCCTTGGTGGGAGTGCAGAAGAATTCTACTTTGGCATGGATTTTCGCCCTTTGCATGATCTCATTGTAATCCTTCCAATCTTCAGTATGGCCTACATACTTAAAGGGAGGCTCCCTGAGACCGCTTCATAAAGCGTTGAATGCAGCCTTGTCATATGTGTCATGGCAGCGGGAGAATTCGAGGCTAAACCTGGCGGCGTATTTTTGAAGTGTTTCGTCTTCTTCCTGCCTGAGGGAGAAAAGATCTTCCATGGAGACCAGCCTATCCATCTCGATCGTGAACTGGTTGAGGAAGGTTGTCTGTAATTCATCGAAGGAGTCGATGGTGTTGGGAGCTAGGAGATAGAACTAGTTAAGAGTTGCGTCGGTAAGAGTAGAGCTGAAGATAAGGCTCTGGACCTCATCTATCACGTTCTTGTATGCGAGGGCGGAGACATAGTTGCTCAAGTGTGTGACGGGATCGCCTTTTCCCGTGTAGAGAGCTATTTTCAGAGGCTTGACCTCTGATCTATGTCTTGATCGAAGATTCGGTTGGTGGAAGGACCAGTGCTAGTCTTCGCCCAACCTGGTGCTTTACCCTTGTCCTTTTCAACCTCAAGATTGAGTACTCGGCGTAATAGACACTCCATTAGGGCATTCTCCTATTGAGGTGGAGGTGGATTTGGTTGGTGTTCCTCTTGACCAGTGCTTCTCTCTTGGCAATTTATGTTTCTCCTTTAGCCATGTGAGTAGCTCCCAGCAGTTGAGCCAGTCTCATCTTGCATTTCTCGGGTGTTTGCCCTTTCTTGTTGTTCAAGTCCTCTCATATTTTGATCTTCTTAGCCATTGGCCATGCCTGAAGCATGTCCCGTCGTCTACCGGCCTTCCACAGTTAGGATGGGCAAGGGCGGTTGTCCCATAGCTCTAGGGTCTGATGTAGCGTAAGTTAGGCGGAGGGGCTTTATCTCAACTTGGCGATCTTCCAGTAGTTCGCAAGCGTCCCGATAGATTCTTGGTTGAGAAGGACCGGCGCCACTGGGGGGTTGGATGAGAAGTTGTCCTCCAGATGAAGTAAGGTTTTCCCTAGACTACTGTTTCTTATGCCTGCCGAGGAGATTAGCTCGATGATAGGTTGATCAGCCGGGGTGCGGTCGATCCCAATCTGGTCGGCCAGGACTTGGTCGGCTGGCCCTTTGTCTCGCCCTTGATTGCGCTGGGACATCATTACAAGGGCGAGTGTGCTCTCGTATTGCTCAGACTGGACCTGATTCTTAGCCTCCATCTTGGCCTTGTGAGCCCTGAGCTCATTTTTATCTCGTTGGAGGTCGTCCAACGTTTGTCTCAGCACATCAGGGATGTTGTCCCTTGAGCTCCTTTGTAGGAAAGGAGTGTTGTTTAGTTATGCTTTATGTTGATCATCCAACGTGATGCCGGGAGGGTGTTGGGACGGCCTAGGTGGTAAATGAGTTCGTGGGAGGTTGTTTCAGGATTCCCACAGACGGCGCCAAATTGTTGATGCCAAAAATTGACCAACTTAGAATTACCTCGCTGAGCTCGCTTGACTCGTTCTCCTCAGGGTTAGGAAGACTTGCAGGGAGAAGGTAAGAGCAAAGGAGCACCAGTGTGGTGCCGGCCTAATTGTCTCCGATGCCTAAGTCAGTTAGGTGAGGAGGGTACTGTAGTAATTAGGCAGTGTGAGGGCAAGATTGTCATTACCTTTTTTGGGGGAGGTGCCCTTGTATTTATTATGGCATTGAATGTTGTAGATGAAACATTTCGATTTGGGATAAATGTCCCTGATCCTGGAGCTGACATGTATCCTGATGGACCCGAGTCCCACGGTTGTGTTGACTCGGTCGGTCGGGGGGTAAGTAGGCCGACCATATCTAGTCGACCTAGTGGTTTTTGGTGTCTTTTGTCCAAGGTTGGGTTGGTGGGATGCACCTTGTGTTGTGGATTTGTATTGTTGTATTCTTGTTGAGCCAAGGGCCAAGTATGGTTTTAGCAGGACTGATCGGTCTTTGTCAGGTTGACCAAATTAGGTACGAACAATGTGCATTAATAAAGCCAAAGCTACATAGTAATATACACAAAGACAGTATTATATGAACTACATGATAATATGCAAAACTCTGCCATATATATGCACTGATCAATGTATATATATATCGTTATGCTCTCTGACCTAAGTGCTATCTAAAGAAATTAAATAATTTTGTGTTAGTATGTCAATGCACCAAATCTACTATGAATGATGTTAATTTGTTTGCAAATGAAATTTAAAATTAATTAAACCTATAAGTCAAAAGAATTATGTGTTGCTGTTATAAGTGTATATATAGTTAAGTTGGTCATCTTGTTATATATGCATTAATATATATATAGTTAAGTTGGTCATCTTGTTATATAAGAAAAAAGTCTTAAATTTCATTAATATATATATGGGTACATATATAGATATATATAGTGAGAATAATTTATATTTGTATGTGATTTTTCACATACATTATGTTGTTTGGGTTCGAACGTAGGATCAGACCACTAGTCTGCAAGTTCAAAATTTTACCAATTGAACTAGAGTACTTTGACATTTTTTGTAGTTATATAGTAATTAGTTTGGATGAGAAACTTCCCGGTATCAACTCATTTAAGTTAAAATAATTAAAAATACGAGTATTACAAAATATATATTAGATAAAGAGAATGCACTTAATATTATTGCATAGTGGTATTACTCTCCAAATGTTATGTGAGAGATTTCAAGTTTATTTCTCGTAAAGGACAAAATCGATATCCAATGTGTATATAATATAATTCATTTTCCCAATATCATTGCATCAAAAAAAGACACATGAGGGATTGTAAAAAAAAATGATTTCTTGATGAAGTGATAGTCGATCATTAGGAAATTGTGCTTGCTTAGTACATTCCCAATCTCAGTATGCAAATATTTGTTTGTGAATTTCTTGCATTATATGTAGCCTAATTAAATGACCTGCTACTTGGAAGTCCCTTATCCAATGTATTTTTTAGAATATTGAGTCGATCACTTCTTGTTGAAGTGTGTGTAACAAATATAAGGAAAAGGCTAGGGAGAGATCCTATATATATATAATTTGTTAGATCATATTGTAGACAGAATATTACTTAAGAACAAAATATTACTATATTTGTAGATATCACATCTATGTATAATACAGATGGAATTACTTATATTGATGGACTTTACCTATATTAAAGATGTAGTTTACAACGTGGCTCCTCAATATATTCTCTACTCATATTGAAGCGCAGATCCCACTTAATTATATTAGTGTATATATTACGGTCTAATATTTTGGTCCCCTAACGTTACCTTTAATATAAAGAATCAGTGGTCTTTTTCCTTCACAAGTATCAAAGATATATAAGACTTCTTAGTTACCAACTGAAGCCAAACATGATATCATTAAAGCGTAGTATACAAATACCAAAATCTTGAAAGCCATTCAAATAATAAACTTCAACTTGAAATATACAGGGATATATGAGTATGATTAGAGATGAGTATGCTTCTAAAATAACCTTGCAGTCTTTTTAGTTATTACTCGAAAATAAGAAATTATGTTTAGAGATGGCATAATAATAGACTTCACAACCTAATGCTTTTTTCATTTTTCTTCTTTGGCCATCATTCTTCATTCATTACAAGATGTGGAGCAATTAAGAAGATCGAGCCATGCACTACAGGAAAAGCAGACTTGTTCGGCGAAACAGATTCGTCGAGCAAAGGTCAACATTCATCGAGCAAAATTAAATCTGACCAACCTCCGTCGGGCAAAGTTCGTCGGGCGACCGCCGTCGGGCGACCGCCGTCGGGCGACCGCCGTCGGGCTTGATATCAATCGACAAAAACAGTGAATTCGTCGAGCAATTCCAAACTTGCCAGGCGACTCCTTTCGTCGCCTTTTATTTGTCGAACAATTCCAAAAAGTCAACAACTTTTGCCTGACGAATGAGTTTCGCCGAGCAAAGTTACAAAAATTCGGCAGGTATCCACCGAATTGTCCTACTTTGCCCAACGAAAGTGCTTGTTCGTCAGGCAAAATCTTAATATTTAAAAAAATAATTTTAATAATTTATTTAATTAAATAAATATATATAATTAAAATAAAAATATTTTTAAATAAATAAATTAAAATAATAAAATGAATCAAATGAAAATAAAAAAAATATTTATAAAATTAACGTTATGTTTTTACATAATCAAAACTAAAGTAAAGTTTTAGATATTAATTTGTAACTACTCGGCTACGAGTCGGGGTGGTCGGGGTCTTGGGTGTTAGAAGTATTGGTGTTGGTTAGATTGTATTGTGATATTGTTATGTTGTTAGATTTATTGCAGTATATAAATAGCTAAGATACATAGTAAGTGAGTGTGAGAGTCACTCTATTGTAGAGACATTTGCTTAATGAAAATACCCAAATTTACTCTCACAACTTTCTCTCTTTTCCTTCTCTTGTTTGATCCGTGAATCTTATTCCCTCATCACTAACATTCTTACCTAAACTCCATTGATACACTAACCTAACCTCAATTGAATAAGGATCCATGATTTCTTTCATGGTATTAGAGCTGCAAAGCTCATAGCTCTTGATCCTGTTCTTCCTTTCCTAAATTTGTTTTCAATTTTTCCTAAATTTTTTGTTCATTGAAATTGGTACATGTTTGACCTAATTTTTCTTATTCAAGTTCTGGTTCCACTGCAATTCATCTTCGATCTTGCATTTCGTCTCCGATTGCTTGCTTCGGTCTCTTCATCCTGCGACCGCTTCGATTTCATGAACGGAATATTCTTGCATTGACGACGATTTCTGCTTCGATCTTGCCTATGTTCGATCAAAGTTTTTGCTGCAATCCATGAATCCTCGACGAGTGTCTCTGGCGATCCTCGAGTCCTCGACTCGTTTTCAATTCTTGAATCTTGTTGCTTCGATGTTGGTCAGCTTCTCGGATTATCAAGATTTCTGCTGCATCGAATCTTCGAGCTCTTCAATTCCTGCTTCAAGTCTGCTTCGATTCTTCAAGCTTGTCAATTTCTGCGATGACTTCGAATCTTGGCTTGCAGATTTCTCAGACATCTTCGTTCAATTGGTACGTGTTTTACCTAGAATTGGTGCAATTGAAATCTTCTGGATTTCGGTTCTTCAGCCTTCATCAAACTGCTTCGATTTCTTCATCAGAAATGCTCTTCCTCTTCGTTCGGCTTTTAGTCTGCGACAGCTACGCTCTTCAGACTTCTTCATTTCTGGTTCTTCAGACTTCTCCGCTCAGGTTTTCTATTCTCAGCTAAGTATTCTCTACTTCTGATTCTTCTTCGATTCTTGATTCTTCGACTCTCTCCAATTTCTTCTTCAATCTCTGAATTGAATGTGTCTTCACTCTCTTATTTGAATTGCATTGCATTGCAATTGTTCTTCGATCTTCAATTTCTGCTTTTTGTCTGGTATGGAGGTTCAATCCTCGAGCTCAGGTTTTTCTCAATCTTCTTTCGATCCTCTATTCGATCTTCTTGCTCCCTTATTTCGATCCTCCATTTCTTGATTAAACATAGGAATATTGTGAGCCTTGTCTTGTACGAATTTGGCCTGATTCTTCTATCTGATTCTTCTATTTTCGATGTCTTCTTCGATCTGATTCTTGCGTTCAATCTTGACTCTTCTTGTTCTTTGATCTTGCGTCTCCACTTTGATCTTCAATCTGCTTCGTTCTTCCCTCTGAAATTCGTTCTTTGACTGATTCCTCATATTCTTCGATCTTAATTCCTAAATCTCTCAGCTAAGTCTTTTATCGATCTTAATCTTGATTCTTTCTTCTTCGATTTTCTGTCTACCTTCGATTCTATCTCATATTCTTGAATTCGTTCTTACCACTTTTTCTTGTTCTTCGACTATCTCAAATTCTTCTTTGATCCTACTCTTGATTCTTTCTCAATTCGATCTCACAATTGAATTTGATCTTCGATCTCTGATTCTTCTTCTTCGGTCTCAAATTCTATTGAATTGTTCTACTATATCAGATTCTTTCATTTCTATCTCAAATTATGCCTTCAATCTATCTGCTTTCTTGTTGAGCTGAGTTAATTGTTGCACTGAGATGTATTGTTTGAGCTGAGTTCTCTTGTCTGGATAAGCTGATGTCAATATTGGTCTTAGCTGAGTAGTGAGTACATGAGCTGAGATATAATGTTGTGTTGAGTGATTTTGTTTGATATGTGGTGATGCATTCTAGGATGAGCTGACTTATTATGTCTGCGTTGTGCTGAGCTGCTATCGTTTGGTCTGGACTGCAATGGATCGTTTTGAGCTAGCAGTCATGGTTATAGTGCATGTGTATTTTGGGCTGTCAGTCAGATTGTTGTTGTGGTGTTGAGCTGATGTGTATTTTGGTCTAACCTGAGATAGTGTTTGTCAAATTGTACTGGAATGGATTGTTGGCTGCTGTGTTTGTGTCTATGCATATTGGATGTTACGACTTGTTGGCCTTCTTGCTGGATTTCATTTTGGTTTCCACAGTTTGTGTCTTGTGCTAGTGTTGGTTAGATTGTATTTTGTTAATGAGCATGTTGTTTTGTGTCTCAATCTCATGATGGAGCCACTCCACATTATATTGAGGGGGGATGTTAGAAGTATTGGAGTTGGTTAGATTGTATTGTGATATTTTTATGTTTTTAGGTATATTGCAGTATATAAATAGCTAAGATACATAGTAAGTGAGTGTGAGAGAGACTCTATTGTAGAGACATTTGCTTAATAAAAATATCCAAATTTACTCTCAAAACTTTCTCTCTTTTCCTTCTCTTGTTTAATCTGTGAATCTTATTCCCTCATCACTAACATTCTTACCTAAACTCCATTGATACATTAACCTAACCTCAATTGAATAAGAATCCATGATTTCTTTCACTGGGCGGGTTGTTGGGCCGGGGTCTGAGGCTGTGGCAGAAGCTCATCTAGCCCACGCTCACCCAAGCAGTCAAGCACCTTGGCGAGGGCGGCCTCAATCTCCACGTTTTGGGCCTGGATCTAAGTATTTTTGGCCTAGATTTGCGTGTTTTAAACCTTGATCTCTGCATTTTCAACCTGGCGGGTCTCAAAGTTTCTCTTGAGCTCCGAGATCTCCTCGGGATTGGCTCCCAGGGAAGAACTCGAAGTACGACTGGAGACATCACGAACTATCCTGTCGCCTGCCCCCGGGACGATATTCCCTGGACGCCTACCAAGTCGTCGCTCAAGGATGGCGATCGACCTCCCGGGATCCGGTAGCTGCTGCTACAGTGCCACCTCGGGATGCTATTGCATCAACTCAAGCCGTGTCTGCTGGACATCTTGCTCCATCGCCGCTTACAAATTCAAATAAATTTTAATTAGAAATATAGTTGTCAAATTAAAAATTAATGTTTAATATGTAAAAAATAAACTTACGTGAATAGTATTAGCCTCCTGGTTGCCCCTGCTAGTGTACACTTGCCCCCAGGCATCCACCTTCGGGAAAAGCGATCCGGAGTTGCGCCGATCCTCCTGCCGGGCCGATAAGGATCGCGACCCCCTGTGGTGGTTGAATTTCTTCGCTCCCCGGTTTGATGCATTGGCAACCGATTTTTGATGTTCATTAGTAAAAACAATCTTTATATTTTCAAATTGAAAATAACATAAAAAATAAAAAAAAATAAGTTAACTAGGTGGACAGTACCAGATATGAGGGGTCCACGAAATGGTCGCACAACCACCACCACCCTTTCACCCGAGGCCCCTCCAACTCCTCTGGAGGATTTGCACGAGCTTCCTCCGGGGAAGGCCACCTCTTGTAGTACTTGTGGAGCTCATACTTCCAGTCGGAGTACCGTAACTGCTAGTGGTTTCTCAGGTATTTACTGACGTCGACGCCCTCCAGGTTAAACTCAAAATTGATCTGCAATAAATTATTAAAGTTAGTATAATAATTAAAAATAATGAAAATAATGTAAAAAAATGGAGAAACACATAACGATAACACTCCCCAACAGCGCATGATCTCCTCCGGGGGTCAGTTCCTGAAACTATCCCCAATCATTAGGGACTTGGTGTGAAGAATCGTGCCCATGTCATGCACTAGCAGGCTGTGGATTTTTATGGCCGCTGTCCGGAGGCGAGGCATGTACACCACCGGGATCTTTGCATTCGTTGTCTTGCAAATCCGCTGGGATGTCAAACCCCAGTTGATCCCGCGCACGTTCACCGACTTCCCTGCAAATTCGATGAACTTTAGTATAAGATATGAGTAACAAATGAAAACGATTTTTTAAATAAACAAAATAATCAACTTACCCTTAGGGAGTGCTCCGGCAATAGTCTCTGGTTGGTCTGCTCCGGCGTAGTCCTGTGGGGGATGGGGGTCGGTATGAAGTTCCCCCCGTTTCTTCCTGTGCCGTCGACGAGCCGATCGTGCACCGGGTCGCTGATGATCTGAGATCGGTACCTGAACGGACTCCGCCGTGGAGGCTACCGAGGCAGGGGCTCCCTTCTCTGCTGCATGATCATCAACGGGCTCAGAGCGGAGGTAGGTCCTAGATGTGATCAAGGTGCGATGCGGCATTTACTGTAAGAAATTTAAAATAATTAATATAAAATTAACCAACATATTTTTAATTTAATAATAAATAAAAAAACCAAACCTTTTTAATATTAAATATTAAATTCACAAAATAAAAAAAAAAACCACTTGTAAAATTAACCAACATTTTTTAATTCGAATAATAAATAAAAAAATAAAACCAAAATTTTTTAATTGAAAATTAGTAAATTGGCCAAAAAAAAACCACCAAATTCTAATTTGCTAAAATAAAACCAATAATAATATCCAAAATCATAAAATTCACATATCCAAATTTTATAAAACTCACATATCCAAAATTCACATATCCTAAATCATAATAAAAAATTCACATATCCAAAATTCATAAAATTCACATATCCAAAATTCACATAAAATTCATATCCAAATTCATAACAAAAATCATATGCAAAATTCATAACATTATGCCAATTTCAACATTAAACCAAACATCACAATTTCAACAAATCATCAATGTTAACCATAAATTACTAAATCCAAACAATAAATAAATAAAACCGAAATTGTTTTATTGAAAATTAGTAAATTGGCAAAAAAAACCAGCAAATTCTAATTTTTAAAAATAAATTCACTAAAATTAAAATAAAACCAATACAAACCAAATTAAACCTAAAATACTAAATTTATCCAACCAAACTAAAACCTAAATTACTAAAATCAAAATTCACAAAATTGACCTAAATTACTTTTTTTTTGCCAAAAAGTCAAGGATTTTATTAATACCAAACATAAACACTAGCATCACATGCTAAAGTATCAAACAGCCAATCCGTTCCCAGTTCATCCCAACAATGAAACCCACCTACCCTAGTAACATGGGCTGCAACAAGATGCGCAGCTTTGTTCGCCTGCCGAGATGCATACACAAACTGGACACTTCGTAACTTCATAGCAAGTGCACGGATATCAAAGATAAAACAATCCAAACCAGCATCACCTGCGCTCTGACCATTCAGAGTATTAATAACCCCCAAAGAATTAGACTCAATCATCACTCTCTCATGCCCCTCCAACAAACAATGGTAGAGAGCACACCGCACTGCATCTGCCTTAGCCATCAAACTCGACCTCAGTCGAAGGTCCCCTTGACCCCCAGCAAGCCGTAATAGTCCCGGATGACCCAACCGACACCACCACTCGCGGTCAGACTAGTTGCACCATCATAATTGACCTTCAGGACACCCAAACCCGGTTTCGTCCACCGAGGGTTTGCTTCACTCGTTTCCGGTGGCCTTGGCTGCGAAAATTGACCCACTAAGACCGGGGCCCCAAGGTCCCGATATTCAGCCACACACTTAATAAGATTGACAATTGCCTCCTCTGGTGGCATAAGAGTACCCTCAAACACCATTTGGTTTCTACACTTCCAGATCCACCAGAGGCCAAAAGTGAGTGTCTGAATCAACTCCTCCCGATGAGGGAATAGGTGGAATTTAGCGACCAAACGCTGCCAAATATCAGGAAACTCCTCCCTTGCTAGCCCACTGACATCAAGCATTATAGGGCTGCCAAACCAAAATACCCTAGCAAATGGACAATGGAAAAATAAATGACTCCCAGTTTCCTCAGCAAGACCACAAACAGGGCAAATAGGATCCACAATCAGGCGACGGCACACCAAGTTGGCCCGGACTGCAAGGGTGTCAATACAACTCCTCCAGACAAACTGTTTAAGCTTCGGGGGAACCCTCATAGACCAGATTTGGCTCCATTTTAGACCCTGGGCGGGAGAGGCACTAGGCTCCCCCTCTCACCGGTGGCCTAACTCACCATTGCGATGGAGGTACAACGCAACACCATAAACCAATTTCACCGAATAAGAACCAGTCTTATTGAAGTGCCACAGCAGCCGATCACCCATACCCCACCGGCTGAGAGGCAACTGAAGGATCACCTGGGCCTCCTCCATGGAAAAACATCAAACAATTACCTCTTCCTTCCAAGTGTGGGTGTCCTGGTCAATCAGATCTTCCAAGAGGGATATCAGGATGGGAAGAATTCACCTTAAATTTATACGGAATAGGCAGCCAAGGATCAGCCCGAGACCAGACCAGAGCACCATCACCAATCCTCCATCTCAAACCAGCAGTTAAGATTTTCCGACCCTGTATGATACCCTTCCAACCCCAAGAGGACCGGCATCCCATAAGAGCCTGGAGGAACGAACAATAGGGGTAGTATTTGGCTCTCAGGACCTGAGAGAGTAGCAATGATGGATCATGAATGATACGCCACCCAATCTTCCCTAGCATTTCCAAATTTAAA
The DNA here is from genome assembly GCA_037349345.1 of Oemleria cerasiformis. Taxonomy (NCBI): domain Eukaryota; kingdom Viridiplantae; phylum Streptophyta; class Magnoliopsida; order Rosales; family Rosaceae; genus Oemleria; species Oemleria cerasiformis. Next base: position 3,628,990 of record JAZGTL010000018.1, read on the forward strand.
CATTCCAAGTCACGGAAGCCCAGCCCTCCCACCTTCTTCACCCGTGACACCTTCTTCCATGCCACCCAATGCACACACCGCTGCCCATGCTGTTTCCCCCTCCAATAACTGGGAACCAGCCTCTCAATGTCTCGGCACACAAGAATAAGAAGTTTAAAACATGACATAGCATAGGTAAGAATAGCCATGGCCACTGCCTTTATCAGTATTTCCTTACCAGCAGCAGAAAGAAACTGCTCCAACCACCCTTGCACCTTACTGGCAATTCTATTCCGAACTTCATCAAATATTACCCTCTTGGACAGACCAAAATCTGCCTAGAGGCCAAGGTACTTCCCAAAACCATCCCTAGCCGCAATCTTGCACCTCCGAGACAACCGTCGCCACAGGCACTTGTGACAATTCCCCCCAAAGAACAAGGAACTTTTTTCAAGATTAACAAGTTGGCCGGAAGCCTCCGTATAACAATCAAGGACACCCTTCACTGCATCAATCTCACTACAATTAGCATGGCAAAACACAACCGCATCATCAGCAAAGAAGAGGTGTGAAATCTGAAAATCACAGGACTCCACCAATCGAAACCCATGAATTGCTCCCTCCTCCTCCCGCCGACGAAAAAGGGCAGAAAGCCCTTCAACACACACCAGGAAAAGAAAAGACGACATAGGATCCCCCTGCCGGAGCCCCCTACTAGGAGAGATATAACCTGTTTTCTCACCATTAACCAGGACACTATAAGAAACCGAGGCCATGCATTCAAAGATCATATCACAAAACCGGTCAGCCACCCTAAGGCCTTTATGCATATCAAGCACAAAACTCCATTCCACCCTATCATAGGCCTTGGCCATATCCAGCTTCAATGCCAATTCCTTATCCTCCCGTTTGCCACGATGTTTCATAGAATGGAGAAGCTCATGGACAACAAGAATATTATCCTGTATTTGCCTTCCCGACACAAAAGCTGACTAATTGATACTAATAATCTGATCCATCACCACTTTTAAACGATTAGTAAGGATTTTCGAAATAACCTTATAGAGAACATTACAGAACGCAATTGGTCGTAGCTGGGACATCTTGGTTGGACATGGCACCTTGGGAATCAGGCATAGATGGGTGAAGTTTATTTTTCGAAGCAACCGGCATGTCGGCCAAAAATGCAGCATCATCTCACAGATGTCTCACCCCACCACCTCCCAATTTTTCTGGAAAAAACCGCTAGTGAACCCATCCGATCCAGGGGCCTTTGTGGGGTTGATTTGAAACACAACAGCCTTCACTTCATCCCGAGAAATAGGTGCCAAGAGTCCCGCATTTTCCTCCGATGTAGCACGCCTCCCAATACACTCCAAGATAGTCGAACAAGGTTGGGGATGAGTAATGGTAAACAACTGCTCAAAGTAGTCCACCACCACCTGTTGCATTTGAGGGCCCTCCTCCACCCACACCCCATCCTGATTTTCAAGTCCCCGTAGCCTATTAAATCGCCGTCGTTTTACTGTGGAGGAATGGAAGAATTTTGTGTTTTTATCTCCCTCCTGTAGCCATTGGACTCCAGCCTTTTGCTTCCAGTAACACTCTTCCACTCGGATCAGACACTTCAACTCCTGTTCCTTTTGCCTCACCCCAACCCCATCAAAGTTAGGTTGCACATAAGCACTACGAAGTTGCTGTTGTAAGTCACCAATGAGGACCTTACTATTACGCTGGTTACCCTTCCTCCAGGCAAGGAGACCCGAACTCACCCCCTTCAGCTTTTCACAGACACGGAAAGCCTTCGAACCCCAAGCCTCAAGCTACCTGCACTCCTTAATCACCTGTCGGCATTCCTATTCATTCCCCCATCTGGAATAAAAAAACAAACCTCCGCCTAGGCCGGCGCATCGGGGGGGATAAGCACAACAACAACATGAGATGATCGGACCCTTCCACTAAGAGGTGGTGGAAGGTCGTGGCTGGGTAAAGCTCCACCCACTCCGCAGTGGCTAAGGCACGGTCCAAATGGGCATAAATGAACCCCGATGCCCTCTTATTTCTCCAAGTAAACGGGTGCCCATGGTACCCCTAGTCAAGCAAACGGTTCTTAGCCACAAATTCCCTAAAGGAAAGCATTGAATTTTCAGACCGAACAAGGCCCCCCTCCTTTTCGGCAACCGACAGCACATCATTGAAGTCTCCCACCAAAAGGCAAGGGTCCCCACACCTCGCAATACGAGACCCCAAACTCCTCCATTGGTCCGCACAGATCCTGTCATCCATACTTGCATAAATAGAAAAAAATCTCCAAGTATAACCAGAAACAGCATCTTTTATTAAGACTTCAATAAGGAAATCATCAAATTTAACTAGCACTACTTGTTGTGCATCCCTCCAAAACACAAAAAGGCCACCACTCATCCCCCATGGCTCAACCGCATGCATGAAAGGCATCCCCAACTTATTTTTTAAATAACAAAACTGTCGACTATTGTTCTTCGTCTCAAGCAACACTACAATATCAGGGCAATGAAGCGAAGTTTGCTACACCAGGTTATGAACGGTCAGCGTACCTCTGATACCCTAACAGTTCCAACATACAACACTCATGGCGACTGGGAAGAGGTGAAACCTGCACCCCTTCGCTCAAGAGACCCATTAAGGTCGTTCCCGACCACCTGAGAGGCACTCACTTCCACCCCACACTCTAGCCTTCTCCGCCGAGCCACTTTATCCCTCAACATTGGTGAAATACCCACACCTTCCAACACCAGCCTGCGATGTTTCCCCTTGCCCGCACCACCTTCCCTTCCACCCAGAATAATGGGCATAAGTTGAAAAGGGTCTGACTGCTGGGGGGCAGGGACGCCATGCCCGGCGCCGACCCCCACCTCCCTCTCCAAGGCCAGTACAACATCCCTCCCATGACTAGAATCCTTATCAATAACAGCCCCCAAAACCAAATTGTTCCTCTCATCATTAAGCCGCTCAATAGTCCCTTCACCGGTGGAGCCTGACAAGAGGTATCCCCCGCCCCCCCCCCCCCCCCCCCCCCTCAAGCTGATCGACAGAACCATGCTTCCAGGCAACCAATTCCCCCCCTCTCATGATCCAGCCGAGAGTCCCCTGAAGCCACCTCATTCAAACGGCCCCCCCTGCCAATCAAACTCGCATCGAAAGCGGCCTGCAAGACCCGTGTCCGCCTCTCCTCCTCCTCTTTCTGCGCATAGATTCTCGCAGCCAAACCGGAGGCAACCCCATCCCCCAGGCCTCTCCCCCCACCTCCAAGCCGCGATGACTCCCTTCCACTGCCCGGACGACGAACGACACTTCGCAGAGGCCGGCCCCTGAGATCCGTCTCTGTCCCCAAGCCCCAAAATGCGTGGCCCCGGTCCTCCCCCTCCTGCCATCACAGAGCCGTCACACTGCCGGATATTGTGCCCTAAAGAGCCATACACCAAACAGTACGCAGGCAACATCTCATATTTGAAGCCAATCCATTGTTGACCCTCCTCCGGAAACTCCACAATTGTCCCCCGCATCAAAGGGTCATCCAACCTCATTCGGACATGAACACGGACAAACCGACCAATACACTCCTTGCCCTAAGATGTATCAACCTCCAAAACAGCCCCCACAAGACCCCCAATGTTCTTAGCCACGACAACAGTCATGTTAAATGGCAGAACACCATGTAATTGCACAAGAAGGAGGAGTGATTCACCCTCAACTGCCGGGGGTTTTGGTGCGTGACCCCTCATCCAGGATGACCAAAGCCTCCATCAAACTCCATGGTTCCATATCAAGTACCCTCTGCAAATCCTGCTGAGCAACAAAGCAGGCCAATAACTTTTTCTCCCCAATCACCCAAATAGATACCCCCGCTCTCCCCTGCCAGAGCCCCGAGAATAGCCGCACAAAAGCCTCCCCACTGATCCCATTGCCGTCAAAACTTCAGCCACAAGACAGAAGCGGAAACCTAGCGGGAGGTCTTTAATCTCCTCCTGTAGCACCCAAACGCCCATATTCTCTCCCTCCGAGAGGCACAGATGAGATCCAAACTTTTGTTCCAACTCCGCCATGTGCATAGCAGTTACAGTTGCGCCCCTCATCCCCGCAGTCCGACCACACGAACACCCCCAAATGGCAAGCCAAACGACAACCGCAGGACTTCGTATTTAAGCCCAGCGGCCCAGCCCTAGCAGACCGCACAAAACTCCTTAGACCACCACCGTAAGCCCGCAATCCCCCTCCACGCTAGCCACCAACTCATACCCCAAACGGCATGCAGAGATAGATGAAGGTATTTCTAGCGCCCAAACCCTAGCAGACGAAAAACTCTCCTTGCGAGAGACGTTGAAAGAACCTAAATTACTTAATCCTAACAATCTTAACCCTAAATTACTAAATCCAAAATTCATAAATCTTGAACAAAAAAAATTATTACAAAAAATCATATCTAACAATTATATCCAAAATTCACATTCAACAATCAAATCCTACAATTCAACAATTCATATCCAAAATTCAAAAAAAAAATCAAGTCCAATAATTCATACCCAAACAACAATACATCAACCACCATTTTCGAATATTCATACCCAAACATCAAAATTTCAACAATTCATCACCATTCAAGTTCTAAATTTCAATTAATTAGTCATATAATCAAGTAATCAAATTAATCAAATAATCCTCGAGAGAGAGGGACTTACAGTGAGCGGCTGAGAGAGAGAGAGATTGAGAGTTTGACAGAGAACGGTGGCCTCGGCGGCTAAGAGAGATATCCGAGAGAGATGGCGGCGGTATTCATGGCTGAGATAGCAAGATGGTAAGGCTGACTGGTTGTTGGGTTGCTGAGAGAGATGGAGAGTGCTTGAGAAAGAGAGAGAGAGAGTGGGGGCGACTGGGTTGCTGGGTTTGGGGTTGGGTTTTTTTGCAGATAAGGCAGCAGAACCTATGCGAGGAAGATGAAGAGGAAAAGAAGAATTGATTATGTTTTAGTTTCAGTTTATGACATTGCTCGACGAAGCCTTCGTCGGGAAAACTTTAATGATTCTCCGGGCAATAAAAGGCGCCATTTTCAATTTTAAGCAAAATGTTTGGAGGAAATATTCAAATTTTCGCAAAAAAAAATTGCACGAGTTTTTTTAATTTTGCCTGACAAATACATGGAGTTGCCCGGCGAATTTTTGAAATTTTATCCGGCGAAATCCGTATATTCGTCGAGTAGATGGTTATATTGATGAAAATCTGACTAATGTAAAAACCAGGTTCGACGATAGAATTTTCAAGATCGGGACCGTACAATTTTTGGTTTTACTTGCCTAATTTCCCACTGGCAAAAATCGTCATGTTTTACGGAGCTTATGTGCCTCGATCGTTAAGTTTGTGAATTTGAAGGCGTTTTTTGAAGTTTTAGTTCAATTGATATTCAAAGGAAGGAATTTAAAAAAATTGACCATTCAATGGTTACTTATTTGTGTGTAGACCTCACCCGTCGAAAATCTTGAGGTTTTTAGGTATTAAAGTGGTCCGATCCTCAAACAACGTTTTGACACCGTTGAATCGTCGCGCACCGTTACCCAATCCTGAAAATTCCAAATTGGCTAATTTTTCGCGGAGGCGATCTATGAGTACATGCAATAAATGTGGACTATTAGATCAGTCCATTTCATTTTGTAAATTATTGAAAATCATAAAATAAGCATATTCATGAAGGAGTTTAAACACTTCAAGGAGCTTCAATACATTTTTTGAAGTTTTTGTTCCATTGATATTCAAATGATTGAATTTGACCAATCTAACCTTTCATTTTGTCGTTTTACGTGCCTAGATCTCGCCCGTCGAAAATCATGAGGTTTTAAGGATTTAAAGCCGTCCGATCATTAAGAAACGTTGTGTAACCGTTGAAACGTCGCGCACTGTTACCTAATCCCGGGATTTCCAAATTGGGTAATTTTTCACGTTGGAGATCTATGAGTATGTGCAATAAATGTGGATGGTTAGATCGGTCCATTTCCTTTAGTAAATTATTGAAAATAGTAAAATAAGCATATTCATCAAGGAGTTTAAACACTTAAAAGAAACTTCAATACATTTTTCGAAGTTTTGGTTTAATTGATATTCAAACAATTGAATTTGGCCGATCTAATCGTTCATTTTGTGGTTTTATGTGCCTAGATCTCGCCCGTCGAAAATCGTGAGATTTTGAGGATTTAATGTCGTCCGATCGTGAAGAAACGTTGTGTAGCTGTTGAAACGTCGCACATCGTTACCTAATCCCGGGATTTCCTAATTGGGTAATTTTTCGTGTAGGTGATCTATGAGTACGTGCAATAAATTTGGACGGTTAGATCGGTCCATTTCATTTTGTAAGTAATTCAAAAATGTTGTTTAATAAGTAAATGTAAATTGAATCTGGTATATATAACCCGACGAAGATAAATGAATATTCGTCGGGCATGCCTTTTTAGTTTCGGAAATTGTCCACCGAACAGAGAACCACGTGATATTGGACGCCTTTGCCCGATGAAGGTACATGAACATTCGTCAGGCAAATCCTCTGTCCCGATTTTGAGAAGCCCAAAAATTTAGACCTTCTCTTTCTTTTAAAAACTTTGGCAAGGGCTCAATTTTGATACTCAACACTAGCTCGTTGCCGCATAGTCATACTCATTTGATGTGTTGCAGAACACAGAAGACGAGGATGTATGGATATGTTAATTACCATATGAAACATATATATCCAATAGAGACTTCTCTTCTGCTGCCAGGTGTATAACATGCATTAGTCGCTTGTAATCTAGCTCTTCATTACTAACTTTTTGCATTCTCAGCTCACAGATATGGAGGTGGGGAAGTTAAGAATTCGAGGAGTCACAATTAACATATAGGAATGAGATTAATGTCGTTTGAAGAGTGATGACACTTCCCCTGTTTTTTTTTTCTTTCTGAGCCTGAGAACATACACTTGAAGCTCTGAAAAGCATCCTTCTTGAAGCTTTCAAAATTCAGAAATGGCTTTCCCTCACCGGAAATTTCATAACCGGCAAACGTTTTCCACCACTGCTCCCCATTTCTTGAAGATCATTCCAAAGGGTTCTTGTAAATAGAGCAAACTTGTAAGCACCTCTCTCTCTCTCTCTCTCTCTCTCTCTCGCTCTAAATGCGGCTGCTTAATTTGATCTATATTTAGAGCTATTTATAAGCATGCATCATTTGGAAGTTGTTTCTACAGTTATAGGTCCTCGGTTTTTTCCTAGCTTCTATTTTCTAAATTGTATCAATTCTGGTGAAGTTGTGCTTCTAGTTTTAGAAGGTTGGGAAATTCCAAATATCCTATAGCCTTTTCATTTTCTGTCAATTAGCCTTTTTTACTTGATAAAATAGTGTATAGAATTTTGGGAAAATGGGTCGAAACCTTTGCTCGACGAAGAAAAATTCGTCGGGCAATGTTGAAAAATGATTTGCCCGACGAATTTTCTTTGCTTATTCGTTGGGCAAAGGTTCTGACCCATTTTTCCCAAAATATTATACACTATTTTATCAAGTAAAAAAGGTCAAAACTGACTATGCTTATGGAAGCATTCATAAAAATTGACATTTTGATTGTTCATTAGAAAATCTTCATCACTACATTTCGGAAACTGACTAGTGTAAGTATTAGGGACATAACTTACAGATGATTACAGGGCAAGACCTAAGATGAAATGCTGGGAAGCCGAATCAGGAATGAGGACATCAAAGTTTGTGGCTTTAGTACATAAAAGATTGATTGAAACTTTTGTGAATGAAATCATAAAACATAGATATAAATCACACTTACTGATTTGAAGATGGATATTACATATATAAATGAAATCATTTATTTACAACTTTCATTTTCGGTGTCGGATTCGCTTTCCCCCTCCCAATCACGCTCGTCATCCGAGATGTGCATAGTACTTGATTCCTCATAATCACTTTCAATTTATTTTAATTCCCCGAGATCAATAAAAATGCCATCAATCACAATTGGTGGGATGCTGTCGTTGGTCAACTACATCCACGATTAGGATGGACGCCGAGGAATCCACCTGGTAAAAGATTTGATCGTATGTTTCCCCATTTTTTCATGGTATCGATCATCCAAGTCCCAAATATTTCTTTGATTCACCATCTCAGCTACTCTCCAACCATCACCAGGTTTTCGATCATCCACGTAGAATACTTGTTTCGCCATACTAGCGAGGATCTAGGGATCACTGTCAAACCACCGGGCGTTTCTGTTGACAGAGGTAAATAAATGATCTTTAATGACCTTGCTTGGGATACTTGGGTTCGTATCAAACCAATGACACTTGAACAAGACAACTTCCTTGCGGTCGGCGTATAACACCTTAACCATACTTAACAATCTACCATAGAACCTCGTATTAACATTTTCCCTATCCTCCGGCACGAATAGCGCGTTGTTTTACTTTGACAATTTGTAGTCTCGTTCTGTGCACACGAACTTAACTCCGTTAACGTAACAACCATCGTACGTTTCTCCTCAAAATGGACCAATGGCCAGCTACATTAATTCTTTAATGAAATTTGGCTAGTTTTCATCTTTCAACTGGGCCATCTGGTAAGATACACACAAGAAATGAAATTGGTAAACTTAAAAAAAAAATTAAGAAATTTGCAAATAAAATATTTGACTTACATGCTTAGAAAACCAACGTGGAAACAGTTGTTTGTCCATTTCTTCCCAATTCGAAGGATATTGGGCCTTCATCAACGCCTCGTGCTGCTCGTGGAAGAGCCAGACTTCGTAACAGTTGTTCAGTATGAACCAATGAGCCACCTTCATGTCGCTATTGGTGAATAGCTCCGACACTGGACCAGTACCGAATGGTCGTGGGGATTCGGTAAATACATATAGAGTCTTTGGACGTTGACCACCGCCGTCGTTGCATAAGGCCTTATTGAAGGAATTTTCAACATTCCGAAGGTACATTGCACAAAATGTCAGTGCCTCCTTTGCAATGTACGCCACCGCTATAGAACCTTCGGGACGTGTCTTGTTGCGGACGTACCGCTTGTATGTACCTAACATTCTGAAAGGAAATATACATCATGATTCACATATATACGTGATAGTAAGGAAATATTATCAAAAATCAGGAATAAGTTATACCTCTCGATTGGGTACATCTAGTGATAATGCACTGGGCCAGCTAGCTTTGCCTCATCAGGCAGATGTATTAGTAGGTGCGCCATTACATCAAATAATGCAGGTGGATATATTTTCTCTAGCCGACACATGATGTAGACAATATCCTCGTTAATTGTTTCAAGGTCCGCCTTTACCAAAGATCTGAAAATAGTATCTGGAAAAATTGAGACAAATAAACTATCATCTCAACAACACCAGGCTCCAAGAAGGGCCGAATACCAATCAGAATGAGTCGTTGTAGAAAAACATGATAGTTATGGCTCTTCATACCAGACATGGTGCCATCGTCAGTGCTAAAGTTTCGGGATATGTTTCTGGCGTACCCGTCGAGAAATTTCACACTTTGCAACCACTTCAGGAATCTTTTCTTATTCTTCGGCTTAAATTTATAACTTAGATGAGCCTTGATGTATTTGCCATTGATGACTTTTGGCCACAAATTAGGCCGAATCCACATTTCTTACATACCCAGACGAGTCTTTTTTGCGTCTTTTGACTTGCCTTCAATGGGTAAAGTCATTCCCACAACACTCTCGGCAACATTTTTCTTGATGTGCATAGGATCCGCGATGTGTCTTATTTTCAATTTTGATCAATACGCCAACCGGAAGAATATGCTCTTTTTCTTCCAATTTTCCTGTTAAGCTGGTTTCGGTCCTCGTGTGACGAAGTCATGTATACTGTTCAGTTTGGACAATATCTCATCACTGGACCTCTCCCTTGGTCGAGCCTGTAACACTGATTTGTCATCAAAGGAGTCAAATTTCATTCGCCATCGGTGATCTCAAGGCAGAAACCTTCTCACACCCAAGTAGCATACCTTCGATGCGTGCCAAAAGGACGTTGTGTCTAGTCCACATGTCGGGCAAGCAAGATAGCCCTTGGTGCTCCACCCCGATAATATACCACAAGCAAGAAAATCATTAATTGTCCACATTACTACCGCTCGTAAAGTAAAATTTTCTGCATTGCACTTGTCGCATGTTCGAACACCACTTTCCCACATCAATCAACGGTCGTAAATAAACATCGATGGAATTACTCAGCGATTTTGGCCTCGGTATCAAAGTACTAAGGATTGTGAATTTTTTCTTCATGCATCTCCAAGGAGGCAAGTTATACATAACCATAACCACCGACCAAGTGCTATAGGGCTTTGTAAAACTCCCAAACGAATTAAAACCGTCAGTAGCGAGCCCTAATCTGACATTTCTTGGCTCCGCGGCAAACTTGGGATACATCTTATCACATTCCTTCCAAGCGTCTCCATCGGCCGGATGCATCAGTACATCATCATCAATGCATTCTTCCTTGTGCCACCTCATATCATGAGCTGTGTGCGACGACATGTAGAATCTTTGTGACCTTGGCTTCAGTGGAAAATAACGCAACACCTTGTTCGGAATCTTGTTCTTATGAAACCTAGGCTCATTGCACATGTGACATTTGTAAGCTGCTCGAATTCACCGTGAAACAATGCACAGTTGTTCTTGCATGTATGGATCTTGATATACCCTAAATCGAAGTCCTTCAACAGCTTCTTCGAGCGATAATGATTTTTAGGAAGACGGTTGTCTTCCGGGAGCATTCAGATGATGATTTCCATCATGTGATCAAAAATCTTGTTCGTTTGATTATACTCAACTTTCATATGCATCAACTCCACAACTACCTCATAACCGAAAAGGAATTACAACCGGAGTACAATTCGCATTGAGCTTGTTTCAACAATCTCTCGTAATAGAGCTTAGAGTCTTCTTGTTAAAACATGGGCGCCTCATCGTCCACATCATCCGATGTTGAGGAAAAGCATCGATTAATATCTCAACGACTTGATCATTATCACATCGCCCATCCAAAGCACTTTCGTCCCGATGGGTCCCAAGAACCGATGATGTCGATGCAGTAAATATTTCTTCACCGTGATAGATCCAATTAGTGTAGTTGTGTACGATCACATTCCATTCCATATGATTTTGGGCCTCATTCAACGGCATCCAACTGCAGTTTTTATATTTACGGCACGGACACCTGATATGTCTTTCATCGCTGCCATGACTACGTGCAAAGGCAATGAAGCTGTCGATCCACTCCAAATACCAATCAGAACATCCATCCAACATTTGCATCCAGCCTCTGTCCATTGTGCCTGCTTTCACAAAATAGAGCCAACGTAAGTAATTGAGTTAACATTGTCCAGTAATTAGAACAAGTTAATATCAGAAGTCACTAATCTCCTTATGCCTCCGGTGATTTGGCTCTATCCCATTCGAGAGTGCACGTTCTGCGCTGTGAAGTTTGCGACCTACGAGACTAAGTTTTGATCGAGGGAAATTTCAGCAGCATCTCCCTATAGTTCTCCAAATGCACGATGTAGATATTATAAACAAATATCTAGTATGCATTCGGAGAACATTGAAGGGATACAAACCGAATTTCCCACAATCGAAATCTAACATCGTAGACCATAAACTACACAACACATTATTGCGCACCCCCAAACTGTTCGAATAAATGGACAATTCAAGAGTCAGTCAATCAACCCGATTCACTAACTCTCAAACGGGTCTACGTATTTTCATTGAATTTCATTATATGAAGTTAATCAACCCGATTAACTTCGCTTAAATGGTTATGAAATATGAACATATTTCACTCTGTCGGAACTACATAAAGCGCTTTACAGAAAATATCACAACAAATTCACAAATACAAACATATATTAATTATGCATATCACAGAGTTTACAATTTTCTAATTTCCGTACATATTTTCTATTTTCCTAATTTAATAACATATTTTCTAATTTTCTAATTTCCTAACATATTTTCTATTTCAATAATTTCATAACATATTTTTTATTTTCCTATTTTCCTAACATATTCTCTAATTCCCTAACATATTTTCTAATTCCCTAACATATTTTCTAATTTCAATAATTTCATAACATATTTTTTATTTACCTATTTTCCTAACATATTTTCTAATTTTCTAATTTCCTAACATTGGAGGTCTGGAGTTCGAGACCATTGGAGGTCCCTTTGGCCACCGGATTGGGTAAATCCATGTTAAGACCGGGAGCGGGGATCGTTCTCACCCTTCGGGTGTGGGGACACCTCGTTCAATGGCAAAAAAAAAATTCCTAACACATTTTCTATTTCTCTAATTTCATAACATATTTTCTATTTTCAGATTTTCCTAACAAATTTTCTAATTTCCTACACAATTTCTACACAAATTATAAACAATTTCTACACATTTTCCATAATAAATACACAATTTCCTAACATAATTATATCCAAAATTCTTAACAAAATTAAATTGAGAGGCAAACACACGTACCTTTTTTTAAGTATTCCATCAAATCAACCATACATTTCCTAAAACACAAAACATAATTAGTTTCCAATCAAAAATCAAAATTTCAAAACTAACAAAAATTAAATTTCTCAAACCTTCAAAATTGGTATTGGTGATAGAGAGAAAAAGGGATTTGATTGGTAATGAAAATTGTGATGAGATGATGATTGTTGATGTTATATAGCTAGAGAGAGAGAGTGTGTGTGTGGGTGAGTGAGTGAGTTGTGGGAGTAAATAGCAGAGTGGAAGAAGAAGTAAGGGGCGTTTGGGCACTTAATGTGTGTAGAAGTTTGTCCGACGAAGCAATTTCGCAGGGCAAATTTAAATGATTCGTCGGGCAAAATATAGTCAACGCCAAATTTTGACCGACGAACAAAATTCGTCGTTAAAGCTTATTTTGTCCGACGGATAGAATGAATTCGTCGGGCCAAACCTTCATACTTTACGCACCAACAACTTCTTCTTCCCGTAAAAACCTTGCTCGACGAGCTTTCATTTTCGCCGGGAGAAATGACACCGGACGGCGAAAACAACTTTCGTCGGGCAAAATCTCGTCGGGCAACCTCTTATTTCTTGTAGTGATGGATCAGGCACTTTTTTACCCTCGGAGGGGTTTCAACAAATTGGGCATGTCGCATTCCTTCTAAGCCACTCGACTATGCAATTAGCATGAAAGTAATGGTTGCAATCTGGTATGAATCTCAATATTTCCTTCAACTTGTAGTTCCCCAAACATATGGAGCACGTGTTGTCGTTTGGCTCCGGCAATTCCCAGCCCTCACCAAGTTGAGTCTTGGGAAATAAATTGATCCACCACCGGAGTTGCCGGACCTGATCATAAGCCCTAAACCTTAGGACAAGGGCAAACACCGTAAGTAACAGCGCGCCTTGTGACTCCCACACATATCATTACCATGTACCTTGATATCCTTGGGAAACCTGAGAAAGGTTCGGATTAATTCATACATTATTCTTTCTAATCATCTTTAAAATCTCGGCAAGATTTAAACAAGGCAACCATAATATTAGAAAGGAAACGAAACCTTCTTTATCCACTCATCTTTTCATTTAGAAAATTCTTCTTATATATTTTTTTATAATCGAAATTAGTTATCTCCAAAATTATCAATGCAAGATCAGTTATTATAAAAACATTACTTAATTGAAAAAAATTAAATAGATTGCTAATCATGAATATTTTAATTGTTACACCAATTTTCTTGACTTATATAAATTGATTAAACAGTCACCAACTTATAAATAACTAATTCACCATAGAGTGACAAAAATTTAAGTATAACATATTATATAGAGCAAATTACAATTTAGTACTTTGTGTTTTACACTAAGTTTCAAAGTTATACCTTACTTTTCAAATCTTGAATTTACGTACCCTGAATTCTTAAAAATGTAACAATTTGGCTCTTCTGTTAACTATTTCGTTAAATAATCTGTTAAGTGATGACGTGTCACATTTAGGACTCATAATTTAGTTTAAATGAATAATATAAACGTCCAAGTGGCAAAAAAATAAATTTTTTTTTAATTTTCTTCTCTTCTTTTATTTTTTCTTTTTTTTCCTTTTCTCTTTCTTTCTTCTTCTTTCTTTCTTATTCCTTTTCTTTCTGGGTTTCAATTTTTCTTCTTCCTCCTTCTTTCTTTTTCTTTCTTCTTCTTTCTTTCTTATTCCTTTTCTTTCTGGGTTTCAATTTTTCTTCTTCCTCCTTCTTTCTTTTTCTTTCTTCTTCTTTCTTATTTCTTTCTTCTTCTTTCTTCATCTTCTTCTTTCAAGTGGAGCCAGTGTAAGGTGGTGGGAATGAAGTATCCAAAGTTCAATTTATAGAGATTTTTTTGTCCCCGGGCACCGAATTAGTAAACTAGTACAATCTCTTTGTATATATACTGTGTGCATGAATTAAGCCAAAATGTTTTTAACTTAAGCCACCGCACAAAATATCAAGAAGAAAAAGCCAGAAAAGTTTTGGGCCGTTTCTAAAATTAGAAGAAGGAGAAGAAGAAGCAGCAGCAGAGAACGAGAAAGAAGAAGATGAAAAAAATAAAAAATTAATTATTTAAATAAAATAGTGGATCCTACATGGGACATATCAGCATTTAATAAAATATTTAAATTAAATGGTGAATCTTACCTGGATAATTAAATGGTGGGTCTTACATAGATGCTAAAGTGTAATTTGCTCTATTATATATGTCATATAGTGCTTTTATTTTGATACTATATATAATTTGTGATAGAACATTAGATTTGATATGTTCCACTTGTCTATGATAGATAATAATACAATGTTATAATATAAGTTCGAATAACCATTTGTAATGACAAAAAAAAAAAAAAGAATAACCTTCCGTTATTTACTTATAAAACTTACCTTTATTTTTAGGAGCAACTAAGCACGTAATATTGAGACTTGTACCATTCATCTCAGACCCACAAACTTTACCGGGTATACTTTCACAAAAATGACAATCAGGGACGTCCCATGCCAACTCAAAACCATTGAGATAGTCCCATTCAAATGGATCCGAGAATGGAACCAAGGCAGTAGAAATCACAGAATAAGAAGCTGGCCATCCATTTGATATATGACGTATTATTAATCCACTTGGACCGCACACCACTCAGTACTCACCACGTAGTCTTCACCATTGGTCAGGCATGAAATAGGTGGAAACAAAATTTCTTCTTGTGAACAATTGAGGAAGGTGAAGTTTTCAAGGGGATGCACGTATGCGAAGGGTAAACCCGTCAACATGAAGTCATTTTCGAGTACCCGGCGTGTGAAGCAGTAGTCGGGGTCGGTGATCCATAGGTTTTGGCCCCGGTAGTCGATGTCGTGGACGATGAAATGGCCACCGGAAGATGGGAGAGTGAGAGTGGTTTGCCATTGGTGCCTAGGGTTGCGTTGCATGTGAGGTCAAACCCTCATGAGTAGCCACAACGTAAGGGTTGTTGGTTCTCTAGCCGGTATGGTAATCGAATCTTCGGGCTAATGGAGGAGCATGTCGATTCACGACAAGTGACGGCAGCGGTGTCGGAAGCATGGTGAAACAAAAGAAGTGAGCTAGAGCTATTGTTTTTGCATGGGGTACAGCGGGCCTATTATGCTTGTTAGAATAAACCCAAGACACCAATTATATGTAGAACATCTTTTTATATTAATTAAAGCTACATAGTAATCATAGTAATTAATAACATGACAACAACGTCCGGCGAGAACCTCCAAGCTTCATGTAAATTTATTAATGCTCACTTAAACATGCAAGTCATGTTTAGGAGACAATAATTTTTTAAATCATCAATAATGAAATGAAATATACTTTTATCACGAGACTATTTACATGAAGACAAACACGATTTTATAACAAGAAATAAGTTGATGAGAATTTCCACTGTAAAATCAATTGATAATTAAAAAAAATGTAATTAACGCATACTTTATAAACTCTTAATTACAAATTTATTCAATTTTATTCTCTTTCATATAAATCAACCACCTCAGAAGTCGATGTGATTTTTTTTTCCAAAAAGGGACCAGTTAATGGCGAACCACGTCAGTTTATTCTTATGGGAGCTAAGAAGACTTACAAACGCGTTTCAGTACACTCTTAACCACAATTAGAAGAATATCCAGCATTCAATGTGATTCAAAAACTATAATTAATCTTCCTAACAATTTCCATTATTCGTCGTATCCTTTGCACTATTTTAGGAGAAGCCGGAGTCTCTTCTTGTTGGATTTGGTGCCACTCTACAAGAAAACTAGAGGAGTCTCACAAGACCTAGTACGTAGGACAAGTTTTTATTAGTTTTTTGTTTTGGTATTTAAGATAAAATAAAAAGTAGGATAACTATTGTTACAATGTATGTTTTCTTTCGCTAGCTTAGCTTGGTACCACTACAAGAAATCAGATCTTGCTCTGTGAAATAAGTTCGTCAGACAAAGATGATAATTCGTTGGGCAAACTTAACACCGGAGAACGTCCGTCGGCCCAAATTCGTCGGGCAACCATTGACGGGCATGATGTTGCCCATAAAAAAGGTGTGTTCGACGGGCAAAATTCAACTTGCCTGACAAAGGATAATGGTCGCCAAAGATTCATCAAGCAATCGAAATTTGCCAGGCAAAAGTCTTTCACCTTGCTCGGCGAATAACCCCAATTCGCCTGGCAAAGTGTAAAAAAGTGACAATCCACCGAATTAAGATTCTGAAATTCGGCAGCTGTCCACTAAATTTGTTGTCATCTTGCCTGACGAAATATGTTAGTACGTCGGGCAAGCCTTCAATTTTAGGAAAAAAAAATTAATTTTTTTAATAATTTATATAATTAAAGAAATATATAAATATGCATAATTAAAATAAATATATTTTTAAACAAATATAATTAAAATAATAAAAGGAATCAAATGAAATTAAAAAAATATTTCTAAAAATTAATGTTTTACATAATTAAAACTAAATTACAACATCCTATATATCTAACTAGGCGGCAGCTGGTTGGGATGTTGGTCGGAGTGGTCGAGGTCCTGGGCGGGCTGCTGGTCAGGCTGCTGGGCTTTGGTGCTGAGGTTGTGGCAGAGGAACATCCGTGCCACGCGCACACAAGCCTTCAAGAACCGCTTCGAGGGTGGCCTTGATGGTCGCGTTTTCAGCCATGAAGGTCGCATTTTCAACCCTCACGCTCACGTATTCGGTCTGGAGATTTTGGAAGTTTTTCTGCATCTCTGTGAACCTCTCGAGATCGGATCTCTGAGAAGAACTCGAAGAGCTACTCGTGACATTCAACAATATCACATCTCCCACCCCTCGTATTATCTTCCCGGGGTGCCTACCCAGTCGTCTCTCCAGGATCTCCACTGACATGCCGTTATTCGATAGCTGCTGTTCCAACGGGACCTCGGGCTGCTACTGCGACACCTGACCCTGTGCCTCATGTATGTCTTGCTCTATCGCCACCTACAAATTCGAATAAATATTAATTAGAAATATAATTATGAAAATTAAGAATTAAAATTTAATATGAAAAAAAGAAATTTACGTAAATAATGGCAGCCGCCTGGTTGCCGCGACCAGCGTAGACTTGCCCCCAGACATGCACATTCGGCCACATCGACCCGGCGTTTCGCCGGTCCTCCTACCGGTGCGTATAGGATCGCGACCCCTAGTGGTAGTTGAACTCCTTCTTCCCCCGATTTGCTGTGTTGGCGGTCGATTTACGCTGTTCATTAGTAAAAACAATCATTATATATTAAAATGGAAAATTAAACAAAAAATAAAGAAAAAATTCAATTCATTGGTGAGTACCAGATATGCGGGGTCCTCGAAATGGGTGCACAACCACAGCCACCCTTCCAACCAAGGCCCCACCGCTAACTCGGATGGAGGATTTACACAAGCTTCCTCCTGGCAAGTGCAGCTCTAGTAGTACTTGGGGAGCTCGTACTTCCAGTCCGAGTACCGTTTTTTCCAGTGAAAGTTCAGGTACTCATTGACGTCGACGTCCTCCAGGTCGTACTCAAAATTGACATGCAATAAAATAATAAAGTTAGTAAAATATTTTTAAAATGAAAATAATGTTAAAAAATGGAGAAACACATACTGATAACTCAGTAAAACAGCCCAAGATCACCTCCGATTGTTGCTTCTCGAAAGTATCCCCCATCATCCAGCACATAGTGCGAAGAATCGCGTCCATGTCATGCACCACCAGGCTGTGGATTTTTTGGGTCGCTTGCCATAGACAAGGTAGGTATTCCACCTGGATCTTTACGTTCATTGTCTAGAAAATCCGATGGAATGCCAAACCCCTGTTGATCCCGCGCAAGTTCACTGAAGTCCCTAAAAATACGACGAAAGTTAGTACAAAATATGAGCAAAAAACAAAAATGATTTTTTCAATAAACAAAATAATCAACTTACCTTAGGGGATTACTCCGGCCCCATTCTCCAATTCGCCTGATCCGGCGTCCTGTGAGGGCTGGGGGTTAGCAGCCTGTGAGTGTTAAGGGTCGATATGTGGTTCCCCCCGTTTCTTGTTGTGGCGTCGATGGGCCAATCGCACGCCGGATCACACCAACTACGAGGTGTCGACTGGTCCCTAAGTGGACTCAGCCGTGGAGGCTACCGTGGCAGAGGCTGCCTCCTCCTCCGCATGGTCATCAGCGGGCTCAACGCAGGGGCATGTCCTGGATGTGATCAAGGGGTGCTGCGACTTCTACAATAAGAAATTCAAAATAATTAAAATAAAATTAAGCAGCATATTTTAAATTTTAATAATAAATAAAAAATAAAAAACCAAATTTTGTTAATTTTAAAAATTAAATTCACAAAAAAAAAAATTAAACCACCTAACTTTAATTTTTAATAATAAATTCACAAAAATTCATATTGCAAAAAATCATATCCAAAAATTCTAAATTCATAAATTCCTTAAAATCCTCACAGCTCCAAAAAATTCTTAAAATTCCAAAAAATTCTTAAAATTCAAAAACATTCTTAAAATTTCAAAAAAATCCTAAATTTCCAAGAAAATCCTAAATTCCTAAAATCTATCCAAAAATCATATCCAAGTATTCATATTACTAAAACTCCTAAAATTCCTAAAATCATTCAAATTCCTAACAATTCCAAAAAAAAATTCTAAATTTCCTAAAATTCCTAAATTCATATCCAAAATTCACAATTAAAATCATATCCAAAATTCACAACAGTTCATATCCAAAATTCATAAAAATCCATATCCAAACTTCATATCCAAATTTCACAAAATTTCATATCCGAAATTCATAAAAATCCATATCCAAATTTCACAAAAATTCATATCCAAAATTCACAAAAAAATTATATTACATTTTTTCATATCCAAAATTCACAAAACAAATCAATATTCACAAATTCAACCAATAAATTCAACCAACAAATTTAACCAACAAATTCAACCAACATTCACAAATTCATAGAGAGATAGGGACTTACAGTGAGAGGGAGTACGAGAGAGAGAGAGAGAGAGAGAGAGAGAGAGAGAGAGAGAGAGAGAGAGGCGGCATCGAGGGAGAGAGGTAACCGAGAGTGAGTTGCAACAGCGGAGAGAGAGACCATGCAGTCGGGTTTTTTTCGCAGAGAGAGAGGGATTTCTTGAGAGAGAGAGAGAGAGAGAGAGGCAGCGTTGAGGGATAGAGGCGGCCGAGAGTGAGCTCCAACGGCGGAGACAAACCTCGCAGCTAGGTTTTTTTGCAGAGAGAGAGGGAGTGCGTGAACAAGAAAGGGTGAGGTTGAGGGAGATGGAGAGTGTGAGAGAGAGAGAGAGAGAGAGAGAGAGAGAGAGAGAGAGAGAGAGAGAGAGAGAGAGAGAGCAAGAGCTACAGCGATGGGGGTTTTTCGGTTTTTGCAGAGAGTGGAGGAGAGAGACCGAGAGGCAGTAATGAAGAAGAAAGAAGAAGAGTAGTCGTGACTTAACAGTTGCTGGAGAACCTTGCCCGATGAAATATTCATCGGGTGACATTTAATGACTTCGTCGGGCTTCAAAATGCTATGGATATTCGTCGGGCAAGGGTTTCCATTTTCTCAGGCAATCAGACGAGCCAATTTTGATTTTTCGAGGAAATTTGAGCGCAAATTTTGATTTTTCGTCGAAAAAAATAGCCCGAATTTTTAAAACCTTGCCCGACGAAATATGAACTTTGGTCGAGGAAATTTTCTAGCTTTGCCCTACGAAACTGATGGAATCGTCCGGCAAAGGTGTTTTATTTATGAAAATATGGGAAATGTAAAAATCAGGCCCGAAGATTGAATTATCAAGATCATGACCGTTCACTTTATGGTTTTACGTGTCTAGAGCCTCAACGTCAAAAATCGTCATGTTTTATGGAGTTTACGTGCCTAGACCGTTAAGTTTGTGAATTTAAAGGCCTTTTTTGAAGTTTTGGTTCAATTGATATTCAAATGATGGAATTTGAAGAAATTGACCGTTCACTTTGTGGTTTTACGTGTCTAGACCTCGCTCGTCAAAAATCATGAGGTGTTGAGGAGTTAAAGCCGTCTGATCGTCAAAAAATGTTTTTTAACCGTCAAATCGTCGTGCACCGTTACCTAATCCTGGGACTTCCAAATTGGCTAATTTTTCGTGTAGGCTATCTATGAGTACGTGCAATAAATATGGACGGTTAGATCGGTCGAATTCATTTTTTAAATTATTGAAAATCATAAAATCAACTTATTCATTAAGCACATTTTTGGAATTTTGGGTTTGATTGAATTTCATCGATCTAATCGTTCATTTTGTGGTTTTACGTGCCTTGACCTCGCCCGTCGAAAATCGTGAGGTTTTGAGGAGTTAAAGCCATCCAATCGTCAAAAAAAAAATTTTAACCGTCGAATCGTCGCGCACGGTTACCTAATCCCGGGAATTCTAAGTTGGGTAATATTTCGCGTAGGTGATCTATGAGTGCGTGCAATAAATGTGGACGGTTAAATTGGACCATTTCATTTCGAAAGTAATTTAAAGCCGTTGTTTCATAATTAAATGTAAATTCAATTTGATATATATGGCTCGACGAAATTGCACATTCGTCGGGCAAAGTTATTCCATTTTCGGCAAAGTAGCACCGAATATTGGAAAATGTTGCTAGACGAAGTGTACATGTACAATAGTCGGGCAAAGATTATGACCCATTTTTTTGTCAAAATTCTATACACTATTTTATCAAACTAACTAATTTTACAACCATTCAGATAAGATGATGGATTAATTGAAACATTGAAACATAAAAACTTAAAAACATAAAAACATAATATAAAAGATTGTATATTACATAATTAAATTGTATGACGCGTGGGATGCAAAGAGTGTAAATGTGTAATGGTGTGTGCAACTGCAAAACATGCTAACTATAATTATAATGAGCCGCTTGATTTTGGGAATTAGAGTATATCTTGGATGCCATGCCATGCATGGTTGTGTGTAATAAAGGGGAAATGTTTGCTATGTTGTTATTTTCTATGATGGCACAGTTGGAAATGTTTTCATCAACTCAGTTGTCCAATTTGAGTATGGAGATAAGACTAGATTAATTGAAACATAGAAACATAAAAACATAACATAGTGTATTAATTGAAACATTTAAAACATTAATTTTATTGATTTTAAGATTGATATTACATATGTAACTAAAGTCATTTATTTACAACTTTCATTGAGTGTCGGATATTACATATGTAACTGAAGTCATCTATACACTATTTTATCAAACATCAAAACATAATATAAAAGATTGGATATTACATATTCAAATGAAAGTAGCATACATTCGATGCATGCCAAGTAGCATACATTCGATGCGTGCCAAGTAGCATACATTCAATGCGTGCCAAAAGAACGTTGTGTCCGATCCACATGTCGAGCATGCAAGATAACCCTTGGTGCTCCACCCCGACAACATACCATAAGCAGGAAAATCATTAATTGACCATATTACGGCCGCTTGTAGAGTGAACATTTCTTCACTGTACTTGTCATATGTTCGGACACCATTTTCCCACAAATCCATGAGCTCATCAATCAACGGCCGCAAATAAACATCGATGGAATTACACGGAGATTTGGGTCCAGGTATCAAAGTATTGAGGATTCTGAATTCTTTCTACATGCATCTACAAGGGGGCAGGTTATACGGAACCATGACCACTGGCCAAGTGCTATAGGGCTTTGCAAAACCCCCCAAACGGATTAAAGCCGTCAGTAGCAAGTCCTAATCTGACATTTCTTGGCTCCGCAGAAAACACGGGATACATCTTATCAAATTCCTTCGAAGCCTCTCCATCGGCCGGATGCCTCAATACATCATCGTCAATGCGTTCATCCTTATGCCTCCTCATATCACGGACTGTGTGAGTCGACATGTGGAATCTTTGTAACCTTGGCACTAGTGGGAAATAATGCAACACCTTGTTCGGAATCTTGTTCTTTCCAAATCTAGGCTCATTGTGCAAGGGACATTTGTCAAGCCGCTCGAATTAACCGTAAAATAATGCACAATCGTTCTTGCATGTATGGAACTTGACATACCCTAAACCCAGACCCTTCAATAGCTTCTTCGAGCTACAATGATCTATAGACAGATGGTTATCTTCAGGGAGCATTCAGATGATGATGTTCATCATGTGATCAAAATACTTGTTCGTTTGATTATACTCAACTTTCATGTGCATCAACTCCAAAACTACCCCTAGAACGGAGAATGATTTACAACCGGGGTACAATTCTCGCTAAGCTTCTTTCAACGATCTCTCGTAATGTTGCTCAGAGTCTTTGGGTTGAAACCTAGGCACCTCATCGTCCATATCAACTGATGTGCGAGGAAAAGCATCGGTTAATATGTCAAAGACTTGGTCATCACATCGCCCATCTAAAGCACTTTCATCCCGACGGGTCCCGAGATCCGAAGATGTCGATGCTGTAAATATTTGTTCAACGTGATAGATCCAATTAGTATAGTTGTGTACGATCCCATTCCATTCCAGATGATTTCGGACCTCATTCAACTTCATCCAATTGCAGTTGTTACATTTACGGCATAAACACCTGATATGTCTTTCATCGCTGCAATGACTACGTGCAAAGGCAATGAAGCTGTCGATCCCATCCAAATACTGATAAGAACATCTATCTTCCATTTGCATCCAGCCTATGTCCGTTGTGCATGCTTTCACAAAATACAGTCAACGTAAGTAATTGAGTTAAAATTGTCCCCTAATTAGAACAAGTTAAGATCAAAAGCCGCTCATCTCCATATGCCTCCAGTAATTTGGCTCTATCCCATTCTAGATTGCACATTCTATGCGGTATAGTTTTCGATCTACGAGACTAAGTTTTGATCGAGGGAAATTTCGGCAGCATCTCCCTACAATTCCCCAAATGCACGATGTAGATATTATAAACAAATATCTAGTATACATTCGGAGAACATTGAGGGGATACAAATCAAATTTCCCACAATCGAAACCTAGTCTCGTAGACCGCAAACTACACATCACATAGTTGTGCACCCCCAAACTGTCTGAATAAATGGACAATTCAAGAGTCAGTCAATTAACCCGATTCACTAACTCTCAAACGGGTCTAAGGTTTTTAAATAAATTTCATTATACGAAGTTAATCAACCCGATTAACTTCGCATAAACGGTTATGAAATATCAACATATTTCACTCCGTCGGAACTACCTAAAGCTTTATAGAAAAATTAAAAAAAAAGCCACAAACACAAACATATACAAATTCAAAAATACAAACAATTTTCTAATTTCCTAACAATTTTCTAATTTCCTAACAATTTTCTGATTTCCTAACATATTTTCCATTTTCCTAATTTCCTAACAATTTTCTAATTTCCTTACATATTTTCTATTTTCCTAAAATATTTTATAATTTCCTAACATATTTTCCTAATTTCCTAACATATTTTTATTTTCCTAATTTTCTAACACTTTCTATTTTCCTAATTTCCTAACATATTTTCTAATTTTCCTAATTTCCTACAAAATCACATAACACATTTTCCACAATTTCTACACAAATTTCCACAATTTCTACACATTTTCCACAATTTCCTAACATAATTCTATATCCAAAATTCTTACCAAAATTACATTAAGAGGCAAATATACACACCTCTTTATAATTATTCCTCCAAATCAATCACAAATTTCCTAAACACAAACAATAATTAGTTTCCAATCAAAAATCAAAAATATAAAACTAAATGAATTAAATTTCTCAAACCTTCAAACTTGGAATTTGATGGAGTTTAGTGTTTGAGAGAGAAAGAGGGAGAGATTGGTAGTGAAAATAGTGATGAGATGATGGTTGTTGGTGAGCTAGAGAGAGAGAGATAAGCAGTGAGCTGAAGCAAAGAAGGAAAGATGAAAAATAGGGGCGGCGCTGCGCACTTAATGTGTATTTAGACCTTTGCCCGACGAAGAATTTCGCCGGGTAAATTTTAATTACTTCGTCGCCGCCTTATTCGCCAGATATTTTCAAACAGTTAAGATTTCGCAGAGTTTGCCCTACGAATTAAACAGTTCGTCGGGCCAAGTTTACGTCGTCGTCACTTTGATTTCACGCGCCAAAAATGTTCCCTTCGCTCCAAATTCTTACGCCACGAATGGATTTTACTATACGAAGTTTTCGTAGGGCAATGGTTGACAGCTTCGCCGGGTAAACTTGTTTATACATGTTTACCCGACAATGTCTATGTTCGTCGGGCAAAATCTATAATTCTCAAAACATCCTTGCCTAGATTAGTTCTTGTACAAGATCCATCCCCATCCATAATCCTCCGGCGCACCGCTTGACCAGGCCTCAGAAATGTGTGCCCTTTTAAACCATCCCTGAGTAAGTAAATAGATGAGATTAATGCCTCTTCAACAAAAGCATGGCTTGTAAAAATGAGCACTTTGTTCATCAAAAAGGGTTTAGGCTTCTCTTCCCATTCAGTGATTACTGGGTACACACCCTTGTAAATGCATCCCCAGTAATCACTGAACGAGAATAGAAGCATGAACCCTTAATTACTGATGAACAATGTCCTCATTTTTTCGAGCCATACTTTTGTTGAAGAGGCATTAATCTCATCCACATACTCATTTAGGGAAGGTTCAAAGGGGCACACATTTCTGAGACCTGGTCAAGTGGTGCATCGGAGGATTATGGATGGGATGGATCTTGCACAAGGACATATCTAGGCAAGGATGCTTGAAAAACCGTTAATGCATATTGATGAATCTAGCCAATATTGCATCCCATATTCATAAATAAATTTTCATATCAAATTTCGATACTAAATATATTTTCATATCAAATTTCGATACTAAATTAATTTTCATATCAAATTTCGATACTAAATTAATTTTCATATCAAATTTCGATACTAAATTAATTTTCATATCAAATTTCCATACCAAATTAACTTCCATATCAAATTAACTTTCGTATCAAATTTCAATACCAAATTCATCTCATATCAAATTAATGCACATTGACGAATCTAGCCAATATTCCATCCAATATTCATTGATTAATTTTCATAGAAAATTTCGATACTAAATTAATTTTTATATCAAATTTCGATACAAAATTAATTTTCATATCAAATTTACATACCAAATTAATTTCCATATCAAATTAATTTACATATCAAATTTGCATACCAAATTAATTTCCATATCAAATTAATTTTCATATCAAATTAATTTTCATATCAAATTTGCATTGCAAATTAATTTCCATATCAAATTAATTCACATCGACGAATCTAGCCAATATTCCATCCAATATTCATAACTTAATTTTCATATCAAATTACGATACTAAATTAATTTTCATATCAAATTTTCATACCAAATTAATTTCATATCAAATTTCCATACTAATTTAATTTCATATCAAATTTCCATACTAATTTAATTTCATATCAAATTTTCATACTAATTTAATTTCATATATATCAAATAGCCTTTCCAGACGAACTAGAGAGTTTCACGATGAAACCTGTGGTTGGGCAAGATATGTAGTTGCGCGCCAAATTTTTTTTTTGCGCCAAAATCTTGCCCTCCGAAGTCGTCTTGCCCTACCAACATTTTTGCCAGGCAAAGTGAACAAAATTTTGCAGAAAGATTTCTGTTTCGCACCAAAACATTGCCCCACGCACGAAATTTGCCCTACGAAATTTTTCAATGGGCTCAATTGTACAAGCTTCTATCTGGCGAACTATTTATTTCGCTGGGAAAATCACACAACAAGAAAATCTTAGTTGCCCGACTAATTTTTGCCCGACGCATACTATCTCACGGGGTAATCTACTATTGCCCGACGGATATTAATACTCGCCGGGTAACATGTTGGCGGGAAGAAAAAGCCTTTGGCGCGCAAAATTAGAAGTTTTTACCCGACGAATTGAATCCTCCGTCGGGTAACATTATCAACAACGACGACCAATCGCCGTCGGGTAACACTGGGCGTTGATTCTATATTGCCCGACGCATCATTAAAGATTGCTCTGTGAATTGAGTTCATCGGGCAAAAGTCTAAACACACTTAAAACTGAGACTCTCTCTTTTCTTCTTCTTCTTCTTCTTCCTCCTCTCTGCTTCATCCTCCTCCGTTCTGCTCTCTCCCTCTCACTCACTCACTCTCTTTCTCTACCTATTGTTATCATCTCATCACCTATTTTACTACCAATCAAATCCTTTTTCTCTATCAATCATAAAATATCAAATATTAAGGTATGAAAATTTTATTTTCTTGTAATTTTGAAATTTTGATTTGTGATTAGGAATTAATTATGTTTTGTGTTGTAGGAATTTTGTAGTTGATTTGAAGGAATACTTATAAAAAGTTATGTGTGTTTACCTCTCTATTTAATTTTGTTAAGAATGTTGGATATAATTATGTTAGGAATTTTTGTATTTATTGTGGAAAATGTGTAGAAATTGTTTAGAATTTGTGGAAATTATAAATTAGAAAATTTGTTAGGAAAATATGAAAATAGAAAAAATGTTATGAAATTAGGAAAATATGAAAATAGAAAATATGTTAGGAAATTAGGAAATTTTGTTGTTAAATAGGAAAATAAAAAATATGTATTAAAATGATTGAAATTAGAAAATATGTTTGGAAATTAAGAAAAATGTTAGGAAATTAGGGAAATATAAAATATGTTAGGAAATTAAAAACTTTTGTTAGAAATAGGAAAATATAAAAATATGTAATGAAATTATTGAAATTAGAAAATATGTTAGGAAAATAAGGAAATAGAAAATATTTTAGGAAATTAGAAAACATTTTAGGAAAATAAGAAATATGTAATGAAATTATTAAAATTCGAAATTATGTTTGGAAATTAGAAAATATGTTAGGAAAATAGGGAAATAGAAAATATATACATAAATTATAAAATTTAAAACTTTGTTTTATGCATAATTTATATATGTTCGTATTTGTGAATTTATTGTGATATTTTTATTAAAACGTTTGATTTAGGTGCAACGGAGTGAAATACATTCATATTTCATAACCGTTTATGCGAAGTTAATCGAGTTGATTAACTTCGTATAATGAAATTCAATGAAAAACCTTAGACCCATTTGAGAGTTAGTGAATCGGATTGATTGACTGACTCTTGAATTGTCCATTTATTCGGACAGTTTGGGGGTGCGCAACTATGTGTTGTGTAGTTGGCGGTCTACGATGTTAGGTTTCGATTGTGGGAAATTTGGTTTGTATCCCCTACACGTTCTCCGAATGCATATTAGATATTTGTTTATAATATCTACGTCGTTCATTTGGGGAACTGTAGGGAGATGCTGCCGAAATTTCCCTCGATCGGAACTTAGCCTCGTAGGGCACAAACTACACAGCACAGAACGTGCACTCTCGAATGGGATAGGGCCAAATCACCGGAGGCATAAGAAGAAGGGTTGTTTTTTTATTTTAACTTGTTCTATTTACGGGACAATGTTAACTCAATTACTTACGTTGACTATTTGTTGTGAAAGCAGGCACAATGGACAGAGGGTGGATGCAAATGTTTGATAGATCTTCTGATCAGTATTTCGATGGGATCGACAACTTCATTGCCTTTGCACGTAGTCATTGCAGTGATACAAGACGTATCAGGTGTCCGTGCCGTAAATGTAATAATTGCATTTGGATGTCGTTGAATGAGGTCCAAACTCATCTGGAATGGAATGGGATCGTACACAACTACACTAATTGGATCTATCACGGTGAAGAAATATTTTTCGCATCGACATCTTCGGTTTCCGGGACCCGTCGGGACGAAAGTGGTTTGGATGGGCGATGTGATAATGATCAAGTCGTTGAGTTATTAACCGATGTTTTTCCTCCGACATCAGATGATATGGAAGATGATGCGCCAAGGTTGCACCCCGAAGACTCTGAGATCCATTATGAGAGATTGTTGAAAGAAGCTCAGCGCGAATTGTACCCCGGTTGTAAATCATTTTCGGTTCTAGGGGCAGTTGTGGAGTTGATGCACATGAAACTTGAGTATAATCAAATGAACAAGCATTTTGATCACATGTTGGACATTATCATCCGAATGCTCCCTGAAGACAACTGTCTACCAAAAGATCATTACAGCTCGAAGAAGTTGTTGAAGGGGCTTCATTTAGGGTATATCAAGATCCATGCATGCAAGAACAACTGTGCTTTGTTTTACGGTGAATTCGAGCAGCTTGACAAATGTCCCGTGTGCAATGAGCCTAGGTTTCAAAAGAACAAGATTCCTAACAAGGTGTTGCGTTATTTTCCACTGATTCTACATGTCGTCCCACACAGCCCGTGATATGAGGTGGCATAAGGATGAATGCATTAATGATGATGTACTGAGGCATTGGCGGATGGAGAGGCT
Source organism: Oemleria cerasiformis (assembly GCA_037349345.1). Lineage (NCBI taxonomy): Eukaryota > Viridiplantae > Streptophyta > Magnoliopsida > Rosales > Rosaceae > Oemleria > Oemleria cerasiformis. Next base: position 3,657,981 of record JAZGTL010000018.1, read on the forward strand.
TGGAAGGAATTTGATAAAATGTATCCCGAGTTTGCTGCAGAGCCAAGAAATATCAGATTAGGGCTCGCTACTGACGGGTTTAATCCGTTTGGGAGTTTTGCAAAGCCCTATAGCACTTGGCCGGTTGTTATGATTCCGTATAACTTGCCTCCTTGGAGATGCATGAAAAAAGAATTCACAATCCTCAGTACTTTGATACCAGGGCCCAAATCGCCGAGTAATTCCATCGATGTGTATTGGTGGCCGTTGATTGACGAGCTCGTGGATTTGCGGGAAAATGGTGTTCGAACATACGACAAGTGCATTGGAGAAATGTTCACCCTACGAGCGGCCGTAATGTGGACAATTAATGATTTTCCTGCATATGGTATGTTATCGGGATAGAGCACCAAGGGCTATCTTTCTTGCCCGACATGTGGACCAGACACAACGTCCTTTTGGCACGCATCTAAGGTATGCTACTTGGGTGTGAGAAGGTTTCTGCCCTAGGATCACCGATGGCGAATGCAGTCTGACTCATTTGATGGTAAATCAGAGTTAAGAGGTCGACCAAGGGAGAGGTGCGGTGATGAGATATTATCCAAACTCAACAGTATACATGAGTTCGTGACAAGAGGATCGAAACCAGCCGAACAGGAAAATTGGACGAAAAAAAGCATATTCTTCCGGTTGCCATATTGGTCAAAATTGAAAATCAGACACATCGCCAATCCTATGCACATCGAGAAGAATGTTGCTGAGAGTGTTGTGGGAACGACTTTACCCATTGAAGGCAAATCAAAGGACACAAAAAAGACTCGTCTGGGCATGAAAGAAATGGGGATTCGGCCTAATTTGTAGCCAAAAGTCGTCAATGGCAAATACATCATGGCTCATCCAAGTTATACAGTTACGCCGGACAATAAGAAAAAATTCCTGAAGTGGTTGCAGGGTGTGAAATTTCCTGACGTGTACGCCGACAACATATCCCGGAGTGTTAGCACGGACGGTGGGACCATTTCTGGTATGAAGAGCCATGACTATCATGTTTTGCTACAACGACTTATTCCTATTGGTATTCGACCCTTCTTGGAGGCTGGTGTTGTTGAGACGATAGTTTATTTGTCTCAATTCGTCCAGATACTATGTGCCAGGTCATTGGTTAAGGCGGACCTTCAAGCAATTAACAAGGATATTATGTACATCATGTGTCGGCTTGAGCAAATATATCCACCTGCATTCTTTGATATAATGGTGCACCTACTAATACATCTGCCGGATGAGGCAAAGCTAGCTGGCCTGGTGCATTATCGTTGGATGTATCCAATCGAGAGGTATAACTTATCCCTGCTATTTGATAATATTTCCTTACTATCATGTATATATGTGAATCTTAATGTAACTTTCCTTGCAGAATGTTAGGTACGTATAAGCGGTACGTTCGGAACAAGACACGTCCCGAAGGCTCTATAGCCGAGGCGTACATTGCAAAGGAGGCACTCATATTTTGTGCAATGTACCTTCGAAATGTTGAAACTGCCTTCAATAACGCGTCTCACAACGACGATGGTGGTCAACGTCCCGAGACCCTATCTGTATTTGCCCAACCTGCACGACCATTCGGCACTGGTCCAATCTCAGAGCCGTTCATCAATACCGACATGGAGGTGGCTCATTGGTTCATTCTCAACAACTGTGATGAAGTTTGGCCCTTTCACGAGCATCACGAGACGTTGATGAAGGCCCAATTTCCTTCTAATTGGGAAGAAATGGACAAACAACTATTTCCACGTAAAACAAGACGACAAGTTGTCTATGCAAAACAGCGGGGTCTTCGTGCCGGGGGATGGGGAAAATGCTGAGACAGGTTTCTACGGCAAATTGTTAACTGTGGTTAACGTGTTATACGCTGATCGCAAGGAAGTCGTCTTGTTCAAGTGTCATTGGTTTGATAGGAACCCAAGTATCCCAGGTAGTGTCATCAAAGATCAGTTATATACTTCTATAAACACAACCACTCGGTGGTTTGAGAGTGATCCCTACATCCTCGCTAGTACGGCGAAACAAGTATTCTATTTGGATGATCCAAAAGCTGGTGGTGGATGGAGAGTAGCTGAGATGGTGAATCATAGAAACATATGGGACTTGGATGACCGATACCATGAAGAAGATGGGGAAATAAACGATGACCAAATCATTTACCAGGTGGATTCATCGGCATCCACCCACAACGTGGATGGAGTTCGGACCAATGACATCATCCCACCAATTGCAATTGATGACATTTTTATTGATCTGGGGGAATTAGAACAAATTGAAAGTGATTCGGAGGAATCAAGTACTGTACACATTTCGGCTGATGAGCATGATTGGGGGGGGGGGGGGGGGGGGGAAAGTGATTCCGAATGAAAGTTGTAAATTCGAAATTTCATTCATATATGTTATATCCATCTTCAAATCAATATATTTGATTTATATGTATGTTGTATGATTTCATTAAAAAAAAAAGTTTTTTTACTTTCTTAATGTGAGGAGACCATACATGCACTCCACAAAATACGCAACTTCAAAATAAATGAAGGTAAAAGATTTTGTCAAATATTTTGATGATAAGTCATGAAGGTCAAAGTGATAAATCATGAGGGTCACTTTTTACTCTTTAGTGCAAGTGACTCGACGACCGCCTTCTCTTACACTTACCCGATGCATAGGGTACAGGTTACCCGACGCCGGCCTCCGCATATAATTACCCGACGTATAGATATATGAATATGTGTCGGGTATAATTTAGGAGATTACACGGAAAATTTTTAATATCACATGTTACCCGACGTATTCGTTACAGGTTACCCGACGTCTACCTCCTCTTACATTACCCGACGGATATAAATGAATAGCCGTCGGGTATGATTGAGCAGATTATATTTACAATTTTTTATAACGCCGGTTACCCGACGGATCAGTTACTGGTTACCCGACGTCTACCTCCACTCACACGTACCAGACGGTTATAAATGAATATCCGTCGGGTATGATTGAGCAGATTATATTTACAATTTTTATAACTCCTGTTACCCAACGGATACTGTACCGATTATTTATATATCTATACCCGTCGGGTAATTATAAGCAGATTATATTTACAATTTTTTATTACACATATTACCCGACGGGTTTGTTTTTGAATATTCGTCGGGTATGATGTTTTTAGCAGATTAAAAATTGAAAATATTTTTTTACCCAACCTTTTTAAAAACTTCAAAATTGAAAATGACCGATCTAACCGTCCACATTTATGGTAGGTACCCATAGATCGCCTACGCGAAACATTTCCCAAATTGGAAATCCCAGGATCAGAAAACGGTGTGCAACGATTCAACGGTTACACAACGTTTCTTCATGATCGGATGGCTTCAAATCCTCAAAACATCAAGATTTTCGACGGGCAAGATTTAGGCACGTAAAACCACAAAGTGAACGGTTAGATCGCTCAAATTCAATCGTTTGAATATCAATAGGATCCAAAATTCGACTAATGTATTGAAGTTTCCTTGAAGAGTTTAAACTCCCTGGGCAATATGGATGATTTCTGATTTTCAAACACTTAAAAATTGAAAATGATCGATCTAACCGTCCACATTTATCGTAGGTACCCATAGATCGCCTACCCGAAAAATTTCCCAAATTGGAAATCCCAGGATTAGGTAACGGTGCGCGAAGATTGAACGGTTACACAACGTTTTTTCATGATCGGACAGCTTGAAATCCTCAAAACAACACGATAACGATAAATGGGGCTTTAGGCATGTAAAACCAAATTTTGAACGGTCCCGAAGTTGCTTATACTTTCGCCGGACTTGTCTTTCAGATTAAGGCCAAAAACGGCATCAGATAGGTCCTGCCCGATGGAGATGTGAAAACCTCCGTCGAGTAACTTCAATAAATTTTCCAGTTTTCAAAAATTCCAAATTTCCACATAATTTTTGGCGAAATCTCAAATTTCCCGCTTGGTGTTACCCGACGGATAATGTAACTCTTACCCAACGGACCATTGACCTGGTAAATGACCCGGCATATATTTTACTATTGCCCGACGGAAACGTTAAAATAACCCGACGGAGTTCAAAGAGTTTACCCGACGGTAACTAAAACGTTACCCGACGATATGATTTAATCGTTACCCGACGGATGTTGAACACAAATACCCGAAGAATAAGCACTGGTTTCTAATACCCGACGGGTCATTAAAGTGTTATCCAACGGATGTATGCGTCGGGCCACATACAATCTGACACTTACATCAGACAGACTCTTCTTTTTCTTCCTTCTTCTTCATTTTCTGAAATTTCCCATCTCCGAAACTGCCGACCCTTTCTTCCTCTTGCTCTCTGACCCGAAAACTTTGTCATTTTCTACCTTTCCAAGTTGCCAACTTGTCTTGCTATCCCTCAAGCCGCCGGCCAAGCAGTCAAGGACACCGTCTCCCCTCACCGAGGTATGCCGTCGCCGCCGCTTCCCTTGTTAATGTTAATGTTAGTTTCAATATATTGTTTATTGTTAATTTGAATATATTTGTTTATATTGGTTGATATTGGATATATTGGTTAATTGGTTTATATTGGTTGATATTGGATATATTGGTTTAGTGTTAATTTTTATTTGGAAATTTTTTTTATGAAATTAGATATTGTTTTTGTTAATGTTAATGTTAATGTTAGTTTCAATATATTGTTTATTGTTAATTTGGATATATTTGTTTATATTGGTTTATATTGGTTGATATTGGATATATTGGTTTATTGGTTTATATTGGTTGATATTGGATATATTAGTTTAGTGTTAATTTTTATTAGGAAAAAGAATTTATGAAATTGGATATTGTTTTTGTTAATGTTTATGTATATATATTTGGATATATATTTGTTATTGGTTTATCGAGGTTTCTTAATTGAAAGACGGTTCGGCGCCTTCGTAAACCTTGTAATTTTTTTTGGAAACAAGTGTCCAAAAAACCTTACCACTTTGGCTGGAACCCGTCTTGCTATCTTTGCTAACAATTATGAAAGCTTTACAAAGAGCTCGATCTTCATTTTTGCTAAAGTTTGGACATTTTGTGGAATTAGAACTATTTTTTTTTACCAAGGAGGTCGAACATTTTTCTCACAAAATGGAATTTGAAAAAATTGAATCAAAATGTGGAAGAAGAGTGTGTAGTGTATGAATGATAAACCTATTTATAGGAAAAATATTGATTTTTATTCCAATTTTTTTCGGATTAAAAATTTTAATAAACAGTCGCTATCCCATGGTATGTGCCGCTTTCCTAATTAAAAGATAGGAGAGCACCCTTTCTCCCGAAGTTACATCTCTTCCATCCGCTGCGTTACTTTCTCGGCATGGAGGTATCTTGCTCCATCTCTGGACTTCGCCTAACCCAAACAAAGTTCTCTTCCGGGCAGTCTAGCTTAGGCCTTTCTAGAAGAAGAGTTCATTCCTCCCTTGCCTCTCTCTCATCGTATGAGGGGATCCTGAACCTTCCTTCCTTCAATCTTCTTTTAGCAGGCGCACTGAAAGCAACAAGCATCTTCATATCATGGCATAAAACGTCTAGTCTACTCTGATTTTTCCTCCTTATCACCCTCGGACCCATACTTCGATCGATCTCAGACTAATTCAAGGCTTTAATAGACAAGAAGATATGTTTAAAGGAAGATTGCATATTTGTATAAAAAGAAAGCCCTTTTGAGTATGTTTAGTGAACCCATAGATGAGCCGACCTTACCTTCTATTATATTAGTAAAGGGCGAACGAGGGGCGTGTACAATAGTTTTCTTTCTTTCTCTCGCTCGTTCACATCAATGCTTATAATTTGAGAGATAACAGGAAGCCTTCTCTCAAATTCGAAGATGTGACACATCTCTCTTACCTAAACAAAAAAGATAAGGGGTTAGCGAGATTGACACCCCTTATAAGCCCGAAAACCATATGAACGAAAGCAGGCAAAAAAGTAAACTAGACAAAAGCTTATAACCACTCCATAAGAATAGATTCACCAAGCACTCGAAATTCTCAAATCCCAAAATAGTAGATCCACTCATCTTAGCCCGGTTCTTTCCTATTCTTTTCTTATACTAATTTAACTACTATTCTTTTCCTTCCTATTGTGCAACGGATAGCTAACTCAATCATCTGCATCAGCCATGTGGAAACATTTCTTCCAGCGGTCCATCAATTTGGACTGTTAATTGATTTCAAATAAGGAAAATCAAGTGTGTAGCTAGCTAGCCGTTGGCATAGGGGACCACAAGAACTAAACTTGAAATATCACTACGCCAAACTGGGGTTGTTATGGCATGATGTTCACGGCGTGCATAATCACAGGACCCTTCCTGAATGACCCCTCGGAACCCAGGAAAAGCCCTGCTACCTTCTGACAACTTAAATAAATTTCCAGAATACCCTTAAGTCCTTGCAATTAATTATGAGAATTCAGCCAAAAAACCGGCAGAACCTCCCCTTAGAGAATGATTAACCGTCTTCCACATGTCAGATGAAGGATCAAATAGCACTCTCAAATTCCAACATCACCAACCAACCAAACAATGTAAACATAAATTTACAATCAGTCCAAAAGACTTATCAGAGCATCTAGGTAGGACAAGTCAATACAAAAATAAATATCCTACTCGATAGTCTAGGTAAATGCGTAGCTAAAAATTTAATGCCTCTGCCTCTGGATATGCCCTCGTCAACTCAGCGGCCAAGAGGGGATTTAAAACACGAAAAGTGTGAGTGGACAAAATAATCATTTAAAATCATTTCCGAGGAAAACATACATTTTCCCCCTCCACGAGTAAAACAATGCATGCATAATGTAAAAATCCCTTTTCAACAAATCCATAATTAATATATAAAGATAATCCGAAAACTCACCGGAAAAATCCATCTTTTGTTAAAACACTTGGTGGGACCCACAAATATTTGAATAATGAAAACATCACGTGGTCCACAACCCTGCTTTGAAAACCCTCCTCAAAGGAGTTTAAAAATAATGTACATAGACCTGGACACAAAATATATCAAAACATATCCCACTGCTCCCCGAATGGAATCCCGTGCCGTAGCTCGATATCTGAATTGACTGACCCATGTCCAACCCTTCACACATCCGATATACCTCGAGTTGTGCAGAACCATGTACTACGTGTAGACAGCCTCAACGACCTGGTGGAGAAATACCCTTCGACACCAGCGTCGGACAAACCTCAACGATCTAGCCAAGAAATACCCTTCGACGCCAGTCGGAGAAGACCTTGACCATCGGGGACAATAATTCAGTGAAAGCCAAAATCCATGTTTTGAAATCCTTGTTTATTGGCTTAGGCCAAATTCATTGAAAAACTGGGTTTAAACTCAAAATCGTGGACTCGACCGAAATCCCAAATCAATCAAGTCAAACCATATAAAACACGAAACCATAAAGCCAGGCCATAGCCCAAAACGTCATTTCCAAATAATTATTGAAGCCCGTGTCTAGTAATAATTTAATAATTATCTAAATTCCAGAAATTTTCCAAATACAATACGTAACAAGCAATTATATCAAATATACCTTTTATGCATGCATTATAATTTACAAAACCAAAGTCCACTCACCAACCGTTCAATTATGCTCAATCCCGAGTCGTACGCTCCTCTGAAGTTCCAGGAGTAGTATCGCTTGTCAAAAGTAACAATCAGGATTACCAACGGTAATTTAAAACCCTACATTTAGACTTCCTAAACCTCGGGAGGTTCGCTCGCGTCACACTAAAAACGCAGCCACTTCGGACGCCCAAAACTACCCCTAAACAACGTCTGATTCACCCGAAACCTGCGCCAAAAGGTCAAAAACTCCAAAACCTTATCAACACTCACTGTCGTGATCCAAGGACCGATCCCACGCACCGGTAGATGGTCGGCAGCTCGACCACGCGCCGGCAACATTACCTCACGCGCTGCTACAATACCTAACGCGCCTGCTGACTCGGCGCTAACTTAGCCACCAAGTGGCACCACGTGGCTGCCAAGTGGTGTAACGACCCACCCCGACCTCACCAGCCGTTGGATGGACATCGTTAATGGCATCCCCCTACCACCCGGCCAACACCGGCACAAAGGTATTGTTAGCCTGGCCCCCGTTCGAAAATCCCCTAGCTGCAGCATCCTTGAGGATTCGAACACTGGACCAAGCCTTTTTATTCCCCTCAAGGAGGACACCTTTTCACCAACTAAGCTACACCTTTTATGTAACGACCCACCCCAACCTCATCAGCTGATGAATGGACATCGTTAGTGGAATCCTCCTACCACCCAGCCAACACTGGCACAAAGGTATTGTTAGCCTGGCCCCCGTTCGAAAATCCCCTAGCTGCAGCATCCTTGCAACTTAGTTGGTGAAAGGTGTCCTCCTTGAGGGGAATAAAAAGGCTTGGTCTTGGGTTCGAATCCTCAAGGATGCTGCAGCTAGGGGATTTTCGAACAGGGGCCAGGCTAATAATACCTTTGTGTCGGTGTTGGCCAGGTGGTAGGGGGATGCCACTAACAATGTCCATCCATCGACTGGTGAGGTCGGGGTGGGTCGTTACAAGTGGCATGCCACGTCAGCCCTTCTAACCGAACTAGTCGTCGGAGTGTCGCTGGAAAGTCGCCGGAGAAGACGACCGCTCCGCCGTGCGCCACCGTCCGTCGTCGCTGGAAAACGCCATTGTCGGCCGACCATGAAATTTTTCTGACTTCCTCAAATCATAACCGTTTTTCACGATTTTTTAGTCTAAATCCATCTTCTCAAACCCATGAACTCAAAAATGAAGTCTAAACACGAAACCCATACATGTGTTGGTCAAAAAATCGATCGGAAGTTTCGATTTTTCCTTTCCTCGGTTCGGTGTCTCCCGCGGTTGCTTCCTTCGATGGTCAGTGTGTCCTTGATCACGGGGAAGAGGAGAGTCTGATGGGCGGAACCAAATCGAACGAGGTTACCTTGAATTGAAGTTCAAAATCTTGGGTTTTTGGGTTCGGTCGCACGGATCGGATGAGAATCGGGAAGAGAGAGAGAGAAATGAGGAGAATCTGATCTGCCTGGGTTAAAAATATCTACCCAGGGTAAAGTACCAAAATGCCTCTGAACATTCCAAACCCACTACTCTCTCATACGAACTCGGTTTTTCGTGTGCCGCCTGTCTGCAAACTCATGTGTTCGAAACCTATGCAACGGTCCTCGAAAAACTACCAAATGTGTCTCCAAACAAAATTTGACTTTCGAGCCCTTTATACAACCAAGGGCAATTTCGTCATTTTATAAATTAATTTACGAAAAATTCACTAATTAAATTTCCCGGGTCATTACAATTCACACCCCCCCCCCCCCCCCCCCCCCCCCCTCCTTAAATAAATTTCATCCTCGAAATTCATACCTGTTACTGGCACAAATGTGGATGATGCGCCCGCATCAGTGCTTCGGTTTCCCACATGGCCTCATCCACGTTATGATTCCTCTACAACACTTTAACCAGAGGAATAGTCTTTCTGAACCTGACTTTTTCCTTCCAATCTAGAATTTGCACTGGTTGCTCCTCAAAGCTCAAATCATCTCACAGCTCAATTGGTTGCGCCTCCAATACATGAGATTCATCGAATAGATACTTCCGGAGCATGGATACATGAAATACATCGTGAACCTTTGACAGGTCTGGAGGTAAAGCAAGTATGTAAGCCACTAGCCCTATCCTCTCAATAATCTCATAAGGTCCAATGTAGCGAGGACTCAGTTTCGTTCGTCTACCAAAACGGACTACTCCTTTCTAGGGGGATAATTTCAAGAAAACCCAGTCTCCGACCTCAAACTCAAGGTCTTTGATTCGTCGGTCCGCATAGCTTTTCTGGCGGTCTTGAGCTACCTTCAATCTTTCCCTGATGATTCTAATATTTTCCTCTGTTATTTCAACTATCTCGGGTGTCAACAATCTTCTCTCACCTACCTCAGTCCAGCATATTGGTATCATGCACTGTCTCCCATACAATGCCTCGAAATGAGACATCCCAATATTAGACTGATAGTTGTTGTTGTATGAAAATTCCATTAAGGCTAGGTGTGAGTCCCAGTTTCCTTTAAACTGCAGTACACAAGCTCTCATCATATCTTCCAAAATTTGAATTGTCCTCTCAGACTGACCGTTAATCTGAGGATGAAAAGCTGTACTGAAATACAATGTAGTTCCAAAGGCTTTCTACAAACTCCGCCAAAACCTCGAGGTAAACCTAGGATCCCTGTTTGATACAATCGACTCTAGAGTCCCATGTAACCGTATGATCTCATCCCCCAACAATTTGGCGTACTGGTTCATCCTGTAATCTTCCAGTACTCGCAAGAATTGTGCTGACTTTGTGAGTCTATCAACAATTACCCAGATTCCATCATCTCTAATCACATAATCCTGCCTATTCCCAGCCTCCAACTCCATCCTAATAACACACAACATAGGATCCTAGAGTTGAGCTTCAATAATTCGGTTAATCAAGACAGGTCTCACATGGAAGCTAGCCCACAAAGCCCCCTAGCTATCCATGCCAAGTATAATTCCCACTCTTCAGAGTTCCACCAGTAGCGGTAGATAAATAGTGTGCAAATGGGCCAAGGAACCCATGGACTTCCTGCTCAAGGCATCCGCCACTACATTGGCTTTTCCTGGGTGATACTCTATGGTACAGTTATAATCCTTTATAAGCTCTAACCACCTCCTCTGTCTTAAGCTCAGATCTTTCTAGGTGAAGAAGTTTTTCAGACTCTGATAGTCGACAAAGATCCGGCATGTTTCCCCATACAAATAGTGTCTTCAAATCTTCAATGCATGCAACACTGCATCTAACTCTAAATCATGTGTAGGGTAATTCAACTTATGAGGTTTAAGTTGCTTGGAAGCATATGCTATCACCTTCCCATCCTGCATCAACACGCAGCCTATACCCCGTAATGATGCATCATTGTACACCTCAAATCCTCCGTCATCATCTAGAAGGGTTAACACAGGGGCAGAAGCCAACCTCCTCTTAAGCTCTTGAAAGCTCTGTTCACACTTATCATCCCAGTCAAACTTGACTCCTTTCCTCGTCAACCGAATTAACGGGGTAGCTATCGTAGAGAATCCTTCTACGAATCGCCGAAAATATCCCGCTAAACCTAGAAAACTTCTCACTTCTGACATTGTCCTCGATTGCTCCCAATTTGCCACTGCCTCAACTCTTTGGGGATCCACGCTGATACCCTCAACAAGAATCACATTACCTAAGAATCCCACATTGGTCAACCAAAACTGACATTTACTGAACTTGGCGAACAATTGCTTTTTCCTTAGCATATTCAGTACCAACCTCACGTGCTTCTCATGTGCCCTAGCACTCTTCAAATATACCAAGATATCATCGATGAACACCATCACAAACCGATCCAAGTACCGTCGGAATACCCTGTTCATCAAATCCATAAATGTTTCCGGTGCATTAGTTAACCCGAAGGGCATCACCAGAAACTCATAATGCCCATAGCGTGTCCTGAAAGCCGTTTTGAGAATGTCATCTTCCCTGATCCTTAACAAATGATACTTTTTCCGCACCGTAACCCTATTTAACTGCCGGTAGTCAATACATAGCCTCAAACCACCATCTTTCTTCCTTACAACTAACACCGGCGCAGCCCAAGGTGATACACTCGGTCGAATAAATCTCATATCCACCAAGTCCTGCAATTGAGTCTTCAATTCCCTCAATTCGGCTGGTGCCATTCTGTATAGTGCCTGTGATATAGGTTGAGTACCCGGAAGAAGCTCTATGGTGAACTCAATCTCCCGATGAGGTGGTAACCCCGGACGATCCTCTGGAAACATATATGCAAACTCATTCACCGGAGTATCCCGAGAATCGATCACATGAGCTAAATAGCCCTCACAACCTTTCCTCAATAATTTCTCAGCCGTTAAGGTCGATATTACTCCCGAGGGAAGCACCCTACAATCACTCCGGAACGTAAGTTTCGGCAATCCTAGACTTCGGATGACGACCCTCTTATCGAAACAGTCAATGGAGGCATGGTGCATGGTTAACCAATCCATCCCCATAATCACATCAAAATCGTAAATGTCCAAGGGAATTAAATATGCCTCTAACTCATAACCTCCCACTACCACCGGACAACTGCGTATCACTAGGTTTGCCACTAACATATCTCCGGTAGGGGTGCTAATTCTCATGTCCCAACCAATCGGGGATAATTCTCTATTAGCAAAAAGTATAAAACTCCAAGAAATAAAAGAATGTATAGGCCCGGGATCTATCAAAACACGAGCATCATGATTAAAAATAGACAACATACCAGTAACCACTTCTGGTGCTGCTCGAGCCTCCTGCTGAATAATAGCAAAAACTCGGACATGTATACCAGCAGATCGACCACGACCCCCCTATCTCCCTCTGGCTCTACTAGCCCCACTGGCCCTACTAGCCCCACTGGTCCTGCTGACCCCACTGGAATGGGTCTGGCTTCCTGTTGCAATACCAGATGTTTGCGCCGCTCTCTGACTCGATTCAGCAGCATTGATAGGACCCATCTTGAATTTCCCCTCGAAACCCGGAAAAGGTCCTGCTCCAGTCTGACAACTTAACAAAATACCCAAAATAACCTTAAGCCCTGGCAAACAATTATGAGAATTCTACCAAAAATCCGGTAAAATTCCCCCTTATAAACTAGCTAACCGTCTTCCACCTGTCAGACAAGGGATCAGATAGCACACAAAATTCCAACAACCCAATCTATCAACGAAATATCTACCAATAATTACAAACAATCCAGCAGATTTATCAGACCATCTAGGTAGGATAAATTAATACACAGGTAAATATCCTACTCTCAGTAAACGCGCAGTTAAACTGTAATGCCTCCGCCCCTGGATCTGCCCACATCAACTCAATAGCCTAGAGGGGATTTAAAACATCAAAATTGTGAGTGGACAAAATAATCAATTAAAACTATTTCCGAGGAAAACATACATGTTTTTCCTCTCCACGAATAAAATCATGCATGCATCACATAAAACAGTTTATAATAATAAAACATCATCTAAAAATCACCGGAATTCCATGTTCCTTTAAAACCATTTGGTTGGACCTATGCAAAATCTGTATAATGAAAAACACACCGTGGTCCACAATATGGTTTGAAAATCCTCTTCACAGGAGTTTAAAATCCTTTGTAATTAACCTGGACACAAAATGTATATCAAAACATAACATAATCCACTGTTCCCGAAATACCCTCCACACCCGATATATCTCGAGTTGGGCAGAGCCCTGTGTTACGCGTAGACAGCCTCAACGACCTGGCAGAGCAAAACCCCTCAACACCAGTGTCGGAGCCCTCGCAACCAGCGGAGCAAAACTCCTCAATGCCAGTCAGAGAAAAACCTTGACCCTCGGAGACAGAAAAACCAGTGAAAACCAGAATCCGTGTTTTGAAATCCTTTTTCTTGGCCTAAGCCAAATTCATTGAAAAATCATATATGGCCAAATCCAGTAAAATCATAAATACAGGTCTAACTCGAAACCATGGACTCCATAATTACCACATTAAAATGATATCAAAAGCGAGTCCAAAAACCATGCCATTTCCTCAAAACACATTTTCACTGAAATATGTAAAACCTGTGTTCAATAATAAGTTGTAAATCCCAGAAACATATCACAACAACATATAATAGCATTTAAATCAAAGATACCTTTATGCATGCATTACAATTTATAAACCAAAGTCTACTCACCGATATGTATGCATTACAATTTATATGGCCAAATCAAAGATACCTTTATGCATGCATTACAATTTATAACCCGAGTCGTACGCTCCTCTGCTGTGTTCGGAGCAGTATTGCCTATCAAAAGTAACAATCATGATTACTAACGATATTTAGAAACCCTATATTGAAACTCCCTAAACCCTGGGAAAACCGCTCGCTTTACACTAAAATGCAGCCACTTCGAACGTCCAAAACTACCCCGAAACGACGTCCGATTAACCCGAAACCTGCGCCAAAAGGTCCGAAACATCAAAAACTAACAAACATGTGCCGCCGTGACCACAGGCACGGCCCCATGCGCCACCACGCACCGGCAGAAGGCCGGACCACGCGAAAAGCGCCGGCCACGCGCCTGCTACAGTGCACCACTCGCCTACCCGATCCAACCCGACCTAACTTGGCATGACCCGATCCGACTAGACCCAATCTGACTCAACTCGACCCCGACCCAATTTGACTCGATTCGACCCGATCTGACTCGACCCGACCCGATTCAACTCGACCAGACCGGTCACCGATAAATAGCTAGAGCCTTGTCGGAATCTCACCGGAGAAGACGGCCGCGTCGCTGTCGGGCCGCCATTGTCGTCGCCAGAAACTGCCATTTATGTCCGATCTTCAGGCTTTCCTAACTTCTTCAAAACTCAACCGTTGTTCACGAATTTTATGTCTAAATTCATCTACTCAATCCTAGGAACTCTAAAATGAACTCAAGACTCAAAACTTGTACCTGTACTGGTCGGAAAATTGATCGGAAGCCTTCGGTTCCTTTTTCCTCCGATCGGTGCCTCTCGCGACTGCCTCCTTCGGTGGTGGGTATGGTAAGGAAGAGGAGAAGGTGATTGTGTGGATGAAAAGGGTCAAGGTTCCTCGGATTTGAAGGTCCGAATTCAAGTTTTTTTGGTTTTCGGTCGGTATCGGTTTCGGTCGCAGGTCTGTGAAGGGGACACGGGTCTATGTAATAGAAACTGAGAAAATGAGAATCTTGCAGAATGATTGTACAGCTTTGGATTTATATACCTCCCAAAGATAAATGACACAAAAAAGACTCGTCTGGGCATGAAAGAAATGGGGATTCGGCCTAATTTGTAGCCAAAAGTCGTCAATGGCAAATACATCATGGCTCATCCAAGTTATACAGTTACGCCGGACAATAAGAAAAAATTCCTGAAGTGGTTGCAGGGTGTGAAATTTCCTGACGTGTACGCCGGCAACATATCCCGGAGTGTTAGCACGGACGGTGGGACCATTTCTGGTATGAAGAGCCATGACTATCATGTTTTGCTACAACGACTTATTCCTATTGGTATTCGACCCTTCTTGGAGGCTGGTGTTGTTGAGACGATAGTTTATTTGTCTCAATTCGTCCAGATACTATGTGCCAGGTCATTGGTTAAGGTGGACCTTCAAGCAATTAACAAGGATATTATGTACATCATGTGTCGGCTTGAGCAAATATATCCACCTGCATTCTTTGATATAATGGTGCACCTACTAATACATCTGCCGGATGAGGCAAAGCTAGCTGGCCTGGTGCATTATCGTTGGATGTATCCAATCGAGAGGTATAACTTATCCCTGCTATTTGATAATATTTCCTTACTATCATGTATATATGTGAATCTTAATGTAACTTTCCTTGCAGAATGTTAGGTACGTATAAGCGGTACGTTCGGAACAAGACACGTCCCGAAGGCTCTATAGCCGAGGCGTACATTGCAAAGGAGGCACTCATATTTTGTGCAATGTACCTTCGAAATGTTGAAACTGCCTTCAATAACGCGTCTCACAACGACGATGGTGGTCAACGTCCCGAGACCCTATCTGTATTTGCCCAACCTGCACGACCATTCGGCACTGGTCCAATCTCAGAGCCGTTCATCAATACCGACATGGAGGTAGCTCATTGGTTCATTCTCAACAACTGTGATGAAGTTTGGCCCTTTCACGAGCATCACGAGACGTTGATGAAGGCCCAATTTCCTTCTAATTGGGAAGAAATGGACAAACAACTATTTCCACGTAAAACAAGACGACAAGTTGTCTATGCAAAACAGCGGGGTCTTCGTGCCGGGGGATGGGGAAAATGCTGAGACAGGTTTCTACGGCAAATTGTTAACTGTGGTTAACGTGTTATACGCTGATCGCAAGGAATTCGTCTTGTTCAAGTGTCATTGGTTTGATAGGAACCCAAGTATCCCAGGTAGTGTCATCAAAGATCAGTTATATACTTCTATAAACACAACCACTCGGTGGTTTGAGAGTGATCCCTACATCCTCGCTAGTACGGCGAAACAAGTATTCTATTTGGATGATCCAAAAGCTGGTGGTGGATGGAGAGTAGCTGAGATGGTGAATCATAGAAACATATGGGACTTGGATGACCGATACCATGAAGAAGATGGGGAAATAAACGATGACCAAATCATTTACCAGGTGGATTCATCGGCATCCACCCACAACGTGGATGGAGTTCGGACCAATGACATCATCCTACCAATTGCAATTGATGACATTTTTATTGATCTGGGGGAATTAGAACAAATTGAAAGTGATTCGGAGGAATCAAGTACTGTACACATTTCGGCTGATGAGCATGATTGGGGGGGGGGGGGGGGGGGGGGGGGGGTGGGGAAAGTGATTCCGAATGAAAGTTGTAAATTCGAAATTTCATTCATATATGTTATATCCATCTTCAAATCAATATATTTGATTTATATGTATGTTGTATGATTTCATTAAAAAAAAAAGTTTTTTTACTTTCTTAATGTGAGGAGACCATACATGCACTCCACAAAATACGCAACTTCAAAATAAATGAAGGTAAAAGATTTTGTCAAATATTTTGATGATAAGTCATGAAGGTCAAAGTGATAAATCATGAGGGTCACTTTTTACTCTTTAGTGCAATTTGAAAAAAATAGAATCCAATATATATTCATATTAAACCAAAAAAGATACAACAATTTTTTTCCAAAAATATTGTCTATAAAATGTGCTTTGATAATTTTTTTATAAACAATTATTTACCCGACGGATATGGTACAAGTGACTCGACGACCGCCTTCTCTTACACTTACCCGATGCATAGGGTACAGGTTACCCGACGCCGGCCTCCGCATATAATTACCCGACGTATAGATATATGAATATGTGTCGGGTATAATTTAGGAGATTACACGGAAAAGTTTTAATATCACATGTTACCCGACGGATTCGTTACAGGTTACCCGACGTCTACCTCCTCTTACATTACCCGACGGATATAAATGAATAGCCGTCGGGTATGATTGAGCAGATTATATTTACAATTTTTTATAACGCCGGTTACCCGACGGATCAGTTACTGGTTACCCGACGTCTACCTCCTCTCACACGTACCTGACAGTTATAAATGAATATCCGTCGGGTATGATTGAGCAGATTATATTTACAATTTTTATAACTCATGTTACCCAACGGATACTGTACCGATTATTTATATATCTATACCCGTCGGGTAATTATAAGCAGATTATATTTACAATTTTTTATTACACATATTACCCGACGGGTTTGTTTTTGAATATTCGTCGGGTATGATGTTTTTAGCAGATTAAAAATTGAAAATATTTTTTTACCCAACCTTTTTAAAAACTTCAAAATTGAAAATGACCGATCTAACCGTCCACATTTATGGTAGGTACCCATAGATCGCCTACGCGAAACATTTCCCAAATTGGAAATCCCAGGATCAGAAAACGGTGTGCAACGATTCAACGGTTACACAACGTTTCTTCATGATCGGATGGCTTCAAATCCTCAAAACATCAAGATTTTCGACGGGCAAGATTTAGGCACGTAAAACCACAAAGTGAACGGTTAGATCGCTCAAATTCAATCGTTTGAATATCAATAGGATCCAAAATTCGACTAATGTATTGAAGTTTCCTTGAAGAGTTTAAACTCCCTGGGCAATATGGGTGATTTCTGATTTTCAAACACTTAAAAATTGAAAATGATCGATCTAACCGTCCACATTTATCGTAGGTACCCATAGATCGCCTACGCGAAAAATTTCCCAAATTGGAAATCCCAGGATTAGGTAACGGTGCGCGAAGATTGAACGGTTACACAACGTTTTTTCATGATCGGACAGCTTGAAATCCTCAAAACAACACGATAACGATAAATGGGGCTTTAGGCATGTAAAACCAAAATTTGAGATTAAGGCCAAAAACGGCATCAGATAGGTCCTGCCCGATGGAGATGTGAAAACCTCCGTCGGGTAACTTCAATAAATTTTCCAGTTTTCAAAAATTCCAAATTTCCACCTAATTTTTGGCGAAATCTCAAATTTCCCGCTTGGTGTTACCCGACGGATAATGTAACTCTTACCCAACGGACCATTGACCTGGTAAATGACCCGGCAGATATTTTACATGTTACCCGACGGACCCTGCGCCTAAATTTTCGCGGATTCTCAAAAGTCCCGCGTTTTGTGGCCCGACGGATCGTAAAGGTGTTAACCGACGGATATCCGACCATTATCGTTACCCGACGGGTGGTTTGGCTGTTACCCGACGGACTTCCTACCTAAATATTCACGGATTCTGAAATTTACCGCTTACTATTGCCCGACGGAAACGTTAAAATAACCCGACGGAGTTCAAAGAGTTTACCCGACGGTAACTAAAACGTTACCCGACGATATGATTTAATCGTTACCCGACGGATGTTGAACACAAATACCCGAAGAATAAGCACTGGTTTCTAATACCCGACGGGTCATTAAAGTGTTATCCAACGGATGTATGCGTCGGGCCACATACAATCTGACACTTACATCAGACAGACTCTTCTTTTTCTTCCTTCTTCTTCATTTTCTGAAATTTCCCATCTCCGAAACTGCCGACCCTTTCTTCCTCTTGCTCTCTGACCCGAAAACTTTGTCATTTTCTACCTTTCCAAGTTGCCAACTTGTCTTGCTATCCCTCAAGCCGCCGGCCAAGCAGTCAAGGACACCGTCTCCCCTCACCGAGGTATGCCGTCGCCGCCGCTTCCCTTGTTAATGTTAATGTTAGTTTCAATATATTGTTTATTGTTAATTTGAATATATTTGTTTATATTGGTTGATATTGGATATATTGGTTAATTGGTTTATATTGGTTGATATTGGATATATTGGTTTAGTGTTAATTTTTATTTGGAAATTTTTTTTATGAAATTAGATATTGTTTTTGTTAATGTTAATGTTAATGTTAGTTTCAATATATTGTTTATTGTTAATTTGGATATATTTGTTTATATTGGTTTATATTGGTTGATATTGGATATATTGGTTTATTGGTTTATATTGGTTGATATTGGATATATTAGTTTAGTGTTAATTTTTATTAGGAAAAAGAATTTATGAAATTGGATATTGTTTTTGTTAATGTTTATGTATATATATTTGGATATATATTTGTTATTGGTTTATTGTTATTGTTAATGTATATATAATAGTTGAAGATTTGTTGAAATTTTGATGTTTGGTATAATGTTGGAATTGATATAATGTTTTGTTTTTTGTTATGCTTTTGGATATGAAATTTATTTGAATTTTGGAAATATGAAATTTATGAATTTTGGGTAATTGAATTTTAAAAACAATTTTGGGAAATTTTTATATGGTGTAGTATAAATGAATTTTGGAAATGTGAGTTTTAAAAATTTTTCATTTGTGAATTTTAGGATTTGGATATTATATGTTTGGATTAATATGTAAGTTAGATTTTGGTCCCGAAATTTGGATTTAGAAATTTAGGTATAATGTTGTGAATTTTGAGTTTAGTACGTTTGGATTAATTAGTTTTTTAAGTTAATTTTTCGTTTGTGTTGGATTTATTTAAAAAAATTAGAATTTGGTGGTTTTAGTTTTTAGATACCAATTTACTAATTATTACTAAAAACAATTATTGCTTTATTTTTTAAAGTTTATTGGAAGTATAAAATGTTGGTTAATTTTAAATGTGATTTTGTTTTTACTTTTTTAATTTAATATTTAATATTAAAAAATTTTGGTTTTTTTTATTTAATTAAAAATGTGATTGTTAATTTTATATTAATTAATTATTATTTGATATTGTAGATGTCGCATCGCACCTTCATCACGTCTAGGTCTCGCCCTTGCCCTGATCTCGTTGATGATCATGAGCCGGAGGAGGTAGCCCCGGACTCGGTTGCTTCAACAGCGGCGTCCGTTCACGTACCGTTGTCGATTTATATGCGACCCGATGCCCGATCGACTCGTCGACAACATAGTAAGAAACGGGGGGAACCCCGTACCGACCCCCAGCCTTCACAGGACGACGTCGGAGCCGACGAAACAAGCACTAATGTCGGATCACTCCCTACGGGTAAGCTCATTATTTTGTTTATTTAACCAACCATTTTTATTTGCTACTCATTTTATTTACTAATGTTCATCGAATTTTCAGGTAGGTCGGTGAACGTGCGCGGGATAAACCGAGGTTTGACATCCCAGCGGATTTGCAGGACAACAAATGCAAAGATACTGGTGGTGTACGTGTAGCACCTCCGATCCGCGCCGGTAAAAATTCACAGCCTCCTGGTTCATGACATTGGTGCGATTCTTCGCACCAAGTCACTGATGATGGGGGAGACTTTTCGAACCCAAACCCTAGAGGAGATCACGCGTTGTTTGGGCGAGTTATCGGTATATTGTTTTCCCATTTTTAACATTAATTTCATATTTTTTAATTATTTTACTAACTTTAATAATTGCTCCAGATTAATTTTGAGTTCGACTTGGAGAACGTCGAGCTCAGTACATACCTGTGCCGCCACTGGCAGTTACGGTACGCCGACTGGAAGTACGAGCTCCACAAGTACTTCTTATCTTGGCCTTCTCCGAAGGAAGCTCGGTCAAATCCTCCGGAAGAGTTGGACGGGGCGAAACTGCCAGGGTGGATGTGGTTGTGCGACCATTTCGTGTCCCCCACCTATTTGGTACGTATTATCTATTTAATTAATTTAATTATTTAATTTTTATGTTATTTTCCATTTGAAAATCTAATATTTGGTTTTACGAATGAATAGCGGAAATCGATTGCCAACAAATCGAATTGGGGAGCGAAAAAATTCAACCACCACGGGGGGTCGCGATCCTTATCGGCCCGACAGGAGGATCGGCGCATCACCGGGTCGTTGTTCCCAGAGGTGGATGCCTGGGGGCAGGTGTATGCTGGACGGGGGGATCAAGAGGCTGATCGAATTCACGTAAGTATTTTTTTTGAAGATTAAACATTTTTCCTGAATTTGATAATTATATTTCTAATTAATATTTATTCGAATTTGTAGGATGCGATGCAGCAAGACGTCCAGCAGACACAAGCTGAGCTCACCCAACATCATCCGGATGTGCTATTGGAGCAGCAGCTCCCTAATGTCGATATGTCATTTGCTATTCTGGAGCGACAACTTGGGAGGCGCCCAGGGAGGGTCGTTCTGGGGGCCGACGACGGGATTGTGCGGGTTGTCTCTCAGTCGTCGTCTTCATCTCGGATAGGCAATACCCAGGAGACGTCGGACCTAAGGAGAAACTTCGATATCCTCCAGGCCTAAAACGCTCAGCTCAAAGCCCAATTTGTGGAGATGCAAGTCCAAAACCAACAAATCAAGAGCGCCCTTGACAGCATCTTTCAACGTATGGGTGACCGTGGATTGGATGCCATTTTCTCACCGCCCACCCAACAGCCCCCTCAGGATCCCGGCTACTTTGACCCCACGACTAATTGTTAGAGTGTACTATATATACAATATTTTTATAGTTTTAAAGATGTCAAAATATTACATTCATTTTTTTTAATATTAATTTAATTTTGATTCAAATTTTTTATTTTTTATTATTTAATTAAAATATTTCTTAAAAATATATTAAATATGGAACGCTTGCCCGACGGACAGTCATTCCATCGGGCATAAAAACGGGATTTTTTAAAACTGTACCCGACGAAAGGGGGAAATGTTACCTGACGGGTGCGTACACTTTACCCGACGGACATATATAACGTTACCCGACGGGTTGTGTAACACGTACCCGACGGACATATATAACGTTACCCGACGGGTTTGTAACACTTTACCCGACGGACATATATGACATTACCCGACGGGTTTCCCAACACGTGACCCGACGAACATATATAACGGTACCCGACGAGTGTATATAACGTTACCCGACGGTTGTTTATAACGTTACCCGACGGATAGTATTAACCTTAACCGACAGATTGTATGAACCTTACCTGACGGTAATAAGATGTTGACTTTAGTTGCTCGACGACAGTATCACCGACGAACACTACCGCCGGGCATTATGAAATTGCTCGACGAGGACACTGTGCTCGTCGAGTAATCTGAAAGCCCGACTACAGTAGCCCGATGCCTATTGCCCGACGGGGAGTCACCGTTGTCAGTGTTGCTCGACGGATATCTTACGTTGCGCGACGACGTCATTCCACCGGGCAACTTATGATTTCTTGTAGTGTCATCTTTAGGCGGCGAAATGTTCTTCGTTGGGGAAAATTTGGTCAGGCAAGACCTGAATTCTTGTAGTATACCATCCGAATGTTTAAATATGAACTAAGAGTAACTATTCCGAATGTTTAAATATGAACTAAGAGTAATATTCCGAATGTTTAAATATGAACTCTGAGTAACAATTGGATGCGATATAAGAATATTTAAAAGGAGAATTATATATATCGGATATTATATATATATATGTTTTGTCATTTTCGTTCACAAGCATATATATATATATACTAATACCAAAATCATGAAAGCCATTCAGCTAATTAATAAACTTTAACTCGAAATATATAAGGAGTATGATTATTAGAGATGAGTATGCTTATAAGATAACTTTGCGCGCAATCTTTTTAGTTATTTCTGGAATATAAGAAATCATGTGTTGGAGTGTAGTAATCACAACCCAATTCTTGTTTTATTTTCCTTCTTTTGCCATCAGCATCCTTCATTCGTTAAAAGCTAGCTATATATGTGAGAACAATTGATCAGAAGAGTCATGGCTCAAGCACTTTGTTACCCTCGGAGGAGTTTCGACAAATCGGGCATGTTGCATTTCTTCTAAGCCACTCATCTATGCAATTAGCATGAAAATAATGGTTGCATTTTGGTATGATTCTCAATATTTCCTTCAACTTGTAGCTCCCCAAACATATAGAGCACGTGTTGTCGTTTGGCTCCGGCAATTCCCAGCCCTCACCAAGTTGAGTCCTGGGAAAGGAATTGATGGTTGGATCTTCGAGACCCTTTATGACTATGGGAGGTTGTGGAGCAGCAGGCACGGTGGCTGATAATTCTACGGCGCTGGTATGCCGGAGTTGCCGGACCTGATCACGAGCCCTATGCCTTAGGACAAGAGCAAACACCATAAGTAACAGCCCTGTGATTGCCACACATATCACTACCATGTACCTTGATATCCATGGTAGACCTGAGAAAGGTTCAAATTGATTGGAACATTATTTTCTTTCAACCCTCATAAAAACATTGGCAAGATTTTAAGAAGGCAATCATAATATTAAAAAGACATGAAACTTTCTTTGCCGGTCCTCAAGATATTCATATGTTTAAATCAAATAAAATATCATATATATATATATATATAAACATGAGGATTTTAATTGTTATACGTCAAAATCATCTCCATAATAAATCAACAAGATTGGAGGTCGTTTAGTCATTCACATGTATCAAATAAATCAACGGTTTTGGTAAGAATTAGGATCTTTATAGAGAATCGTCTATTTAGTTGATAAATATGAATGACTAAACGACCTCCAATCTTACTGATTTTTTACAGAGATGATCTTGACATGATGATTTAGAGAATGAACGGTTCCGATTATGATATATATACAAAGACAATTTGATAAATCGAAAAGATGGTACTAGGGCATCTTACTAGGGTGGGATGCAAGTATTGTCCTTTTCTTAATCTATATTAACACTAAACGAACTGTCAACTTAATTAGTTGATTTTTTTTAATAAAATTTGAAATGATAATGATATTGCTTAGGAGACAATAAGAATAAAGTATCTATTCAGAATGATGTATCACCATTACTTAATTAACTATAATAAGGATCAGCTACGTCGAAGTCCCTTTCTCGATCTCTTTTTTTTTTTTTTTTTTAAGTCCCTTTCTCTCTTTGAATTAAGGTCCTAATAAAAGTATTCTTATTCTACGTACGAGTTGGATAATGAGTATGCATGGTTCTGCCTTAAATATAATTAATTCCCTATTGAGAGAGAAATATTTAAGTGTAACATATTATGTCATATTGTGCGTTTATTTTAATATTATAATTTATAATTAAACAATAAATTTGATATGTTCCACTTATTTGTGATAAGTAATAATTATAAGTTAAATATACGTGTTATAATATAAGTTAATTTAAAGTTAATTACTATAAAAATACCTATAATTTTAGGAGCATCTGAGCACGTAATATTGAGACCTGTACCATTGATCTCAAGTCCACAAACTTTACCCGGTATATTTTCACAAAAATGACAATCAGGGACGTCCCATGCCAACTTAAAACCATTAAGATAGTCCCATTCAAATGGATCCGAGAATGGAACCATAGCAGTAGATATCACAGAACAAAAGGCTTGCCATCCATTTGATGACGTATTATTAACCCACTTGGACGGCACACCACTCACCACGTAGTCTTCACCAATGCTCAGGCATAAAATTGGTGGAAACACTTCTTGTGAGCATTTGAGGAAGGTGAAGCTTTCAAGGGTTTGTGCGTATGCGAAGGGTAAACCTGTCAACATGAAGTCATTTTCGAGTACCCGCCGTGGGAAGCAGTTGTCGGGGTCCATGATCCATAGGTTTTGGCCCCAGTAGTCGATGTCATGGACGATGAAGTGGCCACCGGAAGATGGGAGAGTGAGAGTGGTTATCCATTGGTGCCTAGGGTCGCATGTGAGGTCAAACCCTGGGTAGCCACAACGTGAGGGTTGTTGGTCCTCTAATCGGAATGGGAATCGAATCTTCGGGCTAATGGAGGAGCACGCCGATTCAGGACAATTGAAGGCAGCGGTGTCGGCTCCTAGACCAGGAATGAAGATGAGGAGGAAGAGGAAGGGGAAGAAGAGTTGTAAGGTAGGCATGGTGAAATAAAAGAAGGTAGCTAGAGCTATCGTTTTTGGGGGAGCGGGTAATGCCGGCCTATTATGCTTGTGAGAATAAACCCAAGACACCAATTATAAGTAGGACATTTTTTTCTATTAATTAAAGCTACATAGTAATTATAGTAATAACATGACAACAATGTCTCCATCGCCCTCCAAACGATGAAATATATGATAATACCAAACTTCAACATAACCTTCAAAACTCATACACTCGCTTTAACTAATCCTGATTATAATCAGAAAAACACTACCATTCGATGTAATTCAAAAACTGTAATTAATCTTCCTAATAATTTCCATAATTGTCGTATCCTTTGCACCATTTTAGGAGAAGCCGGAGTCTCTTCTTGTTGAATTTGGTGCAACTCTACAAGAAAACTTGAGGAGACTCACAAGACCTAGTAGGACAAGTTTTTATTAGTTTGTTGTTTATTTGGTATTTAAAATAAAATAAAAAATAAGATAACTATTGTTACTTAGTATTACGTTTTCTTTATCTTTAAGCTAGCTTCGCTTGGTAGCATCCGAATACTTAAATGTGAACTAAGAGTAACAATTGAATGCAATATAAGAATATTGATAAGGAGAACTATATATATCGTATACCGAATGATTTTTCTTTTTATGAAAATTAAAATTGTGACTTTCCACTCCACATTAGAGTAGATATAAAGACTACCAGTAACAACGTACAATTGGATACATATCATATGGCAATTAAAATTCATTGCAAATATTATTTTATTTAGGGATAATAATACGTAGAAATGATTGTGATGTAGAGTGTTGTTAATTGAGCACCATCTATTACAGTAAATTTCACAAGACCATTACAGACTGCGATTCTCTGTATTTAGTTATTGTGCATTTACACGTATTTCACTAAATCTCGACCATCCTTTTAATCCAATGATTTAAAACAAGTCACATCACATTCCTACTTAACACCCTTTTAATTAACACTGTTAACAAAATGTAATTATAAGTTAGAAAAATAAATAATAATAAAGAAAAATAAAAATAAAAAACCTATCTGCCAATTTCTGCCCAAACCCGGCAACCACCCTTGACTCACCGGCCCCTAATCCCAGGCTTACCGTTCTCAACCCTCGACTCCACAATCAGAACTCTCTCCCCCTCACCGAAGCTCTCTCTACTCTCACCCACAAATTGGATTATTAGAATTAAAAAATCCTAGGTAAATCTCATGCCACCTGCTAATAGCTAGGAAGACATGTTCTTTTACTTTTAAGTTAATTTCTCTATTCACTATTTATTTATTTTATAGGGATTTCAAGGAGAAAGAAAATTTAAAGTTTTGGAATTGAAAAGGAATGAAATTTGGTTTTGAGAGGTTTATGCTTTATTGCTGGGTTTAGAATTTAGATGTATGTATGTATTTTGGTTTTGTGGGACACGGACGAAGACAGCCAATTCGTAGCCTCATATATGTTTCTAAGTTAGATTTAAAATGGTGTTTTCTTACTCTTCTTCAACAAATCAATTGAGCATGACAAAGAAAGAGAGGAAGAGAAGGTTGGCTGGCAGTGAAGAGAGAAAGGATGGCATAGGGTGTGGTGAGTTGGGTTATATAGGAGGCCGTCAGAGTTGGGTTGTTTATGGCTGATAGGTTTTGTTTTTTTTGGGTTGTATATTTTCAATTTTATTTAGACTTTAAAAATAATTTTTTTTTATCAGAATTAACGATGTTAAGTAGAACTTTAATGTGTCATGTTTTGCATTGTTAGATGATTTAAATGATTGAGATGTACTAAAATACGTGTAAATGCAACAAATCTAAATGCAGAGACTCATGGCCAGTCCTATAGATTACATCTCTAGTATATCTATATATGTGAGCTTTAATTATAGTAGTATGCCCTATCTGTATTAGAAATGTAGTCGGCTAATAATACTGTCTCCACAATAATACCTTTTATTGAATACATTGTTGATCATCACTTACCTTATGACATAATTGGGTCTCACATTAATTGTTAATATTTCACTAATGTAATCGACAAATGGCTTCAAATTGCATCAGTACTGCTCTTACTAAATAGTTGAGTATCACATTGTTATTAACTTTCCCGTTTCATGTTACCTTGGTTGAATTTGAATTTTGAATTCACTATTGGTGTATGATATGGAGAGAGGATCCAAATTAGTTGTAATTTCTTAAAATTGGACACATATTAAGGTCCATTACATTATTAGGTATAGGCCAAAAAAACCTTGGGGTTGTAGAATTTGTTATCTGTGTCCGGGCTTCGACAAAGTGGGCATGTGGCGTTCTTTCTAAGCCTAGTGTCTATGCAATTAGCATGAAAATAATGTTTGCATTCGGGAATAGTCCTTAGTGTTTCCTTGGGCTGGTACTCACACAAACATATTGGACAACTTTTGTCATTCAGTTTTGGCAATTCCCAACTCTCACCAACTTGAGTCTTGGGATATGATTCGATGGTGTCACCATCAAGACCAGTTCCGGAAGTTCGTCGGTCCGGTATGGCGGATAATAACTCAATGACGGTGGGCTACCGCAGTTGACCACGAACCCTCCTGGTCTTGCCACAAGCATAAATAGCAAGCCCTATGATGCACAATGGAATCCCCATGCCTAGCACATACCTTGCAGCACTTGGGAGCCTGGGAGACCCTGAAATTATGGTAATATTCAATTGCATATCCCATTATTTTGTATGTACGTATGACCATATTTGGGATATTATATATTAATTTGCACACACAATTTACAATTATATTGTATATAAAGGAAGTTTAAGTGTTTTTTAGAGTTTCGGGCATTCATTAATGAAGATCAACTATATATGCATGTTTCAGGCATAGGCAGGTCAAGCGGCATCAATTTTAGCATTTTGGTACGTATAATAACTATTTCGTATTTATTTTTAATTGTTTAATTTTTTTCTTTGAAATAGAAAGAAAAGAAAAAGTGAAAGAAGGATATAAATTATATTTAGAATTTTTCACTTTCAAGATTTTGTTTTAATTTTTCTTTATTTATTTTTTAAATCTCTCCTATACTTCTCCAATAGTACTAGTCTTTCTTATTCTTCTCTCTCCTATACTTCTCCATATCTTTAATTTTTTTTTTTTTTTAAGTTTTGGTTGATCAAGGCGTGCTCTTCATCACTCGGATTATAAGTTTTGTTCCGTAACTCAAAATTCTAAGGTCTCGTTTGTTTAATTGGAATGCTAAAGTAGGAATGGTAATTGAATTCAATTACTTATCAATTATGGATGTAATTAGCCTTTTACTTTCCATTTGAGTGTTTGGAACAATTTAGGAATCATATAAAGGAAATAATTAATTTATGTTCCGACTTTATCCTTAATCCAATATTTAAAAATAAAAAATAAAAAATAATAGTTCATCTTGCCCTAGGCCATGGCAGAAGGAAAATCTACCAAGTTCAGAGAAAAACAAACTTGGTAGGAAGAAAAAGAAATTTTTGGTTTAATTTATAACCAAGATTACAATACCAAAACAAAAAAGAAGAAGAAATAATCATAAAAATAACGAGAAATAAGTTGTTTTGATTCCACCGCCCAGCCATCTCCCTCAACCCCGCCAGCTTATTGATCCGAGGCCTAGAGCTTTGGTCTTTATCTTCCAAAAACAGCAGAATTTTTCTTGGTAAAAAACACAGTAAATTTCAATTGTTTCAACTTTCAAGTATTGAGTAATAAATTATTTTATAATTTGATATGGTATAATAAGAAATCACACTTCAAAAATGCAATCACCAAAACAATATAATAGAAATCATAAAAAAAAATTCGGATTTGAAGAATATTGGAATAGTCATATTAGATCCCATATAGAATTTAGAACAGTGGATGTATGTAGTTTGTTCTTTCGCATTAAATGAAGAAGCATATTTCTTTAAAAAAGGAAATTGTGGAAGTTGTAATTTTGGATTCCAAGAGTAGCATGGAAATAGAATACCACTTCTTTGAAAGTAATTCTAATCCACTTCTTTATTGGAATTTATTCCAGTCAACCCATTCCTCTTTTCATTTTTCTTGTTAAGTCAAACATGATAATTTGATGGAATATAAATTTATTTTTCATTCCTTGTCTAAATTCCAAGGAAACAAACGGGGCCTAAGAGTTAAAGCCAGAAATCGGGCTTGTGATGGTGTACAACTCTAAAGCAATGATGAATCATATAGGAAATGAGATTAATATTAAAAAAAAAAAAAATTCATACAATGTTTTGAGAGAACCACTCCGCGAAATTTACATACAAATTGATGGATTGAAGTAGATTAATGATAAAACATACTTGATTTTGATGAACCAAAGCACCCAATTTGAGAGGTTATAGTACCATTCACCAACCCGCAAACACGACCACTAGCTTCACAAGACCGACAGTCCGGGATGCGCCACGTCAACTGAACTCCAAGGTCAAGATAATACACATCATCCGGAACCAAAGCTGTGGAAATTAAAGAGCAACCGGAGGGCAAGGGCACCGCAAACGGCGGCGAAGACTAATCGGCTGGTACAGCCAGAACTATCTTGTGCTCATACGCAGCACTGAGGCAAGAGATGACGGTTGCATAATTCCATGGCCAATAGGGCTCTTTTGAGTAGCATGCAACAACGGTGTAGTTTTGAAGGCCGAAAGAGTATGAGAAGGGTGAATTTTTAAGGCTGATGTCACGGTGGAGGAACCGTCTTGGGAGGCAGTTTTGAAGGTCGTTGATGGTTAGGGTTTGGAGCTCGTAGTTGATGCTTTGGACGATTAAGTCTCCCGAAGAAGGGACAGTGAGAAGGGCTTGGTTTTGGTGGTTGCACGAGAGATTAAACTTAGGCATATTTCCACAACTTGAGGCTTGGTGGTTTCTTAGGTTGAAAGGAAATCGAACCAGTGGACCGCCGGCAGTGGTGTCCAAAAGGCTAACTAAACAAAAATTTTAATTAGACTCCAAAAATTAATTTTTAATAAGTAGTATAGGGTTATATTTTTTTATCTCCATTGATGAAGTGCTATACTATATTTCATTTAATAATTTACTAATTTTTAATATATTCTTTAGTTTAATGAATTAATAAATTAAATTAAAGTCACGTCTTAACTAATTTTCGGATATCTAAATAAATAAAAAGATTCTTATATGATTTTTGTTTGTCATGTGTCGCCATTACAAGACTCAGGTTTTTTTTATCATTTATTTTGAAACACAAAATAAAAAAAATATTGATAAGATAATTTGTCATGTGTACGCACTTGATTGGTTCTTGAGGTTTCCTATCTCTTAGTTGTTCCACCTATATCTCTTGTTGGAAGTTACCACGGCATTATTCCATTTGTTCAAGTTTGGCAAGATGTGCTTCTTCCATCAACTATTACAACTTTCGAGGTTTCTTAATTGAAAGACAGTTCGGCGCCTTCGTAAACCTTGTAATTTTTTTTGGAAACAAGTGTCCAAAAAACCTTACCACTTTGGCTGGAACCCATCTTGCTATCTTTGCTAACAATTATGAAAGCTTTACAAAGAGCTCGATCTTCATTTTTGCTAAAGTTTGGACATTTTGTGGAATTAGAACTATTTTTTTTTACCAAGGAGGTCGAACATTTTTCTCACAAAATGGAATTTGAAAAAATTGAATCAAAATGTGGAAGAAGAGTGGGTAGTGTATGAATGATAAACCTATTTATAGGAAAAATATTGATTTTTATTCCAATTTTTTTCGGATTAAAAATTTTAATAAACAGTCGCTATCCCATGGTATATGCCGCTTTCCTAATTAAAAGATAGGAGAGCACCCTTTCTCCCGAAGTTACATCTCTTCCATCCGCTGCGTTACTTTCTCGGCATGGAGGTATCTTGCTCCATCTCTGGACTTCGCCTAACCCAAACAAAGTTCTCTTCCGGGCAGTCTAGCTTAGGCCTTTCTAGAAGAAGAGTTCATTCCTCCCTTGCCTCTCTCTCATCGTATGAGGGGATCCCGAACCTTCCTTCCTTCAATCTTCTTTTAGCAGGCGCACTGAAAGCAACAAGCATCTTCATATCATGGCATAAAACGTCTAGTCTACTCTGATTTTTCCTCCTTATCGCCCTCGGACCCATACTTCGATCGATCTCAGACTAATTCAAGGCTTTAATAGACAAGAAGATATGTTTAAAGGAAGATTGCATATTTGTATAAAAAGAAAGCCCTTTTGAGTATGTTTAGTGAACCCATAGATGAGCCGACCTTACCTTCTATTATATTAGTAAAGGGCGAACGAGGGGCGTGTACAATAGTTTTCTTTCTTTCTCTCGCTCGTTCACATCAATGCTTATAATTTGAGAGATAACAGGAAGCCTTCTCTCAAATTCGAAGATGTGACACATCTCTCTTACCTAAACAAAAAAGATAAGGGGTTAGCGAGATTGACACCCCTTATAAGCCCGAAAACCATATGAACGAAAGCAGGCAAAAAAGTAAACTAGACAAAAGCTTATAACCACTCCATAAGAATAGATTCACCAAGCACTCGAAATTCTCAAATCCCAAAATAGTAGATCCACTCATCTTAGCCCGGTTCTTTCCTATTCTTTTCTTATACTAATTTAACTACTATTCTTTTCCTTCCTATTGTGCAACGGATAGCTAACTCAATCATCTGCATCAGCCATGTGGAAACATTTCTTCCAGCGGTCCATCAATTTGGACTGTTAATTGATTTCAAATAAGGAAAATCAAGTGTGTAGCTAGCTAGCCGTTGGCATAGGGGACCACAAGAACTAAACTTGAAATATCACTACGCCAAACTGGGGTTGTTATGGCGTGATGTTCACGGCGTGCATAATCACAGGACCCTTCCTGAATGACCCCTCGGAACCCAGGAAAAGCCCTGCTACCTTCTGACAACTTAAATAAATTTCCAGAATACCCTTAAGTCCTTGCAATTAATTATGAGAATTCAGCCAAAAAACCGGCAGAACCTCCCCTTAGAGAATGATTAACCGTCTTCCACATGTCAGATGAAGGATCAAATAGCACTCTCAAATTCCAACATCACCAACCAACCAAACAATGTAAACATAAATTTACAATCAGTCCAAAAGACTTATCAGAGCATCTAGGTAGGACAAGTCAATACAAAAATAAATATCCTACTCGATAGTCTAGGTAAATGCGTAGCTAAAATTTAATGCCTCTGCCTCTGGATATGCCCTCGTCAACTCAGCGGCCAAGAGGGGATTTAAAACACGAAAAGTGTGAGTGGACAAAATAATCATTTAAAATCATTTCCGAGGAAAACATACATTTTCCCCCTCCACGAGTAAAACAATGCATGCATAATGTAAAAATCCCTTTTCAACAAATCCATAATTAATATATAAAGATAATCCGAAAACTCACCGGAAAAATCCATCTTTTGTTAAAACACTTGGTGGGACCCACAAATATTTGAATAATGAAAACATCCCGTGGTCCACAACCCTGCTTTGAAAACCCTCCTCAAAGGAGTTTAAAAATAATGTACATAGACCTGGACACAAAATATATCAAAACATATCCCACTGCTCCCCGAATGGAATCCCGTGCCGTAGCTCGATATCTGAATTGACTGACCCATGTCCAACCCTTCACACATCCGATATACCTCGAGTTGTGCAGAACCATGTACTACGTGTAGACAGCCTCAACGACCTGGTGGAGAAATACCCTTCGACACCAGCGTCGGACAAACCTCAACGATCTAGCCAAGAAATACCCTTCGACGCCAGTCGGAGAAGACCTTGACCATCGGGGACAATAATTCAGTGAAAGCCAAAATCCATGTTTTGAAATCCTTGTTTATTGGCTTAGGCCAAATTCATTGAAAAACTGGGTTTAAACTCAAAATCGTGGACTCGACCGAAATCCCAAATCAATCAAGTCAAACCATATAAAACACGAAACCATAAAGCCAGGCCATAGCCCAAAACGTCATTTCCAAATAATTATTGAAGCCCGTGTCTAGTAATAATTTAATAATTATCTAAATTCCAGAAATTTTCCAAATACAATACGTAACAAGCAATTATATCAAATATACCTTTTATGCATGCATTATAATTTACAAAACCAAAGTCCACTCACCAACCGTTCAATTATGCTCAATCCCGAGTCGTACGCTCCTCTGAAGTTCCAGGAGTAGTATCGCTTGTCAAAAGTAACAATCAGGATTACCAACGGTAATTTAAAACCCTACATTTAGACTTCCTAAACCTCGGGAGGTTCGCTCGCGTCACACTAAAAACGCAGCCACTTCGGACGCCCAAAACTACCCCTAAACAACGTCTGATTCACCCGAAACCTGCGCCAAAAGGTCCAAAACTCCAAAACCTTATCAACACTCACTGTCGTGATCCAAGGACCGATCCCACGCACCGGTAGATGGTCGGCAGCTTGACCACGCGCCGGCTACATTACCTCACGCGCTGCTACAATACCTAACGCGCCTGCTGACTCGGCGCTAACTTAGCCACCAAGTGGCACCACGTGGCTGCCAAGTGGTGTAACGACCCACCCCGACCTCACCAGCCATTGGATGGACATCGTTAATGGCATCCCCCTACCACCCGGCCAACACCGGCACAAAGGTATTGTTAGCCTGGCCCCCGTTCGAAAATCCCCTAGCTGCAGCATCCTTGAGGATTCGAACACTGGACCAAGCCTTTTTATTCCCCTCAAGGAGGACACCTTTTGATACAATCGACTCTAGAGTCCCATGTAACCGTATGATCTCATCCCCCAACAATTTGGCGTACTGGTTCATCCTGTAATCTTCCCGTACTGGCAAGAATTGTGCTGACTTTGTGAGTCTATCAACAATTACCCAGATTCCATCATCTCTAATCACATAATCCTGCCTATTCCCAGCCTCCAACTCCATCCTAATAACACACAACATAGGATCCTAGAGTTGAGCTTCAATAATTCGGTTAATCAAGACAGGTCTCACATGGAAGCTAGCCCACAAAGCCCCCTAGCTATCCATGCCAAGTATAATTCCCACTCTTCAGAGTTCCACCAGTAGCGGTAGATAAATAGTGTGCAAATGGGCCAAGGAACCCATGGACTTCCTGCTCAAGGCATCCGCCACTACATTGGCTTTTCCTGGGTGATACTCTATGGTACAGTTATAATCCTTTATAAGCTCTAACCACCTCCTCTGTCTTAAGCTCAGATCTTTCTAGGTGAAGAAGTTTTTCAGACTCTGATAGTCGACAAAGATCCGGCATGTTTCCCCATACAAATAGTGTCTTCAAATCTTCAATGCATGCAACACTGCATCTAACTCTAAATCATGTGTAGGGTAATTCAACTTATGAGGTTTAAGTTGCTTGTAAGCATATGCTATCACCTTCCCATCCTGCATCAACACGCAGCCTATACCCCGTAATGATTCATCATTGTACACCTCAAATCCTCCGTCATCATCTAGAAGGGTTAACACAGGGGCAGAAGCCAACCTCCTCTTAAGCTCTTGAAAGCTCTGTTCACACTTATCATCCCAGTCAAACTTGACTCCTTTCCTCGTCAACCGAATTAACGGGGTAGCTATCGTAGAGAATCCTTCTACGAATCGCCGAAAATATCCCGCTAAACCTAGAAAACTTCTCACTTCTGACATTGTCCTCGATTGCTCCCAATTTGCCACTGCCTCAACTCTTTGGGGATCCACGCTGATACCCTCAACAAGAATCACATTACCTAAGAATCCCACATTGGTCAACCAAAACTGACATTTACTGAACTTGGCGAACAATTGCTTTTTCCTTAGCATATTCAGTACCAACCTCACGTGCTTCTCATGTGCCCTAGCACTCTTCAAATATACCAAGATATCATCGATGAACACCATCACAAACCGATCCAAGTACCGTCGGAATACCCTGTTCATCAAATCCATAAATGTTTCCGGTGCATTAGTTAACCCGAAGGGCATCACCAGAAACTCATAATGCCCATAGCGTGTCCTGAAAGCCGTTTTGAGAATGTCATCTTCCCTGATCCTTAACAAATGATACTTTTTCCGCACCGTAACCCTATTTAACTGCCGGTAGTCAATACATAGCCTCAAACCACCATCTTTCTTCCTTACAACTAACACCGGCGCAGCCCAAGGTGATACACTCGGTCGAATAAATCTCATATCCACCAAGTCCTGCAATTGAGTCTTCAATTCCCTCAATTCGGCTGGTGCCATTCTGTATAGTGCCTGTGATATAGGTTGAGTACCCGGAAGAAGCTCTATGGTGAACTCAATCTCCCGATGAGGTGGTAACCCCGGACGATCCTCTGGAAACATATATGCAAACTCATTCACCGGAGTATCCCGAGAATCGATCACATGAGCTAAATAGCCCTCACAACCTTTCCTCAATAATTTCTCAACCGTTAAGGTCGATATTACTCCCGAGGGAAGCACCCTACAATCACTCCGGAACGTAAGTTTCGGCAATCCTAGACTTCGGATGACGACCCTCTTATCGAAACAGTCAATGGAGGCATGGTGCATGGTTAACCAATCCATCCCCATAATCACATCAAAATCGTAAATGTCCAAGGGAATTAAATATGCCTCTAACTCATAACCTCCCACTACCACCGGACAACTGCGTATCACTAGGTTTGCCACTAACATATCTCCGGTAGGGGTGCTAATTCTCATGTCCCAACCAATCGGGGATAATTCTCTATTAGCAAAAAGTATAAAACTCCAAGAAATAAAAGAATGTATAGGCCCGGGATCTATCAAAACACGAGCATCATGATTAAAAATGGACAACATACCAGTAACCACTTCTGGTGCTGCTCGAGCCTCCTGCTGAGTAATAGCAAAAACTCGGACATGTATACCAGCAGATCGACCACGACCCCCCTATCTCCCTCTGGCTCTACTAGCCCCACTGGCCCTACTAGCCCCACTAGTCCTGCTGACCCCACTGGAATGGGTCTGGCTTCCTGTTGCAATACCAGATGTTTGCGCCGCTCTCTGACTCGGTTCAGCAGCATTGATAGGACCCATCTTGAATTTCCCCTCGAAACCCGGAAAAGGTCCTGCTCCAGTCTGACAACTTAACAAAATACCCAAAATAACCTTAAGCCCTGGCAAACAATTATGAGAATTCTACCAAAAATCCGGTAAAATTCCCCCTTATAAACTAGCTAACCGTCTTCCACCTGTCAGACAAGGGATCAGATAGCACACAAAATTCCAACAACCCAATCTATCAACGAAATATCTACCAATAATTACAAACAATCCAGCAGATTTATCAGACCATCTAGGTAGGATAAATTAATACACAGGTAAATATCCTACTCTCAGTAAACGCGCAGTTAAACTGTAATGCCTCCGCCCCTGGATCTGCCCACATCAACTCAATAGCCTAGAGGGGATTTAAAACATCAAAATTGTGAGTGGACAAAATAATCAATTAAAACTATTTCCGAGGAAAACATACATGTTTTTCCTCTCCACGAATAAAATCATGCATGCATCACATAAAATAGTTTATAATAATAAAACATCATCTAAAAATCACCGGAATTCCATGTTCCTTTAAAACCATTTGGTTGGACCTATGCAAAATCTGTATAATGAAAAACACACCGTGGTCCACAATATGGTTTGAAAATCCTCTTCACAGGAGTTTAAAATCCTTTGTAATTAACCTGGACACAAAATGTATATCAAAACATAACATAATCCACTGTTCCCGAAATACCCTCCACACCCGATATATCTCGAGTTGGGCAAAGCCCTGTGTTACGCGTAGACAGCCTCAACGACCTGGCAGAGCAAAACCCCTCAACACCAGTGTCGGAGCCCTCGCAACCAGCGGAGAAAAAATCCTCAATGCCAGTCAGAGAAAAACCTTGACCCTCGGAGACAGAAAAACCAGTGAAAACCAGAATCCGTGTTTTGAAATCCTTTTTCTTGGCCTAAGCCAAATTCATTGAAAAATCATATATGGCCAAATCCAGTAAAATCATAAATACAGGTCTAACTCGAAACCATGGACTCCATAATTACCACATTAAAATGATATCAAAATCGAGTCCAAAAACCATGCCATTTCCTCAAAACACATTTTCACTGAAATATGTAAAACCTGTGTTCAATAATAAGTTGTAAATCCCAGAAACATATCACAACAACATATAATAGCATTTAAATCAAAGATACCTTTATGCATGCATTACAATTTATAAACCAAAGTCTACTCACCGATATGTATGCATTACAATTTATATGGCCAAATCAAAGATACCTTTATGCATGCATTACAATTTATAACCCGAGTCGTACGCTCCTCTGCTGTGTTCGGAGCAGTATTGCCTATCAAAAGTAACAATCATGATTACTAACGATATTTAGAAACCCTATATTGAAACTCCCTAAACCCTGGGAAAACCGCTCGCTTTACACTAAAATGCAGCCACTTCGAACGTCCAAAACTACCCCGAAACGACGTCCGATTAACCCGAAACCTGCGCCAAAAGGTCCGAAACATCAAAAACTAACAAACATGTGCCGCCGTGACCACAGGCACGGCCCCATGCGCCACCACGCACCGGCAGAAGGCCGGACCACGCGAAAAGCGCCGGCCACGCGCCTGCTACAGTGCACCACTCGCCTACCCGATCCAACCCGACCTAACTTGGCATGACCCGATCCGACTAGACCCAATCTGACTCAACTCGACCCCGACCCAATTTGACTCGATTCGACCCGATCTGACTCGACCCGACCCGATTCAACTCGACCAGACCGGTCACCGATAAATAGCTAGAGCCTTGTCGGAATCTCACCGGAGAAGACGGCCG
The DNA here is from genome assembly GCA_037349345.1 of Oemleria cerasiformis. Classification (NCBI taxonomy): domain Eukaryota; kingdom Viridiplantae; phylum Streptophyta; class Magnoliopsida; order Rosales; family Rosaceae; genus Oemleria; species Oemleria cerasiformis. Next base: position 3,695,923 of record JAZGTL010000018.1, read on the forward strand.
CGTCGCTGTCGGGCCGCCATTGTCGTCGCCAGAAACTGCCATTTATGTCCGATCTTCAGGCTTTCCTAACTTCTTCAAAACTCAACCGTTGTTCACGAATTTTATGTCTAAATTCATCTACTCAATCCTAGGAACTCTAAAATGAACTCAAAACTCAAAACTTGTACCTGTACTGGTCGGAAAATTGATCGGAAGCCTTCGGTTCCTTTTTCCTCCGATCGGTGCCTCTCGCGACTGCCTCCTTCGGTGGTGGGTATGGTTGTGGTCACGAGGAAGAGGAGAAGGTGATTGTGTGGATGAAAAGTGTCAAGGTTCCTCGGATTTGAAGGTCCGAATTCAAGTTTTTTTGGTTTTCGGTCGGTATCGGTTTCGGTCGCAGGTCTGTGAAGGGGACACGGGTCTATGTAATAGAAACTGAGAAAATGAGAATCTTGCAGAATGATTGTACAGCTTTGGATTTATATACCTCCCAAAGATAAATTACCAAAATGCCCCTACACAATTGAGACCCGACAATTCCTCACACGGTCTCCGTTTTCTGCGTGTCGTCTGTCTACGAACTCATGAGTTCGAGACTTACGCAACGGGTACCCGCAAGAACTTTCAAATGGCTCCACACAAAATTGACTTCCACGCCCCCTTTAAAACCAAGGGTAATTTCATCTTTTCCCAAATTAAATTACAACAATTTACGAATTAAATGTCTGGGTCATTACAAGCACTCGGCCCAAGGAACTACTGCCCGGACGACGATGTGGACAGTCTCTCTTAAAATGACCAGTCTCCCCACATAAGTAACAACTGGCACCCACCCGTGCGGGTTTGCCATTCTGTCTCCCGGTCGACTGCACTGAAGCCCCGCTAGACTGAGCGGATGACTGATGTCCCTGACCGGCTCCGCCACTGCTTGATCTGGATCTTGCACCCCCAGAAGATCTAGAACTGAAACTGCCTCCCTTAGATGGTCCTTGACTAGAGGCCCTGAAACTTAGGCAATCCCGGCGTTGCCTGGAACCGCTAAACTGGTGCTGAGCTGGAAAACTCTTCTTTACTCTGACAGCAGCATCTGACAAAGCCCTCAAAGAAGTATGTGCCACAGTTGTTACTGCTACCCGAACCTCATTTCTCAGCCCATACTCAAACCTTCGGCACTGATCCATATCAGTCGCCACTAGAGCCGGTACAAATCGTGACAACTCAAGAAATTTCTGCTCATATTATGCCACCGTCATGTCCCCCTACTGTAACTGCAAACACTCAGCCTCTCTGGCATCTTGGTATGAGCAAGGATAAAACTGTTCGAGGAAGCGCTCCTGGAAAGTTTCCCAAGTAAACGTACAGACATCCTAGCCTGTCAACTGCAAAGCATGCCACCAACGGTACGCATAGCCACCTAGAAGAAATGTGGGCAGTCGCACCCTATCCTCCTGAGGGCACCTTATAACAGCAAACACTCGTTCTAAACGAGTAATCCACTCACCAGCATCACCTGGGCCTAACTCACCCGTAAACACTGTCGCCCCCAACCTCTGGGCTCGCTCAATGTCACAAATTTCAGACGTACCCTACCCTGAAGTACCGTCGTCAAAGCCCGACCCAATTGATCCAGGGTCTGCCTAAAATTAGGCTCTACTATGGGTTCATATGTGTCCTCACCGTTTCCAGGCCGTTGACGGGGCTCGCGTCTCGGAGGCATTACGCTAAAAAGAACCATAAATCATCAGTACCACAATCAGATGCACACTAGGTGTACGGTCTCTAGGAATTTAAACCTAGTATTTTGATACCAAGTTGATAGGACTCTTCCCGAATTACCCCTCGAAACCTGGGAAAAGCCCTGCTCCTGTATGACAACTTAAATAAATTCCCAGAATACCCTTAAGTTCTTGCAATTAATTATGAGAATTCTGCCAAAAATCCGGCAGAACCTCCCCTTAGGGAATGATTAACTATCTTCCACCTGTCAGACGAAGGATCAAATAGCACTCTTAAATTCCTACATCACCAACCAACCAATCGATGTAAAAATAATTTTACAATTAGTCCAAAAGACTTATCAAAGCATCTATGTATGACAAGTAAATACAAAGATAAATATCCTACTCGATAGTCTAGGTAAATGCGTAGCTGAAAATTTAATGCCTCTGCCTCTAGATATGCCCTCGTCAGCTCAACGGCCTGGATGGGATTTAAAACACGAAAAGTATGAGTGGACAAAATAATCATTTAAAATCATTTCCGAGGAAAACATACATTTTCCCCCTCCACGAGTAAAACAATGCATGCATAATGTAAAAATCCCTTTTCAACAAATCCATAATTAATATATAAAGGTAATCCGAAAACTCATCGGAAAAATCCATCTTTTGTTAAAAACACTTGTGGGACCCACAAAAATCCGGATAATGAAAACATCCCATGGTCCACAACCCTGCTTTGAAAACCCTCATCAAAGGAGTTTAAAAATCATGTACACAGATATGGACACAAAATATATCAAAACATATCCCACTGCTCCCCGAATGGAATCCCGTTCCGTAGCTCGATATCTGAACTGACTGACCCGGGTCCAACGCTCCACACACCTGATATACCTCGAGTTGTGCAAAACCATGTACTAAGCGTAGATAGCCACAACGACCTGGTAGAGAAATACCCTTTGACACCAGCGTCGGACAAACCTCGACGATCTGGCGGAGAAATACCCTTCGACGCCAGTCGGAGAAGACCTTGACCCTCGGGGACAATAATTCAGTGAAAACCAAAATCCATATTCTGAAATCCTTGTTTCTTGGCTTAGGCCAAATTAATTGGAAAATCGGGTTTAAACTCAAAATCGTGGATTCGACTGAAATCTGAAATCAATCAAGTCAAACCATATAAAACAGGAAACCATAAAGCCAGGCCATAGCCCAAAACGTCATTTTCAAATAATTATTGAAGCCATGTCGAGTAATAATAAATAATTTTCTAAATCCCAGAAATTTTCCAAAGACAATACGTAACAAGAAATTATATCAAATATACCTTTATGCATGCAATACAATTTACAAAACCAAAGTCCACTCTCCGACCGTCCAATTATGCACAATCCCGAGTCGTACGCTTCTCTGAAGTTTCCAGAGCAGTATCGCTTGTCAAAAGTAACAATCGGGATTATCAACTGCAATTAAAAACCCTACATTTAGACTCCCTAAACCCCGGGAGGTCCGCTCGCATCACACTAAAAATGCAGCCACTTCGAACTCCCAAAACTACCCCTAAACGTCGTCCGATTAGCCCGAAACCTGCGCTAAAAGGTCCGGAATGCCGAAACCATATTGACACTCGTCGCCGTGACCCAAGGACCAGTCCTACACGTCGGCGGCTTGGCTACGCGCCGGCTACAGTACCTCACGCGCCTACTGACTTGGCGTCGACTCAGCGCTGACTCAACCGCTAGGTGGCACCACGTGGCTGTGAGGTTGCCTCCACGTGGCTTCCAGGTGGCATGCCACGTCAGCCCCTATGACCGACCTAGTCGTCGGAGTGTCGCCGGAGAAGACTACCGCTCCGCTGTATGCTGCCGTCCGCCGTCGCTGGAAAACGCCATTGCCGGTCGACCTGAAATTTTCCAAACTTCCTCAAATCTTAACCGTTTTTTACGAATTTTTTGTCTAAATCCATCTACTCGAACCCATGAACTCAAAAAGGAAGTCTAAACACAAAACCCATACTTGTGTTGGCCGAAAAATCGATCGGAAGTTTCAATTTTTCCTTTCCTCGGTTTGGTGTCTCCAGCGGTTGCTTCCTTCGACCGTCTGTACGTCCTTGAACTCGGGGAGGAAGAGAGTCTGATGAGTGGAACCAAATCGGATGAGGTTGCCTCGAATTGAAGTTCGAAATCTTAGGTTTTTGGGTTCGGTCGCACAGATCGGATGAGAATCGAGAAGAGTGAGAGAGAAATTAGGAGAATTTGATCTGCTTGGATCAAAAATATCTACCCATGGAAAATTGCCAAAATTCCCTTGAACATTCTAGGCCACAATTCTCTCATAAGAACTCTGTTTTTCGCGTGCCGTCTGTCTACGAACTCGTCAGTTCGAGACTTACACAACGGTCCCCGAAAAACTGTCGTGTCTCCAAACAAAAATTGACTTTCGAGCCCTTTATACAACCAAGAGTAATTTCATCTTTTTGCAAATTAATTTACGAAAATTCACGAATTAAATTTCCGGGTCGTTACACATAAGTTGCACGCCGTAATTAAGAATTATATAAGGCGTGCTAATAGGAGTACCATAAATTTTTTATTTTATATATATATATATATCTTTTCCGGCGTGCAATTTCTGCGTGTTGTATTTATTGATATTATAAGATGTTTTTTTGCACGCCTTGTTTATTTTTTATTTACGACATATTTTGTATGTCGTAATTTTTATATGATTTATTTTTTTAATATCCCGTCAAATGTTTAACTAAACACGCTACTTTCACTCCCTACACGCCTTCTCGCTGACTTAATTATCTCTCCTTGACTTAATTATCACTCACTCAATTATCGACTCCATCCCTTTACGCCGTCTCGCTGACTTAATTATTTCTCCCTGACTTAATTATCACTCGCTCAATTATCGACTCTATCCCTCACGCCTTCTCATTCTGCAAAAAAACTCTCACTCTGCTACGACGAGAAGATGAAGAAGGCCTTCTCATTCTCGTTCTGACACAAAGTGCACAGACTAGATTCGGTACAAAATCCATTCGCCTCTTTCTTCCTCTCATTGTTTGTGTTTTTTTTTCGCGGCTCTCTTCCTCTCATCTTTTGTTTTTTTTTTCGCGGCTCTCTTCCTCTCGTTCTCTCTCTGTGCTCAGACTCAATCAACGCATTCGTCTCTCTCATTCTCTTCTACACAACGCCTTTGCCTTCGACTCAAAGTACAAAGGTGATTGAATTAATTTGATGAAGAGGGGAGTGCAAGATTGGGGTTTGGGTCTTGCGTTTAGTTTTGAATTTTCTGTTTATTTTTCAATTTTGTGTTTAGTTTTGCGTTTGCGTTTGCGTTTGGATTTGCGTTTGCATTTGGTTTTGAATTTTCTGTTTATTTTTCAATTTTTTGCGTTTGGTTTTGCGTTTGCGTTTGGTTTGGGTTTGAGTTTTGTATAGAAATTTGAAATTGAGGACGCTGACACTTTTCCACCTTTTGAAATTGAAGTTTGATTTGGGCGTTTGATTGAGGACGCTCCATTTCTCAGAGGACGTGCTCAGAGGAAGATTGATCGAGGACGCTGCAACTCCATTTCTCTTTGAGGTAAACCCCTTTCCTAAACCCTGCTAATTTATCCACATTTTCTGAACTTGTAGATTTTTGTTTACCAAGAAAAGATTTTCGTGCTTCTAAAAGAATAACTGTTTCTAATGTGGATATGGAATGGAGGAAACCAAGTGGTGATGTTTGTAAACCTCTTTCCTTTTGTTTCTGCTTGTTCTGGGTTTTTAGCTTGAATTAGCATGATGGCTAGGTTTCCTATAACTTTTGACATAAAACACCAACTAAATGATTTTATTTCAATTAGGGAGGGGATTTGTTTATAATTTTAGGGAAGTAACGTAGATTGGGTGGAGTGTGCAGTTGAAGTGAGAGGTAGATTAGAAATGGAGCAAAGGTGGGCATGAAAACTTGAAAGAAGGAGAGCTGCTTAATCAAGACATGGCAAAGGGGATGTGGTATGGGAAACAGAGACCGGCAATCTGACATCAAATCTTACCTTGCTAGCTAAGGTGATTTTGGATTTGGTTTAGCTGGCTAATGCAGACAAACACTATCTCTATAGATATTATGGTTGCAATTTAGGGAGCTGCTTTTGGTTTGATTGAGAATTTTATGCAGTTATGTTGATAGCTATTGATTTGATTTCAAATTCTTTTGTCATACCACTGTAAGTTTCGAAATACTTCAATATTTGTTTTGTTTATGAAAAGTAGAATATTATGATCAAAAAGCAAGATTTAATTAATATTTTCATTATTGTTATAGCGAAATGAGGAGACCAGTGTTCACTCTGCTAATAAAAGGTCAAAAAGCAAACAAAGGAGAATGCAAGTGTTCAATATTCTGCTAATATGACAACACAAAGCAAACATAAGGACAATACAAGTGTTGAGAGTTCTGGCCTTGAGAAGAACACGTGCAAATTATTAAATTATGATTGGACAAATGCTGTTGTTGCTACTAGTGATAGTGAAATTGTATCAAAGGATCCCAAAGCATTGGTTCATCATGTTCCTCTCGGCCAGGAGTTTTGGAAAGTTTTTATTGACCTACACGAGAAATTTTGTTTTATATCGAAATGTGGTTGATGGAAATGTTGTTTTATATCGACCTACACGAGAATTTTTTCTTCTTCATGAAACGGTGGGAACTTTTATTGCTTGGCCGATTAAGTACATCAAAATGGATTAGTGTAGCATCTTCGAGGTAAATTCTTCTTTCGTTTACTTTAAGTTTTAAATTCTCTCTATTTTTTCTGCTTGTCTTCATTTCAATCTCTTGGTTATATGTATAAGCATTTGATATGGGTGTGGGTTTGTATTCTGTTTATGCCAAATCTAGTCTACTCATCTGATTTACCTGTTTACTGGTCTGTCTGATTTACTTGTTTAATGGTCTGTGTAATTTACTAATTTACTGTTTACGTACTGGTCTACTCATTTGATATAGATGAACTGCCCTTGGTCATACCCAGTTGCTAAATTCATAAGGCTTTCTTTATTTTGGGTGTTTGATTGAAAGATTATAGCTTTCCTAATTTGGAAGATGTTGAAATATTCAGAATTGAGCTCATTGATTTGGGTTATGTTTGGTTTTAGGGGGTTGGTGATGGAATGAGATTCAAATTCGGATAGCTGGAACCATAAGAAATATAGTTAGACTTATTGATGGATATTCTGTACCCTTAATTGGCCATGGTGATGGTTGCATGAAGACATTATCTTGAGAGGAGAACTATAGTTAGACTTGTGAAATCATTTTTTCTGGTCATGCTGTTTTGGGACTTGCCCTGAACCAGTCATGTTCTTATGTGAATTTCAAATTTATTTGTGTTATATACATTTTCTAGTTCTAATATGCCTCTGGTTTTCCCTTATATGTTGGGTGAGTCTCTAAGTTAGGAGAAGTGTTGGGTTATTGGTTTGATCAAAGCTTGGGTAAATACTTGTTCTGGTAGAGTGCCATGTTTTTTCATACTGGAATTGGCTTTCTTGCTACCATGTTTGGCAATTCTACTATTGACCTAAGTTCATTGTAGCATGTCTGCCTAAAGAGAGTGAATCATGCTCTTGCTACAATTGTCAAAAAGTTTTGGTCTTGCTGCTTTGTTTCCTTGTCACCATCAGATTCAGATGTGGGTTAGTTTCCTTACTGTTAGTCCCCAGCTTTGCCAATCTGTCTGGTATCAGTAATAGTATCTGGAAGATCCAGGAATCAAACATCCTGGACTCTTTTAAATGTCTAGAGTATGATGATCTTCTTACCATTGAGCTTTTTTTTCCCATCTCTTGGTCTGATTTTGAAGATGGTAGAGCTGCTATGCTGTTGATGGTTAAAGAAGATTGACATAAATATTTGAACCTTGAGGATTTGGTGAACTTGTATTGGTTACTTGATTATTTCTGGCTCATGTAGTTTTGGTACTCCATGCTAATGCAGGCATTTTTGTGGAGCAGCTAGAAGACTTTAAAGGGGCATGTAGAAGATGTTTTGTGTTGGCAACGGTTTCCTCTTATTGTATTAGACTTTAAAGGAGCCGTTAAAAGATAATTTGTGTTGGACATATTGTATTTTGAGTAAATATTGGTTAGTTAATACTCATCAAGATATGTAAGTTGGAGTTTGAATAGTTAATGTATTTTCTACATTTTCCAAAATATTGGTTTTACATTTCATGGTGTTTTGAGCTTCTTGTAGCAGTAATTGATAATTGTCAATGTTCAGCTTGAATGTGTAAGTTAGGGTTAATGTTTAGCTCAAATATGGCGCGTGGCAAGCCTTAATTAACTGAAAGTCTAGTATTTGCGGCTTGCAATGTGTGCCATAAAATAAGGAGTTATTTTTTGCGCACAAAGCATGCCGTAAGAAAGGTAAATAATTTGGCGGGAAGCCTATTAAGGTGTGCTTTTATTGTATTGAAGGGATGCAAAAACATGTCGTAATTGACATATACTTTTTAAGGCAGGAGTTTTTACAGCGCACTGTGCGTCGTAATGTTATCATTGCTTGCAATGTGCGCCTTGAAAACTCTGTTTTGGCGTAGTTTTAATAAAGAGAGTAGTTTCTACTTCAAAAATAGCTGTTAATACGGCCCCACTTGTGCAAGTGACATTTTGATCAATCTCAAAGGGGCCCTTTAGGAAGAATCCTAAATTTTTGCATTTATGATAGGTTTTAGAACACTTACTAAAGAATCTTAAATTTTTGCATTTACGATAGGTTTTAGAACACTTACTCGAGATAAATTTTAACACAATTTCTATATTTTGGCATTTTGACATTAGGCTATCTTTAAAACACTGTTAGAGATGGTCTTAATTAACAAAATTGTCATTAAACCTTTAAGAAAAAATTAGACAAACCATTTAAGTGTAAGATAAAAAGATGAAGTGACTTTCATTGAAACTGAATGATGGAGACTAAAACTTTTGTGTTTACAAATACATGCACACATCTCATTGTCCTCATTAGTTAAAGGCATATATAGTACCTTGAATTGTAGATAATGAAAAAAACAATGGCAGCAAATAAAATATATATGTACTCTCATAAGGTCATAAGTTTAGCTGAACGATGATGAAGAAATTCAAAGGTATTAAATGGGTGGCAAGTAGGGGTGGACACAGTTTGGATCGATGCGGATATCACACAAATCTAAATTCAGACCGTTAAAATTTGAACGGTTCGATACAGTTTGAATTTTTGAAAAATATAATTGAAACTGCTCCAATCCAACTTGCAGAGTAGGCTTCTTGTCCTATTGTCTTCTACATTGCTTCAAATCATCCCACAATAATGGTAACTTCGAGAAGGTAAATATTCAATTTGGGCTCAATCAACCCCGCTCTGACGAAAAGGTAAAGTCAGTGGCACAAAGTCCAAATACGGTGACACCGAAGGCCAAATATGGTGGCACGAAGGCCAAATAAGGTGGCACAAAGGGCAAGTAGGGTGGGAAAGAAGGCCAAAAGGTGGCTCAAAGGCCGAGTAAGGTGGCACAAAATGCCAAGACAATGGCACAAATGCTGTATAAGGTAGTATAAAGAGCCAAATATTATAATGGCACAAAAGGGCAAAAGGTGTGTCAAAGAAGATAGAATGAAAAATATGGAATAAGGTTTAAAAGATAAAGCGTCAAGATATAACACAAGGGAGATAATTTTAGTCATCGATCAAGTATGTGTGACAGGACCTCTCCCGAATTTCCCCTCGAAACCTGTGAGTAGCCCTGCTCTTGTCTGACAAACCCTGAAAAACTCAAGACCTTCCCAAAATGCCCTCACATTACCAACCAATCTCTACGAGTATTCTATCGAAAATTCGACAGAATCTCCCTTGTAACCGAGTTAAACCATTGTTCACCTGTCTGACGAAGGATGCAATAACAAATATAAATCCAAAGAATCCAGCGAAATCCCCAATCTAAATCAAACCCGAGCTCAAACTACCAAACCCTCAGAATAATTTACAATACCTAGAAGTGGATAAGAGCAAACTAGGTTAACCTCAACTTTACTGAAACTAATGAAAGTCCTACGTGATGGCAGCGTATCAAAAGATGATGCCTGCTCCTAGCCTTGTCGCCTCGTCCCGCTACAACCTGTAGGGCACAAAACCAAAACAATTGTGAGTGGACAATAGAACCATATCGAAGCGTAAACACGCTAATAAAATAATAATAATAATCATGACAAATCACCTCATGGTAAACCATACTTAAGAACCTCCATTAAAAATATATATTTATATACATACAACTTACCGAAGTACCGTTCATTTACCTACGTGGAACCCACACCATATCCAATTGTACCTACCATCGTAATAACCTGGTCGAAGCCGATATCATGGGATGTAGCCCTACATCCCGGTCGTAGCCGTCATTCCGAGCAGTAACTCAATATCCCGACCGTAGCCGTCATCCTAAGTCGTAGCTCATTATCCCGACCGGAGCCGTCATCCCGAGTAGTAGCTCGATATCCCGATATGTCTCTTAATATTCAGGGCAGTCCAACAATAGGACATGCCCTCCTAACCATCACTGAAAATACCTCAAATCAATGGAAAGGGAACCGATAGATCCAACACGAGGACCTAGTCGCCAGACAAGTATATCTGAAAATACCTCAAAGATATGCGGCTGAATTCCTACGCTCGTAGACAACCTCAACGAACACGCGTGACCGTAAATCTCAAAGTCATGCGGTCGTAGAAATTCCAGGTCGTCGCCCAATATCGCAGTTGAAGCCGTAATCCTCGGCCGAAGCTGTAATCCCCAGCCGAAGCCGTAATCTCAACAAGCACATGACGGAAAAGGCCTCAATGTTATGTGTTGGAGATATCCCCCACTTCATATGTCCGACAATACCTCGAAGACATGTGGCGGAAATCCATCAAACATGGACGAAGCCAAAACCATCAATTATTCGGGCTAAGCCCGACTCCATAATTCCGGGTCAAAGTCCAAAACCGTACTACCGGGCCTAAGCCCAAAATCCATAAATCCAAACATCGAGATTCACAATTAACAATAAGCCATTTTAACATAGTCATTCTAGAAATGCTTAAATGATACGAAATTCCATAAATCCATTTATACCCTTATCCTTAATATATTCCTAATAATTTTCCTTAATTCCCACAATTCATAATCAGTAATAATATTTTTTAAACATAGGTATATGCATGCCATACAATTTAGGTAATCAAGTCTACTCACCTCAAGATCCAAGCGAGTCCGATTCCAAGTTATTCGGTCCCTTATGACTTTCGGAGCCACTAAACCTGTAAAAATGACCTTCGAAGCCACTAAACCTATAAAAATGACACTTGGCATTACTAAACGACAATTATCAACCTGAAATCCAACCCCCTAAACCCCAGGAGTACACACGCGCCCTAAATGTGTTCAAAGTAACTTTAGACGTCTAAAATAGCCCTGCGCATGATTCGGTGTGGTTCGGTATTGGGTCGATATCGGAACCATGCCAAAAATTTTAACCGGTTCGGTATGGTTCGATATTCCCCAATTTGAAATTGAAACTGGATCATACTATACCAATTGTGTTTGGTATGGTTTCAGTTTGGTTTGATTTTGAGCCAAATTTGTAATGAATTGTGACACAGCAAGTACAAAAATTGGAAAGCATCAAATTATAGTTTTATTTATTTTAACCAAGAAAACCCAACAATAAGTAGAAAGATGAGCATCAGAATCTGTAGATATATATATATATGTCTGAGGAATCAAAATTGGAGAAAAACATTTGATTTCTTAATTATACACAAATAAGTGGTGCCATACTCAAAACACCAAGAGACCCAGCACCTAAGCAACAAATATGTTTAACATGCACCTAAAATTTTCAGTATTTCTAGATCAGAAAAGGGAACATATTAATTCCTACATGCATGTATAACCTTTCCCATAACGTAGAATTTCTTCATAGTTCCTACATACATATAGAGATGTATAGCTAGATATAGATGTAAAGCAGGAAACTCAAATAATATAGGCACCTAAGTTCAAATATCTTAATGCAATACGGTACGGGATGATACGGTATTTCAAAACTCATAACCGAAATCGCACCGAACCAAATCGGTTCGATTTAGTACTGTACCAAACTTTCATTAGGTTTTACTATTCGGTATTTTTTTCGGTTTGGTATGATCCGGAATGGGTTGGTTTCGGTATTTCGGTTACATATGTCCAGGCCTAATCTAAAACAATCCCTAAACGAACTCCGATGGACCTAAGATCTGCGCCAAAAGATCCGGAACGTCAAAAACATGAGAATACAAGTTTCCAGAGACCGAGGGAGGGCCCCACGATCCATCATGCACTGGTGGAGGGGTGAGTGGTCCTCCCCCACGCGCCGGTCGTCTTCTTCCTTGGGCAAGTCCGCGCTCCGCCGAATTCTGCCATTGTTGGCCGATTTTCAAAGTTTCGTATCTCCCTCATTCATCAGCCAAATTGAACATTCTAATAGTCAAAATTTATCTACTCGAGCCCAAGAACCCAAATATGATGTTAAAAATGAGATCTCATACCTGTGGTGGCCGAAATTGGATAGGAAGTTTCGACCAAGCTTCCAGGCTTCGCTACGTCGTCCACGGCTGTCCTCAAGCTTCAAGGATGGTATGGTTGAGTTCGTGGGGAGGAGAGGAAGGTGATAGTATCCTTGGTTTGAGTCGAAAAGGTCGAAATCGTGAGGGATAGGGAGGGTTTGTTTTTTTTTTCGTTTCTTTCCCTTTTTTCCTTCTTTTTTTCTTTCTTCTTGGTCGAGAGAGAATTCCAGAGAGAGAGAGGATTCAAATATTTTGTGGCAGGAGATAGAAATTAAGGAGGTAAAAATATCTGATTTTCCAAAATTACCAAAATGCCCTTAAAGGTTCTAGGCCCGTAACTCTCTCAAACGAGCTCCGATTTTTGTGTGCCGCGCTTGTCTTCGAACTTGTGAGTTCGAGACCTACATAATGGTCTAAGAAAAACTTCCAAAAGTATTCCCAAACTAAAAGTGGTTTTCGAATCCCTCCTAAACCCGATGGTAAAATCGTCATTTTCCAAAATAATTTACTAAAATTTACTAATTACACGTACGGGTCGTTACAACGTGGCCCGTGGGATCAAGTATGTTTTCCATGGGTGCACGGAATAATTAGGCTCCGTACACCACCAAGGAAGGAAATGCAACATATTTGGTTCTCAAGAGCATAACCACTTTGATACCATGTTAAAAATTAAATATCGTTTCTCAATGTATTATTGAATATATAAAGACAAACATTATATACTAGTAACAATATATCTAACTAAGAGATGACTAATTTTGGTTGTTTTGAATTGAGATGATCATCATCATTGTCATCGCTACTAGCCATCGAACCTTAGACCTTGAGGCTTGAGTGCAAGTGCACTTCACCACAAGGCTATAGGAAGATTTTCGATGACATGACTAGTTTCAATTATAAAAAATGTAAGGAAAATAGTTAATTGAAAAATGTGAGAAAAATAGTTAATTGAAAAATGTGAAATGAGAAGATTCCTCCATAATAGAATACAAGTATCGTTCAATAGAATACTTATCATTCAATGATAAGATGATAAGATTCCTCTAAATTCGTTTTTTCTTAGGTTCAAGTCAGAAAGAAAAATGTCATAAAGAAACATTTAGAATTCATTATTAAAATCGGAGCAAAGAAAAAACCGAACTAATTAACAATCATATCTCAATTGCTAAATGAGTAGCAGAATTGTTGTTGTTATCTCTGTGCTGTGGATTTCGACAAAGCGGGCATGTTGCATTCAATCTCAGCCATTCATCTACACAACTAGCATGGAAATAATGGTTGCATTCTGGAATGGTCCTCAGTGTTTCCTCAGACTGGTACTCACACAAACATATTGGGCAAGTGTTGTCATTCGGCTTCGGCAATTCCCAACTCTCACCAAGTTTCGTCACCGGATATGAATCGATCGTCGCACCATCAAGCCCCGTTATCACTACCGGATGTTGCCCGCTCGTTGCGGTTGATAATTCTGTGACGGCGGTTCGGTGGTTCCGACCATTGACCACGATCATTCTGCCACACAGATAAAGTGCAAACCAAATGGTGAACAAAAGCAAAGGAATTCCCACGCCCATCATTATCCCGTACGTCGCAGCTCTTGATGGTCCTGAAGACTCTTTATCTGCAACATTATTCAATTGTGACAATATTTAGGGTTTTTATATCACCATATATATATATATATATATATATATATATATATATATTCAGGTAAGAATCAAACACAATCAATAATTTAGCTCACGAATCTAGTGTACGCCAATTTTCAGGGTTTATATTAAGAAAGAGGCTATTATGTTGTTACGTTGGCGTTAGAGGCCGTATCTAACCGTAAGCCATGTAAGAATTAACGTGATCAATAATTTAAACTTGCTCACAAAACATAAACACATGCAAGTGTGACAATATTTAGACTATGTTTGGATGAATAATTTTAAAATTCTAAGGAATTTAGGTTAAATTATTTTAAAATCAAGAACTTCAAAGTACTCATTTCTAATGATTAGATGTAAGGCATTTAGATGAGATTTGTAAGTAACACCTATCAAGATATTATACTTTGAGAATCCCTTATCTAGTTGCTTTACTATGCTCATTTAAAATTCCTCATTTTTAACTAATTTAACTTAAATTTCTTGAAACTATGAAATTTCTCATCCCTTCCATATATGCATATATATGATATTCATGATATTAAAATCATACCATTATGTAAATGTGAAGGACCCGAACAATCAACTTTCAAACTTTTTCCGTTCTTCAATCCACAAACCTGATCCCTTATTTCGCAAGAACGACAATCGGGCACCTCCCACGTCAACTCAACAGTACCATAGTCAAAATCATTCCAATCAAATGAACTTGGAAGTAAAGTTGAAGAAATCACAGCACAACCAGGCAGTTGTATCCAATCAAGCCAAGTTGTAGGCAAAGCAATGACCTTGTAGTAGTCAGAGCTAAGGCAATAGATGATGCGTGAGGGCAATCCGCCTACCCTACCCTTGGGAAGGAACAGTTGAGGAAGGTGTAGTTTGAAGCGCCGATAAAAGTGAAGTAAGAAAAAGGTGAACCTTCCACCAGACTTGTTTCGTGGAGGAGGAGCCGCTTAGGGAGGCAGTTTTCGGGGTCGTTGATGGTTACAACTTGATCCGTGTAGCTGATGCTTTGGACCCTGAAGCCCCCAAAAGAAGGGAGAGTGAGAATGGTTTGGCTTTGGTTGTTACATGAGACCTCAAACCCTGGATACCCACACTTATTACTAGTTGATGAGGCTTCCTGGTTATTCCTGAAAGGGAATCGGAACACCGGGCCACCAAGCGTGCATGTTGAGCTGCCGCAGGTGGCTGCGGTGACGGCGGTGTGAGAATGGAAGAGGGAGAATAAGACTCGGAAGATGAAGATTTCCAAGGAAGCCATGAGGTGGTGATTGGTGAATGAGCCATGTGTACGTAGGGTGTCAAAACCAACCAATATTTTGGTCGTAATGACCATCGACTTGACCGGCCTATGATTTTGACACATTAATAAACAAACCCAATTGATAAGGCCAAATAAATATACCGACTATTTCACTCCAAACATATGTAACAAGCTAGTCTTCATCTCACCCCAAATATATGAGACAAAAGAACCGCTACCAATAAACGAGCAAGACCTACAAAAATACACTTAAATATGATATTTCAATCATCTCAGCCACATTTTTTTTTTGGTGAGAAAGGAAATGACAAAACAAAGCAGAACCTAAATCACAGCCCTCAACAAGCTAATCCCCGCACCATCCTCATCAACGAGCCCTGAAACAGTGCCTGGGGGATGATCAAAGACATGCACCCCCATCGTCATAGCAGCTCCCAAGCTGGCCAACCCATCCGCCACACGATTCCCTTCCCTGTAAACGTGCATCACCCTGCAATCCCAATCACGACACAGGAAGTTCCTGCAGGCAGCGAGCAACGTTTCCAAAGGGTGGTTGACAGAAACAGCAGCACGCACCAACTGCACGGCTGCCGCCGAATCGGACTCCAGAATAATCCTTCGTTCTCCTAGCTCCCAAGCCATCTTTAACCCCTGAAAAATCCCCCGAAGCTCAGCTTCAACAACTTGACCACACCCGAGATTCATGGCAAACCCCTGGATCCAAATCCCATCCGAGGTACGAACAACACCACCAGCGGCAATGTGACCCTCCTCCCCTCGACGACTCCCGTCCGTATTAACTTTCACCACACCTGCAGGAGGCTTCTTCCAAGCAATAGCTGTCAACTGCTTCTCCGGTCTACGAGCCACAGGAACCTTGGCCTGATGCCATTCCACGGCTGCTCTCATAACCAGCATTCTAGGATGCATAGGGTACTGAAAATCATTCTCAAAAATCCTCTTGTTCCTCCAAACCCAAATCTGCCATCAAAAATAACTAAAGTATTGGCTTGTGAGCTCAGAATGGAGGTATGCGGATGCAGAGCATGAAGTTGCAAAGCAAATACGATTTCTAATCTAAATCTTTAGCTGAAAACGGATGAGCATAAGATAGGATTAGAATTCTTATCGCTGATTTTGAGAATGGATGATGATCTATAGATTCAATTTGATATGATCTGCACTATGATGCAGAATGCACATTAAATGTTTGACATAATGCCTAGATGAATTTTTCTGAATAATACTCTGAGATATGACTGAGATTTTCTTACTTGATTGAATTGTTATAGATTATAGATTGCACACACACATATCTCACAATCGGTTGGTGTGATGACACTATGATGTAATCCACACACTCTCACGGTTACATAGTCTCCTTGCTCTACAAGCAAAACTCACACACATCTCATTTTCTGTTACACCGTTTTACAACTCACACACTCTCAGTTGTGAATTGTAGTCTAGCTCAGCTGCTGCCTTACTAGCTATCAGTAAACCATTGGACAGCTTATAGTCCAACAGTCCATCCTAAGCTGTTAACTGGTTTCACTCCTAGTAGACTTCTTAGATAATTAAACATATCCTTAGGGCCGGCCTTAGTAAATACATCAGTCATTTGTTCCTCTGACCTACAGTAGAACATATCCACTTTACCAGATTGAATTGCTTCTCTGATGAAGTGAAAACGTCTGTAAATGTGTTTTCTTTTCTGGTGGAAAACATGGTTCTTTGACATGGTTATAGCAGACGTGTTGTCACACATAATAGGAGTAGGTTCAGTTTGCTCTTCTCCAAAATCTTCTAGTACAAACCTCAGTCATCTTGCTTGTGTTGTTGCTTCAGAGGCACTCACATATTCTGCTTCTGCAGTAGACAGTGCTACACTGTGCTGCTTTACTAAAGCCCATAAAAACACTTCACTTCCTAGAGAAAATGCATACCCAGAGGTACTCCTCATATCATCCAAGCTTCCACTCCAGTCACTGTCACAGTACCCAATTAGAGTAGCTTACATTCCCTTCTCATACTCAATACCATAGTTGACAGTACCCTGAATGTACCTCAACACTCTTTTGGCTGTGCCAAAGTGCTTCTTAGTAGGATTGTGCATAAAGCTAGCAAGTAGACTAGCAGGAAACATTATATCAGGTCTGATAGCAGTCAAATAGAGTAAGCTACCTACCATTTGTTTGTAGATCATCTCATCTGCAGCCTCTGAACCATCCTCCTTGCTTAGTCTGTCATTGGTTGCCAATGGGTTGCTAACTGGCTTACAATCTTTTAGGCTTACAAGTAAAGTCATTGCATATTTCTTCTGGTGAATGAAGATACATTTGCTAGTTTGAATCACTCTCATGCCTAGGAAATGGTGTAGGAGTCCCAAGTCTATCATCTCATACTTTCCCATCATGTGCTGCTTGAAACTTGCAATAATTTCTTCACTATTTCCAGTGTAGATGATGTCATCCACATAGATAGATACTATGAGTACTGCATTGTCATGATTTGAGTTCATGTACAATGTAGTCTCACTAGGACTTCTCTGGAATCCATAGAACAATAGATAGGAATCTATTTCTCCATACCATGCTCTATGAGCTTGTTTCAAACCATAGAGGGCCTTTTTGAGTTTGTACACCTTTCCTCCTTCACTTTGCACTTCAAAACCATCTGGCTGATCCACATAAACTTCTTCTTCTAATACATCATTTAGGAAGACTGATTTAACATCAAGCTGGTATAAACACCATTTCTTCTGTGCTGCTAGTGCAATCAAGGTCCTGATTGTATCTAGCCTTGCAACAGGTGCAAATGTCTCATTAAAATCAATCTCATGCTTCTGTGCATAGCCTTTAGCTACAAGTCTTGCCTTGTGTTTCTGAATAGATCCATCTATGTTCAGCTTTGTTTTGTATACCTATTTAACTCCAATCACTGGTTTATCAGATGGCCTGTTAACCAACTCCCAGGTTGAGTTCTTCTCGATCATTTCAATCTCATTCTCCATTGCTCTCACTTCCATGCATTGTATTTCACTGCTTCTTCAAAATTTTCAGGCTCGACAATAGTTAGGTTACATCTAGCATAGATGTCCCCTATATTTCTCATTTTCACTGGAGTATTCCCATATTCAAATGATGGTCCTGAGGATGAGATACTGCTAGGACTTGATTGTGAGTCATGTGCTTATAGATCCAGTTCTTGAACCATAGGAACTTCAGCTTCAATCTCAATGTCAATTCTATTTGGAATATGAACTCTAACTTCTACATTTGCTTCCCAACTCCACGTTGTCTTCTCATTGAAAGTCACAGTCCTGGAAATCACGATCTTCTTGGTTTCCAGATTGTAAACTCGATATCCTTTCTTAGATAGCTTTGGTATCCCCACAACCATGTCTTCTATGTATAGAGTAGCTAGGCTAGAATGATTCAAGTGACCAAATCTTCTATGCCATAACCAGGAACATCCCTCCTCAGTGGCAATTCTTGCTACTAGAATAACTTGATTGAATGAGAGTGGGAAACATCTATTCCTAGTAATTGGAACAGATGCAACTTCATACCCCTGATCATAGATCTTAGCAATTTTGTCTTCAAATACCAGATTGTATCCATGCTCAACCATTTGACCTACACTGAGTAAATTTTCATCCAATCCAGGCACAAGCATACCTTCTTTTATCAATCTGTCGCCATTATGTGCGTTGATCACCAAAGTTCCTTTACCACTAGCTTCCACAAGTTCACCAGTCCCCATTTTCACCTTGGACTATAGTGTATTATCCAGATCAATCAATGAAGCCTCGTTCGGGGTCATATGATTATTGCATCCACTGTCTAAGTACCAAATATCAGTATCTGATTTGGTTGTAGTAGAGTGACATGCATAAAACATTGTACCTTCTTCATCTTCTTGCTTTGCTACATATGCACTTTGCTTCCCATTACAATCCTTAACCATGTGACCAAATTTATTGCACTGATAGCACTTAGTTTTTCCCTTGAACCAGCATTCTCCATAATGTAACTTGTCACAGATCTTGCATTTAGCACCACTGCTTTCAGCTTTACCAGTACTTACATTATGATTGTAATTAGGCTTTCCGGAATTGTACTTCTGATTCCAGTTCTTGTTGCCTTTGAATTGCTTCTTGAATTTTCCTTGTACATTGTCCTGCTGTCCATTAGCATGCATAGATAAGCTATAAAAACGCCTTATCCAAATTACTATCATGCATTTCTAGTCTTTCATCAAAAGCTCTAATGGATGCTACCACATTTTCAACATTTACAGTATCCATATATATGGTCTCTTCTATAATAGACACTATAGAATCATATGGTTTAGTTAAACTGATCAATATCTTCTATGCTAGCCTTTTTTCAGTGATATCTTCACCGTAAGTTCTCATTTGATTCACAATTTCATATAGTCTAGACAGATAGTTAGACAGTGATTCATTTTCTTTCATCCGAGTGTATTCATAGTCACGTCTCAATGATTGTAACTTCACAGCTTTTACCTTCTGATCTCCTCTATACGCTCTAGTTAACAGATCCCAAGTTGCTATGGCACTCTCCTCATTTGAGATCTTAGAGAAAATTGTATCAGCTACAGAAGTCTGAATCAATCCCAAGGCTCGTGCATCCTTGATGTAGTCTACTCGTGTTGGCTGATTAACCACTTCACCGGCAGCATTCCTTGCTTCTTCATTCAGGCCAACGTCTACGTACTCCTAGAGATTGTGCGCTCTGAGTATGGTACGCATCTTGATGCTCCAGAACTCGTAATTAGTTCCATCGAAGATCGAAGCTCTCAGTTCAGCTCCACCAGCTCCTGCCATGTTAGACACAACCACTTCTTCACAGTTTGATGCCCCAAGTCAATGCTCACGGATCAGATAAGCTCTTATACCATATTGGCTTGTGAGCTCGGAATGGAGGTATGCAGATGCAGAGCTTGAAGTTGCAAAGCATGTACGATTTCTAATCTAAATCTTTAGCTGAAAACGGATGAGCCTAAGATATGATTAGAATTCTTGTTGCCGATTTTGAGAATGGATGATGATCTATTGATTCAATTTGATATGATCTGCACTATGATGCAGAATGCACACTAAGTGTTTGACAAAATGCCTAGATGAATTTTTCTGAATAATACTCTCATATATGACTGAGATTTTCTTACTTGATTGAATTGTTAGAGATTACAGATTGCACATACACATATCTCACTCTCTCACAATCGGTTAGTGTGATGACACTATGATGTCTTCCACACACTCTCACGGTTACATAGCCTCCTTGCTCTACAAGCAAGACTCACACACATATCATTTTCTGTTACACCGTTTGACAACTCACACACTCTCAGCTGTGACTTGTAGTCCAGCTCAGCTGCTGCCTTACCTGCTAACAATGAACCATTGGACAACTTATAGTCCAATATAAAGTACGTAGCCCATTTAACACCATGAGAACCCATATCACCATTTTTCAGATTGCACAATAACCAAGGAACTAGCCCTTCATTCCAGCTCACAGCCACCCGGGGAGGGATCAAAGCCTCATTCCACACACATCTCGCAATCGGGCAATCTCTAAGAGCATGCAGAACATCCTCATTCTTCGTCCCACACGCAGAACACAGAGGGGCAGCGCCATATGCCGTAAAGCTCGGACTTCATTGGTCAACAGTCTTCCTTGGACGGCAAGCCAAAGAAAAAACCGAATTTTAGGAGGGATGTCTACCTTCCAAATGTCACACCACTCCACAGAAAGCCAACCCAACCCTTCCACAAGCTGATCATACGCCGTTTTGACAGAAAACTCCCCATTAGCCGTATGCTTCCAGATATAATCCGATCCTCCCCACAATCTGGCAGCCCCACAGGAATGGAAATAATTTTATTGACCAAAGCTCCAGGTATCACCGAGTGCAGCTTAGTCAAATTCCAGCCAGTAGCATCCATGTACTCCCCCACTGTCTCTCTGAGCTCATGAATCTCACACCCATCCACCTGATTAGCTATAGAGCCTCCCTCAGCCCATTCATCACTCCAAAAATCAGTTCCTCTACTATAACCGATTCTCCAACGCACACCCTTACGAAGAAGGTATATATATATATATATATATAATTTGATGATGGTTTAGGTATATGTATATGTATGTATATAATTGCAATGTTAACCATAAAGATCATTATGTTGAACTAATCAGGGGATCATCGATACGTACGGTTGTTAACTATTAAGAACATCATATTGAACTTGAGTATTACCCTCGTTCTTTATGAGAATCGAATTCGAAACCTCATACTGCACCTTGAAATAATAGAAAGAATATTAAATTAGTAGTACTAGTAGTGATTGTTGAATTGATCGTTTAGTTTATACATATAAATTATTAAACGATCTCAATTTTATTTAATATATATTTTACATAAATGATTAACATGATGATGTAAGAAATATCGATTTCCAATATGACAAATGAATAAGAAAATTTTACTAATGAAATAAATTGAACGAAAAGGTTTCTCCATAAATAGAAGGTTCCCATAGACAAGAAGGTTGCTCTTTATAAAAGCAAACTATATAAATAAACCACATCTACATGTACATATCTATAAATGTGCATCTTCATTAACTTAGGGTCCGTTTGGGAATAAAGATTTGGATTTGGATTTCAAATGAAGGGAAGGGATTTGAAATCTCTTCATTTGAAATTCTCTTATTTTACAACATAAATATTTGTTTGTGGATTTGAAATTTTTTCATTTAAAATCAATTATTTGGCAAACTTTTTATTTGTAAGGATATGAATTGAGGATTTCAAATAAGTAATTTCATTATACAAATTGAAAATAATAATTTCAAAATGGCTCATTATTTATTTAGCTAAATGAATATTATTAATAATCATAACCATTAATACATAGTTAATCGCGTAAATAATTTTTTTTAATTTTTTTTGTTTTACTTTTTTTCAAAGATTAAGTTAACTACAAATAATAATATAAATTGAACTGAAGCATGATAATATTTACGTTTATTTTCCATACCTTATTCCTATATTTTGCACTAGTTTTTTAAGTAAAATTTTTTGTTTTAACGTGTTAAGAACAATTTTTGTGAGAAATTACCCTTAAAGGTTATTAGACTTTTATGGCTCATAATTTCAAGTTTCTAGAAGGAGTTTCATTAGTTTTAGTACTAGTAGCTCAGTGTTGTCAATAAAACTTTTAATGCAAATGTGTCAATTTTACAGATTGAACTGTAGATACTCAAAAAGAACCAGACAATGAGCCATATTTTCTTGGAAAGCTCTGTAAGTCTACTTTATGGACAATTTAATGGCCCATGATTTTGAGTTTTCTAGGGTGCGTTACATCAATTTTAGTAGCAGTGGCTCAGTGCTGAAATTGTTAGCGACTCTTAACAAATTGTGCTAATTCAATTATTAGTCTGTTGGAATAATAAGATCAAAAAATTTGAAGAAAGTGGTGGTTTGTGAACATCGCGTGAAAGTTTATAACTTACATAAAGATTGATAGAGAGAGAATGGGCGAGCAGAGGAGGAGGAAAGAGAAATATCGGTTGTAGAGAAGGTGGAGAAAATAGAGGTGGTAGAGGAGGAGGAGAAAATATGGTGGTAGAGGAGGAGGAGAAAATAGGGTTGGTAGAGGAGGAGAGAAATGGCCAACAAAGGTAGAGAAGAAAGAAATATGAGCTGACATAGGGGAAGAGAGAAATTGGAGCAAAAAAGGATGAAAAAAGAAATATGAAAAAAAAATAGAATAATTGAAAAGAAAAGGTTGAAAAAAAAAAAAATAAAGATGTTTTTTGCCAAAAGATGCTAGAAAAATAAAAGATGAAAAAAAAATAAAAAAATAGAGAATGGAAAAAAGGATGAAAAAAAAGATGGAAAAAAAATGAAAATAAAGATGTTTTATTTTTTTCTAAAAATAAAGAGGGGAAAGAGAAGATGTGAATTTGTCAAATTACTAGTTTCAAAATAGATTTGAAATTTTAAAATTTGGTCTTATGAAATCTATAGAGGTTTTGGGCCAAATCCAAATCCTGACAACAAATAATTATCCAAACAGATAAATTTGGATTTGAAAGCCCAAATCCAAATCAAAATCCAAATCCAAATTCATAGATATTCAAACGGACCCTTAAGTTATGCATGACAATTATGTCTCCATCTCATTCCAAATATATATATATATATATATATATATCTAGTATGTATGCAAATCAAATCAATTACAATTGTACGTATATGTTTTAACCAAATACATCCTAAGTAATTGTATCTCATTACTTTCACATATATGCATGACATATTCAATTCACATATTATAATGTATTTAAATTAAATATATCACGTGACCAGGTACTACACTATTTCATAATATTGCATTAAGTACATACAGAAACGAAAAAGTTCATGAAATTAAAGACATAATCATACATATAAAGAACTTAAAATCTCAATCACTAAATACTAATTTTTGCCATCTCTCTTGTAGATTTCGACAAAGGGGGCACGTGGCATCCACTGAAGACATTGATCGACGCAGCTAGTATGAAAATATAATGGTTGCATTGTGGTATCCAAAGATGAAAATATTATTTTTCACGGAAATATCGACAGTCAAATTTATGGAAATATCGATATCGATATCGTTCACGCTCAACAAAATAAATGTTGGAAATTTAGTCCAAAATTTGAAAATTATGAACGAAATTTTGGGAAAAACAAGCACCCAATAATACTTTATAAGACTAATACAGATATCGTGGAAATTGAGGGAATATTTTCTTATCCCGTTATTTTTATGTTAAGACTCTTAAATACGGGTATATTCAAGGAAATATCGCGGATATTTCTTCGCCCCATATTTTTATGTCTAGATCCCAAAATACGGATATATCGACGGACATATCGCTAATATTTTCACCCATGGTGGTATCGTCCTTAGTGTTTCCTTTGGCTGGTAGTCACATATAAACATATTGGGCAAGTGTTGCTATTCGGCTTTGGCAATTCCCAACTCTCACCCAACTCAGTCATGGGGAATGAGTCGATGGTCGGACCATCAAGCCCCACCGCGGTCAACGTTGCTGTGGGAGATTGCCGATTGGCTGTGGTGGACAATTCTGTGGCGGGCTGATGGTTCCGACTGTTGGTGACTAAGCTGTCCATCTGACATCCTACAAGGCAGTGAGGTGGCTTAAGTGAGGTGTGTGTGACTTGTAATTGGAAAAACAGAAAATAGGAAGCTAAGGTGTGTGTGTCAGTGTGTGCCTTTGCTTGAACAGCAAGGATTTGTGAAAATTTGTTAAGCCGTGTGTAGGCAAATGATTGGATAGTGTGACATCATAGTGTCATCACTCTAATTAACTCCTAGCTAGATTCATGGAGAGTGTGTATATACAAGTGTAATCGAATTGAATGATAATCAATGAAATATCTCAGTCATAGCTGAGTAGTATTATCCAGAAAATTCATTCAAGCAAATTATCAAACACTTAGAGTGCATTGAGTATTCTATGGCTCATCGATTCAATTCAATCAACAATCATCATCCATTTCAATTTGAAGTAACGAAGAGAGTAGAAGAAATATAATCCTATCTTAGGCTCAATCGGTTTCAGCTACAAGTTCAAAGTAAGAAACCATACCTGAGTGTAATTCTGGGTTCTTTCCTCTGTAAAACACCATCATCCTCACCCGTGCCACTCATCTCTGATAAACCAACACCGACCATTCACCCCGATCAATCTGCTACACAAATGGAATCCAATCCAAATGACGAGCAATACCACAGGAATTCCCACTCCGATCACTAGTGTGTACTTTCCACCCGTTGATGGACGGTGGATTCTATCTGCAACAACGACTTGCATCCATTGGTTAATGGTTTCATGTATAAACATAATCAAAAGTCAAAACGGTACAAAAAAAATTATCATGCATTCCAAACCGGTAGAAATAATAAAAGAAAGTGTGTATGATGACATTTTAAAAAAAGTAAGGACAATATTCGCATTCATTTTAATTTTAAGGTGGATGTACTTGTTAGTTCTTTCGTTATTGATTAATGGATTTACATATACATATGAGATAGTAATTAGAATCGTTAATTCTTTTTAGAACACCCCTAACAATATTTCACTACAGAAAAAGCAGGTTTGTCCGGAGAAACAGAATCTTCGAGTAAATGTAAACATTCGTCAGGCAAAAATAAACCCAGCGAACCTCCGTCTGGAAAAGTTCATCGGGCCACCGTCGTCGGGCCACCACCGTCGGGATTGATGTCAGCTGACGAAAACAGAGAATTCGTCAAGCAATTCCAAACTTTCCCGGCGAATCCTTTCGTCGCCTATTATTTGTCGAGCAATTCCAAAGAGTCAACAATTTTTGCCCGACAAACAAGTTTCGCCGAGCAAAGTTACAAAAATTCGGCAGGTATCCACCAAATTGTCTTACTTTGCTCGACGAAAGTGCTGGTTCGTCGGACAAATTCTTAATATTTAAAAAAAAATTAATAATTTATTTAATTAAATAAATATATATAATTAAAATACAATTATTTTTAAATAAATACAATTAAAATAATAAAACGAATCAAATGAAAATTAAAATATATATATAAAAATTAAAGTTATGTTTTTACATAATTAAAACTAAAGTAATGTTTTACATATTAATTTCTAACTACTCGGTGACGGGTCTGGGTGGTCGGGGTCCTGGGCGGGCTGTTGGGCCGGGGCCTGAGGCTGTTCGATATATTCATAATAAAGTAGTACGTACTACGTAAAAAAGAGGAAAAATAAGAACATGCAGGAGTGTAATAGTTGATCGTAGTCATACATATATGACAACTATGTCCAAATATATCTTATGTTTTACCTCTGATAACACACATAGTATATTTAACGTGTTTTTTTATTGATAAAATTATGTAGCTCGTATCGTAGTTAATAAATTCCCTCGAGCCTGTATTTGTCCATGCATGTCCATGTGCTTGTACAGCCGTAAGTATTCAGCTCATGTTGTTGTGTGCATGTGGCCAGAATGGAAGGGAGCCTGTATTTGTCCATGCATGCATGTCCATGTTGTAAGTTCCTTGTTGATCCCTTGACTTCACACAAAATGAAACATTTAAGCCTGATACGTTTTTTAAATTGATTTCTATAAAACTGTTCTTTAAATTAGAAAGGATAAATAATTCAATTTTACATTTTCAAGATTTAAAAATGCGTTTTATATATAGTTCAATACAAGTATAATATTTATTAATTACGGCGCCCTATTTATTACTATTGATATATATATATATATATATATATATTTATAATTCGTGGTTTAATTAGACAATATTTTAGTTCAAATATGAAGCATTGGGTCAAACTCTTCTTTGGTGTCAAGCAGGTAATAACTATGAATAATCATCGATTCTTGGAATTTGAAAGAGAAGATTCACTGGGGTCAAGTCTTCATTGACATTCTTCCTTCATATGCAAAAGTTGAATGATCGAAGTCTCCTTTACATTCAGTCGAAGAGAGGTCATCAATTCAATGTACCATTCGCATGGTCTCCCCTAATATA
Source organism: Oemleria cerasiformis (assembly GCA_037349345.1). Classification (NCBI taxonomy): domain Eukaryota; kingdom Viridiplantae; phylum Streptophyta; class Magnoliopsida; order Rosales; family Rosaceae; genus Oemleria; species Oemleria cerasiformis. The sequence goes on from JAZGTL010000018.1 coordinate 3,722,805, forward strand.
TATATATATATATATATATATATATATATATATATATATATATATATCTGCAAATCCATTATAATTATATGCTTTGATTAGGTACATGTGAGTACGTAATTTTACTATAATACTATCTTTTGGTCATATAATATATCTAATTGATCACGTATTACATTATAAATTAAAATTAGATAGCTAGATATATATATATATATCACGTGATTGTAATAGTTTATTATTTTATAATATTTGAATACGTAAGAAGAATTTGAAGAAATTACATATAATTAATAAACTTAATTATTTAATTATATATATCATCAATCACTAAATACTAATTTTCGTTATGCCTCCTGTAGATTTCGACAAAGGGGGCACGTGGCATTCCTTCGAAGCCATTGATCGACGCAACTAGAATGGAAATAATGGATGCATTTGTGGTAAAGTTCTTAGTGTTTCCTTTGGCTGGTAGTCACACAAACATGTTGGGCGAGTGTTGCCATTCGGCTTTGGCAATTCCCAACTCTCACCCAACTCAGTCATCGGGTATGACTCGATGGTCGGACCTTCAAGCCCCATCCCCGTCGCTGTGTGAGGTTGTCGATTCACTGCGGCGGATAATTCTGTGGTGGGTTGGTGGTTCCGACCATTCATCACAATCATTCTGCTATATAACTGAATTCCAAGCCAAATGACGAGCAATGCTACAGGAATTGCCCCTCCTATCACTACTAGTGCGTACTTTGCAGGTGTTGATGGACGGTCTCCTACCATGAATTACATTCCATTGGTTAATGTTTTCATGTATGTACATATATAATCAAAACGGTCCAAACCAGTGAAATAAAATTAAAAAAATGAGGTGTAAGATATGACTTTTAAAGTAGCAAGGATGTATAATACTTGCATTCATTCCAAGATGTGTTTATTCCCGTTTTGATTAAGGAAAATTATATGTACACATGTCACAAACGGAATGGTTTATGAAAAGATTATTTATGCAAAAATGAATGCACAACTAAATATATATATTAAGTAAATTGACGATTAATTGTAATTACTCAAACCGTCGATTGCTTGATACATACGAAGATGACCAAAAGATTTCCAAATTAATTTATTTTATTTTAATTTTATAAAAATAATCTTTACAACATGATTTAATAAATCAAAATTTTCCATTATTATCATGCAAGTATTTTTAGAATGAGCGATGTAAAAGTTAGTAAGTAAAGAAGGCATGAATTTGATGAGAATCATATAAAACTAGCGTACCGAAATATGAATGACCAAAGCAACGAATTTTAGAACTTTTGTGGTTCTTCAACCCATAAACTTGACCCCTAACTTCACAAGTAATACAATCTGGTACGTCCCATGTGAGCTGAATACCACGATCAAAATGATCCTCCCACAAAAATGAACTTGGAAACAAAGCTGTTGAAATTACAGAGCAATTTTCCGGCAAAGGTGTCGGGTCCGGTGGCAAAAACGAGCGCGTGGGCACTGCACTGACATTGTAGTATTCGTTGCTGAGGCAATCGATGGTTGGTGAAATATCCTTTTTATTGGAGGAGGAGCAGTTCCTGAATGTGTAGTTTATAGGGGTGGCGCCAAACTCCACCGTTGAGAAGGGTGAATTTTCTACTAGGGTGACTTGATGTTCAAGAAACCGTATAGGGAGGCAGTCATCGGGGTCGTTGATCCGTACATATTGATCCATGTAGTTGATGGTCGTGATGACGAAGTCCCTGGAAGATGGGAGAGTGAGAATGGTCTTGTTTTGGCCGTTACATGAGACATCAAACCCTGGCCATACACAACTGTTTTTGCCTTGGTTGTAATTTCTTAGTTGGAAAGGGAAATTATTGAAAGATTAAAGTCACTTAAGTCTCTTATCCCATGTACAACTCATTGTAGGGTTAGGACTCTTCACACTCAACTTGTGCCACACGGCAAAGTCTTCTCAAAGCTCCCTTGAGCCGTGCAAAGTCTCTAAGTCAAGAAAACATGTTCTTCTTAAAATCCTGCTTAGAGGATAAAGAAAAGTCTGAAGGATAATGTTGTGTCTCTTTAGTCCTAGTTGTGTTCTCTCTACTTCCTCATCCTTTGTGACAGGACCCCTCACGAAATTTCCCTCGAATCCCGGGAAAGGCCCGGCTCCCGTCAGACAACCTCTGACACCTCAGTTAAATACATGTAGTACCCTTACTGCCTCATAACATCATACAACATAGTGCCGAATAAAAAGGGCAGAACCTCCCCCATACTTGGTTGACCAACACTCACCTGTCAGACAAAAGATACAATAGTAGTTCACAAACTATCCTTGAGAACTTCCCCAGCAAATAAAACAAAATGTCACCCTCATGTGGACCAGCCACAAGTCATCAATCAGGGTCACCGCCCGCACCACCCACTGACCCTAATGACAAAAGCATCCTCGCCCAATGTCTCAGGCACTGGTCACAATCCGTGATAGTAATCAATCACAACATATAAGCTGGTAGGTTCTTCAGCTATCATATCGTCATATCAGTTATCACCTCAGAGCTACTCCCTGAATATGATAATCTGGTCAGGCTTCTATTTCCATGAACTTGAATAGAAGTTAATACATGCCTCAATGATTTGATTAAATTCAATATTCCAGACTTGGTTGAATTGAGATTCGCTAACTTCACACTGAGCCGCAAACCCAATAACCCGGCTCATCCCGAGTCATAGCTTGATGTTTCGATCCTCCTGAGCCCTAACTCATAATAATCTCCGTCAACTTATCTCAGCCAAAATAACCCTTGGCTAGCACGTCTCATCAACCCGTATCTTGTACCCTATCGGCTGGCACCATCATTAGCATATCAAATACAAGCCGGCATGTCCCTCGATTATCCTACCTACAACGACCTACCATCCCCTAAGTATAATCCCGAGCCATCCAACACAGGGACAAGTCCTCCTAACCATTGCCGATATTACCTCTAAAGCAATGGCTAGAACCCGAGAGGTCCAACCCGGGGACCTACTCCCCGCCCACCTGATATTACCTCTAAAGGTGTGCAGATCCCTGTACTACGCGTAGACAACCTCGACGATCTGGTGGAGAACACCTCAACGCCAGCATCGGAGAAACGCCTCCACATATCCGAATATACCTTAAGATATATGGAACCATGAACTACACGTAGACAGCCTCAACATTGTGGCGGAGAACACCTCAACACCAACATCGGAGAAACCTCAATGATCTCATGAAGGAAAACACCTCAACGTCATGTGTCGGAGAAGTACCCTGACACCCGGGGATGGTATACCTAATAAAAACCCTGGTGTAAGTCCAAAGCCCATTCAAAATACATCCAATTAGCACTAATAAACTCTTAAGTATGCAACTAACTCGGCTCCCTTGACGCATAAGTCAAAACTCACCCTGTAACAACTCAACACAACTGATCTTACTCAACATGGGCTCTAAACGGACTCAAATAGCGTTGAAACCACCAAAAATAGATCCGAAACATTGAAAACGTGTCACCACGTGCCGCCGTGGGCCGAGGGTTGGCCCCCCGCGCAGCCACGAACCGGCGGAAGACCGGCGGCCACCCCACGCGCCGCCCACACACATGCACAATGCCGGCTGAATATTTTGTCAACTCTGACAGAGTATTCTAGCAGAATCAGAATATTTTGTCCACATTAACGGCGTTAGGGTTCCGTTATAATTATACCGCCGTTTACTGGCGTCAGCATATTCCGTCAAACATCAACGGTATCAGTTGACTTAACGGTTGACTAACTGCTGATTGTGCTACCACGTGGGGCCACATATTGTGCTACCACATGGCTACCATGTGGCCCCACGTGGCTGCCAGGTGGCACTACGTGTCAGCTGAGTCACCTGCTGACTAGGCTGCCACGTGTCAACTGAGTCAGTTATTGATTAGGTTGCCACGTGTCAACTGAGTCAGCTGCTGACTAGGCTGCCACGTGTTAGCTAAGTCGGCAGCAGACCAAGCTGCCACGTCAACCCCTACATCGAACCATCTCGCTGGAACTCGCCGGAAAAGACGACCGAAATTTGCCATCTCCTACGAGCTCCTAGTTCAATCATTTCTTCACCATTTTTCGCGATCTACACATGTAGAATCGTCTACTCAATGCTAGGAACCCTAATCCGAGCTTAAAATCGAGAGAACTCTACTCGTTCGATCTGAAAACCATGGAGAAGACTCGGCCCAAAACTCCTATTCGATTAGCTATTTATGGTGGTTTCCACACCTCGAAATTACCATTACCTAGCTCGTGGAGTTGAGGGGAATCGATCTACGACCTCATTTTGGCTCCAAATGGCCTCCAGCGAAAAATCACCCCATTTGGGATTTTGTGCTTTCACGGGAAAATGAGAGAGAGAAGGTCGTGAGAGAGGAGAGAGACTGAGGGAAAAATCTGGAAAATAGGAAGAAATAATCTTCCCAAAATTACCAAAATGCCCCCCAAACTTCTAGACCGAGAACTCTTTCAAACGGACTCCGTTTTCAGCATGTCGTCTGTCTACGAATTTGTGAGTTCAAGACCTACCCAACAATCCAAGAAAAACTTCCAAAAACACTTCTAAACAAAAAGTAAGTTCCGAACCCCTCCTAAACCGAGGGTAAAATCGTCCATTGCGGATTAATTTTTAACAAAAACACTTTAAATATAGGTGCGGGTCGTTACATTTTGTATATAAATCCTTCCTTGTAATCTATTTTACATATATGAAAAACCAGAGAAAACTTTTCTATGTTTTATCTGTTTGCTCTTGTTAATTTTCCACATGGTATCAAAGCAAAAATCTTAAGATTCAGACTCTGTGCATTCATCTTGTGGTTCATTATTTTCTTCATGCTTTGATGGCTGAAGAACGATCTGTAACGTCTGAGGCTGAGAGCTCACTGGTTTCCCCAAACTTGTCAGATGTTGGAGTCAATCCAACTCAACTCAGCTCTGTGTTGCTAAATGAGTTCAACTATCTTCCCTGGGCAAGAGTTATGTCTCTTGCACTTGGAGGGAGATCCAAACTAGGATATGTTAATGGAGTTATTCAGATGCATGTTATCAACACTTTTGCATACGACTCTTGGTTGTGCAAGGACCAGTTGGTAATGTCTTGGCTGCTCAACTCCATGAAGCGGAAGATAGCTGAGATTTTCAATTACTCCGAATCTTCTATGCATCTATGGAAGAATGTGAAGGAGATGTATGGAAACCAAAACAACTCCGCTCATATTTTTCAACTCAAGAGAGATATTGCTGGATTACAGGAAGAAGGCAAGGCCTTTGTTCAACACCTTGGTAGCTTGACAAACATGAGGAATGAGTTAGATGTCTATCGACCTCATACCACTTATGCTACCATATTGCTAAAGAGAGCTGAGGAAGACAAAATCTTCCAACTCTTGACAAGTCTTAGCTCAGATTTTGAAGATTTAAGGAGTCATAACCTTATGAATGTTGAACTTCCCTCTTTCACCAGCGTGCGTGCTATCATTCAGAGAGAAGAAGTTCGAAGGAAAGTCATGAACATGGAAAGCAAGGCTAACCTGCACTCAAATCACAAACGTGTTGAAGAAAGATGCTACAAAGGAAAGCGACCTGATTTGAAGTGCACCTACTGTGATGTTTTTGGTCGCACTAAGGATAGATGTTGGAGTCTCCATCCATAACTGAAGCCCAAGTTCTCCAAGGAAAGCAAGGGACCTCAGAAAAGCTAGACCAATCCTCCTCACCAAGCTAATCATGTAGCCTCATCTTCCACTGAGGGAACTTTGAACTTCACTTCTAATCCAGCAGCACTGATCAATGAATTTGCTGCCTACCTTCACCAGAAACAAGTGCATGGTGAAAGTGAAGAAGTGACCATTCCTGGAAATGAGCAAGCTGCACTTCTTGGGAAATTTGATGGTTTCTTGGCAGAAACTGACCGTGTTCGACTAGGAGACATCCCATGTACCTTGAATTCCTTCTCAACAGCACTTAATGTTAGCATTGCACATGATTATTGGATTATAGATTCAGGAGCCACAGATCACATGACTAAACAATTTACCAATTATACAATTTTGAAAAATTGTCCATCCCCTCTCAAGTACCTGTAGCAAATGGAAAGGGTGTTTCAGTTCTAGGAAAACTAAATTAAATTGTTCTCAAATCACATTGAATCAACTGCCCTCTACGTTCCCTCTTTTCCTTTTCAACTTCTATCTGTTGGAAGCATCACATAAACTTTACGCTTATTACTCAACTTGCTCCCCGAACCGGACATGTAATCTCAATTTGCTCCCCAAACGCGAAATCGTAACAATGTAACCCCTGAACCCCCTTTATGTCAAGTCCGTTGCACCAACCGTTAGTCTTCGTTACTAACGGTGTTTAGAGTGCTTATGTGGCACATATGTGGCACCTATGTGGTAAGGACTTGGCAAGAAGTCAATGAGACGGCATGAGGATGGAGTTAGGATGACATTTGGGTGGAAAAATCAGCCCCAACCCAAGGGAAATCGCAACCCTAGGGGTGGGAAATTTCGAAAGATTCAGCAGTAATCCCACCAAAAAGTTGCGAATTGGACCTTTATAAAGGTTTGTGAACCACAAGACACCAACATCATCAATCAATTTGTAATTAAAAGGGAGATTGAGATATGGAGGAGAGTGGATTTACCATGCAGCCGAGAAAATGCTTTTGTGGGAAGATGGGGAGAATGAAAATGTCATGGACGGATGAAAACCTAGGCCGGAGGTTTGTTGTCAGTCCAGATGCTAAGGTAAGTGAAAGGGATGAAAAGGAAGCAGTTTTTTGATTAATAGTGAAAGGGATTTTGGTTTATGGGCTATGATATTAATAGGAATTGGTGTTTTTTGATTGTTGGTTGGGTCAATATGAAGAAAATTTGGCTGGGTTTATGAGAAACTGCAATGATTCAATAAGAATAAAATGAAATTGATGTTTTGATTGTTGTTGTTTTGATTGATTGGTTATTTGTTTGAAATTGTAATGTGTTTTGCAGCAGAATGGACAAGGTAGAGGTAGAGGTAGAGAGAAAGGTTGTGATTTTTGGGAGTGGTATGATCCGAAAATGTGCAAGAGGTCAATGACAATAATTCCGGGGTTGTTAAGGAAGCCTGATAGAATTTAAGAGCAATTGTTGAATGAGAAGAGGAAGGTGACTAAGCTTTGGATTGCACTCTGGGTTACTTGGGTCTTAGTGGTTGGAATCATCTTCAATCCTTCACTTTAGTTATGTATTAGGTTATGTTTGCAAGCTTGGCACTATTAGTTATGTTTAGGGCTTTGTATTATGTAAAAGTTAGTTTGGTGGATTGTGGAAATATGTAAGACGTTTATGCAATGCATTTTATATCTAGTAAGAATGGAAGTTAATAAATTAAGAATCAAACTTTGATAATAACAAACCAAATTGGGACCCTCACAAACCATCATATCATTTAAACAAAAGGAACAAACGGAGCACCACTAAGCAAAATAGGGTCACAATATTTGGAACAGTAAGCAAAGCAAAATAACAAGTCCTTCCACTAAGCACTAAACAGTAAAGCAACTATTTCTTCACACGCTTTGCAGGCGACTTGAATTACATCCTCCTTCCACTTGATACGGGTGATTGATGTTGTGAACTGTCACTTGGCTGAGTAGTGGTAGGGCTTGGATGCACTAGTACAAGTTGGACAGTAGGTGTGGTGCTTGATTGAGGGTTCTGGGCAGTGCTGGTAGTTGCTGGTGGTGGATTTGGGCATGATTCTTGCCTTGGGGCAGTGGTTGTACTTGTTGGCACAGGATTTGGGCATGAGTCTTGCGTATAGGCAGCCCTGCCTTCCTCATTTCCAAGGGTAGTGCTCCTTGTTCGTCTTCGGACCTAATCAAATACAAATCCATAGTAAACACCTAGCCATAATTGAGTTTAATGATAAAGAAAACTCACTTCCATTACACCTAACTTCAATCACAATTCAATTCAATGACAATACAATGTAGATCAGACTCACTTCAATCACAACTCACTTCATTCACATTGTACCTCAGACTGCCAAGAAACACATTCGTAATATTGGTGTAACTTGAGACTACTAATATATGTTCTGGGTGTTAAGTGATACGATATGACATAATCAGGGTATTAAGTGATACGTAGGCAAAAGTCCATGGATGTTAAGTGATACTATAATTCTAGATTCAGCTATAATAACATGTTTTGCATGTGCATGTGTAAGCATTCAAATGAACTTGAATTACGATAGTATACTTACAGGTAGCTTGTCCCCCCTAGCTTTGGCTGCAGCACGTTGTTTCCTCATTTCTTGCTTACATTTGAACTTAGCTTCAGTGGTAGGGTCAAAGGGTTGTGTGCATGCATTTCGTTTATGGCCATCAGCACCACAATTACCACACTTAAGGGTAGAGTGATATCGAGGGAACTTGGTAGGATCTGGAGGAGGAGGAGGAGGATGAGGCGCGTTCTGACTTCTCTTTCTTTTCATCCTTGGTCTCCCTGGCTGCTTACGATACTTTGGTGGCTTTAGGGTTGCTGCACCAACCTTCTCCCACTGATCTTCACTAGGAACTGGTTTGATAATCCCTTCATATGTCCTACTATAGGCAGCATGGGAGTAGCAATGATGCACATACTTCTCTGGGTTGCCATTTAATCGACTAATGGCACTGCAAGCATGTGGGCAGGGAATCCCAGTAAGTTGATATCTTCTGCATGAGCATGTGTGAGCATTCAAATCAACTGAGAATCTTCTTCCATGTGAATGCTTGACCTCGAAGATGTTCCCACCACAATGACTAGGAATCAAGCTATGCCCTGCCTTCTTATTGACCTCCAGAAGCCCCTGGATTCTTTTACCAACCAGATGGTCCCCCCAAGTACTACCTTCATCTCTTCTCTTAGTCATGAATGCACTTAGGTATTGCCTGACTTTGTCCACCATAGATATAATAGGCTTAGGCCTAAATGGGAGAATGGCTTTGTTGAAGGCCTCTGATAGATTATTCAGCAAGATGTCGCACTTATAGTCAGTCCTGAAATGACTTCTACACCACTGTCTTGCTTCCCTTTCTTTTAGCCAATTGTGAGCAGACTGATTGAGAACTTGCATTTTCTTCATTTCTTCATTGTACCAAGGTATTGTAGTTGCCCTAGCAATCTTCTTCATTTGCAGTTTGACAGCCAATCCTTTATGCGTCGCATTGAGGTTTCCGTATAGATGCCTCAAGCAATGCATGTGTTCTGCATCAGGGAATATTTGGTTCACTGCATCTAGCAACCCCTTTTGTTTATCAGTCATTATCACAACTGCGTGTGAGTTTTGAATTTGCAAGTCCTCCTTCAACAACTCCATAAACCACCTCCAACAACTGAAGTTTTCAGATTCACACACAGCATATGCAATGGGAAACATCCCATTGTTGGGATCCACTCCTACAACTGCCAACAATTGCCTAGGGTGAATGCCCTTAATAGGGCATGCATCAAACCCAATGAAGGGTCTGCAGCCTTTCATCCAACCTTGTTTGCAAGCTTCCAAACAGAAATACACTGTCTCAAATCGAGGGCAATCATCAGCTTCCAACTCAGACTTGATTATCACTGTGGAACCATGATTAGTCTTCAGCACTTGCAAGCATTATTCCCCTAACACCTCATATTGCATCTTGTAGGTCCCTTCCACCACATCCATTACACTGGCCCTTGCCCTAAAGCATGCTACCCTTGAGGGTCTTATACCAGTTTATGCATTAACCAAGTCTTGGAATTCCACCCAATCCCATTTGTTGCTTGCCAACTGCCTCCCATACTTCCATGATAGCCACTTCACATTGGCATGTCTGTTCTTAGTCCCTATACCACAGTTGTGGTCACTCTTAAACCCTTTAATTTGCATAGTCATGCTGCCTCCTATTTTTGAAGCATAAAGCATAAACTCACAGCCACTCCCACAAACCACCCTAATTCGATTAGGCTGATTCTTTTTAAAAGTTAGCTATCTTCCATTGTTCACTGAGTAGATCCTCACAGCTTCTCTAAATATGTCAGCTGATTCAAACTTCTGCCCTATCTCAAAATGAGGATCCTTAATCTCCATCTCAAGAATAAAGTCTCTTGTCTTTGGAAGTGGTTTCTTCTTCCTACTCCTATTGGCCACTTCCTCATCTGAGTCTACACTAACAGTAGCAACCCTTGGTGACAAAGGAACCTCTCTTTCTTCAAAATCTTCCTCAGTCTATGGTGGATGAGGAACTACCTCTTCATCATTTGTCTCGAAGATGACATCATTATCACTTAGACGGATTGCATTAGCATCCCCTTCACCATAACCATCATCTTCAAAGTCCTCAAGTTCCTCAGATTAGCCACTATCATCACCACTCTCAGCGTTGCCCTTCTCTTTATCACCCTCATTCACCTTTTGTTTACCAGGTCTCTGACTACACTGGCCACCACTAGCTTGCAAATCTAGTTATTCCATTTCTTCTTCCAATTCAAATTCTTCATCCACTTCTTCACTACTTTCTTCTTCCACTCGAACTTCATACAATTCGTCTTCACTATCATCAGCTTCACTACTTTCTTCTTCATATTCAGGCACATCTTCTACATCTTCAACTGGACCTGTGCTTGGATCAGCCTCTGGATTTGTGCTTGGACCAGCTGGATCTGCATCTGTGCTTGGACCAGCATCTGCATTTGTGCTTGGACCAGGTGGTTCAAATGTGCTTGGACCAACATATGCATATGTGCTTGGACCAACTGCTTCAAATGTGCTTGGACCAGCATCTGGATATGTGCTTGGACCAGCTGCTTCATATGTGCTTCGACCAGCATCTGGATCTGTGCTTGGACCATCTGCTTCATATGTGCTTGGACCAGCCTCTATAGTATGCACCAGATCTTCATCTGCCACTTGGTCCATGACATGGGAAGCGTACACATGTAGTGCCTTATCTGCTCTCTTTGCAGCCCTTCGAATGTGGACCAAAAGCTGCTAATTTGTGCATAGTTTAAAAAACACTCCACTTCTGGCTTCTTTTGTGTAGAATTCCACCCTATCCTCAATGTACCCTTCCTTCTTCACCAATGCATTCAATTCAATCAGTGAACTGTAGTCCCAACAATACCAGTCATACCATTTCACAACCCCATCTGCATATGTCCACTCTCCCACTTTATGTTCTATCTTGCCACCATGATGTAGTGTGATGGACACTATGTCATCGCAGTCCCCTACACCAATCAAAAAAATTTAATGCATAATAAGCTTAGATCATCCACACCAAACTCACAATAGAAAATCAAACCCTAATCCAACAGCAGACCCTAAACCTTAAACCCTAAACCTAAACCAAAACCCTAAACCTAAACCCTAAACCTAAACCCTAAACCCTAAACCTAAACACTAAAATCTAAACCTAAACCCTAAACCTAAACCCTAAATTGTAAATCTAGACCTAAACCCTAATCCAAAAATCAGACCCAACATCACAACTCACTGCAAATCCACAACTCTCTGCCTAAATCTACACTCACACCAACAGCCAACATCAAAATTACCATATTGAGGTTGTTGTGCACACAATCAACTCTAATCCAAAATACCCTACCCTATATCCTAATATATGTTCCAAACAGCCCAACCCTAAAATGTCGTGTCATCTTCGGGGAGCAAGTTGAGTAATAAGCCAAAACTTTAAAATGTCGTGTCATCTTTGCTTCTCACAATGTTGTGTTTCAGGATGTGTCCACCAAGGAGATGATTGGTGAAGGTTTCCTTCTAAATGAACTCTATTATCTTTCCAAGGATCCAAAAAGTTCCAAGATTTTTCATAGTTTTCAAGTCAGTTCAAGCCTAGCACAAGATCAACTTTAGCACCAATGTCTAGCTCATCCATCTGAAACAATATTGTCTTTTTTGTTTCCAAACATGTGTAAGACAAAAGTTCACTGTGAAGTCTGTCGCATGTCAAAATTTGCTAGGTTACCTTTTGTTTCTTCCATGTCTAGGGCTAGTAATCCTTTTGAAATTGTTCACTCTGATATTTGGGGTCTTGTCCTCGAATCCTTTGATGGATATCGATATTTTGTAACCTTTGTCGATGATTTTATAAGGATCACTTGGTTATATCTTCGTAAATTCAAAAGTGAAGTTATGAATGTGTTCAAAGATTTTAATAAACTTATCACAAATCAATTCTCTTGCCATATCCACATCTTAAGATCTGATAATGGCACTGAACATATGTCCAATAACATGACACAATACTTGAGCACACACGAAATCCTTCATCAAACCAGATGTGTTGGTACACCCCAACAAAATGGAATTGTAGAAAGAAAGAACCGAGACCTACTTGAGAAAACCAGATCTCTCAGTTCCATATGAGTGTCCCTAAGAAATTCTGGTCTCAAGTGTTTCTCACTGCCACCTATCTCATCAACAGATTGCCTAGTAGAGTCCTTGGATTCATCTCAACTCTTGAAATGCTAAAGGGTCGAAAAATTGACATGTCTCACTTAAGAGTATTTGGGTGTACTTGCTTTGTTCACATTCAATCCTCTCACCATGACAAACTTGATCCTATGGCTACTAAGTATATTTTTTGTTGGGGTACTCCACCACTCAAAAAGGATATAAGTGTTACAATCTAGCTACCAGGAAAGTCATCATATCAAGAGATGTGCGATTCGATGAAACTGTTCCGTATTTCACAAGGAAACAAGCTACTGATGGTCAGGAGGAATTGTTCCATGATTTGTGCCCTCTACCTAGCCCTAATCTTGGCACATACTGCAATCCTCCCGCAACCAACTCTTCTTCTCAAGAAACACCAGTGAGCATCAATGTTGAAGTGTAATATGAACCCTCAACCTCTACTCATTAATCTTAGAACATCACCCGTGTCCCAAGCTCCCATTCGAAGGAATCCTGCCCGAGAACGCCATCCACCATCAGAAATGTTGGACTACGTAACCTACACAGCAAGGTATCCATTGACAAAGTTCATAACTTTTCAAAAGTTCTCTCATTCTCATGCTATCTTTCTTAGTGCAATCGATAGTACTCATGAACCACAAAGTTTTCAAGAAGCCAATCTTCATAAAGTATGGCAGCATACCATGAGTGAGGAACTTCAAGCACTCCATGATAATCAGACAAGGAGTGTTGTCCAACTTCCAAAGGGAAAAAGAACAGTAGGCAACCGTTGGGTGTATAAGACCAAACCCCATTCAAATTGAACCATTGAAAGATATAAGGCTCGTTTGGTGGCTCGCGGGTTTACACAAACATATGGAATGGATTACAAGGATGCTTTTGCTCCTGTTGCAAACATGAACACAGTAAGGGTGCTCCTTTCGGTTGTTATCAATCATGCTTGGCCTCTCTATCAAATGGACGTTAAAAATGTGTTCTTACATGGTGACCTCAAAGAGGAAGTCTAGATGAAGCTCCCAACTAGTCATCCTCAATCTCATGACCCTAACTTGGTTTGCAAGCTTCATAAATCCATATATGGCCTACAACAGTCTCCAAGGGCGTGGTACGCTAAACTCAGTTCAGTCCTTGAAGAAGTTGAATTTCATAGAATCAACATTGATTCTTCTCTCTTTGTTCGAATTGGCTCCATAGGTATTCTTGTGGCTCTTATCTATGTTGATGATCTCATTGTGACAGGTGACAATGTTGAGGAAATTGAGTCCCTTAAACAAGCCCTTCGAGCTGCCATGCACATTGCCTCCAATCTAATATTTCATGAACGAACCAAACATATTGAAGTAGATTGTCACTACATTCGAACGCAGGTTCAATCCAAGGTCATTGAGACGCGGTACACTCCCAATCATGAACAACTAGTTGATTTATTCACCAAGTCACTTCCCACAGCTCAGCTTCAACGGCTTCTAGGCAAGCTTAAATCAATTAATCCCCTTTATCTAGCTTGAGGGGGAGTATTGAAAGATTAAAGTCACTTAAGTCTCTGATCCCGTGTACAACTCATTGTAGGGTTAGGACTCTTCACACTCAACCTCCAACTTGTGCCACACGGCAAAGTCTTCTCAAAGCTCCCTTGAGCCATGCAAAGTCTCTAAGTCAAGAAAACATGTTCTTCGTAAAATCCTGCTTAGAGGATAAAGAAAGTCTGAAGGATAATGATGTGTCTCTCTAGTCCTAGTTGTGTTCTCTCTACTTCCTCATCATGTGTATATAAAACCTTCCTTGTAATCTGTTTTACATATATGAAATACCGGAGAAAACTTCTCTATGTTTTCATCTGTTTGCTCTTGTTAATTTTCCACAGAAATGGACTAGTAGGTTGTTGCAGGTCGTGTCATTGCAGACGGTGGTTTTGGCGGTGGTGCAAGGAAGAAAGTGGAAGCAGAAGATTGATAATATCGAGAGGGCCAAGATTTCTGAGGTAAACATGTTGTGAGTGTGCCATAGACGGTGATGAAATTTATATCAATATTTGGGTCGTAATCAGGAATCTAATATGATCGGCTTAGCTACGACTGTGACAATAAGACTAATTAATAAACCACATTTCTTTGTTTGCCACAATTAATTAGGGATAATACTTGCATCCCACCCTGTTAGTACCTGCTCGTACCACCCTTTTGATTTATACAATTGTTTGTATACATATATCAAAATAGGAACTGTTCATTCTCTAAATCACAATTTCAGGATCATCTTCGTAAAAAATCAACAAGATTTAAAATCATTTATCCATTTATGTATATCCAATACAATAACAGTTTTGGTAACAAGATTGATTCTCATGGCGAAACGTTCATTTAATTAATACATTTGAGTGGTTAAATGATCTCCAATTTTATTTATTTTTTTAGCAAATGATCTTGAAATGATGATTTAGGAGTTGAACAGTTTAGATTATGATATATGTATAACGATAATTGTCAAATTGATACTCCACAACAAACAAACAAAGTACAAGAGACAGATCAAACACGCTCTCATGTCATGTCAAACAAATAAATACACGAAAACTAATGCAGCGAAAATCTCAATATGTGAATTCATAGCACATGGGTGCACGGAGAAACTAAGCTCCGCAGCTATATGTTGAAGGATTACAAAGGTTTCTGAAGGATTTACAAATTACAAGCCTAAGTCAAGCCTTATATAGGCAACAAGTCCTATATCAACCAGGACAACAAAACCTAACTTTTAATCCAATACAGAATCAGAATCTTAAACCAAATATAATCAAATATGGCAAGTACATCAATTCCTAATTCTACCAAAACTAATTTCTAATTAAACAATACTTTCCAACAATAATTTGATAAAGCGAAAGAATGGTACGAGAAGATACCACCAATGTAGGATGCAATTATTATCCATTAATTAAATGAATCATATACCAATATAACAGTAATATATATGTAAAATTCGTGTCTTTATATCACACCCCAAACTAAATATATACAAATCAAAATGAAAATCATATATGTACACGTTATATATAATGTGTATCTAATTCTAAATATATGTAGTTTTTTTTTTATCAAGATATCGAATGTGATCATGTTGCTAGAGCTGGAATCACTACTTTTTTCTAATTTTGTTTTAAAGGAATGAATCTGAGATGCTATCTGGTCCAGGATCGATCGAAGACTAGAGTGTTAGAGATACATAATATAGTAGAGTTGGTTAGTATAGATGTTATGTTAGACAGTTTGGTTTGTTAGTTTACAACTGTGTAGTTGGCAGATATAGCCACAGTTGTAGGTAGTTAGTTATAACTGTAGGTAGTTAGTTTGTTATCTCTCAAACGTGGTAAGTATGTAGAGTTGCTATATATATATATACATGTACTGTGTAAATGCTGATTAATTAATTGAATGAATATAGCTTGACAATCTCTACAATTTTCCTATAGCTAAACAATCTCTCTCAACTTCTGCTCTCTCTCTCTCAGCCTCTTCATCTTCTTCTTCAATTCTTAGACTCAACACCATGCATTCGAACATGGTATCAAAGCAATAAAGCTCACAACTTTTTGTTCCTGGTGCTCCACGCTCCGTTGTATGTCTTATGTCGATATGCAAACCAAAGATCTAGATCGCGATGATGTTGGTGAAGATGATCTTCGCCTATTCTGACTGCTTGGCTCAGTTCTCACTTCAATCTCCTCCTTGATTCTGACCTCATAACTCAGTCTTGATTCCGATCCTCTTCTCTATTCTCTTCTCAACTCAATCCTCTTCTCGATCCTCCTTGATCTATACTGCATTCTGTTCTCAATCTTGGAATCAGCTTTGTGAAAGATAAGTACTCTCGATTCTTTCTTGTTAGCTTGTATACTTGTTCCTAAGAGCTTTGTTCTCTTGTCTTGGAAAGTACGTTTTAGTGCTTAGTGCATTTGTGAAGGAAAAGTACCCTAGACATTGATTTGTGAAGATATTGTCGACCTTTTGAATTGAAAACATATTTTTTGAATATGACATCTGCAATAGAATTACTCAAACATGCTACTGAGTTTGTGTCCATCAAACTTAATGATACAAATTATATCTCCTAGAGTGTTAAAATTCATAGACTGTTGAAAGGATTTCATTTGTTTGGTTATCTCGATGGATCTTGTCCTAGTCCTTTGCCATCTGATGTATCCTATCAGACATGGATCGATATGGATGATGCCTTACAAAATATGTTAATTGGAACAATTTCTGAGGATGCATTCACTGAGATCATGACTTGTGAGTCATCTAGAGATGCTTAGCTTACCTTGCAAGAAAGGTTCTCCTCCTTATCTGAAGCCAACCTCATGCACTACAGACTAACCTTCAAACAATACAGAAGGGACCTGACTCCATTTAGGTCTTCTTGAGCAAAATCAGATCGGAAAGACAAAGGTTGCAGTGCTGGTCTCATTGTCACTGATAAGGATGTGATCTTGATCACCTTGAATGGCTTACCTACAGACTATCACTCTTTCAAGTCTCACATTCGAGCACGACCAGTACCAGTCACTTTGTCCGAACTTTTCACTCTTCTCATGGCTAAGGAGGCGGATCTTTCAAAGGTCACAGCACAACAACAGACTCAGTCCTCGCTTCTCACTGCTATGGCTGCAACCAAGGAGCCTATTGATCCTCCCCTACAACAGTCTCATTCTTCACAACCATCACAACCAGCATGGCAAGACTCACAGTGGCATGGAAGGAATACCTATCATGATAACTATCAGAATAACTAGTATGGTAGGAACTCATATCGTGGTAGAGGAAGGAATAATGGCTATCGAGGTAGAGGCAATAATTATAGAGGAAATCGATACAATCCAAACTATCACTATAATAACAACTACAACAGTTATCCTCAGCAATCTGGTTATGGAGGTTTCAACAATGCATATCCTCCTAATAATTTTGGTGGTTCCTCTCCACATGGTTACACTGGATCTCCTAGTGCTCAGTTTCATGTGCCTGCTAACCCTGGTCCAGGTATCCTTGGTGCTCAGCCAGCTCAACTCCTCTTTGTCAGTTATGTAAGCTACCTGGTCATGGAGCACTGGCGTGCTCTCAGAGGGGAAACTTTGGTGTGATATTCGGGCCTCATTTACAACCTCAGGCTTACTCAGCTACGACTAGTTATGAGTTCAATGACCCGACTTTCTGGTTGGCTGATTCAGGAGCTACTCACCACATGGTGTCTGATGATTCTCAGCTGCAACAATCCAAGGCCTGTCCACCAAACTCAGGTATTTCTGTTGGAAATGGTAATGTTTTGCCCATAACTAGTGTTGGATCTGTCACATTGCCTATGTCTCATCATGAGTTTGAAATGTACAAAGTCTTCCATGTTCCAGACTTAGTGCATAACCTCCTTTCTATCCATAAGTTTTGTTTGCATCATAATTGTAAAATGTTATTTGATGCATCCTCTCTTCACATCCAGGACAAACTGGGGAAAGTGTTGTATCACACTCCTAGTGTTGTTGGTCTATATCCTATTCCAATGCGTTTGCCTGTTTCCTCCTCCTTTCCTTCACCTGGATATGTTGGTGTTGGTTATGTTGGTGTTGGTTGCTTGGGACAACGGATACAATCGTCTCTCTAGCACCATAGGCTTGGCCATCCCACCAATGTTGTTCTACGCACCATGTTAACTCAAGCTCAGATTTCACACCAACCTAATTCTTCTTCTCACCTTTGTGATTCCTGTCTTCAATGGAAAATATCCAAACTTCCTTTTTCTCTTTCAGATCATAAGGCATCTGTGCCATTTTCCAAAATCCATTCAGATGTATGGGGTCCTAGTCCCTGTCTATCTACTCTTGGATATCGATACTATGTTCTTTTTGTTGATGATTGTACCTGATACTCTTGGATTTACCCTTTATTCAATAAATCTGAAGTTTGTTCTGTGTGTGTCAAACTTCATTCTTATGTTTCTACTTGTTTTGGCAAGTCTATTCAAGTCCTCCAAAATGATGGTGGGGGGTGAGTTTATCAGTAAGGCCATGGGTGACTTCTTGTCTTCTAAGGGTATTCAACATCATAAATCTTGTCCCCATACTCCTCAGTAGAATGGTCTGAGAGGAAGCACAAACATCTCATTGAGACCACCATCACCTTGTTAAGTGATGGTTCTATGCCTCACTCCTTTTGGTTTCATGCTTGCTCAACTGCCAACTTTCTTATCAATAGAATGCCATCTTCTGTCCTAAAAATGCAATCTCCTAATTTTTGCTTGTTTTCGCATCATCGCTCTTTAGTCTCTCTTCGAGTCTTTGGATGTACATGTTACCCATATCTCAGACCATACATGAAACACAAACTTGATTCTCGCACCACACAATGTGTTTTTATCGGTTATCCTCAAGACTACAAAGGTTTTCTTTGCTATCACATTCCCACCAAACGAACGTACATATCTCGACATGTCATTTTTTATGAATCTCAATTTCCTTTTCATTATGTGTCTAAACCAATGTCTTGTGCATCCTCTTCTTCTTCTGTTGTATATGCATCTGGTTCAGGCAATGTGACTCCACCTAGTTGTACACCTCTCTCTAGTCCACAATATATTCCCAACAGTTTGTTACCTAGTGTGGCTTCAACTTCTTCCACACCAGCCTCCTCTACAGCACCAGCCTCACAATCAGGCTCTTCAGCACCTTTTAGTCGTCAGGCTGCTGTTCCAGTCTCATATGCAGTTCGGGTTTCACAAGCAGGCTCTATTGAGCCTCATGTTGCTCTAGCTCAATCCGGTTCTCCTAATGTCACTTCCATGTCCGCTCCTATTGATCTGGTGGTTGATCTCTCATGTCCTGCTCTTCCAGCTCATACTCCTCAACCTTGTTCAACACATCCTATGCTTACTCGTTCGAAGTGCGATATAGACAAACCTAGTAGAAAAGGCTTTCTTGCATTGCACGCTATTGTTCATGCTGATGTTCTCTCACTGAGCCTGTTTCTTACAAATAAGCTTTACAAGTTCCTGAGTGGCATCAGGCTATGATTGATGAAGTTACTGCTCTCCATCATCAACAAACTTAGACTCTGGTTCCCTTGCCCCCTTCTCGCCGGGTGATTGTCTGTAAATGGGTGTTTAAGGTCAAGACACACGCAGACGGGTCTATAGCTCGACACAAGGCAAGACTTGTCGCCAAAGGGTATCTTCATGAAGCTAGTATTGGCTATGAGGAAACTTTCAGTCCTGTAGTAAAGCACACCACAATTCGTCTTGTGTTAGCTCTCACGACTCAGTTTAATTGGCCATTGCGTCAACTCGACGTGAAGAATGCTTTTCAGCTTGGTTTCTTGGATGAGGAAGTCTATATGGATCAGCCTCCTGGCTTTTTTTATTCTACCTATCCTGACCATGTCTGTAAACTTGTTAAGTCCTTGTATGGTTTAAAACAAGCTCATCATGCTTGGAATGCTCACTTCACCGCTCACATGCTCTAGTTAGGCTTCAGTCAGTCATCCTCTGATTCTGCCTTGTTTATTTCTCATAAAGGTTCCGTTTTGTTGATTGTCTTGCTTTATGTCGATGACATTATTGTCACTGGTAATCACACCATGGCAGTGGCTAGCTTGATTACGGCCCTTGGTAGTGAGTTTGACATGAAAGACTTGGGTCCTTTATCATTCTTCCTTGGTTTGCAGATCTCTTACTCCACTACGGGTATCTTCGTACATCAACGTAAATATGCCACTTATCTCTTGGCCAAAGTTGGTATGTCCACATGCAGTTATGTTTCCACTCCTTTGGTTCCTGATACTAAACTTCTCGCCAATGATGGCACCCTGTTGTCGGATCCCATCTTGTATTGAAGTATTGTTGGTGCTCTTCAGTACTTAACTTTTACCTGACCTGATATTGTTTTCTCTGTTAACACGGTGTGTCAATTCATGCACGCCCCAACTGATGTGCACATGGTGGTTGTGAAACGTATTCTTTGTTACATCATAGGTACTCTTGATTGTGGTCTTCATTATGTCTCTGGTCCCCTTCATTTACAAGCCTTTTCTGATGCGGATTGGGGTGGTGATCCCAACACTCGCCGCTCCACTTTGGCCACATTGTCTTACTGGGTCTTAACCCCATTTCTTGGGGAGCAAAGAAGCAAGCCACTGTCTTCGGTTCCTCTGCAGAGGCTGAATATCACTCCCTTGCCAATACGGCTTGTGAGCTACTTTGGATTTCTTACTTGCTTGCTGACTTGCGCTTGACTCTCCCTTGCGTCCCTTTGATCTGGTGTGACAATATCTCTGCCATTCAAATGGCACACAATCCTGTCTTCCATGGTCGCACGAAATATGTTGAGATTGACGTCCACTTTATCCGTGAACGAGTCCAAAACAAGAGCCTTCGCTTGGCTCATGTATCCTCTGATGATCAATTAGCCGACGTCATGACGCATGGCCTTCATACGCCTCAGTTTGAGTTCTTTCGGGACAATCTTCTGCTTCGCCTTCCTCGCGTCAGATTGCAGGAGGGTGTTAGAGATACATAATATAGTAGAGTTGGTTAGTATAGCTGTTATGTTAGACAGTTTGGTTTGTTAGTATACAGTTGTGTAGTTGACAGCTATAGCCACAGCTGTAGGTAGTTAGTTACAACTGTACACAGTTAGTTTGTTATCTCTCAAACGTGTTAAGTATGTAGAGCTGATATATATACATGTACTCTGCAAATGATGATTAATTAATTGAATGAATATAGCTTGACAATCTCTACAGTTTTCCTATAGCTAAACACTCTCTCTCAACATTTGCTCTCTCTCTCAGCCTCTTCATCTTCTTCTTCGATTCTTAGACTCAAAACTATGCATTCGAACACAGATATACTAACCGATCTACAAATTAACATATGGGTTTGACTGTTTCTTAATGAACTAAAATAAGAATGTGAATATATTACGTGATATTTTAGATACAGTTAAAAATTATTAGATGGATAGTAATATGTAAAAAGAGAGAACATTTGTATATATCTGTGTGCCTTGGTTAATAATTACAGGCACAACAACTTAATAGTCGATGGTACGTTGTCATGGATATGACAATTTTGTCCATCTCTCATCCCAGATATAAAAATGCAAATCAAATGGAAAGCCTACTGGCTCATATGGTTTTGCTTAGTGTTATGCAACTTTTTATGTTATGCTTTGTTTGACTTTGGCCTTTGTCAACCCATGACTGATTGATCTTGGGGGTAATTTTGATTTTCATTAATAAATTTATCTCGTATATGTCGAAGTTCAATTCCCTTGACCATATATTTGTATTGTTCATGCATGTGCATGCCATATTTGTAGTTATCATATATATATATATGTTGTAATTAGAAGGTATATATATATATATATATGCAATTTAATAGCTCAATATTTTGGTCCCCATGTTTAATTTTCTCATTTTTATGTAAGAGAACTTAAAAATTCAGCAAAGAAATACTGCAAATCAATATTAGAATTGGATAAAAAAGGATTCTGAAAATTAGTAAAAAAAATTTCCAAATTTTTGAGTTTCACGAGCCTAATTTTGTGACCTTGTGCCTTGCTCATATTTCAATCGAGAATCATGAATACTGTTGTCGAAAATAAAACATTTTTCCTGAAATTTTGGAATACTAATAATAATCTCAAAGTTGAAAGAGAAAATTCTAGTAAATGTTAAAAACTTACTTGAAGTTCTCTAAATAACGATTGTTTTAATTTAAATTTTGATGCTTCGGTGACCTCTTCAAATTAAACAAAATGTGGTTTGCTATCACCACGAAGATCATAAATCTTCGCCTTTAAGCTTCTGCGATCTTGTTCTATATATACTACTACAAAACAATCATTGTCTATATTGATATATCGCAAGCCCCAATATGTTATTTGCAAATTAAATTACAACCACACATATAAATAGCTCTAATATATATCAAGGCAAAAACTGACGATGAAACAAAAAATAGATCATCGATCAAGTTCATTCTATGGCGATCGATGATGCTAAAGAAAATGTTAAAGAAGACGCTGAGGAAGAAGGGGTGACAAGAGATGAGCCCTCCGGCGAATTCCGACACATGGGACATGTTGCATTCATTTTAAGCCACTCGTCTATGCAACTAGCATGGAAGTAATGGTTGCACTCCGGTATTGTCCTCAATTCTTCTTTGGGCTGATATTCACTCAAGCATATAGAGCACGTGTTGTGGTTCGGCTTAGGTAATCTTTTACTCTCCCCGAGCAAAGTCTTTGGGTACGATTCGATTGTTGGGCCGTCAAGGCCCACTACCACGATGGCGGGTTGCCGAGAAACTGAGGCGGAGAAGTCCATGTTTGGCTGGTGGCGGCCACCGTAAGCCTTTATTCTGCCGAAGACATAACTTGCGAGTCCAAGGATGCATAGGAGTCCGGGAATTCCCACACCTATGATTATGCCATACTTTGCACTTCTGGGAAGACCTGAAAATTTAAGGGACATTATTATTAATTAGAAAAGCCTTATTTTTTTTATTTATTTACTAATATCAAGAGGAGATTATATACTGCTAGAATAGTAGTTTTTGATTAAAGCGTGAGATGGACTATTAGTTGGTAATTAAATGATATATTATATATATATATATGCTCCTTCTTGTTTATACCTTTAATTTACATTGAATCAAAAAAGTTGAGTTTGATTCTTATTTATAAGAATTAAATTTTCATACTTGACCAAAAAAGTTTAGTCTAATGAGAGTATTGCTCTCATGAATTTGATTTTTATATAGGTTAATTGGAGAGAAAGAAATAAAATAAAATGACAACCAATAAAAATAAGTTGGATTCCTAATTAACATATAAAACACACATATATTACACTCAATAATGCATGATTATTATTATATAAATGAAACTCAAGTAGCCGGAGGCCCGAAAATAGCATGATTCCTTAGGGACGGTAAAAAGTCTTAGCGGATTTAGATTTGATAATATTGCTAAATTGATTGTTTGGACTATTAGATATAATTGTGGGTTAAATATTATTATTGTAAAGCTTAATAGAAACTTAAACCTTAATTAATCTTGTACTGAGCTATAGGTCAACAAAAGCATTAATTTCTTTGAGGGGGACTTTGTTGATATGATTTGATATTCCTGCAGGAAGTATTAATAGGCAAGATCATGACATTCAAAGTTGTAGTAGGCGTACAAGTTTTTAGTCAAGCTCCGCGTTTGCAACGTACATATCCATCCACGTTCTCCTTTCTGGTAATTGGTATCCATCACATTCACAATCTCACCCGCCACATTCCAAATATCAAACTAGCCATCCATCATTACGTGGCCTCTTCCAAAAAATTGTTTTTTAATTTTACGTTGTAATATTTAAATTTATTTAAATGATATATTTTAATATATATATGTGTACAATGTAATCTCTCTCTTAATTATGTCGATCATTATTTTAGAATTACACATACATAAAATCTCAGAAGCATATATATGGGCTTAATTAGTCAAAATGTGTTTACTTGTTTAGACATTTAGACATTGTCTTTCTCGATTGAGGATTATTCATTCAGCTCAGGTGGAATGTTAGAATTCTAAGTCATCATAGTACGTAGTGAAGCAATTCCAACAACCAAGAAAAAAGATAATTAAGTAATGCAATATTATTATCACCCTATCAATTGCCTTTCTTGATTGAGGCTTTTCTTTGATGTGTTGTGAAATTTTTCTTTTTTATTCAATTTCTTCGCCTTATTTGATGTTATATACGTATTGGCATATGCTTGATTATTTAGGCTATATATAATATCAATCTAAGCTCGCAATTAATGATACTTACAGCAGCAAAAAATTGAAGAAAACGGATCAAATTTGAAACGATTATCAAATTTTGAGTTCTAAATTACCTTAAATCTTTGGGGTTCTAAGTATGAATTTAAGAGTTTGATGCATAAACTCAAAAATAAAAGTTTACAAACCTAAAACAATCCATCATGTCAATATATAATGCAATTGGTCAACTGGTTCTATCTTGATAACTGACCAGCAATCGATTCAATTTTCTAAATTGGTAATTGGTGAAGTTGAAATTTCATAGTACGTGTTGGAAGTTTCAATTCATCTAGATTATGAATTAAATAATTTTTTTATTTAATCTCTTGAAATGCATGACACAGGGGCATATAGTAAAGGCCAACAAAGAAATAACTATTAGCAATTAATTAACCAAACCATATATGCATGACATTCATTATTAATTATAATTAAGGAATAAGCTTCTATACCTTTCCTTGGAACGGTAGGATACGAACACACAGTCCGATTCGTATTTCGGTTGAACCCACAATCTCCACCTCGTGTTTCACAATCGCGGCAATCAGGCGTTGACCAGGTCAACCTAACACCGAGTCTCACATTCCCGAACATGTCCTGCAATTGTTGCGCGGCTGATGTCGGAATCAAAGCACTCGAAATCACCCTACATAAAAGCCCCGACGATGACGTGGACGTTGACTTTAGCCAATCGTCGTACGCAGGGGACGGGGCCGCAAAGACGGTGTGATTTTCACTGCCGAGGCAGGAAACATTGGTGGCCATGACAGGGAGCGACGTCGTTTGATTTTGTAGAGCTTGGGTCGAGCAGTTGAGGAACGTGTAGTTTTGGAAACTACTGTCGATGCGAAACGGCGTGTCGTTTAGGTTGATTAGGGTTCTGTGGAGGAAGCGTTGGGGGAGGCAGCCGTTGGGGTCGTTGATGTAAAGTGTTTGAGCCTCGTAGTCAATGCGATGGACAATGAAGTTGTCAGTAGAGGGTGGGAGGGTGAGCGTGGTTTGAAAGGTTGGGGAGTGGCATGAGAGGTCGAAACCTGGATTGTAGCTACAGCGTGGGGGCTGGCTTGAGAAGTTTCGAAGCCGGAAAGGGAATCGGACCGGCGGTCCTTCCTCCGTGCAACTTGAGGTAGGGCAGATGGAAGCGCATGTTGAATAATGGAAGAAGAAGAAGAAGAAGAAGAAGAGTTGGAGTTTAGCCATTTGGTAGCGAAAGTGAAGATGCTAGTTAGCTAGGCATGGAGCGTCTTGGTCAATTAGGGTCGAGTATATATGTTTTTGTTGGGGTATTTTGGTCCAAAACTTAGTCAAGAGTTATAATAGTACAAATTTAGCTAGGTTCTCACCATATTATATTAAATGGACATGTAATGTGCTTGAATCCCTGGTAGGATGGAATATAAATTGGCAACAAGTTTAAGTTTATATATGAAGTATTTAATTGTAAAATCAAAGTGTGGTTAACATTTGTATTAGTAAACGATAGGATGCGATGAATTAATTAATGTTGTACAAAATGTAAATTGACTGACACAAAGATTGTTGTGTGTACCGTATACTCGTGGGGTGCGTGTGGCGGTGGGAACCGGGGGAATGGGGAATGTCATGGCTTCAGATTGTTTATTAATTAGGGTGGCGTAATGGAACAAGTCAGCGTTTGATATAGGAATTAAGCAGGATAAACAAAATGGTCTATGAACGCATTCAATGTGTTTCAACTCTCAAAACTCACATCACATCACCGTTTTACCAACACCTACCTAATATTACTTTTTCTATATGCAGGTATCATAGTTAGTGTTGTGATTCCATACAATATGTATCATTTCGATAAATTTTTCATCTAACCGTCCATTTAGTTGGACTTTTTGTGTTACTTTCGTTTTTATGATTTATAATTATTGGATAATGATTTCATTAGATAGATGTATCTATGAAATTATAATTCATAGCTAGCTTCTATTTCTTGACGGACTAGCATCATAGATATATCTTCGGGGATGACACATTTATAATAATTAGTAAACTAAAAAATTATATATATTAAATATGTAAGAAATTTTTTATAAATGGAAAATTCGACTATTACATAAATTTCTAATATTATTTATTTATCTAATATATATTGTTTTTAATAATATATTAAAAATGCATATATAATATTCAACATTGTGTAAAAATTATGTGTCTAAACATAAATTATAGGTATGTATTTATATAATACTTTTGATTTTAAAAAATTTATATATTTTGGAGAATTTTTAGAAAGTTATATGAAAATGAAATTATTTTAAAAGTACATATATATATATATATATATATTTAATACGGACTAGGAGCACAATAATATAGAATTTTCAATATTCTCTCAATAATTAGAATTTTGAGGTCTCAAATCTCAAGGCAACTTCAGAGGTGTGACTAGGCAATATTGTGATCACCAGTTGAATCGAATCTTCTAAATTATTTATTGATCAAACAAGTCCAACGTAACTGATACATAATAATTTGACAAGACCAAGTCTAACTTGGAAAAATTTAGATGGCTTTGTAGAAAGTAGGATACCTGGTACATTTTGTAGGGCCAAACCCATTTTACTTTCCAACAATATAGTCACATCTCAAATGTTTTGGTCGAATTAAAAATCCCATACGAGTCCAAAATGCGACTGAAATTTAGTTTTTTAGAGTATTGACCCTTTCTCTTGTAGTGTAAGATCACCAATGGAGGGCACAATTGGTCGATGCATTTACTCTTTGGACGATGCTAAATATCTCCAATGTCAATTAGCTTTCAATCCAGTGATTTTTTTTGGAACATACTTCCGGGAGAATATCCTCATTTTCCCCATGTTTGATTACGATTTTTTCGTATAGAAGTGTAATAATGATATTAAAATTATTGATTTTTTAAAATATAATGTAAATATCATCTCTGTAAAAATCAAACTAAATTGAAAATCGTTTGGTAATTCATATCTAAAAAAATAATCGACGAATTTGATAACAACTAAAATGCTTATATAGTGAACCGTTAGTTTAATTTATATATATATATATATATAAAACAATAATTACCAACTTTCTGGATTTTGTATAGAGATAATTTATATGATGTATTAAGTAAGAGAGCTAATTTTGGCACTTCACAAATTACTTGATGTACTTCATTTTTTATTTTAATTTTTTCTTATATTTTTATGAATCAAATTTCCAAACTTACCCTCTATCTTTTAATTTATTTTATTTTATCAAAATTAAAAATCCACAATAATTTAATAGCCTAACTATAAATTATCATAAAACAAAAATGTTTACTTCAGTTTATGCGCCTTTCTATCATATTGCAACAAACTTTTTTAATTATATACATATGCAGTAAAGTGTTCATATATATAATTCAATAAACCTGGAACTGTCATTATACTTTAATGATAGAAGCATAGTACTCATATTTGTGAAAATAGATAGCGAGAGAGATATGAAGCGGAGGAGTAGAATTTATAGAGAAAAAAATTTCCAAATGTTTTACATAAAAAAAAAAAAGATATATTAAATTCAAAAAGAAGAGGGATAAGTTTGGAAGTTTGATTCATGAACAAAATAAGAAAGCATTAAAATAAAATGTGAAAAATAACAATTAAATTATGGAGTGCCAAAATCAATCCCCTTAAAAAATTGGTAGTTCCAATTATTATATTTAGCGGTAATATTTGATAATCAATTATAATGAGAACTAATCCATCTATTCTACCATGAATGTAAGTATTACTCTTTTATTCCAAAATTTGAAGACTATAATTTGATCTTCTCTCTTACAAGGAAAATTACAAACAATTCATGATCATTATTAAGAAGAATTTTTTTTAAAAAAAAAGCCAATATACATATGTATATATGTAACAAAGCATCTTACTCATAATGCACCATGTCCTCATGTCAGCTGTTTAAAATACTACTTGCCTACTTGGCTTAATTAATAAGGGTTATGAGTTTCTGTATTTAGGTTTTACACATTTCACTTCATATCGACAATTTGATTAATCTAACAATCTTAAACATGACACATCACACTCCTATTTAATATCCCACTACTATTATTTTTTTTGATAAAGAAATAAAAAACGAAAAAGAAAAGATAAAAAACACATATTACTTAACCCTGACTGGGAGTCCTCCCCACCCCATCCCCACCATTGCCAGATTCACTAATCACCCAACAGAAACACCCTTGATGATATGAGAAAAACCCTTGATGATATGAGAAAAACATGGAGATTGCCTTTTTATTTTTAAAACCGAATACTAATGGGAATTGCAAATAGTAGACCTAATTCTCTCTAGTGTTCGCTTACTAGTGACATGATGGGTTTTTTTGTTCAGCTATACGCCATGGCAGAGACATGGAGACCTTAAAATGCTTGCCATTGGGATGTCATGAATTTGTTGAAATTAGTGGAGAAACAAGATAATTGGTTTCCATGTCACTTGTCACAACGACATTGGTAAGCTCATGACTATCTTGAGCAACTTCAGTGCTGGGAATTCAAGGCCCTTGTTTTATGTGGGCGAGGGTGACCTTTGAAGATGAAGAAGGCGGAAGAGAACTGGTGTCGAAAATAAGCATATCAACCTCTCCAGAAAACCAGATTTTGAAACTTTCAACCTCTTTCATATATTAAACCTTAAATCTGTTCTCCTTGAAATCTCTGTGAAATCTCACCTAGGGTTTTCTAATTCAACCAAATTAGGGGTGAAGAAATAGTGGGGAGAGATGAAGAGAGGAAGAGAGAAAGAGGAAAATTAGAGGAATGGGAGGATACAAGGTTGGCTTGGTTAAGGAGGGAGGAGTTCCTGTTCGGTTGGTGGTGAATCTGGCAATGGGGGGATGGGGTGGGGATGGGGTGCGGGTGGGCTGGTGGGGAAAACGCCCAGTCTTGGTTAAGTAATAGGTTTTTTAATTTTTATTTTCCTTTATTGTTTTGTTTTTCATTAAAAAAATAATGGTAATGGGATATTAAAGTTGGAGTGTGATGTGTCATGTTTTAGATCTTTAGATTAATCAAATTATTGAGATGAAATAAAATGAGAATAAATGCGTGAAATCTAAATGCAAAAGTTTGTAATATTTTTAAAGTGCAATGAGATAGACGCAAGTAATTAATAAATAATTCAAAATAAAATAAAAAATAAACAATTCAAAATAAAATAAAAAATATGGCATTGAAATTCTACATAATAATCCAAACAATATGGATATTATTGACAAGATCAACACAGATCATTGAAAAATTGATATTAATTTGTTCGGTTGGATAAGATCACCAAGTCAATTTAATCACAATTATCTAAAGTCATCCAAATCCAGAAATGATTATATTTTTATGGTGACAAAATCCATACATTATTGATTGTTTTTCTGTAGAGCAATATTACTGTTTGCGCCTCGGATATTATTGGTTGATTTTTTTTTTTTTAATTTTAGCAATATGATGTTGATGTCAAAGATAGCATCAAATAACACCGTTAAGACAACGCATATTCCCAATATTTAAGTAAGTGTTTTGTATATATTACAAAGACTATGAGCTTTACCAGAGAGTAAGAATAGTAAAGAGATGTAGGGAAAAGTGGATGACCCCTCAAAATGAAGGGATGGTACCCTTTACAGGCCGAGCCTTGGAGTTAGACCTTAGTGATGGACTTCGGTGATGTACTTTGATGTTGGGCTTGAGTTTGATCTAAGTGATCTTCCGAGTCTTCTGCTAAATCAATTACTTGGTCATTTATGATGATATTATTGATTGTAGCATCAAAGTTAAGATCAGTGTTGATATTTTAGGGCCCATGTGTGACAATAATAAATAAGTTATATCCTTTATATAAAATATTGTCATAAACGCTAATATGATATAAAAAGGTGAGTTTTTTCATTAACTTATTTTTTTAATCAAATATTCATGGTTTTTTTTAATAAATTAATACAATCACATATTTTTTTTATTTAGGTTATTACTTAAAATGTACCAAGAATATGTCATTTAGTCTCAAAATGTACTTAGAAAACAAATTGGCAAAATTACAGTTGGTTTATTCCAAACTGCAGGGTTATTCTTATTATTTCAAATGTTTCAATTTACTACCCTGAGCTCTCTATTTTGTTTCAACCGGAACCCTCCGTTAAATTTTCTGTTAAGTTGTATGTTAAATGCTGATGTGTCCAAAATAGAGTCGATATTTAAGCTTATGTGGTTGACAACTAAGCGCCACATGCACAATAAAAAAATTAAGAAATAACTATAAATGAATCCAATTTTTAGGTATAACATATAAATTAATTCTTTTACTAATTTATTAGATTCCATTTAAGCATTTAAGCATTTTTTTTTTTACTTAATTGCTTTTTCTATTTTTCTATACCTTTTATACCCTTTTAACCTACTACACATATTTATTGGGAGTCTCTGTTTATCATATGTTGATGAGAAATTTTTAAAATTTAAATATTTTATGTTAATTTTTATTTATTTTGATAAGATACTTTTTTTAAATAAATTTCCTGTTATACTTCAAAATTGGATTAATTTATAGTTATTTCCTAATTTTGGTTGTTGCCTTTCTCTGTGTTTGCCTTATGTGTGGGGTTGGACGTAGTTGGGTTGTTGCGCTGCGTTTAACTCCTTCAATGAAATTCACATGTTGACCGAAAAAAAAAAAGTTAAGCCCAGAAACGTGTGTTTGCAAACTAAGTTTTACCTCCAACAAAGGTATATTAGGACTTAACTTCATTGCCCTAAAAATTGCCCCTAACTTAAACTTAAATATAATTACAATTATATTAAAATTTATCTGCAGTTATACCACCAATTCTAATTTACTTATATTTGCCTATCTTTAATTAATGGCTCTTCTTGTTGCATTCCTAACGGTAGGCTAACCTTAAGCATATTATCATTTTTTGGCAAACCCAAATGTATAATATACCTATATATCAATTTACTCTAACAATTACTGTAGGTAAATTAAAACCTACTTAACCAATCCACCTATATGTTAAATATACCTAAATCAATTTACGCTAATGATTACCGTAGGTAAATTAAAACAGAAATTCTAGATTATGGACCTTTGACTACTATACCGTGATAGGTAAATTGGATTATGAACATTCAATCACTTTAAATATAGACCTTCTGGATTAGTAAACGAATCATATATGTAGTCTAAATTGATCTTGTGACTACAATCAAACAATTCAAATTTGAAAAAAAACAAAATAGGACGAAGGTGCTACTTTCTTCGGAACAAAAACGCCTCAAAAACCTTGTGGGGAAAAAAAACAAAATTAAAATTTTGCGATAACCTATTTCCACATAAATTCCACCGGAACAGGTAACTTATATTTATAGGCTAACCTCAAATATGAAACTCATAGTCTAATTCCCTCTGTGACCTTCTTCTCTAATCGAGGATATGATCAAATTAAAATTTGAAATTTTGAACAATCAGAATGAGAACCCTTCAAAATTCAAAGTTGATGAAAAGTGGGTTTGTAAAACCCTAAAATGATGGGTTTTGTACGCTCAAAATATACATGAGTTAAATGGCATGCTTGTAATTTTTTTAAAATCAACGGACTAAAATAGATGATACGAATTGAACAACAATCAAAATATTAATTCACTACAAGAAATTAGAAGTTGCCCGGCGAAAACAGTTCGTCGAGCCACGTAAGTAATCCGTCGATTAACATATACAACGGTGAATCTCTGTCGGGCAATAGTCGTCGGGCTTTGAGTTTAATCGACGAGCACAGTGACCTCGTCGAGCAATTACATAATGCCCGGCGGTAAAGTTCGTCGCTGGAAGAGTCATCGAGCAACATAAAGTCAACATCATAAGACCGTCGGGTAAGGTCTTCGTCATCCGTCGGGTAATCTATTAAATATACGTCGGGGGAGGTTTGTAGACCGTCGGTTAAGGTCATATATACCCGTCGGGTAACGTTAAGAAACACCGTCGGGTAAGGTTACATATAGCCGTCGGGTAACATGATACACAACCGTCGGGTAACGTTTTACATATCCGTCGGGTAACATGTAACTCAATCGTCGGGTATAGTGTGAATATATGTCGGGTAACATTTAACTCATTCGTCGGTAATAGTATTATATGTCGTCGGGTAACATGTCCCCCATTCGTCGCGTGTATTTTTACAATTCGTCGGGTAACATGTACAGAATTCATGGGGCAACCTCCTCTTTATATTGAAAATAAAATATTAAATTAAATAATAAACAATAAAAAATTTAATTAAAAATTAATATAAAGAATAAAAATTAAATTAAATTAATATTAAAAAAATAATGTAATTTTTGGACATCATTAAGAGTATAAAAATACTTTATATATACTCTAAGAATTAGTAGAGTTGTCAAAATAGCCGGGATCCTGAGGGGGCGGTTGGTTGGGCGGTGAGAAAATATCATCCAATCCACGATCACCCAAAAGTTGAAGGATGTTGTCAAGGGTGCTCTTGATATGTTGGTTTTGGGCTTGAATCTCCGCGTATTGGGCTTTGATAGCATTTTCGGCCTCGAGATTTCTCATACGATCTGACGTCTCTTGGGAGCCTACCCGAGATGAAGACGACGATTGAGTCGAGACATCCCGCACAATCCCGTCGCCCGCTCCCCGAACGACCCTCCCTGGGCGCCTCCCTAGTCGTCGCTCCAGAATAGCGATCGACATGTCGACATTAGGGAGCTGTTTATGCAAAGGCACATCTAGATGCTGTTGGGTGAGCTCAGCTTGTGTCTGTTGGACGTCTTGCACCATCGCATCCTACAAATTCGAATAAATATTAATTAGAAAAATAATTATGAAATTAAGAAAAAATGTTTAATTAGAAGGAAATAAACTTACTTGAATTCCCGTCCAGCATACACCTGCCTCCATGCATCCACCTCTGGGAACATCGACCCGACGATGCGCCGATCCTCCTGCCGGGCCGATAAGGATCGCGACCCCCGTGGTGGTTGAATTTCTTTGCCCCCCGGTTCGATTTGTTGGCAATCGATTTCCGCTGTTCATTCGGGATTTCCAAAAATTAGATTTGAAAATGGAAAATAACATAAAAATTAAATAATTTAATTAATTAGATAGATAATACGTACCAGATAAGTGGGTGACATGAAATGGTCGCACAACCACAACCACCCTGGTAGTTTCGGCCCGTCTAACTCCTCCGGAGGATTTGCCCGAGCTTCCTCTAGAAAAGGCCAAGTCAAGAAGTACTTGTGGAGCTCGTACTTCCAGTCGGCGTACCGTAACTGCCAGTGTTGGGACAGGTACCTACTGAGCTCGACGTTCTCCAAGTCAAACTCAAAATTGATCTGCAATCAAATATTAAAGTTAAAAAAATAATTAAAAAATATGAAATTAATGTTAAAAATGGGAAAAAAACATACCGATAACTCTCCCCAACAACGCGAGATCTCCTCTGCAGTTTGGGTTCGGAAAGTCTCCCCCATCATTAGTGACTTGGTGCGAAGAATCGCACCAATGTCATGAACTAGGAGCTGTGAATTTTGACCGGCGCGGACCGGAGGCGTGGCACGTATACCACCAGTATCTTTGCATTTGTCGTCCTACAAATACGCTGGGATGTCAAACCTCGGTTGATCCCGCGCACATTCACTGACCTACCTGCAAATTCGATGAACATTGATAAATAAAATGAGTAGCAAATAAAAACGATTGGTTAAATAAACAAAATAATAAACTTACCCTTAGGGAGTGCTCCGATATTAGGCCCCATTTCGTCTCCTTCGACGTCGTCCTGTGAGGGCCGGGGGTCGGTACGGGGTTCCCCCCGTTTCTTGCTATGCTGTCTACGAGCCGATCGAGCACTCGGTCGCTGATAGACTGACAGGGGTGCATGAACCGACGCCGCTGTTGAGGCAACTGAGTCAGGGGCTGCCTCCTTCGGCTCATGACCATCAACAGGATCCGGGCAAGGGCGAGTCCAAGATGTGATTAAGGTGCGATGCGACATCTACAATAACACATATAAATTAATTAATTTAAAATTAAAGAACATACTTTTAATTAAATAAAAAAGAAAGCAAACATTTTTAATATTAAATATTAAATATTAATTTCAAAAAATAAAAACAAAATAACATTTAAAATTAACCAACATTTTATAAATCCAATAAACATAAATAAATAAAGCATCAATTTTTTTTAGTAATAATTAGTAAATTGGTATCTAAAAACTAAAACAATCAAATTCTAATTTTTTTAAATAAATCCAACACAAACGAAAATTAAACTTAAACAACTAATTAATTAATTCAAGCGTACTAAACTCAAAATTCACAACATTATACCTAAATTCCTAAATCCAAATTTCGGGACCAAAATCAAATTTACATATTAATCCAAACATATACTAATAATATCCAAATCCAAAAATTCACAAATTAAAAATTTATAAAACACATTATTCCAAAATCCACTTATACTACACCATATCAAAATTTCCCATAATTGTTTTTAAAATTCAAATACCCAAAATTCATACATTTCACATAAATACCATATAAAAAATCATACCATTATATCAATTTCAACATTATACCAAATATCAAAATTTCCCATAATTGTTTTTAAAATTCAAATACCCAAAATTCATACATTTCACATAAATACCATATAAAAAATCATACCATTATATCAATTTCAACATTATACCAAACATCAAAATTTCAACAAATCTTCAACTATTATATATACCTTAACAAATATATATATCCAAACATAAATATATACATAATCATTAACAATAACAATATCCAATTTCATAAATTCATTTTTCAAATCAAAATTAACAATAAACCAATATATCCAATATAAACCAATATAAACAAATAAACAATAAACCAATAAACCAATAAATCCAAATTAACAATAAACAATAAACCAATAAACCAATATATCCAAATTAACAATAAACAATATATGAAAATTAACATTAACATTAACAAGGAGAACGGCGGCGACGGCAAACGTCGGTGAGGGGAGCGGCGGTGACGGCAAACCTCCGTGGACAAAAACAGTGTCCTTGACTGTTTGGGAGAGCGGAGCCGATAGGAAATGCAAGTGGAAGATGCAAGGCGTCCTTGACTGCTTGAGGGAGAGGAAGATGCAAGCGGCTTCAAGCAAAAATTAAGAAAAACCAAAGCAGAAAGAAATCCAGAAAATGAAGAAGAAGGAAGAAGAAGAAGCCTCGGTCTTATTTATGTATCTGATTGGTATTGCCCGACGGATACGTCCGTCGGTTAACACTTTAATGACCCGTCGGGCATCAGAAAAAGGTATAATGCGTCGGGTAACGTTTGACAACCCGTCGGGTAACCATTAAATCCACGCGTCGGGTAATGTTTAACAACCCGTCGGGCAATACCATCATCGAAGTACGGAATATTAGGTCTGCCGTCCGTCGGGTAACAGCAATTCCACCCGTCGGGTAAGGATGATTGTCGAATATCCCTCGGGTTATACCTTTATACTCCCTCGGGCAACAAAACGGGGGACTCTTGAGAATCCGCGAAAATTAAGTCGGTCGGACCCGTCGGGGAAAGGTAACGCATTCGTCGGGGAAAACAAAGCTGAAAATTTGAGATTTCGCTGAAAATTACGCGGAAAATTGAAATTTTAAAAAAACTGGACGATATCTTAAGGTTACCCGACGGAAATGTTAATTATTCGTCGGGTAACACCAAGCAGCAAATTTGAGATTTCGCGAACATTTTGGCGGAAAATTGAAATTTTCAAAAATTGGACGATTAATTGAGGTTACCCGACGGACATGTTGAAATAGCCGTCGGGCATTACCTTCCTGATGCCATTTTTGGAATTAATCCGAAAATCAAGTCCGGCGAAAATATATGCAACATCAGGACCGTTTAAAGTTTGGTTTTATATGCCTAAAACCCAATATATCATTATTGTGATGTTTTGGGGATTTCAAAACGTCCGATCGGGAAGAAACGTTGTGTAACCGTTGAATCGTCGCACACCGTTACCTAATCCCGGGATTTCCAATTGGGGAAATTTTTCTCGCAGATGATCTATGGGTACCGACCATAAATGTGGACGGTTAGATCGGTCAGTTTCAATTTTTAAGTTTTTGAAAATCGGAAAACAAGCATATCGCCCAAGGAGTTTAAACTCTTGAAGGAAACTTCAATAAATTTTTTGAATTTTTGGTTCTATTGATATTCAAACGAATGAAATTGAGCGATCTAACCGTTCACTATGTGGTTTTACGTGGCTAGATGTCGCCCGTAAAAAAACTTGGGGTTTTGAGGATATCAAGCCTTCTGATCGTGATGAAACGTTCTGTAACTGTTGAATCGTCGCGCACCGTTACCTAATCTCGGGATTTCAAATTGGGGAAATGTTTGTTGCAGATGATCTATGGGTACCAACCATAAATGTGAACGGTTAGATCGGTCAGTTTCAATTTTTAAGTTTTTGAAAATCGGAAAACAAGCATATCGCCCAAGGAGTTTAAACTCTTGAAGGAAACTTCAATAAATTTTTTGAATTTTTGGTTCTATTGATATTCAAACGAATGAAATTGAGTGATCTAACCGTTCACTATGTGGTTTTACGTGGCTAGATGTCGCCTGTAAAAAATCTTGGGGTTTTGAGGATTTCAAGACGTCCGATCGGGAAGAAACGTTGTGTAACCGTTGAATCGTCGCGCACCGTTACCTAATCCCGGGATTTCCAATTGGGGAAATTTTTCTCGCAAATGATATTTGGGTACCGACCATAAATGTGGACGGTTGGAACGGTCAGTTTCAATTTTTAAGTTTTTGAAAATCGGAAGTAAAACAAAAATGTAAAGTTTTTAATATGGTAAATAGATGTGTAATAAAAATTGTAAATTTAATCAAATACATCTGACCCGACGGAGATGCATATAACTCCGTCGGGTATGTATACCGAGTTGGTCGTCGGGTAACCAATACATTATCCGTCGGGTAACAGTTACAATAAAATTGTAAATTTAATACTCTAAATCCAACCCGACGAATGTGAAAATATCTCAGTCGGGTATTTATACGGAGCTTGCCGTCGGGTAACCCATACAATATCCGTCGGGTAACAGATTGAAAATTTAATCAACTAAATCCGACCCGACGAACCGTCTTATAGTTCCGTCGGGTAACCTTACTTAGTCTGTCGTCGGGTAAACCAGATATGTTCCGTCGGGTAACATGCCTAATAAAACTGTAAATTTAATTAACTAAATCAGACCCGACGATGATTCATACGAAACCGTCGGGGTATGTTAAGGATTCTGTCGTCGGGTAACTGATAAATTATTCGTCGGGTAACATCTGTTGTACTAAATTGTTGTATCTTATTAGGTTAATATGAAAGTTTGGTTCAATTTTTTTGACATTGCATTAAAGAGTAAAAATTGACTTTTCATCAAAATATTGTACTAAATCTGCCACCTTCATTTAGTTTGAAGTTGCGTATTTTGTGGAGAGCATGTATGGTTTCCTCATTTTAAGAAAGTAAAAAAACAATTTTTTTAAATGAAATCATACAACAGTCATAAAAATAAAATTTATTGATTTGAAGATGGATATTTCATATATGAATGAAATTTTGAAATTACAACGCTTCATTCGGATTCGCTTTCCCCCTCCCAATCACGCTCGTCATCCGACATGTGTACAGTACTTGATTCCTCCGAATCACTTTCAATTTGTTCTAATTCCCCCAGATCAATAAAAATGTCATCAATCGTAATTGGTGTTATGATATCATTGGTCCGAACTCCATCCACGTTTTGGGTGGATGCCAATGAATCTACCTGATAAATGATTTGGTCATCGTTTATTTCTCCATCTTTTTCATGGTATCGATCATCCAAGTCCCAAATGTTTCTGTGATTCACCATCTCGACTACTCTCCATCCACCACCAGCTTTTGGATCATCCACATAGAATACTTGTTTCGCCGTACTAGCGAGGATGTAGGGATCACTCTCAAACCACCGGGTGTTTGTGTTTATAGAAGTATATAACTGATCTTTGATGACACTTCCTGGGATACTTGGGTTCGTATTAAACCAATGACACTTGAACAAGATGACTTCCTTGCGATCGGCGTATAACACCTTAACCACAGTTAACAATTTGCCGTAGAAACCCGTCTCAGCATTTTCCCCATCCCTCGGCACGAAGACCCCTCTATTTTGCGTAGACAACTTGTCGTCTCGTTCTGTGCACACGAACTTTACTCCGTTAACGTGACAACCAGCGTACGTTTCTCCTCGAAATGGGCCAATGGCAAGGTGCATTAATTCTTTATTGAAATTTGGCGAGTTGACATCTTTCAGCTATGCCATATGGTAAGATACACACAAAAAACGAAATAGTTAAGCTTAAAATAATTTAAGAACTTTGGGAATAAAATATTTGACTTACATGCTGGGAAAACCAACATGGAAATAGTTGTTTGTCCATTTCTTCCCAATTAGAAGGAAATTGGGCCTTCATCAATGACTCATGATGCTCGTGGAAGGGCCAGACTTCATCACAGTTGTTGAGAATGAACCAATGAGCCACCTCCATATCAGTATTGATGAACGGCTCCGAGATTGGACCAGTGCCGAATGGTCGTGCGGGTTGGGCAAATACGGATAGGGTATCGGGACATTGACCACCATCGTCGTTCCGAGACGCCCTATTGAAGGCAGTTTCAACATTTCGAAGGTACATTGCACAAAATGTGAGTGCCTCCTTTGCAATGTACGCCTCGGCTATGGAGCCTTCGGGACGTGTCTTGTTCCGCCCGTACCACTTATACGTACCTAACATTCTGCAAGGAAATTTACATTAAGACTCACAGATTATACATGATAGTAAGGAAATATTAACAAATAGCAGGGATAAGTTATACCTCTCATGGGGTACATCCAACGATAATGCACCGGGCCAGCTAGCTTTGCCTCATCCGGCAGATGTATTAGTAGGTGAACCATTACATCAAAGAATGCAGGTGGATATATTTTCTCAAGCCGACACATGATGTACACAATATCCTCGTTAATTGCTTTAAGGTCCGCCTTAACCAACGACCTGGCACATAATATCTGGAAGAATTGAGACAAATAAACTATCGTCTCAACAACACCAGCCTCCAATAAGGGTCGAATACCAATCGGAATGAGTCGTTGTAGCAAAACATGATAGTCATGGCTCTTCATACCAGAAATAGTCCCACCGTCCGTGCTAACATTCCGGGATATGTTGCCAGCGAACCCGTCGGGAAATTTCACACCCTGCAACCACTTTAGGAATTTTTTCTTATTGTCCGGCGTAAATGTATAACTTGGATGAGCCATGATGTATTTGCCATTGAAGACTTTTGGCCACAAATTTGGCCGAATCCCCATTTCTTTCATGCCCATACGAGTTTTTTTTGTGTCCTTTGACTTTCCTTCAATGGGTAAAGTCGTTCCCAGAACACTCTCAGCAACATTCTTCTCGATGTGCATAGGATCGGCGGTGTGTCTGATTTTCAATTTCGACCAATATGGCAACTGGAAGAATATGCTTTTTTCGTCCAATTTTCCTGTTCGACTGGTTTCGATCCTCTTGTCACGAACTCATGTATACTGTTGAGTTTGGATAATATCTCATCACCGCACCTCTCCCTTGGTCGACCTCTTAACTCTGATTTACCATCAAATGAGTCAGATTGCATTCGCCATCGGTGATCCCAGGGCAGAAACCTTCTCGCACCCAAGTAGCATACCTTAGATGCGTGCCAAAAGGACGTTGTGTCTGGTCCACATGTCGGGCAAGCAAGCTAGCCCTTGGTGCTCCATCCCGATAACATACCATAAGCAGGAAAATCATTAATTGTCCACATTACGGCCGGTCGTAGGGTGAACATTTCTCCACTGCACTTGTCGTATGTTTGGACACCATTTTCCCACAAATCCACGAGCTCGTCAATCAATGGCCGCAAATACACATCGATGGAATTACTCGGCGATTTGGACCCCGATATCAAAGTACTGATGATTGTGAATTCTTTCTTCATGCATCTCCAAGGAGGCAAGTTATATGGAACCATAACAACCGGCCAAGTGCTATAGGGCTTTGAAAAACTCCCAAACGGATTAAACCCGTCAGTAGCGAGCCC
This sequence comes from Oemleria cerasiformis, assembly GCA_037349345.1. NCBI lineage: Eukaryota > Viridiplantae > Streptophyta > Magnoliopsida > Rosales > Rosaceae > Oemleria > Oemleria cerasiformis. The sequence continues at coordinate 3,763,384 of JAZGTL010000018.1, forward strand.
TAATCTGACATTTCTTGGCTCTGCAGTAAACTCGGGATACATATTATCAAATTCCTTCCAAGCCTCTCCATCCGCCGGATGCCTCAGTACATCATCATCAATGCGTTCATCTCACGGGCTGTGTGAGACGACATGTAGAATCTTTGTAACCTTGGCTTCAGTGGAAAATAACGCAACACCTTGTTAGGAATCTTGTTCTTTTGAAACCTAGGCTCATTGCACACGGGACATTTGTCAAGCTGTTCGAATTCACCGTAAAACAAAACACAGTTGTTCTTGCATGCATGGATCTTGATATACCCTAAACCAAGCCCCTTCAACAACTTCTTCGAGCTATAATGATCTTTTGGCAGACAGTTATCTTCAGGGAGCATTCGGATGATAATGTCCAACATGTGATCAAAATGCTTGTTCGTTTGATTATACTCAACTTTCATGTGCATCAACTCCACAACTGCCCCTAGAACCGAAAATGATTTACAACCGGGGTACAATTCGCGCTGAGCTTCTTTCAACAATCTCTCATAATGGAGATTAGAGTCTTCCGGTTGCAACCTTGGTGCATCATCTTCCATATCATCCGATGCCGGAGGAAAATCATCGGTTAATAACTCAACGACTGGATCATTATCACATCGCCCATCCAAACCACTTTCGTCCCTACTGGTCCCGGGAACCGAAGATGTCGATGCAGAAAATATTTCTTCACCGTGATAGATCCAATTAGTGTAGTTGTGTACGATCCCATTCCATTCCAGATGAGTTTGGACCTCATTCAACGACATCCAAACGCAATTATTACATTTACGGCACAGACACCTGACACGTCTTGTATCACTGCAATGACTACGTGCAAAGGCCATGAAGTTGTCGATCCCATCCAAATATTGATCAGAAGATCTATCAAACATTTGCATCCACCCTCTGTCCATTGTGCCTACTTTCACAACATAGAGTCAACATAAGTAATTCAGTTAACATTGCCCAGTAAATAGAACAAGTTAAAATCAAAATCAACTCTTCTCCTTATGCCTCCGGTTATTTGGCCCTATCCCATTCGAGAGTGCACGTTCTGTGCTGTGTAGTTTGCGACCTACGAGGCTAAGTTCATATCGAGGGAAATTTCGGCAGCATCTCCCTACAGTTCCCCAAATGCACGACGTAGATATTATAAAAAAATATCTAGTATGCATTCGAAGAACATTGAGGGGATACAAACCAAATTTCCCACAATCGAAACCTAACCACGTAGACCGCCAACTACACAACACATAGTTGCGCACCCCCAAACTGTCCGAATATATGGACAATTCAAGAGTCAGTCAATCAATCGGATTTACTGACTCTCAAACGGGTCTAAGGTTTTTCATTGAATTTATTATACGAAGTTAATCAACTCGATTAACTTCGCATAAACGGTTATGAAATATAAATGTATTTCACTCCGTCGGAACTAAATAAAGCGTTTTAAAAACAAATATCACTACAAATTCAAAAATACAAACATATATAAATTATGCATAAAACACAGTTTTAAATTTTATAATTTCTGTACATATTTTCTATTTCCCTATTTTCCTAACATATTTTCTAATTTCCAAACATAATATCGAATTTTAATAATTTCATTACATATTTTTTTTCTTATTTTCCTAAAATGTTTTCTAATTTTCTAATTTCCTAACATATTTTCTATTTCCTTATTTTCCTAACATATTTTATATTTCCATAATTTCCTAACATTTTTCTTAATTTCCAAATATATTTTCTAATTTCAATAATTTCATTACATATTTTTAATTTTCCTATTTTACAACAAAATTTCCTAATTTCCTAACATATTTTCTTTTTTCCTAATTTCATAACATATTTTCTATTTTCCTAATTTCATAACATATTTTCTATTTTCATATTTTCCTAACAAATTTTCTAATTTCTAATTTCCAAAAATTCTAAAACATTTCTACACATTTTCCACAATAAATACAAAATTTCCTAACATAATTATATCCAACATTCTTAACAAAATTAATTTGAGAGTTAAACACACATACCATTTCACAAGTATTCCTTCAAATTAACTACAAAATTTCTACAACACAACACATAATTAATTCCTATTCAAAAATAAAAATTTCAAAAAATAAAATTTTCAAAAAAATAAAATTTTCAAAAAAATAAAATTTTCAAAAAAATAAAATTTTCATACCTTAATATTTGATATGTGATGATTGATAGAGAAAAAGGATTTGTTGGTAATGAAAATAGTGATAAGATGATAATAATAAGTATATAAAGAGAGTGAATGAGTGAGAGGGAGAGATAGAGAGAGCAGAGAGAATGATGAGCAGTAGAGAGAAGGAAGAAGAAGAAAGAAGAAAAAAAACGGACTCTGGTATTTAGAGTGTTTAGACAATTGCCCGACGAACAGTATTCGCAGGGTAATATTATATGATTCGTCGGGCTATAAAGAGTCAACGTCCAATATTACCCGACGGCGATTGGTCGTCGTTGTTTACAATGTTACCCGACGGGTAGTGCACATCGTCGGGTAACAATGTCCAATTTTGCGCTCCAACGGTTTTTTCTTCTCGCTAACTTGTTACCCGGCGACTGTAAATATCCGTCGGGCAATATGACCTTACCCCGTGAGATATTATCCGTCGGGCGAAAGTTAGTCGGGCTACTGCGATTTTCTTGTAGTGATTGGTTCTACAGTTACTATTCCTATTTATTATAGTGGACTAATTTATATATTGGACTCTAATAAAAAGACCTGTTTATAATTACCCCAAAAATTAATTGTTTAAATATATTTTTAAAATTAAGTTCAATATTCTCTCACTCCCGAAAAAAAAATAATCATTAGGATCTTTCCTCTTCCATTTTTCCAGTGCCCCCTCTCCCCATTCCCCTTTCACCACATCTAGACTTCGGCGAAGAACAAGTTCAAGGAAGGTTGGCCAAGTTCGGCGAAGATCATCAGATGATGACTCAATTGTCCAAGCAGTAAATGGAATTATGTGATTTTCTGCAAATTTCGGTGAATGCCCTTGAAATTTCTCCTCCAAGAACACCAACAATCATGATTCTCAAGCAGATTTGAAACAAAAATCGTCAATCCCAGCCATATTTCTCTCCCCCTCTCTCAATGATTCTTTTGTGCTTGTTTCTAAATTTTTCTTTGCTTAGAGTTGGTTTTGAAATACTGTTGTTTGGATGTCTACTGCTGGGGGTAGGGATGAATTTGGATTTAGGGAGGCCTCTGGTGGTGGAAATGGCTGAGGGGGGCGAGTCATGAAGGAGGGTTTCTGGGGCTTGATGGGGAAGATAGGGAAGGTAGCTAAATTGAAATACCACTAACGACTCATATTGCCGGATTTCGTCGATTGAAGAACTTCGTATTCTAGGGTTTCTTACACTTATCTTCCCAAAAATCACACCCATGTTGGAATTTGAAATTTGGACTTTGAATATTAAGGATTTGATTTGCTCCGTAAAATGTTAGGACCATGAGAAAAAGGAAGAAAAAAGAGACAGACAAAAGATTGTAGCTCTATCCATGTAGAAATTGTTGGAGCAAAAAATATAAATCTGAATTTTATTCCAAAAAAATAGGTATAGCAGAGAGTATTTTTTACTGAATAGATTATTTATTTTTATGAATGATTCATCTGAATATTACATTGGGTATTTATAAGTGCACTTGCACTTTACATGAATAGACACACCTTAACTTCTGTTGAGCTGCCTCTTTCAAAACATACATATCTCTAAAACTTTTTCTCTCACTTCTGTAACAACCCGGAATTTCAATAATTGGATTTCATTAAATTATTTATGTAAAATGACGATTTTGCCCTTGCTTGTTAAAGGGCATGGAAATCAAGTTTTGTTTCGAAACCTTTTCGGTGGTGTTTTGGGTACCGTTGCGTAGGTCTCGAACTCACGAGTTCGTAGACAGGTGGCACGCGGAAAACGGAGTTCGTAGACGAGAGTTAGGGGTCTAGATGTGCAAGGGCATTTTGGTAATTTTCCATGGAGGGGAGATATTTTGTTAACAAATCAGACTTATCTGATTTGTTTCATCCTCATCTTCATTTGATCTTCATCTCTTTCTTTCTCTCTGTGACAAACCTCCCAAACCACACCCGAAACCGAAGAAAAACCGAGAGAAAAACCAAAAGTCAACTTTGATTTCAAGGCTTCAACTTCCAGTCTTGATCAACTAATCGTGTTCTACTCCGTCCCGCGATCACAACCGTACCAACCATCGAAGGAGAAGACCACAGTGGAAGCATAGCCGAGTAAAGGAAGTTTCGGACCTTCCGATCGATTTTCCGGCCAGGACAGGTACGTGTTTGATGTTTTAAGGTCATATTTGGATTCCTGGGTTCGAGTAGATAGATTTAGACATAAAATATGTGAAAAATGGTTGAGTTTTGAGGAAGTTAGGAAAGCTTGAAGTTTCGGCCGGAAATGGAGGATTCCGGCGAAACCAGACGGCGGCGACGGCGCTGCCGGTCATCTTCTCCGGCCAGCTTCCGGCGACGGCGACGGCAGCCGGTCGTCTTCTCCGGCGAGTCGCCAGTGACCGATCGAGTCGAGTTGAACCGGTCGGGTCGAGTGAACCGGTCGCGTCGAGTTGAACCGGGTCAGGTTGAGCCGAACTGGGTTGGACCGGTTCAGGCGCGTGGGTACTGTAGCAGGCGCGTGAGGGCGCGTGGCGGCGCGTGGGCGCGTGTTCCGACCTTCCGTCGGCGCGTGGCGGCGCGTGGGGCCGAGTCTGATGTCACGGTGGCACGTGACAAGTAGTTTTCACCCAAAAAGACCTGAATCTGAGGCAGAGAAGATGGCTTGAGTTAATAAAGGATTATGATTGTACTATAGAGTACCATCCAGGGAAAGCCAATGTTGTGGCGGATGCTTTAAGCAGGAAATCCATGGGTTCTTTAGCCCATTTGCATACAGTCTACTTACCGTTACTGGTAGAGTTTCGTAGAGCAGGGATAATATTGGACATGGATAGCCAGGGGGCTTTGTTGGCTAGTTTTCATTTGAGGCCTGTTCTGATTGATCGGATTATTGAGGCTCAACTCCAGGACCCTACGTTGTGCATTATCAGGATGGAGTTGGAGGCTGGAACCAGGCAGGACTATGCGCTTAGGGATGATGGAGCCTTGGTTAGGGATGGTCGGTTGTGCGTACCGAATGAGCTGGAACTAAAGAGGGAAATTCTTGATGAGGCTCATAGTTCGGCTTACGCTATGCATCCAGGAGGTACCAAGATGTATCATACCCTAAGGAAACATTATTGGTGGACTGGGATGAAAAGGGAAATTGCTGAGTTTGTGAGTAGATGCCTGACGTGCCAGCAAGTGAAAGCAGAGAGGCAGAAACCATATGGGGCACTTCAACCATTACCTATTCCGGAATGGAAGTGGGATCACATTACGATGGATTTTGTGTATAAACTTCCAAGGACACAGAAAGGACATGATGGAATATGGGTAATTGTTGATAGACTCACGAAGTCTGCACATTTCTTGCCAGTGCGGGAAGATTTTCGGATGAGTCGGTATGCCAAATTGTTCATTGATGAGATCATACGGCTACATGGGACTCCAGAGTCCATTGTTTCGGACAGGGATCCTAGATTTACCTCCAGGTTTTGGCGGAGTTTGCAGAAGGCTTTTGGCACTACCTTGCATTTTAGTACAGCTTTTCATCCTCAGACGGATGGTCAGTCTGAGAGGACAATCCAGATTTTGGAGGATATGATGAGAGCTTGTGTACTACAGTTTAAAGGAAATTGGGATTCACATCTGGCTCTGATGGAATTTGCTTATAATAATAGTTATCAGTCGAGTATTGGGATGTCTCCTTTCGAGGCACTGTATGGGAGGCAGTGCAGGACACCATTATGCTGGAACGAAGTGGGTGAAAGGAAATTGTTAACACCAGAGTTGGTTGATACGACTGAGGAAAAGATAAGGATCATCAGAGAAAGGTTGAAGACAGCTCAAGATCGCCAGAAGAGCTATGCAGACCGCAGAACTAGAGACCTTGAGTTTGAGGTTGGTGACTGGGTGTTCTTGAAACTATCTCCTTGGAAGGGAGTTGTACGTTTTGGTAGACGAGGAAAACTGAGTCCTCGCTACATTGGTCCATATGAGATTCTGGAGAGGATAGGACCAGTGGCATATCGTCGTGCTTTACCATCGGAATTATCCAGAGTTCATAATGTTTTCCATGTATCTTTGCTCCGGAAATATCTGTTTGATGAGTCTCACGTATTGGGAGAGCAACCACTTGAGCTGAAAAATGATTTGACCTTTGAGGAGCAACCGGTGCAAATTTTGGATTGGAAAGAGAAGGTACTGCGCAGAAAGAGTATTCCTCTAGTTAAAGTGTTGTGGAGGAATCATAATGTGGAGGAAGCCACGTGGGAAACCGAGGAACTAATGCGGACGCAGTATCCTTATTTGTTCCAAGGATAGAGTTGAATTTCGGGGACGAAATTTCTTAAGGGGGGTAGATTGTAACAACCCGGAATTTCAATAATTGGATTTCATTAAATTATTTATGTAAAATGACGATTTTGCCCTTGCTTGTTAAAGGGCATGGAAATCAAGTTTTGTTTCGAAACCTTTTCGGTGGTGTTTTGGGTACCGTTGCGTAGGTCTCGAACTCACGAGTTCGTAGACAGGTGGCACGCGGAAAACGGAGTTCGTAGACGAGAGTTAGGGGTCTAGATGTGCAAGGGCATTTTGGTAATTTTCCATGGAGGGGAGATATTTTGTTAACAAATCAGACTTATCTGATTTGTTTCATCCTCATCTTCATTTGATCTTCATCTCTTTCTTTCTCTCTGTGACAAACCTCCCAAACCACACCCGAAACCGAAGAAAAACCGAGAGAAAAACCAAAAGTCAACTTTGATTTCAAGGCTTCAACTTCCAGTCTTGATCAACTAATCGTGTTCTACTCCGTCCCGCGATCACAACCGTACCAACCATCGAAGGAGAGGACCACGGTGGAAGCATAGCCGAGTAAAGGAAGTTTTAGACCTTCCGATCGATTTTTCGGCCAGCACAGGTACGTGTTTGAAGTTTTAAGGTCATATTTGGATTCCTGGGTTCGAGTAGATAGATTTAGACATAAAATTTGTGAAAAATGGTTGAGTTTTGAGGAAGTTAGGAAAGCTTGAAGTTTCGGCCGGAAATGGAGGATTCCGGCGAAACCAGACGGCGGCGACGGCGCTGCCGGTCATCTTCTCCGGCCAGCTTCCGGCGACGGCGACGGTAGCCGGTCGTCTTCTCCGGCGAGTCGCCGGTGACCGATCGGGTCGAGTTGAACCGGTCGGGTCGAGTGAACCGGTCGGGTCGAGTTGAACCGGGTCAGGTTGAGCCGAACCGAGTTGGACCGGTTCAGGCGCGTGGGTACTGTAGCAGGCACGTGGCCGGCGCGTGAGGGCGCGTGGCGGCGCGTGGCGGCGCGTGGGCGCGTGTTCCGACCTTCCGTCGGCGCGTGGCGGCGCGTGGGGCCGAGTCTGATGTCACGGTGGCGCGTGACAAGTAGTTTTTATCGTTTCGGACCTGTTGGCGCAGGTTTCGAGTTGATCGGATGACGTTTAGGGGCTGTTTCGGACGTTTTAAGGTTGCTGCGTTTTCAAAGCCAGCATAGTTAGACTCCCGGGGTTTATGGGGTTTATATTTAAGATTATTATTATTAGCTGGTAATCTCGATTATTAATTTGGACAGGCGATACTGCTCCGGGAACTTCAGGGGAGCGTACAGTTCGGGATTGAGCTTGCTTCGACAGGTTTGTGAGTGGACTTTTGGTTTATAAACTATAATGCATGCATAAATGTATCTTTGATTTAAATACTGTTTATGTATGGGTGCAATGAATTTCTGGATTTAGAAATGATACTGGACACATGTTTTCCAATATTTCAGTGAAAGTGTGTTTTGATAAATGGCCTGGTTTTTGTATTCGATTTTGATATCGTTTTGACGTGGTAACTATTTGAGTATGTGATTTGGGTTGAGACCCATAATTATGATTTATTGATTTTGGCCATAAAATGATATTGCAAAGAATTTGGCTTAGGCCGAGAAACGAAGATTTCAAAGTATGGATTTGATTCACTGGTTCCCGTCCCGATGGTTATTGTTGCTCTGACTGGTGTTGAGGGGCCTTGCTCTACCAGTTGTTGAGGGTTCGGACCTTAGGTGTTGAGGGGCCTTGCTCCGCCGGGTCGCGAGACTGTCTATGCATAGTACAGATATTACAGACAGTACATATGGTACACAGAGTTGTACAGATTTGAACACATCTCAAGGGATACCCTGGTGTGTTATGAATATGTCGGGAACAGTGAATTTGAGATATTATGTGGCAGTTGGAACGAAATGATTTGAATTTGAGATAATTTGTGTCCAGATTGAACCAAATGATTTTAAACTCCTTTGAAGAGATTTTCAAACAAAATTGTGGATTACGAGGTATTTTTATTATACAGATTTTATGTGAGTCCAATTAAATGGTTTTAAAGATAAATGTGAATTTTGGATGATTTACATATGATGCTTTTATATGATAAATTGTTTTATGTTATGCATGCATGATTTTATAAATGGAGGGGAAGAAAGGTAATTCTTCGAAAAGGAATTTATAAACGATTATTTTTGTCCACTCACAATTTTTGTGTTTAAACCCCCTTCAGGCAGTTGAGTAGAGTTGACGCGAACATTGATCTCGAGGCTGAGGCATTAGGATTTCGACTGCGCTGTGTTGTATATTTGAGTAGGATATCTAAATTTTACTCTTGATCCTACTTAGACGCTCTGATATTATGTTGTATTTGATTGGTCGTTAATTACGGGAATTATTGAGTGCTTAAGTCCCTTGTCTGACAAGAGGAAGTATTTATTATTGTTATTATAATTTGTAAGGATTGAAGGGTATTTTGGGAACCTTTTCTTAGGTTGTCAGACGGGATCAGGGTTCTTCCCGGGTTTCGAGGGGAAATTCGGGACGGGTCCTGACACTTCTCTCTTCAACAAACCTCAGCCGGCCCTAGATCTTAGAGGTGGGGCTTCTTCGGGCCTCCACCTGCTGGTGAAAATCTGAAAGGAACCCCTACCTCCCTTCACCTCTTCTTTTCCTGATCCTCCTTCCTTTTTTTCTCAGCCCTTCTGGTGTAATGCTCCTCCATAGCTCGAAGTGGGCTGCATCTGCTCTTCTTCTCTGAAGAACATGATGGCGGCTGATCCTCATTTTGTTGTTGTGGTGGTGAAGTTGACCGGTGGTCTTGACGGCTGCTTGTACCGGTTGGGTTATTTTGAGGTTGGGTTTTGGGTGTTCGGCGGCTAGGGTTAATTTATTTTGTGTTTTTTAATTTTTGTTTATTTTTTCTGTTGTAATAATTTCGTTTGGGCATGCGATGTTGTTGTTGTTGAGATGCAGCGATTGGTGCCTACCACTAGGGTGGCTCACCTACTAGCCTGATGCTGGTCTTCGTTTCGGAAACCAGCTTCGGGTTTGATTTTGGTGGGAGATCCAGATCGGGCTCGTGTCTAGATGTTGCAGCGGAGGTTTTGATGCGATGGTGGTATCGGCGGCGCTGGGTCGATGGTGTTGCTGGACTGCGGAGGTGCTAGGGAGGCGGTGCTGCTGCGGCTACGGCAATGATTGGACTGTGTTACTGCGACTACTGGTACTTTGACAACGATGCTTTTTGCTTCGACCGTTTCGGTGCTGCGATGTGGCTGCGATGGTGGCTGCGCTGTTGGCTAGGGTGGTGGCGGCTACGACGGTGGCTGCGAAGGTGGCTGCGAAGGTGGCTGCTATGTTGGCTAGGGCGGTGGCGGCTACGACGGTGGCTACGACTGCGGCTACTACGATGGCCTCATCGGCGGCGTTGATACGGTGGAGGAAGGTTTTATTGAGTTTGGTGCGTGTGGTATCCTAGTTGTTGTGTTTGGTTATATGGGTTGATCGGGTCTAGACGTTGGTTTGGTCAAAGTCCTTAATTTGGGTTGGGCCTTGGTTTGGTCAAAGCCCTTAATTTGGGCTGGGCCTTGTTTAGTTTAAACTCTAGTCTCTCTTGGAGTTTTGGGCTTGAACTAGTGTTGGATTATAGTTATGCTTAATTCATGTTAAGCCTAGTGCTTTGGTTTATGAGTTGATTTGTGGGTACTCCTTAGGTTTCTTGTTTTTCCTGGGGAATGCCTCTTGTAAACTTATAGTCCTATTTTTTGAATGATACTTTTTACCTATAAAAAAAAAAAAGATGACACAACTCGATCTTGAATTAATTCCAAGAGATACAGCCATTGACATCTAAAAGATACAACTATTCTAAACAGATACAATGTTTCTAAACAGACACACCTTTCATATGTACCCTTTAGGAAGTGATACAACTATTGATAATTATATTTTTATTTTACTAAACTATTATAGCAAACAATGCATTAATTTCAACACTCCCCCTTAATGCATTTGTCCTGTACACTTAATTTATCTCGAAAGAAATAGAACTTCTCTCTTGGAAGTGCTTTAGTAAAAATATCTGCAACTTCTTCATCCGTCCGACAAAATTTTAACTCGATCTCTTTTTTTTCATCTAACTTTCTGATAAAATGATGATGGAGTTCTATATGCTTTGACCTACTATGGAATACTAGGTTCTTTGTCATCGCAATTGTAGAAATATTATCACAGTAAAGATGAATTGGAAAATTTTGTTTTTGATGAAGATTTTCCAAAATTCTTCTTAACCAAACTGCTCCACATGCTATACTTGTGGCTGAAATATATTCTGCTTCTGATGAAGATAATGCCATTGTACTTTGTTTTTTTGATGACCATGATATTGCTTTGCTTCCCAAGAAAAATACATGACCGGAGGTTCTCTTTGTATCACCAATTGAACCAGCTCAATCACTATCTGTGTACCCAATTGAGGTTTTTTCCTTCTGTTGCTTATACATAATTCCATATCCTTTGGTTCCTTGAACATATATGAGTATTCTTTTTACTGCTGAAAAATGTTGATTACTTGGCTCACTCATAAATCTAGATACCACACTTACTGCATGAACAATATATGGCCTTGTATTCGTCAGATAAATTAACGAGCCAACCAAACTTCTATAAAGAGATGCATCTGCTTTCGGTGCTCCGTCATTGCTTGAAAGCTTCAAATTTATCGCCATTGGAGTATCCATTGGTTTGCAATTCAACAGAGTAAATTTCTTTAAAATATTTTCTGCATATTTTTCTTGAGAAATAAATATTCCTCCCCTTGTCTGCTGAACGTGTATTCCCGAAAATATCTCATAGTGCCCAAATCTGTCGTCTCATATTCTTTCATCATATCTTTCTTGAAAATTTCTGCCATCCTTGGATTAGTGCTTGTGTAAATTAAATCATCAACATGAAGGCATATAATTAGAAAATCATGTGTACCTTCTTTCTTGAGATAAAGTGATGGCTCCCATGAAATTCTAAAAAATCCACTTTTCCGGAAGTACTGATCAATTTTGCTATTCCATGCTCTTGGAGCTTGCTTTAACCCATATTCGAAGGCGACAAACTTTCTCTTCTTTTCCTTTCTCCATATATCTTTGAGGTTGCTCCACATAAACTTCTTCTTCGAGTTCTCCATTCAAAACTGCAGATTTGACATCCAATTGAAACACTTGTGTTTTTAATTGTGCAACCAATGCCAAAACAATTGGTATAGTCTCCATGCGAGCTACAGAAGCAAATGTCTCATTAAAATCAATTCCCGGTTGTTGTCAGTAGCATTTTGCAACCAAACGAGCCTTGTGCTTCTAAATTGAGCCATCTTCATTAAACTTAGTCTTGTAAACCCATTTAAGGCCAATGATATCTTATGTTTTTGGCCGATCAACGAGTTCCCATGCTTGATTCTTCTTGATAACTCTTATTTCTTCATCCATTGTATCATCCCATATTTTTTCTTTCATAGCATCTTCATATTTTTGAGGTTCAATGACACTCATAGCAATATCACATGACTCATAAATTTCTGTAAGTGATTGCATTTTTTGATTTGGTCTTGGACTTGAATATGGTGAAGCAGAATGAGATGAACTTGATCTTGTACTTGATTTTGGACTTTGTGGCAGCGGAATTTCTTCTGAATTTAAAGTCTCTAGTTCTTCGAAAATTTTTGGTGCTTCAATATTTTCATTCTCCCATTTTCAAGCCTTGAGCCCATCAAAAACGACATTTCTGGAAATTACCAATATTATTCTTGGATCAATCAATCAATGCCTTGGAATGTTCACTATATCCCACAAAAATATATTTTTTTCCTTTTTCATCAAACTTTTCTCTCTTTTGAGATGGGATATGTGCATATGCAATGCAGCCACAAATCTTCAAGAAATCTACCTCTGGTTTAAACTGATGCCATGCTTCAAATGGTCTCATATCTGTTAGCAGAATTAACAGCTGGTCTAGCCTATTAAGGCAGCATATATTCTACCTTATTTAGTCTAGCCATATATAGAAGAGTATATTGTATAGTCAACTACTTACCTTGCATAGTCAGATGTAATGGCTGATTTACAACCTTGTAATTAACCCAATTGTCTCTATATAAAGGAAGGAACTCTCACAAGGAGAGTCATTCAAAACAAAACCCTTTTGACATGGTATCAAATCCTCAAATTTTTTTTTTTTCAGTTGTTCTTTTAGCTTGCCTGAATTCCAAGTTTATTGGTGGCGTTTTGTTCCATTTGTTTCTCTGCTTCAGGACTGTTGGAAACCACTTGATAGGTTCTGTCGGCAGTCTCTTAGCTTTCCAGAGCATAATTGTTTTCGATTTTTGGGTGGTTTGGGGCTGTCATAATTTTTTGTTTCTGCACAGCGCCTTCTTGTCTTGGATTGTTGGGAAATTTTGCTCGATCATACTGTTCCTGTGACTGTTGTGATCTGTCAGGTCTTTCAATTTTGTTTCTCGTGGTTATTATGTCAGGCGAAAATTCTATTGTTCGCTTTACGGGAAAAAACTACGCCGGGAATTCCAATTCAGGATGTTTGTGAAAGGGAAAGAGTTATGGGGTCATTTGGATGGGTCTTCTACAGCTCCAACTGATCCCAGGGAACTTCGTTCATGGGAAGCCGGGGATGCCAAAATTGCTTCTTGGCTCCTCAATTCTGTTGAACCCCATATGATCAACAATCTTCGTGGGTTCACTACTATTAAGGAGAGGTGGGATTACCTTCGGCAGATTTATTATCAAGGTAATTCTGCCCGAAAGTTTCAATTGGAGTTAGACATCGGAAACTATCGCCAAGGGAGCCTCTCGATTAAACAATTTTATTCTGGTTTTCTTAATTTATGGAGTGATTATTCTGGGTTGGTACATTCTAAGGTTCCCAACGCCGCTTTAGCGGCCCTACAAGTGGTTCATTTTGAGAGCCAGCGGGATCAATTTTTGATGAAGCTTCGACCCGAGTTTGAAAGTGCACGTGCTGGGTTAATCATTCGCACAACTGTCCCCTCTTTGGATGTCTGCTTGGGTGAACTCTTGCGAGAAGAACAACGTCTCGCCTCACAGCTTGGCATTGCTCAAGACGCTGGTGGTACATAGTTGGTTAATGTGGCCTACGCTGCTCACGGCAAAGGCCGATACAAATCTCTGCCGCAGTGCTACAGTTGCAAGGAAGTTAGGCACATTGCAAAGCATTGCAGCAAGAAATTCTGCAACTATTGCAAGAAGGAAGGCCATATCATTCAGGATTGTCGTATCCGCCCTCAGAATCGATCCGCTCATGCCTTTCATACTGTTGTTCAGTCCACCTTTGTGCCTGCATCTTCCGCTCAGCCTGCTGTTCTGGGTTCTTCTTCCACCATTACTCCCGAGTAGGTTCAACAGATGATTGTTTCCGCTCTTTCTGCTCTTGGTCTCCAAGGTAAGAACCATCTTCTTCCTTTTCCTTGGTTAATTGACTCTCCGACTTCCAATCACAGGACTGGCAGTCTGGCTGCTTTACATGATGTTCGTAGGTATGATGGTGAGCAGCATATTCATATCGCTGATGGCAGTGCTCTTCTTATTACTGCGGTTGGAAATCTAGGGTCATCCTTTACTAATGTTTTCGTGTCTCCTGATTTATCTGCCAATCTCATTTCCATTGGCCAATTAGTAGACGAAAAGTGTTCTCTGCATTTTGATCGTAGTGGTTGTCGTGTGTAGGATCAAGTGTCGGGACAAGAGATAGCGAAGGGGCATAAAGTGGGATGTCTTTTTCCTCTTCAGTCGTTTTTAGTTCCTCGTTCAATTTCTGTTGGTTGTTCCACTATTGCTAATAATAGTCATTTTTGGCACAAGAAATTGGGACATCCCAATTCTGTAATTTTGACACATCTTATGAAACATGGTTTTTTGAGCAATACATATGCATTTTCTTCCTTATCTTTTGATTGTGCACCTTGTAAACTTGGGAAAAGCAAATCTTTACCATTTCCTTTGCAGGGTAGTCATGCTTCTACATGCTTTGAGATTATTCATTCTGATGTTTGGGGTATGAGTCATGTTCTTTCTCATGCTCAATATACAGGTATTTTGTGACCTTTATTGATGATTACAGTCGTTTCACTTGGGTATATTTTCTTCGTTCTAAAGCTTATGTGTTTTCGACCTTCCAAACTTTAGTTGCCTATGTCGAAACACAATTTTCTACATGTATTAAGACCTTACGCTCAGATTCCGAGGGAGAATATATGTCTCATGCTTTTCAATATTTCCTACAACAGAAGGGTATTCTCTCTCATTTGTGTCCTTACACCCCTCAACAGAATGGCGTCGCCGAGCGTAAGAATAGGCATCTTTTAGATGTTGTTCGTACCTTTTGCTTGAATCTTCTATCCCTCCTAGATTTTGGGTAGAGGCATTATCTACAGCTGTATATTTGATTAATCGTTTGCCTTCTCCTACCTTGCATTTTGATTCTCCATATTCTCGTTTGTTTGGTGTTCCTCCTGACTATAATTCTCTGCATGTTTTTGGTTGCGTATGTTTTGTTCACTTGCCTCCCATTGAACGTCACAAGCTTGCTGCTCAAGCTGTTCAGTGTGCTTTTCTTAGCTATAGGAACTCTCATAAAGGGTTTGTGTGTTATGATGCAGCTGCTAACAAGCTTCGTATTTCTCGAAATGTGATTTTTTTAAAACTCAATATTTCTTTCCGTCTCGTACTACTCCTATTTCTTCCTCTGTCTCGCTTCCTCCTTTTGATGATGTGTCTAGTACTCCTACTCTCTTTCAGCTAGGTATTGTGTATCAGCGATGTCGTCCCCTGCCTCTTCCTTCCTCTGCACCGCCACCTGATCCTATCTTGCATGAGCCCCACCGGTCTACTAGGATTTCTCGGCCTCCGGATTGGTATGGGTTTTCTTCTTCCACTATTCAAGCTACTCTTGATGCTACTTTTGTGCCTAAGTCTTATTCTCAGGCTTCTACTCAAGAGTGTTGGGGCCAAGTTATGCAGGATGAACTTCAAGCTCTTCAGGACAATCACACTTGGGACATCGTCCCTTGTCCTGCTGGCGTTAAGCTTATTGGGTGCAAATGGGTATACACCATCAAGCTACGTGTTGATGGCTCTATCGAAAGACATAAAGCTCGTCTAGTGGCACTCGGGAATTGGCAGGAGTGTGGCCTTGATTATGCAGAAACATTCGCTCCCATGGCCAAAATGACTACTTCCCGCACTATTCTGGCCATTGATGTTTCGAAAGGATGGTCGCTTCGCCAGATGGATGTGCATAATGCGTTTTTACATGGTGATTTGCAGGAAGAAATATTTATGTCTCCTCCTATTGGCTTGTTTCCTCCCTCTTCTTTTGAGGTTTGTTGCTTGAAGCGGTCTCTGTATGGTTTAAAGCAGGCACCGCGAGCATGGTTTGAGAAGTTTCGTACTACTCTACTGGATTTCACTTTTACTCAGAGTCAGTATGACTCCTTTCTCTTCTTTTGCAAAACTGCTATTGGATTGTTCTACTTCTTGTGTATGTTGATGACATTGTGATTACTGGATCTGATCTCCAATTAATTGTGCAGCTCCAGTAGCACCTCCAATCTTCATTTCATATGAAAGATCTTGGTCCACTGCAGTATTTTCTTGGACTTGAGGTCCAACATTGTCCGAATGGCACGCTTTTACATCAGCATAAGTATACCCAAGACCTTCTTTCTTTAGCCGGTCTTCAAGATGGTAATTCGGTTCTTACACCTATGGAGGTCAATTTGAAGCTGCATCAGGCGGGTGGTGATTCCTTATCTGATCCCTCGATGTATTAGCAACTGGTGGGTAGTTGAAATTATTTGACCATTACTCCGCCTGATATCTCGTTTGTTGTTCAGCATGTCAGTCAATTTATGCAGGCTCCTTGCCAGAACCATTTGGCCGCTGTCCGTCGTCTTCTTCGATACCTTAAAGGGACATTTGGTCGCGGTTTGTTTTTTCCTTCAAGGAATTCTTTAAAGTTGGAGGGTTTTAGTGATGCCGACTGGGCTGGTTGTCTGGATACTCGTCGTTCTGTTACGGGTTGGTGTATGTTTCTTGGCGTTGCCCTTATTTCTTGGGAGAGTAAGAAACATGCTCGTGTCTCGAAATCATCCACCGAGTCTGAATATCGGGCTATGTCGTCTGCTTGTTCTGAAATTGTATGGCTTCGAGGGTTGTTAGGCGAACTTAGTGTTTTGTAGCTTACTCCTACTCCTCTTCATGCTGATAATACCAGTGCCATTTAGATTGTTGCCAATCCCGTTTTTCATGAGAGCACCAAACATATTGAGGTGGATTGTCATTCCATTCGTGAATCCCTTGCTCGCCATGAGATTACTCTTCCACACATTTCCACTGAACACCAAACCGCTGATGTCTTCACCAAGGCTCTCTCTCGTCATCGCCATCAGTTCCTGATTGACAAATTACTGCTTCTTGATCGCCCAACATCAATTTGAGGGGGGATGTTAGCAGAATTAACAGCTGGTCTAGCCTATTAAGGCAACATATATTCTACCTTATTTAGTCTAGCCATATAAAGAAGAGTATATTGTATAGTCAAATACTTACCTTGCATAGTCAGATGTAATGGCTAATTTACAACCTTGTAATTAACTCAATAGTCTCTATATAAAGGAAGGAACTCTCACAAGGAGAGTCATTCAAAACAAAACCCTTTTGACAATATCTGGGATAGCTTTTGTTGGAGATCTATTGACAATGGACATTGTTGTATGAATTGCTTCAACCCAATATATGTTTGGCAAATCTTTTGCTTTCAACATACTTCTTGCCATTTCCACAATGGTTCGATTTCTTCGCTCAACAACTCCGTTTTGTTGTGAAGTGTATCTTGGCTCTCAATTCTCTTTTGATACCATTGTTCTTGTAAAATTCTGAAAATTCATTTGATGTGAACTCTCCACCATGATCTATTCGTAATACTTGTAGTTTGTGGCCACTTTGACATTCTCCAAAGGCTTTAAATTGCTTGAAAATGGAGAATGCTTCTGACTTTTTTTCTAAGAAACAAATCCACATCATTCTTGAAAAATCATCTACGAACATAATGAAGTACCTTTTGTTATTGAAGGATGGAGTACGAGCAGGTCCACAAATGTCTGCATGTACCAATTCAATGGGGGGCTCTTGATCTCCATGTTGATGGTGAGAATGTTAGCCCGTGGAACTTTCCGAAAATGCCGCCTTCACATATTTCTTTTTCACAATGAACAGATGGTAGTCCAACCACCATATTTTTCTGGTGTAATAGATGTAGGCTTCTTTGATTTAAATGCCCATATCTCCTATGCCATACTAATGTTCCGTCAATCTTTTCTACTTTCAAGGCATAATTTTCTTTTGATGCATGATTAACGAAAAAACTTTATTTGCTGTCATGTTTATCTTAGCCACCAAAGTGTTATTCTTATTATCAGAAATAAAACAAGAATCATTTTCAAAAATGACAGCAAAACCTCTTTGCACAAGTTGACCAACACTTAATAAATTGGCTTATTACTCAAAATGCTCCCCAAACTGGACAGAGAGTCTCAATTTACTCCCCTAACGCGAAATCGTAACAATGTAATCCCTGAACCCCCCTTCTGTCAAGTCCGTTGCACCAAAAGTTAACAGCCTTACAAACTCTGTTTATGATGCTTATGTGGCAACAAGGGATTGGATGTTTTATTCATTTTGTAGCAAAATATTAAAACTAAATATTAGAAAAAAAACAAAAACAAAAGATGAAGAAGAAGATGATGAACACCATTTGGGTTTCTCAACCCATTCCTATGCCCACCGCCCGCCCACCCAATATTTTCTGCAAATACACCCGCTCCTCCACCTTACTCTCATCCTCGTCTCTCCTCCTCACTTTCCGCCACCATAAGGTGTTCATCATCTTCTTCTTCAATTTTCGATGATTCTAGCCTGGATTCTGGATTCAACAAACCCAACTCTACCAAAACTGGACCTACCACAATTTGAGGGACAAAAATAGCAAAATCCCACACCCAAATTAACCTCAAACTAGTCATTAAAAGCTTAAATTAGAACGTACTGAGCTTGAATTGGACAATTGCAGACCAGAGGGTAGACGAAGCAGGTGGTAAGCTCTATTTACAAACTCAACGAAAATGTAATTCAAAATTAGGATCTTGAAATGAATGCAATTGAAAAAGAGCTAAAGAAAACCCATTTCCGCGGTGGAGGACTCCAATGCATCCCAAGAGGCAACGGCGAAGTCCCATCATGTCGATGCTTCGGAGGACTCCGTCTCTGCATTTTTCGATCTTTCTACAACTCGCGCTCTCTCTTTCTCTCTACAATTCACTTCCTTTCTCACTCTAAAAAACACCGTCGAGCTTCAACGCTCGATTCGCAAGTTACGAGTCCTGATGGTCGTGAATAATGGTAGGGTTAGATTCGTCTTGTCCAGACGAACCTTTTGGAGTTGGTCTCGTGGCCTAATTCGATCGAAGTCGTCGTCGGAGACGACGAGGATCTCTGGACTTCTCGGCTCTGTCCCCTACAGTGGAAGCAGACGGCTGCGGAGGCAAGGAAGGGTTCGTGTGAGTGAAGGGGCTTGTTTGGGCGAGATGTCTTGGCTGGTCTTGGTCGCAGTGGAGGGCGATGGTGGGTGGTGCTACTCGCAGTTGCGTCGCAGAGAATGAGGGAGACGAAGAGGGAGTCGCGGAGAGAGAGGGGAGGAGTTTGTTTTAATTTTGAGATTTGTTTTAATTTTTTAATATAAAATATAATAATATATAGCAAATATCTTAATTGCTCTTATAAATTTTGTAATATTACTACCATATCAGTACTTTTAACGGCGTTAGTAACATATTATAACTTTTGATGCAAGGGACTTGACAGAATGGGGGTTCAGGGATTACATTGTTACGATTTCGCGTTGGGGGAGCAAATTGAGACTCTATGTCCAGTTCGGGGAGCATTTTGAGTAATAAGCTAATAAATTTTGGGCTAAAGAAGGAACATGGAGCACATCATGAATTAATTTTTGTGTACCTTCTTTTGTTTGGACATAAATGATATCCTTGCCTTCAACTGTGTGAAGTTTTCCATCTCCAAGCTTTACTTGTGAATTTTTGTTTTCTTCTAAATCCACAAAACATTCTTTGTTTCCCGTCATATAGTTGCTGCATCCGTTATCCACATTGTCACGCCCCCAAATCCACGTTCTATATTATAAGGAATATGCCACGTGTATTTGCAGCATAAGTCGAACAAATTAATATTTCTTCTTCTTTCAAAGATGAAAGAATAAGGATATTTCAAATTCAAACCTTTATTATAAAAAGTATACGTACATAAAACTTTTACAGTAGCTGAAAGACGAAAAGTAAGAATACTGAAATATCAAAATAGAGTTTTTAAAACGAAAATTAACTAATAAACATTGTTTTATTTGCAACATAATAAAGATCATCCGGTCCCCGTTTTTCTACTCAATACTTGAAAAGACAAATGTTTAGCATCATAAGTTACACAAACCCAGTAAGCACAAAAGAAATCAATTTACGATACAAGGCTTAATAAGTTAAATTACGTATTTTAACTAAAAATTACTAAGAAATGTCTAAATAATTTCACATACCATAATATGTAACATAACATATACTTGGAAAGCATAATCAAGGAAACTCATAAATAGAGAACTAGTAACATAACATAAGTCTCGTATTATACAGGATAAGTTACAGCATATTTGGGTTTACACTTACCTAGACATGTATACTTAAAGATTCGACTTTTTGAACCTAATAAGTATAATAGTGCACTAACTGAAGGGACTATGGCCATAGCTAAACTTCTCGACTTCCCAAAGAAACCAGTGTTTTCACAATAAGCTTATTAAGCACCCTAACCCAACAAGATGACATTCCAAAATATAGATTATATCATAAGTTATGAATGAATGACAATTAATATAGGATGTTTCTCTCCAAATCAAGTAAGAAATCACCATTTAAACTCATAAAAGAAGTCTTTGAATTAACAAAAAATATTGAAAGAAATTTGAATCATTGTGGGTGCATAACAATGAAGATGAACTATTCTGTAAATGTTATCATCTCCTATATTTGGGGTCTGTTTTCTGCCTCTGTAGCATTCATTATTTTACCAAAACTTTCCAGATTCAAAGTTCACTATACAAGCTTCAGTTTGATATAAATAACTTAGAAATCCGTTAAGAAATGCAAGAGTTACAAGGTTTGAAAGTTCAGAAAAACAGTCCAGTTTATCTTGGACTACTCTATTTCGGGCCATGATTTCTAAATCTGTACAAGTCTATTGCTCACCAAAATTTCCAGATTTACAGTTCACTAAACAAGCTTCAATCTTATATAAATAACATAGAAGTCCGTTAAGAAATGAAAGAGTTACAAGGTTTGAAAGTTGAGTAAAAAGCAGTTTAGTCTATCTTGAACCACACGGTTTCGGGACTTACTTTCTAATTCTATACAAGTCTAATGTTCACCAAAATTTCCAGATTTAAATTTCACTCAACAAGAGTTAATTGGATATAAAGAACATAGAAATCCATTAAGAAATGACGGAGTTACAAAGTTTGAAAGTTGAGTAAAAAACAGTTTAGTCTATCTTGAACCATACTGTTTGGGGCCTTACTTTCTAATTCTATATATGTCTAATGTTCACCAAAATTTCCAGATTTAAATTTCACTCAATAAGCTTTAATTGAATATAAAGAACATAGAAATCCATTACGAAATGACAGAGTTACAAAGTTTGAAAATTGAGTAATAAGCAGTTTAGTCTATCTTGAACCATACTGTTTCAGGCCTTACTTTCTAATTCTATACAAGTCTAATGTTCACCAAAATTTTAAGATTTAAATTTCACTCAACAAGCTTTAATTTGATATAAAGAACATAGAAATCCATTGAGAAATGACAGAGCTACAAAGTTTGAAAGTTGAGTAAAAAGCAGTTTAGTCTATCTTGAACCATACTGTTTCGGGCCTTACTTTCTAATTCTATATAAGTCTAATGTTCACCAAAATTTCCAGATTTAAGTTCACTCAACTAGATTTAATTTGATATAAAGAACATAGAAATCCATTCAGAAATGACAGATACAAATTTTGAAAGTTTCAGCAATGTTGTGGTCCATTTTGTCCGAGTAGGTAAGTTCGGGTCTCATTTTCTAATTCTGTGTTAGTTTGTTTGATATAAAAATCTTCAGATCAAAATTTTAGGTAAAGAGCTTCAAAATGACATATGGAATATAAAATTCCATCAAGAAATGAGTGAGTTACAAAGTTTGGAAGTTTCAAAATATTGCTGTCTTTTCTGGGTTTTTTCCAGCAGTGTACTCATTTTAGTTTTTGCCATAACATTCTGATTTCTCAACCTTTTTAGACGATTCAAAAGCTAAAACTTAATAAATTTTCTTGTACTTTAAGATGGTATGATCTTTTAACACTAACACAGTCATTAACAACACGAATTTCTAATTTTTACAGAGATTGTGTTCTTCAAGCTTTCATGGAATTTTTCAAGAAATTTCAAAATTTAAAAATAAGGAATCATAAGCTAACTCATTAAGTACTTACATAGAGATTAAGGTGAGGATCTAAAATAACAAGGGTAAATTAGTCATTTGACAACGAATTCTTAAATTTCTCGAAAACTTCCGAAATTTCGTATAATAAAATCCTATACTTAACAAGGACCAACAATAAATAAGAATGTTCGTATAACAATTAGATATATAATTCGTGAAACAGAGAAATATTTAATACAAGCAGTAGATTTGTTGATCCTTTTTTCATGTGATTCTCTAATGAACCAATTAGTTCATGAAGCGAAAGTGCAGATAGGTCTTTTGACTCATCTAGTGCTGCAACGACATGATCGTATTTTGTCGGTAGGCTTCATAATGTTTTCTCTACAATTTTCTTTTCTAGAATTGTATCACAATAACTTCTTATTTGGTTCACAATACCATAAACTTTTGTGAAGAATGCTTGAATGGTTTCATTGTACTCCCGCCACAAGGATTGAAGTTTGATAGAAATCACTTTTTCTGAACCTTGGAACTCGGTGTTGAGTATATTCCAAGCTTCCTTTGATTTTGCAGCAGATAACAATCTAGGAAAAAGTTTTGCTTACTCCTTGTTGAATTAGAAACAAGGCATTGGCATCTCTTTTCCTATTTTCCTTATAAGCTTGTTGATTATCTGGTTTCTCCTTCTCCTTAGATGAACTTTCTAGTTCCTAATAACCATCTTCTACAACATCCCCAAGACCTTGGGAGATGAACAAGGTCTTCATTTGAAGGCTCTAGAATTGATAGCCTCTCTCCATCAAAAATAGGCATTAAGTTTTGAACATTGCCAAATGTATTTGAACTTGATGCCATTGTTAACAAGCGGAAGGATCAACCTTGCTCTTGATACCAAATTTGTTGGAGGAAAGAATATAAATCTGAATTTTTATTCTAGAGAAATTGGTTAAGCAGAGTATTTTTTACTGAATAGATTATTTATTTTTTCTGAATGATTCATCTAAATATTACATTGGGTATTTATAAGTGCACTTTCACCTTTACATGAATAGACACAACTCTTGAATTAATTCATAGAGATACAACTGTTGACATCTAAAAGATAAAACTATTCTAAACAGATATAATGTTTCTAAACAGACACACCTTTTCATATGTGAAAGAATTCATGGCATCCTTTAATCAGCTGAATTTAGGTAATTGAAACCTAGGGTTAGAGTATCAATGGAGTCTTAGGTATGAAGGTGAGAGATGAGGTTAACGAGAAAGAGGAAAGTTAGAGAGGAAAGTGTGAGAGTCAAACTCTGTATTATCTCATTAACCAAATTGTAAGGATTAGAATAACTCTCACACACACTTAGTACAATACATTAGCTATTTATATACCACACACTTAACAAACAATACAATGACTTAATATTTCTAACATCCCCCCTCAATCTCAGGTGGAGAGGCTCCATCATGAGATTGGGATATCACAAGACAATCTGATCAAGCTGAAGAGACAAGGAGAAGTCCTAAAGAGTGCCACTGCCATAAGAGAAGTAATCTCAGCCATAAGCCATCCAGATACCTAAACATGCGTAGTACAACCGTGAAAAAATAGCACAAGGTACAATCTGCCTAACTGCAATATGTAGATCAGCAAGAAGCAAGCACGAAACCCAGTAGACAGCATAAGGTGTTCCATTGCAGAAACAATATACAATCAGTGGAGTATGATCAGAGCAGACTGCTGTGTTGCCACCATAAGTCTCTCACGATTGAATCTCATTACTCCAAGAAATGTAATTGGTATCATCCAACGTTGGAGACACAAAATCAGTTGCATACAGAAGCACAACAGCATATGGAGCACAGCAATTAGTAGCACAAACAAAGTAGCATACACATCACCAGCTCAAAATACACACTAGGTCAAGACCATAACAATCAGCTCAACACCATAACAATCAGCTCAACACCATAACAATCAGCTCAACACCAAAATATACACCAATGCAACACCAAAATACATCTCAGACATGATAGCTCAGCACATTCCATAATGCACCATCACACACTACAAGAAAAGAAGGCTTGCCCGGTGAAACGTGTTCATCGAGCAAAGTTCAATGTTCGTCGCGCAACTTTAAACTCGGCGATTCGTCGTCGGGCAATGTCCGTCGGGCCATAGCCGTCGGGCTTGAGGTTAGTTGATGGAAACAGTAAATTCATCGGGCAATTTAAAGCTTGTCCGGCGGATCCATTCGTCGCATATGAGTTGTCGAGCAATCCAAAAGTCAACATATGTTGCCCGACGAAGCCGTTGCGTCGGGCGACGTTATTATTTTGCCCGACGAAATGATTATGCGTCGGGTAAAAGGTTAATATTTTAACAAAATTAATAATTTATTTAATAAAATAAATATATATATATAATTAAAATAAAATATTTTAAAAAATACAATTAAAAGAATAAAACGAGTCAGATGAAAATAAAAAAAATATTTATTAAATTTATGTTATGTTTTTACATAATTAAAACTAAAACAATATTTTACATATTAAATTCTAACTACTCGCGACGGGTCGGGGTGGTCGGGGTCCTGGGCGGGCTGTTGGGCCGAGGGCAGAGGTTGTGATAGATACTCATCCAACCCACGCTCACCCAAGCGATCAAGCACCTTGGCGAGGGCGGTCTTGATTTGATCATTTTGGGCCTGGATCTGTGCGTTTTGAGCCTTGATCTCAGCATTTTCGGCCTAGAGGCTCTTGAAGTTTCTCTTGAGCTCCGACATCTCCTCGGGATTGGCTCCCCAAGAAGAATTCGAAGAGTGACTGGAGACATCCTGGACTATCCCGTCGCCAGCCCCCCGGACGATCTTTCATGGACGCCTACCAAGTCGTCGCTCTAGGATGACGATCGACCTCTCGGGATCCGATAGTTGCTGCTCCAACGGCACGTCGGGATGCTGTTGCATGAGCTCAACCTGTGTCTACTGGATGTCTTGCTTCATCGTCGCCTACAAATTCGAATAAATATTAATTAGAAATATAATTATCAAATTAAAAATTAATGTTTAATCTGTAAAAAATAAACTTACGTGAATATTGTCAGCCTCTTGGTTGCCACGCCCAGCGTACACATGCCCCTAGGCATCCACTTCCGGGAACATCGACCCTGCGATGCGTCGATCCTTCTGTCGGGTCGATAAGGTTTGCGACCCCCCGTGGTGGTTGAATTTCTTCACTCCCCGGTTTGATGTGTTGGCAATCGATTTTCGCTGTTCATTAGTAAAAACAAAAATTATATTTTCAAATGGAAAATAACATAAAAAATAAATACATAATTTAATTAGGTGGATAGTACATACTAAATAGGTGGGGGACACGAAATGGTCGCACAACCACAGCCACCCTGCTAGTTTCGGCCCGTCCAACTCCTCTGGAGGATTTGCTCGAGCTTCCTCCGGGGAAGGCCATCTCTTGTAGTACATGTGGAGCTCATACTTCCTGTCGGCGTACCGTAACTGCCAATGGTTTCTCAGGTATTTACTGACGTCGGTGTCCACCAGGTTGAACTCAAAATTGATATGCAATAAATTATTAAAGTTAGTAAAATAATTTTAAAAAAATGAAATTAATGTAAAAAACTGGAGAAACACGTACCGATAACTCTCCCCAACAGCGCGTGATCTCCTTCAGGGGTTGGTTCCTAAAAGTATCCCCTATCATCAGGCACTTGGTGCGAAGAATCGCGCCAATGTCATGCACCACCAGGCTGTGGATTTTTACGGGTACTGACCCGAGGCGAGGCACGTACACCACCAAGATCTTTGCATTCGTTGTCCTGCAAATCCGATGGGATGTCAAACTCCGGTTGATCCCACGCATGTTCACTGCTTCCCTGCAAATTCGATGAACATTCATAGATAATATGAGTAACAAATAAAAACGGTTGTTTAAATAAACAAAATAATCAACTTAACCTTAGGGAGTGCTCCAACAACAGTTGCCGGTTCGTCTGCTCCAGCGTCGTCCTGTGGGGGCTAGGGGTCGGTATAGGGTTCCCCCCGTTTCTTGCTGTGTTGTCGACGAGCCGATCGCACACTGGATCGCTGATGATCCGAGATCGATGTCTAAACGGACGCCGTTGTTAAGACAACCGAGGCAGGGGCTGCCTCCTCCGTCGCATGATCAACGAGATCAGGGCGGGGGCGGGTCCTAGATGTGATCAAGGTGTGATGCAACATCTACAATAAGAAATTTAAAATAATTAATATAAAATTAACCAACATATTTTTAATTTAATAAAAAAAAACCAAACATTTTTAATATTAAATATTAAATTCACAAAATAAAAACAAAACCACATTTAAAATTATCCAACATTTTTTAATTCAAATAATAAATAAATAAATAAAATTTTTATTGAAAATTAGTAAATTGGTATCTAAAAACTATAACCACCAAATTCTAATTTTTTTAAATCAAAACCAACACCAACCAAAATTAAACCTAAAATACTAATTAGTCCAAACAAACTCAAACCTAAATTACTAAACTCAAAATTCACAACATTATACCTAAATTTCTAAATCCAAATTTCGGGAATAAAATCAAACTTACAAATTAATCCAAACATACAATAATAATATCCAAAATCATAAAATTCACATATCAAAAATTTATAAAACTCACATATCCAAAATTTATAAAACTCACATATCCAAAATTCACATATCCTACACCATATCAAAAATTCACATAAATGTTTTTAAATTCAAATATCCAAAATTCATAAAATTCACATATCCAAAATTCACATAAAATTCATATCCAAAATCATAACAAAAATCATATGCAAAGTTCATAACATTATACCAATTTCAACATTATACCAAACATCATATTGGTGATTGAGAGAGAAAGGGATTTGATTGGTAGTGAAAATGGTGATGAGATGATGATTGTAGCTAGAGAGAGAGTGTGAGTGAGAGAGAGAGAGAGAGAGAGAGAGAGTGAGAGAGAGAGAGCCTGCAAGTGTGTTGAAGCAGAGAGGAAGAAGAAGAAAGGAGCGTATGGGTTATTTAGTGTGTTTAGACTTTTGCCCGACGAAGCCTATTCCCAGGGTAAAGTTTAATGATTCGTCAGACAAAATTTAGTCAACGCTAAGTGTTACCCGACGACTAATATTCGTCGTTAGATCTAATCTTGCCCGACGGACAGAACAAATCGTCGGGCTAACCCTTCCTATTTTACGCGCCAACAACTTGTTATTCCCGCCAACACCTTACCCGGCGAGCCTTCGGCTTCATCGGCCAACATCTATTTATGCGGCGAAAACTACTTCGTCGGACAAAATCTTGTCGGGCAACCTCGATTTTCTTATAGTGACAGACCAAAAAGACAATCACTCAACACAACATTATATCTCGGCTCAACAATTAACTCAACTCAACAAGCTCAACCATTAACTCAGCTCAACAGCACAATTCACAGCAGCTCAGCTCAGGCAGTAAAATTCAGCTTAACTCAAAATGCATGAATTACAGGATTATAGACAAGTGAACCACAGACAAGCAGTCAACCAGTAGCACAAACAATACATCTCAGCTCAGACAGAGAATCGAAAAGAGGGTAGAAACAAAGAGAAGTGAAGAACGAAGCATATTGAAGATCGAAGTTGAGAAGCGAGATTGAGAAGGAAGCATCTGAGATCAAAGGTAGAATCAGAGATTGAAGAAAAATTCAATTGAGAGAGAGAATGTAGAAAGAACAATTCAATTGTGAGAGAGAATGGAGAGAGAGAGGGGACTGAATTGAGGGTAGACAGAAAGAGAAGGTAGAGGCCATAGTGAATTCAAGAATCAGGCCAAATTCGCACAAGATGAGGCTCACAATTTATTATGTGTTTAATCAAGAAATTAAGGATCGAAAGAAGGGAGCAAGAAGATCGAATAGAAGACTGAGGAAAAACCTGAGCTTGAGGATTGAACCTCCATACCAGACAGAAAACAGAAAAGGAAGATCGAAGAACAAGTGGAATTGAGAAATCTGAAAACAAGATCGATAAAGAGAAACTTAGCTGAGAAAGTCAAGACCGGAGATGAGAAGTCTGAAGAATCGAGAAACGAAGAAATCTGAACATATCGAAGAGACGAACAAGTCTAAAGATCGAAGCAGTAGTTGATGAGCATGAAATTGAAGCAGAGGCAACAACGAAACAATCACAGATGAGCAGGTCTGATGAAGAGATCGAATCAATCGCAAATGAGCAATTTCAATCGCACAAATTCTTCAGTTCATAAGTGGAGAGGAAGCCAAGACTCGAAGCAAAAATTGAAGATTGCTGAGCAAACGCCAGGAAACAAACGAAGAGGTTTCTGAAATTCACATAAGATCAACGTTGTCATAGGTGAAGCAGACGAACGAAGAGGAAACGCATATCGAAGGAATCGCAATTTCATCAATGCAATCGAAGTCGTTGAATCGAAGCTGAAAATGAAGAGCACGAAGGATCGAAGCAGACGAAATCTTCGATCGCTGGAATCGAAGATCACAAAGGACACCATCGCATGGAAGAGTTTAGAAAATCGAGAACACAGAGGACCATCACCATGGAAGCAGGAGAAATCATGAAATCGAGAAATCAAGAAGTCGAAGTTGTCACAATTGAGTATGAAATTGAAGCTTGAGAATTCGAAGTAGCAGAAATTGAAGATCGTGAAGGTTGCGTAGAAGACAATTGATATGCTAGTATCACGAGCTCAAGATTTGATTTCACAAATCAAGAATACAAAGGATATTTGTTTAGGTCAAACTCGAAGCAATTTTCTATCGCATAAACTCGAATCAGAGAATGGGCGGAAGAAAAAAAAAAACACAGGATCTAGAGCTATGAGCTTTGAAGCTCTATACCATGAAAGAATTCATGGCATCCTTTATTCAGCTGGATTTAGGTAATTGAAACCTAGGCTTAGAGTATCAATGGAGTCTTAGGTGTGAAGGTGAGAGATGAGGTTAACGAGAAAGAGGAATGTTAGAGAGGAAAGTGTGAGAGTCAAACTCTGTATTATCTCATTAACCAAATTGTAAAGATTACAATAACTCTCACACACACGTAGTACAGTACATTAGCTATTTATATACTACACACTTAAACAATACACTTAATAAACAATACAATGACTTAATATTTCTAACAATATGTACCCTTTAGGAAGTAATGCAACTATTGATAACTATATTTTTATTTTCCTAAACTATTGTAGTTTAACAAATTTGTTCACGATAATATGAAGAGCATACATGTTAAAGCTTATATGAACAAGAACAAAATAGGGGTCTAAGTAATTTTAACCATTTTCCTTTTCAAACTCTTCTCCCTCGGAGTCCTCTGTATCATCATCATAATCTTCTTTATCATTATTGCCAGTAATTTCCCCAATCACAACCATGCTACTAGAGCTGTTTTGGATTTCATTACATTTCTCATGGAAATTGTACACCACCATGGCGAGTAGAGACCTGGTCGATTTGGTCTGTTCGCCTTCGTGGCATGGCTGATTAGGGTCGAGTTCGTCAGACTTGGGTATTGCTTTTTTTTAAAGTTAGATTTTATATTTTTGTATTTAAGGAATTTTAAATAAAAATTATTATTTTTTGGTCCATATGGCACTTATTGGTTGTCCACCTAAACTTAAATGTAGACCATATTTTGGACACATCAACATTTAACAGAAAATCTAATGGATGGCTCTCGTTGAAATAAACTAAAAAGTTCAGGGTAGTAAATTGAAATATTTGAAAGAACAAATATAACTCTGTTATTTGGAATAAACCATAGGGTAGTAAACTATAATTTAACCACACAAAATTAGAGAAGATCTGGCAAGGATTCAAATCTGCGGCGCATTAATCTATTAAGATTTTCTTCAATTTTTTATTTTCATATTATTTGTTTATCTTTATGTGTACATTTTTAAGAGAAAAGTACTAGGGAGACACATCTTTAAACCATATTTGTAAACCACATGCAAATACTAGAAGGCCCTATTTGTATGGTTTGTTCTACCTATGACACAACCCGACCCGGAAAGTCCACGAGGACACCGAAATCGAGGTATGATGTCCGACAACTGAACGGTGACATGCAGATGACGAAAGCCAAAAGTAAAAATGGTGCATTTTAGGAGGTCATGTGAAAGGTAATTGGTAAAAACCAACAAGCGATTCACCGCGACAGCGGAAGCACAGAGCATAATACACTATTTGATGATCATAAAATTAAGCAACTACATGAGTTACCCTAGTTTCCTAACACGCCCGAACAGCTGGTGTGAATGTCAAAGCAGCAACCGAAAACTCCTCGATAAGCGTGAGGTACCAGAAATATCTGAGGGGTACAAAAACAAAAGGGTGAATGGACCTAACAGTTTATTTAAGTGTAAAATAGTAAGTTGAAAACATAATGTAACGCCTCAGTTTTGAAAATAAATTCAAGATACTAACAACGCACAAACAACAAACAAGCTCGTTCAACGAGAAATAATATTATAATAATATTCAATCCAGAAATCATCTCGAAGTACAGTATAAAACGTATAACCCACTAATTATGCTCTTGAGTCGCTCGAGTCATGCGCACATGACAGGCTGGGTATCTAAGATTCACTCGTGTACCTCGACCACGTGAAAGCTAGGTGCTAAGCACCGTCACCTCATGTCCCCTAGAGCTCGGGGACAAGCTGGCACTATTTAATTAGTATTTGAGCAAGCGCAGGTGATCAATCACGTGGAGGCTGGTTTATGGCAAACATACGGGTACTAAGACCATCACAACTCTTATAATGGCATAAAACCATCATAGACAAACAAAGCATGCTCGGGAGTCTAGTAACAAAACACTCAACGAGGCATGTTCGGGAATACAAAATGACATATATAGTCAACAAGTCAGGATCGGGATTC
The DNA here is from genome assembly GCA_037349345.1 of Oemleria cerasiformis. NCBI lineage: Eukaryota > Viridiplantae > Streptophyta > Magnoliopsida > Rosales > Rosaceae > Oemleria > Oemleria cerasiformis. The sequence continues at coordinate 3,794,455 of JAZGTL010000018.1, forward strand.
TAGCATATCAAGAATGAGGAAGACCTTTAAAACATAAACATATGCACATAATCACATCTTGGGAAAAACAAAGTACACATATGCGGTCCCGTAATGGTGATCCCAAATTAATTTCCAACTAACCATGCTCGAGGGGAAGCGTGTTGCCAAGGCACATCTTAGTTAACAACTCTAACCCAACATTTTCTAACGTCTAACAATGACGGTCTCAACTATTCTTATTTTAAGGTTCACCAAACATAATCTAACATATCATGCTCGGAAAAATATAATATAACAGTCAATCAAAGCAGGCTTCCAGGATTAAGAATATGTAGAACGAGCAAGTAGAAAAAGTAGTGTCAAAAACGAGGTTTAAGAAAGAGGTCCACTCACAGATTAGTCGAAGGGTCAAAGTCACCCGACAGTACCAAGCCACGTAAGCTCCAAACTTGTCAAAACCCTAAATAAAATTGTCCACAAAGGTTACTAACAATTCCCAAGGTTAAACACTAAAGGAAACCCCTCTTGGGTTGTTCGAAACGGGACTAAAATAACTCTAAACAAACCAAAAATGTATTTAAAAGATACATCCCGAAACTAGGCCTACGCACTGTCATAAACCAGAAAATAGCCCCACACACCCGCTGGAATTCAGGTAGAGGCCTCACGCGCCAGTTGAGTGTTATGACCATACGGCTGCCTCTTGGCGCCCCCGTGGCTCCACTTGGTACCCACGTGGCTGTTAGGTGCCTAGCAAGTGGCATCCAAGTGACTGCTAGGTGGCATCCACGTGGCGCCCACGTGGCTGCCATGTGGCTCCATGTGTCCACCACGTGTCCGTCACAAGCTCGTCAAGTGTTCAACTACTAGAGACCGGTGCCACCGCGACTGGCGATCGGATTCTGGAAATCTCAACCAATTCCGACGAGCAAAGTACCAATCTTATTCTACACGAACCCAGGTTTACGAATAACACAATCTAGGACCAACAAACTACCTGATACGGTCGGAAAGCCATCGTGAGGTCACTGTGGTTTTGAAGAATTCTAGAATCCAGTGAGCTTTGTTCACCGTCGTCCTCTGCTCAAAACATACATGCAATTAGTGCATCTTCAAGCTCTCAACGAGGTGATTCTAAAGGTATCAACATTGAGTCCAACGGTTACCTAAGATGGTCGGAAAATGCGTCGGGAAGCTCACTACCACCGTCGTTTCTCTTCCCCTTTCTCACGCCTCGGTGAGCATCAACGGTGAAGGTTGCGAAGTTAGAGTTCACCTCATCGAGACGCATACTTGGGTGGTGGTTACAGATGTTGGGTCGTCAAAGTTTGCGGTGGTCTTCGCGGCTCTGCAATTTCCGGCGGGGTCGACTACCGACGGTCCTCCCATCAAATCAACATGCAATCAGACCAATAAGAAGCCCTCAATGCGGCTAGCACACTGGTTAAACTCACAAGGATCGAGCTTACCTGGTTCGCTCATAATCTCACTGTGTCGTAATTAGGCCTTTGTCGGGTTTCATTCCACAACGATGTCATGGTCGCCCTCATGGGTTATGGCTCGGTCCAGTGGACTCGAGAGGGTGAGGCGAGGACGACGAGTGTCGTCTGAGGTCCTAGTTCGAAGCTATAAGGTCGTGAGTTTTGTCCGTTCTTCGGTGATAGCAGAGGAAGGAGGAGCAGAGCGGTGGTGAGGGTGTTCATTATTCACGGTTGAGAGAGATGAGGAGAAGACGTTTGAGAGTCAGAGAGACGAAATGAAATTACAAAGAGGTGGGTGCTTTCTCGGTTCTGGTCTTCAAGAGAGAGTGTGAGAGTGAGACAGATACTCTCTGAGAGATGGTGAGGGAGTGGGCTTGGGCTCACTAACACAAATTATACGTAAATTACAATTGGGCTTAGTTTTGGGCTTGGACCAGCATAGACTCAAGCTACACACCAAAACAACAATACAATTCGGTTGGGTAAACGAAGTCCAACGAAACTCACAAGGGTATTTTGGTCTAATTTAAATTTCCAATTTCGCGTTTAAGAAATAGGATGTAACATCATGAATTAGTATGTGGTTTACTAATGCGGTATACAAATATAATTTATATATATATATATATATTACAAATATAATATAGCATCTTCATAACTGCCTCTTTTTCAAAATTTTCTATTTATCATTATTATTATTAACTAAAGGTATTTTTGGGAGTATTACAAATATAACCAAGAAAAGGAGAAGAGAAAAGGTTCTGATTTTATTCATATTCTGGTTTTATATAGATTAGCCTCATCGTAGGTGTTTCGCGCTTGTGAGAGGCATTTCGGCACGCTACGCATGACTTTACAACTCAATAATAAATTGGCATATGTGTGCGGGAGACATTTTCAAATGACATTGCACTACATGCGACTTTAAACTCACTTAAATTAATTGTATACATGCATGTCAATATCCATTTTTTTAATGTAAAAAATGAGATTACAATTTTTAATTTTTATTTTTAAAACAAATGAAAAGAAAAAATCAATGTAAATGGATGCTGGTAGTTCCATGTTCGTGGATTTTGGTTTGCTTTGGTAACTCCAAAAAAAAAAGTGAATGTGGGTATGTGGAAGAAAATACAACCAAATAATGCCCTTATGATTAGGGGTGGATATAAATCCGTTGAAATCAGAAACTGATTCGATTCAAACCGTTATTGGAGCTTTGGTTTGGAGTTGACCGGATAAAAGTATTTTCAAACCATTCCATTAGTAACGATTTGGTTTTGAATTTTCAATTTGAAAACTGTTGAATTCGAAATCGAACAGTTAATGTTCTTATTTATTTATATTATTTGTTAGTTAATATTTTTCATTCTATAATATGTTAATATAAGTGTTCATTACTTACCCTATCTCACTTAACCCTCACCCATTTTGTATTACTTTTGAATTTAAATTATATTTAAACATATATAACCCGTCATATTTCGAAGTTTAAAATGTTGAAAATTTTAATTTATTGATATGTATGAATGAAATATTCATGTGAATAAATGAAATCTAGATGTAATATGTTACACCCCGCCCCGAAAATCAAACTAGATAACTGGAATACCGGGATACTGGCCGACACCAGAACGTCAAGTCCAGGTGACAAAATCTGAACTAAAACGTCGCGTTTTAGGAAGCCGAGTGAAACGGTAACTGGTAACTACCAATTACTCAATTACACTTCTACAGCGGAACTCAAAGCATGTTTATACATAATTGATGATCATAAATAAAGCATTTAATGCTAAACCATTAGTACTTCGATATCGTCGTCTCTCTAGCTATGAACGATATCGATCGTCTCAACGTCGCACTCTTGCGAACGGATCAATATTCTCGTCGGCTAGGTAGCCGCCCTCACCACACCCACTAACCGCGGTAAAAAGCATCTTCAGTTTCTAATCACAGCTCGTGATAATCATCATCAAACCGAATGAGCTGACAAAACCCCCGGCTATAGCATCATCACAATCCGACATAAATCCTCGGTTATCATGTCACATAAGCCGGCATAAACCTCGGCTGGCATATCACATCAGCCGGCATGAACCCTCGGCTATCATATCATATAAGCCGACATAAATCCTTGGCTATCATATCATATAAGCCGACATAACCCTCGGTTGGCATATGACATCAGCATGCATAAACCCTCAGCTATAACATCACATAAGTCGACATGAACCCTCGGTTATCATATCATATCAGGCAATATAACCCTCAGTAGGCATATCACATAAGCTGGCATATCCCTCGGCTATAACATCACATAAGCCGGCATGAACCCTCGGCTATCATATCATATCACATCAGCAGACATAACCCTCGGCTAACATATAACGTAAGCTGGCATATCCCTCGGCTATCATATCTCATCAGCTGGCATAACACTCGGCTAATATATCATGACTCAATCATCATCTCAGGTATCTCAATGGTACTATAGTCGCACGAGTCACGCGTACGTGACATGACTGGGTGTCTTCATTCGTACCATGACCACGTGAAGGACTAGGTGCAAGCACCATCACCACGAGTCCCCCTAGGAGCTCTAGGACCATATAGACTCAGAAGAGCTCAGGGACAGGACTGACGCTGTTTAACTAGTATAGAGCGAGCGTAGGTGAACAATCACCTGGAGGACTGGTATGTGGCCTACAGACATGTATGACACCAGCGACCACCATATAGGTACACCATGACTCGTCACTAATAGTTAACTCGACAAGACTCAACCTGGCATATAACACATGTACTAGGCCGACATGCCTCGGTCGTAGTACTACAACACTGACTCGATTGTTGTTCTCCTTATACTCTTCATTTCATATCGATATCCAGCCATAACTCGTGGTTTGATATCGTAACTCGGATCTCAGAATCGACCCTCGTGATGCCCTACTACAGTGTTAGCTTATACTCATTCCGGAGTAATTTACTTTCTAGGGTTTCCAACCCTCAAATGTCCTATTCCATAATGCCAGAACCTAAGGGTAACCCATGGCATAGTCTAAGATTTATATCGTTACATACATAATTCTATCAAACTTCCCTAAGCATCACATTCATCAAGAATTCAATGACATGGACAATATATAATCGTAAATTTAGGGAATAGGGAACACTCACTGTATGCTAGGGAGAAGTCACCTGGCAAGATCCATTGCTATTTTCCTTATTAGTTCGTTTGTTCCCGAACGTTCCCTCGATTTCCATCTAGCGTGGTGTGATACTACATCGTCACCTTGTCCAAAATACCAATAAAAATTGAGCATTAGTACTAATAAACCCTTAACTAAATCATTAAAGGGGCCCCCTAGCCCTCGAGTTTAAATGCGCCCCTTAAATGTCTTAATTCCTATTAAAAATGCTCAAACGGGACTGTAAACATATTCAAATAGCCTCAAAACTATCAAAAATATATTCGGAACGTCTGAACACCCTAGACATGGCCTCCACGCGCTGGTAGAAGGCCGATGGCCATTCCACGCGCCGTCACGCAGCGACAGAGAGTCGAGATATACGCCATGCACCCCCACACGCGCTCACACGCGTCCCACATATCTGCTGACTCGGCTGCCACGTGGCTGCTAGGTGGTCGCCACGTAGGTTGCCAGGTGCCAGCCGAGTCGCTCCAGGTCACCTTAAAAGATGACCAGACCGTCGCCGTAGCCGCCATCGACGGTGGCCGGATTCTGGAAAATCTCGTAGGAAATTGCCATTTCCGACGAGCTTCTAACTTCTTCCATTCTTCATCATTTTTCGCAATCTACCCACCTAAACCCATCTTACTCGACCCTAGGAACTCGAAAATGCAGTAAATGGTTCGAGATCGTACCTGGTTTCACCGGAATCTGGCTGAGAAGCTTCGGTTGACTTCCCACTCTCGATTCGTCGTCTATAGTGATGCCCACGTCTCGAACTTAGCACCAAACGGCTCGTGGAGTCGATGGGAAGGGATTAGTGGCCATGGATTGGGTCGAAACGCCTGAGAAATGGGTCGATGGTGGTGGTGGGGTGACTTGGTAGCACAGAGAGAAAGAGAGACCGAGAGAAGAGAAAGAGTGCAGGTGAACCAAAGATGTGAGGAGAGAGAAATTTTCTATTTATACTTTTGGACTTTTCAAAAATTATCATTATGTCCTCATCATTTCAGACCCATAAATTCCTCATACGAACTCCGATTTTCGAGTGCTTCTTGTCTACACACTCTTGAGCTCGAGACGTACGTAGTACTATGAGAAAAACTTCTGAAAGTGTTCCTGCTCAAAAAGTGACTACCGGACCCATCGATAAAGAAAGGGTAAAAAGGTCATTCTTGTAATTAAACTTTTAAATAAAGCCCACATCACGTTGGGCCTCCCTAATGACCCAAAAATCTTCGAGTCCAATCCAACACTTATCGAATTCTGAGGTAAATTTTGAAATTTCATCTCATATTCCATAACGGGTTGTAACAGAATAAATGAAATCTTAATGATAATTGTGAAATTTTGGAAAAGAAAATATATATTTTGGAGGAGTCTTTTTAGTGAACAAATTAAATGAAAATTTTATGCCTAAACCATCCAAACCGATCTAAACTGAATCGTTGATAATGGGTTGGATTATAACGATTTCAATTTTATTTTTTGAAAATTCAAACCGTTAAGATTTTAACGATTTGGATTTGGATGATATACACATCGACCCAAACCGTGCCCAACGCTACTTATGATAATCAAAAACAAATAATTAGATAATATTGATTGCTTTAAAAATTCAAAAAATTTACAACAATTAAATATTTATATCTTTTTTATTTCATTTTATATTTGACCATTTTACCCTCAATATATTATATTGTTTTTTCTTTAATATTTTCTTCAACTAAAGACTTTTTTTGGGTTTATTGGAAATTTAACCAAAATCTAGTTTTGGCTTTATATATATAGAGAGAGAGATTTTTTCTTTTTAATTAATATATTTTTATTTTTACTATTTTGACATCACTTATTAAATTATCCATTTTTGGATAAATTTATAAAGTAAGAATATTTTGGGGATTATGCGAAATTTAACCTATTTTTACTATTTTGACCTCACTTATAAAATCATTCATTTTTTAATAAATTTGTTTTGCAAGTGTATTTTGGGGATTATGAGAAATTTAACAATTTTGGCCTTCTCCCTATATATACAGATAAATATGGGTGCTTTTTACACCGGTAAATGCAGTGTAATTTGTAATTATTTTCAATGAACACATTGGTCCTTTACATTGAACTCGAATTATGGTGCCTTTTTAATTCCGGAAAAAACAAAATCAACGGTCCAAAAACTGGATTTCATTTAATTTTTTGGCCGATTGATAATTTAAGTAATGTATATTTGAAGATGTTAAAGATGTTATTTCTAAGCCCATAACTATTTTTCTTTTGCACATCTAAGCCCATAACTAGAGTGTTATACTTTCGTTTATTATTTTTTTGATCTGGAAATTTCTCATTGCAAAGCCTAAAGCCAGGCGAAGGAAACAAAAACACCGACAAACTGAAGAAAGAAAGACACAAGAAATGAACAAGCTATGGGAATTAGGTTTAGGTCAGACAGAAAACTTAGGTGATGACGTCCCAGGGGTAAGCCGTCTCCCTGTCTGTTCCAAAACAAAAATCAGCAGTTGGGGGGGCAAGGAAGACCATCCATCATTTGAGAGCACATGCACTAGGGAGGAAAGGGGACGGTCAATCCAGACCTCACCGCTCATCTTCCTTCAAGCATGAGAAGCAAAGGCATCAGTTGCCGTATTTAAGGACCGAGGGGTCCAAGAAAACTTAATTCTGTAAAAAATCCCTGCAAATAGCGTTTAGCCTTGAGAGGATAGGGAAGATCTCCCAGCTTCCCCGTTTGATATTTCCGTTTGTGCAATTCCCCACATCCATGTTATCAGAGTCCACATGGGCATAGCGGTAACCACATGCTAGAGCAAGCTTACACCCTTCAAGCACTGCCCATAGCACTGCCTCCATTATAGACCTTGCACATTTGAACTTACAGCAACCTGCCAAAAAATTTCCATCTGAGACCCTGATGACCACACCAATTCCTGCTTTCTTTGTCTGGGAGATCCAAGAGGCATCCACATTCACTTTTATAACTCCCGTCGGAGGGGGGCACCAGCCTTGGGGTTGAGAGGAGGGAGAAGCGTCAGGGGCAGGGGGCCATGTTCTTGCAGCCTTGGCAGCCCAGAAATCGTGCAATAAGACACTGGAAGCTTCAATTGCTTTGCCAGGGTTAAAGGGTTTGTCATCAAAGATCGCAGCACACATTTCCTTCCATATTGCCCAACATGTTGAAGCAATAGTTGAAAGGAACTGGGTTTTGTCCGTGGTCCGCAGGAAGTCCGGAGCCATCATTTGTGATAGCCAATTGAGCAGTGAAGTGATGCTCTGAGGACTTACATGGTAGTTTAGGCTTCCTCCAAACCATACTCGTTGAGCTACATGGCAAAGCAACAAAAGATGCTCGGTAGATTCAGGGAATTCATTGCAGATTGGACACAATGGGGATTGACCAAGGTGCCTTCGAAACAAATTAGCCTTGGTGGGAAGAAAGCCCTTAATAGCCTTCCACATAAAAGTTTTGACTTTGGGGACCATCTGTAAGTTCCATATCATCGCCCATATATCTTTTTGGATTGTAGTAGAACTAGACGAACTATTGTCCCTCACAATTATACCTGTTGAGCGAAGACGGTGGTTTCCTAATCGGACGGTTTAGTCCCCAGATTTGTTATGGGGCCATATGAGTCTGTCAGCGTCTTCTGGGAGGCTGGTGGGGATTGCTAGTATCAGATTTGGTTGTTGCTCAGAGATTTGGTTGCCCAGGCTGCTAATGTTCCACTCTCCTGTTTGTTGGTCAATGATAGCAGCTATACGGTCATTTTCCCCATTAGGTAACCCTCTCGAGGGGTGTAAGAAGAGGTCATGGTTATCTATGACCCACTTGTCCTTCCATAGCAGGATATCTTAGCCATTCATAACTTGCCAGTGGGAACCATTCACAATGACGTCTCTGCCTTCCAAGATGCTATTCCAAGCCCAAGAAGCCCGACACCCCTTCTTTGCATCTAAGAAATTACAGCTTGGGTAGTGGCGGCTTTTGATCATTCTTGCCCAAAAAGTATCAGGTTCGCTAATTAGGCGCCATCATTGTTTTGCTAGGTGGGCCACATTGAAGTCATGCAAATTTCGAAAACCCAAGCCCTCCTCACATTTTGGTGCTCCCAAATCCTTCCAGCTTGCTAGTGGATTTTATTGTGATCTCCATCTTGGCCCTACCAGAAATTTGCAATTGCTCCTTCAAGTTCCGAGCAGAGGCCCTTTGAGAAAAGGAAAACATGCATTGGGTATGCAGGGATTGAGTGTGCCACCGCTTTGATTAGAACTTCTTTGCCTGCTTGGGACAGCAAGTTTTGCTTCCATCCATGAATCTTTTTCAGTAGCCGCTCCATAACAAACATGAGGGCTTCCTTCTTTGATCGTCCCCAGAGCGTTGGTAAGCCTAGATACATCCCTAGGTCAATTGTGAGATTAACTCCAAGGATGGATCTAAGGTGTTCACGGGTATCCATTGGTGTATTTGGGCTGAAAAAGAGGCCGGATTTATTGTAATTTACCAGTTATCCCGAAGCCAAACAATATGTTTCCAGAATTTTTGCCACAGTTTGGCAATTCTCCTCTGTTGCTTGAAGGAATAGGAGCGCGTCATCAGCGAAGAGGAGGTGTGATAGTGAAGGACCATCTGGGCAGAATTTAATACCTTCCAAAAAACCTCTATTCACAGCCTTGTTGAGCATCCTAGACAGGACATCGCTAACGATGATGAACATGTATGGTGAGATGGGATCACCTTAACGGATTCCCCTAGATGGGGCGAAGCAGCTTCCAGACTTACTATTTATCATCACAGAAAACTTGACAGATTTCACACATTCCATGGTGAGATTGACCCACATGGTAGAGAACCCAAATTTCAGCAGAACTGCCTCAAGGAAGTCCCACTCAATGCGGTCACAGGCCTTGTTCATATCGAGCTTAAGACCCATTTGATATATTTTGGTAGTTTTGCGGAGCTTAAGAGCATGGAACGCCTCATGAGCCACCAAAATGTTGTCTTGGATTTGTCTTCCTACAATAAAAGCACTTTGTTGTGGAGAAATTAAATCTGGAAGAAGAGGTTTTAGTCTGTTAGAGAGCACCTTCGATATGACTTTGTCTGAGTAGTTGCAGAGTGCAATGGTCCTGAATTGGGTTACTTCTTCAGGGTTCTAGACTTTTGGTACCAGGGAAATGTTGGAGGTGTTAATGTTTGCAAGTGGGAGTTCACCCCGAAATAATCTGTTCACCTGCTTGATCATGTCAGTCTTTATGGTTTCCCAATATGATTGGTAGAATATACCCGAGAAACCGTCTGGGCCTGGAGCTTTTAAGGCTCCCATTTGGAAGGCAGCAACCTTAACTTCTTCTTCTGAGACCGGTTGCAGGAGTATCTCATTCATTTGGGCATTAACTTGTGGCTCAATAGTTGACAGGACGTCGCCCCAGTTCCTAGGTCCGTTGCATGCAAATATTTGTTTGAAATAGGTTTCAATGGTATTTCGCACCTCAAAATCTTCCAAGGCCCACACCCCATCATTCTTCTTTATTCTGGTGAGCATATTTTGGCGCCTTCTTTGGATGGTTGATTGATGAAAGAAAGCAATGTTAGCGTCCCCCGTCGTGACCCATCTAATTCGGGACCTTTGGTGCCAGTACATTTCCTCCCTTCTCCATAAATTCCCGATCTCTAGCTTTAAATTTGAAATTTGGGATTCGTTTGTTTCCCAGTCATGTTGTAGACCCTCCAGATTTGTCACAAGCTTATCAATGGCCATCTTATTATTTGGGAATTTCTCCCTGCTCCAGGTGATGAGATTTCTTCTGCATGACTCCAGTTTTTTCCCCCAAATGCTATTGTTCCATGGATTAGAAATACTTTCCCAACTCTGCTCTACAATTATTTGGCACTCTGGCTCAGCAGCCCAGTAAGCCTCAAATTTAAAGGCTTTTCCTTCTCATGCAGGGGCTTTGCTAGTCTCCATCAGTAACGGGCAGTGGTCTGATACAAGAAAGGGTAAGTGGGTTATGATTGTTCTAGGCCAACAGCTCTGCCATTCCACATTGCACAAACCCCTATCCAAGCGTTCTTGTACTAGCATTCTATCATTTCTTGTTCCTCTCCAAGTAAATTGTTGGCCCTCAGAATTCCTTTTGTGTGTTGATGTGGTGTTGTCCAAGCAGCTTTTATGGGCTTCAATCGTTGAGGGAGGTTCATAATTATCTCCACCCACCTCAATTGAAGAGATCTGCAGAGGCAGGTTTGTGTGGTTGAGGTTGCCATTGTATCTACCAGGGGTAGATTGCTTGGTCAAATATCAAGCTTTTGTTTTCTTTTCTGAACTTTCGCAGTGGGGCATTGAATTCCTGTAGTCTTTGGCATTCAATGTACATAGGATTTGTGTTTCGTCTCTGAGCCTCGTATGTTTTTGCTACAGGAACATTTCTTTTTCCAGCTTTACAATCTTGAATTGAGCTTTGAATGTTGTTATTTCCCCCAATCATACAGTGCAGGTCGGGATTCAGTTGAGTAATGGTGCCTGGTGGCAGGATTGCTCTCACTGGGGAGAGGGTGGCTCTCATGGCAGAGAGAATCCTTTGAATCAAGGGTCTCAGGTGAAAGCGGATGCTGGGTTACTTTCCGATTTTGGATCTGAGAGGGTTCTAATGTTATACTTTCGTTTGGGCACTGTATTTCTAATGCTTAGATGGAGTTGATACAACAATGCAATATTTTGTTGCTTATATTTTTTTTTAAGTGAATTGTTTTTTTTATAAGTGATTTTTTTAAAACAAAAGGGGATTGAAAAGAAATTGTTTATATTTTGTTTATTTTAGGAGGAGTTAATAATCATGCTAATTTTTTTATAAGAATCAACACACTAGATTGAATTGGATTTGAAATAGCTAAATTTAGTATTAATGAAAGAGATTGACGCAGCACAAATTAACAAGATTTACAAGCGTAGACCCTAAAAAAACATAAATTGGAATCCACTAGAAAATACTTGAAAATTTCTCAAATTTGGTTGAAAAAATATAAGATAACTCCCAATACAACGTTTTAAAGGTTGTTTATATACCTAGCAAATCCTAGGTTGAAAAGGAAAGCAAAAATCCTAATTAATAAAAATACCGGAAAATCTTAAAAGTTTATTTTGAGACCCTAAACGACCTTATTTGGCTAAACACCCCTATACATCATAGCAATATTTGTGAGTTGTGTTCCTCTTATCGTTCCTTTTTCGGAATGTTTCATATGCTTCGTTCTGAATTTGGACGCTAAATTTGTAAATTACCGATACATATTTTTTGCAATTTTCGGTCAATCTGATCTTCGATCCATTATGCCTTATGTTCTACATTAGAGATTTAGTATATTTGAAATAACTATATGTACAAAATCATTTGAAATTCATTTGTTTTCTTTATTATTCTTCTTATTCAATTTCTAGCATGCATGTACTCTAATATTTTAACCAACAAATTTAACTTTATTATGAAATTTAAATTTAAATTCAAATTCAAATTTCTTGTAAAGCAAATGAAATCTTAGATTATTTAATAAAAATACGAATATCAATAAGAAAGAAAAGAAATCGGGTAGATCACTTAGATATACCAAATGTGCATTAATTTCCACATTTCTTCTCTAATCTCAAATTGCCATTTTGTCTTCGGTCAAATTGCCTCAAAATAAAAATTGGGAAATAACTTTTTTTATCCTTAATCAACTTATTTAAAATAAAATAAAATAAAGAACAAAATGCAATCCAAAAACTCTTCACATTTTGAGGGATTTAGGGATTTTGATGTGTGAAACTCACTCTACTCTAGACTCTAGTGGCTTCAATATGGCGGGAAAATGTCCTTATAGTCCTTACCACGTATAAAATCCCTAAACCAAGGCCTCTCCTCTATTCGTGTTCATTTCCCCTGCTTCAATCTCACACCCGCATCAACAATCTCTTCGAGCTCCGCGTGCCTTAAGACACCCCACCCCAAAAATTGGTACTTTCTTCCAAAACCCACTTTCCAGGATCTAGGGTTTTCTGTTTTAGGGCTTATTATTCCTTGGTGTTCGTATATTGTACTTGCCGATAATTTCTTGGCTAACAGTTTTGTTTTCTCAATTGGGTTTTGGGTACAGAGATAATCAACCTAGGAATAGGTTCTCATTGTGAAGATGGATGGTCCTTTCGAGGATGAGGTTGAAAACAGCGTTTCAATCGGAGAGTATCTCAAGGACGTTGAGGATCAGGAACTGGTTTGCCTCTTGTGATCACAATTAGTTACTAACTTGTTCAAGTTTTTCTTTTTTAAGAGATCGGTGAAATTAACTGGTCCAAAATGTGGCATTTTAGTGTTTCTGGTGTTATTTTATTCATGATCTGTTAGGGAAATAAAGTAAGATATTGATTGAATTAGTGTTTTGTAGACAATAGTTTCTTCTGTATCGTAGTTGTTATAATGGGTTAAGAGTGTTGCAAAGATAAGGAATCGATTCTAGGTTCAATTGGCATAAGAGTTGTGTAACTTCTCTTCGACTCTCAAGATGAAAGGTTTCCTTAAATTGTTAAGTCTGTCCTTACTTGGTTGACTGGTAACTTCATGTTTAACAATGTGTATGATAATTTTTTTTGGTAAAAATGAGAGGAAAAGAAAAATTTCAAGCGGAAGAATTGCTGCTCGGGGGGTTGTAACTTGCAAGCCAGCCCAAATAAGCCAGGCGATGAGTTTTTAGGCTCAGGTTGGTAAAGATTGGAGTGTGAAAGATTGTCTAGATGAGTGAGGCACACCCACCCTTGACTAGCTCAAAGTTCTAAGTAATTTAACAATGCTAATGCAAGTTACTCTTGAATGCAGTGAGCTCAGCTCATTCAAAAGGTATTAATTGTTCACCTGGAGGAAGGGTTGGTGACCAAATATTTGATTTTAGGAGGGTTGCACATATTATTGTCCAAGGAAGGATTCAAACAAATAGTATGTATTATGAGAATAATGCATAGATTAGTAGCATATATTTTCGGGCCTCTATTCTTACTTCCTCAATTGTCAGCTCTTCTACTTATCAAATTGATTAAATGTGTGTTTTTCCTTGGCTCCTATTACTATTGAGCTTAAATAAATAAATAAATGAATATATTATTGTTTGTATATCTGTTTAATCAATGAGCCAAGCCAAATTTTCAAGGACCTGGAGAAAAAAACCTTTTGGACTGCTTGGTCCCCTTTCGTAGTCATAAATTTAAACTAGAGGCTTTAAATAAAAAAATTACTGATGTTTTCTATTTACTCTACCTTTTGGTGTTTGATCATGCAAAGACAGCTGATTTGGTTTTGGGGGGAGATGAAGGCAAGGAGTGCACCTATAACAATGGCTATATGAAGAGGCAAGCAATTTTCTCATGCTTGACTTGCACCCCAGATGGTAATGCTGGAGTTTGCACAGCTTGCAGCTTGTCTTGCCATGATGGCCACGAGGTAATTTTATGTAAGTGTGAGATATTATGTTAACGGAATAAAATCAAGGCTTTGCAATTTTTGTTTCCATTTCTTACATTACCTGATCAGTAGATGCTTTATTCATTTTTTGTTTGATTATAACCAAACTAGTTGTACAATTGCAATCCCTCCATATTAGATGGCTGTCTCGAACCCTTTGAGACTCAACATATGCATTCAAAGTTCGAACACCTCATTTTCTTTCTTTTCTTTCAAACCAAACCTAGCAGCACTTACTCCCCCTTTTTAGCGTCTTTCAGTCTTTGGTTTGAATAATATTATAAAGAGCATGTTAGGTTACTGCATTATCTATCTCATTAATATTTTCTTCATATGTGCTGGAGAAAATTGATATATTGGTATTCCTGGTTTGTTATATTTACTACTTCAAATGGGATATTTTTTGATCTATTACTGCTTATATCCTTTGACTATGTTATTTTATTTTATTTTTCTGCCTCGTTTTGATGATGGTTATTATTGTTACTTGGAAAAGATTGTCGAACTATGGACAAAGAGAAATTTTAGGTGCGATTGTGGAAATTCAAAATTTGGAGTGTTCTTCTGCAAGCTTTTTGCAAATAAAGATATAGAAAATGCTGAGAATTCGTACAGTCATAATTTCAAAGGCTTATACTGCACCTGTGGTCGTCCCTATCCTGATCCAGATGTTGAAGAGCAAGTAGATATGATGCAGTGCTGTGTGTGTGAGGACTGGTTCCATGAGGAACATATCGACCTTCAATCTTCTGATGAGGTTGGTAGCTTGGGCTATTTAGGTGCTATCTTAAAAATTGTGTTTTTTTCCTACCATCAGTTAAGGCTTGTTTCCTACCATCAGGCAAGGCATGTTTCCTAATCAAGTGGTTTAACAGAAAATATCTAGATTTAACGCCAACTAAACTCATTTTGATCAGGTGTTTGCAACTTCAATACCGTTTTTATGAATCATCATTCATGAATAATTGTGAATCAAATATTTTTGGGTTCACCCTCTACTGCTAGTTGTACTTTAGTAATAGAATATCAGTGTAGGGGATTTACTCTCTTTCTGTTTCTTATCAGTTGGTAATTGGCTCTCCGTCAATCTGGAGGGAAGTTGATCATTGTGTTTAGACTATGGTTTTCTATACATTTATGGAAATTTAAAATTTAGTTTAAAGAGTTGTATTGCCATATTTGTAGGGTTGGACCATTAGAATTTACATTTACTCATAAAAAACAATTATCTTTCATCTCTCTCAATTGCTCCGCTCATGTCCAAATTATTCTAAATATTTCTATGTCATTAATATTTTCTCTTAAGTACCCTGCCAACATTTTACTAGTCCCTTTGATGTACTACAGATCCCAAGAGATGAGGAAGGTGAACCTAGATATGAGGATTTTATATGTAAGGGATGCTCTGCAATTTGCTCATTTCTAGGACTATATGGTCAAACCATCATGGCAGCAGGGAGCCAAAAGGATGATTCCATTAATACTGGCAAGGATAAAGAAGTTTCGAGCAATATGACTTTAGCTTGTGGATCTGGAAAGCTAGAGAATGATACTTCTCTTAGTTCTAAAACCAATTCTGAACCTGTACCTGAAGGAGAGGGTTTGCTCCTTGGAGAACATTCTGGGAAGACTGTAGGTCCGGATCAATGCACTACAGATGCCAATGCACATGTTACTTGTGCCATTGGAGTTAATCTGGTGGTTTCTTCCCCTTCTTTGGAGTGTAAGCCAATGTTTCTTTCAAAAAACTGGAGGGATGCACTCTGCAGGTGTGGAACATGCTGTGAATTTTATGAACAGAAGCATATCAGGTTTTTGCTTGACAAGGAAGACACGATTATGGAATACGAGAAGATGGCAAACCAGAAGAGAGAAGAAAAATTACAGCAACAGGATGGGGCTGAGTTGGCCATGCTTGATAAACTTGGCCATGTAGAGAAAATAGAGATTCTGAATGGAATTGCAGACATGAAAGATGAACTTCGTTCTTTCATGGTATGCCCTTGATGATTATAAGCTTTAATTTTATTTCATGCAGTGCTTTTACAGCATAAAATCATGTTTGGGGTTTTAAGTTAATACTCAAATTTATGCTCCACAATTTTGCAGGAATCATTTGATCCATCAAAGATTATCACGTCTGCTGATGTCCACCAGGTTTTTGAGAATCTTGCAAAGAAACGCAGGCGTATAGAGTGAGTTATTACTGGATCTTTACTCCAATCGTATGCATGTATTTCTATTATTAACCTGCTATGTTTGCTTATGGATTTACTCGTAGTTTTGATAACATTAAAAGCCTATACATATCTAGGCTGTTCTAAAGAATTCTGTAGTAGTATTTAATTATCTATGTTACTACCTTTTAAACGTTTATCCTGACATAATATTATATTATTTGAGGTTCTTCTTTTCAACTGCTCGACATGCTACGCAACTAGATGATATAGTTGCATGTATTTTGGGTTCCAATCTATGAGGACTAGGTCTGGTCCCATGACATAAGTATTTAAGTGTTCCATTAGTATGCATGTATACAATTGTGTATGCTTCCAGAAAAACTTGTATGTCGCAAATATATACCCCCTCGCTCTATATCTCTCTTCTCACGTGACTATCATTTGAGGAGAAATATGGTGGGGGTGGGGTGGTGTAACATACCCAGGATAGCCAAGTTTGTCCTGTGTGCTTCGCATGAATGCATGTGTCAAGGCGAATTGTTGATTGCATTTGCAATACTAGAAAATACATCAAACACTGATTCTAGAGACCCTAAGCTTTGGCTGTTTTCATGAATATGCATCCTCTGATTGTGTATATGATGGTAAACTCAAACTGGTGTGAGATCAGATTCTGATTTGTTCCATCGTATTTTAACTTACAAGTTTTTTATGGCACTTAAAAATTGTTGTGGGGCTTAATAGTTCTTTTGGGGCCGTGATTTTCTGATTGACAGCAAGATTTTCAAACACCCTTTAACATGAAGGGACAAAAGTAGGTTTGGTTTTGCTCCCGTTGGAAAGGGACATGATAGTATTCATGTGTGTTTTTTTTACGGTTGAATGAGTCTTTGCAAATTATAAATTTAGTCATCTTCTTACCTAAACGAAGGAGACTGTCGAGTGAGGACTAATGCACCGCTGATTTCTGAAAGCGAAATGGTCTATTTTTTTAGCTATGATAGAGAAAATCTCTGTTTTTTAAAAATAAAATTATTGAAATTTGTGTATCCTTTCAAGAAGATCTATGTAATTGGGAGTGTTTTGCGGTCTAAGTGATCTACTTGTATTAAGATATTATCTTTAGTCATATAAATAAGTATTTTGTGCAAGTCAACTTTTCATTACTCTTTTGTGTTTTTTTTGTGTGTGTGACATCATTTGTTGAGAAATTATTGAGAATTTATTGGGTTTTATTCTCTTTCTTGGGTTACTACGTATTATCGTCATTGGTGGTCATGATTACTTCAACACAGGCCCTACTCAGGTAATTTAAGGTTGGGTTTTCATATGTTGGTTAGATCACTTGAATATTGCAGGTCTCTTTGCACCCGTGTGACGGTGTTTGAATCACTTCAGTAAAATTTCGATATTATATCCTCTAGCTTAATATTATTAATAAAAAGCTTGTGGCAGATGAGAGTTGTCTAGTAACTCGAAATTTAGGTGGGGGAGGTTGAAATAAGCACTTTCTTTTTACCACAAATCACAAATTCTTTGAGACTTGCCCCACTCAGCGGGTCAATTTGCTGCTAATTTAGGGTGATTTCAAATATTACTAATCTAAAATCACAAATTTATAGTCACTCTAATACTATAATTTTGTGCTCTTTTTTTAACTAGACAATACTTGCATCCCGTTTCGGTGATATCTTCTTGTATCACTATTTTGATATATAGAATAATCCATATACATATATAATAATTAGAATCGTTCATTTCCTAAATAATCATTTTAAGATTATCTCTGTAAAAAATTAATAATTTTAGAGGTCGTTTAGTCATTTATATGTATCAAACAATTCAACGGTCTTGGTAAGTAGGAAGATTCTTATAGTGAATCGTCCATTTAATTTACATATATGAAATGCTAAACGATCTCCAATTTACTTGATTTTTTGTATAAATAATCTTAAAATAATAATTTAAAAATTAAATAATTCCGATGGATATATGTATACAGATTATTTGATAAGTCGAAATGTGAGATGTAACTTGTAAGTATTATACTAATTTAATGCCCTCTTCAGTCTTCCTAGCTATATCATTTTTTTTTTAAAAGAAAAAGATTCACAAATTGATGAGAATTGATAAGCGCGAAATACCCTAATAACTGTGGAAGTGGAAATGGTACTTCATTTATAATATAATGACTGAAATACCCCTAGTATTGCTTTGTGCTTTTACGAAACTTCTGGTTCTGCTTTTGAACTTTTCTATGTATTTCACGACAAAAATGAATAAAGATTAAAGAAGCGTAAAGTTACTTGAATAGTGTACCGCATATTGTTACGTCCACATCTCATTTTCCGTTTTCGTAGCAAAGAAAGAAACTTTAACAAAATCTAAAGTAGGTTCAATCCTAAGACCTTTTCTACGTAAATTGTGCCACTATCACATGCACACTAGCCACTATCACATGCACACTAGTAGGAAAATATCATTTTTAGGGTGTATTTAATATTTTTTTTTTATATTATAGCTTATAATAAGTTTATTTATTCTATTATAATTATAATTTAGAGGTAGAGAAGTTTTAAATAGAATATATCGTTAATTATTATATCACATGACGTTGTTTGGTATAGAATCAAAAGTAAAAATTGAAAAAAGATGGATTGAACTTTTTCATTCTTTAATTCCCTCGATGAGATGCGTTATTATTTAAAATATAATATTGGTATCTCACCTTGGTAGTACATGTTCGTACTATCCTTTCGATTTATCTAATTATTGTTATGCATCTATCATAATTGAAATCGTTCAACTCCTAAATCATCATTTGAAAATTATTTACGTAAAAAATCAATAAAATTGGAGATCATTTAATTATTCATATATATCAACTAAATGTACAGTTCGCTTTGAGGATCTTAATAGTTATCAAAATAATTGATTTATTTGATAAATATGAACTACTAAACGACCTCTAACTACGTTGATTTCTTACGGAGACAATCTTGAAATGATGATTTAGAGAATGTACGGTTCTGATTATGATCTATGTAAAACAAACAAGTAGTTAGAATGGTATAAGAAAGTACAGTGGCGTAGCCAGGAATTTGGGCCATGAGGGGCACTATAAATGTTTTTGGTGCTTTTTCGGACTAAAAGGAAAATGAGTGTTTAATTTCATTCTAAATTAAGAAGCTAATATTAAGCGAAACACTTTATATAGACAATCATAATGGCCGAAAAAAATATAAAATCAAAATAATGACAACGCTAATGGTCGATAGAATTTTATGGGCATACATATTATCCATTTTCCAAAAGAAATTGTGGTATCATCTATTTTGGGTACCCAAAAGTACACAAAAAAAATACTCATGTGTGCATATTTTGAGTACTTATTAAGTGAATGTGACATATTAATAGAGAATTAAAAATAAATAAGCAAAAGAAGAGAAATGAACTTTAAGAATTTTAACATTATTGGTGTAATTTGCATATATATATATATATATATATATATATATATATATATATATATATATATACAAGTAAATAATGTAACGAAAGAATTGCAGGAGGGGCCTGGGACCCCTCTGGCCTCTATATGCTCCGTCTTTGAGAAAATACCACTATTTTGGAATACAAGTATTATCTATTTAAAATAGTTAGAGAGAGAGAGAGAAACCAAATTACACAACACCAATCAACAAGCCTAAAACTGGCAAAAGAAAAAATCACCAAGCCTGAAAAAATAGAGGGAAAATATGGGAAAACTGTTGTCACCGTCCCTGAATTTTACATTAATTTTAGCTATCGTCCCTTAACTTCATTATTAGTAGCTGACGTCCCTGAACTATGCCTAAATGTGCATTGACAGTCCTTCCGTTAAAATTCATAAATATTTATATTAAAAATAAGGGTAAATTGTCTTTTTAAGTGTGTTTATAAGGATAAAATAAAGATAAACTTTGGGCTTCATTTTGTTGAGTGGAGGGAATTGCATAAACACATTTAAAAAGACAATTTTACCCTTATTTTTAACCGAAATAGTTAAGAATTTTAACGGAATGACTGTCAATCCACATTTAGGTATAGTTCAGGGACATCTGCTACTAATAATAAAGTTCATGGACGATAGCTAAAATTAGTGTAAAATTCAGGGACGTCTGCTACTAATAATGAAGTTCATGGACGATAGTTAAAATTAGTGTAAAATTCAGGGACGGTGACAATAATTTTCCCGGGAAAATATTATAATTGGTGAAGAGTAAGGTGACTGTAACACTAGGGTTGTACAATTTTGAAAAATAGTAGTCATTCTCATTTCAAACAAATCATGCATAATATATTTATGTACAAGCGTTAAATTTCAATTTGGAGGCGAGCAATGTGTTTTTAATATTTTAAATTTTGTTAATAGAGCCTTATGATTTGTTTGGGCACAAAAAAATTGAGTCGGCCTTAGAGAAATTGAATCCATGAAAATAAGGACGGTGCCGGTGAGACCCTTACAAACAATATATTACAAAAAAAACAATTGAGACTAAAAATAGTATGTAACTTATATATAGGTATATGTTATCGGTGAGGAAAACATTTTATTTGATTACTATATGATACGTATAATTTTTGAAACTGAAATTTGTGCAATGATATTCAAGGTATCAATAATTATAAGGTGGTGATCCAGCGGAGTTTCCTTGTTTTTTCGTAAATTATAAATTTCATGTTTGCGCATATATTCATGCATGCATAGTATAAAACAAATTGTGTATTATTAGACTAAGGAAAAAGAAAAGGAAAAGAAAAAGATAAAAAAAAAGAAAAAGAAAAAGAAAAAGGAAAAGACAAAGGAAAAGGAAAAAGAAAAGGAAAAGACAAAGTATCTCTAATTTTTGGAAGCTTGTTATAAATAATATTCATGGTGGGCAGTGGAGGCTAGGTTTACAGACTTGCTGTATGCCCGTGAGTCGTGACATGTCGGGCCATGCATGGGGTCTATTTATTTCT
Organism: Oemleria cerasiformis; assembly: GCA_037349345.1. Classification (NCBI taxonomy): domain Eukaryota; kingdom Viridiplantae; phylum Streptophyta; class Magnoliopsida; order Rosales; family Rosaceae; genus Oemleria; species Oemleria cerasiformis. The sequence continues at coordinate 3,815,791 of JAZGTL010000018.1, forward strand.
AACTTGAATCTTCTCTTCATTTTTGCCCTCAAATTCCATCCAAACATACGTGTTCACATTGTCGACTGTTGCTTCCTTACTTCTTGTTCATTCATAGCCGAAATTGTCACAATCATGACATTTGTTTTTTATACAAAGATATTTCATTTTAATTTTAATTTAAGCTAGAATTTTATAGACTTGTAGTTATTTATGTAAATTGAATTTGAGACCTCGATATCTTTGCGTACCTAATTTGATCAATCTGTCAAAGGCCGATCAGTCGGACCAAAATCATACTTGGCCATCGGCTCAACAAGAATACAACAACACAAATCCACAACACAAAGTGCATCCCACCAACCCAGCCTTGGACAAAGACACCTAAAACCACTAGGCCGACCGAGTCACACAATCGTGAAAATCGGGACCACCATGACACGTGTCAGCTCCAGGATGAGGGATATTTATCCCACATCGAAATATTTCACCTACAACATTCAATACCACTATAAATATAAGGCCACCTCCCCTCATAAAGATAATGACAATCTTCCCCTCACGCTGCCTAATTACTACAATACCCTTAACACTTAACTGACTTAAGCATCAGATACTGTTAGGCCGGCACCACACCGGTGCTCCTTTGCTCTTACCTTCTCCCTACAGGTCAACCCATAGACGAGAAGAATGAGCTAAGCAAGATCAGCGATGCAATTCTAAGTTGGTCCATTTTTAGTATCAACAATTTGGCGCCGTCTGTGAGAATTCTGAAACAACCTCCCACCAACTCACATACCACCTAAGTCGTCCCAACACCCTCGGGCATCATGATCAAGATGAAGGAGAACTAAACAACACTCATTTCCTACAAAGGAGCTCAAGGGACAACATCCTTGACGTGCTGAGACAAACGTTGGACGATCTCCAACGAGAAGTAGCTGAGCTCAGGGCTCACAACGCCAAGATAGATGCTAAGAATCAGGTCCTGTCTGATCAATACGAGAGCACACTTGCCCTTGTAAGGATGTCCCAAAGGGATCAAGAATGAGACAAAGAGCCATCCGGCCACGCCCTGGTCGATCGTATTGTGATTAACCGCAATCTGGCTGACCAACCTGTCGTCGAGTGAGTCTCCTCGGATAGACATAAGAAACAGAAATCTAGGGCAAACCCCACCTCATCCGGAGGACGACTGCTCATCCAACCACCTAGCGGTGCCGGTCCTTCTCAACCAAGGATCTATCGGGACGCTCGCCAATTACTGGAAGATCGCCAAATTGAGATAGAGCCCCTCCGCCTAACTTACGCTACGTCAGACCCTAGGGTTGTGGGTCAACCTTCCTTGCCCATCTTACTTGTGGTAGGCCGACAGATAATGGGACACGCTTCCTGCATGGCCAATGGCCAAGAGAATCAAAGGATGAGAGGTCCTGAACCACAACAAAGGGCAAACACCCGAGAAATGCAAGATGAGACTAGCTCAACTGCCGGGAGCTACTCCCATGGCCGAAGGAGAAACATAAATCACCAAGAGAGAAGGAATGGTAAATAGGAACACCAACTAGATCTACCTCCACCTCAACAAGACAATGCCCTTGTGGAAAGCCTTTTACGCCGAGTGCGCAATCTTGAGGAGGAAAAGGACAAGGGTAAAGCACTAGCTTGGGGGAAGACTAGCACTGGTCCTTTCATCAACTGAATCCTCCGGTCGAGACATAGATAAGAGGTCAAGCCTTTAAAGACAGCTCTCTACATAGGAAAAGGTGATCTCATTACCCACTTGAACAATTATGTCTCTGCCCTTGCATACAAGAATGTGACGGACGATGTCCAGTGCCTTGTCTTCAGCTCTGCTCTTATTGACGCAATTCTTAATTGGTTTTATCGCCTGCCTCCCAACATCATCGACTCCTTCGATGAATTGCAGACAACCTTCCTCAACCAGTTCATGATCCAGACGGATAAGTTGGTCTCCAAGGAAGATCTTTTCTCCCTCAAACAGGAAGAAGACGAAACACTTTAGAAATATGCCGCCATGTTTAGCCTCGAATACTCCCGCTGCTGGGACACGGATGACAAGCCTGCATTCAACACTTTCTGAAGCGGTCTCAGGGAGTCACCCTTCAAGTATGCAGCCTATACTAAATATTGGAAGGATTACAATGAGATCATGGGAAACACGAAAATCCATGCTAAAGCAGAATTCTTCCACACTCCTACCAAGCAGACCAGAGCACTGTCATACTCAGCTCCCCCAGGCAACAACAATAGCCGCGATAAGATCAAAAACAACTAGGGAGGCTACAATCAGGGCTCCAACCAATCTCATCAAGGAAAGAGGAAACTCACCTATGACGGACATCATCATGACAAGAAGGATTGATCAAATTACGATAACAGAGGATTCAAACGAGGTGACAACCATCACCAAGGGGGATGAGGCTTAACGGGAGACAACTCAGGGCCAAAAAATCGCTTCGAAACATACACAATATTGAACACCTCTCTGGATCGCGTATTGCTAAATGTGGAAGGCATGATCCCCAAGGCCAAGCCAAGAAACCCCAACTATCGCCCCATCCACAACAAGGAAGCTTTCTGCCAATACCTCAAGTACAATGACCATACCATTGAAGAATGCATTGAGTTCAAGGACATTGTCGAGCAGCTAGTCCGCGAAGGTAGACTCAATCAGTTTCTACAACATCCCCCATTTCCCATGGAACAGCAGCAGATCAACACCATCAGCGGATGACCAACCCTATTCTCCTCAATCACTTCCGAACGAGCGAAGAATAACTTTCTTCGAGCTACCTAAGCCAACTACCAGGTACTCAGCATCGACTCCGGTCGAGCAACCAAGAAGGCCAAGAATGGATGGGAACCCATCACGTTCTTAGAGGAAGAGGAAAAGGGCATCATGTTCCCACACGACGACCCCTTCATCATCATGGCCAAAATTTCCAACTACGACGCAGGAAGAATACTCATTGACACCGGGAGCTCAGTCAATGTACTTTTCTGGGATGCCTTCAAACAGATGGGCATAGAAGAGAATGAGCTCGATCGAAAGGTCACGCCACTATTGGGCTTCTCAGGGGACTCAGTCTTACCCAAAGGTATCATCTCTTTACCAGTATCAATGGGCACCACCCCAAAGATAGCCACAACCATCACAAACGTCCTTGTGGTCGATTGTCCCACGGCTACAATGCCATTATCGGGAGAGGATTACTCAATTATATGAAGGCCATCGTGGCAACCCATCTGTTACTGATGAAATTCCCAACAACTATGGGAACGGGACAAGTGCAAGGAGACAAGCTCTCCTGAAGAACATGCTATGCCATGGACTTAACTAAAATAATCAAGCAAGATCAACCAGATCAAACAGAGATTCTATCAGTCACCAAAATCGCCCTTGGAGATGACCCACCGACCCAAAGCTTATGGAAGAACTCCGAGACAGCCCCCCGGAAGATCCACGAGACCTTGCAAATATGCCACAGGCAGAACCTGTGGAAGAGACGAAGGCAATACCTCTATCTGATCAACATAAAAATCGCATGGTCCGGATAGGATCTAAGCTGAAACCTACCATACGAGCAACCCTCGTAGAATTTCTAAAGGAAAACACTGAAATTTTTTCATGGTCTTATGCAGACATGCCCGTCATCTCCACTGATGTGATCTACCATAGGCTAACCATCGATCCATCATTCAAGCCGGTCACGCAGAAGTAGCGAAGCTATGACACCGAGAGACATCTGATCATGCAAGCCGAAATTACAAAGCTGAGCACCATTCACTTAATTCGGAAAGCCATATATGCCTCCTGGGTAGCAAATGTGGTACTCGTTAAGAAACCATCTGAATCCTGGCGCATGTGCATAGACTTTACCGATCTCAACAAGGCTTGTCCCAAGGACAATTTCTCATTGCCTAAGATCGATATGCTCGTGGATACCACAGCGGGACATGAACTACTCAGCCTTATGGATGCTTACTCAGGCTACAATCAGATCCTCATGAATCCAGGTGATCAAATCCATACAAGCTTTCGAACTAACCTAGGTGTCTATTGCTACAATGTTATGTCTTTCGGCCTAAAGAACGCATGAGCAACATACCAAAGGTTAGTCAACTTCATGTTCGTCGATCAAATCGGCAAAACAATGGAAGTCTATGTGGACGACATGCTTGTCAAGAGCAAAACAGATGACGAACATATTCCCAACTTGGCAAGGATGTTCAAAGTCCTCAAGGAATACAAGATGTGCCTCAACCCCACTAAATGTGTCTTTGGAGTTGGATCAGGCAAATTCTTGGGCTATATGATCAGTTAGAGAGGCACTGAGGCAATCCTAGAAAAGATCAAGGCAATCCTTGACATGCCACCTCCACAAACCCACAAAGATATCCAAAGCTTGACGAGACGAGTAACAGCTCTCACTCGTTTTATATCTAAAGCAACGAACATATGCGCCCCATTTTTTCAAAGCTCTAAAAGGCAAGAGCAAACAGATTGATTGGACAGAGGAATGCAACAAGGCATTTGTCGAACTCAAACAATACATGAGCAGAGCCCCACTCCTAGCAAGACCAGAAACTGGAGAGAATCTCTTCGTGTACCTATCAGTATCGACCTCAGTGGTCAGCTCTGTTCTTATCACATGACGAGAAAGGATACAACATCTCGTCTACTACGTCAGCAAAACATTCCAGGATGCAGAGACCAGGTACCCTGACCTAGAGAAACTTGCTCTTACTCTAGTGGTCACAACACGAAGGGTTAGGCCATACTTCTAAGGACATGGACTCAAAGTCGTCACCAACAAACCTTTGAGACAAGTTCTACAAAAGCCAGACATCTCTGCCTGTCTCACCAAATGGGCAATCGAGCTGAACGAGTTTGACATCTCTTACGTAGCCAAGACAGCTGAGAAAGAACAAGCAGTGGCTGACTTCATCGCCAAATACTCCTACCAACCTATACAATACATACCACTGGAGGCAACCCCTCTGCAAGAAATCACTACCAAAGAAACTCCGGAATCAACGAAGGCATCCTCAATTGATCCGCAGCGCCCATGCTGGATACTATACGTGGATGGATCTGCTTGTCACAGTGGATCATGAGATGGACTAGTTATCACTTCCCTAGAACAAGTCAAGTTAGAATATGTCCTCCACTTTAGCTTCAAGGCATCTAACAACGAAGCTGAGTACAAAGCATTGTTGGCTGGCCTACGTCTTACCAAAGACCTAGAGGCCAAACAGTTAAGAATCTACAGCGATTCACAATTGGTGGTCAGCCAAATCAATAGTGACTTTGAAGCCAAGGACGTGTCTATGTCGCTCTACTTGGTCCTGGCAAAACAACTCCTTCAAAGCTTCTTGGCCTATGAAATCAACAAAATCTCAAGATTAGAAAACAGTCACATCGATGCTCTGGCAAGAGTTGCATCCTCCCTGGATGAGAAGAAGAAACGAAGGGTGCTTGTGGAAGTCCAACACGTGCCCAGCATGAGACCACGCCCAATATACACCATCAACACCAGCCCCATCTGGATGGATCCCATTAAAGCTTTCCTCCAAGATAGCACCCTCCCAGGGGACAAGATGGAGACCAAGAAAATCAAGAGAAAATCAGCTCAATACACTATCCACCATGACCATCTCTACAAGCGTGGTTTCACCACCCCATTATTGAAGTGTCTGACACAAGGCATGGGTGATTACGTGCTAAGGGAAATGCACGAAGGAATTTGCGGAGATCACTCTGGACTAAGAACTTTGGCACATAAGGCTTTCAGACAAGGATACTACTGGCCCACCTTGCTCTCAGACGCCATTAAGCTCACGCAAAAATGCGTCAAGTGCCAGCGACATGCACAAATCCCTCACCTCCCAGTAGAGAACTTAACCTCCATGCTTAGTCCTTGGCCATTCTCCCAATGGGGATTAGATCTTATTGGCTAAATGCCTAAGGGCAAAGGAAAGGTCAACTATGCAATCGTAGCTATAGATTACTTCACAAAATGGGCAGAAGCAAAACCACAAGCAAGCATCACAGCAGCCCAGATTGAACACTTCGTCTACCAACACATCCCACTTCGGGATCCCACACACCATTGTCACTAATAATGGGAAGCAAAATGGGAAGCAATTTGATTGCAATCGCTTCAGGGCATTCTGTGAAACCTACGGCATTAAAATCCTCTTTGCTTCACCATCTCACCCACAGTCCAACGAACAGGTGGAAACAGTCAACAAGAACATCAAGTACAACTTGAAGAAAAGACTGGATGAAGAGAAAGGCAAATGGTCCGACATCATTGATGACGTGTTATGGTCCCATAGAACTTCATACAAGACATCCACAGATGAGACTCATTTTGCCTTGGCATTCGGCACAGAAGCAGTCGTACCAGTGGAGATTGGTGAGACATCATATCGAGTCATCTCCTACAACCCAGAACAAAACAATCACAAAATAGCACTCAGCTTGGACCTGATCGAAGAGCTCAGAGAGAAGGCCAACCTAAAGAACATTGCATACAAGCAACGAGTTGCAAGATATTACGACTCAAGGGTTCACCACAGAAGCTTCAAGATAGGAGACCTGGTCTCGAGGAAGGTCAGCCTTGCAACCGAGGAAAGATTTGCTGGAACATTTGCACCCACATGGGAAGGACCCTACAAAGTCTCCAAGGTATGTAGAGAAGGAACCTATGAGCTCCAAGACTCGAACGGAAAGACACTCCCACATCTATGGAATATGGACCATCTCATATTCTACTACAAGTAGGCAGGCCTAAGGCCTCAAACATGATTGGTCAATGACCGAATCTTTTGTAGTCATTCCTGGCATACCAAGTTGACATTATCAATGAATGAACTTTACAGTGAGGAAAAACCTATTTTTCTTATCTCTTTTTGGCGATTTCTGTCATTCTATCAGGTGATCAGCCTTCTTTCATTATGTGGCACAACCTCATTTTGAACAGCCTAACTTTAATCTTATCGGGCCCTATTTCATTATGAGGCAAAACTTCATTTTGGACGGCCTTATTCCATTCTGAAGCCCAACACCATTTTAGACGGCCTCACTTCACCCTCAGTGGCTTTGTTTGATTTAGTGAGTCAATCTCAGGATTGAACAGCCTTAACCTATTCTGGAATTCCTAAACACTCATTCTGAGCAGCCTTACCTCCTTTCAAAGGCCAACATTTATATTAAGCTTCACAACTAAATGGCCTCAAGCAATCTACACTAATTACCTATTATATCGACCTTTACAAACCTATCAAGCACACATGCAAGTTTATTTTGAACGGCCACGCAAATTCAACACATTCACAAGAAAAAATCAGGTAAGAGACAGAACAAGTACGAGAAGGAAGATAAGCATATATATATAGGTGAGACCCCATGGTCCCACCAAATTTACTTGTTCAAATATGCATACAAGGCCACAACAAAAGTTACAAAAACTAAGGGGCATTCCCCTGACCACCATCTTCCGGGACATTTCCTTCATCTTTTGAGGCTTCGGCTTCTTCGTCTGCATCAGCATCGGCATCGGCGTCATCCCCATCGGCGACAACTCCCTCGTCCTCAATGTAATCCTCCACCCTTGGTGGATTCTTCAACTAGGGGAAGCGGACAGGCAAGTCAGTGTTGGCCAGCAGGATACGTTTGAAAAGATAGTCTTCTAGCTTGGCACCAATCCATTGAAGGTCCTGATGATGATCCTGGGATACCTTTTACTCTTATGCACCCACCTTCTTGGCCGGGACAAACTGTTTGGCCAGTCTAGCATTGGCCGACTCGACCTCTATGACATTGGCCACCAACTCTGCCATCTTAGCCTTTGCTTCACCCTCCTGGGCAGTCAGCCTCCTCTCTAGCTCTTTCACCTTGAGCTCAACATCCACCTTGGCTTGGACAGACCTCTCGACCATCCTCTCCTTCTCGGCCAAGGAGTCCATCTTTGACTTCAAAGCCTGGCGCTCTTCGGCATCCTTCTCCTTGGCCTGACTAGCATGTCGAAAGGTGGTGAAGACCTCACCAAGGAACTGCAAGCACATCAAGGACACTTAGAAAAGAAAAGCAAAAACAGCAAAAAGATACAAAAAATAAATGAAGGCCGAGCAAAGAATGCTCATATATGCCCCAGCACGTATGGTCTTGTCACAACGGTCAACAAATTCCTTCGACTTCAAGGACACAATCTCATCCAACTCATATTGGGACCCACGAACAACAATGTTGATGAAATCCAACTGAGAGGGATGGAAGGTTGTCGACAGTTGCCTCCAGGTCTCATCCACCTCTTGGGTCCTCACCATGTCCGGCTCCGCATCAGCATTCACAAAGTATAACCGAATGGAAGCATCCATGATCGGCTTCTTGATCTTCTTAGGGACCTTTCGACCTTCCAGGTTCGAGCCGATGTTGGGATAGACGATCTGACGAACCATCTCAAGGGCCTCGACCTCACTCTGCTTCTGTTGAAGCACATCCTCTGAATTGTTGGCCGATCCCTTGCGCTTCTTCTTCATCTTCCTCTCCTCGGCCACTATCTGGCGACGCTCCTCAGCTTCATTATCAAGATCGATGAAAGGAGGAATAAGAGGCCGATTCGTAGATGGCCCAGAGCCGAAAGACGGTTGAGCGGAGGCTGAACTAGAAGCAGTTGGAAAAAGGGGACCCGGAAGCAGTTGAAAAAAGGGGACCCAAAATCTCCCTAGTCGTGGCATCAACCCCCTGAGCAACTGAGGCATCAGTCTCCATCTACTCAGCCGAACCATCATCAACCTGTAGGCTGACCCCTCCAGCTGCTTTCTTCAGACCTTGTCTTGATTGGCTTACGGAAGTCAACCTTCTTCATCGAGGCCCCGACTTTCTCAGCTTCAGCCTTGGTTGCTTCGGCCTTCTTCAATGCCTCTTCAATCCTCTTCATTCTCACCTTTAATTGCTCGGCCGCGCAACAACAAAATCCAAATGAGCTGCATCAAACAATAGTTAACAAAATTGACACATACAAGACTCCAAAACAAGCCAAGGCCAAGAAACACTTACGAAGAATGGATATCAGACCGACCTCAAGAAGGTGTGCAGGAAGACGCAGATAATCCTTGCTCCGTTGCACTCGATCAAGTTTCGTCCAAACTTCTAGGCAGTCGGCCTTCTCCTGGTTAGTGATGGGAGATTTCTTGAAAACGTCTACACAAATTGACACAAGTCAAAACCAGTCGGCTATGAAAAAACAAGCACACAACAAAAGCAAAGCAACAAAATTCCTAAGGCTACCACTTTTTGACTGATACCCTCGTGGCATGCGTCGGCCGAAGAAAGGTAAGTCCACCCCCTCCCAATCCCCAGAAACATAGAAAAATTTGTGCTTCCAAGCCTTTTAGGAGGTTGGCATATCCTCAATGAAAGGACCTCTCTCTTTCTTATTCCTCGACTCTATGTATACCCAACCAGTCCAATCTCTAACAAATTTGTACAAATGGTTGATATGCCCCCAAGTCGGCTCACCCTTCCCACACATTTTGAAGGTCGTATAGACATCAGTCAACATAATCCAACAATTTGGATTAAGCTTACCGACGGCTACCCCAACTTCAACGGCTATCTTCTGTAACCACAAATGAAAAGGAAGCATGCCCCATGAGAAACATTATCTGGGTGGAAGGTCGCCCAGTCGTTAGGCCGATTACTCGGCATTTCCATCCTCCCAAGCAGACGTATCTTCACATAATCTGGAATGCCGAATACACTCATTTAGGCAATAAGATCACCGTCATCTAGGGTACTGAGTGTAATCTCCATCGGCTTTGAGCTCGTCGCTATACTCTTACCTTTATCAGCAGGAGACTTCAACAACTCACTCTGGTCAACAGACGACACCTAGGCATTAGAGGTCTGGGCCCCATCATCGGCCGAAACATAACAGGTGTCAATATATTCAAAAGCTTTATCAAACTCTTCATGTAGTTCCTGGGCCGATTGTCCTTGAGATGTCTCAAGGATCGGTCCCCTCATATTCCTATCCACCTCTGACTCAACCCTAGGGTTTGGCCGAGGGGAACCAGAGGCCGATTCAGAAATATTTAGTCGTGAATCAGAGCTAGTCGAGCTAGCATCTTATTCACCGTCAAATGCATTATAGGACCGATCCCCGGATACTTCTGAATCATCTACTGAACTTGACATCTACAACATACAAGGAATATCTAAGAAGGGAAACATCCAAGACACAACAACTAGACACAAAAAGGATCAAACAAGCACACCTATCATGTTCATCACCAGTTCATGCAAAAATCACACATTCAATCGAAAAAGCAAGGAGGAATGAGGCAGCAACTTGTTTATCAAAAATTTCGCCGCAAACGCCGCCGCAAATCTCTCGCCCAAATCTCCTTAATAGGATTCAAAGTCGCCGAAAATCGCCTTGAAATCTCTCAAACCTTCTCCCAAATGCCAAATTGACAAATGAAGAAAGATTGAAGCTTTTATAAGATACCAAAAATCAACCGTTACATACCCATTTTGGCCAGATGAAGGGTCGCGCACAGAACCCAAGGCAATGCACACATGACGCGTGGCACTCCACTCATACCATGTTAGAGCACTCACATCATGTCAGAAGATACATCGCTGAAGTCATGCAGTTGGCTCTCGATCGGCCATAGACATCCTCCTAGCTAATCGGCTACCTAATCGTGCGAGGTTCCGCTCTTACGGGTTGTACGATATGACATACACTCACCTCGAGTGGCTCTTGAATGGCCATGGACATCATCCTAGCCGATCGGCCACCTAATCGTGCGAGGTTCCACTCCTGCGGGCCATACAAGGTGACATACACTCACCTTGAGTGGCGCTCGATCGGCCATGGACATCCTCCTAGCCGATCGGCCACCAAATCGTGTGCGGTTTCTCCCCTACGGGTTGTACGAGGTGATATACACTAACCTCGAGTGGCTCTTGATCGGCCATGGACATCATCCTAGCCGATCGGCCACCTAGTCGTGCGAGGTTCCGCTCATGCGGGCCGTACAAGGTGACATACACACACCTCGTGTGGCTCTCGATCGGCCATGGACATCCTCCTAACCGATCGACCACCTAATCGCGCGAGGTTCAGCTCCTACGGGCCGTGAAGGTGACATACACTCACCTCGAGTGGCTCTTGATCGGCCATGGACATCCTCCTAGCCGATCAACCACCTAATCGTGCGAGGTTTCGCTCTTACGGGTCGTACGAGGTGACATACACTCACCTCAAGTGGCTCTCAATCGGAGATGGACATCCTTCTAGCTGATCGACCACCAAATCGTGCGAGGCTCTGCTCCTGCGAGCTGTACGAGGTGACATATACTCACCTCGAATGTCTCTCGAATGGCCATGGACATCATCCTAGCCGATCGGCTACCTAATTGTGCGAGGTTCCGCTCTTACAGGTCGTACAAGGTGACATATACTAACCTTAAGTGGCGCTCGATCGGCCATGGACATCCTCCTAGTCGATCGGCCACCAAATCGTGCGAGATTTCGCCCCTACGGGTTGTACGAGGTGACATACACTCACCTCGAGTGGCTCTCGATCGGCCATGACCGTATTAAGTAAGGTTTTATTTTTCTTCCTTGTTTTATTGTACCTTCATTTTCCAATATATATTTCAATCACTTTGGTGACTATATATATAATTAGTACTTCCCAATTTGGCTAGCTTCCTATAGCTTGTGTTAAAATGATTATTTGGCTTGTGATTCCACTCTTTATATGAAGACAAATAATACTATATATATATATATATTTTTTTTCCCAAGATTGGACAAAGACCTGTTCAACATAATTTTATGAGTGATCAGTTATAATATAATATTAAATTCAATACACATAAAATATATTTATAAAGTTTTTAAAAGAAGAAAAATACTGCTTACTAACCATCTTGTGGGAGGTAGCTTAGCTGTCCATCATGCAGTGCGTTAAAAGTAAAAATGTCACAAACAGACAACATTTAGATGACAATTAATTGGATTTTTAAGCTACGAAGAATCCACACTCGTGAAGGAAACAAGTCCACGTAATCTTTTTCTTTGTTACCATTTATTATTTTTTTATCATATTTTTATTTGATTTCACACCTATATAAATATATACATGCTCTCCCTCATCCTCTCTCACCCCTTACTCGCTACATACACTTGTTCCCAGAAATATATGGTAATTAGACTGTCTTCATTTTAAACAACAAAAGGAGTTGGATCCATCGTCAATTCCCCCTCTCTGCAGTTTAGATTAGATTACGCATCAGCAGCATGGGAAATTGCATGGAGACATGCACACAAAGGGAGCAAGAGGAGGAAGATCAAACACAGCAGCAACAACATGAGCAAGAAGATGATAAGAGAGAGAAAGAAATTAGGTTTGTGAAAGAAAGCAATTTGAATTCGAATTCGGGGAACATAAGGGTGAAGATTGTGTTGAGCAAAGAAGAGCTGGAGTGGTTGATGGTTGAGCTGAAAGATAGAGGAGGGAAGAGCTTAGAAGATGTTTTGGAGGAGATCCAAAAAGGAAGAGCCAAAGTTGATGATGAGGCTTGGAAGCCTTGTTTAGAGAGTATCATGGAATGCCCTGAAGTTATTGATGAGATGGATAGATGATGATAACTTTATAAGTCTCAAAATCTTAGCTTTTTTCTTTTCTTTTCCTTTTTTTTTTGAAGTAGAAATAAACTTAAACAAGAGAATAGCCATTAGAACAGCCCCAACCTAAGAAATCAAATCTCCAAGCCATAGACGCTGATAAGGGCAAACCGCTACTCTAGATCTGATCAATACCATCTTGTTGACCAAAATTAGCCAAAGCGTCTGCAACAAAATTAATCTCTCCAAAAGCATGAGAGAATGCAATAGATTGAAAGAGACTTCTCCATTTTTTTACCGTCCCTATAATACTTTTGATTCCTCATTTCTTTTCTTTTCCTTCTTCTGCCTATTTTCAAATTTTTATTTTATTTTATTTTAGGGTTTTGATGTGTGGGTGATGACCCAAATTTGTAATTAAAATGTGCTTGAATATAATATATGTTGAGCTAGCTAGCTGGCCCTGAAGTGGTTTGAGATGCAAATTAAAAATTTTGGATCGAGTTTATGATGATTAGATTTGAACTTTTTAAGATCAAATAATTTGTATATATATTTATGAACGTAAATTTTGGATCGAGTTTATGATGATTAGATTTGAACTTTTTAAATTTTAATAATGAATTACAATTACAATATTAAGATTCAGTTTTTTAAAAATTTGTATCACATAATTTTGGTTACGATGAGACGAATATTTGCATGCAGTTGAGATGCGTGTGATTCACAATACATCCGTACAAACTGGAGTTGAAAAGTGGTTCTACATTTTCTTCCTTTTTAATTTATAGGTTGGCAAGTCCAAGGCTACTTCCTTCTCTTCTCTTATGTATCTTTGCATGTGTTTTGTTGATGTACAACCATAACTTCACATAATCTTTGAAATTTCTGTTTTTTGGGTGAATAATCTTTGAATTCTCTACTAAATTATAATTTGTTTAATGATGATCGAAATCTCAAATTTCTATTAAATTTATATAAAAATGATTAAACTAAAAATATATATACACAATGAAATCAATATTTGGGGCCACAACCCATAACTAATTAATGATGGGAGTCTAGGAAGCAGCTGATGACTAATTAATGAAAGTAGTGAAATATTACCAGTTTTTCCACCTCGATCCATTCATTTTATATAAACTTACAGTCCATTTCAGCAATCTAGCTACCCTCTAACATCATAACATCTAACATATCTTCACATTACAAACATAAATAATTGGGCATTTCATGGAACTTGTGGCGTTCATGCCACAAACTCATATATATATATAGCTCCAGCCTGTTAATTTCATTCAATTCATTGTTTGCTCAAGCCTTTCCGGGCACTTTCACTCAAACATGAAGGGATGGGATCAATGCAAAATGCAAGGTACATATCACATTCGCAACTCATATTATAATATAAATATTATATTTTATATTAATGTGAAATTAATAATATTATTATGTAACGGAATGAAAAACAACGCTAAAGTTTATTTTCATATAAAATTATTATATTAAGTGAGATAATAATACTAAAAAAATTTTAAAAAAAAGTCCAAAATTGGTACGTCCAAAGCTAGGCTATAATGTTCAGTGACAAGCGAGGGAAGTTGTCGACGCTCAAAAGCTTATAGATTTTTTTTTTTTTGATAATTAAAAGCTTACAGATTATTTCCGCAAGGCCCATACACTGAAATAAATCATAGTCTTGGGGCCTGGTGTCTCTTGTTGTTTGGCATATCCAACGTTCCAAACCATTAGGCTCTATTCAAAATCTTTGGATCCATATCAAGCATGAGGTCAATCACTAAATCATAAATAATATCTTCGGAGGTCAATGTGTGTTCCATTTTGTCTAGGAGTATAATTTGATTAGGGCCAATCCGAATTTATTCATACTAATCCTGCTTTTAATCTGATTTTGTAAATTTAAATTGAAAATAAACTCATATGAACCTAATTCGATTTCAACTTGAACATTTGTTAAATTAGGTTGGGTTGAAATTCTAATTCACCGGAAAAAAAAAATTTAATTCGCCCAAATCGGCATGATCTAATACGGATTCTAACTAATTCAATTCAACCGCCCAATTTTAAACCTTGAATTGTTTTAATAAACACTCATATAATGATATTATTAGATTCCACCTATATATGCATTCAATAACAAAATATGTAATTTTAGGACTCTTTAAACCTATGTTCATTGATCCTTACTAATTTTCAATTTTATTTATTTTTGTTTCACAATATTTATGATAATTATGAAAAAAGTATATAAAATGTAATATTTGATTGGCTAATTATTAATAAATGTCGATATTTCTAGCTTAATTGCATGATATATTTTGAATTTTTTGATTGAGACTGAATTTATATTTATGGGTTGAACTCGAAAACCCAAGTGAACCCGAATCCAACCCAAAACCACAAAACCTGAATTAACTCAAGTTGAACCAAACCCACCTTGAACCTGAATTATGAAAATTAGATTAGGATTGTGTTGACCTTCCAACCCGCCCAACTTAACTGAGTTGCACACCTAATTCTGTCATAGAATATATCAGTTCAAATAGTGTGGATTACAAATACAAATTAATGTCTCTAGTGATCAAATAATCCGCGGGAAATTGTTAGCTACTGAAGTGAGAAAAAAAAAACTATTGCAAACAAAAGAAATTATAACTAAATTATGAAGTCTCTTAGAAGTATAAGTCTTCGGGGATGGTCTTGAGAAGTGGAGTTGCAGCACAGCACGTGGGAGGGGCCGATGTGGACGACGACTCAACAGTAACACGACCCATCGGAATGTTGGTAAGATCATGAGCTACGTCCTTGAAGTGAAGAAGTCCTCCATTTTTGCACTTGGAAAGCATTCGCGCCGCTTCTTGCTTTGTCATCTTAACTTTTACCCTAATCACCATGCCTTTCTTCTCAGCTGATGATGAACTATCCCCATTCCTCCTTTCTTCTGAATTTGCAAACTCAGCATCAATCATCCTTTGTTTCTTTGAAAATTTCTTCTTACTGATCAACTCATCTCTGTATACAACAATATTATCGGGTTTCCTAATAGCTTCTAGTATGTCATGATCTGATGATGACTTGATGTTATTGAAGAAAGAAAGGAAAGAGTTCAACATTGTTCTATGAGTATGAGAGAGAGAGAGAGAGATATGAAACCACGTTGAAGTTGGAGGGTGTATTTATAGATGGATCGAATTAAGCTATGACCGTAGTGAGAGGCTGATATATATGAGGAGAATTATAAAGGACAAATTAATATGCCACATAAACCTACTAAACGTTGCAAAGTTGCAATTTCAATGGAAAATATCAAAAAGATCACGTTACAAATTATATTTTAAATACAAAAATATGTACGTTATTTATATTTATATATTTTATATGTATTAAAAATATAATTTATAGCATTATGTACCTTTTTTGGATATAATTAACATAAATATACATATGAAGTGTAATTTGGGTAGAGTTATATATGGTGGGGTTATATGATTTAGATCACCTGGGTGGGGCCACAGCATGAAGAAACGTGTACCAAGTTTGTTACTTTGTTTAGTTTAGTGAAGGTTAAGTGATAGATGACTGTCCGAAGACCAAGTCATATGGGAGTACAAAACACGTAGTATTTTGGAATTGGTCAATAAATATATGTTTCTTTCTACCATTAATGTTGTAGGGCTCGTTGAAATTCGGAATTCTTTTGATAAGATGACAAATTTTATTGGCCTGAGAACCATAATTCAGCAGCACAGCTAGCTGCTAGCTACTTAATTCATATTTTACGTAATATGTATTCTACCTTTAGGGTAGGGATAACATGCATAATAATAAAAGACGGTTAGTGATTCCATTATTATAGTTAACATATATTTTATCTTGCATGTGTTATCCTAAATAATGTGTTTTTTTAATTATTTATAATTGGTTACAGTATTTGGTGATGATCAAACGATTCTTAATTTGGAAAATTTTTTGTAAATGTGATTTTTAAATAACAAGGTATTATTAATAAAGTTTTAGCACCGTTGATATATATATATATATATATATATATATATATATATATATATATATTATAAGTTAGAATGGTAATGTGCTCATTTACATTAACTTTTTACAACACTTCATGATTTTGAGTTTTCTAGAGTTAGTTACTTTAGTTTTGGTACTAATAGGTTAGTGTTGTTAATAAAACTGTTAATACAAATGAGTCAACTTTATGGATTAAATTTTACTTGCTGATAAGGGGGAACTAAACAATAAGCCATATATGCTTAGAACGATATGGAAGTCTAGTTTCTAGAGAATTTTACGGTTCATAATTTCGAGTTTTCTAGAAAGAGTTATATCAGTTTTAATACCAGTAGCTCAATGTTGTTAATAAAATTGTTAATGGAGATAGGTCAACTATACGGATTAAACTGTAGATGCTCCAGAAGAACCAAATAATGAGCCATATATACTTGGAAAGCTCCGAAAGTCTAATTTTTGTAGAATTTTACGGCTCACAATTTTAAGTTTTGTAGACTGCGTTACTTGAGTTTTAGTAACAGTAGCTCATTGTTGAAATTGTTAGTGCCTCTTGACAACTTGGCATTGCAAGTTACCAATCTTGGTAAGCAAGCTTTTGGAAGATTCTTGCTCGGTAGTTAAGGGGCACCGAAATCTTGTGTTAATTCAATCATTATTCAATTAATGGTTACCAAAATATTGTGTTAATTCAGTTATTACTTAGTTATAACACAATGGTCAAGCAAATTGAAGAAAATGTTGGAACATTACCTGAATCCTTATCACCTATGTAGGGATTAGATGAACTGAACGTACAACGAATAATATAGAGAGAATGGGAGCAAATGAGGAGAGAGAAATATGGGTGGTTATTATCTAGTTCCTCTTGAGTATATACAGTTTAATCCGTAAAGTTGACTCATTTCATTAATAGTTTTATTGACCTCTAAAGTTGCTAATTATGAGCTTGTGCTTTCTTTGCCCATTTTTCGCAGATTTCGCTCCTTTTAGCTCTTTAGCACTTTTAGGGACAATTTCTTACAAATTGCACTCAACACTTCAAAACGACCAATTTCATTAAAAATCTAGTACAGAACATAAGGAAAAAGTAAGAAAAATAAGGGTGTGTTTGGATGAAGAAATTTAAGAATGCCAAGAATTTATCAAATGATGGAATTTAAATTTATGGAAATTAATTTTCTACAATTTGTGAAGTTTCTTGTTTGGATAATAAAAATAAAATGAAATTTAAAAAATAGAATTTAATGTTTACACATAAATTATAATTATAAAGATGTAATTTGGGAAATGACAAATCTTTATATAGAATTTAAAGTGAGGATTGGGGCATCCAAATTCCTTGTTTTTGTTTTGTTTTGGAATTTCAAAATTTCAATTTTGATGAATCCAAACAAGAGAATTGATGCATATGAATTTCAAAATTTTGACTTTTTACCAAATCCCTTGTTATTTTCCCTCATCCAAATACACACCCTTAAAGAGTTGGTTTGGGAATTTGGATTTGGATTTGAATTTCAAAATCCTTTCATTTGAAATTTCATTGTTTAACAGACTAATGATTTGATTGGAGATTTGAAATCCCTTCATTTAAAATCCGTTATTTTATAATTATTTGAATTAAGGATTTCAAATAAACAATTTCACAACACAAATTGAAATAAATAATTTTAAAATGACTTATTGGTTATTTAGCTAAATGGGTATTAATCATAAACATAACCATTAATTAATATATAGTTAATCAAGTTCGTAATTTTTTTTTCAATATTTTTTTTCGTTTTCATTTTTAAAAAGATTAAGTTAACTAAGAATAATAGTATAAATTGATAAAAAAAATATATATAAATTGAAATTTAAGCCTGATAACTTTATATTTACGCTTACTTTCCATATTTTTTCCTTACGTTCTGTACCAATTTGTTTTAGTGAAATTGGTCGTTTTGAAGTGTTGAGTGCAATTTGTAAGAAACTGTCCCTAAAGTGTCAGCTAAGGATGGTCAAATGGTTATTAACCGTGGGTTTTTTTGCCATAACCATTTAGGATTATAACCGCGGTTATTTATAACCATTGGTTATTTAGCTAAATTGTTATTAACCATTACCATAACCATTAATATATGGTTAAAAAATAATTTTAATTTTCAATTTTTATTATTACTATTTTTTTAAAAATAATAAAATAACTGAAATTAATATTTTAAAAAAATAAAAAAGCCAAAAATAATAAAAATAAGTAAAATTGCAAGAGATAATCAACCATCTTGTATTAAACAACAATATATAAATGGTTAAATAAATATGACAAAAAAAATAGTAAACCATTTAAATTTATATGGCTATGCAATAAATTGTTTGTCCAAATGATTAATAATCATAACCAAACCATTTAATTGTGGACCTAAATGGTTATGACCATAACCATACTATTTAGAGAAATGGTTAAATCATAATCATCTTATTTAATATAAATGGTTATGGAAACCGCGGTTATGTTAACCGCGGTTTTTTTTTCCATCCCTAGTATCAGCTAGAAGAAGTATATGTGATTGCTCATCATGTGTTCTGTGATTCTCATACGGGGTTTGGGTAGTCTTCGACTAATGAGGGATGACTTGACTGGTCAATATTGAATTTCATTTGAGCACCAAAACTTCCATTTTGCATTTTGAAAACTTACAAATAAGTCATCATTTCAATTAATTTGATTAGAGGGGCACCAAATGAGGTAGAACTAGAATATATAATATTCAAGAATCTAAAGTATTATAAATCGGAAATTTAGGGAAAGTATGTAGAATATATATGTGTGGCTTAAATTTTAGGCTAAATTTGAGCAATCATCCTTGAATTTTACTATAATTTTAACAACCATTCCTAAATTTCAATATTAGTTTCTCTCGTCCCTGAATTTTACTATAATAGTTGAGTTAGTCCCTCCGTCAATTATTAAAACCATCATGATCTTGGAAAGGTCTACTAATTGAAGATTAATTGACCAATTCAATCACGTAATTACAACATATAGGGCCAAGGAATATAGGAAAATTACACTCCAACTCTTCTTGATTGTGATTAGGGAGACAAACTACACTAATATTGACATTGACCTATCAAAGTCATCGGCTAAAAGTAAAAGAATTGCAAGAGTGTGGCCAACCCATAAAGGACTTTAGGTACACGTCTTAAATGAATTATTCATCTGAAAGTTTAATGTTTTTTTTGTTCATTTATAAGTACAAATTTTGCTGCATTTCCCTGCATCTTCCACCTTTCATAGCAACAATTAATGTGGGTGCAAAAATTACTACTTAAGTGAAAATTATTACTTTTAAGTAAATAATTCACTAGCAACCCAAAGTAAGTAGGGGGAGTAAAATACAATTTATAATATGTTTTCTAAATTTTATCCATGATCACACATAAGTAAATTTATGAAATTAGTAGAAATTTATGGTCAAGGTCTACCTAATGAGAGATTATTACATGATATCGTATTACAGCTATATAATCATAATATGTGAACAAGATGCGCAATATGACCTTAATACGTATCAGCCGCCTAGGAGAATTTTTCCAAAATCGAGGTAGCAAAGAGACACCTAACGCGTCTAACTTGGGAATTTTCATGCCTAACGCCTAGGTGGGGTTTTTAGAGCACTGATCAAAATCTATGTTGTCCTAATAAAACAATTAAAATTAGAGCTATACATTGATGAGTCATTGACAACATCAATATTTATTCAACACCCTCCAACTATATTTTTGAAACTTTCAAATCACTAACCACCATAATAATTACTCAAACAACCTTAAAACTTTTAATCCCTATTTAGTAGTTTTTTTTGGATAAACTACTAACTAATCCTTGACAATATTGTATTTTACTTCAAAGTTGGAATATAACAATTCTTTACTCTTAGATCCCTCTACTATTTTTTAGCCATGCATGATTATTGTCATCTTCTTGTACAACACATGATTATGATTCTAACCCCCTATTTTATAATTAAACTTAAAACACTTTTATAATTAAACTTATATATTACAATTGATTTTTTTTCTTTGAAACCAACAATGAAATCCTTGTTATCCAGGGTTTAACGGTAGGGTATAGAAAGTTTTAGGGAGGGGGTGGGGGGTGATTAGGTAGGGGTGGTGGTGGAAGGGCTTATGACTTAGGGTTTAGGGTTTAATTCTTGGATTTTGGGCACAAAATCCAAGAACTAAACCCTAAACCATAAGCAATTAACTTAATCTTTTAACATCGGATAATAAAGATTTTTCAAATTCGAAGTTTAAAAGTATTTTTGAAGAATTCTTGTTTTAACTATCTTGCTTTAATAAGTGAAAAAGAAAAAAGATTATAAGTGGAAGTAATGTTTTCATAAAATAGAAAGGAGAAAAAAAAGCTACTAAATAGGAATTAAAAGCTTTAAAGGTTGTTAACAAGCATATTGATAAAACAAAGTCCCTCCTGTGCGCTCTGCCAGGGTTAAGGTTTAGAGTTGACTTTTGCCGTTACCTTTATGGTAGTGGTGAGCGGCGGTGAAGGTAGGCTCAGCAGTTTTCTTCGTTTTTTGCGAGTATTGCAAGGGTGGTTAGAAGTGTGGGCTATCATGGACTTTATCTCTGGTCAGATAGCCGCTCATTTGGCTATTTCCAAAGCCGAGACTAAGGAGTTGAACATGTGCATGGAGGGAGGAAGGCCGCTGGCAACAAGGTTTCTGCTAGTGGGTCGTCTGCTCACGAGGAAACCCTTCAACAGAGACGCGCTGATAGGTACCATGAAGAATATATGGCATGTTAGTGGCCCGTTCACGGGAGTTTCCGTAGGTGATTCAGGGAGGTTTTTATTCTCCTTTGAAGCTGAATCAGATCGCTGAAAGGTGTTGAATGGGGCCTCGTGGTCATTTGATCGTGCGTTGTTCATATTGGTAGCCACATATGGTTTTTCTGATCTGGGTGATGTATGTCTTGATAGCCAAGCCTTCTGGATTAGGGTTAGGAAAATCCCACCCATTTTCATAACTCCAATGTTGGCGAACCATGTGGGAAATCATATGGGATGGTTTATAGGAGTTGATAAGGGGCTCAATAGTGATTGTTTGGGGAAATTTCTAAGGATTAGGGTGGAGTTGCGTGTGAATGAACCTCTCAAATGTTTTCTCACTCTGAAACTTATGATGGAAGAACCTGCAAAACGTTTCGACATTGAATACAAGA
Source organism: Oemleria cerasiformis (assembly GCA_037349345.1). NCBI lineage: Eukaryota > Viridiplantae > Streptophyta > Magnoliopsida > Rosales > Rosaceae > Oemleria > Oemleria cerasiformis. Next base: position 3,837,720 of record JAZGTL010000018.1, read on the forward strand.
GGCTCCCGTATTTCTATCTTCGGTGTGTGCGCTTGGACCTCGTGGGGATTTCGTGTTCGCTGCCTGCACTAGAGGATGAGGTGGAGGAGTCGTTTGGGAGATGGAAAACGTTGGAAAATAAGGTGTATAGCATTCAACCTAAGGGCTGCATCTTTGGCCTTACGTCTAGAGCCAAAGACCTCAATATGGATAGGGTTGAGCCTCCAAATGCGCCCTGGGAGACCAGGTCGTTCTCTGAGGCTTTTGGGTCCTCGGGTGGCGCAGTGGCCATTGGGGCGAGTACTGGGTCTTCAGAGGGGCTGGAGGGTTTTAAACGGCAGCGAATTGGGGACACTACTTGGCCAAGCGCTCTGCCTAAGACCTCTGATATGGAGCTGGTCTCACAGGCGGGAAGTCTAGTGGAGCCACGTTTAGGTTCCCCTAAATTTGCAGAGATTTCTAAGCAGATTACCCCACATCAGGTTTCTCCTAGCAAGGCTGGGGCTGTGCAGGTTAATGCGGAGGATGTTGAAAATAATGGGGAAGTACTGTTGGTAAATGGGAGACGCCGAGGGATAGTTTTGGGTGGCTCTCGGTTGAAATTAAGTCCCAAGAAGCGGCGGCAGTCGGGAAGAAAGTTTGCTTCTTCGAAGTCTGGTGTCTCTTCTGGCAAACTTTTGGTGGGGCAGCCCACAACCGTGATGGGGTCCAAAGAGGTAACCCATCATGTAGGACGAGTACGCTTTGTTGGAATGTTCGTGGGCTGGGATGCCCACGCCTCATACGTGCCTTGAAGTATTTCTGTAAGGCCAAGCAACAGGGTATTTTATTTTTGATGGAAACAAAAAAAGGGTCTGTCAAAGGGACCATGTGAAACAAAGTTTGGGTGTGGCAGGTGGTTTTAGAGTTGGCAGGGTAGGTATGGCAGGAGGGCTCACTTTGCTTTGAGATTTTGGTGTTGAGGTATCTATTCGGTCTTATTCCATTGGTCATATTGATTCTCTCATTATTGGGGTTGGGGGTTCCTCCTTCAGGTTTACTAGTTTTTACGGACATCCTGAGGTCCGAATGAGGTACTTTTCTTGGGACCTTCTCTGCAGATTGTGCTATGATAGGGGGTCGCCTTGGATGGTGGGCAGGGATTTTTAATGAGATTGAGACAAGTTCAGAACAACATGGGCGCATACTTCGACGTTTGAATCAGATTAGAAGTTTTTGTGAGGCACTGGAGGACTGTGGCCTTATGTCCGTGCCTTTTAGGGGGCTTAAGTTCACTTGGAGTAACAGATGGAAGGGGGATGGCCTTGTTCAAGTCAGGTTGGACAGAGCAATGGTTAATGATGCGCTCCTACAGATTTTTCTGGATACCCGGACTTATCATTTGAATTCTTGGGCTTCATATCACCTTCTCATATGGATTCGGCTCACTGCTAATGTTGGTAACTTCAGAAGAAGACGAAGGTTTTTCTTTGAGGAAGCATGGGCGAATACTGAGGGTTGTAAAGAGATCATTGCTACAGGTTGGGGGGAGGAAGGAGGAAGGGCGTTTACGGCGAAAGTTGCAAAAGTTGAAACTTGACTGAAGCATTGGAGCAGGTCATCCATGGGGAATATTCCTGGGAAGATCCGCCTTTTGCAAGCACAACTGGACGAGCTTTTAGACCCACACCAATCAACCCGTGAGCTGCAGCTCTAGTGATAGTTGGATTTGGAATTGGATAGTCTTCAAGCTAAGGAAGAGATGTTATGGAGACAGAGGTCTAGAGTTTCATGGATGAGGGAGGAGGACCAAAATACTAAGTTCTTCCATCAGTTTTCAAAAGAAAGAGGTAAAAGGAACTCTATTCAAGTGGTGTTTGACTCACATCATGTATGGTGTTCCTCTAACTCCGAGGTGGAAAGGGCTTTTGTGGGTTATTTCACAACACTATTTAGTTCATCTGGCGTGTCCAATATTGATGATGTTGGGATGGTCCATCCAATTCTGGGATTCTAGGACAATGCACTTCTATGTCGGCCTTTTGAGAGGGGAGAAGTTGAAGCTGCTCTATTTAGTATTTTCCCTACTAAGGCCCTGTGGGTGGATGGGATGCCGGCTTTGTTTAATCAATGCTACTGGGATACGATTGGGGATGATGTGACTGCTTTCTGTCTCTCAGTGCTAAATGATGGGGTTGGTGTTCAGGAGATCATGCATACTCTCATCTCTCTAATTCCAATGGTGGTCCACCCGACTAAGGTAACAGAGTTTTGACTTATTGCTCTTTGTACGGTTATCTATAAAATTATTTCCTAAACTATTGTGAACAAGTTGAAGACGATTATGCCTATTTTAATCTCGAAGTATCATAGTGCTTTTGTGCCTTCCAGATTAATTTATGATAATATTATTGCTGCTTTTGAGAGTATCCATGCTATTCGACGACAAGGGGATAGTGATTTGAAAAAAATGGTTATTAAGCTGGATATGTCTAAAGCCTATGACCGGGTCGAGTGGGTTTATTTGGAAGGTATGTTGCGACGATTGGGCTTTGCTGAGAGGCTAGTTGCTCTAATTATGAATTTTGTTTCTAGTGTCAGTTATTCAGTCCAGGTCCGAGACCAGATATCAGGGCATATAGGGCCCACTAAAGGATTGAGGCAGGGGGATCCTCTTTCCCCATATCTATTTTTAATTTGTGCGGAGGGTTTCTCTGCACTCTTATCCAAGGCTCAATCTCAAAAGAAAATTCCTTGAGTGAAGGTGGCCCCGGGAGATCTCGTTATATCCCATCTATTTTTTGCAGATGACAACCTGTTATTTTGTAATGCCCAACTTGTTGAATACCATAACTTATTATCGGTGTTGAAAGATTATGAGCGGGTATCGGGGCAACTTATTAATTTTGAGAAGTTAGCAGCCTATTACAATCCCCACACACATCCTATTCTGACCCGTTTAATATCTAATATGTTGGGGCTTGAGGTTGTTGATTTCCATGAAAAATAATTGGGGCTGCCCACAGTTAATTCTAGAAATAAGCGTAAAATGTTCATAAGGTTCAGGATGTACTACGCACTAAACTCTGTGCCTGGAACGCAAAGTTACTTTTAGCTTTTGGGAAAGAAGTGTTGGTCAAGGCAGTGGCCCAGGCTTTGCCTACATACTCGATGAATGTTTTTCAGCTTCCTCAAAGTTTATGTCAAGAATTGTCTGCATAAATTGCTCATTATTGGTGGGCTAAGGTGGGTCTGCGTAGTATTCATTGGGTTAATTGGCATAAGCTTTGTTGTCCTAAGAAGCAGGGCGGTTTGGGTTTTAAGAATTTTGAGGCCTTCAACCATGCTATGGTGGCCAAACAGACTTGGCGTTTGTTGGAACATCCTATTTCCCTAGTTGCTAAAATTCTGAAAGCCCGGTACTACAGTGATGGGGATCTCATGAATGCTGAATTGGGGCCGGCTCCATCACTTGTTTGGAGAGCCATTATTTGGGGGCGGGAGGTGATAAGTAAGGGGCGTGTGGGGACGGGTGCCTCAATTGGTGTATTTCGTGACTGTTGGGTTCCAAAGCCGTTGACGTTCAAACCTTTCATGAACTTGGGGTTGCATGGTGATGCTCTAGTCTCATCCCTGATTAAACCAGTGGGGGGCTGGAACTTGGAGCTCCTTGAAACAGTCTTCGGCCCTGAAGATGTGACTACCATTAGTAGTATTGTCGTTCCATCTTTGATTCCTTATGTTGATGGTTGCTATTGATATTATTCAAAGAATGGAAGGTACTCAGTTAAATCAGGTTATCATGTCGCTTTAAATTTGTTGGATTATAAGTGGTATGGTTGCTGAATGTTCTTCGGTGGTGCGAACTGAATTGTATTGGAAACATTTGTGGAAGCTTCATGTCCCAAGTAAGCTGAAAATATTCTATTGGAAAACCAGTCTCGAAATCTTCCCTACTTCAGTTAATCTATGTGTGAGGAAGTTTATTGCTTCGGGATTATGTTGTCAGTGTGGGGGAAAAAGAAGGAGGATGTTTTCCATACATTGTGGGGGGGGGGGGGGGGGGGGGGGGGGGGGGGGGGGGGGTGGGGTGTGGGGGTGCAAACTGAGTCAAAGAGTGTGGAGGACCACTCAACTTCCCCTTGAGACCTTTCCTCAATCGGGCTGTTTTATTTACTTGTTTGAATATGCGAATTCCAAACTCTCTAAGAGTGATTTAGAACTAGAAATAAGCGTAAGATGTTCATAAGGTTCGGGATGTACTACGCACTAAACTCTGTGCTTGGAATGCGAAGTTACTGTCGGCTGTTGGGAAAGAAGTGTTGGTCAAGGCAGTGGCCCAGGCTTTGCCTACGTACTCGATGAGTGTTTTCAGCTTCCTTGAAGTTTATGTGAAGAATTTTCTACATAAATTGCTTGTTGTTGGTGGGGGAAGGCGGGTCGGCGTAGTATTCATTGGGTTCATTGGCATAAGCTTTGTTGTCCTAAGAAGCAGGGAGGTTTGGGTTTTAAGAATTTTGAGGCCTTCAACCATGCTATGGTGGCCAAACAGACTTGGCGTTTGTTGGAACTTCCTACTTCCCTAGTTGCTAAAATTCTGCAAGCCCGGTACTACAGTGATGGGGATCTCATGAATGCTGAATTGGGGCCGGCTCCGTCACTTGTTTGGAGAGCCATTATTTGGGGGCGGGAGGTGATAAGTAAGGGGCGTGTGGGGACGGGTGCCTCAATTGGTGTCTTTCGTGACTGTTGGGTTCCAAAGCCGTTGACGTTCAAACCTTTCATGAACTTGGGGTTGCATGGTGATGCTCTAGTCTCATCCCTGATTAAACCAGTGGGAGGGTGGAACTTGGAGCTCCTTGAAACAGTCTTCGGCCCTGAAGATGTGACTACCATTAGTAGTATTGTCGTTCCGTCTTTGATTCCTTATGTTGATGGTTGCTATTGATATTATTCAAAGAATGGAAGGTACTTAGTTAAATCAGGTTATCATGTCGCTTTAAATTTGTTGGATTATAAGTGGTATGGTTGCTGAATGTTCTTCGGTGGTGCGAACTGAATTGTATTGGAAACATTTGTGGAAGCTTCATGTCCCAAGTAAGCTGGAAATATTCTGTTGGAAAGCCAATCTCAAAATCCTCCCTATTTCAGTTAATATATGTGTGAGGAAGTTTATTGTTTCGGGATTATGTTGTCGGTGTGGGAAAAAGCAGGAGGATATTTTCCATGCATTGTGGGAGGTGCAAATTGAGTCAAAGAGTGTAGAGGACCACTTAACTTCCCTATGAGACCTTTCTTCAATCGGGTTGTTTTATTTACTTGTTTGAATATGCGAATTCCAAACTCTCTAAGTGTGATTTAGAACTATTTGTTTTCATATGCTGGCAGGTTTGAAATTGGAGAAACAAGGTGGTCTATCAGTTGGTAGTCAAAGAGGTAAGGGAGATTGCAAAATCTGCTATGGTGGCTCACATGGAGTTCTCAAATGTAAATCCTAAACTGCAGGGGGCTCGGCGGGTGAGAGTGGCTCGGTGGACGCAGCTAGTAGGGGGTTTCAAGGTAAATGTTGATGGTGTGGGACAAATTGAGGTGCCGCTTGCGGGGAATTGGGGGTGTCGTGCGAGACGGCTCTGGTGTTGCTTTGGCGGGATTTTCTGGTTCGGCCTCCATGGGTGTGTCACTTCTAGTTGCAGAGCTTAAAGCTATAAAGGCTGGACTACTGCTATTGCAGTTTTTGGGAGTGAGGGGGCGGTGATAGAGACTGATTCAATGGAAGCAATATAAAAAATAAAGTCGGCACAACATATTTGGAGTGACCTGGGGCTTCTAGCTCTAGAGGTGGAGTCCCTGATAACGACAATACAGCTGCCACTGGAGTCCTTGGTCTATGCTCCTAGAACTGCTAATCATGTTGCTCATAGCTTATCACAGGAAGGTCTTAGGACCCAATTCAGATTAGTGTGGGTGCCTCTGCACCGACATGGCTTCATCTCTTGTCGAGAAGGACCTTGGGGATTAATGTTGTTTTTTTAAGTTTTATTGATTAGGGGGTACTCTTTTTCCCTCACCGGATTTATCCTGGACTAGCTAGGTTTTATGGTGAGGGTTTTGATGAGGCCCGTGCATGTGTTCGTGTACCCAATCAGCTGTAACTCTTCCTCCTATCAATGAAATTTTCATTTAGATAAAAAAAAAAAAAGCTTTAAAGGTTGTTTGAGTAATTATTATGGTGGTTAGGGATTGGAAAGTTTCAAAAATATGGTTAGCGGAGTTTTGAATAAATATTGATGTTATCAAGGACTAATCAATGAATAGCCCTATTTTTTTTCCTTTGTATTTTATGAAAACATTACTCCCACTTATAATCTTTTTCTTTTTCACTTGTTCATTTTAAGGAGTAATGTAAGGACAATCCAACTTAAAACAAGATAATTAAGAACAATAATTCTTCAAAAATACTTTTAAACTTCAAATTTGAAAAATCTTTATTATCCGATATTAAAATATTAGATTAATCGCTTATGGTTTAGGGTTTAGTTCTTGGTTTTTGGGTAAAAAATCCAAGAACTAAACCCTAAATGCTAAGTCATAAGCTCTTCCACCACCACCCCTACCTAAACACCCCCACCCCTCCCTAAAACTTTCTATACCATACCGTTAAATCCCAAACAACACGAATTTCACTCTTGCTTTCAAAGAAAAAAAATTAATTGCAATATATAATTTTAATTATAAAAGTGTTTAACAACTGTCCCTGAATTTTAGTAGATAAGGACAAACTCAACTATTATAGTAAAGTTCATAGACAGTTGCTAGAATTATGGTAAAGTTCAAAGACGATTTTGTCCTTATTTTTAACGGATTCCGTTTGAATTTTTTACGAATGGACTAACTCAACTATTATAGTAAAGTTTAGGGATGAGGGATACTAATATTGAAGTTTAGGGACGGTTTCTAAAATTATAGTAAAGTTCATGGACGGTTGCTCCAATTTAGCCTAAGTTTAATTATAAAATAGGGGTTAGAATCCTAATCATGCATTGTACAAGAAGATGACAATAAACATGCATGGCTAAAAAATAGTAGAGGGACCTAAGAATAAAGAATTGTCATATTCCAACTTTTAAGTAGAATACAATCTTGTCAATGATTAGTTTGTAGTTTATCCTTAGAATTATTACAATTTGAAGATTCATTGAAGGTTTAAGACATCATACTTTGATTGAATACCTTCAATTGATGAATTACCCACTATGACATCCAAAACATTATTTTTCTTATATACTACATGATGCAAATGTAACCATTCGATAGAACTAAAAACATTATTTCCATTAAAAAAACTAATAATATTTAGTTTTGAGAAAATAAAAAATAAAAAACAATTGGGGTAGATATTGGATTGGGTTTACTTATGAAAACGACTTATTACTCAAAATGCACCCCGAACAGGACATTGAGTCTCAATTTGCATCCCGAACACGAAATCGTGTCAATTTGCACCCAGAATTGATGTTCTGGCAACGTCGTTGCACTAAATAATTCACACCGTTACACACTCCATTTAGGAGGCTTCCACGGCAGCAAGGAATTAGGTGTTTTAATCATTTTGTAGAAAAATATTAAAACTAAATATTAGTAAAAAAAAAAAAAAAGATGAAGAAGAAGATGATGAGCACCATCTGGGCTTCTCAACCCATTCTCATGTCCACTACCCGCCCACCCACCCATCCACCCCACCAATCCCTTGTCATCGATGCTCACTTGTCGCATGTCATCGATCTCACCGTCGCCTTCCTTCGCCCTCAATCTCCCCGCATCGCTCCTTCAAGCTCGACATCGATGGCTCCCTTCTCATCGCACCATTCTCTTCTGTTTTCTTTGGCCCTCAATCTCCCTACATCCTTCCTTTGAGCTCAATATCCCCGCATCGCTCCTTCGATCTCACCGCATCCTTCCTTCATCCTCAATCTCGCCGCTTTGCTCATTCGCCCTCAATCTCCCCGCATTGTTCAAATCCTTCCTTTGTGTTCTTTTCAAATCTTGAATCTTTTTCTTTAATTTCTTGTTTTTCAACTCTGGGTCACTTCGATATCAGCTTATCTTTCACTTTTCATTTATGGGCATTCCGAGATCTCAGTTTATGTTACTGGGTTGTGCTGGGTTTGATCCAATTAGGTATAGAAAGTGATCGAAAACCAGCATGAGTGCAATGAAATTCGTGTTGTTTGGGGTTTAACGGTATGGTATAGAAAGCCAAGTCTTGAATGCTTGGAATGTGATCGCTCGCCGTCAGATTAGTACCCAGCTCATTGAAATCGAATTGCGCCCTCACATCACACTCTTCTCCAACCCTTTCATTGAACCCGCCAAGCTTGAAAATGCAATCAGAGCCTTCGCTTCAAAGCAAGAACCTTTGGCCTTGTCTTTCTCTTCAATTGGGAGCCTTCCAAATGAAAACAATGTCCTATTTATGTCACCAACCTATTTTTGTCACCAACTCCTTCAATCTCGTTGCTTCAGTTTCAGTCCCAATTGTGCGAGGCAATGAAGAAAAAAGGCGTTGAAATTGGGGAGGATTATCGCACAGACTCTTGGGGTTCCTTATTGTATCGTTGCTCAAGAAGTTCCAAAGACTCGAATGGCGAGGCGTTTTGTGTGTTGCGGGACTTGAAGTTGCCAGTTGCTGGGTATGCCATGGATATTGGATTGGTGGAGTTCTCGCCTGTTCGTGAATTGTTCTCGTTTGCATTAGGTAACACAGTGGAAGCATGATGTTTCAGAGCCATATTCATATGTGTTCATTCTCAAATTTTAGTTGTTGTTTGATGAATATGTTACTTTGATTACTGTCGATGTTGCTTTGGTGGGGTGGGTGGGCGGGTAGTGGCTATGGGAATGGGTTGAGAAATCCAGATGGTGTTCATCATCTTCTTCTTCATCTTTTATTTTATTTATTTTTTACTAATATTTAGTTTTAATATTTTTCTACAAAATGATTAAAACACCCAATCATCTGCTGCCACGTAGTCTCCTAAACAGAGTGTGTAACGGTGTGAATTATTTGACACGATTTTATGTTCGAAGTGCAAATTAAGACTAAATATTCTATTCGAGGTGTATTTTAAGTAATAAGCCTATGAAAAATTTGGGTCAATAAAATTGGGCCTCGGATGTTCACTCGCTCGCACGTGTAAACCGCAGGCAACTTGTGTTAATCCCAGAATTCATGAAATCGCTGTAGGAAGAATTTAGCTCTATTTTGTTTTTCTTCTTCAGAGCAGAACGGCAGAAGAGAAAAAGACAGAAAGAGAGAGCGATGGGTGGACTCCAGGCGATGAAGAGAATCCCTCGCATCAAGTTTCCTCAAAGGCGTCCCAAGCCTTCTGGTCTGTCTTTTGTTTACTTTTTCAAATTTTGTTTTCCTCACACCATCGATTTTAAAGTTTTTGCATGTTCATATGTCCTTGAATTTCTGTATTTTTGTTCCAATTTTGAAGGGTTCTGTTGAATTGGCCAAAGAGTTGTGCTTTCCTTGGGAGGTCTTATATTCCTTCTCTATATTTACATATGATCTAAATGCCCAATTGTATAAACTATATAATGATTCAATTTGTTGGTTTGGTCAAATGTTTGCGTGGGTTTGATGAACATTAAGAATTGATAGGTTATATTTGTTAAGTTTAGCCAGGTTGATTTTTGTATGGAAGTCTCTGCTTGTCGAGTTTAGTTTCATGAACTGTTTGGCTTGGCTGCATTATGCAAATGCTGAAAGTATGGTTTAGGGCAGTTCTAAGGATACAGGAATTTGTTGCATTGAGAATATGATTAGCATTGAAGGTGCCATTAATGCAAGTTTTTAATTTTCTACTGGTTCCCGAATTTTAGGCGTAAACATTATAGTTTCTGAGGTTGGTGACCTAATGCAGCATAAGCCCAAATCCAATCCCCACTTTTATGGGTAGTTGCTTGATCTTGAATGTATTTGGCAGTACTTTGATGAGGCAGTGACATACAGGCGAACAGGTTGGCAATGCCACAATTTAGATTGTAGACTCATAATAAGCGGTGATGTTGTGTGTAGATAAATTGTTGTTAAACGTTAATTCATTGCTCTCATGCTGTTTCATGTGGTCTTCAGTTGAAGAATCAGGCAATTGCATATCAGATAATATCATACACGGACACACACACATATTCAAAATGTTAATGAAGATTGTTGTAAGGTGAAATCATATTTGAAATTGAGGTTGTAATTGACAGTCTGGCAATGTGATGTCGTTTGGTACATTGTGTCTCTGTGTACTTTTCCACGTGGCAACCTTGGACATACGTGTGTGTTGATCTTCATCTTTAATTGTAATCCTGATTTTCAGCTATTGCTGAAAGTTTCTTATGTGTTCATGTCCATTGAGTCATATACTTTTGGTCAGATGCTATATTGCTCTATTTGGATCATAATTTGTGTTCATCTGTAACAGTTGTAATTATTTTCTTTGCAGGTTCTGAATCTCAAACTGAAGCAGCACCTTCGGCTGGTGATGCTTCTCGTACGTTTTTCTCAGGTTCAAAGGCCTCAACCACCTTGGGAGGAAAAGCTTCTCTTCAACCTGAACGAACACCGTTATCCAAAGAGGAGATTGAAGCCATTATGGTATAGAACTTTCCCTTTTTTGAAAGAATTTCTTCACTTATGGTTTGGTTCAACTTTCCCTGCAATGAATTCTGCAGCCCTAAGTGTTTGCTTTGTCTTGTGAATTGTAATCGCTACTGAAGAATAGAAAAATAATCAACCATGTTATAGGGTAATGCTTGCCTATTAACTGGCTACCAATGCGACATGTATTTAATGGAATGAATTGGTGAAAGTGGTGAGACCTGCCTCATTGAAGTGCCTAAGGTTGCAAAAGTGGTGGGACTAGCCAGTTTCACCAATTCATGAGAACAAAATTATGTCAAGTCAGCAGTTGGAAGGAAATTCCTCATACTGTTAAGAGGCGAGTATTTTCAGTGGTTGTTGTTCATGTTACACGTTATGATATGTCTAAGTCTGAACTGAAGATTTGATTCTTGAATGTTGATCATGATGGTGGACACCAGTCCATTGAATCATTAACAAGATTTTGAAAAGGCTAATGTGATAAACTTGAAATCAATTCTTGTCTGCCTTTTCGTTAACTGTATTTTTGAAAAGGCTAATGTGATTAACTGTCTTTTCGCAGTTGGGTGGCTGCATCTGATCTTCTGTGAAACTTGACTTGAAGAACATAGGACATTGTGTTGGACATTGTTTTGGCCAGTTTTAAGCATCTGGAAGTAGCCAAAGTTGACTTGTTTGTATTGTTTGAATAACAGCCTACTAGCCGAATTTCATAGTGATAGTCAACACATTGGACAATAAAGATGTGATATTGAATGGCATCCTTATGACATGTTTTCCCTTATTTATAATTTGCAATGAAAGTGGTTGACATTGAAGCTAGGAATTTCAGTACTGCACATTCCAAATTTAGATACATATGCATGTGGTAGAGAAAATAACTGACTCATTCAGGATCCCTTTGGAGAAAAGGTTCGAGGACGGCAGATTTGGGATTTTTCCCCGGAGGTCCCTTGTCTCTGCGCAGGAGCTCTCCCAGCCGGAAAGTGATTAGCCTGTCCCAGTTTCCTCCCTCAAATAGAACCCCGGCTTTCCCATCGGTGATTCTCTGAACAATGCCACAGTACATGTAGTAAGGGCTATTAGGGTTGTTGACAATGGCAATCATACCAGGTAGCAACAATGGCAGCTCAGGGGCTTGCGGCCTCTTTGAGCTCACAAGTGCTGCTGTTGGTCCAGAGGAGTCTGCAATCGACAATTTCTTGGGAGGTGGGTTTTTCTCAATGAACTTCTGCAACCCCTTCTCACCACCGGGAAATCCCCCGGTAAGTCCCATCAGCTCCTTGTCAAAACCATCTTCTTGAAAACTTTCAATAGTAGTTATTGCAGAACCATCTGATTTTTCTTCTTCTGTATCAGTAGCTGTTGCTGCTGATACTACTTGTTCTTCAACATTTGTTTGCTCTTCTACATTTTTTGTAAGCTCTTGTAGTAGACCTGCTTCACCATTGCAAAGCCCTCTGCCTCCCAAGATTTCAGATAGATTGAATTTGGCACATGGCCTTAGGGAATGGATCGATCGCTGCTTTTGATTCGCGAAAGACGATTTCTGAGCATGATTCGAGAGATCATTTCTTCCAAGAAAATTTGATTTGAGGAGAGGGCCTTGACAGCTTGGGAGAGTCATGTTTGAAGCCATTGTTTCACGACTGCAAGCAGTGGAGACCGAGAGAGATGGAACAAGAATGATGAAATTAAATATCTACACTTTATAATTTGTGGCCACAAAGAGACTCCTACTTAGATTATTGTCCCATGATCCTATCCTCCCCAACTATGTTGATGTCGGCAGTCCTGTCTTCTTCTGTGATGTTTCTCCAGTAAAATTGCACCAAACACATTCATATGTAGCAAGGGTGACTCCCATGTGACATTTACTCGTTAAATTTGACTTACCTATTTTGCATTAGATGGAGAAATAAGTTAGGATTAAGTTAAGTAAAAAGATCGATTCTAACATTTATCACGTTAAAATGTCTAAGTGTGATGGCAAGAGCCGTGAATTGAAGACAAACTTTACTCCAACAATAGCTTAGAGGCTGGTGACATCACGAGTCTGTTGTCGCTGGCCTCCTCCCATAGGTGATTGCATAGCAGTAGGACGTGGGCTTGTTTGGATTGGGCCTCGTGTATAGGCCCGAAAGTGGTGTGATTCAGCCCGACATGAAAATCAACAAGGTAACAAATAACCCGAGAAATGACAATTCAACACTCTGATTGAGGATGATCTTGTCATTTCACGTCAATTAGAAACTCCTTATCCTGGGGTCTACCATTTCCTGCGTCTCAAATCCCTCTCATGTCAAATTCTACCATTTTCCTCCGCTCTCTTCCTCCCACAATGTGAGCCGTCAAATTCCAATGAAATCATTCTCCGATGTCACCTACACTGAATTTACAATTATAAGCTTTCTTTAAGCTGAAGAACAAAAAGGGATTTCTTTTTTACCTTCTCGGCGGAAGTTAAGCAACCATGGGGAAGAGCTCTGGGTAGAAGTCGACTTAGAAGCAAAGTTTAAACGACACAGTATTAGAGTACTTTAAAAGGTGAGATAGAAATAGTTTACGGTATAATTTGTCATGTTTGATCTTATTTCTATATATGTATGTTCATGTTTACTCATATTTGTATAATTTACTAGTGTAAATTACTACCTTTATCTTTAGAATTTAGAATAGTATTTAATAATCTAATGTAGAGAAGATAAAGTAGTTCCATTTGGTGTTAAACTACATCACTTGATCAGATTTTTCCTCGCTGATTTCGATTTATTGAGGACCTCTATCCGATCCACGAATTAGTCATATGTGAAATTTTAACCATCATATATCTTGTTTGTTTTTTACATATATTGCGTTTTTCTTTTCTATTCAATAAAATTTCTTTTATTCTTGTGTATAATTAATTATAAACCAAAATTAATATATAAGAAATCATCTATGGAGGTTGCCAGCTGCAAGTGATTATTAGGAAGAGGGTTATACATTTTTACTTACAAGCTCCCAATCATGTAATTTTAATAAATTGACCCTTTTGGTATTTTTTTTCTTGTAATTCTGACGCATAGTTACTGACTTCATAATCTGAATATGTTATGATCAATGAAATTTTTACAAATAGCTGAAAAAAAAAGGCACACTAAAATAAAGAATTGTCGCGGTAATGGCAAGTCAGAGTAAGAATGTGGGTAAGAGGGTGAGTGATAGTTTCAGCTCTAGCAGTAGTAGTTCGGATGACGTCCATGAATTAAGAATCAAGCTCAACAAAAAAAGTGATGGCACTCATAGTAAGTTAATTAATTTACATATGTTTACTTTGGTTGTCATCGTCTAAAGTGTAAGTATGCTGTATAAATTTAATTTAATTTATCTTTTGTAGTGGCGCCATAATACATGGAAGAGAGTCTTGATCCAGAATTTTATGCTGGCAAACTTTATGATCTAGAATTATTGCTATTATGGTTACTACTTTTATGGTTGCTATTACCGTTATTGTTACTGTTACTGATTCTTACCGTTACTATTACTGAATGTTACTGTTATTGTTATTGTTATTATCATTGACTGTTATTGTTATTGTCACTGACTGTTACTATTATTATTGTTTATACTTTCTCGTAAGTTAAATTCAGAATTATTGTACCCACCTACAAGTTCATTTCATTCATCTCACTCTAAACTCTGAACAGAAAAGAAAAGAAAACACGATGAGCAACAGTACCGGAGATGATGATGGATTCACCAGATGGAGATCAATTTCTCCAAGAGGGGGGATCACCCAGGAAGAGGCTCATGCTCACTGTTATTTTCAAGAGGCTCATGCTCGCTGCTCCTTTCAAGAGACCCGTCATCTTCATTCCACTCTTATCCCTTCTCGGCGTTCCTTGCAAGAATCCCCTCCTCGACATTCCATTCAAAGGACCTCCGCGTTCCATCTACCCTTACTCGGCGTTTCTTGCAAGAGTCCCCTCCTCGGCATTCCTCAGCTGCTCTTCGATAGTCCATATTTGTTGCTACTCCCCAACCTTTCATGGCTACTGATGTTCATGTCCCTTCCACCTAGGGCCGGCCCTGAGGGCAGTCCAGCAAGGGCGGTCGCCTAAGTCTGCCACCTACAAGGGCCCAAATATTTATATAATCCATATGTTGGAATGGTATAAAATAATAATGTATATAAGTATTCGAATAGGCCACCTATTTTTCTCCACTGATTACATTTGTTAGGTGCTTTTTTTCTTCATAATCTTCACTTATGTTTAGTTTTCTTATAAAAATAAAATTTTACAATTATTTTATCGTATTTTTTTTACTTTATATAAATATACGCTCCTTTTATGGTCGGTGAATTTTAGGGCTCACTTCGAGGGTTAGCCTTGGACCCCTGTAATCTCAGGGCCGGCTCTACTTACACCTTCTAATCATCATCCTCAAAGCGCCAACCACATGTAAGAGCAATGTTCAAAAACTCACTAGACGGGAGGCGGGAGGCGAAAACGGGCCTAGGCGGTTTTTCAATTTTATTATTTTCTAATATATATTCAGCCCAAAATATGATATATTAAACCTAAGTACAAAGCCCAAACGTTTTATTAATCCAAATCTCTACCTATATTAATTGTTGATATTGTTATTGCTACTTTTGCTTTTATTGTTACCGTTATTTGTACTATTATTGATTGTTACTGTTACTGTTATGGTTATGTTATTATTATTATTGTTGATGCTTTCTTGTAAGTTGAAATTCAGAGTTTTGCATTCAAAATTAAAACTCATTATTATACTCACCTACAGGTTAATTTCATTCATCTCACTCTCAAGTCTGAACAGAAAAGAAAACAAAAAATAATGAGCATTAGTACCGGAGATGATGCCGGATTCACCAAACGGAAATCGATTCCTCCAAGAGGGGAGATCACTCAGGAAGAGACTCATGCTTGCTGTTCCTTTTTAGAGTCCCGTTGACAGGGCCCTTCCGAATTTCCCCTCGAAATCCGTGAGAAATCCTGCTCCAGTCTGACAATACTTGGAAATCTCAAAATAATTCCAAAAATACCCACACCAGTCCAACAAAACTCTACGAGAATTCTACTGAAAATTCGGCAGAATCTCCCTAATAAATTGATCAAACCGTCTTCCACCTGTTAGACGAAGGATTCAATTTCTAAAATAATATCCCAAATAGTTCAGGTCAACTCATAACTAACCAACTCCAGGTCCAAGACAATCAATCCATAAAAATAATTACAATCAACCCATATGGCTAATCAGAGCAACTAGGCGAAAAAAAAGTTTACAAGTTTCACAAACCCTACTCGAAGCTATTACAGAGAAAACGCAGATAGAAAGTGATGCCTCAGCCTCAGAAAGTGCCCTCGTCGACTTCAACGTCCTGGAGCGAATGCAAAACAAGGAAAAACTATGAATGGACGGAAAATAAACTAATTTAAATCACTAGTTTCGAGGAAATATAACCTTTCTCCCTCCGTAAATAAAGCCATGCATGCATACTATAACATCCTTTTTAAATTGCTTCTTAACTATATATAATTACGAAGAACTTACCGGAAAACCTTTTTTTTATTTTAAAATTCGACAGGACCCACGAAAACACGAGCAATGAAAATATCCCGTGGTTCGCAACCACACTTTGAAAACCCTCCTCAAGGAGCTTAAAATCATAATAAAACCTGGATATAAAATACTATTAAAAAAAAACATCCCACCATCCCCCTAATGTAATCCCGAGCCGTAGCTCAATATTCGAGGTCGTCCAACGCAGGGACAAGCCCTCCTAACCACTGCCGAAAATACCTCAAAGTAATGGCTAGAAACCGAGAGGTCCAACCCTGGGACCTACTCTCCACATATCCGAAAATACCTCAAAGATATGTGGACATAAACATCTACTATGCGCGCTGATAAACTCAACGAGCACATGACCGAACATCTACTATGCGCGCTGATAAACTCAACGAGCACATGACCGAAAATACGTCAAAGTCATGTGTCGGAGATGTACACGCATGAGCGGACAATACCTCAAAGTTCGATCACATGACCAAAAATACCTCAAAGTCATGTGTTAGAAATACCTCATGAATACATGACCGAATATACGTTAAAGTCATGTACCGGAAATGAACACGCATGACCGAAAATACCTCAAAGTAATGCGGTCGGTAAAATACCATAATATCCGAGGATGGTAAACATAGTGAAAACTGTAACGTAAATCCGAAATTCAATTTGAAATCCCTTTTTCTTGGCCTAAGCCAAAATCATATAAACCCGGGCCTAAAGCCCAAAATCATAAGCTTGGCCAAAGCCAAAATCCATAAATCCAAAATATCCGTAAAATCGAGGTCCATAAAACCTGGACGAAGCCCAAAACTTCATTTTCCAAAATTCATTATTGAAAATCCATATCTCATAAAAGTTCATTAGAATAATTATTCTAATTTCTGAAATTCATAGAAATTAATAATTCATTTTAGAATAATTATTCCAATTTATTAAAATTCATAATTGATAAGAATTTATTTAAAATATACCTTTATGCATGCATTACAGTTTACAAAATCAAAATCCACTCACTGGAAGTCCAAATAAGTTCAATCTTGAGCTGTACGCTCCTCTGCAGTCCCCGGAGCGGTATCGTCTGTCAAAAATAACATTCGGGGATTATTAACGATAATTAAAAACCTAAAATCCAACCCCCCTAACCCCGGGAGTACACACGCATTTTTACACTACAACATAACTTTGGACGCCTAAAACTACCTCTAAAGGAACTCCAATTGATCCGAAACCTGCGCCAAAAGGTTCGGAAGGTCGAAAACATGTGAGCACGAGTTCGCCTGGACCTGAGGAAGTGCCCTTCGCGCCGGTGGAGGGGCAGTGGCACTTCCCCACGCACGACTGCCAGTTTCAATTGCTTTCAACCTCCATCGCTGGACACTATTCACTCACCGAATTCTCCATAACCACCCAAAATTCAAAGCTTCATATCTCACTCAATTCTCTACCAAATTCAATGTTCTAATAATGAAAATTTATCTACTCAAGCCAAGGAATCCAAATAAGAAGTCAAAACTATAATCCATTACATGTGGTGGTCGAAAAATGGCTGGAAAGGTGCGGTGATAATGTTCACTCTTGGTTCTCCTCCCAACGCCCTCTACCCTGATGATGGATATAGCTGAGCTCAGAATGAGGCGAGGAAGATGATAGTATGATTTGTTGGTTGTGGTTTGGCCTAAAACGAAAAATCACAAGGTGGGGTGTGTGTTTGTTCTTAGGCCGATATCGAGAGATGAGAGAGAAATAAGAAAAAAAATCTGGAAAATGGGACTTAAAAATATCTGATTACCCAAAATTACCAAACTACCATTGAAGCGTCTAGACCCATAACTCTCTCATCCGGACTCCGATTTTTGCATGCCGCCTGTCTACAAACTCGTGAGTTCAAGACCTACGTAATAGTCCAAGAAAAATTTCCAAAAGTGTCTTTGAACGAAAAGTGACTTTCGAACCCCAAGGGTAAAATTGTCATTTTCTAAATTAATTTACGAAAATTCACTAGTTAAACAATAGGGGTCATTACACCCGTCATCCTTGTTCCACCCTTACCCCTTCTCGGCGAACCTTGCAAGAGTCTTCTCCTCGGCATTCCATTCAAAAGACATGTATTATGCGTTCCATTGTTGCCCTTACTCGGCGTTCCTTGCAAGAATCCCTTCGTCGGCATTTCTCGGTTGCTCTTCAATGGTCCACGACTGCTGCTACTCCCCAACCATTCATGGCTATTGCAGCTCATGTCCCTTCGACCTAGGGCCGACCCTGAAGGTGGTCCGACAATGTGGCCGCCTAGGTCTGCCACTTCCAAGGCCACAAATATTTTATATATATATATATATATATATAATTGATATGTTGGAATGGTATATAATAATAATGTAGCAACATATTACAACAAGTATTCGGGTAGACTGCTTGGTTTTCCTTGTTTTTCTACACCGATTACATTAGTTATGTGTTTTTTTTCTTCATAATCTTCACTTGTGATTAGTTTTTTTATATAAAAATAAATTTTTACAAGTACTTTTCCATTTTTTTTACTTTATAATAATATATGCTCGGGTCGGAGAATTTCAGGACCCACTTTGTGGGTTAACCTTGGACTCCCGTAATCTCACGGCCGACCCTGCTTCCACCTTCTCAGCATCATCCTCAAAGCATCAACCACATGTGAGAGCACTATTCAAAAAATCACTAGACGGGGATGCGGGAGGCGAAGACGGGCCTAGCGCTTAGGCTGAGGCCTATGCGGTTTTTTAATTTTATTATTTTCTTATATATATTCAGCCAAAAAATCTGATATATATTAAACCTAAGTTCAAACTCCAAACTTTTATTAATCCAAATCTCTACCTGTAGTAATTGTTGATATTGTTATTGCTACTTTTACTTTTACTGTTACCCTTATTGTTACTGTTACTACTATGGTTATGTTATTATTATTATTATTGTTAATGCTTTCTCGTAAGTTGAAATTCAGAGATTTGCATTCAAAATTAAAACTCATTATTTTACTCACCTACAAGTTAATTTCATTCATCTCACTCTCAATTCTGAACAGAACAAAAAAAAAAACCAAAAACTATGAGCAACATTTCTAGAGATGATGTCGGATACACCAGACGGAGATCGATTTCTCGAAGAGGGGAGGTCACTGAGGAAAAGGCTCATGCTCTTTGTTCCTTTCAAGAGACCCGACATCCTCATTCCACTCTTGCCCCATCTTGGTGTTCCTTGCAAGATTCCCCTACTCAGCATTCCATTCAAAATACATGTATTCCGCATTCCACTGTTGCCCTTACTCGGTGTTCATTGCAAGAGTCCTCTGGTCGGCATTCCTCGACTGCTCTTCGACGGTCCACCTCTGCTTCTACTCCCCAACCTATGATGGCTACTGCAACTTATGTTCATTCCACCTTGGGTCGGCCTTAAGGGCAGTCTGGAAAGGTGGCCGCCTAGGCCTGCCACCTCCAGGGGCCCAATTTTTTATTTTTTTTTATATATAATCGATATGTTGGAATGACGTAAAATAATAATGCATCAACTAATTACAACAAGTATTCAGATAGACCGCTTGGTTTTCCCTGTTTTTCTCCACCAATTATATTAGTTAGGTGATTTTTTTTCTTCATAATCTTCACTTGTGTTGAGTTTTCTTATAAAAATAAATATTACAAGTCCTTTGCCATTGATTTTATTTTATATCAATATACACCCCTTTGAGAGTTAGAGAGTTTTAGGGCCCACTTCGGGATTTGCCTTGGAGCCCCTGCAATCTCAAGGCCAGCCCTGCTTCCACCTTCTCACCATCATCCTCAAAGCGTCAACCACATGTGAGAGCAATGTTCAAAAAATAGCTAGACTGCATGTGAGCGGCAAAGACGAGCATAGCGCTTAGGCGGTTTTTAAATTTTATTATTTTCTTTTATATTTTCAGCTCAAAAAATCTGATATATTAATCCCAAGTTCAAAGTCCAAACTTTTATAATCCAAATCCCTGCCTATATAATTGAGCCCAACGCAAACTCCATATCTTGTTTAAAACTCTAGAAAAAGAAAAAAAAGAACTGATAGCGGCTGTCACCTACTCACCCCCACCACTCTCTAACTTCAAAAGTTGAGTTCTCTCTATCTCCCAAACTCATGATGTATCAAGATCCAACTTCAGAATATAGCTAGCAGCCAGTGAGAGGAGAGAGATAGAGAAGGTCGACGCGACGCAAGAGGAGAGAGAATGAGAGAGAAGGGTGGCCGTCAGCTAAGCGACAAGGAAACCTATCAAACATAATTATTTTCCATATATTTTCCTGTAAAAATACTACAAGATATAGAGATACAAAAAAAGCTATTCTAGGAAGCTAATCTCCGTCTATACAATATTTGAGGCTACAATCTTAGTTGACCCTTGAGTGGAGGGATTCCTTAATCTAAGGTAGCCCTACCTGGCTAATTTGCTGGACTCACGCCAACACTCCCCCTCAAGTTGGTGTGTAGATATCTCTAACACCTAACTTGTCAAGTGAGTTATTGAAGTTCCTGCTGGAGACTGCCTTGGTAAGGATGTCTGCTAACTGATCTTCAGATTTAACGAAAGGGAACTTAATGATTTTCTTTTCCAGGTTCTGTTTGATGAAATGCCGGTCTACTTCCACGTGCTTGGTGCGATCGTGTTGAATTGGGTTGTGAGATATGTCGATGGCGGCTTTGTTATCACAGAATAAATTCATTTCAGCATCAGGAGGAAAACTGACCTCAGTTAGCAGACCTTTAAGCCAAAGGAGCTCACATAATCCCTTTGCCATGCCTCGAAACTCAGCTTCAGTGCTGGACAGTGCCACTACCTTATGCTTTTTACTCCTCCATGTCACTAAGTTTCCTCCCACGAACGTGAAGTAGCCTGAAGTAGACTTTCTATCCAAGATATTCCCAGCCCAGTCCGCATCTGTGTACCCTTCAATATGCAGATGAGCATTCTTGGCGAACAGTAGTCATTTTCTTGGTGATAACTTTAGATAGCGGAGAATTCGTATTACGACGTCCATATGGTCTCTACTCGGAGTATGCATAAACTGGCTTACCACACTTACGGCATAAGCAATGTCTGGCCGAGTGTGAGATAAGTAGATGAGCTTCCCTACTAATCTTTGATACCTCACCTTATCGGCTGGCACCTGGTCTGCATATTCTCCAAGCCTATGGTTCTGTACAATCGGCGTATCCACAGGTTTACACTCTAGTAACCCTACTTGAGTCAATAGATCTAGTACATATTTCCGTTGAGAGAGGAATATGCCTTCGCTTGATCTCGCCACCTCTATTCCCAGAAAATACTAAAGCCCTCCCAGGTTCTTCATTTCAAATTCCGTAGACAATTGTTCTTGTAGCCTTGAGATCTCATCGGCATCGTCCCCCGTAATTATCATATCGTCTACAAAGACTATTAATGTTGTCACCTTGCTTTTTTGATGATTCAAGAAGAGGGTATGGTCAGAGTTACTTTGGCGATAGCCATACCTCTTCATAGCTTAACTAAATCGCCCAAACCTTGCTCGCGGTGACTGTTTTAGTCCATATAATGCCTTCTCCAATTTACAGACAATTTTGGTTCCAGCTGATCCTGTATATCCTGGTGGAACATCCATGTATACTTCCTCGTCAAGGTTGCCGTGGAGAAAAGCATTCTTCATGTCGAGTTGGTGTAGTGGCCAGTCCAAGTTTGCTGCAAGGGATAGTAAGACTCTAACGGTATTCAGCTTAGCTACTGGTGAGAAGGTTTCTGAGTAGTCTATGCCATACGTTTGGGTGAACCCCTTCGCCACGAGTCTCGCCTTGTATCGATCAATCGATCCATTCGCCTTGTATTTTATAGAGAACACCCATTTGCATCCCACTATTTTTTTTCCTTCCGGTAATGGGATCAACTTCCAGGTATTATTTTTGTTTAAAGCTTCCAGTTCTTCTTGCATTGCTTGGGCCCACTCTGGGGCAGATGACGCCTCCTCAACACTCCTGGGAATATGGCAAGAGGATAGTGTTTGAGTGAAGGTCTTGAGCTGCTTGGACAGACCTTGAGTAGATACATAATTAGCAATTGGGTACTTAGACTTTCTTTCTTCTTCATCTGGGCTATATCGGTTCAATGGTTTCCCATGATTGTGTCTAAAAGGCAACACATAACTGGTAGAGGAATGTAAGATATTAGCATGTAAAGGTGTATTAGGAGCGCTTACCTCAGGGAAATTCTCAAGAAGAGGAGGGTCTTCGGGTACTGAGGAGTGAAGGGACTCGGTATTCTCTAGTTCTTCATGTTCGGCTTCCTCATTTCCAGGCACTTCGGGGATATTTTCTGGTTCTTCATGTTCGGCTTACTCATGTCCAGGTACTTTGGTATTTTCTGGTTCCTCATGTTCGCCATATTCAATCTCGGTTGGTACTCCGTGTGGTTCAACCTCTCTATTCCCATATCCATGCAGGGCCTCTCTATTGCCAGTTCCATGTACGCCCACGGGGGCCATCACGGGGTTCTCTCCATTTTCAGTTCCATGCACGCCCACGGGGGCCATCAACCAATTCGTCCCTTCGACTTGAGTCTCCCCCTGAAGGGAAGAATTGGATACCGGTGGAGGATAGAAAGGTTCGGTTTCAAGAAACGTAACATCCATGGTGATATAGGTGCGGTTGGTAGTTGGGTCATAGCACCGGAAGCCTTTTTTATGTAAGCCATAGCCCAGAAATAAGCATCGAATGGCACAGGGGTCCAGTTTGGTACGTTGGTTCTTGTGGAGATGGACAAAAGCAACACACCCGAAAATTTTAGGAGGAAGCATCAATATTGAAGGAAGGGGTATATGAGTAGAGAGGAGTTGTATGGGGGTTTGAAAGTGTAAAATTTTAGAGGGCAGACGGTTGATTAAGTATACGACAATAGTCACAGCATCCCCCCAATGGCAACTCGGCACCATGGACCCAAGAAGTAGGGCACGTGATGTCTCCAGGATATGCCGATTCTTCCGCTCGGCAACACCATTCTGTTGTGGTGTTTGAGAGCATGAGGTTTCGTGGAGGAGGCCATGTTGTTGAAAATAGGCTTGAAATCGATGGTTGACGAATTCTCCACCATTATCAGAATGAAGGACTTTGATCTTGGAAGAGAAATGGGTCTGGACCATGGCATGAAAAGCCTGAAATATGGTGAAAACTTCGGCTTTGGTTTTTAGCTGATAGAGCCATGTCATTCGAGTACAATCGTCGACGAAAATGACAAACCAACGATGACCCGAGGAAGTAGTGATCGGGGACGGTCTGCACACATCAGAATGTATCAATGCAAAGGGAGTATTAGTTTTATTGAAGCTAACTGGATAAGAAACTTGCTGGCTGTAACGACCCGGACCATAAATTAAATTATTTTGAGAATTGGACGATTTTACCCTCGATTTTGGAGGGGTTCGGGGGTCACTTTTTGACTGGCAGTACTTTTTGGAATTTTTCTTGGGTCGTTGCGTAGGTCTCGAACTCACGAGTTCGTAGACAGGCGGCACACAGAAAACGGAGACCCGGTGAGTTTGTTACGGGTCTAGAATCTATAGGGGTAGTTTGGTAATTTTGGAAAAGTTAGAACTATATATAAGATATTTTTCTCTCTCCTCGGGAGATGGGTCGATGCAGTCTCTTTCTCCTACCGAAAATTCTTCCCGTGCGAACACCGAATCACCTTTTTCATCGGACGGATTTCGGTCCGATTCGACCGAAACCAAGCTCAGGAGGATTTTCCCTGGAGTCCCACGAGCATTTAGGGGTATTTATCAGAGCGGGAGCACCGCCGTAGGAGACGGATGGAGGAGGGAGGTGGACTGAATCTTCTCGACCGTTTTCCGGCCAGACCAGGTACGATCTCGGAACTTTGACCTCATATTTGGATTCCTTGTGAAAAGTAGATGAATTTACATGTGTGGATCGTGAAAAACGGTCAAGAAATGAAGCAGTTAGAAAACCTTGAAAATCGACCGGAAATGGCAATTTCCGGCGAACCAAACGGCGGCGGAGGCGGCGGTCCGATCGTCTTCTCCGGCAGATTATCGGTGATTAGTCGGGTCGGGTTGGATCGAGTCGTGTTGAGTGAATCGGTCAGGTCGAGTGAACCGGTCGGGTCGAGTTGAACCAGTCGGGTTGAGTTGAACCGGTCGAGTCGAGTTAAACCGGGTCAGGTCGAGCTGGGCCGGGTTGGACCAGTCCAGGTGCGTGAACACTGTAGCAGCGCGTGACCGGCGCGTGAGGGCGCGTGGGTCGTACTTCCGGTGACGCGTGGCGGCGTGTGAGACTGTTCCCGATGTCACGGCGGCGCGTGACTAGGGTTTTGGGACGTTCCGGATAAGATTTTGTTGGTTTCGAGGCCATAGGAGTTCATTTAGGGCCCGATTGGGCAATCCCAGCGGTAATGGTTGACCGTAGAGTGGGTTTTGAGCTCGGAAAGTCAAGGTAGTTGGGTCATTATTGTGCTTGTGTTCCTTGGGCTAGAGCGTCCATGAATTTTGGGTTGGATGATGTTTGTGAATAGCCTTTTGGTTTATAAATTGTAATGCATGCATCAATATCTTTTATTTAAATACTGTTGTGTATGGTTGTAATGATTTCCTGGAATTTATAAATGATTGCTGGACATTTGTTTTTCCAATATTTCAGTGAAATTGTGTTGTGAGAAATGGCATGGTTGTTGGATTCGGTTTTGATATTGTTTTGACGTGGTAATTATTAGAGTCCATGATTTTGAGTTGAAACCGTATTTGTGATTAAAAAAAAAATACTTGATTTTGGATCCAATAATGTTTTGAGGGGGCCCAGGAGCCGGGGTTAGGATCCGCTGAGACGGAGAACCCGGTGAACCTCCAATATAAACAATACGGTTTTGAGGGGGCCTAGGAGCCGGGGTTAGTATCCGCTGAGACGGAGAACCCGGTTAACCTCCAATATAAACAATATGGTTTTGAAGGGGCCCAGGAGCCGGGGTTAGGATCCGCTGAGACGGAGAACCCGGTGAACCTCCAATATAAACAATACGGTTTTGAGGGGGCCCAGGAGCCGGGGTTAGGATCCGCTGAGACGGAGAACCCGGTGAACCTCCAATATAAACAATACGACTTTGAGGGGGCCCAGGAGCCAGGGTAGGATCCGCTGAGACGGAGAACCCGGTGAACCTCCAATATAAACAATACGGTTTTGAGGGGGCCCATGAGCAAGGGTTAGGATCCGCTGAGACGGAGAACCCGGTGAACCTCCAATATAAACAATACCGATTTGAGGGGGCCCAGGAGCCGGGGCTAGGATCCGCTGTTGGCGGTGAACCCGGTGAACCTCCAAGATAAACATATTTGAGGAGGACCAGAATATGGGACTAGGATCCACTATTGGCGGTGAATCCGGTGAACCTTCAATAAAATTGGTTATTGTTTCTTCGACTAGCGTCAAGAGTTTTACTCCGTTGGTTCGTTCAGTGCTCCGACTCTGGCATCGAGGAGTTTTAGCTCCGCCGGGTCGCGAGGCTATTTATGCATATTACAGAGAGTTGTGATACAAGACTAGCACACCCCAAGGGATACCCTGGTGGCTAGGGATATGCCAGTCGAGGGATATGCCGACTGATGTGATATGATAGCCGAGGATATTTCCGGCTCTAATATGGTTTGACGACGATTGTCATGTGATTAATCAGCCTATGAAAATACTTCGTCATCCGGGTCTGTGGGTTGGTATGGGCAGTGACCCAGAGTGACGAATTATTGTTGGTTCACAAGTATCTGACTAGTCGGTGGTCTTGTGGTATTCCAGTAGAGGTGTCAGCAGTGTCTGACCTACTGACATTTGGTGTCGGAGGGTATTCCTATTTGGACCACAACTATTACGAGGTCTTGGCTTTGACCTGTATGCTATCCTACGTTTGATAGGTAAGAGTGGTAAGTAAGTATAGAAGTTCTGTCGGGAACCCTGTAAGGTTTACTAAAAATTATTTAAAGATAAAGGGTATTCCTGGTATAAAATTTTGAGGTAAAAGAGCTGTCAGACGGGATAAGGGTTCTTTCCGGGTTTCGAGGAGAAATTCGGGAAGGGTCCTTACACTGGCTTTTAGCCTTGATACATGTATCACAATTAAAGTCCACATTCTGCAAGTGAGAAAATAAAGATGGGAGTAGATGCTGGAGATAGCCAAATGACGGGTGCCCAAGCGCCTATGCCAGAGCCGAATCTGCCGTTCGTGGCTACTGGGTTGATGGTGCGTGTGATTGGCTTTGCCTGGGCTGAAGTCACAAGGTAGTACAGTCCCCCCCTCTTAGTACCACGCCCAAGAATCTCCTTGCTGAGAACGTCCTGCAGAAGGCAAAAAGTAGGGTATATCAGTACAACACAATTAAGCTCTTCAGTAACTTGACTCACAGACATCAACTTATTGGAGAGAGATGGAACTAGAAGTGTGTGAGCTAGAGAGATAGAGGGAGACACGGGCACGGTTCCAGCCCCTGTGACTGGGTAAGTGGCCCCGTTGGCATTGGCAATGCATGTCCTCCGTGGCTGAGTTGTGGTGGAGAAAGGATGGTATGTCATATGATCCGTCGCCCCGGAGTCGATAATCCATGCACCATCATTCCGAGGAGTATAGCTGCAAAAAACTTGACCATAATTACCTTGATCTGGGGTTGCAGCCACGGGGATAAGAGAGAGATGAGATGCAGCCGCGGCCACCGCTGCTCGACCCGGGATGGCCTCAGTTGCTGGAGTATCTCGTTTCTTTCGGGCTTGTAAGTCGTGCCACCAGTCTAGGTAGCCATGTAGTTTGAAACAGGTTTCCCGTGCATGTTTCGTACTCCCACAATGAGTGCACATATTCCCATCAGGAGGACCTTTGAATCGTACGGAGGACCCAGACTTGAGCCAGGGTTGAGGTTGGCTAGATTTCATGCCTTTGGTGGTCATAACAGCACCACTAGCCACTCCCTCGACTCCCGAGATCATCACAGACTGTCTGAGATCTTCCCACCGAACATGAGCATATGCCTGCTCGATTGAAGGGAAAGGTTTCAGGCGAAGAACATCGCTCCGAACATGATCCCATCGATCATCTAGTCCGTCAAGAAAAGTGTATACTCGCTCCTCCTGGAAGATGGAGTGGTAGCTTTGTATGTCGACGGCACACTTCATCGGATTCGGTCGGCGAAAATTGATCTCGCGCCACAAACCCTGTAGATCGTTATAGTATTTTTCTATAGATCCGCCGGCTTGTTTCATTCGAGATACACGACGTCTGAGCTCGTATACCTGCGAGGTGTCAGTTCCATCAAAGTAGGTTGTGGCAGCAGAATCCCATACCTGTTGAGCCGTTGGGTAGAGAATAAAGTTCACGACCAAGGTGGGGTCCATGGAGTTGCTCAACCAGCCTTTCACCATGGCATTCTCAGTGCGCCACTTACGAAAGGAAGGATCAGTGTCTGGTGGTGGGGGGTGGTCGCCATTGATAGAACCTATTTTGTATTTTCCTGAGATGTACATCTCAACAACCTGGGACCATAAGCCATAGTTGGAACCATCCAACTTGATGTTGATTGGAACCATCGGGGAGTCAGTGATCGTGGAGGGAGAGGTCTGAACCCTTGACAAAACCTCCGTCATTTTGGATGTTAGGTTATCAAGGATGGTGTCGGTGGAGTCGACCATGGAAGCTGAGCAAACCCTTGATTCCTGCAGGATCAAAAAACAGGGAACCCAAGATCATGCTCTGATACCATGTCAAACATAATTATTTTCCATATATTTTCCTGTAAAAATACTACAAGATATAGAGATACAAAAAAACTATTCTAGGAAGCTAATCTTCGTCTATACAATATTTGAGGCTACAATCTTAGTTGACCCTTGAGTGGAGGGATTCCTTAATCTAAGGTAGCCCTAGCTGGCTAATTTGCTGGACTCACGCCAACAACCAAGAAAGAGATGGTGCACCGTGCAGTAGAGAGATACAACGACGGAAGAGAGAAAGGGACAGAGACGACTAAGGGTCATCATCTTCAATTCTTAAGAAAAAAAGAAGAAAATAAAGATAAAATCCAACCAGGCACCTGCCCCGCCCAGCGCCCAACCCGTCTAGCTTGCCTAGGTTCCCGCCTAACCTCCAATCGCCTTTTCGTGGCGCAAATTCCCGCTGCCAGCACCTAGGCACCTCCTAGGGCATTTTAACATTGATTTGGAAAGTTGTTGTTGTAATGTTGCTTACGTACCATACACAATTGAGTGTGATGAAATTGATTGACACCATAGTATCTCTTATAATGCCTATATGTATGATTTGCAGAATATAGAATCCGTGGACAATATAGAATATATAGATCACGTAACTAGTGACAATCGTATCGACGGTCTGGTGAGCATGCGAGTGAGAGAAGACACAAGGATGATGTAGTAGAGATTGCTCCGTGGACAATACGGAATATCTAGATCACGTAACTGGTGATAATCGTATCGAAGGCCTGGTGAGCATGCGTGTGAGAGAAGACACAAGGATGATGTAAGTTTTATAGGGAGAAGATGATGAGAGAAGTGATAAGGAAAAGTATGGAGAAGATGCTTACAAAAGCTATAATAAGGTTAAGCATGGAGACGAGACGATGGTGACATAAGTTATTGTTGAAGAATCCCACATCGGAAGAATAGAAAAAGAAAATACAATATATAATGAGTGATTTACAATATCAGGGTCTTTTGTGATAAAACCCCACATCATAGGTGGTACTTTCAAGTTGGGGACACTATCAGTGTTAGAGGGAATGGCCACTGTCCCAACTCTATAATCTTAACATGATATCATAGCGGGTTTGACTGGGCCTAAGATGGGTCTCAAGATGGGTCTTACCTGGCCCAAGTTATCGGGTTTACTACCTACCCTTGCTTCTGCGCTTAATGACTTGGGCCCCAAGATGGGTCTTACCTAGCCCGAGTTATCGAGTTTACTACATGTGGCCTTGCTTCCGCACTTAATAACCGATGTGGCATTAGCTCCACCTGTGGCCCACATCTTAACATGGTATCAGAGGGGGTTTGACTGGGCCCAAGATGGGTCCCAAGATAGTTCTTACCTAGCCCAAGTTATCGGGTTTGATTTGGCCCAAGATGGGTCTTACCTGACCCAAGTTATTGAGTTTACTACCTACCCTTACTTCCACGCTTAATGACTTGGGCCCCAAGATGGGTCTTACATGGCCCGAGTTATTGGGTTAACTACTTGCCCTTGCTTCTGCGCTTAATGACCGATGTGGCATTAGCTCCACCTGTGGCCCACATCTTAACATGGTATCAGAACGGGTTTAACTGGGCCCAAGATGGGTCTTACATGGCCCAAGTTATCGGGTTTAACTGGGCCCAAGATAGGTCTTATCTAGCCCAAGTTATCGGGTTTACTACCTATCCTTGCTTTCGCGTTTAATGACTTGGGCCCCAAGATGGGTCTTACCTGGCCCGAGTTATCGTGTTTACTACCTGCCCTTCTTCCGCACTTAATGATCGATGTGGCATTAGCTCCACCTATAGCCCACTAAGTGGTGATCTCCACACCTGTCGGACTATACAGGTGGTGGTACTTGCAAGTTGGGGACAATATCGGTGTTAGAGGGAGTTGGCCACTTACCCAACTCTGTAATCTTAACAGTTATAAGCTTAAGTATGGAGAAGATGCTGAAAGACGTTACAAGGATAAGTATGAACAAAATTCCTACATATAAGTGATAAGGTTTAAGTATGGAAAAGATGATGATATAAGTTATAAGTATGGAGAAAATGGCCCGACTCTGTAATTTTAACAGTTATAAGGTTAAGTATGGAGAAGATGTTGAAAGACGTTACAAGGATAAATTGACAAAATGCCTACCTATAAGTGATAAGGTTTAAGTATGGAGAAGATGATGACATAAGTTATAAGTATGGAGAAAATGCTTACAGACATTATAGTTAAATATGGAGAAAATGCTTACAGAAGTTATAAGTGCGAGAATGTACTAGCATATATCGATAGAGGGCACAAGGATATATAGCAAGTCTAGCTAGGGACCACGTTCATTGGAAAAAGAGACATTGGGAAGACTGACAAGCACGAGGATGAACATGAACAAGTTGTTTGCACAAAAAGATCCCGAGGAACTATCCCGAGAGTGCTTTCGGTGGAGGAAGAAAAGTAAAGTTTTTTTATTTTTTTATTTTATATTATTTAACCTTTCTCTCTCTCTCTCTCTCATTCTTTTTTTGTATCCCGACTTGGGTAGTGGAAAAAAGACAAAATTTTTACCTTTTTCTCTCTATCTATCTATCTCTCTCTCTCTCTCTCTCTCTCTCTCTCTCTCTCTCTCTCTCTCTCTCTCTTTCTTTCTTTGCATGTGCTTTTCTTTTTCCTGACACATCTCCATATTTTCTTTCTTCTTCCTTTTGTTCTCTTTCTTCTTACTTTTGTTTGCTTTTCTTTTCTTCTTCTTTTTGTTCTCTTTCTTCCTACGTTTACTTTTCTTTTGTCTTTCCAGGTAAGTTGCTACCAACTTGTTGTCAAGATCTCAACCACAAGTTCTCTATACCGCCCAAATCAATGGAGAGATGCTTGCCGCCCCTTATCCTCAAAAGCACCGAAATGGGCACCAAGTCTTCTATTTAAGCCAAACTCAAGCAGATGAACAAGGACAACAAAATCAACATACAAATCTTCTTCAAGATTCAAACTATCTGCAGAGAAAAAAATTAGCTCTCTGAGATCCAGCTTACTTCAGCTTACCTTTCTTATTTTTATTCTGCTTTTCTACTTGTTAGCATAATTTCTCATTTCCAGCACTTCAATTCCAATATGCAAGTAGTTTTTTTGTTACTTTTATTTCTCTTGCTCTATAAATGATTTAAAGCTCTCAAAAACAAGTAAATGTAAAGTCCTTTTCTTAAAAGGCATAGAAAATAATCAATCAGAGCCAATCCCCCACTCCGAGCACAGTCCTTGATTAGTAGTTGGATTTTCGGTGCGCGCACACAACACTCACAAATTCTCTACCAAATCTATTGAATTTCTAGCAAATGTCAATAGTGGCACACTCACGAAAAATGACAAATTTCCATGCCTACACACCAAAAAGCATCCAGTGGAATTTTTTGGGGCAACAACATTGCCACACCCAGTGGGACGCTTGTTTTTAAATTTTAATCATGATAAACAACGACGATGATGATGACCTACCAAACTATGGTGGGGTAGATGATCCGCCAAACTACGGCGACGACGATGACCTGCCAAACTATGGTAGGGAAGATGATCTACCAAACTACGACGACGACGATGACCTGCCAAATTATGGTGAGGAAAATGATCCGCCAAACCATGGTGAAGAAGATGATCCGTCACAATACGGCTTAGACAATGGCTATTATCATGATGATAATATTGATTACAGCCAATATGAGTTTATGCCAAATCATGGTTATGAATCAGATTCTAGTTCTGATAAGAGCAATTTTGTGCTAGAGTATGGTTACAAAAATCAATATGAGTTCATGCCAAATCATTATTATGAATCAGATTCTAGTTCTGATGAGAGCAATTCTGTGCTAGAATATGGTCACAAAAATCCAGGCAATTCTATAGTTGATCGAAATCCAAATCACTCTATTCTTGAGGATTCAGATTCTGACGAAGACGATGACAATTATCACCAGCCAAATCAAGGATATGCACAGGATAATAGTAGTCGACTATATTTCAACAGCATAGATGGCGGTTATTATTTCATTGATATCTGTGATCGTGAGGAGGTCGGAAAGCTTGATAATTTTTATCCTTGTGATGAAACTAGTTATTATCTAGATAAACAACCTCATCGATATCATCCATCGGATTCTTCATATTTCAAGTACCCAGAGAAAAGAAGAGATTCTAAAGGGAGATTTTTGAAAACTTCTCCTCAAACTCAAACACTAAAATCAACTCTACCCAGAGTCGCCAAGGAGGAGCCTGCTACTGAAGTTCTTCAAGAAATAAACACTAAGAAGGCAGTCCCGACCTGAGAAGATTTGGTATAGGTTATCAAAGAAGGATTTGCACCAATATACGCATGTATAGACGAGCTGAGCAGTCGGATTGATGAGCTCTCAAGAAACATGAAAAACCACACAGCTCTTTTCGAAAGCCAAGATATGGCTAAAACTATAAGCAACGTGGGAATTGAGATGAACATAAATAACAAGGCCGACTAGTCAGAATTACTATCAGCTAGATGGAAGCTTATGGCCATACCTGACCAGGTAACCACACTCGGGGGGCTTGAAATTCCATTTCAACCCCAAAGGCGGTGCAGTGATAAAATTCTTGAATTGTTTTATCACCCAGAAAAGTGTGGGAATCATTTCAAAGATCATGGGGAATCAAGCCTTAACGTGAAGCATGAATGGCCACCTTCATCTTCGCATGAAATCCCACAACTCCAAAGACGAAAGGTTGTAAGAATTCTTGATCAACCGTGTAATCATTTGAAGAAACTTGACAATCGTGCTAAAGATCCGAGGAAATCAAGCCTTGGAGTGAAACATAGATGGCCACCCCCTAATTTGCATGATAGGGGAATTTTCAAATAAATTCGAACTGACCAATCCGACGTGGCAGCCTAAGAGCACCATTCCAAGAAGAGCTAATGCATCTCCATCTCTCAAATTTCTCCGTTCACCACCACTACTGGCGCAACAAATGATTCATCAAGCTACCAGTGTGTTATTTCCTTAAGGGAAAAGATAAACACGCTTTGGTGATAATTTCCACAAATTTGGCTCAAATTCATGGAAATTGGGAGGCTTATGTTTGCACCAAAAGATCCCGAGAGCACCATCTCGAAGAACTATCCCGGGAGTGCTTTCGGTGGAGAAAGAAAAGCAAAGTTTTTTTTTAATTATTTAACCTTTCTCTTTCTCTCCTTTTTTTTTTCCTGACACATCTCCATAATTTCTTTTTTCTTCCTTTTGTTCTCTTTCTTCCTAGTTTTGTTTACTTTTATTTTCTTCTTCTTTTTGTTCTTTTTCTTCCTACTTTTACTTTTCTTTTGCCTTTCCAAACAAGTTGCTACCAACTTGTTGTCAAGATCTTAATCACAAGTTCTCTATGCCACCCAAATCAATGGAGATATGGTTGTTGCCCCTTATCCTCAAAAGCACCACAATGGACAACAAGTCTTCTATTTAAGCTAAGTTCAAGCAGATGAACAAGGACAACAAAATCAACATACAAATATTCTTCAAGATTCAAACTATCAGTAGAGAAAAAAACTAGCTCTCTGAGATCTAGCTTGCTTCTCAGCTTATCTTTCTTATTTTTATTCTGTTTTTTTACTTGTTAGCATAATTTCTCATTTCCAGCACTTCAATTCCAATATCCAAGTAGTTTCTTTTATTATTTTTATTTCTCTTGCTCTATAAATGATTTACAGCTTTAAAAAACAAGTAAATGTAAAATCCTTTTCTTAAAAGGCATAGAAAAGAATCAATCCAAGCCAGTTCCCCAATCGGAGCACAATCCTTGATTAGCAGTTGGATTTTTGGTGCGTACACACAAAACTTACAAATTCTCTATCAAATCTATTGAATAGCAAATGTCAATGGTGGCAGGCTCATGCAAAATGACAAATTTTCGTGCCTACACACCAAAAGGCATCCAGCGGAATTTTTCGTGGTAACAACACATGCCTTAAGAGGTAACTAAGGTGACAAGTTGGGTATCAATTAAGCATAAATGTGATGTGAGGGATGAAAGTAATGGTGGTGGAAATCGGTCATAGAGTTTATGATGATGGTCAAAACAGTAGGTACAACTGTACAAGGATCATAGAGGAAACAATGATGATGATATATAGCCAGAGAAGCAAAACTACAAAAGATCCCCCCGAGTACCAAGGAACACTCTGATGCAGAAAAGGAAAATGCGAATAGTGGCATGATAGAGTGTGTTGTTTTACAATATGCCTATGGTTCACATGATCACCTGAGCAGGGCCGATGATTGCAAAGGCGATGAAGAACATTCAGCTAATCGATCATATACCATTTTCAAAAGTCTCATCTAATCGAGTCTAAGCCAATGAATTTATGAAACTTTGAAACATTTTCTATTTTATTGCATTTGAAATTAAAATTATTATGTCGTAGCTTAAATTATGTTATTCGCACTTGCTGTTTTTGTTTACTTAATTCAACCCGATTCTTTTTATTTTTTCATTTTCAACGTTACATCGTCTAAGTGCCTGAAAATAAGCAATGAACCGTTATTCGAATGCTCTAATATCATAATATCATCATTGATGCTACTAATTTGATTCTTCCCATAAATAAATTTTTACAAGTAAAAACACTATAAAACAAAATTGTATTTTGTGTAAGATTTGTTGTCCAATGCTTAATTAGTGCACATAGTTATTGCGGTGTGATGGGATTGTAAATAGTTATTGCGGTGGAATCCAATGTGCCATCCAACCTCGATGGCTAGGAGGTGCCGTAGAAATCAAACATCATTTTATTTTTTTCCCTTCTTCCTTTTTTGTAAACATGGTTTATCTTACAAGATTTGAAGTGACGATTTTCTTTTCTTTTAACAAAATAAAAACTCCAAGGTTTTAAAGAAGAAAAAAAAAAATTCATTATCAATCCAATGTAGTTTTTTCTCTTCTTTCTTTTGGATTTCGGATTTTTTTGTTTGTTTTTGTATGCTCATAAGTGACAACTGTTATAATAAGCTAAGAAAAATTGTTTAATATATAGTATACAATATTCTTATTCTAAACAAAAACAAAATGAATTTACATTTTAAAATTTTGTCTTCAAATTTCTCATTTATAATTATGACGGGGTTGCACATATTAAAAATAAAAATTTGTCTAAATTGAATTATAAACAACAATAGCAGTTTATCAATTAAGATAAGACCACAACAAAAAAAATTTAAGAAATACTTGGCAGATAATCATAATCAATGAATCATTAGTTGGCAGACAATATAATTTAAAGTTTGGAACAATAATCATCAAAGGTTTTTCTTCCATTCACCTTAAAATATAATTACAAAAAAACAAAAACACGCAAAAGCCCCTCTTACGTAATCAAGTAAAACGAGGGCCAGTAGGGGTAAAATAGTAAAATCAGAATTAGAGCTGAACTACAGGTTCTATATACCGAATGGTCAACTTGAACAGAGTCAAACGTTTTTCCATGAACAAAAGGACTTCCCCATTTCCATTAGCTTGTGCTCTTCTCTCTGCAGAAGTCTCTTTCTTCGGGTATCTCTTTTTCTATCGCTTTTAAGTTTCATTATTAAATACCATCATATATATATATTTAGTTATATATCCAAACCTTTTCTTTGTTTTTATGCTGCATCTTGCTCGATGTGCTTTATACTGGGTCGACGAATTCCTGTGAGTTTTGATTTTGTTATTGGAAGAATTTTAGGGCCATGTGATTTTGATTGATTCATGGAATTTGAAGAATTTCTATGAACTGTTTTTGTGCTCTTGAAATGATGTGTGTTTTCCCCCTTTTTTTTACCGCGTAGGTAACTTTTGTAGGAGAATTATGGGTTGAGTTGGGTTAATGGGTTGGGTTGATAATTAGAGTTCATGTATTGAACTTCAAGTCCTAGATTAATAGCTGTAATAATTTTTTTTTTTCAAATTTTGTTGTTCAGAATTAAAACCACCGGGATGGACAAATTATAGTTATGGATCTCATGTAATTTATTAATTATTGTGAGAGATCAAACCAGATTTTTGGGCGGTTTAGGTTTTAATGGGGGACAGGGTTAAAATTTTGGAGGGGAAGAAGAAGTAGATATTGGTAAAGACCAGGACGGTGCTAGACAGGAGGTGAAAGAAGGATTTTTGCGGTGACTGGAAGTAGTTATTTTGAGGCTTTGTTGAGTTGGGTAAAGTTGTATCCTTCTGCAATGTTTGGTTACAGAATACGTATGAATTCGTTAACTTATGTCTTCAATTGAGAATTAGGATTTCCATTTTAGGGCATAGTTAATGCCTAGTGAAATTTTGGATCATTAGTGTATCTTGGGATCAATGATTTTTTTATGAAATCGGTTGAGAAAAATAAGTGTTTATCTCCCCATTTTGCGATAGAGTATGATGCTGCGGTTGATCGAATAAGTTATAGTATACTAATTTACGGCTTGTTATCCTATACATGTCGATGATGAATTTTATCTCACGTTGACATTATGAAAATAGGTTTGCACCCTCTTCTACAAGTGTAAGTAAGTTTCATGGATGATCGTCTTGGAAATATAAAGGTCATCCCAGATCATTTTAAAGCATCCGGATCCAGTATTGACTCTCTTCAAGACTTAGCTTCATCTACTGCCCAGCCAACAACTGATACTTACTTGAGGTACTTCTCTTTGGAAAAAATATTATTGAACAAAATCTAAGAGTTTATTTAAATGTTGATTTTAATTTAGATTGTTTATCTGGTGTAGCATAGGTCCCATAGCCTTTCCTGGAGAAAATTAAGAACTGCGGCGTACATGTTGAAATTGAACTTCTTTAGTATGCGGGGACTGCCATGGGGGTCTAGCACGGATGATGAGGAAAAGGTTGATCCAGTTTGTCATGCCATTCTGCAATTGAGTATTATGAAATTTGAAATTTCCATGTCCCTGACCACTAGAATTTGTTTTTAACTGGCAGGTTGTGCTTAATGCTGCTGAACTAGAATCACTTAGATCGGATCTTGCTGATTTAGAGGAGAAGGAAGCTCACTTAAAAGCCCAGTAAGGGAACTTGATACATTTACAAATTATATGTGATGTTCATCAATGCAAACTACATATTAGTTTTGAATTAAATTCGTATATCACTTTTTAGTAACCATGAAAGGATGATGTTTTATGCAGATTGGAACACGTTGATGAAGTTTTGCGATCTGCTCGTCTCGCTGGCTATTTGTACATCCGAACTGTAATGACTACCCCCTAAGTCAGATTTTACATTGAACCTGTGTTTATTGCATGATTCCAGTTATGATTTGTTTATGTTTTCTTTTTTCCATCCGATAGAGGTGGAAACCACTACCCGGAGAACCTCCCCCGCTTGATGACACTGATGTTGATGACTGGCTTCCTCGCTTTATTGTCTTGCAAGGGCCTTGCATCTTCTTCTACTTGTTTTCCACAGGTAAATTAATCAATGAGTCATGTTTATACGTAATTTTATCGTGTGTCCACTCTCAAGTAATTTTTTTTGTGACGGTTTAGAAATCCTCTGCCATTTTGTGGCTATAAGGAATTATTTGACACTATGAAGATGATTCCATTGATCAACTTATTAGGATTCTCTTGAACTTAGCAGATAGCATATATTGAAATTCGTCATAGAACCTTGATATCGTACCATTATGCACATCAACATATTTTGAGTTCTGACCATTGATGAGCTGGTTTTCTTTTTCTCATTTTTTCCAGATTTGAGTCCTCAAGACTCTACGCTATTATCTGATATTGTTGAAATAGGCCCTTTGGCAAGCTTTACACGAGATGATGAAGGAACTCGATATGCGTTTTATATCTTAACTCGTCAAGGGCTGCGATTCGAGTGCTCGAGTGCTTCTAAGGTACAGGTAAGCATCTGGCTTTTTGTTTTCTGAATTTCTGGTGTATTATTCCTAAAGCCATGCCTTCATTCTTTATGGATTTCTTTTTCCTCGTAGTACCAATTTCCGATTTATCAAGCCTACAATTACTTTTCTTCCATCTTTTTTCTCAGGTGGACTCGTGGTTCTCAGCATTGCGAACGGACTGCAAACTGGAGGGCTCAGATGCCCGAGCTCCAAAGGGCTCATGTGAGATGAACAATCATGCACCTTAGTAAGCACCAAGTCATAGATAGGTAGAAATTTAAGACGTATATATGTAGTTAAATTAGTTAATCTGACTGATTGTTAAGGCCAAAATGAAAAATATGGTCATGCTGTCAGTAAATTCATTCATATTTTCTGTACATAAGAATAGAATACAAGTCAAGTTACTCTACTGATTTTGGACTCTATGGATCGAAAATAGGGTTTCTTTCTTTGACACCTAAACTGTCCTTTTTATGTACCATGTAAATACTAAAATGTGGCCAAATATTTCCATCTTCCACAACTAATTATCTTTTTTGCCATTTCTGATTATGAAGTCTTGTTTCTTTATTTCGAGATTTATTTTATTGAGAAGTCATCGAAGAGTCGTGAGTAATTCTCCATTTTTATTCCTTACTAAAAATTTGAAAATGGTGGACCTGAGAATAAAGCAAATGGGATTTTCTTGTCTCAGGCGTGGAATTGCTTCAATGCGGACTGGTCCCGAGTGATCTCAGCCGTATATTGAAAATGGTTGGCTGAGATTGAGTTTCACACAAAACAAATAAGTGTATCATTCACACTCAATCCCCCCACTCATTTTAAATACAACACCACCTAATTGTCATTTTAGACCCATAAATTCATAAAAGTTACTCATCTTCCCCACAACTGAGTTTCCAATTTCATTTTGCTCCCTCTATTCAAATTTGACTAATGATAAAATAGATTGTTTCTATTTTTCGAATTGCTTGGTGACACCTGGGCTGAGTTCATAGTGAATTTTTCTTTAGGTTTATGTTTGTTAGTGTTTTTTTGTGAGTGATAGACTTGTTTGATATCAATTCGTTTTCAGATACTTCCCATTTTGGTCGAACTCTAATTCTCGTTGTTCTTTACCATTTTTGTAACGATCCAGACCAGAAATTAAAGTAATTTGAGAATTTAATTTAAAAAATGACGATTTTACCCTTGGTTTCGGAGGGGTTTGGAAGTCACTTTTTGTCTGGAAATACTTTTGGAAGTTTTTCTTGGGTCATTGCTTAGGTCTCGAACTCACGAGTTCGTATACAGGGGGCACGCGGAAAACAGAGACCCGGTGAGAGAGTTGTGGGTATAGAAGGTTCAAGGGTATTTTGGTAATTATTACATGTGAGATATTTTGGGGAAGAGTATTTCTTCCTTTTTCCAGACTTTTCCGAGAGTCTTCACGAACTACCTCCCTCTCCTCTCCCCGTGAACGCACCAAAACCCCCAGGATCGAATGAGCCCGTGGAGGCGGTGTCGAGCCTATCCAAGGTCGAGGATCGACTTCTCCCATCTCCACGAGTCTGGTGATGGTGAACTCGAGGCTAGAACACCCCCGAATACGAGGAATCGAAGGGATGAATTGGGCCGAGCCTTCTCGTTGGATTTCCGGTCAAGGGAGGAAAGTTTTTCCATTTTTGAGCTCATAATCGGTATCCTTGAGGTGAGTAGATGAATTTAGGTGTAAAAATGTTGCAGAAATGCCGGGTTCGAAGCTAGCCGGAAATGGCAATTTCCGGAGAGAATTCCCAGATTTTGGCCACCAGAGACAGCGGCGGCGGTCCGGTTGTTTTCCCTAACGAACTCCGATAACTAGTTCGAACTGCGGTTGCTGATGTGGCATGCCACCTAACAGCAACGTAGAGCCACGTGGCATCCAGTCAGCAACTGACTCAGCTGTCACTTGAAGCCACGTGGCAACACAGTCAGCATTTAGTTGACCGTTGGGTCAACTGACGCTGTCAGGGTTTGACAGAATATGCTGACGACATTAGCATATTCCGTCAAAAGGTAACGGTGTTATGATGGAACCCTAACGCCGTTAGTTTGGATGGAAGTGTTGTACAAATAGCAACCTAAAAATTACGCAATTATATGCATGTTTTAACTCGCAAGTGCACAAGATCAGACAAATAGTATATAAAGCAAATACGAGATCATTCCCACGATGATTGGATTAATATGTGTTTAAAATTGATTTCCTATAACTACTAACTAAATGGAACAAACTAAGAATGCAGAAGTGAAAGAAAACCCTAAAAAACAAACTTATTTCAAAACCCTAAGATTTCTAATCAAAGTTTATGTGCAATACACAAAGGCACTCGGTGTTCAAAAAGATCATTTTAAGATGATTTTGAAAACTGAAAATTTCGAAACAAAATATTAAAAACAGCGTTCGATTAAAAATAGAATTGGATCGAGGTTAAAACAATGAGAAAACCAGTTAGGGATTCGATGTTCACCGCTAATCTTCTTCCTTAAGCAAACGACATGCACAATGCTACAAAACAGATTTTAGATGCTCATGTTTGTCAACTTAAAGGCATGATGTCTACTCTTTAAATTATTGATTTCCATAAGCAACATGTTAGGCATGGGTATCTACGCTAACTCTTTTCATTCTTAAAGTGTTTAGCATGATATCTACTAAGTTACACTTTAAGAACGCATAACACAATGGAAATCGACAAACACACAACTCCTAGAACATGGTATCTATTCTAGTTATTCATGATGATTAATTTCAAGAACTTATAACTAGTTCTTTTGTTACTCTCACATGCACAAGATTCGGTCATCTAAATTTACCTATGTAACAAACTCAATACACGGCATGCATATGGTGATCAAGCATAACATAACGTATGTAAAGGGTAAAATATAATCTGAAATTAATCAATTAAGCATCACAAAAGTAGTTTACAGCAAAGACATATCGAAATCCTTAAAGAAACATGATTAGGACTTCAATCGAGCCCTAACTAAAGTACTTAGTTACCCATAATTTAAATAGACAACAAGAACATACAAAACAGAAAATAAAAAGAGGAAGAAAATAGCTCTTTGATGATGTGTTGGTTAGCCAGAGTGATTGGATGACGCCTTGACGTTCCTCCTTGCTTCCTAAGTCTTTTAGACCTTGGAACCTTGAAGGATGGAGCAGAATGGGATGGTGTGGCTGAGTCCTTCCATATGAGAGCCCCCACGTTTCTGCATTTTTTAGGGAGAAAAAGAGCCGTTTCAAAGTGAGGTGAGGGGGAGACTCTTTGCCTCTCTGACCCTTGGCTGCCAAGAATTTATGTGCATGTTAATTCACTGAATGAGGGAGAGAGACGTTTTTTTTTTTGTTTTTGTGAGGGAGAGCAAGCGTTTCTTTGATCTTGTGAGCTTGTTTGCTTGCCAAGTCCTTCCTCCCTTGACCCTAAAAAATTGGGCTTCTAGTCGTCCAAGCCTGATAAGGATTAGAAAACTTGAAATAGAAGGAATGCTGCCTGACCTTGCTGTACTAAAACGTCCATAACTCCTTCTAGAAAATTCCAATTCACGAATCGTAAATTCCTTTAGAAACTAGACTTCGGTATCTTTCCAACGATATATGGCCCATCAGCTAGTTCTTCCCGAGCAGGTACAGTTAAATTTTAGAAGTTGACACATTTGCTGAAGTCTGTTTCAAAGTTTCCTCTTTAGATTTCCCAAACAGCACTCATTAACTCCTTTTGTAACTTTGCTTCCAAAAATTATACAAAACACGAAAACAAGCTAAGTATTAAGAAAACATGGGAAACATGCTAAGAAAAGCATAAGAAAACAAGATAAAACGTCGCATAAATATGCTCCTATTAAATTCCCCCACACTTAGCTTTTGATAGTCCTCGAGCAAAACAGAAACAAAGAATGAAAGAAAAACAAAGACTCAATGATTCAACCTAAACCTTCCAACATTTGTCTCAGAGATTTTCAATGAATCATGACATATTAAGATTTATCATAAGCATAAGAATTGGTCCACATGATTCGAGAGTTAATACACCTTCATAGAAATTATACACATACTCACAATTAAATCAATCAAAGCAAAAGTACAAAGAGAGATACATGCTGCAAAGAATTAGCTCAAAATTCTCACCGAATAAGCTCTGATTTTACCTCATATTTTCTGGTTAAGTCACACTTCCTATACTAGTTATATGTGAGAGGATTGATGTAAAATGGAAAAAAATTGCTCACATATGATATAACAAGAAAGAAAGGCACTTTCAAAATTTTGAATATGACTTATGAAAGGAATGCTACTACTTGAATGCAAGAACAAGTGACACCATATGCTCATACTTCATTCAAATCTCCACATATTGATATAAACACAACAAACAAGATCAAAAGGTCTTTATGAGGATTCTAATGAGGCCAAAGGGTAAGGGGTTAAAGAAAGAATGGATATGGATAACACAAGTGTTCTTAAAGAAAAGTAAAATCATGCTATGATGTTAGACACATATGAACTTTTATCACCATCAAAGCTTAAAAATCATATAAGTACCGAACAAGTACATACTCTCAATGACCGATTTGAACATTATGGACCATACTTCAACAATCAATACATGAACAGTCAGGGCATAACAATTCAAACACAATGCCGATTTTTTCTCCTTTTATTTTTTTTTTCTGGTGCACACTCCAAACCGTGTACAATTCTTATCTCTTTTCTTTTTTTTTTGAACTTTCCCCCAAACTTGCTCTTTTAACAATCCTTGATTCAAAATTAAGTCTCTACAAATTATGCTTCACTAATCTTTAAGAAAAAAAGGGTAAGGATAAAAGTGTTTAGGCTAGGTGAGGAAGATGGGGTTTATGAAACAAAAAGGCTTAAACAAAGGCTCAACATGGGTTTACCTAGAGCAAAGTGTATCATAGGTCAAAGGCCATTTTGGCAATGGTGATAATCAGGTGCCTTCACCATCTAAAGTATGTCATGCAAATCAATTCAATACCTCGAAAAGAAATTAGTACCAATTCTAGCATTTAGTTCCAATGATGATAAGCAATTCAAGTAGCAACCCAGCAAAGAAAGATAAGATCATACAACAACTTAATTGACAAGAAAGTGATAGATTAAACAAATACAACTCTTTCAAACAAAGGATAAAGGCTCAGAAGCTCACAAAAAGGTTGTATTGAGCTTCATTCAATTAAGCATGTTATGGGTACCACTTACTCGGGTGATTACATGTGATTTTGCATATGATAACCATGAATAATTGAGTATTAACCAAAGAATAATTTCAGACATTGAATCATGCTTAGAAATCTTCTTAAAGTCATGCAATTAAAAACCAAATCTCATCATTGTGTTGGAAAGAAACCTAAGACACCAAAAAAAAAACACAAAAACTACCCAATTTAACACTACTAAAACTGACACAAACTAAGGCTAAAAACAAAGCTGTAAAAAAAAAATTATTATTATTTTTTTTTAAACCAATGCAAGATCAACGGAAAACACAAGTGTTTCCCCCTCACACCTAAATCTTACATTGTCCTCAATGTTTGAAAGTTAAAGTATAAACAATGAAGCATTTAAGGAAGGAGAAACAAGTGACGACACACACAAAGAAAATAAAATAAAATAAAACAAAACAAAACAAACGAAGACAAAGTTAACGACAAAGAAGGACATAGTGAGAGAAAACAAATCTGATTGTCAGTGGTTGTAGAGTACCAAAACTGTCATCATCCTCTTCACATGGGTTGCCTCCCAAGAAGTGCTTGCTTTAACGTCATTCAGCCAGACTGTTGGACTATCATGCAATGTACTGAATAGGTTGGAGAGTCACATCCTCCTCTCTAGACTCAAAGCTCATCTAAATATAGGGCTTTACTCTATGCCCATTCAGCATGAATGTCTGATTCTTCTCTTTGCTATGAACCTCCAAAGCTCCATGAGGGAAAACTTTTGTAACAACATAAGGACCGTACCACCTAGACTTGAGCTTACCAGGGAAAAGTCTCAATTTTTAATTGTAGATCAACACCTTCTGTCCCACATGAAACTCCTTCCTAACTAGCCGCTTATCATGATACGCCTTGGTCCGTTCCTTATACAACTTAGCATTCTCATATGCATCATACCTCAACTTTTCAAGCTCATTCAGTTATAACTTCCTCTTGTCACCTGCTTATTGCATATCATAGTTGAATTTCTTAATAGCCCAATATGCTCTATGCTCCAACTCCACTAGTAGGTGACATGCCTTCCCAACGACTAGAGGATATGGGGACATGCCAATGGGGCTCTTGTACGCAGTCCGATATGCCCACAATGCATCATTCAAGCGTAGAGACCAATCCTTCCTTCTAGTATTCATTGTCTTCTCTAGGATGCTTTTGATCTCTCTATTGCTTATCTCCACTTGACCACTGGTTTGAGGATGATATGGAGTGCCAACCTTATGCGTGATCCCATATTTCTTCATTAAGGAAGCAAAAGCCTGGTTGTTGAAGTGGCTACCTCCATCACTAATTATTGCCCTTGGTGTCCCAAACCTAGTAAAGATGTTATCCGGCAAGAACTTCACAACAACTTTGTGATCATTAGTTTTTTAGGGGACAGCCTCGACCCATTTAGATACATAATCCACACCCACAAGAATATATAAATAACCAAATGAGTTAGGAAATGGACCCATGAAGTCGATACCCCACACATCAAAGAACTCCACCACTTGAATGTTTTGCAATGGGATCTGATTTCTAGAAGAGATGTTCCCTGTCCGTTGGCATCTGTCACAAGCGCTGCAAAACCCAAATGCATCTTTAAACACATTAGGTCAATAGAACCCAGATTGTAATACCTTAAGTGTTGTTCTCTTCGCTCCAAAGTGTCCTCCACATGCAAACTGATGACAATGTTGGAGAATGCTCATATGCTCCTCCTCTGGAACACACCTTCGGATAATTTGA
Source organism: Oemleria cerasiformis (assembly GCA_037349345.1). Classification (NCBI taxonomy): domain Eukaryota; kingdom Viridiplantae; phylum Streptophyta; class Magnoliopsida; order Rosales; family Rosaceae; genus Oemleria; species Oemleria cerasiformis. Next base: position 3,882,570 of record JAZGTL010000018.1, read on the forward strand.
TCTGGACAAAATTTGAACAAGTAGGGCTCATCCCAATAGTAGTGCCTAGACATAGACACTAATCGCTTCTTGACTAGACATACCTGGAGGAAAAACCTTAGTAGTTATATAATTAACAATATCTGCATACCAGGGAAGTTGTAAATCAATTGCAAATAACTGCTCATCTGGAAAGTTTTCACTCAAGGGAAACTTGTTCCCTTCTTCATCATGAAGTAACCTGGACAAGTGATCTGCAACCACATTCTCACTACCCTTCTTGTCCTTAATCTCAAGATCAAATTCTTGCAATAAGAGCACCCATCTAATCAACCTAGGCTTAGCATCTTTCTTATCAAACAAAAATCTCAAAGCAGCATCAGTAAAAACAATAACTTTAGAACCAATCAAGTACGACCTAAACTTCTCTAAAGCAAATATAACAGCTATCTTTTTCAGTAGTAGAATAATTAAGCTGAGCATCATTCAAAGTTTTAGAAGCATAAAAAATAGCATGAGGTACCTTGTTAACTCTATGACCTAGAACAGCTCCCAGAGCATAATCACTAGTGTCATACATGAGCTCGAATGGGAGGTTCCATTCAGGTGCCACCATAATGGGTGCAGATGTGAGTAGCTCTTTCAATGTGTTAAAGGCATTCATGCACTTTTCTGTCCACACAAACTCAACATCTTTAGATAATAACGCACAAGAGGTCTAGAAATTTTAGAGAAATCTTTTATGAATCTTCTGTAAAACCCTGCATGCCCTAGAAAACTTCTCACACCCTTCACAGATGTAGGAGGAGTTAATTTTGATATGATGTCAATCTTTGCCTTGTCCACCTCAATGCCCCTGCTAGATATTACGTGACCTAAAACAAGACCTTGTTGTACCATGAAATGGCACTTATCCCAATTCAGCACTAGGTTGCATTCCTCACATCTCTTCAGAACAAGCTGCAAATGGTTAAGACAATCATCGAAGTTAGAACCAAAAACATTCAAATCATCCATAAATACCTCTATAAATCTCTCCACCATGTCTGAAAATACGCTCATCATGCACCTCTAGAATGTGGCAGGTGCATTACACAAACCGAATGGCATCATTTTGTATGCAAATGTGCCAAAGGGGCATGTGAACATGGTCTTCTCCTGGTCCTATGGTGCTATAGCAATCTGATTATAACCACTATAACCATCTAGAAAACAGTAATGACTATGACCTGCTAACCTTTCTAACATCTGTTCAATAAAGGGAAGAGGAAAATGATCTTTCATGGTTTCATTGTTGAGCTTTCTGTAATCAATGCAGACTCTCCAACCTGTGGTGAGCCTGGTAGGAACATGCTCATTCTCTTCATTCTTCATCACTGTGATTCCACTCTTCTTAGGCACAACATGAACTGGACTCACCCATTTGCTAACTGAGATGGGGTAGATGATGCCAACATCCAAGAGCTTAAGAACCTCTACTCTCACTACTTCCTTCATGTGTGGGTTAAGCCGTCTCTGAGCATCTCTGTTAGGCTTTGCGTTATCTTCAAGGAGGATTCTGTGCATACACTTGGATGGACTTATGCCTTTGATGTCGGTAATGGTCCACCCTAATGCAGTCTTGTGCTCCCTAAGAACTCTCAACAACTTCTCTTGCTCCAGCAAACTCAAGTTTGCAGCGACTATCACTGGGAATGTCTGGTTCTCTCCCAAGTAATCATACTTCAATTGGTCAGGAAGTTGCTTCAATTCTAGATCTGGTGCCCTAACAATAGAAGGGATAAGAGCAGTATTAGTAGACGCAAGAGTTTCAAAGGGAGGTACATACTTACTTGGATAAGGCTTAGAAACCTCAAGAGAATGCACAGCTTCATGGAGGTCTATCTCTGTAACATCACATCCACGTTCATAATTCAGCCTTGTGAGGTTATGGGCTATGCATGCCTCCAAAGGGACAATGCTATGTACCTGAAACACTTGCTCAACAACACCTCCTACCACATCAATCTTGAAACAATCATGGTTATCATGTGGCAATTTGATAGTGTCAGACAACATGAATTCTATCTTCTTACCATTAACTTTCATGTGTATAGTGCCCTTTTTCACACTTATCTTAGTATCAACAGTTGCCATAAAGGGTCTACCAAGAATAATAGGTAATGAAGATGGCATAGGGGAATCTTCCATATCCAGAACAACAAAATCAGTAGGCAAAATAAATTCATTTACCTGAACCAAAACATCCTCTAATATACCTCTAGGTCTTCTGATGCTTCTATCTGCCAATTGCAATATAATTGAGGTTGGTTTGAGCTCCCCCAACCTCAACTCCTCATAAACGGTATAAGGCATCAAGTTAATGCTTGCTCCTAAATCAAGCAAAGCACGTTCAAACAGACGGTCACCAACCCTGCAAGGAATAGTAAAACTACCTGGATCTTTTAGTTTAGGTGGTAGCTTTCTCAATAAAACCGCACTTACCTCCTCAGTCAATGCAACTTTCTCATGTTCCTGAAACTGTCTTTTTTGTGTACAACAATCCTTTAAAAACTTAGCATAAGATGAAATCTGTTTAATTGCATCAAGTAAAGGAATGTTGATTTCTACTTTTCCCAAAGTTTCAAAAATATCTAGAAGATGTTTTTCTATCTTTTGCTTAACTAACCTTTGAGGGAAGGGTGGCAATATCACCTTCTCTTTCTCATCTACCTTTGTGGCTGGAGGTGGTTCAACATTTTCTGGTTCATTCTCATCTGTCCCCACCTTTTTGTCAACTACCTTGCCACTTCTAAGGATTGTCACTGCCTTGAGCTGCTCCTGGCCTCCCGGATTAGGTATGGTTTGTGACGGAAACTCTCATTTCTTCCTCTCACTTAACTCCTTTTCCATTTGCCCTTCTTGTGCCTCCAATCTCTAAATAGCTTGGCTAGTTGTTGCTTCTAGATTCTGAATGTTTTGACTAGTTAGAGCATTTGTCTGTTGTTGTGCAGTCAAGAACTGGAGTACGGCACCTTCAAGATTATTCTTCTTATGGTCAGTATTTGGTTGTGCCACCTGTGACAAAGCATGATAATTACTTCCCTGTTGGAAATTCTTCTGCTACCCTTGTGGATTAAGCACATTCTGACTGTTGCTCCAAGAGAAATTTGGGTGGTCTTTGCATCATGGATTATAAGTGTTTGAATATGGGTTGTTCTTAGGATGATAGTTGTTTTTCCCCACATAATTAGCTTGCTCATGATCTGTAAAACAAGACATAGGACAAGTCTCAGTAGTATGATTAGAATGAGAACATATAGCACATACTTCGACTTTAGCAACTTGTTGAAATTGAGAGATGTTCTGAGCTGACATTGCTTTCACCAGCATATCTAACTTCTTCCCCATTGCTGCCATTTGACTCTGGACTCCACCATTTGTGCTAACTTCATAAACACCTTTACTTTTTACTCCTTGTCTCCCTCTTGATGAGAATTGCTTAGAATTTTCACTTAGGGTCTCAAATAGCTCAATGGCTTCATTACTGTTCTTTTCCATAAGCACACCTCCACAAGCTGAATCAACAAGACTTTTGTTAATATCATTTAAACCTTCATAAAAAGCTTGTACCTGATCGTCTTGAGATAGATTGTGGTGTGGACACTTGAGAAGCAACTCCTTGAAATGCTCCAATGCCTCAAAGAAAAGATCTCCCTCCTTCTGTTGGAAGGCTTGAATCTCCCTTTTAAATTGTCTTGTCTTTTAGGCCAGAGAATTCAACTACAACTTAGCGTTATCTTTTAAGGAGAAAGGAAAGAGAATTAACCTGATTCCTTCTGGAGTTAAGCCCTGGATGTTCTGAGTCTTGCAGAAATCGAAGAAATCCCTAATGTGCAAGTATGGATCCTCAGAAGGTGTGTCTCTGTAGTGCGGCACCATGTTAAGCAATTGAGGTGATAAATTGAAACTGCCATGCACAATTGGTTGGTAGGCAATGCATGATGATTGATTATGGTTTTGAGGGACAAAGGAGTCCTTCATTGGCCTTCGAACCTATTCATCCCCCATTTCGTTCACAGATTCTAATATTTCTCCATCTTCAAAATCTTCTCTTTGTGTGTTAAGTTTTGCCCTCTCAGCTTGCTTTCGAAGATGTCTATAAGTTCGTTCAATCTTAGGATTGTAGGCAACAACCGCTAAATTTTGGGATCGACGACCTTGCATAAACGAAAATCAACCTGTAAAAGAAAACCAAAAATTAATTTCAGCACAAACTAGTTACACAATCCCCGGCAGCGGCGCCAAAAACTTGTTGTACAAATAGCAACTTAAAAATTACGCAACTATATGCACGTTTTAACTCGAAAGTGCACAAGATCAGACAAATAGTATAGAAAGCAAATACGAGATCATTCCCACGAAGATTTGATTAATATGTGTTTAAAATTGATTTCTTAGAACTACTAACTAAATGGCACAAACTAAGAATGCATAAGTGAAAGAAAACCCTAAAAAAAAAACTTATTTCAAAACCCTAAGATTTCTAATCAAAGTTTATGTGCAATACACAAAGGCACTCGGTGTTCAAAATGATGATTTTAAGATGATTTTGAAAACTGAAAATTTCGAAACAAAATATTAAAAACAGCGTTTAATTAAAAATATAATTGGATCGAGGTTAAAACAATGAGAAAACCAGTTAGGGATTCTATGTTCACCGCTAATCTTCTTCCTTAAGCAAACGACATGCACAAGGCTTCAAAACATATTTTAGATGCTCATGTTTGTCAACTTAAAGGCATAATATCTACTCTTTAAATTATTGATTTCCCTAAGCAACAAGTTAGGCATGGGTATCTACGCTAACTCTTTTCATTCTTAAAGTGTTTAGCATGGTTTCTACTAAGTTGCACTTTAAGAACGCATAACACAATGGAAATTGAAAAACACACAACTCCTACAACATGGTATCTATTCTAGTTATTCATGATGATTAATTTCAAGAACTTATAACTAGTTCTTTTGTTATTCTCACAGGCACAAGATTCGGTCATCTAAATTTACCTACGTAACAAACTCAATACACGGCATGCATATGGTGATCAAGCATAACATAACGTATGTAAAGAGTAAAATATAATCTGAAATTAATCAATTAAGTATCACAAAAGTAGTTTACAGCAAAGACATATCGAAATCCTTAAAGAAACATTATTAGGGCTTCAATCGAGCCCTAACTAAAGTACTTAGTTACCCATAATTTAAATAGACAGTAAGAACATACAAAATAGAAAATAAAAAGAGGAAGAAGATAGCTCTTTGATGATGTGTTGGTCAACCACAGTGATTGGATGACGCCTTGACGTTCTTCCATGCTTCCGAAGCCTTTTAGACCTTGGAATCTTGAAGGATAGAGCAGAATGGGATGGTGTGGCTGAGTCCTTCCGTATGAGAGCCCCCACATTTCTGCAGTTTTTAGGGATGGTGTGGGTTAGGGAGCTGGGATATTCCTTGGGGCTAGGGTATCCTTGAGTTGGTACTTTGGATGGATTGTGAACAGACTGGGTTTCCGGGATTACGTGGCATGCGTACTTCTACGTATTATGTTATGCCACGAATTGTGATTTGGATTTTAAACCTAATGAATTCTTTGAGGTATGTTATGGAAGATTCCATCATGCTCTCGGGATATTGAGCTACGGCTCGAGTTGAGCCGGGATATCTAGTTCGGCTCGGGATGAGCCGTGTTAGTGAGCTAAGGCTCAAGATGAGCCGGGATATTGAGCTACGGCTCGAGTTGAGCTGGGATATCTGGTACGGCTCGGGATAAGCTAGGTTAGTGGGCTACAGCGCAGGATCAGGGAGCTGGGTTATTCCTTGGGGCTAGGGTTTCCTTGAGTTGGTACTTTGGATGTATTGTGAACGGACTGGGTTTTCGGGATTGCGTGGCATGCATACTTCTACGTATTATGTTATGCCACGAATTGTGATTTGGGTTTTGAACCTGATGAATTATCTGAGGTATGTCATGGAAGATTCCATCATGCTTTCGGGATATTGAGCTACGGCTCGAGTTGAGCCGGGATATCTAGTATGGCTCGAGATGACTCGGGTTAGTGACCTATGGCTCAAGATGAGTTGGGATATTGAGCTACGGCCTGGGATGAGCTGGGTTAGTGAGCTACTGCGCAGGAAGAGCTGGGATATCGAGTTACGACTTGGGGTAAGTCAGAGAGACTCAATTCAACTAAGTATGGTACCTTCGTCATCAGGGTCAATGGGTGGTGTGGGCGGTGACACAAATTGATGAGTTGTTGGCAGTCCACTAGAGGGTGACACGTCTGTTGTCTTGTGCAATTTTGGAGGAGGTTCCTCGGGGTAGTTTGTGAACTACTGGTTTGCCCTTCGTCTGATAGGTGGGTAAAGGTCAATCAAGCACAAGGTCCTGTCAGTTGGAGTCCCTGTAAATTTTTATTTGATGTCTCCAAGAATTAAGGGTATTCCAAGTATTAACTTTTGTGGTTAAAGACTATCAGACAGGAGCAGGGCTTTTCACTGATTTCGAGACAAAATTCGGGAAGGGTCCTGTCAATTTGATATCAGAGCTCTAGGTTTCACTTCCTGCAAACTGCACACTTATGTGCAGATAGTTCTTGTCAGTGAGATGCTTCCGAGACGTTTGTCTCTTCGGCAACCTAGAACTGAGGGAGGCAGAGAATGCATAGTGGATATGAGGTGCCAAGATTCTATGGTTGAGCTAATTTGGGCAGACCCTAGAGCTGTTGGGTCGGGAGATGATAAGCACGAGCGAGGAAGGCACCGCCGTTGCAGGTGAGTGGACTTTAGTTTTTTAAATTATAATGCATTCATAAAGGTATATTTGAAATAATTTCTTGCTACGTATTGTTTTTGGCAAATTTTTGGAATTAAAAAAAAAAATCTAAGAAATCAATACTGGACACGGGAATGATGTTTTGGGATGTGGCCTGGTTTTTAGACTCTGTTTTTATGTCGTTTTGACGTGATAAATTTTGGGTTTCAGTTGAGTGCATGATTTTTGGGTGTAGACCCGGATTGTGATTTTATTGGATTTTGGCATAAACCCGGTTTTTCAATGAATTGGGCTTAGGCCAAGAAGCAAGGATTTCAAAACATGGATTTTGGTTTTCACTGAATTATTGTCCTCGAGGGTCATTATTTTTCTCCGGCACATGATGAGGGGTATTTCCCATCACGTGTTCGTTGAGGTTTTCTCCGACTGGCGTCGAAGGGTATTTCTCTGCCATATCGTTGAGAGGTTCTTCGATGTTGGTGTTGCACCGTATTTCTCCGCCAAATCACTGAGGTTTTCTCCGACTAGCGTCGAAAGGTATTTCTCCACCAGATCGTTGAGGGTTCTCCGATGTTGGCGTTGCAGTGTATTTCACCCCCACATCGTTGAGGTTTTCTTCGTGATCTGGGTCAATAGGTGGTGTGGGCGGTGACCTAGATTGACTAGTTGTTACCGGTCCACTCGAAGGTGACACATCAGTTATCTTGTGTGATTTCGGAGGAGGTTCCCCGGGGTAGTTTGTGAACTACTGGTTTGTCCTTCGTTTGACAGTGGGTAAAGGTTAATCAAGCACAAGGTCCTGTCAGTTAGAGTCCCTGTAAATTTTTATTTGATGTCTCCAAGAATTAAGGGTATTCCAGGTATTAACTTTTGTGGTTAAAGGCTATCAGATAGGAGCCGGGATTTTCATTGATTTTGAGATAAAATTCGAGAAGGGTCCTGTAGATTTGGTATCAGAGCTCTAGGTTTCACTTCCTGCATACTACACACTTATGCGCAGATGGTTCTTGTCAGCGAGATGCCTCAGAGACGTTTGTCTCTTCGTTGACCTAGAACTGAGGGTGGCGAAGAATGCATAGTGGATATGATGTGCCAAGATTCCGTGGTTGAGCTAATTTGGGCAGACCTTGGAGCTGTTGGGTCGAGCGATGATAAGCACAAGCGGGGTAGGCGCCGCCGTTGCAGGTGAGTGGACTTTGGTTTTGTAAATTATAATGCATGAATAAAGGTATATTTGAAATAATTTCTTGTTACGTATTGTTTTTGGCAAATTTCTGAAATTTAGAAAATTTTCTAATAAATCAATATTGGGCATGGGAATGATGTTTTGGGAGGCTGCCTGGTTTTTAGACTCTGTTTTATGTCATTTTGATGTGATAGATTTTGGGTTTCGGTTGACTCCATGATTTTTAGGTGTAGACCCGGATTTGTGATTTTATTGGATTTGAGCATAAACCCGATTTTTCATTGAATTTGGCTTAGGCCAAGAAGCAAGGATTTCAAAACATAGATTTTGGGTTTCACTGAATTATTGTCCCCGAGGGTCATGGTTTTTCTCTAGCACATGATGAGGCGTATTTCCCATCACCTGTTCGGTGAGGTTCTCTTCGACTGGCGTCAAAGGGTATTTCTCTGCCAGATCATTGAAGGGCTCTCCGATGTTGGCATTGCAGGGTATTTCTCCGCCACATCGTTGAGGTTTTCTTCGACTGGCGTCGAAGGGTATTTCTCCGCCAAATCGTTGAGGGGTTCTCCGATGTTGGCGTTGCTGGGTATTTCTTCACCACATCGTTGAGGTTTTCTCCGACTGGTGTCAAATGGTATTTCTCCGCCAGATCATTGAGGGATTCTCCGATGTTGGCGTTGCAGGGTATTTCTCCGCCACATCGTTGAGGTTTTCTCTGATACTGGTGTTACAGGGTATTTCTCCGCCATATCGTTGCGGGGTTCTCGGTTGTTGGCGTTTTGGGGTATTTCTCCGCCACATCGTTGAGGCTATCTATGCATCGTATAAGGACCCACATATATTGAGATGCTCGGATATGTGGAGGGATTTCTTCGATACTGGCGTGGTAGGGTATTTCCTCCGCCAGATCGTCTATGTTTTTTTATGCTGGCGTGGTAAGGTATTTCTCCGCCAGATAGTTCAAGCTGACTACACGGAGTATAGGGATCTGCATGACTTCGCGATATCTTCGGATGCACATGTACCTACCTAACCTTGACTTCGAGGTATATTCGGTCATGTGACATCATGACTTGAGGTAATTGTAGTCATGCTGGGAGTTGGCCCCGCGGTGGACCTCTAGGATTCAGAGCCTTGCTTTGAGGTAATTTCTGGGTTGAATGGATTCTAGTGCCTTCAGGATGTCTCCTGAATGTTGTTATTGCCTACTGTTTGTTGTCGAGACGAGAACAAAGACATGAGCAGGGTGCACAGGTTCCATTGGGAATCGCAGCAGAGGTTCAGTTGACCTGAGTTAAGGGATTTTTGGGGACGTAATTCCTTTAAAGGGGGAAATTGTAATGACCCAGACCAAAAATTAAAGTAATTTGAGAATTTAATTAAAGAAATGACGATTTTACCCTCAATTGCGGAGTGGTTCGGAAGTCACTTTTATTTCGGTAATACTTTGGAAGTTTTTCTTGGGTCGTTGCGTAGGTCTCGAACTCACGAGTTCGTAGACAGGCAACATGCGGAAAACAGAGACCCAGTGAGAGAGTTGTTGGTCTAGAAGGTTCATGGGCATTTTGGTAATTGTTGCATGGGAGATATTTTGGGGAAAAGTATTTCTTCCTTTTTCCAGACTTTTTTGGGAGTCTTCACAAACCACCTCCCTCTCATCTCCCCATGAACGCACCAAAACCTTCAAGATCGAGTGATCCCGTGGAGGCTGTGGTGAGCCAATCCGAGGCTGAGGATCGACTTCTCCCATCTCCACGAGTCTGGTAATGGTGAACTCGAGGCTAGAATACCCCTGGATACAATAAATCAAAGGGATGAATTGGGCCGAGCCTTCTCGTTGGATTTCCGGCTAAGGGAGGTAAGTTTTGCCATTTTTGAGCTCATAATCGGTATCCTTGAGGTGAGTAGATGAATTTAGGTGTAAAATCTGTTGAAGAAAGGATAGGTTCGAAGCTCGGCGGAAATGGCAATTTTCGAAAAGAATTCCCAAATTCCAGCCACCGGAGACGGCATTGACGGCGGCAGTCCGGTCGTCGTCCCAGACGAACTTCAATGAGTTGTTCAAACTACGGTTACTGACGTGGCATGACACCTGGATGCCACGGGGCGACCAGTCAACTGACTCAGCTGCCAAGTGGAGCCATGTGTCAACACAATCAGCGTCCAGCCAGCAGTTAGTTTACCGTTGGGTCAACTGACGCTGTCAGGGTTTGACAGAATATGTTGACGGCATTAGCATATTCCGTCAACAGGTAATGGTGTTATGACGGAACCCTAATGCTGTTAGTTTGGACGGAAGATTCCGATTCTGTTGGGATATTCCGTCAGGTTTGATAGAATATTCTATCAGAGCAACGAAATATTCCACAGTGACAGTACAAACGCGCGTGGGGCGCGTGGCGGTGCGCGCGTGGTCCTGTCTTCTACCGGTGCGTGGCGGTTCGTGTGGCTATTTCTCGGCCCACGACGGTGCGTGTCAAGGATTTTGGAACATTTCGGATCAGATTTTGGCAGTTTTGAGGACGTTGGATCCCGTTTAGAGCCCCGTTTGAGTAATCCCAGCTATATGGATTACCACAGAATGGGTTTTGGCTTGGGGGGTGTCAAGGAGCTGGGTTATTCCTTGGGGCTAGGGTTTCCTTGAGTTGGTAATTTGGATGTATTGTGAACGGGCTGGGTTTCTAGGATTTCGTGGCATGCGTACTTCTACGTATTATTTTATGCCACGAATTGTGATTTGGGTTTTGAACCAGATGAATGATCTGAGGTATGTAATGGAAGATTCCATCATGCTCTAAGCATATTGAGGTTTGGCTCGAGTTGAGCCAGGATATCTAGTTACGACTTGGTGTAAGTCAGAGATACTCAATTCAACTAAGTCTGGTACCTTCGTCATCAGGGTCAATGGGTGGTGTGGGCGGTGACCCAGATTGACGAGTTGTTACCGGTCCATTTGAAGGTGACACGTCAGTTATCTTTTGCGATTTCGGAGGAGGTTCCCCGGGGTAGTTTGTGAACTACTGGTTTGTCCTTCGTCTGACAGTGGGTAAAGGTCAATCAAGCACAAGGTCCTGTCAGTTGGAGTCCCTGTAAATTTTTATTTGATGTCTCCAAGAATTAAGGGTATTCCAGGTATTAACTTTTGTGGTTAAAGGCTATCAGATAGGAGCAGGGCTTTTCCCGAATTTCGAGATAAAATTCGAGAAGGGTCCTGTCAATTTGATATCAGAGCTCTAGGTTTCACTTCCTGCATACTGCACACTTATGTGCAGATGGTTCTTGTCAGCGATATGCCTCTGAGACGTTTGTCTCTTCGGCGACCTAGAACAGAGGGAGGAGAAGAATGCATAGTGGATATGATGTGCCAAGATTCCGTGGTTGAGCTAATTTGGGCTGACCCTGGAGCTGTTGGGTCGGGCGATGATAAGCACAAGCGAGGTAGGCGCCGCCGTTGCAGGTGAGTGGACTTTGGTTTTGTAAATTATAATGCATGCATAAAGTTATATTTGAAATAATTTCTTGTTACGTATTTTTTTGGCAAATTTCTGGAATTTAGAAATTTCTTCTAATAAATCAATATTGGACAAGGGAATGATGTTTTGGGAGGCTGCTTGGTTTTTAGACTCTGTTTTATGTCGTTTTGATGTGATAGATTTTGGGTTTCGGTTGACTCCATGATTTTTGGGTGTAGACCCGGATTTGTGATTTTATTGGATTTGGGCATAAACCCGATTTTTCATTGAATTTGGCTTAGGCCAAGAAGCAAGGATTTCAGAACATAGATTTTGGTTTTCACTGAATTATTGTCCCCGAGGGTCATGGTTTTTCTCTAGCACATGATGAGGGGTATTTCCCATCACCTGTTCATTGAGGTTTTCTCCGACTGGCGTCAAAGGGTATTTCTCTGCCAGATCGTTGAGGGGCTCTCCGATGTTGGCATTGCAGGGTATTTCTCCGCCACATCGTTGAGGTTTTCTCCAACTGGCGTCGAAGGGTATTTCTCCGCCAGATCGTTGAGGGGTTCTCCGATGTTGGCATTGCAGGGTATTTCTCCGCCACATCGTTGAGGTTTTCTCCGACTGGTGTCGAAAGGTATTTCTCTACCAGATCGTTGAGGGATTCTCCGATGTTGGCGTTGCAGGGTATTTCTTCGCCACATCGTTGAGGTTTTCTCTGATACTGGTGTTACAGGGTATTTCTCCGCTAGATCGTTGCGGGGTTTCTCTGTTGTTGGCGTTGTGGGTTATTTCTCCGCCACATCGTTGAGGCTATCTATGCATCATATAAGGACCCACATATATTGAGATGCTCGGATATGTGGAGGGATTTCTTCGAGACTGGCGTGGTAGGGTATTTCCTCCGCCAGATCGTCTATGTTTTTTTATGCTGGCGTGGTAGGGTATTTCTCCGCCAGATCGTTCAAGCTGACTACATGGAGTACAGGGATCTACATGACTTCGCGACATCTTCGGATGCACTTGTACCTATTTAACCCTGACTTCGAGGTATATTCAATGATGTGACATCATGACTTGAGGTAATTGTAGTCTGGTTGGAAGTAGGCCCCGCGGTGGACCTCTCCGGTTCAGAGCCTTGCTTTGAGGTAATTTCTGGGTTGAATGGATTCTAGTGCCTTCAGGATGTCTTCTGGATGTTGTTCTCGCCTACGGTTTGTTGTCGAGACGGGAACAAAGACATGTGCATGGTGCACAAGTTCCATTGGGAATCACAACAGAGGTTCAGTTGACCTGAGTTAAGGGAATTTTGGGGACGAAATTCCTTTAAAGGGGAAAATTGTAACGACCCGGACCAGAAATTAAAGTAATTTGAGAATTTAATTAAATAAATGACAATTTTACCCTCAATTTTGGAGGGGTTCAGAAGTCACTTTTTGTTCGGCAATACTTTGGAAGTTTTTCTTGGGTCGTTGCGTTGGTCTCGAACTCACGAGTTCGTAGACAGACGACACGCAGAAAACAGAGGCCCGATGAGAGAGTTGTGGGTTTAGAAGGTTCAAGGGCATTTTGGTAATTGTTGCATGGGAGATATTTTGGGGAAGAGTATTTCTTCTGTTTTCCAGACTTTTTCAGGTGTCTTCACGAACCACCTCCCTCTCCTCTCCCCGTGAACGCACCAAAACCCCTAAGATCGAGTGAACCCGTGGAGGCTTTGTTGAGCCAATCCGAGGCTGAGGATCGAGTTCTCATATCTCCACGAGTTTGGTAATGGTGAACTCGAGGCTAGAACACCCCCGGATACGACGAATCAAAGGGATGAATTGGGCCGAGCCTTCTCGTTGCATTTCTGGCCAAGGGAGGTAAGTTTTTCCATTTTTGAGCTCATAATCGGTATCCTTGAGGTGAGTAGATGAATTTAGGTTTAAAATCTATTGAAGAATGGATGGGTTCGAAGCTCGCCGAAAATGGCAATTTTCGGCGAGAATTCCCAAATTTCGGCCACCGAAGACGGCAGCGATGACGGCGGTCCGGTCATCATCCCTGACGAACTTCGATGACTGGGTCGAACTACGGTTGCTGATGTGGCATGCCACCTGGAAGCCACGTGGTGCCACATGGCGACCAGTTAGCAACTAACTCAGCTACCACGTGGAGCCACGTGGCAACACAGTCAGCGTCCAGTCAGCAGTTAGTTGACCGCTGGGTCAACTGACGCTATCAGGGTTTGACATAATATGTTGAAGGCGATAGCATATTCCGTTAAAAGGTAACGGTGTTATGACGGATCCTTAACACCGTTAGTTTGGACAGAAGATTCTGATTCTGTCGGGATATTCCCTCAGGTTTGACGGAATATTCTATCAAAGCAATGAAATATTCCACCGTGACAGTACAAACGCGCGTGGGGCGCGTGGCCCGTGGTCCGATCTTCTACCGGTCTGTGGCGACGCGTGGTGCTGTTTCTCGGCCCACGGCGCACCGTGTTCAGGGTTTTGGAACATTTCGAATCGGATTTTGGCGGTTTTGAGGCCATTGGAGTCAGTTTAGAGCCCCGTTTGAGTAATCCCAGCAATGGATGACCACATAACCGGTTTTGGCTCGGGGGGGGGGGGGGTGGTTTGATAATCAGGGAGCTGGGTTGTTCCTTGGGGCTAGGGTTTCCTTGAGTTGGTACTTTGGATGTACTGTGAACGGACTGGGTTTTCGGGATTGCGTGGCATGCGTACTTCTACGTATTATGTTATGCCACGAATTGTGATTTGGGTTTTGACCCGGATGAATGATATGAGGTATGTTATGGAAGATTCCATCATGCTCTCGGGATATTGAGCTACGACTCGAGTTGAGCCAGGATATCTGGTACGGCTCGGGATGAGCCGGGTTAGTGAGCTACAGCTCAGGATTCGCTGAGATATTGAGCTACGGCTCAAGTAGAGCTGGGATATCTGGTACGGCTCGGGATGGGCCGGGTTAGTGAGCTAATACGTAGGATGAGCTGGGATATCGAGTTACGACTTGGGGTAAGTCAGAGAGACTCAATTCAACCAAGTCTGGTAACTTCGTCATCAGGGTCAATGGTGGTGTGGGCGGTGACCCAGATTGACGAGTTGTTGGCGGTCCACCCGAGGGTGACACGTCAGTTGTCTTGTGCAATTTCGGAGGTGGTTCCCCGGGGTAGTTTGTGAATTACTTGTTTGTCCTTCGTCTGAAAGGTGGGTAAAGGTCAATCAAGCACAAGGTCCTCTCAGTTGGAGTCCCTGTAAATTTTTATTTGATGTCTCCAAGAATTAAGGGTATTCCATGTATTAACTTTTGTGGTTAAAGGCTGTCAGACCGGAGCAGGGCTTTTCATGAATTTCGAAACGAAATTCGGGAAGGGTCCTGTCATTTTTGTTTTTGTTTTGCTTTTTGTGAAAAATTCATTCTTATCTTGCTAATGAATTAGAAAAATGATTGCTTATCTTATCTAGTAATAGACTAGCTGGGTTGTTGCTTATCATTCTAATGAATTAGAAAATAGTTATTGTGAGGTAGCGTAAACCGTGGCACTGAAAGGATCATACTCAGTTGTACAAAATAGTCTTACTTTTAAACAAGGTTTAGCAAGTGATGATGAAATATTTAACCAATTCTATGGCTATCCAAACCAAGGAAATTTTCATTTGTTTTCAATTCTACATGTATGATATCCAAACACTGGAATTTGGAATTCATAAATTTGTAATGACGGAATTGCAAATGATGCAATTTGTAAATTCTCATTAATTGTTCAATTTTCTTATATGTAAATTCACATTTTTGGTGTATTTTCATTGTTTTGGATTTAAATCTTAGCACAATTGGTAAAATCTTAGCTAACTAATGGAGAAAATACAAAGGGAATGTCAATATGGTGGCACTATTCTGTCATTATGATGACATTCACTATGTAATTCATTTAGGCTACTTTTGGACGAGAAACTTTTAGAGTATTAATTTTAGCTATATTACTAAGAAACGCACTACAAACAATTAAATACGAGAATTTGTAAGTAACTAGTGGAGCAAATACAGAGAGGTCATTATGGTGGCACTATACAATCATTATGATGGCATTGACTATGGCATTCATTTAGGCTATATTACTATGTCAGTCATTATAATCTGTATTTAATATCCTCATACTTCCTAGATAGTTTTATGTGCTCCAAAGGTCTTGTAGAATGTGATATAAAATTAATGAAAATTTCTTAAAGAAACACATACAAGGAAAATATACTAACAAATAGTTGAGAGAATCCAGTAATCAAGGAAATTAGTAATCGGGAAGTAAGTAATTAGAAAATTTTCACATTAATTTGTTTGCCAACCATATAAAATTAAAATATTAATGAATATGATAATAGTTATTATTTGCTAACACTTATGATTAGAAATAAAAGTTAATTTAGTTACTCATGTAAATAAAGCATTTCTTTATACACTTACAATCATAATGATAGGGACATGTAAGGTCATAAGTTATACGCACTTAGGAGAGTCATTAATGGCTTGCACTTAAGAGAATTATAGATTACATAAAATCATTGGACCATAGGTTAAATATGTATACGAAAGATTAAAGTAAATGGTTGTGGTGGTCATCTAAGACCAATCTTTTTATTTACAACATAATGCCTATTATTATGACTTGGTCCTTTACTAACTAGATAGTGGGCTTGTAATTAACTTATATTGTGTGTTTATTGCCCTCGTCATGCCTTAGTAGTTTTATGTTCCTCAAAGTTATTGCATAATGCTAATTATTAATCATCTCTTTTTTTTTTTAGTAACTATATAGTGCCCTTTTGATGCCTTAGTAGTACTCAAACAACCAAATGAAACAGTGACAATTAATAAATATATAACCAAAGTGCATATTATGCAGCTGCATACAACAATGTTTGTATGGTTAAATTCCAAGAACTTCATTCATCAATATATGGTCATCAAAGACCAATCATTAACATAATGTCTAATATTAATCATGACTTGGTCCTGTATTAACTGGACTTGTAATTAACTTATATCACTACTACAAAATTCTTAATAGATGCAAAAACCGCGTCATCTTTTATTATTATGAACACGAGAGTTATGTGTCATCTTTGTGGGTGTCATGAAAGATACTATTAATAACGCATAAAACGTGTCTTCTATTATATTTAAAGACACCTTATAAGTGTTATGAAAATATATAGACGTGTCATCGAAGAAGATTAACGACACAATTAACATGTCATCTATTATGTTTAAAGACGCCTAATACATGTCATGGAAATATATAGGCGTGTCATCGAAGAGGAATAATGAAACAATTAATGTATCATATTATGTTGGCTTATTACTTAAAATGCATCAGGAATGCATCAATCAGTCTCAAAATACACCAAGAACGGAAATTTAACTCACTTTGCACTAGGAACCGTAACAACGTTTAAAACGTTGCACTATTTAACTGACGCAGTTATAGCCGCCGTTTAAAATGCTTACGTGGTAGTCAAGTGACAATAATTAAAGGGCATTTTGGACAATTTCAGTCAAAATAAATCAAGCAAATTGATGCACAGTGCATCATCTTCTTGCTCTTCCTCATCCATCGCCAAAGTCATTTGCATGGGCTTATACTAATATTTCAAATCATCCTTTTTAGTTTTTCCAACATTCTTCATCTCTCTCGCTCTTTTCCTCTCTTCAACTCCATATCTCGATTTTCTCCATCGCTTGCTTGCTTGGATTTACCGTCTCTGCAATCAGGTAAATAATTTATTTTGTCCTTGTCTGAGTAATTTCTTTTGTCCTTGCCTGAGTAATTTCTTTTGTCCTTGCCTGAGTAATTTCTTTTGTCCTTGCCTGAGTAATTTCTTTTTTCCTTGCCCTCCTTGTTACTGTTGATTGGTTAATTTTAAAGTTCTTTTTAGGGGTTATGTTTGATTTATTGATCATTAGTTAATTCTTTGTGGTTCGATTTGATTTATATTAATTATTAGCTTCAGGATTGTGGGATTTTGGATTTTGGGCAACTTAATTCTAATGAGCTGGGTTGCTCGTGAAATTGGGTCGTGGATTTAATTTTATACTATTGTGGGAAAATCATGGAATTATTGTGAAAAATATTAAATTGTATGAATTGGATAAATAAAGAAGTGTACTTTGTTAAGTAATTCGACTCATTCACATCCAGATCATGAATTTTTGGAATCCATATTATGCAAGGAGACATTGCTTTTGCTAATTTGAATTGAAGGGTGATATAAAATCGGTCTATTTCTGGCATCATATCCATAGCTAGCGCATTCATCATAGTTAGAAACTCCAGCTCCGTATCAAAGTTACTATCATCAATATCGTCGCTATAATCAATATCGTCACTATCATCAACAAGAAAACCCTTGGGTTTGTTAGCCAGGAACTTGTTTAGAAATACTGTAATTATTGTTCTTGTTTGGTATGTTTATGCATAATTTGACATGTGAAATTTTCTCCTGTATTTCTTTTGGGTTTGGCTGATTGGGTTTTTTTCTACCTTTTATGTAGAAGATTTGAAATTTAATATTTTAAGAAAAACCATTGTTGGTTACTTGATCTTCTACCTCCAACAGTCAAGTTTCAAGTCTGAATTCGACACCCAGGTCCCATCTGCTTTTGGTAAGCTTCTATTTTTTTTACCTAATTCATTTAGGTCATATGGTTATTCCCTCTTTGTTGATTTATGTCATTGTGGATTGTGTGGGCATATCCCTTAGTATAAGACGGTCACAAGTAGCCGAAGTGGACGGCTGGTGCCATAGTTTGGAATTGGATCATGGTTGATATGTGGCGTTGGATGAGGAAGAGGAAGATGATGAGAATTTGAGTTGGGATGAGTTAACGAGTTGGGTCTTGGTGTATGAAAGTGTGGATAGCTCTACTACTGCCATGGTAGCAGAGATAGAGTGGTTGATAAAGAGAGAGGTTTTGTGGTTTGAAGAGAAGAGAATGTGTGGTTTCTGATACAGAGATTGATTTGGAGGGAGAGGAAAAGAGCGAGAGAGATGAAGAATGTTGGAAAAACTAAAAAGGATGATTTGAAATATTAGTATAAGGCCATGCAAATGACTCTGGCTATGGATGAGGAAGAGGAAGAAGACGATGCATTGTGCATCAATTTGGTTGATTTATTTTGACTAAAATTGTCTAAAATGCCCTTTAATTATTGTCACTTGACTGCCATATAAACATTTTAAACGGCGTCTGTAACGGCGTCAATTAAATAATACAACGTTTTAGACATTGCTACTATTCCTAGTGCAAAGTAAGTCAAATTTCCGTTCCTAGTGTATTTTTGAGACTGACTCCTAGTGCGTTTTAAATAATAAAGCAATTATGTTTAAGGACACTTAATAAATATCATGAAAATATATAAGGCATGTCATTGAAGAGAATTAATGACACAAATAATGTGTCCTCTATAACTTATAAGGACGCCCAATAAGTGTCATTAAAATATAAAGGTACATCATCGAAATCGATTAGCGACACAAAAAACGTGTTATTTATTATGTTTTATTTGAAGGACACATAATCAGTATCATGAAATAAAATACAAGTATCTTCTAGAAGAATAAGTGTCCTAAATCAATTTGTGACACCCTTTATTTCATATAAATCATTACTAAATAGATCAACTGTCAAAAGTATTACAACTAAATATTTATAGTTAATACAAATAAATAAATGTACACAATTTCCTACTAATAAGTGATGATGTTGGTGTTGATTGCAGTCACTCACTCCAAATATTCTGCATAAAAAATCAATTTCAACATTAATAGGCATTACAATGACCAGATATCCTATCTACCAAGGAAAGCAAGATTACACAACAAAAAGGATACAAAAACCATCAACTAAGGAAAGCTAAGTCTAAAAAATCTGATAGGATATGAACAATATCTTAACCAGATATATAGACATAAATGAATGATAAAGAACTCTAACTTAAAAAGAGGAATTGTATTATATATAGACACATCATAAATTGTGTACCTTCATCCATACAGGCTAGGAGAGTATAATTAATCTTAATGCATACCTTTAGAGTCTCCCATGCAGCAGCATATGCTTCTGGAGCCTGGAAAGAAAAATCTCAAAAAATATAATTTGAACCAGAAATTAAAAATACTTCTGCAAAAATGAGTTAGGAATTTTAAATGAGCAAGCATTTTCATAAAAAAAAAAAAAAACAAAAAAACCTTTGAAATGCCCAAGCAGCTAGAATGCATTTAGAAATATGCATCTAATCACTGGTTAGCCACAAGAATACAATAGATGTGTAGGTGGTATCAACAAATCTTTCATAAAAAAAAAGTAACAAAGAGTGATAGATTCATAATAGCACTATAATAGCTTTATTGCTATATGGATAAGAATTATTAAATCCCAGGACCAAAACAACACGTGATATACCCCATCTGTCCACCCAACCTAATAATTGAATAGAAGCTAGCATAATATCTTCACTAAAGACAACTATGAATCTGTAAGGCCAATATAATTCTCCACCATGGCAATGCCCACCTGTAAATATCAACAGCTTTTCAACTCTTGAGTGAAATAAAAACAAAAGAGATAAGGTTCGAACATATGATAATTTCACTGATTCTATTAGTATTATTAGATAATTGTGCAAAACTATAAGTCTCTGCCATCTTGGTCTAATCTCTTAAATTAAGAGGCAAAGGAATGATGAAACAGAACATTATGCAGCAGTAAGTTAGCATAGCGAACCTTCAAGTGGTCTGTCTAAGTACATATGTAGCATTCCCAACATCATAAGTAATTACAAATGTAAAGTATACACCATATCAGAATAGCACAGTGAGAGAAAGAGCACAAATATCAACTAAGAAGCTCCAAGTCAGACAGGAATTCTATAAAGAGAGAGCCTGGTCTTATCACACCAGTAGGATTTTAAACAGACTGATGCTGATAACCATCCAGCACCTAATTGAAGCCTTCAATGTGAAGTGATGGTGAAAACTTACCTTATTTTTAGTTGTTAAAGAATCAAATCATGAAAATTTTTGTTTTGAACAGAAATTTTGAACAATAAAAATGAAAATAGATATTCAGAAACTTACTGCAACATGACAAAATTGTGAAAGTTTCTCCTTAGTATTTTTCAACAAAGGCTGCAATATGATCGAAAAAAATAAAAATTCATATGCATCCAGCAACACTGCACACTCTCTAACTATTCTCTCGTCCTCGATTTCTGCAATCTAAATTCAAGTAAATCCCAATGCATAGCCAAAGGGGAAATGAACAAAATTGTACATCGTAAATTTGCTGCAATGTGTTGGCAATTGAATTACTTTTAACTGGGAAAATTAACAAAACTAATTGAACCCAGAAAGCAAAATGGCAAAACTCAAAATGAAGGGAACTCTAATGATTAATCAGCTATTCCATCATAGCCCACTAAGAAATTAACAAACTTGATTGAACCCATTTCTTTGAGAAGAAAGAAAGCCTCACACCATTGTTGACCATCAGATTTGAATATCAATCCTACCACCCAAATATTAGTCCTATCACCCAAAAATCGAAAATAAGATGACCAAAGAATTGCCGAACCTAAATAAGAATTTGAAAGTTAAAAAAATTTGTCAAAATTTAGGCTTTACATGGGATTTTGGTGTGTGAATCTAAGCGTATTTAAATCAAAAAGCCTAAAGAAATCTTAAATCAAGAAAACCAAAGAAACTAAATAAAAAAACCTAAAGAAATTAACCTAAACGCGGAAATTAAATCAAAATTAGGAACCAAAACTAAAAACATACCTGTATGCTACGTCATTGTACGATAAGGAAAATTAGGAGAAGTCGGAGTTCGAGAGTTGCTGTGGATGGAAAATTGAAAGGTGGAGGAGGGTGGCGCTGCTGCTGAGATTGGGAAATTAGGGAGAGATTTAGAGAGGGCGGAGAGGGATAGCTGCGATTAGGGCAGCAAAGGAAGCGGGAACGAGTCTAAGAGTATAAGGAGAAGAATAATTCGATCGGAGAACGAGACTCAGAGAAGACTCCATACTCAATTTATGAGAGATAAAAGACAATGCAACAGGAAAGAACACCGAATTGAAGATGAAATTTAATCTGCAAAAATAATTTATTATCCAGTCTTAAGCAAATGAATGTATACAGTTAATAAATTCCAAAATCCTAATCAACCCTTAAATTCATCGATCCCAAATAATTTTAGATCAAACCTTCCTCTTGGAAACAGCCATGCCATGAACTCCATATGGATCCATCGAACAAGAAACTCCAGAACTTAGTTTTCCTATTCTTCGGCTCTTGATAAAATCTTATTGCCGATGACCCCCCATCAAACGTTCGAGGAATGAACATGATTAAGAATGGTGGGGAAGATGAGAAATTTTATGAATTTAGGATTCTAGAATTTAGAGAAGATGACAATTAGGCCGTGCTGTGGTTAAAATGAGTGGGTGAATTGAGAGTGAACAAAACAATTGGTTGTTTTGAGTGAAAACCAATCTCAGCCAACCATTTACATTCTACGGCCAAGATGATTTCATGCGGACCTTTCCCGTGCCTGAGCCAACTTTGTGCACGAAATAGCATAAAACACAATTCACTCCACCACCTTACAAATTTCAATACCAAGTTGCTCTATGCAAAGTGGCTCGCTAAGCTAATACTGATGTTCCACTTTCGTCATGTAGTTTCACTCCTCGTAATTTAACTATTTGTACTTTTTTAAGAGATTTGATACTATTCTATTTCTACTTTTCATTTTTTAATTTTGTGGTAGGAAGAAATGAAGAATTAAGAAAGTTCCTATGAAAAAGATGTGGAACAAATGTAGAAGAAAAATTGAACAAAAAAAACCGTATTGATTTTTTTTTTCTGTTCATCCTTACTTATTTCTTACTCTCCATGCCTACACTCTTCCTCATCCCTTCTAGGCTTCTACCTCTCATTTCTTTTACACATCTCATGCACAAAATGTAAAAAAAACTAAATCATTGTCAAATGGTCCCTAAGTGTCCCAATGGACCCCCTCCCCCCTCCACAAAATATTTTATAATATTATATATAATAAATTACATAAATATATGTGAGAGGGGGCCCAACCCGCCCAGCCCCTTCTTTCACCAGGGAATGGAAGATAGATATTTAAGGGTAAGATTATAGAACTCAAACCGAAGCATGGACGAATGTTTGCCTTGGGCTGGGAGGGCTATAGCCCTTCCCACCCAAGTTAGGTCCTTTAGGATTTTGGATTTAGCCCAGGTCCTTTAGGATTTTGGATTTAGCCCAGTCCAATTTAATTAGCCTATTACTCTTTAGGTTTAAAAAAAAAAAGGAATCTCACACACACACACCCGAGCAAGATAGAGAAAGCAGCAAAGATAGGAGGACATCACCATTTCAGACTTTCTTCTTTCTTTTCTTCACCTTCAAATCTCACAAATCGCAATTTTCTTCTTCAACTCATTTCTCTTTTTCTTCTTCAAAACTTTTTTGGGTTTCTCCATTCTCAAATCTTCAAAACATAAGGTATTATTACTGTCTAATCTTAGTTTTAAATAGAAATTGAATACAGGGTTTTGGCTTTGGGAATTTGAGGATTAGATATTTCTTTTGAGTTTTGATAATTTGAAATTTTGAATATTGAAATTGGAGTGTAGGAGTAATTGAGTCAAGACTATGACTATGAGGATTGCATTCACATACTAGTTGCTATTGTGGGAAGCAATATTAGTAAATGCTTATTTTTTGCTAATTGTTGATATTGAATGTTTGATTTAATTGGGTAAAGGTTTTTTTTTTGTATGTATATTGTTGCAATTGTGAAAATGATTTGATTGGTTTCCTTGATTAGTTGGCTAGTAGATGAACTCATAGCCTTCTTGTTCTTAATTTTTACCATTGTGGGAATTCTTATAATAATTTGTGTTGATAAATTTTGCTTATATGAATTTTTAATCATCATCAATAGGTTTTCTTTCATAATGACGGATCACAATTGAAATCCTAATAAATCAAAGCTAAAAAGTTTGTTTTCTTATTATGTTTAAAAGAATGATTCATCGTCAAGTAGCAAGTCTTTCAAGTCTTTATATACTCCAATTTTTTGTGAAAATCGTACTGTTGAGTTTCTTTTATATCTACTATGTAAGTTTAGTTCATATAAAAATTGGGTTTATGAACCATCCCTAAACCGAAGTGCTTATAATTTTCTAGAAAATTTTGAAAGAAATAAGTCATTGTTTTCAAATTGGGCGCATAATTTGTGGTATCCTGATAAAGATTTGGAACAGCCTGTGTCTGACTGTAGAGCAACTTTGCATATCTTGTTTATGTAGGGAAAGAAACCTAAAAGGAAACACAAATTGAACCAACTAATTAGAAGAGAATCTTTGTGCTGTTTTGGGTTGGACTCAACATTCACGTTGGAGCTTTTCTTTGCTTTGAAGAACAAGTTAGGGCATGGCAATGGCATCAAATTTTCAAATACAATTTTTTTATTGTTAAACGGCCTCGTGAATCACATAATTAACATTATGGATCCAATCATATCCCACAAGACTTGGAAAAGTGATACGAACCAATAAAAGTTGATATGGTGAATTGATCCGATAATAACATCTTAACTAATAGGTTGAGTTAGTACTTGTTCATTTTTAAAAAGAATATACTTGCATCCCACTTTGATGGTACCTTCTCGTACTACCCTTTTGATTTATTAAATTATTTTTGTATGTATGTCATAATCAGAACCGTTAATTCTCTAAATCATCATGTTAAGATCATCTCTGTAAAAAATCAATAAGATTGGAAGTCGTTTAATCATTCATATGTATCAAATAAATCAACGATTTTTGTATGAATTAAGATCCTCATGGCGAACCATCCATTTAGTTGATATATATATATATATATATATATATATATATATATATGAATAACTAAACGACCTCTAATATTGTTGATTTTTTACAGAGATGAACTTGACATGATGATTTAGAGAATGAACGGTTCCGATTATGATATATGTACAAAGAAAATTCGCTAAATCAAAAAGAATACCACTAAGGTGGGATGCAAATATTGTCCTTTTTAAAATACGAATAAAATGTGACTTTATATATATATTTATTCTAAAAAAAACTTTATAATTAACATGATATGACACATTTGTAAATAATTATGTCAATATTTAAACACGATGAATTAGTTGTTGAGTATAACTTTGATATTATGCGAGTCAAATGCATAAGAAGAAGCCCAAAACAAGATCCATTGCGAGATCTACCTTACCTACCTACCAAACTACCAATTATAACGGTGGGTGTGTATGTTATGGAAAAATGAAAATAATAAATGGAGACAAGGGACCCCCAAAAAATAAAAGTTTAGGGTGGTGGGTTTCTTTTTTCTTCATTTTTTGCATGAATCACCAAAAGCATATGCTATTTATATCCTGGATATTGGTAGGCTTTTTCAGTAATTAAACTGTTTCTATTTGTTAAAGGTCCCCTTTGGCACCTAAAAATTGCAAACACTTTTGACATTTGTAGTAAAAATCCAAAATGGGGCCATGTGAGGAAGTTTCATATGCTTTTTTCAAAGAAGCGCTTCTTATTTTGCAGCCTACCCAGTCTCCCCTAGTATATATTATTAATAATCATTTTACCTTGAATCACTATATTTATTCATATTTCATTCCCTTTTTTGTCTAAAAAAATTATATATTTAAATATGATTCGTTTATAAATAAATTTTTCTTTATTATTAATAATCAATTTTATTTAAATCGTTATATTAATATTGAATCTAAAATATAATTCGTTATGAGTAAATTTGTTCATTATTGATATATTTCCTTACTTGAAATGTGACAAATTTAATAAAATATTAGATAAAATATTACCAAAGTGGAGAGATTGCCCATTAACAATAGTTTAGTGGAGACATTGACAAGGTAATACAAATTTATCAGTTAAATTTTGCAAAACAACCTTTCTTTTTCAATAAAAGAAAAATAATTACTTTTATATTTAAAAAAATAGAGTGGGCCCACTCGAAGTCTAAACCAGTAGTTGGCTGAGGCTCTGCACGCACCGTATCGGATTCGCTCTCCGAACAGTGCGGACAGGTTTTTGACTTAACCAACCCAAACCGCTCCTTCCCCTCCTTCATATTTTACCAATCCAACTTTCTCGTCTCTCTTACACTCACACTCACAACTCAAACACTCATTTCTCTATTTTTCTCTATCTGATCCCCTTTTCATCTAATTGAAAATGAGCTCTCAGATTTGCAGATCCGCTTCCAGAGCCGCCAGGTCCTTCCTATCTGCTCCAAAAACCAGCTCCCGCTTTTACTCTGGTAAATGTTTCTTCATCAATTTCCACTCTGTTTCTTGCATTTCAGCTAAGTATCTTATTGATTTTCATGAAATGTTTGATCTTCCCACAAATTTGGAGCTAGATCGTCGATCTGTTAATAATCAAGCTCGAGGTTGACCAGGAAATGGGTATTTTATTGGATTGTTTAGCTCAACGTTTACTTTTCCACGACTTGCTTTTATGTCAAGACAAAAATTAAAACTTTTTATGTAATCATAGATTTGTTTTTTTGGGTAATTACAACTGGGTTTTTCAGTTCGTTATCCGCTTTGATGATTTCATCTGTTTCTGGATTTGATATGATCGAATGACATCAAGCGGGACACCGATCTTATGCGACCCACGGTTGATATGTCAATTACCAGATTTTTTATTTCTTGATTGATGAGTATGGATTTTCGTTACCATTAGCGAGCACATTTTATGAGCAAACGGGCACATATTGTGTGTGTTATGGTATTTAAAACAGCAAAAAGTTAGATGGTTTAATTAAGTAACATGCTTTCTGTGGATTGTCGATTTTTTATTTATTTTTTTACTTTATGGATCTAGATTACTAGATCTGTATATATAAGGTTATGCTTTGGTAAGTAGCTTACATGTGTCGGGTATATATAAGGTTATGCTTTAGTAGTCTTTGTTTTGGCATTGTAAGGTAGCATTGTTCCACTTGTTTATGTTTTTGGGTTTTTTACGCATGATATGATATCTATGTTTTTTCTGATCGAAGTGGAAGATTTCTAATCATGTTGCCCCCCTTTGCAGAAGGGAGAGCTGTAGCTGCAGCAGCAGCAGTAACATTGAGCTCAAAGGCACCTTTCTTTGCTTCAAGTTTTGGAAGAGCTGGTTCCCAAAATGCATCTAGAGGATGGATTTCAGGAGCCCTTGCCCTTCCTGCAGCAGGTACATAAAAATGAAGCTCAATTTCATTTTCATTTTCTCATTTTTGTCGTGTTATGTTTTTTTTCCTGTAAGAAATCTGTTCTTGATGTTGGTTATCACTTTTCATATACGAGTTTCTTACAATATGCATAGATTTCGAAGAGGACAGTTTTAATGAATAGAATTTTTAATCTTTTTTTATTGGACAACCACAAGCAGCCATGTCTGACCTTCTACAAGTTACAACAATTATTTGAACTGTTCAAAATTTGGTTTTTGGTTTTTCAAGAAAGGATCCTGCTTTTTTCTGATTACTAGATTTGGAAGTGTCGCCTCTGTTTGTGTTTCTATATTGACATTTTATTTTTCAAGTGAGAAAAGTAGATGGTTTAGAAGTAAATTACCTGATCTTCGAACTTGGTGTGCATAGTTTTTGGTCAACATGAAGAGGGGCCTTGACCCTTGCTCAAGTTTTAGCATTGTTGCATCCGGATCCTCTTCAACAACAATTATACTGTGCTTAAGCATAGTAAAGGGCTGGATTTATTTTTTCTTGGGATTTTTTCTGACATAACTTTCTTCCTTAATTTCCTCCGACCCAACATTGTACATGAATCCCAAGACCTATGTTGTCCACCATCAACATTTTACACTTCAAATTGTATGTTATCTTGATGGGTTCTTCCCTTTCCTCTCACTGTCTTTTTGCCCCTCTCTCACACACACATGAATAAACACACTGGAAAAATCTTCTGCGGACGTTTCCTAGGAACTAGTCTGTCAGCCGTACATTACCTTTTGCTTTTGTGTTTTTATTTTTTCAGTTACAGTACATAACTGTTGGTTCAGAATTATAATCCTAATCCTTTGTTGTTTTTCTTTTCTGTAATATCTTTAGCTTACATGCTCTTGGATCAGGAGGTTCATGCTGCAGAGGTACTTTGATACCTTCCGTTCCATTGTTGCTCACTGTTAATTAATACTTCTTTTCTGTCTATTTACAAAGAATTTCTTCTCTATTCAGTTGGAACGCACTTTCATTGCTATCAAGCCAGATGGAGTTCAAAGAGGACTGGTAAAAATTAAACATTTCACTTTACCTAGGTTTATTCTCCTGAAGCATGTCCTATGGCTGCTGTTCTTTATTACCTTGTGTGTGCTAAAGGTTCTCGGTTTTTGTTTCCAGATTTCAGAAATCATATCTCGATTTGAGCGGAAAGGTTTTAAACTTGTAGGCATTAAAGTAGTTGTTCCCTCAAAGGATTTTGCACAGAAGCATTATCATGATCTGAAGGAAAGGCCATTCTTTAATGGCCTCTGTGACTTTCTTAGCTCCGGCCCTGTTATTGCAATGGTTAGTAGAACTAGAATACGCATCAATATGACCCCAAAAAAAGCCTGTCATCTGGCCAAACTCATTTTCCTTACTCTTACAGGTCTGGGAAGGTGAGGGAGTGATCAAGTACGGTAGAAAACTCATCGGAGCAACAGACCCCCAAAAATCAGAACCAGGAACTATCAGAGGTGATCTAGCCGTTGTCGTTGGAAGGTAATAGAGTTTTACGACATTCCATTACCTCCATCCTCTTTTTAACTTCTCAACTCTCCAATTAGAACGTTTACCATCTGAGCCGCTAAATTCGATTAGTGTGACAAGTCTTGTGTTGCATTTATCATTTTGAGTTACAATGTGTCTAATTGTTTATGGTTTTTATGTACAGAAATATCATCCACGGCAGCGATGGTCCGGAGACTGCGAAGGATGAAATCAACTTGTGGTTTAAACCAAATGAGTTGGTTAGTTACACCAGCAACTCAGAGAAGTGGGTGTATGGAGAAAACTAATGAAGTTTTGTATGGAGAAAACTAATGAAGTATATTTTTTCTATGATCTTCCGGCAAATAGGTCCCCCCCGCATGAAGTGTGAGGGAAATTAGAGATTACTGTTAGAATAAAAATGTTTTCCATTGAGGTGAGTGAAATTGTTTGCTGCTATTGTGTACTCTCATCAATAAAACTCTACTGATTTCAAATAATCTTTGCCTCCGTTGGCTTTATAACTACTGCCTACATATAGAATGTGACAAATACTAACATCCAGCAACCACCCACTGATCTAGTGAATGAGAAAATGCATGTATGAATTATAAAACATACCTTTATACATGTCAAAATCCAGTGACTTGATACATATCACATATGTAGTTTGAGTCGCACCCACTGATCTAGGTATGACACCATGACGCTCACTAGTGAAGTATGTGCTTTCTTTTGCCTTTTATAACAGGTGGTTTCCTCGATTTGGATAGTCTAACAGTTGCTTCCATGGATCTGTCACCTTTCATGTTAATTTCTAGTTTCTCTCGTGTGTTTTTCTGCAATGATCCCATTACAGTTGCAACACTCATACCCACTTAACGTAACTCATCACAAGGCATGCTTAGATGAGTAGCAGATATTTTTCCTTGAACCATGCTGCTATTTATGCCTGTGGGTGCTCCTGGTTGAAAAGGGGGGACAAAGTCGTAAGGTTGGCCGCTTGGGAAGAAGATAAATACATGATCCAAATTTCATATTAGCTTGAACAAGTACAAAACACGTAATTAAAAAAATGCATTTGTAACAAATCCATCTCGTGGGAAGCAGAAGTCAAATGAAAGATTTCAAAGCCAAATTCATAATTTGCTGGAAGAAATGAACTGTTTTAAAGCAAAAACAAAAAAAATTGTATGAAAAGAGGTAATGCCTTAAGCTGATACATTCAAGTTTCATCTCAGATTGACTAATCCGCACGGCGGATGTGGACATCCATCTCAACAGGTTCCTCTCTCGAGTAAGGCAGCTTCCGGAGGTGAAATGTGCAGGTGTCGTGCAACTTGAGCTGGTTGTCTAGGTAAAACCTCTGCCATCCTATCGGTTTTATGGCTGTCCGACGACGATACCCAACTCCGCCTACCCAACGGGCTAGCTCAAGTCGCCATGATCTTCTGCTAACGGATGGAACTCTGAGTTTCAAGAGTGGTCTTCCCACAAGGTCATTTGATGTCGCAAACTTGAGAGAATAGTCTGTCAACATAAACATACACCAGAATAAGAACAATATTCCATCCCCACAACAACGAAAACAAAAGCAAACAATTCAGATTTTTCGCAAACTTACCGCGGAACCCTTTTTCTCGTTCCCATGAGTTTTTCCGATCTCCATGGAGAAGGATATTGGAGGAGTTCCGGAGGATGAAGGAGTTTTCGTCAGCCTGGTGTAGCTGTAAACACGCTTGGGAGGAGGAGGAGGAAACTCCTTCTCACAACCAAGGGGCTCATAGATGATCACATCAAAGACCATCTTGCCCACAAGTTCGAAGACAATAAAGTTGCCAACTTCTAGGCCATGGCGCTTCACAAACTGTTTCCAGCCATCTTCAAAGTAAAGAAGTTCATCGCCTCTCTTGTTAACTTTGATAGGCCAAGATCCCAGGCAGCTCACAATGCGTGCTCGATCCAATCTCTTTTCTTTGAGAGTGTCACTGAAAGATGGTGGAAGTGACTGCAGAACATAACATTTAGATTAATTACATTCCCTAATGAATCATGATTCGATATGAAAGAAGAATTCAGGAAAACATACAAGTGTCCATAAAAATTGAATCTTTTTCAGAAAGAGAGAAAAATTCAAAGCTACCCAAAAACATGGTTTACTGTGTACACCCACAACTAAGAACAAGCACAAACACATACATCAAATAACCTACAAACTAACATATAGTTCAATATTTAGTCTGGAATTCTAATGCAACTTTTCTGGGGAGAACTAATTATCTAGACTCTACTCTTTTCATTAACCTACAGGTTCAAGCATTATGAAATTCAGTTTTATTTATAAAATTAGTTCAGCACTGGTGATTAAACAAAACATAAGCTCATGACAAAGAAAATCAAAAACAAAATAGTGTCTGACAAGCGCATACATACATTAAAAAACTCGCAGAGAAAGAGCAACAAGAATAACAGCTAAACAAGACTCGGAAACTTTTTTATTTGTAGACAGAAACGTATCTATATCTAATATTACGAATCTAACCCATTTTGTGTTGGCGTGAGCTGTATTAGAGAATTTCTAGGAGAAATTCTAGGAGATGTAATTGGGTTGTGATTGTGTATCCCATACTATAAGGGATTCTAGGGTAGACTAAAATAGGACTCCTTGTGTATATAACTAACACCGACTACTTGTAAAATAAGAAGAATAAAATATATGAAGAATATTCTTTCCATGAATCGTTAACATGGTATCAGAGCATGGTCCGATTCTCATTCTCTAAACCCTACCACACGGCACCTCTTGCCGCTGCACTGCACCTCTTGCCGCTGCACTGCACCTATGGCTGAACCCGACCAAAACAACGACCTCTCTATCATCACTGAATTAACCTCCAGAATGACCGAAGTCTTGAATAAGACCTCGGCTCCTACCCAGACCATTGATAGCCCTGCTCCAATCGGTATCAATTTGGACGTCTCTAACTATGCTCTTTGATCCCAAGTTGTTGAGATGTACATCTCTGGCAAAGACAAGTTGGGATACATCAACGGCGACATTCCACAGCCCATACAGACCAACCCATCCTTTCGAAAATGGCGCACTGACAACGCCATTGTCAAGGGATGGCTTATCAACTCCATGGACCCAACACTAATCGGCAACTTCATTAGGTTTCCGACTGCGAAGCAGGTATGGTATTCCATTGCTACTACATATTTTGACAGGAGTGATACATCTCAGGTTTATGACCTCCGACGGCGTGTGACTCGTCTGAAACAAACGGGTGGCTCCCTTGAGAAATACTTCACTGATCTCCAAGGATTATGGCGAGAGATTGATTTTCGTCGCCCAAATCCAATGGAATGTGGTGTTGATATTCAACTCCATAATGACCTGCTTCAGGAAGACCGGGTATATGCCTTCATGGATGGCCTAGACGATAGGCTTGACAACGTTCGAGGTGATATATTATAGATGCGCCCGCTCTCTACAGTCAAACAAGCGTTCGCTCATGTTCGCCGGGAAGCTGTTCGACAAGCAGTAATGACTCCCGATGGCTCCACAGATACTCCTGGATCCGTTCTCATCTCAGAAGGACCCAAGATTGGACCTTCTTCTACTCGGTATCTCTTTCTGGGCACTAGGAAGACCGGAACCTCCTCCAAGCCACGAGTCTCTCCCTCCGATGGCACCAAGTGCTCTCATTGTGGCAGTTTGAAACATACTCGTGATACTTGCTTCAAACTGCATGGATACCCTGACTGGTGGAATGACTACCAGACTCGTAAACGTCGTGATGCTACTGGTGGAGACGCCGGTCAGGTTTCTATCGCTGTAGCCCAGTCCAGTCTCTCTCTCTCTCCCCCCGTGGAACTCACCCAGGGTGACTTGCCAATCCTGGATCAAGGTAAACTTGGTACCGCTCTTTGTAGTTCCTCTGAAACTAACGATCGAAGTTCTTGGTTACTAACTCGGGAGCCACTGACCACATGACTTTCGATGCCACAAACTTCTCGCAAACCTCTCAGCCACGGCGTACCCGCATTGCTAACGCCAATGGAGTCATGTCTCCGGTTACAGGGGCCGGCATTGTCCAACCATCACCCACTTTGTCATTATCTCATACTTTGCTCGTTCCTTCGCTCTCTCATAAACTGCTATCTGTGAGCCAAGTTACTGAAGCTCTCAATTGTGTTGTCCTAATGTACTCTACCTTTTGTTTCCTTCAGGATATTCTTACCAAGGAGATCATTGGGCGTGGTACTAAGATGGGGGGGGGGGGGGGGGGGGGGGGGGGGCGGCGGGCTCTATTACATGGATGACTTCAGCATTGGCCGTGCACATCACATGTCTCCTCCAGTTGACAAGAC
Source organism: Oemleria cerasiformis (assembly GCA_037349345.1). Taxonomy (NCBI): domain Eukaryota; kingdom Viridiplantae; phylum Streptophyta; class Magnoliopsida; order Rosales; family Rosaceae; genus Oemleria; species Oemleria cerasiformis. The sequence continues at coordinate 3,915,237 of JAZGTL010000018.1, forward strand.
CGAGCGACAAATTTGTCTTTGGCATCGTCGGTTAGGACACCTGTCTTTTGGTTATATGAAGTACTTATTCCCTAGCTTATTTTCCAATAAACAGCTATGTGACCTTAAATGTGATACTTGTATTCTTGCTAAAAGCCATAGGGCTGCCTATCCTTTGAGTATGAATAAAAGTAATGTTCCCTTTGCTTTAATTCACTCTGACGTGTGGGGTCCTTTCCCAGTTTCTTCATTATCGGGTATCCATTGGTTTGTGGTATTTATAGATGAATGTACTCGCATGACTTGGCTCTATCTGTTAAAACATAAAGACGAAGTTTTGAAAATATTTAAGTCCTTCCATACTATGGTTCAAACCCAATTCTCAGTTAAGATTCAGGTTCTTAGATCAGACAATGGTGGTGAGTATGTGAACCACCAGTTTCGTGATTATTTTCAGCATCACGGCCTTCTCCATGAAACCTCCTGCCCACAGACCCCTCAGCAGAATGGTGTTGCTGAGAGAAAAAACCGCCATATTCTTGAAACTGCTCGGGCTCTGTTACTTGGGGCTCATGTGCCCCGTCGGCATTGGACTGATGTTGTTGCTACCGCTGTACATCTCCTCAATTGGATGCCTTCTAAATTCTTGAACTTCAGGTCTCCATTACACACCCTGTCGACGTATGTTCCCTTACCTACGATTTTATTGCTTCCTCCTCGAATTTTTGGGTGTGTTGCATTTGTCCACCTTCATAAGAACCAGCGCACAAAACTTGATCCTTGCGCTATTCGCTGTCTCTTCTTAGGCTATGCCACGCACCAAAAAGGGTATCGGTGTTATGATCCAGCCGCCAAACGTACCTATGTGACGATGGACATCACCTTTTTGGAATCCGAAACATTCTTTGCTTCCATATTACCACATTCTCCTCGTCAGGGGGAGATCAATGGTGACGAGCTTAATTGGCTAGGATACGACAGCAATACCGATAGTCATGTTCATGAGGAACCCAATATTACAGAACACCGTACGTCTTCAGGAGGAGATACAGGTCCCAAAGGGACTACATCACTGGATGCCGAAATAGAGGAACCCCACCCCTTAGTACTTGAAAACCCACCTCCTGATGAGAATATCCCTGAGGTAAACTCTCCTACCACAACTTCAAACTCTAATGCTATAGATACCCCTGTTGGCTATACTTTACCTTTCAGGCACAATCGTGGTAAACCACCGAATAGATACTCTCCAGATATTGGCGAACACAGTGCAAAATATCCAATTGCCAACTATGTCTACAAAAAGGCTTTTGGAACCTCTCAAGACACTTGTGCATGGAATCTCCTCATGGCGTGTCCCTACAAATATTCAAGAAGCCTTGACAAATCCTAAGTGGACCCAGGCTGTGAAGGACGAAATTGAGGCCCTGCAGAGAAATGAAACATGGACTCTTGTTCCCTTGCCTAGAGGAAAGAAGACGATGAGATGTAAATGGGTGTTCTCCGATAAACACAAAGCAGATGGCTCGATCGACAGATACAAAGCAAGACTAGTTGCAAAGGGTTACACCCAGACGTATGGTGTAGACTATCAAGAGACCTTCTCACTGGTAGCAAAGTTGAACTCGGTTAGAGTACTGTTATCTCTCGCAGCAAACCTTGATTGGCCACCGCATCAGTTTGACGTAAAAAATGCCTTTCTCCATGGTGATCTGGAGGAGGAGGTCTACATGGACGTTCCACCGGGCTACACAGTAACCTCCAACGTTGACGTGCTATGCAAGTTACAGCGAACACTGTATGGCTTGAAACAATCACCTAGAGCATGGTTCGGGCGGTTTAGCTTGGCAATGAAGAAATATGGGTACCAACAACAGAGTCACTCAGACCATACACTAATCCCAAAACATCAACGGGGCAAGGTCACGGCTTTAATAATCTATATAGATGACATGATTATTACCGGAGATGATTCAAAAGAGATATCAAGACTTTAAGAGCATTTAGCAAATGAATTCGAAATGAAGAATCTGGGAGGACTCAAATATTTTCTGGGAATTGAGGTTGCCATATCAAAGCAAGGTATATTTCTTTCCCAACGAAAATATATTCTAGACTGTCTATTAGAGGTGGGACTACTGGAATGCAAGCATGCAGACACACCAATTGTCCAAAACCACAAACTGGGAGAATATCCAGACCAAGTGCCAACAAACAAGGAAAGATACCATAGAGTAGTTGGAAAACTTATTTATCTCTCACACACTCGCCCAGACATTGCAAATGCGGTGAGTGTAGTAAGTCAATTTATGCATTGTCCAAGTAAAGATCACATGGATGAAGTACTCCGAATCCTTCGATACTTGAAGTCATCTCCAAGAAAAGGGATTATGTTCGTGAAAAATAAACATCTCAGAGTCGAAGGATATACAGATGCAGACTGGGCAGGAAATATATCATATCGAAAGTCCACCTCAGGTTATTGCATATTCGTTGGTGGGAACCTGGTGACGTGGAGGAGTAAGAAGCAGAATGTGGTGGCCTTGTCAAGCGCCGAAGCCGAGTTCCGTGGAATGGCTAAAGGTCTTTGTGAGCTTCTATGGCTTAAAAGACTATTAGCAGAAATTGACTTTGCTCCGAGTTGTGAAATGGACTTGTTTTGTGACAATAAGGCTGCCATTGATATCTCACACAATTCCGTCCAACATGATCGAACCAAACACGTGGAGGTGGACCGACATTTCATCAAACAAAATCTTGAGAATAAGACAATTCGATTTCCTTTTGTTAAGTCTGAAGACTAGTTGGCAGATGTACTCACAAAAGTTGTATGCAGCAAGATTTTTTACACCTCACTTGACAAGTTGGGCATGAGAGATCTGTATGCACCAACTTGAGGGGGAGTGTTGGCGTGAGCTGTATTAGAGAAATTCTAGAAGAAATTCTAGGAGATGTGATTGGGTTGTAATTGTGTATCCCATACCATAAGGGATTCTAAGGTAGACTAAAATAGGACTCCTTGTGTATATAACTAACACCGATAACTTGTAAAATAAGAAGAACAAAATATATGAAGAATATTCTTTCCATGAATCGTTAAAATTTGGGAGTTCAACATTTAGTCTGGATCCTAATGTAACTTTGCTGGGAATATTTCTGGTGATTCATGGCTCTATTACACTGCTATCTAAGATTGGTTCAGATTTATTGAATGGTGGTAAAAAAGAAGATTATCAAAGTAGAAAATATCACTGCTAAAGATGGCATTAGAAAAGAAATTAAAAAAATGAAATCATGTCCTGACGTGACAATAACTAGAGCATTCACCTATTTCAAGTCTCCCAATTTTCTCAAATATACCAGTTCCAGCTCTGACTACATTTGAAAGTTTAGTTTTCTTCATAAAAATTGAATCTTTATTATAGAAAAACATAAAATTCAAAGCGGAGATGCAGATTAAAAACCCAAAACCAAATATATGGTTTAATGTGTAAAACCACAACCAAGAACCAGTCATCATCCAAAACAATTACCATTCACAAAAACGAACAAGCATAAAAATACATCAAATAACTCTGAGAGAAAGAGAGAGAGCCATACATGCCTTTTCTCGAAGCCAGGCGCCATGAACTTGAAGAACTCTGTGGAAGTTGGAACTCGTCCAGCCATGGATGCTGAATCACCGAAACAATTTGAATGAAAAAAATAAAGGGGAAAAGTAGAGAGGATTTCAGTTCATTGTATTTGTATTCTCAGAAAAACAGAGTGCGAGGGTATTTGTTGTTGCCTTACCAGCTGAGGCTGAAATATATATATATATATATATATAGATATGCTAAGAGGACCAATAGGAGGCCTCCAACGTAGCACTGTCGCATTGAAGAGTACTCGGCGGTGCCATGAATTGTATTGACTAGAGATTGTACGGCGATCTCATACTGTTCACTTTTCACTGTTCAGACTTCAGAGCTCAGAGAGCACGCGGGAAGCGCCTGCATCATCCTCTGCGCTCTTTGACTGCGTCTTTAGTGTGCCAACGGCAATGTATTTCTTGACTGGGCTCAACCAAAGAAAATGGGCCTATTCAAATTTGTTATTGGGCCGAGTTCTTATTTCATATCAATTTCACACTTTACTGTTAACTCTTAGGCCTTTTTAGGAGAGCTTCTAAGTTGTAATAGAACTTTATCTAGGTGAAATGTTCTGAAAATGGGTGTCGAAATAAAACTTTTAGAGAGAGTTTACCCTACCCTCACTTAAATACAATGCTAAAACAGAAAATATACAACATCGACAATAATTTCAAAAATACTCCTCAGCTCTCCCGACTTTTCTCACCCGCATTCATAAAAGGATGTCCTTCATAAAATCCCTAAAACCTCCAAGCAACGGTGGCCGCACAATCAATGGCGAAATTCATGGAACCATTGACTGGGTTTTGTAGCAACTCGATACTAAGGAGAAAAATGAAGTGCCTAAATCATTTTCGCAAGCCAAAATAAATCAAACACCATCGAATTATTGATATAGAAAGTGATCTGGATTCTTTGTTTTGATTTTCGAATTGATTAGGTTATAAAGAGAAGTGAACATAAATGACAAAAAATTCCACTTGAGATGAAAAGATTAATAAATCAACCCACTTCATCACGTCATCAAGGCTACGCACCAGAAAATTAGAGCTCTTTGTTGGTCAAGGCTGAGCTCAAACTGCTCAATCGGTCTCCTTGTTGTTAACCAACGGTCTTCCACGTCAGCTTATCTACTTGCAGTTTGAATTATTTCATTTTGTATTTCAATTATCTCTAGTCTTCGTTTGAATCAGTCTTGGCTGCTGCTGTGTTTCTTTTCCATTATGTCACGAACTCTCAACGTCTCCCTTGCTTCCGGGAAGACTGTTGTATGTTTGTTGGCCACTCATATATTTATACCATTGATTCAATGAACAATAGACAAGTGCATTTCATACTTCAATACCTTTTTATATGGTATCAGAGTTTCACGATCTCCCCCACTTCTCCCACCTACACTCAAAATGGCCACCGTTACACCCTCCACCTCAAGCTCAGTAAACCCCTCCAACGATAACCAGCTCATCACCATTAATGTCTCTGCCCAAGCACCACTAAAGCTCACCAACTCCAATTACCTTTCCTGGAAACTGCAGTTTTCAACTCTTTTTGTCGGCTATGATCTTATGGGGTACATTGAAGGCTCCAAGGTCAAGCCACCCGAAACCATCACAGCCAATAACACCACCACTCCCAATCCCGCCCACGCCTTCTGGGTTCCTCAGGACCAACTTATTCTCAATGCAATTATTGGCTCCCTTTCCCCCACCATTATTCCCTTTGAGGCGGTACGGTTGGCTAAGGAGGCGCTTGATGTGTGCTAGGTTTCCGTGGCTACTAATCCCACTTGATCAGGTTTTGGTGGACCAGGAGCGAGGGTTGCTTGCGGCTTATACTACCTGCCTCTCTCGGGAGCAAAGCTTCCTCAAACAAAAATCGCGCCTTAATTGGCATGCAGAAGAGGACAAGAGCTCGTTTTTCCTTCATAATTCGGTCAAAAGAAGGACGAACCTTAACCATATTGCTTCTATAAGCCGTGAGGATGGGTGTACTACCTCTGATCCTAGAGAGATTCGTCAAGAGGCATTTGATTTCTTTACTAACCTGCTTGGTACTCACCCGGGGGAGTTGGCTGCGGTTCATGACAGCATTGGGGGAGTTAAGCTATCTTCGACATCAGCGTTTTCCTTGGTCATGGATGTCACTAATAAGGAAATCAGGCTTGCTTGCTTCCACATGAACCCTAATAATGCCCCTGGTCCCGATGGTTTTAATGGTCGATCTTTTCAAGCTGCTTGGCCTATCATTGGCCCTCATATTATTCTTGCAGTACTAAAGGTCCCTAATCCCTCCCACATGGGTGACTTCCGGCCTATTTCATGCTGCAATACCATTTAGAAAATTGTTGCGAAGATTATTGCTGACCGTATTAAACCTGTTCTCCCTAAGATTACCTGCGCTCACCAGGCAGCGTTTGTGGGAGGTCGTAGAATTGGCGATAATATCTTCTTGGTGCAGGAGCTTATGAATGGGTATCACTTGGATGGTGGGCCTCCGAGGTGTGCTATTAAGGTCAATATTCGGAAAGCCTATGATACTGTTGGGTGGGACTTCATGCTGGGAGCTTTATCTGCCCTCAACTTCCATCCTACCCTCATTCTTTGGGTGCGGGCGTATCTCGTCCCCTAGGTTTTCGGTGGCTGTTAATGGTGAGTTGGCCGGTTTCTTTGCTAGTTGTCGGGGCTTGAGGCAAGGTGACCCGATATCCCCATCTTTTTGTGATTGCTATGGAGATTTTCTCCCGATCTTTGCGTAATTGAATTGAGCGGCTCCCCCTCTTTTGTTTTCACTGGAGTGATAAGGTTGGTATCTCTCACCTTGCTTTTTCTGATGACCTTATGTTGTTTATGCATGGAGATTGTGATTCAGTCACTGTTATTAAGGACCCATTGACTGATTTTGGCCTTGTCTTGGGTCTCTGTGCTAATGCGGATAAGAGAAATGCTTATTTGGCGGGGGTTGACTAGAGAGAGGCTGACAGTATCTTACACTTGCTTGGGTTCCAAGTTGGGGCTGTTCCTTTTAGATATCTTGGAATCCTGCTTATTAGTACTGAACTGGGATTCAATGATTGTAGGCCTGTAATGGAGCGAGTTGAGTGCCGCATAAATGGGTGGGAGTCTAGGCCTCTCTACTTTGCTGGCCGTCTCCAGCTTATCAAGTCGGCCCTTTGCAGCCTGCAGGTCTTTTGGGCTTCTCACCTCTTTCTTAGTAAAAAGGTCCTGAAGAGTATTGAGCAGATGCTCCGGTGTTTTCTTTGGTCTGGGAAGGCCTTGGGTAACTATTACGCGAAGGTGGCTTGGAATGTTGTTTGTAAGCCCAAGGAAGAAGGTGGGTTAGGAATTCAGGCCCTCCATAAGTGGAATCACGCCTTATTGGCTCTGCATATCTGGAATCTTTTTTCTAATGTGAGGGACAATGTCTGGTGTCAGTGGGTGAATGCTTACTATAGCAAGGGTAATTGTTTCTGGACTATGGTTACTCCCTCGGTTTGTTCTTGGAACTGGAGAAAGCTTTTGAAGATTCGGTTGTTAGTTAGACCTTTTATTAAGGCTAGGGTGGGTAATGGATCTTCTATTTTCTCGTGGCATGACTCATGGCATCCCAATTCCCTTACTTGATCAGTGGGGCGACTATGTGGCGGTGTTGTCTGGCTTAGATCGTAATATCAAGCTCTCTGAGGTCATCCAGAGCCCTAACTGGAATTAGCCTCCCTCATCCTTTGCTTGTGTTCGTGCGATCCACTTTGATGCCGATTTTGTGTCTCCTTTGCCCAGTATCTCATATTCTTTTTATTGGGAACCTGGGATCAATGGGTCCTTCTCCTCCCTCCCCTTGTGGAACTGCCTTCGTTTGCGCTCATCGAAGTTCCCTTGGGCCCATCTTGTTTGCTTTCCTCAGGCTATCCCTCGAACCAGCTTCGTGTTGTGGTTGGCTATCTCCTCCCCGCTTTCCATTCTTGATCGTATAAGTTCATACTCGGCCACGGTCTCCCCTGTTTGTATCCTCTGTGATGTGGCGTGGGAGAGCCACGACCACTGGTTTTTTTATTGCCCTTTTAGTGGCGGTGTTTGGAGATCGAGTCCTTATGGCCAAGTATGGTGTTCCCTAGTTGCAGCTCCCCTGGCCTTCCCTTATTGTGGAGCTTGCGCGTTCTTGGCTGGGTAATTCTCTCGCTGTGATGATGCGTGAATTGTTTTTGTTTGCTGTGTTTATGGCATCTGGAAAGAGCGCAATGCTCGTTTGTTTTTTGGGTGCCGCAGTGCTCCCTCGGCGGTTCTGCTTTACATCTCCAAACTGATCAGGGGCCGCTTCTGCTCCCTTAATATCTCAGCCACTAGGGCTAACTCCCTTGTTGCCATGAATTGGAACATCTCCTTGTAGTTTTTTATTTGGTTGCCGTTTGGCAATCGGGTTGCTGGCCCTCCTAGCTTGTTCCTTTGGCTTTGCCTTTTTCTTTAATTTACTTAGATTTATAAAAGAAAATTAGTGTTGTAATTAAAAAAGACAAATTTACAAAGAGTTCCTGATCTTCATTGCTTTACCGTGCTCTCAGGACTGCTTTTCCCAACTTCACTCTAATTTTGGATGTTTTTCTCTCATTTCAACCGGTGATTATCAATGTGAGAACTTTCATCCTAGATTGTTTTTTCAACCAGTGATTATCAATGTGAGAATGTTCATCCTAGATTGTTTCCTCTCTTTTTAAGACGAGACGATTAAAGAAAGGTAGAGCAGCTAGGAAGCCTAGGATAAATAAGTTCACCTTTCAACTCAATTTAATCTGAAAGATATACAGAGGAGGAGAAAAGTTGAACCAGAAGATGGAACTTTCTTTCTCATTCAGGGTTTGGGTTAGGCATTTGAGTTAGTAATATGTTCCATTTAGCTTGAAGTTTTATTAAGCCAAGATAACGCAATTTCAAATTTGAAGCCAAACTTCCAGGTGATAACAAAATGTGTCAACTTTGATCTTTACACTTTACGCATATGAGCATAAACTTACAGGCGATAACAAAATGTGTCAAATTTGATCTTTACACTTTACACGCATATGAGCATGCACATTCATGGGATGCATCAGAGAAAATCGTAAAAATATGGATGAGATCGAGAAAGAAAGGTATTTGAAGAAACATGAATTATGTAGTTAGACAACTGAAGAGACTACTACCATATACAAATTATTGTCGGGAAGATTGAAATGAAATGGAGAACGAAGGGTTGCAAAGTAGCAAAAATGGAAAAAATGAAAGCGACAAAAGACGGACAGCCCAAATATATTTTGCATTACCAGCAGCCAGCAGCTACACACTAGCATTCTTGACAACATGGACATCAGTTCCAGCAATTGTGCCTTACAAAACCCTTTCTAGCTTGGCCTAATATGTGTATGAATTAATTGCCAAATTGCCCGCCTCTTCCCCAAGGGGGCCTCTGCTGGACACCCCTATTGCCTCGTGGTACGCCATTGGTCTGGCGAGGTTGAGCCCTCATTCTTTGCTCCTTCATGTTTGCAAACAGCAAATCGAGCGTTTGAGGCCTTTGCTTAGGAGCTCCATTCTCTTGCTGCCGAAGCTGTTGTTGTTGCTGCTGCTGCTGCTGCTGCGGCTGCTGCACACCAATTACAGACTTTATAAGAGAAGAGGCATCAAATGGAATATCATGGTGAAATGTTACTACTGCTGTCATATGCAGATAAACCACTAACCCTACCAGTTAAAATCGCCATTTCTAGTGGACGATTTACTATCATTCAAGCACACATACATATACGGAACCCCATTTTTAACTAAACTGGACACTATTGGTGTAATACATGAAAGAAACTCGAAGCCATGAGTCTTCTAACCACATTGGTGCACTGCTACAACCCCAATATACAAGTTAATAATAACATTTACCACCAGGAAGCTATCAAGTTGCTACCTATTGCATCCACAGAAGCGACAAACACTCATATATGTCAAAGGGAAAAAAAACTGAGAACAAATTAATGCAAAAGAATACCTTGGTACCAAAGCCAACATTTGCAGCCCCCCTCTGAACAAATGGAGCACCAGCCCTGCACCCAGAAAAATTCAAAATGGTTGAAGAATTGATACCGTTTGCCTTCAAAAATCTAACATAGACAACAGAGACGATGGTAATCACTAAGCCTACACCAAAACCGAGAAATTTGCAAGATCACGAGCAGATATGCATGCCTGGATGAGAGGTTAAAGTACTTTGCCATCGTAATCTAACTATATCCAAACAGGTTAAAGTGCCTTACCATCATAATTCTAAATATATCCAACTAACAGGACAAACCATTAGAAGATAAAACAGTCATAGGAAAAATGGTGTTCTCTCGAAGGTGGCTCCTTTTTATTACTCACAGCCAACCTCAAGAAAAGATCTTCACATAGGAGAAGAACCGATAAATCACAGCAGGGGGTTCATTCGCCATTCAATAATATGAACAGCCAATTTAGTCAAATGGGCATAAAGTCTTCCCCAAGGAACTTCTGATGCCAGCTTATGCAGGAAATGACATCATGCATGGAAGCCACAAGAGGTTCTGTTGAAAAACAAGTTATGGTTCTCCAATCAATTGTAGACCACGAAACAAACTACAGGACCAACACCACTTCCAACCACTCAAAAATTGAAATGCAATGGAGGGGCAGAAGGCCTGGATCCTACTTGACTTTCCTCACTGCATATTGGTCCCCCTTTAATTATCCAACATAACAAAATTAACTGTTGCTTAGTTCGATCGTTGGTAATCAGGAACTGATGCTTGGTTCACAACTATCCACCTTAATCCAACCCATTGCACATTAAAGCAGAGGAGACTTGACCATACATTTTGCAGGAAAGAAATACCAGGAAACAAAGAGGAATGTCTAAATATCAGTCAGCATAACTAGAAAAACTGAAAACTTCCACCGATCAGAATCCTCCCGAAAACCCTCTGGCTCAAGACAATGGAAAAGAACCCTCCAATGTTGCCTCCCAGATCATAAACGTCATTATCATGTACTTTCAAGGACAACAACTGAAGAAAACGATGAAAGCAAAATGGGTAGAATAGTTGCAGCTATCACTATCACATCCCAAACCAAGGATTAGTGATAAAAAAGCTTGCTGGAAATCCAGCATATTCAACATGAACTGAAAATCTGGACATGGTGATATCTTGGATTCAAAACCAAGAAACATGTTTTAACTTCCAGACTCGTCATTAGGGAGACAACAAAGCCATCAACTCGACATAGAAAAACATGAGAACAAGTTAATCCTATCAAACATTGAGCCACTAAGAATGCACAACAGTTACTAGCACCCAGCACATGCTCCAGCCAAGGCCGCATAATGCTCACGCTACATGCTACATAAATCAAACTGATTTCACTATTTTCCATCTCTTGAAAATCTCATCCCTGTCCAAATCCTTTGAACCCATTACTGAAGAGTCGACTCAACCCCACATATATCCAGTTGTAAGAACATCCATAATCAGAAGAAATATACACAACATCCCCATGGAAAATTGCAGACCACAGACAGTGTATAATGCAGATATTCTATTCTGGATGGAATCTATAGAAACAATCAACACTTTGAAACCGTCCCAAATTGACTGCTTTCTGGATAAATAAAACACATGCAGGTCATCCACAATTATGGGAGTTGAAATGCATGTCCAAAGCAAATGGAAGGAGGTCATCATTAATATAGAAGCGCCAATATTTACCTGTAGAAAATTGAAAATCATACAATACCATTAGGTACCAATTATGGGGACCCACCAACACTTAGGAATTAAAAACCAAACTTAACAAATTCCCAGACTAGCAGTAAAAACCAAACTCATTAACAAATTCCCAGACTAGCAGTAATAAAAAAAAGTACCTTGCTTTCCAGTTAGCCACCCGGTTATGATTAAACTCTGGCTTTCGGATATGGCGAAAAGGAACAACTGCTGCCTTTCGTGCAGTCTCAGATGCAATGGGAAATTGGTTCCCCTGGAAATTTGACCTTCTCTGAGCTAGAACCCCCTGATTACCGTATTGGAATCAAATAAAGAGACAAAACATTAGTGACCATGTGCATTAATAATTAAGTTGTATAAGAATTGAAGTTTTCAATCATTCCACACCTGTCTAATTGACGATCTCGCATCCATTGCATGTCGCAGCTTTGCTTGTTTATCTTGAGCAGTGCCTTCAAAATTCTGAGTTTTATTCTGCATGGGGAGAGACATGTGATGCTATTCAACCATTTGTGCTAGAAGAATATTTCAGTAAGAAGGAATTTTTTCCTTATTAAAAACCAAGAGAAATAAGAAGGATACTTACCGATGCCCTTCTCTGCTTCTTACCCTTCGGAGCAACCTTCGACATTTTAATAATGTCATCTACATTACAATATCACACATTAACACACGTTAACACAAACAAGAAAAACAATACAACAAAAACACAATGAAAAAACAAAAGGAGAGGTTTTAAAAGAATACCCAATGCCATGTCCATCTTCTTCTCTGTAATAGCAATGGCTTCAGTGGTAAGTGGTTTAGTCGCCATCTGAAGAAATTACAATCATAATGATAAGTCTACAATAGAAATTGACAGAAAAAGCAACTCAACCAATAAACCCTAGATTTCAGTATCAACCAACCAATCATGAAAAAGTCCTTATCCAAACAATCATGAAAGAAAAGGTTTCCTCCTAAAAAAAAATTTAAAAGCCAAGGAGCTTTGCAAGTACAAGTACAAACGAAGCTCAATATACACCAGTAACACTGCTTGCTAATTGAGAATCTCAATTAAATCTCAGATTCTCAATTGTTCCTAAAAAGCCCTAAATCACAAGAGACGATCCTTAATTTCAAGTGCTCAAGAAAACCCAAAGTAACAGAAGAAACAATTAGAAAAATCAATCGTTCCCGTCAAAATTCTCAGAAAAACCAAACAGTTAATGCATCTAAAACTTCAGGTGGAGAACGGCAAAGCAAAACCTTATGTGCTAATCAACGCAACTTTTACAGAGACGTCGAAGGGGAGAGCTTACCGAGTATTGTGTTGCAGAAATTCGATCGCGAATCGTAAATCGAGCGGAGAATTTGCACGGAAACTAGGGTTATGGATTGGAAAGATAGACAGAGAGAGAGAGAGAGAAATTATACGTTTTGCGAAGACAAAAGAATACACGTGGACTGAGGAAGGTGCTGTTATGTAATATTTATAGTGCAAGGCTGTGAAGCTTTGTTACCGCGGCGGACTTCAGTTAGGAATCCAATGGGAATTGATAGATTTAATAAAAGTAAAACCTTGATTTATAGGCAGCGTTATGGCTGGACCCGCCGTAGAATAAGGCGCGTGCACAAGTGGCAGGGAGGGAGATTTTGTGCGTTGTCAACTTGTCATTGGTTGTATCCAGCGAACTAATTGATGCATTGCACATGGTTTTTGTTTGTTTTTTTTTTTCGGTTCTTTCGAGCATACTAATAAGACTTTCTAAATTTTTGGTTAAATTTATCTTGAAATTAACAAATAGTTAGTAATAATTAGCCAATTTTTAATATTAATAAAATTAATATTCTCTTTATATTTAAAAAATATAAGTTAAAATTTGTCTGAAATTTCTCAAAATATTTTTAACTGACTCTTCAAATTTAATTTTGGACAAATTTAACTCAAAATTTATTCAAAAACATCAAAATAGTTTTGCAGCAGATTCTCTACTTTTACTAAAAAATATAACATAATGAACAATGCTAGCTACATATAGCCAACTACTATTTATTTGAACAAATTTGAAATTAAATTTAGAGAGTCTCATGCATGACTATTTTAATCCTTTTGGACCCAACTTTTAAGTTAAGTTTGTCCAAAAATTAGATTTGAAGAATCTAATGTGGATGCTCTAAAGTATTACAGTTATGAATATTCCTCTCTACACGTTAAGTGGAATGTCTCAAGTTCCATTCTTGTAAAGGACGAATTCGTACTTAATGTGTATAATAATAAATGAGTTATTTTTGTCAATAAGATGATGTATTTGGTTTAGGACGGTCTATTGATATTCATTTCCACACGTTGAGTAAGAAGTCTCAAATTCCACTCTCGTAAAGACAATGTACATATTTAATGTGTATAATAATTTGATAAGAGGGTATATTTGATTTAGAGCTAGTAAGTTGGTGTTACAAGGCTTCATTTAAAAACTCGAACAAAAATATCTTTTGTTTTTTTTTAAAAGGTGATTTTATTGATTTAAAACAAAGATTACAAATTGTGCATAAGATGACCTTGTTAAAATCTTGTCGTGACTTTTAATCCAACGAATGAAAAAAAGTGTCACGCACTAGCAAAACATACTTAAACAACAAGTAATCTGAAACATCAGCTGTGATAAAGCCAAACCATAATAAAACTAGCTAACCAGTCGGCACTTAACTGCCTTCCCGCTAAGTCCCTCATATCCAGCATCGTCATTTCTGTCTTTCCCGCATATCATCTTCGAGTATAATGGTGAGCCAGCTTGGTCCCTCCTCCATCCACATCATAGGTTCTGTTAGACTGAGTGTGTGTCTTGCTAGGTGGTGAGTGGCCTTGTTGCAGCACCGAGGTCGGAATGGGCAAGAGGCTCGAGCAAACATCCCTGCAAGCAATCAAATTTCTGTCACAAGCACCCCATCTGAGCCAAACCACCCATATATTATTTCCATCCACCACATGCACGGCCCTAATAGAATCTGACTCTACAACCACCACATAGCAGCCAATGTCCATAGCAATTTGGAGCCCTTATGTTGATGGCTAAAAGCTCCATCGTCATAGGCCCCAAGTTTCCCCCACCGTGGGAATCGATGCCGCCACAAGCATATCACCGTTATTATTTCGCACTGTTACCCCGATTCCCCGCTGTTAGTTCGTAGAACATAGAGCCCTATCAACATTTACTTTGCATGTTACCCCTGTTGGTTTCTCCCACGTCTGTAAAGCTGAAACCTTCTCCCTATCTTTAGTTAATAAATTATTTTTTAAGAGATAATTTAATAAATAAGTATAAACTAGTAAAATAGACATTCAAAATTGAAAATTAAAAAAATTAAGGGAGGAAATGGATAGTTACTCAACCTCTCATATATTTCAATTATTTATTTTTTATTTCTTCTTAATTTTTGAAATTTTTTAAAAAGTAAATTAACCATTAAAAGAAAAATCAATACACTCGTGAGAGGGGTACAAAGAGCTATATTATCTAAAATTTTAGGCTTTTTACTTCAAATGCTGTTTGCACTCGCCGTCCAATCTCAGTTTCCTCCTTCGATTAATTTTTGTCTCAATTAACCTCTTGAATATGACTTCCGTCAATCTCATTATCCCATTTTCGTTAAATCATTTTTAACTTATGTTATGTCTGTTAAGTTTATGGACAAATTAATGAAAACTAATTTTGTTTTGGTTTCATCATCTTCAACCTCAATCTTATTAAGAAATTAGGAAGAAAGAACAATGAGTTTTCAGGATGTGCAAAATGGCGGAGCAAGGGGAAAGAAGGCATCAGCGTCTCCGTCGCAGGCAGTTGTTGCCGGCATATTCCAGATCAACATTGCCGTTGCCACTTTCCGTCGACTGGTCGATGCAATCGGAACTGCCAAGGTCGATGCAACCTCTGCGGCCTCTGCCTCTGGAGAAGATTTGGAAACTGGCAGCTCCAGGGATCAGCACCGCCAACCTTTCCTTCAAGAGCAAAAGAGGTAGGAAGTACTTTTGCTTGATAATGACATTGCTTTCAATGAGGCCATAATTGAGGAGAGGGAATATGGTATTAGAGAAATACAAGAACAAATCGGACAGCTAATTAAATTTTTAAGGACCTTGCAGTTCTTGTTCATGAGCAGGGTGCAGTCATTGATGACATTCAATCAAACATCGACCACTCTTCTGCTGCAACCACTCAAATTAATAGAATTTATTGATTCACAACAACAACAACATATGATCTTGTCAAAGGGTTTCTTAAAAAGAAAATATAATTTCAATCCCAAATTATTGGAAATGAACATATGAGCATCTTCCAGAATGACCCAATAATATAAGAATCCAATAGTTCTAGAAATTTCAAACCTTGGCAACATCAAGAGGGTTAACGAGAATTGTAGAGAGAAAAGCGGCACCAGCAGCAGATAAAGCCCTCTCTCCAAAACCCAAATTGGCATAAGAAATGCGTATGGAATGGATCTCTGGTGTGGATTCCAAGCGGTTGAGATCGGCTCGTGGGAATTTGAGAGAGAGAACTTTGGTTGTTGAGGGTTTGAAGAAGGCGATGATGAGTAAGAAATGCGTATGGAATGGATCTCTGGTGTGGATTCCAAGCGGTTGAGATCGGCTCGTGGGAATTTGAGAGAGAGAGCTTTGGTTGTTGAGGGTTTGAAGAAGGGCGATGATGAGGTTGAAGATTATGATGAAATCAAATTAATTTTAATTTGTCTATTGTTTTCTCACCATTAAAAAAAATATTTAATACAAATATTTATTACATTAATATCTCTTAACATATTGTTATATTTTAATAGATAATTTTGACACATCAGCAAAGTTAATAGATATAACATAAGTTAAAAATGATTTAACGGAAATAGGGTAACAAGATTAACGGCAATCATGTTCAAGGGGTTAATTAAGACAAAATTTAGTAACGGGAAACTGAGATTGAATGACGAATTCAAGGGGCATTTGAAATAAAAAGTCAAGATTTTATAAAAAATAACCAAAATTTAACTCATAAATTTATAAAGGCTTTTTATTCCAAATGCTCCCTGAAACTAACAATAAGTCTCAATTTTCCCCCCAATTCAAAATTTGTAACACTAAACCCCCTAAAACTACAAATTCGTCTCAACTAGCCCCATTTTCGTTAAAAAGTCTATAAAAATGTTGATAAGGCACGAGAGGTCCCACTTTTTTGTTGAATAAGATGCAATGTAAGCACCTCATGTCCAATATATATATTATTAATTTTTTTTTTAATAAAAGCAATTAATTTAAGTTAAATATCAAAAACTTATGTTTAAATAAAAATTAAAAAACCCCAACCCTTCTTCCCCTCTAGTAGCCACTTTCACCATCTCTCACCGCCACCACCCAGTGCAATATCATCATTTCATCCCTTCTTAACCCAGCTTCCTCTTGGGATTTTATGGCATAGAATATTATTTGCAGGCAAAGAATGATTTCTTGACAAGTGTAGGCAATAATATATCCCCACCGATGGTATCTTTGAGATTTTCTCGTCAATGCCTTAGTCGATGAGTGATCTCTTATCAAAGGCAATGATATATCCCCTCCCATGGTACCTTTGAGATATTCTCGGCAGTGCCTTTGTTACACTCCGTCCCGGAAATCCAACAGGATACCAAATTCACCGGGTGTTGGCCGACACCTAGACGCTGAGTCCAAATAAAGCGTTGCGTTTTAGGAAGCTCAGTGAAAGGTAACTAGTAACACTAGTTTACCATTCCACCACGACAACTGATAACCCAGAACATACTTAAACACATGGTGATCATAACTAAAGCATGCAATACGAGGCATAATATTAAAATAATATTGTAATAATCTATTAACCCCGTAGGGCTGGCAATCACACCAATTAAGTCATAAGTACCCAATCACATAAGCGAGGAAATCTAATAAGCATGTACTCGCCATGGAATCTTCACAAGTTGAAGATGATACATCCAATTCTAAGAGATAACCAGAATAGTACTATCTCGATATCATCGTCATTCTATGAGGGTATCGATCATCTCAATAAAACAACTTACGTACAAACCAGAATCTCATCAATCGGGGTCATCGCCCTCACCAAACCCACTGACCTCGATAATGACATGAACGCTCACTGGTACCTCAGAGCTCAAATCACCGTCCGTGACAATAATTATCATATCGTAAGTCAGCATATCCCTCGGCTATCATCATATTGTAAGCCGACATATCCCTCGTCTAGCATATCATCAGCCGGCATAACTTTCGGCTATCATATCATATCATCAGTCGGCATAACTCTCGGCTGACATAACACATAAGTCGGCATAACCCTCGGCTATCAAATCATATCATCAACCGGCATAACCCTCGGCTGACATAGCACATAAGCTGGCATAATCCTCGACCATCATACCTTATCATCAGCCAGCATAACCCTCGTCTAGCATAACACATAAGTAGGCATAACCCTCGTCTGGCATAACACATAAGCCGACATAATCCTAGGCTATCATATCATATCATCAGCTAATCATCATAATAGGTATCCCAATGGCATTGTAGTCGCATGAGTCATGTGCACGTGACAGGACTGGATGTCTTCGCTCGTACCACGACCATGTGAAAGACTGGGTGCAAGCACCATCACCACGAGTCCCTCTAGGAGCCTTGGGACCACATATACACATATGGGCTCGGCGACAGGACTGTCACTGTTTAACTAGTATAGAGAGAGCGTATGTGAACAATCACATGGAGGACTAGTATGTGGCCTACAGACATGTACGACACCAGCGACCACCATACGGACATACCAGGACTCAACACTGACACAAGACTCAACAGGACTTGACAAGACTCCATAGGACTCATAAATGACACATGACACATGTACTAGGCCGACATGCCTCAGCCGTAGTATCTCAACACTGACTCATATGCTAGGCCGACATGACTCCTCGGCAATAGCATCTCAATACTGACTCACCTACTAGGCCAACATGACTCCTCGGCGATAACATCTAAATCAAATATATGTTCTTCCTCGATTATCATAGCTGGCGTATTCTTCGTTCCACATCGATATCTACCCTCACTCGTGGTTCGAATATCCTAACTCGTATCTCGAAATCAGCCCTCGAGATATTCCCTATAGTATTAGTTTATACTCATTACAGAGTGTTTCTCCTATCACAAGGTTTACAACATTCAAATAGTGTAATCGAATGATGCCGGGTCCTAAAGTCAACCCCTGGCATATTCTAATATAAATCCTACTATCATCATAGTTGCATAGGGATTTCTATCCTCAATCAGAATATCCACACCTGCCAGGCTCTAAGTCTAGCTCATGGCATCATGTTAGGTAATAATTTATACACATTTTATATATGATTTAATACCCTCTTACTTATATTTTGTTAATATTTCGTTCTATGAAACTGGAGAAAATAATATATTTGTGAGAAATGTGCAGAATTAGATACATATTGGAATTACGAGAATTTGACCGAAAGAATCACCTCAATCGGAGTTATGATGAAGAAGTTACAAAGAAATCAAGATCATGTCCCTGACCAGATACGCGAATCCCGCGGGACGATCAACTTCGAAATCATCCCGAAATCATCTCAAGGTCTATCCCGTGGGTTGAAGATTGTTCCAAGATCATTTCAAGAACATTTCAAAGATTACTTCAAGATCCCGTAGGAAGCCCTCGAGCCCGCCAGGATGTCTTTGACAGCTTGTGTTCACACTTATTCTCCGTGTTTAAAGGGGATTTCAAACCTATTTCATTAGAAACTATTATTTTTGGTCCTTTTATGGTTAGGAAATGTTTTAATTAGTTTTCTTAAATGTTTAGGAAACCTTTTCCTTATAAAATTTAAATGTAAACTTCTATTTATTTTAGGATTAATAATTCTCCTATAAATAGAGGTCCTAGAGTTTTGTAAAATGGTCCGAAAAGATACACAGAAGTACACCAAAGCCCTAACCATGGTTACTCTTTAATGTGATTTTCGCTCTTTATTCTTTTATTATGAATGCTTGATAAATTTATATTACTACTTTAATTGATATTCTTTTATGTTTATGAGATTGATCACCTTGTTTGTAAAAATTATTGATGGAATTGCTTGGTTGATTGCCTTTATCATCATGTATTTCACTTAGCATCGAGAGGTTGAGTTAAGAAATAATCTTATAATCTGAATTCATGACAGCCTAGGATAGATGCCATGTACTAAGTTTAGTGTGATGACCTATATCTTCTTTAGCACTTAATGCATTCACTCTATGTTAAGTTGAGTAGATCCCATGCTAGGTTACATAAGTGGATAGAAAGTTAGAGTGTAGATGCCATACATCTAGCATACAAAGTAAGAAGAAGATTAATGTGTAACTGTACTAGGCTAAGATCTGTTGTAACGACCCAGACCAGAAATTAAATTATTTTGAGAATTGGACAATTTTACCCTCAGTTTTGGATGGGTTCGGGAGTCACTTTTTGACTGGTAATACTTTTGGGAATTTTTCTTGGGTTGTTGCGTAGGTCTCGAACTCACGAGTTCGTAGACAGGCGGCACGCTAAAAACGGAGATCCGATGAGTTCGTTACGGGTCTAAAAGCTGCAGGGGCAGTTTGGTAATTTTGGAAAAGTTGGAATTATATAGATGATATTTTTCTCTCTCCTCGAGAGATTGGCCCGTGCAATCTCACTCCACCCGAAGACCTCCCCGTGTGAACATCGAAGACCCATTTTCATCGGACGGGTTTCGATCCGATTCGAACAAAACCAAGGTCGGGAGGATCTTCCCCGCGACCCCACGAGTCTTTTGGTGTAATCATCGGAGTGGGAGCACCTCCGTGGGCGACGGACGGAGGAGGGAGGTGAACCGAACCTTCTCGGCAGTTTTCCGGCCAAACCAGGTACGATCTCGGAACTTTGACCTCATATTTGGATTCCTGGTGAAAAGTAGATGAATTTACATGTGTAGATCGTGAAAAACGGTTAAGAAATGAAGAAATTAGAAAACCTTGAAGTTCGGCCGGAAATGGGGGATTCCGGCGAACCAGACGGCGGCGGAGGTGGCGGTCCGATCATCTTCTCCGGCCAGCCTCTGGCGACGGCGAGGGCCGTCCGGTCGTCTTCTCCGGCGAGTCACCGGTAACCGGTCGAGCCGAGTGAACCGGTCGAGTCGAGTGAACCGGTCGAGTTGGACCGGGTCAGGTCGAGCCGAACCGGGTTGGAACGGTCCAGGCGCGTGAACACTATAGCAGGCGCGTGACCGGCGCGTGGGTGCATGTTCTGACCTTCCGATGGTGCGTGGCGGCGCGTGGGACTGTTCCCGAAGTCACGGTGGCGCGTGACTGAGGTTTTGGGACGTTCCGGATCAGATTTTGTTGGTTTCGAGGCCATAGGAGTTCATTTAGAGCTCGGTTGGGCAATCCCAGCTGTAAGGATTGACCGTGGAGAGGGTTTTGAGTTTGGAAAGTCAAGGTAGTTGGGTCATTATGGTGTAGGTGTTCTGAGGCTAGAGCGTACATGAATTTTGGGTTGGATGGTGATGGTAAGCGGACTTTGATTTATAAATTGTAATGTATGTATAAATATCTTCGATTTCATTACTGTTGTGTATGGTTGTATTTATAAATTGTAACGCATGTATTAATATCCTCGATTTAAATACTGTTGTGTATGGGTGCAATGATTGCTGGATAATTGTTGTTCCAATATTTCAGTGGAAGTGCGTTGTGAGAAACGATATGGTTGTTGGATTCAATTTTGATAGTGTTTGGACGTGGTAATTATTTGGGTACATGATTTTGAGTTGAAACCGTATTTGTGATAAATGATAAACAAAATATATATTTGATTTTGGATACAAAACCGATTTGATGGGGCCTAGGAGCCGGGCCTTGGTTCCGTGTTGGCGGACTCCCGGTGAACCCCTAATATAAACAAAACCGATTTGATGGGGCCTAGGAGCCGGGCCTTGGTTCCGTGTTGGCGGACTCCCGGTGAACCCCTATTATAAACAAAACCGATTTGATGGGGCCTAGGAGCCGGGCCTTGGTTCCGTGTTGGCGGACTCCCGGTGAACCCCTAATATAAAAGCGATTTGATGGGGCCTAGAAGCCGGGCCTTGGTTCCGTGTTGGCGGACTCCCGGTGAACCCCAATATAAAAGGTGACTTTGCAGAGATTGTGGTCGAGTCCAAGTAGTACATATTCTAGCACACCCCAAGGGATACCCTGGTGGCTAGGAATATGATAGCCGAGAGATATGCCGACTGATGAGATATCATGGTACAGAGAGTTATGATACGATATGATAGCCGATGATATTTTCGGCTCTAATATGAACCAGACGATAATTGTTATGGGCTTAATCAACATATGAAAATACGTCGTCATCCGGGTCAGTGGGTTGGTGTGGGCGGTGACCCAGATGGACGAATTATTATTGGTTCACTAGTTTGTTGTCTTGTGGTTTTCCAGTAGAGATGTCAGCAATGTCTGACTACTGACATTTGGTATCAGAAAGTATTTCTATTTGAACCACCACTATTCCGAGGTTTTGGTTTTGACCGGTATTTTATCCTGCGTCTAACAGTAGGAGTGATCAGTAAGTACAGAGATTTTGTTGGGAACCATGTAAAGTTTAATAAAAATTATTTAAGAATAAAGGGTATTTTCTGGTGTTTAAATTTTGAGGTAAAAGAGTTGTCAGACGGGATAAGGGTTCTTTCCGGATTTCGAGGGGAAATTCGGGAAGGGTCCTTACATCTGTTGCATGGGCATCTTATCAAGGAACATTCATAGGATTTGAATCTAGAAAATCATGTGAGGAAGTAATTGTGGTTAGTGGTGGATTGAGTGCCTTAACATATTATTTTTATTAATTATTTTATTTTATCTTCTTTAATTTGTTTTATTTTTAATCATGTTAAACCTCCCAACAGTTTGTGTTTTTATTTTCTATTTTTATTTTGTTAAGTATCTGAGTTGATTAATCAATCTAAGTAATAAAATGGAACATAGTTAAGACAAGTCCTTGTGGGATTCGACCCTTGCTTATTTGTTATACTATCTAATCGATTTGTGCACTTGCAAGGTTAAATTGAATAGAATAGGCTTCAAATTTGTGTTGTCTATTTTATCCAACACATCGTCTATAATCTCTATTATCATCATAACACACATAATCACACCAAATTTCCCTAATCATCACAACCAATACTTATCAACACAATCTAATCCATAATTACTCAAATCATATCCCAATCATCACATATGCAATCATATACAATCATATAAGTATGAGTTTAGGGAAGAATTCCACTCATAGTACGTCGGGGAGAACTCACCCGACCGATTCCACTATTGCACGTATTTTGAGGTGTTCGTTCTCGGAAGTCCCCACGAGCTTCCTCTCGATCCATACGACCATTCGAACTCTCCAACGTCATAACGCCTCGCAAATAGGGTAATTAATATTAATAAATGCTTTTCTAAACTATTAGATTTAATCCCCTATTTCCGGGAGTTCACCGTTCCCTAAAACACATTTAAAGCGACTAAAACCATCCCTAAACAGCCCCCAAACGAACATTGATGGTCTCAAAACCTATGACAACGGATCTGGAATCTCAATTTACATAAAACACGAGTTGTCGGGAGCTGAAGGTGGGGCCCAAGCGCCCCCACGCGCCCTGTGACAGGCCCTTCTCGAATTTCATCTCGAAATCCGCAAAAAGCCCTGCTTCCGTCTGACAGCTTTTAACCACAAAAGTTAATACCTGAAATACCTTTAAACTTTGGAAATATTAAATAAACTTTACCGGGGTTCCAACAGAACCTCCTCTGTACTTGACTGACTTCACCTACTTGTCATACGCAGGATAGCCTAGTAGTTCACAAGTACCTCGGAGGACCTCCTCCGTAATCAAACAAGACAACTGACGTGTCACCCTCGTGTGAACCGTCAACAACTTGTCAATCTGGGTCACCGCCCACACCAACCCACTGACCCGAATGACGAAGGTACCAGACTTAGTTGAATTGAGTCTCACTGACTTACTCCGAGTCGTACTCGATATCCTGGCTAATCCTGAGCACCCCGAGTGGTAACTTGATATCCCGGCTCCTCCTGAGCACCCCGAGTGGTAACTCGATATCCCGACTCATCCTGAGCACCCCGAGTGATAACTCGATATCTCAACTCATCCTGAGCACCCCGAGTGATAACTCGATATCCCGACTCGTCTTGAGCACTCCGAGTGGTAACTCGATATCCCAGCTCATCCTGAGCATTCCGAGTGGTAACTCGATATCCCGGCTCCTCCTGAGTACCCCAAGTGGTAACTTGGTATCCCGGCTCATCCTGAGCATCCCGAGTGGTAACTCGATATCCCAGCTCCTCATGAGCACCCCGAGTGGTAACTCGATATCCCAGCTCATCTTGAGCCATAACTCGATATCCCGGCTCATCCTCAATCGTAGCCATAGCTCAATATCTCGGCTCATCCCGAGCTGTAACTCGATATCCCAGCTCATCCCGAGCCGCAGCTCAATATCCTAGCTCATCCCGAGCTGTAACTCGATATCCCAGCTCATCCTGAGAGTATGATGGAATCCTCCATGACATACCTCATGTCATCCTGAGAGTATGATGGAATCCTCCATGACATACCTCATATCATCCTGAAAATATGATGGAATCCTCCATGACATACCACATATCATCTTGAGGGTATGATGGAATCCTCTATGACATACCTCAGACCTCAATGATGTGGCGGAGAAATATCCCTCGAATGTTAGCATTGAAGAACCCCTCAACGATCTGGCGGAGACGTACCCTCTAACGCCAGTCGGAGAACTCTCAACAATGTGGCGGAGAAAGACACCCTCCACGCCAACATCGGAGAACCCCGTGGTATAACATAATACATAGAAGTACACATGCCACGTAATCCCTGAAACCCAGTTCGTTCACAGTACATCCAAAGTACCAACTCAAGGACACCCTAGCCCCAAGGAACCCTATGACACATTACTAACCCAACTCCCTTGACCTCCCGAGCCAAAACCTGCTCCATAGTCAACCATTACCGCTGGGATTACTCAAACGGGGCTCTAAATGAACTCCAATGGCCTTAAAACAGCCAAAATCTGATTCGGAATGTCCGAAAACCCTAGACACACGCCGCCATGGGCCGGGAAATAGCCCCATGCGCCGCCCCACACTGCTAGAAGGTCGGACCACTCGCCACGCGCCCTCACGCGCCACCACACACCGCCACGCGCCCCTACACACGTCGGTACTGTTCCCGGTGGAATATTCCGTCACTCTGACGGAATATTTCATCGAACCTGATAGAATAGTCTGATTCCTTATGATGGAATCAGAATATTCAGTCCAAAATAATGGCATTCGGGTTCCGTCATAACCTCGTTACCTTTTGACGGAATATGCTAACGCCGTCAGCACATTCCGTCAAACCCTGACGGCGTCAGTTGACTCAACGGTCAACTGACTGCTGACTGTGTTGCCACGTGGCTCCACGTGGTAGCTGAGTCAACCGCTGACTAGTGACCACGTGGCTGCCAGGTGGCATGCCATGTCAGCCATCGCCAGTTGGACCAATCACCGGAGTTCGTCTAAGACGACGACCAGACCACCGCTGGTGGCCGGAATCTGGGTTCTTTCACCGGAAGCCGTCATTAACGGCTGACCTTGAATTTTTCCTAACTTCCTCAAATCTTGACCGTTTTTCACAAACCTTTTGTCTAAATCCATCTACTCGAACCCAGGAACTCAAAAATGAAGTCTAGAGTTCGAGATCTTACATGGTTCGGACGGAATTGACCGAGAAGTTCCGGTCCACCCTTACTCTTCCATCCACCATCGACGACGATGCTCCCACCTCGACAGTGACATCAAACCGGTCGTGGAGTCAAGGAGAAGACGTCCACGGCCTTGGATTTGGTCGAATCGATCTAGAAATGGGTCGATGAAGGAAAGGGTTGGACGATGATCGCACAGGGAGAGAGAGATTTTCGGGTAGGAGAGAGAGAGAGAGAGAGAGAGAGAGAGAGAGAGAGAGAGAGAGAGAGAGAGAGAGTGAGATAATCTGGCCCGGTCTGTGCAGAGTCCGTAAAGAGAGAAAAAAAATCCACCTAATTTTGAAATTTTCCAAAATGACCAAACTGCCCCTGAAGCTTCTAGACCCACAACGCTCTCACCGGGTCTCCGTTTTTCGCGTTCTGCCTATCTATAACTCGTGAGTTCGAGACCTACGCAATGGCCTAAGAAAATTTCCAAAAGCACTGCCAGTCAAAAACTGACTACCGAACCCTTCCAAAACCGAGGGTAAAATCATCTTTTCCTTAATTAAATTCTTAAATTAATTTAATTTATGGTCCGGGTCGTTACACCCTGGACTCCCTAAGGGTGCAACTACACGTCTCAGTCGCCCATACCTCCAGCTCACTCCCTCGTCGGCGCCGGCCGGAGTCGGCCATTTATGGCCAATTTTGGAGTTTTTGCAAAACCTTCATTTCTCCACCAAATATAACATTCTAATAGTCTAAAACTATCTACTCGATCCCAGGAATCCAAAACTAAGGTCCAAATCGAGAACCTGTGCCTGTGGTGGCCAAAAAAGCCCTCTAAATTTATGAAAACCCATTCCATTCTCGCTATCGTTCTGCCACGTACGATTGTCGTTGGGTCCGATCGTTGGTATGGTTGGATTCGTGAGAGGGAGAGGAAGAGATTGGTGGTGGTGGTGGAGGATGGGTAGCCGTCGAACGACGGTTGGGTTTTGCGAAAAGGAAGAAAGAGAAAGAGAGGCTGGGAAGAGTGAGAGGAAGACTGACTAATAGGGAGACGAGAGAGAGTGTGCCTTTTTATAATTTAAAATTTTCCAAAATTACCGATACGTCCCTCTCATTTTAGACACGTAAATTTCTCATTCGAACTCTGATTTCCACGTGCCACCTATCTACGTACTCGTAAGCTTGACACCTACGTAATGGTGCAAGAAAAATTTCCAAAAGAGTTCTCGATCGAAAAGTGGCTTTTGGTCCTTCGAAAATTTCAGGGGTAAAATGGTCAATTTTGTAAATCCAACTTTTAATCACGGTCCAATAGCTCTCTTTGGTCCCTTACTATAGTCCATCCTTGTATTTTAGCCCAAATCCACATGTTATTTTAATCCGTAACTATCGATAATTTAATTAAATTAAATTTTCTCTTTTATTTCCGGGACGTTATGCACGTTAATTCTAACACGTTATTCACACGTGATTCTAACCTAAAACTATCAACCGAATAGCTACTTTTATAGTCCATCCATGAGGGGGTGAATGCCGTGACGGTCGTGCATTGCTCGTGACGTGTTGGGATTCATGCCTCGAGCTCCGGTGTCGCGGTGTCACACCGCGCTCTTCATGGGCTTGAGTGCATCCTCGTACATGTCTTCGGGCATCTAAAAGCCTCAGCAGATCTATGTCTACATAGAGCCGATTTGGGGCTTGCCACGATGCCTCTGCCACCAATCTCCCATCAATGTGTTGTATGGTGGTCGTCCTTGTGCCGGATTGCATGAGGTGGATTGACATCAGGAAATGCGTCGTCTTCGAGTGTCGTTGGCATGGCATGGGAGTCGTGGTCGAGAGTTAACGCTGTCTCCTATCCCCTGGAAAGTGCCGGTTGCAACACAGGTTGCAGTCCTCGTTGGGGGTGGTTTGGTTGCACCTCCGGGATTCAAGTGAATGGGCCACTTTCGTCATGAGTTGCAGAGGCAGAGGCGATGGTCCTCTCCGATCACAATGTTCTTCGTGTTCTAGCCATGGGCAATGAACGATGAACGAAGAAGAAGTTTTTGGAAAAATTAGAGAGCACGCTTTGGGTATTTCTCAATTCAGGTTTCAATGAAAGCACTAGTTGTTGATGTAGAAATCGTCCAGACTTGCAGAATTCCTTCTTGTTCCCTACACACAGTAAAAAGAGACAAATGGGGTTAAGGTTGAAACCCGGAAAGGGGTGGTTCAACAAAGAACGCTCTAATGCAAAAGTCTGTTTAATCAAGAGAATAAACCGGTAAAGTATTGGTATGTATGTTGTGAAATGCCTTTAGAAATGAGGTGATGCCCTTGTTCAGTCAATATTTCATACGTCTTTTAGATGTCATTTAATACCCTTTTACTTGTCTTTTGAGTAATTTTGTGTCATCAATAGGAGAAAATGATCAATCTTGTGAGCAATGTGCAGATTTGGAAATATTGGTCTATTCTGAGAACAACGCAAAAATAATGGCTCAATTCGGGGTTGTAACGAAGGAGATGGCCTAGGTAGAATATCAGGTCTTGAAGATGTCAAGAACTGGCTCCTAGTGTCCCAAGTCATGTCCAGGTGCCCTGCTGAGACCCTTGTCCAAAAACCGCAAACCAAGTCCAACGACAAGTTCTGGATGTGCCCTCGGCTGCGTCCTAATTAGGGCCGTGGCATGCTGTTTGGGTAAAAAATGTGTCATCACCTAGACATCGATGGAACCAAGCGAGACAGAGGCCATACCTGAACATAAAATTGTGTTTTTAAGCCAATGATATCAGAAGGTGTGCCCATAACTGGCCAGGACCATTCCATGGCCTGTTCTGCCATAAAGAACCTCGGTTGCACCCTAATTTGAGCCAAAATGCGCCCTTGAGCTTTCTGTCAGTTTGCAAGCAAGCCAAAGCCTAGAACAAAGCTAGATACATCATATGAAAGTGAAAGAAGTGGTTTGGCCCCACTGCATATGTGCAGACCCTATTTAGGCTCGTTGTGCCCTAAAAGGAGGCCCTAGAGGCACCAAATGAGGAACTTTGTGTCCAGACATGTCCAGAAGGTGACATGCTATTCAAGAGCATCCAATACATCCTTAGAAGATTCCAGAACCTACTTTGGCACACAAGACTGCTATTTCTTGCATCACAAGTTATGCGGTCCCGCGGGCCCGCAGGGTTTTTCCAAGCCATGTCCCTGCCTTGTTATGGAAACTATTTCAGGGTTTCATTAAGGGTATTTTAGGCTTTTGTTTTCAGTTTTCAATTCCTAGTTTGTAGGGGAAGCCCTAGGAGTATTTAAAGAAGGTTTCAACACAGAATTAGGGTTCCCAACTTTTGTAGCCGCATAGTTTTATTTTGAGAATAGTTAGACGTTATTTTTGGTTTTGAGAATAGTTGAATGCAGGGAGGCTGTGAAGATTGCTTGGACGTGTGCCTTGGATCACCACTATTCTCAGTGTTTTCTCTTCTTCTCTTTACTCTTATTTTGTAATTATGAATACTTTTATTGTTTTATACAATATGAAGCGTGAGTTGTTTTCCTTAGAATTAGGGTTGCTTGAAGCCCTAATCATGTAGTTCCTTAATGTGATTTTGGCCCTTGATTTATGTTATTATGAATGTTGAATACGTTCTGATTGCTGTTTGAATTGATGCTCTTTTATGTTTACTTGATTAGCTACCTTGTTTACATAAATTATTGATGAAATTGCATCGAGAGGTTGAGGGTAAGAAACAATCTTGTAATCAGAATTCATGACAACCTATATCACTAATCCTTTTTGTAACGACCCGTATTTTTAATTAGTGAATTTTCGTAAATTAATTTACAAAAGAACGATTTTACCCTCGGGGTTCGAAAGTCACTTTTCGTTCAGAGACACTTTTGGAAATTTTTCATGGATCATTGCATAGGTCTCGAACTCACGAGTTCGTAGATAGGCGGCACGCGAAAATCGGAGTCCGGATGAGAGAGTTAGGGGTCTAGAAGCTTCAGGGGCAGTTTGGTAATTTGGAGTGTTTAGATAATTTAAATCCCATTTTTCCAGATTTTTTTTACATCAATTCGCCCAATTGTTTGTGGATGAGATCATCTGGTTACATGGGACTCCAGAGTCGATTGTGTCAGATAGGGATCCTAGATTTACCTCGAGGTTTTGGCGGAGTTTACAGAAAGCTTTTGGAACTAAATTATATTTCAGTACAGCTTTTCATCCTCAGACTAACTGTCAATCTGAGAGGACCATTCAGATCTTAGAGGATATGATGAGAGCATGTGTACTACAGTTTAAAGGGAATTGGGATTCATACTTGGCTTTGATGGAATTTTCCTACAACAATAGTTATTAGTCTAGCATTGGGATGTCTCCTTTGGAGGTACTATATGGGAGAAAGTGCATGACACCTATATGTTGGAATGAGGTAAGTGAGAGAAGACTACTTACACCAGAGATCGTTGAAATAACAGAGCAAAATATCATAATCATCAGGGAAAGACTGAAGGCAACTCAGGACTGCCAGAAAAGTTATGCAGATTGACGAATCATGGATCTCGAGTTTCAGGTCGGAGATTAGGTTTTCTTGAAATTGTCCCCCTGGAAAAGAGTTGTGCGTTTTGGTAGACAAGGAAAGCTGAGTCCTCGCTATATTGGGCCTTATGAAATCATTGAAAGGATAGGCCTAGCGGCTTACAAGCTTGCCCTACCACTAGAACTTTCGAAGGTTCATGATGTATTCCATGTATCCATGCTCCGGAAGTATCTGTTTGATGAAACTCATGTACTGGAGGAGCAACCCATTGAGTTAAGAGATGATCATAGCTTTGAGGAACAACCAGTGCAAATTCTAGATTGAAAGGAAAAAGTATTACACAGAAAGACTATTCCTCTTAATGAGGGAGTTAGGGGTCTAGAAACTTTAGGGGCAGTTTGGTAATTTTGAGTATTTAGATATTTTAAATCTCATTTTTCTAGATTTTTTTTTACATCAAATTTCTCTCTCATCTCTCGATCTCTCTCTCGGCCGAAGAACACACACACACCACCTACTAATTTTTCGTTTTAGGCCAAACCACCACAAACAAATCACACCAACATCTTCCTCGTTGCATTCTGAGCTCAACCATACCCACCATCGAGGTTGAGGACATTGGGAGAAAGAGAACCAAGCATGAACAGTATCGTCGCACCTTTCCGGCCACCACAGATAATGGATTCCAGTTTTGACTTCATATTTGGATTCCTTGGCTTGAGTAGATAAATTTCCATTATTAGAACATTGAATTTGGTTGAGAAATTAGTGAGATATGGGGAGTTGAAGAAACTACTGGTTATGGAGGTTTTGGCTGGAATTTCAGAAAACCGGCGAAAGGGTAGGTTAGGGGCAACTGAATTACACAGTCGCACCCCTAGAATGGGCTGAGAACATGGGTGCCGCGTGGGGGTGAGTGCGGCCCTTCCCTGGGCTTCGGTGACTTGAATTGGACATGTTTTCGACATTCTGAACCTTTTCGCACGGGTTTCGGATCAATCGGAGTTCGTTTATGGCCTAATTTAGACGTATGAAGTCACGTTAAACGTGTTAGAACGCACGTATACTCCCAAGGTTTAGGGAGTTGGATTTTTGGTTTTCAATTATCGTTTAATAATCCTGAATGTTACTTTTGACAGATGATACAGCTCCGGGAACGAAAAAGGAGCATATGGCTTAAGATTGAGTTATTCGGACCTTCAGTGAGTGGATTTTGGTTTTGTAAATTATAATGCAAGCATAAACATATGCTTTAAATAAATTCTTATCAAATATGAATTTTGATAAATTAGAATAATTATTCTAAAATGATTTATTAACTTTGATGAATTTCGGGAATTTAGAATAATTATTCTAGTGATTGATTATTGGATATGAATTTTCAGTAACGAATTTGAAAATGAAGTTTTGGGCTACGATCCGATTTTATGGACTTCGGTCTTCTAGATTTTGGATTTATGGATTTTGGCTTCGGCCGAGATTAAGATTTTGGGCTTAGGCCCGAGAATTCGGTTTTTATTGGATTTTGGGCTTTAGACCCTGGTTTTATATGAGTTGGCTAAGGCTAGGTAAAAAGGGTTTCAAATTGGATTTTGAATTTACATTATGGTTTTCACTATGGTTAACATCCTCAATTATTATAGCATTCCTCCGACCGCATGACTTCGAGGTATTTTCGATCATGCGTGTTCGTTTACGATACATGACTTTGAGATATTTTCGGTCATATGACCGCATGACTTTGAGGTATTTCAATCATGCGTGTACATCTCCGACACGTGACTTCGAGGTATTTTCGGTCATGTGCTCGTTGAGTTTATCTACGTTCGTAGTACAAGGTTACGTCCGCATATCTTTGAGGTATTTTCGGATATGTGGAGAGTAGGTTTCTGGGTTGGACCTCTCGATTTCTAGCCATTGCTTCGAGGTATTTTCATAAGTGGTTAGGAGGGCTTGTCCCCACGTTGGACGGCTCCGGATATCGAGCTATCGCTCGAAATTACACTAGGGGGGATGGTGGGATATTTTTATAGTATTTTATGTCCAGGTTTTCTTATGATTTTAAGATCCTTTGAGTAGGGTTTTCAAAGCATGATTGCGGACCACGGGATATTTTCATTGCTCGTGTTTTCATGGGTCCCACCGGGTTTTAAAATAAAAATAGTTTTTCGGTAAGTTCGTCGTAATTATATTTACTTAAGTAGCAATTTAAAAATGATTTTATAGTATGCATGCATGGTTTTACTTGGAGGGGGAAGTTATGTTCCTTGGAAATTTTTAGTTTTATTTGGTTATTTTATCCACTCACAGTGTTCCTTGTTTTTCGTCCCCTCTAGACCGTTGAAGTTGACGATGGCACTTTTTGAGGCGGAGGCCTCACTTTCTGGCTTCGTTTTCTCTGTATTAGCTTCGAGTAGGGTTTGTTAAACTTGTAAACTTTATTCTCGCCTAGTGGCTCTGACTGACCATTTGGGATTGGTTGTAATTATTTTTCGTAGATTGATTATCTTAGACTGGAGTTGGTTAGTTATGAGTTGACCTGAACTATTTGGGATATTATTCTAGAATTTGAATCCTTCATCTGACAGGTGGAAGACGATTTGATCAATTTACATGGGAGATTCTGCCAAATTTTTGGTAGAATTCTCTTAGAGTTTTGTTGGACTGGTAAGGGTATTTTAGGAATTATTTTGTGATTTTCAGGTATTATCATAAGGGAGCAGGATTTCTCTCGGGTTTCGAAGGGAAATTCGAAAAGGGTCCTGTCACTTTTCTTCATGTTGTGAGTCTTGTTTGTGTTTGTGTTCAGAGTCTTTTGTGTTCCTTGTGTCCCAAGTTAGTGTCTTAAGTTGTGTCTAGGTGTCTTTGTATATCTAACTAGTGTTTGAGTCTTAGTTTTGTAGTTTTATTTGTTTCTTTTATCGTTTTGGTGAGTCTTAATTGAGTTAATTGAGTCTAAACTTGAATTGGACATAACGTTGATACATAGTCTAAGTGGGATCGACCATTGCTCTGTTGCTATATTATCTTCTTATTTGTACGCTTGCAAGGTTTTAACTGTTAAGAATAGATTGCATTATCTTGTCTTCTATTTTTACCAACAAGTTTTTAGCGCCGTTGCCGGGTACTTGTCCCTCAATGGTGTCCATTTAATTCAAATTTAGTTAACTCAATGTTGTATACTAACTTTTCAGATTTAATTGACATTATATACTAACTCAGTTTGTATTTTTTTTTTCTTTTTGGTACATATGAACAACTCATACATGGATATGGGTCCTTGGAATGTTCCATACATGGATATGGGAGCTTGGAACGATCCTTACTCAAATTCATTCAATCAAGGGTGAAGCAATCATGCTAGATTCCATTATCAAGAATACTCAAATCCATACAATCCAAGGTGCTGTAATCAGCCTAATTTCACATGTAACACCACTAAAACAGTTCCTAACTATTACCCATCTCCTAAACTCGAAGCTTTGCTGCAGACCTCAAGACAAACCGTGGATGCCTATGTTCAAGAAACTCAAGAGCTGATGAAGCGCATGGATGAGAGACATGAAAAGCACACGAGGCAGTTTACATTCCACATGAGTCAAATCGAAGACATGGTCCTGTCCCCACCAAGTGAAGCTGTAGATGATGATCATGATGAAGCTATCATAACACTAACACTTCCATAAGGGCCTGCCATGGAGGCCGTGGTTCCCATCCAAGGCCATGATGTGACTGCCTCCCAAATCTACTTAGATTGAGCAATGGGACGAACCCAATCCTGACCTTTAAATATACTCTTCCTTTTCTACTACTTCTGATTTTGATTCAATGCCTAACTATACTTTTTTACCTTGTACTCATAGGTTGGAATTGGAAATGGAAGAAGAATGGTGGGAAGAGAATAGGAAGGATGACGGTAAAGTGGACATCTTGGCAAATTGTAAAGAGCAAAGAAATTGTGCAATCTGTGAGACCGTGACGCATCCAAGCTCTTCTTACACTGATTTGTTTTTGGAAGAAAAGATCGCGGGAAGACTGCGAGCCAGCCAGGATGCCTCAAGTGCTGGAGAGTTCGTGTTTCAAGGACCCACTTGAAGGGGAACTCCCAAAACCATCTCCAAGGGCTGCACTTGAGAACATATCAGCTTTGGAGGAGGCTACATGCCTAAATCCTAAGTTTTTGCCCAGAAATGTGCCTGAATCCCTGCCCCAAGCCGCGTCCCATGATCTGCCCCATGTGTTGCCCAGTGTGTCCACTACATTGCCTAGTAGCCCTGTTTTGTCCAGCAGTCATGCACTGCCCAGAACCCTGTCATCTCAGTCACTACTTAAGGACAAGGTTGTGCCCTTGCCACAGACCCTGCTACCCAGCACTGCACTTGACTTCCAGCCAGCGGCATAAACCGCAACACTGCCTATATACGGGCCTCATGTTCTACCTAAGGCCCTGCCCTAAGCTGAACACCAGGTCGTGCCTGACTCTGCTGCTCAAGTCGTGCCTAAGCCTGACTTGCTGCCCAGCATCGTGTCCTCTGCACTGCGTCCAAGCTCTTTGTCTATTGTTTTGTATTTGGAATTGAATATCATGGACCCACAGGGGAGCACCAAGAGCTAGGCGTAGGACACGCGAAGATCGGGCCACCGACTCAAGTTAGATCCTCGAGACCCTATTTTGAAGCAGGGTATGCGAATCCCTCATAAGCCGGCAGGCCAGTGGTCAACTTCAAACTCACTTCCACATCCTCCCAAATGCATCCCAAGGTCATCATCTAATCTATCCTGTAGATTGAAGAGCATTACAAGAGCATTTGAAGCACATTCCAATGATAACTTCAAGACAAAGCAAACCCCGTAGGAATCCCGCGGGCTAGCCAGGATTCCCTTGACCGTTTGTGTTCAAATCAAGGACATCTTGCATTCACACCATGTCTATTACTTCCAAACACCAAAAGGAAGGTGATGGACGCTCTCAACCTAGTACCCCTCTTCAAGTTCAAAAGGAAAAATCCACGGAGAGGACCAAGGAAAAGGGTATTGAAGTCTAGGATGTATAGGGCACACCTGGAGCAGTTTCACCACAAGCATTTTCGAAGGAGGATATTCGAAATGGACAGAAGGCATTCTCATTGAAATCACTTCTCAATCTCTTTCCCGACAAAGTACGTTCTCGTCGATATACTCATTTTTGTGTTGCTAATGCTTTTCCATATGATGCAGCGAAAATTCTGCAGCGAAAGTCTCACAACACGATCCATGTTGGCACTGCCATTCTTGCCATGCCTCCACCAAGCACTTGACCTGCTATGCCGGCTTGCCCAGACGTTAAATAAAGTGCTCCTAGGAGGCAACCTAGCTCTGGTTCATTTTTTCTCTCTTATTCTCATGTTTCCGCCTTAATGCACTTACTAAACCTCAAAGTGATTTTAGTCTTCTCATTTTATAGTGCTTATCACATTGAGGACAATGTTCAGTTCAGGTTTAGGGGTGTGGATTGAAAATTTTCATATGGAAACAAGTAGGTTTGGGGGTGATACACGGCCATAATTTTCAGTTTTAGTTTTATTGTGTTTGGTTAGTTAGTTAAGTTTTTGCTAGTAATCAGTACTTTAGCTTGTTAATAAGAATGTATATGCAAGTTAACTATCTTTGTTTTACTAAGAGTCATGCCATAGTCAGTTAGTTCATACTATACACCTCCCAATGTCTTGTTTCAAGTGATTAAGTGAACAAAACTGCCGAATTTGAGTGAACTTCAGAAAATTAGTGGAGACTACCTTGTGAGAATTTGAGCCTTAATGCTTCTTTTTTAGTGATATGCATTGGTTATACTCTTAAACACTCATGATCTTTGTTCTTAATTGTTGCTCTCATTACATTACTTTTGAATTGAACTTTAAAGAACTAACATCATATAGGTGCTCTTAATTTAAAGTGTGGTTTGCCATAAAAAGTGATGTAGGCTATGTGTACTTTAACCTCTAAAGGCCTTACCCTACCCTATTGTGTGCTACCTAAGCCCTTTCGAAGCCAAACACTCATCATCTTCTTTCATCACCCAAAATACAACTTGCCTAAACACTGAACCATTAAATTAGGACATGCCCTATAGCCTAGGTTTGTGCTAAGGTTGCATCAAATGAGAAATCATGGTGAGAATGAGAGGTAAAATAAGCTGCTGCCCAATTCCAAGAGCTATTTCCGCAAGCACCAAGTGTGAGAAAGTTCAAAATTTTGAAAGTTGAGTGAAAAGCTCTA
This sequence comes from Oemleria cerasiformis, assembly GCA_037349345.1. Classification (NCBI taxonomy): domain Eukaryota; kingdom Viridiplantae; phylum Streptophyta; class Magnoliopsida; order Rosales; family Rosaceae; genus Oemleria; species Oemleria cerasiformis. The sequence goes on from JAZGTL010000018.1 coordinate 3,951,241, forward strand.
CAAGTGAAAAGCTTCATAAGGAATGAGGAAACTATTGCATGATCTTGATTCAATTCAATTTAAATGAGAAAAAGAAGAAGAAAAAAAAAAGAGAAAAGAAATCATAAAAGAAAAAGAAAAAGGAAAGTGAAGATAATTGAAAGAAGAAAAAAGTGAATTGATCGAAGTGAGTCAAAGAACCTCAAGATGAGCACTTAAGAAGCCAATGTCGTGGGCCCTAAGCAAGGATTCAGACGATAATTTGCAAGTTCAAGCCATGAATTCGCATGCCTTGGCACAACCCAGGTTCTTTGAATCCTATCCCTTCTTTCTTAAGCCCTTGAGCCTAGTCCCATTGCAACCCAATGAGAAGACCTAACTGAACTTATGGCCAGCCATGCTGAGGATTGAGGTAAGTATCTATATTCTTAAAGTTCAATTCCATTCATGAGATCTTAATTCCAAAAAGTGTTGTGTTTCATTGAACGTTCATATGTGGTTAAACTTGAATGCCTTTACATAAATTCCATCACATATGATTGATATGAGTGTAAGCCTAGGATTCTGGAGTGAATTGAGAGATATCAAGTGAGGATCATAGTCAAGGCGAAATCTTTCTGAAGCACTTGAATGAAGCTATTTTTAAGTATGATTACTTAAGATTTTGGCATTCTCACTTTACACGTGACTCTTACTGTTGTGGCATAGTCTTTAGGTTTTGCAAAGCATGTTTACTTCCTTTGATTCGTATTAACTTGTTCTAAGCACTATTTCTAGCATTCTAGTTGTCTAAGTAAAACTTTTGTGGGTATCGTAACTGTCATAACCCTCATAAGACAAAACTCCTCCTACTAGGAAAACCTAGGGGTTTAAATGATTTATCCTTAATTAAGATTGAGTCTTTTTATTTGTTGAGTTTTTCTTTTTCTTTGTTTTGCTTAGGGACTAGCAAAAGATAGGTTTGGGGGTATTTGTTCAGTCATTATTTTATACGTCTTTTAGATGTCATTTAATTCCCTTTTACTTGTCTTTTGAGTGATTTTGTGTCATCAATATGAGAAAATGATCAATCTTGTGACCAATGTGCAAATTTGGAAATATTGGTCTATTCTGAGAACAACACCATTGAGATAATTTTAATCATCAATCAAGTATGTCCCATGGGATCAAGTATGTGTCTCGTGGGTGCACGGATAAAATAGGGTCCGCACACCCACATGGGAGGAAGCGCATCAAATTTGTGTCTCAAGAGCGTAATTGCTCTAATACCATGTGAAGAATATAATTTGGTTGAATAATTGATATAAAAAGTTTGTAAGGTTAGAAAGTCTAACATAGAGCCATTCATATAGGGATAGAAAACATAATACTAATCTAACTCCTATAAGTAATTGGAAACCTTATTGGTAAAGATAACAAGTAAATCAAGTAATCAAATCTAATAGACAAATCAAACTAAGATACTAAAATCAATTTAGGATTTAATTTCTAAGATAATCTAACTATAGTTATGCAGGTACTCAACTTATTATACTTTTACTAGATTGATCAAACTTCAAAGTAGTGTTGAAATGAGGGTACTAGTACTACTTTGGTAGTGCTAGTAACAAAAGAGTCTATTAAAAATGCAACTTATCAGCTTTTAAGTTATACTGCTAAGTAACATATATATTAGTCAACTCAAAATTAAGATAACTAATCATCATTTTGAATTTATGTTAATCAACAGTATTACGTGACATGAACATCTAATTCCACACGATAAAGGTTTTTAAGTATGAAAACATTTGATTCATAGTTTGCAGGGTATTCCATGAGATCATATCAACAAAAATCAAAGAAATTGGAGATCGTTATGCTAAGATTTATTAATATGTATCAAACAAGTCAACTATCTCACGAACAATGAAGATCATCATGGTTAATGGTGCACTTATTACTTGATACATATAAACAAAACGATCTTCAACTTCGTTGACTTTTGTAATATATGATCATGAAATGACGATTTAAGAGATGAACGGTTCCAATTATAAAATGTGTTTAGGGAAAAATCATTAAATGAAAATGGTGGGATGAGGATGTTCCTCTAAAGGTAGAATACAAGTAATTTTCATTAATAATTATGCACATGTTATAATGAATACTTGTGTTAATCAACCTCTGGAGGTACTTCCTTATTCCACCATTTTTTCGTTGAGTGAACTTTCCTCTTACATATGTTATAATCGGAATTATTCGTTCTTTCAATCATCATGTTAAATTCATATCTATAAAAAATTAACGAAATTAGAAATCGTGTAGTCATTGATATGTATCAAACAAATCAACGGTTTTTGTAACAATTAAGATTCTCATGTTGAATTTAATTACTAAATGATCTCCAATTTCATATCTTCTTTTTGGCATAGTTGATATAAAAATGATGATTTAAGAAATTAACGCTTTTTTTCACTAGTAGTACGATCGTATGGTATTCGCCATCACTCTGTAAGGGTGGTCTCAGGTTGACTCCTGTAAAGAGCGAGGTCAATATCCAATGACCACGTTTGGTGGGTAGGATTGGATTAGATAACTCATCAAATTCAATGTATCTAGAACATAAACATGGATATGTTTTCATATTTTAAGTGTATATAGATCGAAGGAAACTTAATTATTCTTATCCTACTATTTTGAGAGGATTAGATATAGAAGGAAACTTATTTTTTCTTATCATAACATTTTGAGGGGATTAGATTGTAATAAGTTTTTAAATCTACTCTCTGTCTCTAATTCCCTTATAATAAAAACACAACTATTTTACATTTACATTTGATATATTGAATTTGATAAGTTATTCAATCCAATTTAATCCATCCAATTACACCCACACAACGTGACCAATGTGTATAATCTCCATCTCCCAATATTGATGGGATAATGCTTACATCCTACTTTTGGGGTATCTCTTCAATCCACTTTTTCGATTTATTGAATTGTCCTTATACATATATTATAATCGGAACCTTTGATTTGTAAATCAACATTTTAAGATCATATCCGTGAAAAAAAATCAACAAGATCGGAAGTTGTTTAGTCATTTTAAGATAGTGAACAATCTATTTAGTTAATATATATGAATGAGTCAACGATTTTAATTTGGTTGACTTTGTTTACATAAATAATATTAAAATGATAATTTAATAACTGACTGGTTTCGATAAATTAAAATAATAGAACTAGGGAGGGACTTGTAGTGCAGTGGAATGAGAGTATTATCCATGTATAAATGGTGGACCTAGTCTTCTTTCCAATTAAGTGGGCACTGTGAGATTCGATACGGGTATTAGCAATATCCAAATCCAAACCGTTAAAATCTTAACGGTTCGATACAGTTTGGATTTTCTAAAATTAGAAATGAAACTGTTCCAAACCAAACCGTTGATCGATACGGACGGTTTAGGCATAATAAAAAATTTGAAGTACATAGATTATAAGCCTGAAAGTTTGCTAAAAAAATAAATCTGAAGAGAAAATGCATTACCTAGAGGTTTTCTGAAATTCAGATAAAACCTTGTTGAACTCTCTTGGAGTACTACCTCCTTGCTGCCTACACATCAATAGATACTCCATAGGCTAAAATGAAATATACCTTACTGTTACTACCTATTTCATTTTATAATAAAATGGCAAAACAAGTGCCATACAATTGTAATGAACAATGAACAAGATCATACAACCGTTTCTTGAACAAATTATAAATAATATAACAATAACAGATGTTTCATAAAATGATTTACCTGATAACATATCTTCACATCTGAGGTCAATTGACCTATAAAGATCTACTCTTTTACCTGAGAGGAAAAAGCAAATGAAATCATAGTCCAATTCCTTTTATTTTACTTCCTTCACGGCATCAGTATATGGGTTAATGTCATGTGTGTCAACTACACTAGAATCACATTGTTTTCGGAAGGAATCGTATGGTACTTGGAATGCATGTAAGGGTATATGGTAGATTTAAAAATTAATAAAAATTCTTTAACGGTCCAGTTTGAATTTAACGGATTTTCAAAATGAAAATTCAAAACCAAATCGTTATTAATGGAGCGGTTTGTATTCTCAAACCGTTTAATTTTTATCCAGTTAAAATTAAACCGTTGAATAAATAACGGTTTGAAACAAATCGATTAATGATTTTAGCGGATTTACACCTACCCCTACTTCCAACTACTGAATTGCCTTATGAACCTTACCGGTTGCTCTTCTTGTCCAACTCCTAACTTGTAATAGCCACCTCTCGTTCCTCATCTTTATCACCACAACCCATACACACAAACAGACCACCATTACACATTATAGCCTAAAGCTTCTTTCTTTACCCTTGAATTGTTGATTTGTTCGAACCCATTTCAGAAATGACTTTAATAAACCTCAGCTCCCTATCCCCATGGCTCTCTCGCCTCTCTCACCCCACTCCGGCCCTCCCCATCATTCTCACCAACACCACGAGGCATTTGTTGTTCCGACTCCAAACTACTTCCATCAACCTGTCAAAGCTCCGAGCGTCATTGGGTGAGGCTGAAAATGGTAGTGGGTTGGCAGAGGACTCTGCCTCCGAGTTGTTAGACGATGAGTTGCTTGGTAAAGTTTCAGGTGCTAAAGATGCCCAAGAAGCACTCCAGATGATCGATGAAATGCCTAAGAGAAATGGCGGCTTAGTGAGTGCTTCTGATTGTTGTGCTATCATTTCAGCTGCCCTTAAGCGCAACAACCCTGACTTGGCTCTCTCTATTTTCTATGAAATGCGTGCGAGTTTCGATCAAGGTATTTGTTTTGGCCATGAGTGTAATCAGTCGTTCTTGTGTTTGGAAGACTGGAATTGTGCTGCATGATAACCATAACCCAACATTCCACCATTTTGAATTTCATAAAGAAATGGGCGTTGTTCATTTTGTTCATCTATAGCTAACAGCATTGCTGATTCAAATCTTTGTAGGCCCCATGAGCGTTTGAACTTTTTTGCAAGTTTTTGGGGTTACCGTTTGTTTTATTGAAAAATTCTGCTGTGTTTCAATTTCTAATATTAGCTGTTGCTTTTACCTTTTAGTAAATTACTTGTGGAAAATTAGCTGGGGAATTGAAATTTTTTATCACTTGTTTTGGTGCAGGTGTTAATGAAAATGGCCCTGTTGTTGAGAGGTGGAAGTGGTCCAGACCAGATGTACGTGTTTACACATCATTGATTCTGGGTCTAGCTGCATCACTAAGGGTTTCTGATGCCCTTAGGATGATCAACAATATTTGCCGAGTGGGAGTATCTCCTGCTGAGGAGGTAAAAGCAATTCTTGTTTTGGGTTTTTTTTCGGCATTTGGCTTGGCTTCGAGCAATTAGACATTTTGGACTTGTAGTTTGCAAGAAAACTGTGATCAAATTATACTTTCTAGGCTTAACTGCCTCCAGTTAATTTCTGTTGGCTATGTTGGCTTTGATTGACAGTTAGGTTTTGGACTCCTAAAACTGGTAGCCAGAAAATATTATATGTACTTTAGCCGTGTTCTTTCCCTTTCTTCACTTTGTCTTGGCCACATGTGAAGATGATCTCACTGAATTATTAGGTGGTTTCATTTCATGGATGTTTTGCAGGTCCCATTTGGCAAGGTTGTTAAGTGTCCAAGCTGTATGATAGCTGTTGCTGTTGCACAACCACAACAGGGTATTCAGGTATGCATGACAATAGCCTTTGAACACATCTTTTGGGGATTCATGAGATAGGAATCTTTAGTCACGGTGATACCATTCATGCTACAAATGGTGTGCAGATAGTATCATGTGCAAAGTGCTGCTACCAGTACGAACTTATTTCTGGGAATATAGCTAGTATTGAGTCAGAAGAAATCAGGTTGGATTATTTATCTGCTTTTTCTTTAGCTGATTAACTTTAAATCTTTATAGTTTCATTTGTTTGTGAAGATAGGCAAGAGCACTTGGAATGTAGTAAAAGTTCCTTATGGGGCTATGGATAATTATATTTCATAGCAGTTATAGTGGACAGAATTGTGGACGCAATTTTGCCTTCTATTTATTGGAATACACATAAAACTTATCACAAGTATATTATAATTTCTGTGTCAATCACACAACTGATATATGTGTGGTGTTGATCCTGGGATATTGATTTTTTCTAAGGATCTCCTCCTGCCGAACGCAGCGCGGATGTTCCTGTTTGGAAAAGGGGACTGAGATTCCTGCAAATAATGAAACAAAGTATTCCTGCTGCTGTTCACTCCATTGTGGTATAAAACTATTCATTTTGATTGTTCAGTTTCCCATTTCAGATACATGACATTCCTGGCCCATTTCTTAAATAAAATTGTTATGTTAAAAGTTCCCTGCTCCCACCTGCCTCTTATCTTTGTTGGTCATCAATTTCCCTCTTCTTTTTCAGATACAAACCCCTTCTGGTATGGCTCGTACAAACAGGTTTGCTACTGAAACAGTTGATCTCCCAGCACTGGAAGGAGAGAGGGTAACTATTGCTCTAGCAGCACCATCAAGTGTTTACAGAGAGATGGGTCCCTTGAAATTTAGTCCTAAGTCCCCAAATTTTTATCCTGGGGAGCCTATCTGCCTGACGAACCATGAAGATGGCCGGGAGTCAAAATTATTAAGAGCCCCTATAAAGGATGGAGCATCATTTCTAACAAACCCCTCCATCCTTTTTCCAATTGTTGCTGTTTTGGCCTCTGGAAATGCTGCCTCTGGAGTTATAGACCCCAGCCTCCCCCAATTCCTTCCGGCTGCTGCAGTAGCATCTCTTGCTGTTGGAGTTACTCTGAACACAATGGTTTTCCCCCAGTTGAATCGTGTAAGAAGTACCCTAATATATACTTTTTTTAATTTAGTAACTGCAATTGGTAATTCTCAAACCCCATCCTCTCTTGTAGAAAAAGAAAGAAAAACAGTTTGAGATTTCAGATCCCTTTGAACTAGTATTTGGTTCCTTCAACTTCTTCACAAGTATTGAGGATCTAATTTTAAATTCTCAAGTGTATTTAGATGTTTTAGGGTTATGCAAGTAGTTTTGGTTACTCAAATCAAACATTTTGTAACATCTTCATATACTCGATTCACAAAATTTCTTGAGGAACTCAGAAATGTATGTTGTTCATTTATTTGGTTGTGTTTTCAGCTTCCTCGAAGATTAGTGGATACTGTTGCTATCAAGCAGCAACTTCTATCTCAGTATGACACGCTCCAATCTCGTATAAAGGGCCTAAAAGAAGCTGCCGAGAAAGAGGTAAAGTGTTCATTGTGACTGATTAGTAAACTTTTCTATTGTAGCATGAAGAAGATTTGTGCAGATTTTTTTTTATTAGTTCAAGCTCGTAGCTTTATGATGATAGAAAAGTGACAATCTCTTGAAGTCTGAATAAATCATTTAAAATAGTTACTTTGCACAGTATTCATTACAGCAGAAGTGAAAAAAACAGCCATTCAACAATCTTGTGGAACTGATCACATTTTGCACTTTTCCTTTCATGCATACCTGCACAAGTTAACAGAATGGATTGGGGATATAAGAAAGATGTTAACTTATGTCTTGTGCAGGTCTGGATGTTGGCTCGGATGTGCCAACTTGAGAACAAAATTTTGGCTGTTGGAGAGCCTTCTTATCGGTGACACTCTCTAACATGATCTCTCTTCCTTTCTTTAGTAGCAAGTTAGCATTGGCTCTGTGTTTGAAATTCACTACTCTGAAGCAGTGTTTTTCTTTTATGTTATATATCTAGTGCTCGAAGAAGTAGAGTCAAAAGGGTTCGCGAAGGCTTGGAAAATTCTCTCAGGGCACGGATTGAACTTATTGACAGCTATGCAAGAGTATGGTTTTGTCTTTAGATACAAGTTAAACCTAAACCTCCCTAAAAAAATGTTATGAACTAATATAGTGATGCCGTACATGTATCAGATTTCTTCGATGATTGAAATTGAAGTAGAATTGGACTCTGATGTTCTTGCTGCTGAAGCAGCAAGCAATGTGGTAAGCTCAAATTAAGTACATAGGGATTTGGATTTTGGTTTGATAACATGGCTAAGTTGGTTGTTTAGAGCATTACAATTCATGCATGCTAGATTTGCATAAGAAGAAAATTGAAGAAAGCAAATGGATTTCAACTAACTTTGTGCATACAGTTATTGCAAGTCCGTTTCAAAAGGACTACATCTAGTTTCAAAAACTAGTTTTTCAAGATTTTGTAGCAAATTTAGCCTTGTTATGAAATCCAAATCCGTTTCAAAAGGACTACATCTAGTTTCAAAAACTAGTTTTTCAAGATTTTGTAGCAAATATAGCCTTGTTATCAAATCCAAATCCCGATCCAAAGAAACGGAGTCTTATAGAATCTAAACTTGGTCACGCTCATTTGCAGGAAAATATTGCTGAACAGATACAGCAAACCATGGAACTAGAAAATCTTGAAGAGGTATCTCCTTTGAGTCGGAACCCTTTGTTTTTTGTGGCCTAAAGCGACTTTGAATTCACAAAGATAAAATTCTGTTCTTTGACTTATATTTTCTCTACAGAGATGGAGAATACAAGTTGAAGCAAATGATGAGGCAGAGAGACTTCTTAGTTCCGAACCCTTACCCACAGAACAGGTTTAGGACACACCCGAATTATGTCTTTGGTCGAATCGATCAAAGGACAGACCTGAATTCCTCTTACCAAACACGAAAAAATGCTGACCAATATGTTGAAAGGAATTGACATTTTAGGCACGACCGGGGAGAACGAGGATGGCGACTTACGGTGGAAGGTGGTGCTTATTCATGTCCGGGTGAAGATTGCCTTGTTGACTCTGAGTAACTTCAATGTTTGATTTACGAAGTCATTTTTTATGTCAATAGAGAAAAATTGCACATGTTCATTTCAAATTTCTAGTTAATCACCACAATTGTAAGTAATGCAAGAGGGAGCTCCAATCAAAACCTGATACTCTGAATAAAGAATACATCACTGTACTTCGGATGCAATCCATCAAAGTTCAGAAGGATTCTCTATTTTCTCACAAATCATTCTCTATAAGGTCGTTCAATTGTAGGTACAGACACTACCAAAATGGCACATAATGTTTACAGTTAAGAAAATGTGACTGAAAGCAACGTGCCTTTTCTTATACTAAATAAGATGACATGAGATTCCAACTAATTTTCATGTGGGAAGGCATCCATGCTACGAAACGAAGGAGATCTGGCTTTGAAGTAACTGCAGGGTGCATGTTGCCTAACTTATGATCTAATAAAAGAAGGAACTTGGCAATGTTAGGAAGTACCAGCTCTCGACAGTGTAGATGTAATAGAGGAACTTTCGACAGAACACTTCCCTTCTGCACATCCAGACCTGCTGGCCTCCGCAACTTGTATGGTAGCCCTGATGTTGGCTCAATATCCACGTGCGGCATTTGTTTCCATCTCCGATGGACAAACCACCCGTACTTATAGTCACCCACAATGGGTGTGCCCAGGGCTTCAGCACAATGGACACGGAGCTGTACAATTACAGAACAAACAGAAATAAGTGGCTGGATAACGTTCATGCTCTATAGCAGCATCATGAAAGAAATTTTTCTTGAGAGAGAATTCGTTGTACTTGATGCTTCCGGCTAGTGAGTGGACATAATTCAATCCATGAGCATCCATTTATCGTAGGACCAAGGACCCGGTATTGAGTAATAGCGTGTTGGGAAGCTTCTAATCCTGATCGATGAGCCAAGAAGACCCTCTCGGTCTTCCCATCGTCAAGAAGCACCTGCAACCGATATCAAAATTAATACAATCACATTATTTCTTCAATGCAAATATGAACCTCAAAACTGGGAGTATTTTTTCAATGCAGAGAGAGAACCTTCGAAAGAGGAGCACAAATTAAGCCTTCTTTTTCCTTGGGACAACCTATGACCAATGCCCAGTACCTCTGATATTTTGCTTCACATGCATCATTCCAAGCCTAAAATCACCCACATGCTATCAGCCTTACGAATAAATTTTGTTCACAAAGCTAACATGACCCATTAGATGTCAGTGCCAAACACTATACAGAGTGCTAATCAACATGAGGAACCATACATTACACGATGATTTGCCTTTGCTGAAATCAGTGTATAAACATTGCAGAAGAGAAACACTTTCTTTTGTTCTCCCCATTAAGTGGAGGCCACTGCTCTCTCTGTCAAGCCGATGGACCTGATGAAATATGAACATGCAAACAGAAAATAAATATGCTCTTAAAATAACAGTTAGAAACTTCTATATGTACTGGAGAGTGTAATAAGTTCCAAAGGAAAACCAAAAGAGTACAAAACTGCTGATACGAACAGTCTAGAAAAGTTTTTTTTTTTTTTTTAAAACGCTAGTCTTTATCATATAAAGGCATAATTTTTCTTCTCATTGTATCCCCTAAAATTATTTTAATTAGTAGGAGCCATATTAACTAAAATCTCACCAACTTAGGACCTTCATTGTTATCATAAGATAACGCTGCCGCTGCCAATGCATCCATGCTGTTATGAATCGGAAGATTACCCTAACAAAAATTTTTAAGTTTCGTTAATCGAACTGTTAACATAAAACAGAACACTACAACTAATGTCAAATAGGCACTGTATATATATTCTAACCGTCACTGGCAATTTTGGGGGCTTATTCAGGACTAATATAGCAGAGTCCTGAAATACAAACAACGGATATCAAAAATAAGAAACAAAAATCTTCAACTAAAGCATCAAACAAACAAGGATTAAGTAGGATTTAAACTTATAAACATGCCTTGTACTTGACAAGCCTTTGCATGTACTCAATTTCATCAGCATTTGGGTGCAATGTTCCACTTGGTATGCAGTCGAATCTCCTAGAAACCCTACTTTCTGCAACCGAAACCGGGACGTATACTGTTGCCCCTACCTCCATAACCTCATTAGGCCTAATCTATTTGCAAATATGAATCAACCACACATCAAATCAAACACAATTCAACACACATACAAAGCTCAATGCAGTAAAATGGTAAAAGCAAGCATCTTTACCTCTCTCATGGGTTTCATTTGCCCTTCACTTTCAATCAAATTTGGGCATTCCATTTGAACCTATATATTATATTTAAGTTTTGAAATTAAAGAACCAAAAAATTGAAAGAACAAAATTAGTAACACTCCCAGTAGCTCACTTACAAGCCCTTTGTTGAAATGGGACTGAATGACAGAGTCCCAAATCTCATGAAAGTAATACTTGACCCAGCTGACGGCGGTGACATGCGAAACGGTGCCGTCTTCGTGTGACCTCTTCCCGGGCAAAGGGTGACCGGGGAACGGCGGCAACGCCAGTAGCTGCCTTGGCTTTGGGCCTTCCTTCGGGGGCCCCAATTTGGCCACGTTGTTCGACACCCGGATTAGCGGTCCGGCGCTTTTGGCCGCCGGTGGGCATACTCGAGAATATTCCCTCCCGGACACGTGGCGGAATGGGACGCGGGTGCTCCTTTCCCACATCGTTTTTACATGTTGAAGAAAAGAAAGACGGACTTGCGGGTGAGGCAACAGGGGGAGTCTCAAGAAGAGAAAATATAAGGTTTTATGGGCCGAATCTGTTGGCCCTGTTATTTTTGTAAGGTTGGCCCAAAAACTCAATTATTGTGTTTACGACAGGCAATGATTTGTCGTATTTTACGATGTGGTGTAAACAGGTGTGCTTTGGCCTAATTAAATGGGGTACCCTTAATTATATTGATGAACGATGAAGAGGAGCTGTAATGTGTCATTATTAATGGATCCTTGCCAAAACTAACAAATCACCCACGTTTGTTTTTATGCACACTACATATTAGCTTTCAATAATTATTATAATTGTTTCATTATTAAGGTCACAATAGTTTCGCCTATCGAAAGATAGGGAAAGATAGATTCGGTTTATCATCTTTTTTTCTAAACACATGTTTGTGAGTCAATGTTGAGTGAATGTTTTCTCCTCAAATTTATATGTTACCAAATTGTGAATTTCAAGTTATCAACCGTGCTAGCGACCAATAATGAATTTTTAAAGATGATTCCATGAGTGTTAATGCTCAAAATGGATCAATTAGGATTGCCTCGTCAGCTGTACGATTATTTACTTCCTCGTGAGATGGGTGAACTTCTAGATGAAAGGAAGCATGATAGGCACATACGTGATGCCGCCCTAACAGTCTCTAATGCTTAAGTTAGTAGGTACTAGAGGGCTGATATATTTTGACAGCATGAGGGCAAGATTGCCATCACGTTACCTTTTGAAGGAGACTTCACCTTATATTTACAGCGTGATGAATGAGGTTGTTAAAACTTTCGATGTTGATAAATGCCACTTCTCATGGTGCTAACAATTGATTCCTCTAAACCGAGGACGCGGTTGGATGGTGAGTCCTGACTACCCAAGGCAATGTCGGGCAGGTGAGAGACTATTTTGTCATCAGAACTGTTGAAGGATCCCACATGGGAAGAGAACAAAAAGTAAATACAATATATAATGAATGGTTTTTGTCTTTGTCCTAGGCGACAAAGTAATTCTCTTACTTGGAAAGGTATTCTTGATGCTAGAATTATTTTGTTCAAGGGTATTAGATGGATTGTGGGGAATGGCAGGAACGTTAATTTTTGGGGATTCAATTGGGCTTTTTCTTATCCCTTGGCGAAGCTTATTGATCCTGGTGTTATTCATCAACTTGATTAGTCTCTAATGGTTTATAAGTTTATATGAAATACTTCTTGGGATATCTCTGCACTGGGTAATCTTCTTTATGATGATGTTGCTAATGTTATTCGAGCTATTCCTTTGCCTCTTTCTCAGGATATGCATGATGATAGGTTTGTTTGGGGACCAAATCCTACAGGAGACTTTTCGATTAAACCTGCTTGTGCCTTTCAAGAAAAGGACATCATCCCTCATTCGGAGACAAACTGTATTAAGAAGATGTGGAGCCTCTATATTCCTCCAAAAACAAAATTCTTTTCTTGGCTTTTCTTCGGGGAACATCTTAGCACCGCGGAGCGGCTTAGTCGTTTCCATCTTAATGTGCCCCTTGAATGTGCTTGGTGTAATGATAATGTTGAATCCATGCACCATCTCTTTGTGGATTGTTCTTTTGCTCAAATGTTTGGAGTTTTGCTCAGGATTTGGTGCCTCAAAGACCTTAGGGTCTTCTGCTTGACTGGGTTAAGACTCTATCTGATGTTGAAAAACCCAATTGTCCATTGCTAGAGGCAATGCTCTTACAATTTGTTGGCAAATGTGGAAGGCTATGAATGATTGGATTATTGCAAGTAAGACTCCTAATCCTTGTGAATATTTTTGCTTCTGCTTGAGCTTGGGTGCGATCTTTCTTCAAGGTTAAATTTGCTAAGTCAAAGTGTCATAGTGCTTCTAATGATATTCTTTGCTAGTATGTACTAGATTATGATTGTGCTAAACTCAATTTTGATGGTTCCGTTATTTAAAATGGAAATGCGGCTTCTGGGTTCTTTCTTTGAGATGAGCGTGGCTTACCTATTTTTGCTGCGACTAAGAATACTGGTTATGTTGACGTTTTTTTGGCTGAAGCTCATGCTCTTCTTGATGGCCTCAATAAAGCTTTGAATCTCAATATTTCCAAGCTTCAAGTAGAGGGTGATTCTATAGTGATCATTGATGTTGTTAATGGGCATAATATTTCTGTTCCTTGGAGACTTATTGCGGTTGTTCAGCATGTCAAGACCCTTAGTAGAAAACTTCATTATATCTTTTTTAAATATTTTACTAGGAGTCTAATTTTGTAGAAGATGCTTTTGCCAAGCTTGGGCATGGATGTAGTGGTAGTTTGAGCTGGGTTTCTTCTATTCCAGTGGATGCTCGAAAAGCGTGGTTGTTAGATTTCAAAGGAGGCGGTTGTTCGAGATGGTTTGTTTTGTAATTTCATTGTTTCGTAGCGAAAAAGAAAAAGGAATAAAAAAAACATTGCCACCTACACCTTCTATACGTGAGAATGTTAATGTTACACCATGTCCCGGAAATCCATCAACATACCGGATTCACCGGGTGCTTGACAGAAGCCCTCCCTAATTTTCCCTCGAAATCCGTGAGAAGTCCTACTCCCGTTTGACAACACCTAACAACGTGAAATAATTTTTTAAATACCCTCAACAGTTTAACAAAGACTTACGAGAATTCTACCGAAAAAATGGCAGAATCTACCATGTAATTCGGTCAAATCGTCTTCCACCTGTCAGCCGAAGAATTCAAGTACTAAACTAATATCCAAACAGTCCAGATGAAAACACAATCAACCAACCAACTCTGAATTCAAACCAACCAATCCTCAGAGATAATTTACAAACAACCCCAAATAGTTAATCAGAGCAACTAGGTTGTAAAGTTAAATTGTGAGTGGAAGAAATAATAATCATTTAAACATAATTTCCGAGGAAAACATACATTTTCCCCTCCATAAACAAATTCATGCATGCATAATGTAAAATACTTTTTAACTAGTTATTAAATGAGAATAATCACAAAAGAACTTACCGGAAATCCAATTATTAATTTAAAAACCTAGTGGGACCCACTAAAAATCTGCATAATATAAAACTCCTAGTGGTCCACGACCTTGCTTTGGAAATCCTCCTCGAGGGAGCGTAAAATCATAAGAAACCTGGATATTTAAAAGGCTTATTACTCAAAATGCTCCCCGAACCAGACTTCGAGTCTCAATTTGCTCCCCAAACGCGAAATCGTAACAATGTAATGTAACGACCCGGACCAGAAATTAAATTATTTTGAGAAATGGACGATTTTACCCTCGATTTTGGACGGGTTCGAGAGTCACTTTTTGACTGGCAGTACTTTTGAGAATTTTTCTTGGGTCGTTGCGTAGGACTCGAACTCACGAGTTCATAGACAAGCGGCATGCGAAAAACGGAGGCCCGGTGAGTTCATTACGGGTCTAGAAGCTTCAGGGGCAGTTTGGTAATTTTGGAAAAGTTGGAACTATATATCAGATATTTTCTCTCTCCTGGGGGGAAAAAGGGACCGTTCAGTCTCTCTCTCCTACCCGTTTCTCCCTGTGAGCACACCAAAACCCCATTTTCATCGGACGAATTTCAGTCCTATCTGACCGAAACCAAGGCTGGGATGATCTTCCCCGCGACCCCATGAGCCTTTTGGTGTAATCATCGTAGCGGGAGCACCGCCGTAGGCGACGGACGGAGGAGAGAGGTGGACTGAATCTTCTCGGCCATTTTCCGGCCAGATCAGGTACGATCTCGGAACTTTGACCCCATATTTGGATTCCTGTTGAAAAGTAGATGAATTTACATGTGTGGATCATGAAAAACGGTCAAGAAATGAAGAAGTTAGAAAACCTTGAAAATCGACCGGAAAAGGAAATTTCCGGCGAACCAGACGGCGGCGACGGCAGCTGCCGGTCATGTTCTCAGGCCAGACTTCGGCGACAGCGCCGGCAGCCAATCGTCTTCTCCAACAACCGGTCGAGTCGGGTCAGACCAGATCAGGTCGAGTGAACCGGTCGAGTTGAGTCGAGTTGGATCGGGTCAGGTCGAGCCAGGTCGGGTTGGACCGGTTCAAGCGCATGAACACTGTAGCAGGCGCGTGATCGGCGCGTGAGGGGCGTGGCGGCGCGTGAGCACATGTTCTGACCTTCCGGTGGCGCGTGGGACTGTTCCCGATGTCACGGCGACGTATGACTAGGGTTTTGGGACGTTCTGGATCAGATTTTATTGGTTTCGAGGCCATAGGAGTTCATTTAAGGCCCGATTTGGACAATTCCAGCGGTAATGGTTGACCGTGAAGCGAATTTTGAGCTCGGAAAGTCAAGGTAGTTGGGTCATTATTGTGCATGTGTTCCTTGGGCTAGAGCGTCCATGAATTTTGAGTTAAAACCGTATTTGTGATTATAAAATACTTGATTTTGGATACAATACTGATATGTGTGGGGGCCAGGATCCGGACCAGGATCCGCTGTAGGCAGTGAACCCGGTGAACCTCCGATATAAATAATACTGATATGTGTGGGGGCCAGGATCCGGACCAGGATCCGTTGTAGGCGGTGAACCCAGTGAACCTCCAATATAAATAATACTGATATGTGTGAGGGCCAGGATCCAGACTAGGATCCACTGTAGGCAGTGAACCCGGTGAACCTCCAATATAAATAATACTGATATGTGTGGGGGCCAGGATCCAGATCAGGATCCGCTGTAGGCGGTGAACCCGGTGAACCTCCAATATAAATAATACTGATATGTGTGGGGGCCAAGATCCGCTGTAGGCGGTGAACCCAGTGAACCTTTAATATAATCGGTTATTGTTTCTTCGACTAGCATCGAGAGTTTTATTCTGTTGGTTCGTTGAGTGCTCCGACTCTGGCATCGAGGAATTTTGGCTCCGCCGGGTCGCGAGGCTATCTATGCATAGAACAGAGAGTTGTGATACAGGACTAGCACACCCCAAGGGATACCCTGGTGGCTAGGGATATGCCAGTCGAGGGATATGCCGGCTGATGTGATATGATAGCCGAGGATATTTCCGGCTCTAATATGGTTTGACGACGATTGTCATATGCTTAATCAGCCTATGAAAATACTTTGTCATCCGGGTCAGTGGGTTGGTGTGGGCGGTGACCCAGAGTGACGAATTATTGTTGGTTCACGAGTATCTGACTAGTCAGTTGTCTTGTGGTATTCCAGTAGAGGTGTCAGCAGTGTCTGACCTACTGACATTTGGTGTCAGAGTGTATTCCTGGTATAAAATTTTGAGGTAAAAGAGCTGTCAGATGGGATAAGGGTTCTTTCCGGGTTTCGAGGAGAAATTCGGGAAGGGTCCTTACAAGTGGTATCAAAGCTCTAGGTTAACTTCCTGCAGACCGCACACTTGTGTGCAAATTATTAAGGATTTCTGTTAACAAGATGCCTCCGAGGCGTTTACCTTTTTAGCGACCTTGAACTGAATAGGAGGTTGGTTCTTTAACCTGAGTTAGTGAAATTTCGGGGACGAAATTTCTGTAAGGGGGGAAATTTGTAAAGATTCAGACCAGAAATTAAATTATTTTGAGAATTGGACGATTTTACCCTTGATTTTGGACGGGTTCGGGAGTCACTCTTTTTTACTGGTAGTACTTTTGGGAATTTTTCTTGGGTCGTTGCGTAGGTCTCGAACTCATGAGTTCGTAGACAGGCAGCACGCGGAAAACGGAGGCCCGGTGAGTTCGTTATGGGTCTAGAAGCTTCAGGGGCAGTTTGGTAATTTTGGAAAAGTTGGAACTATATATAAGATATTTTCTCTCTCCTTGGAGGAAAAAGGGACCGTTCAGTCTCTCTCTCCTACCCGTTTTTCCCCGTGAGCACACCAAAACCCCATTTTCATCGGACGAATTTTAGTCCGATTTGACCGAAACCAAGGCCGGGATGATCTTCCCCGCGACCCCACGAGCCTTTTGGTGTAATCATCGGAGCGGGAGCACCGTCGTAGGCGACGGACGGAGGAGGGAGGTGGACCGAATCTTCTCAGCCATTTTTCGGCCAGACCAGGTACGATCTCGGAACTTTGACCCCATACTTGGATTCCTACTGAAAAGTAGATGAATATACATGTGTGGATCGTGAAAAACGGTCAAGAAATGAACAAGTTAGAAAACCTTGAAAATCGACCGAAATGGTAATTTCCGGTGAACCAGACGGCGGCTGCCGGTCATGTTCTCAGGCCAGACTTCGGTGACGGTGCCAGCAACCGATCGTCTTCTCCGGCGACCGGTCGAGTCGGGTCCAACTGGGTCGGGTTGATTGAACCGGTCGGGTTGAGTCGAGTTGGATTGGGTCAGGTCGAGCCGAGCCGGGTTGGACCGGTTCAAGCTCGTGAACACTGTAGCAGGCGCGTGACCGGCGCGTGAGGGGCGTGGCGGCGCGTGAGTGCGTGTTCTGACCTTCCGGTGGCACGTGGCGGCGTGTGGGACTGTTCCCGATGTAACGGCGACGCGTGACTAGGGTTTTGGGACGTTCCGGATCAGATTTTATTGGTTTCGAGGCCATAGGAGTTCATTTAAGGCCCGATTTGGACAATTCCAGCGGTAATGGTTGACCGTGAAGCGAATTTTGAGCTCGGAAAGTCAAGGTAGTTGGGTCATTATTGTGCATGTGTTCCTTGGGCTAGAGCGTCCATGAATTTTGAGTTGAAACCGTATTTGTGATTATAAAATTCTTGATTTTGGATACAATACTGATATGTGTGGGGGCCAAGATCCGGACCAGGATCCGCTGTAGGCGGTGAACCCGGTGAACCTCCAATATAAATAATACTGATATGTGTGGGGGCCAGGATCCGGACCAGGATCCGCTGTAGGCAGTGAACCTGGTGAACCTCCAATATAAATAATACTGATATGTGTGGGGGCCAGGTTCCGCTATAGGCGGTGAACCCGATGAACCTCCAATATAAATAATACTGATATGTGTGGGGGCCAGGATCCGCTGTAGGCGGTGAACCCGGTGAACCTCCAATATAAATAATACTGATATGTGTGGGGGCCAGGATCCGGACCAGGATTCGATGTAGGCGGTGAACCCGGTGAACCTCCAATATAAATAATACTGATATGTGTGGGGGCCAGGATCCGGACCAGGATCCGCTGTAGGCGGTGAACCCGGTGAACCTTCAATATAATCGGTTATTGTTTCTTCGACTAGCTTTGAGAGTTTTATTCTGTTGGTTAGTTGAGTGCTTCGACTCTGACATCGAGGAGTTTTGGCTCCGCCGGGTCGCGAGGCTGTCTATGCATAGAAAAGAGAGTTGTGATACAGGACTAGCACTCCCCAAGGGATACCCTGGTGGCTAGGGATATGCCAGTTGAGGGATATGCCGACTGATGTGATATGATAGCCGAGGATATTTCCGGATCTAATATGGTTTGACGACGATTGTCATGTGCTTAATCAACCTATGAAAATACTTCGTCATTCGAGCCAGTGGGTTGGTGTGGGCGGTGACCCAGAGTGACAAATTATTGTTGGTTCACAAGTATCTGACTAGTCGGTTGTCTTGTGGTATTCCAGTAGAGGTGTCAGCAGTGTCTGACCTACTGACATTTGGTGTCAGAGGGTATTCCTAGTATAAAATTTTGAGGTAAAAGAGCTGTCAGACGGGATAAGGGTTCTTTCCGGGTTTCGAGGAGAAAATCGGGAAGGGTCCTAACTAGTAATCCCTGAACCCCCCTTTTGTCAGCTCCGTTGCACCAAAAGTTGTACTCCGTTACTAACGGCAGTTAGAAGAGGGGTATTTTGTCAAAAAATTAAAACAATTACCCTAAAAGAAAAAAAATATTCCCCAATCCACCCCAACCCTCCACAACCTTCCCAATTCTCGCCTTCAACCAAATTACCCAACCCATCACTTCTTCACCTTCGATTTCTGCTCCATTTTCAGCAGAGGCCTTGGTGGTGAAGATAGGGTTCTTGGGTCTAAGAGAGAGATCAGATTTGTGGGTGAATCTGGGTTTCAAGTATGATGAAGAATGAGAGAAAACTGGGATATGGGTTGGAGAAAACAAGGCCATGGAAATTGACATTGTTTGATTGATTGCAGGAGAACGATGGTGTTAATCAGAACATGGTGGCTTTACCTTTGCTTGGGCTATCCTCACCCATAAGCCACTCTTTCTGCTACGTCCACTCCTCAGCTCGCTTTCTCTCTCTAACTCAGTCTGATCGCTTCATTTCCCCTTCCAACTCCCTCCGCTTCTCGGCCCCTCATGAACCTGGATCTAGAACTCGACCTGGATTTCCAGAAACCGACTTCAAAGCTATCTTAGGGGATTCTGTGACTGCCAATAGCTCAACTCCCAGAATTTTCCTCCAGCTTCACAATATTTTCGACGATGCCACTGAGAATGTTCTTGGTGGTTGCGGTGGTGGTGTCCGGGGAAACATAGTCAATGGTTTCGAGAGTACTTCCTCTTCTAGTGCCTTGCCTCTTCAGCCCGTGCCACGTGGTGGCGAGCGCGATCCCTCTGGCCCAATGGAGCGGGCCGGCTTCTTCCTCTCCGGTCCAATAGAGCGCGGCCCCCTCTCTGGTCCGTTGGACCCCAACTCGAATCCTCCTGGACCGGACGTCCGAGTTCACTTCTCGGCGCCACTGGGTGGCCTTTACATGAAAAGAGGCGGAATAAGGGCATTTTGGGGATTCGAAAGGCATTGTATCGGAACTTCTCAGAGAAGAAGCAGGGATCCTGGGTTGTTCCGGTGCTCAATTTCGTGGGTTGGAAAGAGGGCCCACCACAGAGCGGTGAGGAGCCTGAACCGAAGACCTAGACCAATGTCTAGTGGACTCTTGGCAAAGTCGGGGAAAATTTATTTTCCTTACATTGGCAGAGAAGGGAGGCAAAGCGAGAGATGAAAATGATGGTGGTGCTGGGTTTATGAGAAGTGGATGACGATGGGATCGAAGGTGAAGAGGTGGTGGGTTGGGTAATTTGGTTGAAGGCGAGAATTGGGAAGGTTGTGGAGGTTAGGGTGGATTGGGGAATAATTTTTTTCTTTTAGGGTAATTGTTTTAATTTTTTGACAAAATATCCCTCTTCTAACTGTCGTTAGTAACAGAGTATAACTTTTGGTGCAACGGAGCTGACAGAAGGGGGGTTCAGGGATTACATTGTTACGATTTCGCGTTCGGGGAGTAAATTGAGACTCGAAGTCTAGTTCGGGGAGCATTTTGAGTAATAACCCTATTTAAAACCATGAAAACATTCCACCATCCTCTAAAGTAATCCCGAGTCGAAGCTATATATCCGGGACAGTCCAACCCAGCGACATGCCCTCCTAACCACTATCGAAAATACCTCAAAGCAATGGCTAGAAATCGAGAGGTCCAACCCGGGGATCTACTCGCCACATATCCGAAAATACCTCAAAGATATGCGGACGTAACCTTGTACTACGCGTAGACAGCCTAAATGAGCATATGGGGGAAAATACCTCGACGCCATACGTTGGAGAAATAACCCTCAACGAGCATATGACGGAAAATACCTCGACGTCATATGTCAGAGATATAACCCTCAACGAGCACATGACGGAAAATACCTCGACGTCATGTGTCGAAGAAATACCATAATATCCGAGGATGGTAAACATAGTGAAAACCGAAATGTACATCCGAAATCCAATTTAAAATCCTTTTTACCTGGCCTAAGCCAAAATCATAGAAAACCAAGACCAAAAGCCCAAAATCTAATAAATCAAAATCTCGGGCCTAAGCCCTAAACTATATGCATAACCGGGGTCAAAATCCAATAAGTTCAAACTCATAAATCCCAAAATCCATAAAACCGGGTTTAATGCCCAAAATCAATTCAAAAACGTATTTTAAAAAAATCCATAACCAAAATAAATTATTAGAACAATTATTCCAAATTTTCGAAATTCATAAAAATACTAAATCCTTATGGAATAATTATTCTAAATCACAAAAATTTATATTTAATAAAAACTTATTAAATATATATGTATGCACGCAATATAATTTTAAAAAGTCAAAATCCCCTCACCTCAAGGTCCAAATGAGTCCAATTCCAACTATTCTGTCCCCCGTGACCTTCGGAGCCACCATGCCTGTCAAAATAACAATTGGCATTACTAAACAATAATTATAACCTACAATTCGAACCCCTAAACCCCGGGAGTACACGCGCGTTCTAAAGCGTACAAAGCAACTTTGGACATCTAAAACCGCTCCTAAATGATCTTCGATTGACCCGAAACTAGCGCCAAAAGATTTGGAAAGTCGAAAACATAAGAACTTAAGTCAGCGGAGCCCGGGGAAGTGCCCTACACGCTGCCACGAACCAGTGGGGTGGCGGTGGTTCTTCCCCCACGCGCTGGAACTATTCAAGGGAATATTCCGTCACCGACGAAATATTCTGTCACCAGACCTCCATAACAATCCGACTTTCAAACCACCATAACTCACTCATTTCTCAACCAAATTTGATGTTCTAATAATGGAAATCTATGTACTCGAGCCAAGGAAATTGGAAGAGAAGCTTCGGGCAAACTTCCGAGCTTTGCTGCGTCGTCCACGGCTGTCCTCAAGCTTCAAGGATGGTATGGTTGAGTTCTTGGACATGAGAGGAAGGTGATGTTGTCCTTAGTTTGGGTCGAGATGGTCAAGAATTTTGGTGATGGTGGTGGGGTGTGTTTTTTGTGTCCCACGAGCTTGGAGGAGAAGAAAGGCACGAGGGAGAGGTGAGAGAATGCCAGAAAATTCTGGAAAAAATAAAGGAAAAGAGGTAGATATTTTTTCCAAAATATCTGAAATCCAATTTACTAAAATTCCTGTCAACGTTTTATACCCATAATTATCTCAAACGGACTCCGAATTTCGCATGCCGTCTGTCTACGAACTCGTGAGTTCGAGACCTACGCAATGGATCAAGAAAAAATTCCAAAAGTATTCTCAAACTAAAAGTAACTTTCAAACCCCTCCTAAACCCGAGGGTAAAATTTTCCTTTTCTAAATTAATTACGAAAAATTCACTGCTTATAAATACGAGTTGTTACAGTGATGGCCGACACCTGGATGCTAAGCCCAAGTGACGAAAACCCAACTAAAACATTGCGTGTTAGGAAGCTCAGTGAAAGGTATAATAATAAACACTAAGTTACCCTTTTACCGCGACAGGGGGCGACCAGAGCATACTTACACGTAATTGATGATCATAAATAAAGCATTTAATGCTAAACCGATAGTAACTTTCATAATCCACTCAGTACGATATCAGAGCTGTCACAGCCTCCTCGAGTCCACTAGCCGTCTACGAAAAATAGTACGTCGGGGAGAGATCACCGAACATAATCCACTATTGCACGTACTTAGAGGCGTTCGTTCTCGAAAGTTCCCAAGAGTTTCGTCTCGATCCATACGGTCCTTCAAAGTCTCCAATACCATAACTCCTCGCAAATAGGGCAATTCATATTAATAAACAATCCTTTAACTATTAAATTTAACTCCCTATTCCCGGGAGTTCACTGGCTCCTTAATACACATTTAGAGCGACTAAAAGTATCCCAAACAGCCCCCAAACAAACTCCGATGGACCCAAAACCTATTCCAATGGATCCGGAATATCGAATTACATAAGACACGAGTAGCCGGAGACCGAGGGAGGGCTCCGCGCTCCCCCATAGGCCTTCTGCCCTCTTCCACTCGCTACTACAGGTAGTTGTCGCCTTCAACCTCCCTTGCCGAAGCTGCCACCCTCGCCGGCCGAAATCAGCCATTTCTGGCCGGTTCTAAGCCTTCTTCCAATTTCTTCAAAACTTAACCATTTCTCACAACCTAATAGTCTAAATCTATCTACTCGATCCCAAGAATCCAAATCAGAGGTCCAAATCAAGAACCTATACCTGTGATGGCCGAAAATTGCCTAGGAAGCCGGGAAGACCCATTTCCTTCCTCCACTTGATGTGCTACGTATGGTGGTAGATAACATCGATCAAAGGCATGGTTGGGTTTGCAGGAGGCAGATGAAGGTTTTGGAGGTGGTGTGGCGATCTAGGTCACCGTCAATCGTGGCAGCCATAAGGGGGAATTTTTGGGGTTTTTCCGAGAGTTTTCGCCGGAAGAGAGAGAACAAGAGAGTTCGCGAGAGGAGAGAGGATGGGTAGGGACCAATAAGAGGAAGAGGAAATGTTCCAATTTATTCGTTTAAACTTTCTAGAAATTACCGTTACGTCCCGGTCGTTTTAGACCATTTACTTTCTCGTTCGAACTCCGATTTCCACATGCTAACTGTCTATGTACTTGTGAGCTCAAGACCTACGTAATAGTGTGAAGAAAACTCCCAAAGGTGTTCTCAATCGAAAAGTAACTTTCTAGCCTTTAGAAATTTCAGGGGCAAAATGGTCCTTTCGTAAGTCCAAACCTCTCAACACGACCCAATAATCCCCTTTTTGGGACTTTACTAGAGTCCATCTTCGTGTTTAGCCCAAATTTATACATTCAGTTAACCCGTAGTCATCGATTATTTAATTAATTTTATTTCTACTTTTATATTACCGGGACAAGTCGTGTCAATTTTCCCCTTATAAGAATTTCATCCTCAAAATTCGATCAATCCCAGAAATATCCCACTCTCAAAGCCACTACTAGATTTCTACCACTTACTATTCACTGCTTCCACATTTTGAGTGTAGAAATTCATTTGTAAATTTCCATAGTCCATAGCCATTTGAGTTAGGTCTTCCCAGTTTCCAATAATCATCATAGTGCGAACATTTTTCTCCGAGATTCATTACAGAGCTATGATTAGTATTCTCTCAACACCCTCGCTCGGAATAGTCCTCGAGCACAGTCATGATCATCTTATTCAATTCATCAATAGTTTTAGGTAACCCTGGTCAATCCGGAGCAATGTCCATAACATCAATCATAAATTGACGCGTTTCGACAATTTTTTGATGAGTTTCCTTGGCAGTTGAATTCTTTCATGTTTACCATTTCCAAATAATTACTTGATTTATGGTCTTATTTACATTGTTGTTTAGCCTCGGTCGTGCTGGCTTCAACTAAGACCCCTCAATATCGGAGTTCTGAACTCGCCGATGCATCTTTATTGGTTTTTTACGAAGTTCAAGACAAGGAGTACAAAACGATAAGTTGCCTACTAGGTAATCATTTCCAATGGCAACTGGCATGCTGACCTATTTCAACTCCATGAATCGGTTATCCTTGACGAGCTCCGTATTGGTTATTGTAAAACTCTTTGAGCTCCACATTTTTATGCTTTTGATCAGTGCTCTGATGATATCTGGAGCATATGTAGGCACTTTAATACTTCGAGAAGGCCTTTCTTGAGCCGGTGTCAACATCACCATGAGGTATATCGTTCTCTTTGTCTCCCGGCAAAGTTAATTCTCCCAGTATGGTTACTCGAACCATTTTACCAAGGAGGGGTCACTGTGTTGGGCTTGATTGCCAGAGATAGCAATTACACTGTTTTTCTTTCTTCTCAACATGAATTCTATTTCTCTGTCCTTCCTATCCTTCACATTCTTATTTCTCCATGCACGCCTTATCAAACCCTTCATCTCCCAAGTTTCTCTATATTGTTAAAGCCTCCCCAGGATCTCCATGTTTCATATATCCACTCTGAGTCAGTTCAAATCATTAACCAATTAACTATCATACGTAAGCTATCACAAAGCCCCTATGTGTCCCATCTGAAAGGTCTTACCACTCTGTACTAGTTTTCTATGGTCTATTTCCGGCCTTTATACGTCGAGGTCGTCGCCTTCCAACGTAGTCCGGCAGAATTTGTTCCCTTCTTGGTGATCATGCCAAAATCGTTCATCAAGAACTCCTCGGTATCAATCATAATGGTGGCCCGGCACAATCCTCGAGCGTATTCATATCAGTAATTCAACTGGGAACATAACTCAAGTATTCACCCTGAATTACTCTCATCCCAAATATAATTTTTACCACACCATGATAAAGGTGTTTCATTTTTACTTCAACCAAATGCAACCGAACCATAACCCTGCATCGAAAACTCATAATGACGATCGAAATTTTACTTCTATGATTCATAGGTATCGTAGCCACATTAGTTCCCATTTCTTAAGCTTCGAATTAGTCGACAACATCAGAAGAATCCATTCTTCCGGCCAATGGTAGTTGTTGATAGTTGTTGAAATGCTTAATTCTCTTCTCCCTCTAAACACTTGTATTGATTCTCTTTATCCTCGTCCGATTCTAAGGGAATCTTATTACTTGTTACTGGTTTCCCTCCTCCAGTATTTAATTCCAGTCATGTTACTTGACTTTTTGTCTGGGTCGCTATATGTTTCCCCATTCTTAATTAGTCCGTAATTTCTCTTTGGAAATTCTTCGTTCTCGGGGATGCATTATTGAGTTTCAAAAGGTGTCTGTCGCAACAATTCTCTTATTCTTCTACTCAGTTAAGTGCGGTCTCAAATACCGGTATGACTTTCTAAGTCTCACGTGCCGAAGAAAAACCTTCGACTACTAACCGTGCACAGAACTACATAGTAGCGCTTACCATCGAATAACTCGTTCACACCACCCCGACGAGTCGTACTACTCGTTATCACCACCCGAACACAAAATTCAACAGACTTCACCAGAATTTCTCACAAGGAGGGTCAATATCATTCCAGTACTTCACCTTTGACCAACTACTAATTGTGTTCCCAATCTTAAAAGGTTCAACTAGCTAATGCTTAGCTACAAACACTTGGTCGAGAAGGTGCTCAGACACGTGAAAATCGAAATTTATGATCATCAAGTGTACATAATCAACGTCACTTCCTAAAACTTTGCTCTGATACCAATTGTTACACCCCGCCCCAGAAATCCATCAGGATGCCAAATTCACCAAGTGCTGGCCGACACCTAGACGTTGAGTCCAGGTGACGAAAATCTAACTAAAACGTTGTGTTTTAGAAGCTCAATGAAAGGTATAATAGTAAATACTATGTTACCGTTTCACCGCGACGGCGGGCAACCAGAGCATGCTTACACATAATTGATGATCATAAATAAAGCATTTAATGCTAAACCAATAGTACCTGGTTTCACAATCCACTCAGTGTGGTGTCAGATCTGTCACAGCCTCTTCGAGTCCATTGGCCATCTATGGAAAATAATACGTCAGGGAGAGATCACTCGATAGAATCTACTATTGTACGTACTTCAAGGCGTTTATTCCTAGAAGTCTCCACGAGCTTCGTCTCGATCCATACGGTCCTTCAAACTCTCCAGTAACGTAACGCCTTGCAAACATGGCAATTAATATTAATAAACAATCCTTTAATTATTAAATTTAACTTCTTATTCCTGGGAGTTCACCCGCTCCCTAAAACACATTTAGAGCGACTAAAACTATCCCAAACAGCCCCCAAACAAACTCGGATAGACCTGAAACCTAAGTTAATGGATCTGGAATATCAAATTATATAAAACATGAGTCTCCGGAGACCGAGGGAGGGCCCCACGCGCCTCGTGCCTTCTTTCACTCGCGACTGCAGGTTGCAGTTGCCTTCAACCTCCCTCACCGGCAGGAATCCGCCATTTCCAGCAGGTTCCAAGTCTTTTTCCAACTTCTTCAAGACTTAAACCATTTCTCACAACCTAATAGCCTAAATCTATCTACTCGATCCTACGAATCCAAATATGAGGTCCAACTCAAGAACCTATACCTATGATGGTAGAAAATCGCCTCGGAAGCCGTGAGGACACATTTCCTTCCACCATTTGATGCGCTGCATACAGTGGTTGATAACATCGATCAAGGGCATGGCTGAGTTCGCGGAAGTAGACGAAGGTTTTGGAGGTGGTGCGGCAGTCTGGGTCATTGTCGATCGTGGCGACCGTGAGGGGGAATCTTTGGGGTTTTTTCGCGAATTTTTGTGGGAAATGAGAGAGAGAGAGTTCGCGAGAGGAGAGAGGAAGGGTAGGGACCAATGGGAGGAAGAGGGAGGATGTTCCAATTTATTCATTTAAACTTTCCAGAAATTACCGATACATTCTGACTGTTTTAGATCCATAACTTTCTCGCTCGAACTCCGATTTCCACGTGACGCCTGTCTACGTACTTGTGACCTCAAGACCTACGTAATGGTGCTAAGAAAACTCCCAAAGGTGTTCTCGATCGAAAAGTGACTTTCAAGCGTTTGAAAATTTTAGGGGGCAAAATGATCTATTTGTAAGTCCAAACCTCTCAACATGGCCCAATAATCCCCTTTTTGGGCCTTTACTAGAGTCCATCTTCTTGTTTATCCCAAATTTATACATTTAGTTAACCCGTAGTCATCGGTTATTTAATTAATTTGATTTCTACTTTTATATTACCGAGACAGGCCGTGTCAGTTAATATATTGTCAAATGACATTGTCAACTTTTGGAAAAAAGGGAAAGGAAAAGAAAATATTGCTACTTAATTTCCGTAATTAGAAATTGGACAATATTTGCATTCCATCGTGGTGGTACCTTCTCGTACCACCATTTCGATTTATCGAATAGTCTTTATACATATATCAAATTTGAACCGTTCAACTTCTTTATTATCAATTCAAGATCATCTCCATAAAAAATAAAGAACATTAGAGGTCGTTTAGTCATTCAAATATATCAAACAAATCAATGGTATCAGTAATAATTAAGATTCTCATGATGATGAACCGTCCATTTAGTTTATACAAATAAATGACTAAATGATCTCCAATTTGGTTAATTTTTCATAAAAATGATCTTGTAATGATTGTAAGGACCCTTCCTGAATTTCGCCCCAAAATCCGTAAAAAGCACTTTTCCCGTCTAATAGCCTTTTTCACAAAAGTTAATACCAGGAATACCCTTTGACCGTAGAAATATTAAATAAACCTTACTGGGGTTCCGAAAAAACCTTCTATGTACTTACTAACTACAACTACCTGTCAGACGTAGGATAGCTGCTAACAAGCTCTGATACCAAATGACAGTAGGTCAACCACTGCTGAAACCTCTATTGTAATAGCACAACCTGTCAGCCTCTTGTGAACCGTCAATAACTCGTCCATCTAGGTCACCGCCCATACCAACCCACTGACCCGGATGACGAAGGAACCAGACTAGGTTGAATTGAGTCTCACTGACTTATCCCGAGTCGTACTCGATATCCCGGCTCATCTTGAGCACCCCGAGTGATAACTCGATATCCCGGCTCGTCTTGAGCACCCCGAGCGGTAACTCGATATCCCTGCTCCTCTAGAGCACCCCAAGTGATAACTAGATATCCCGGCTCATCCTAAGATACTCCAGACCCCAACGATATCGCAGAGAAAGATCCCTCGAATGCCAACATTGGAGAACCCCTCGACGATCTAGTGGAGATGTACCCACTAACGCTAGTCGGAGAACCCTCAACAATGTCGCGAAGAAAGTCACCCTCCACGCCAGTCATCGGAGATACCCATGGTATAACATAATACCTAAAAGTAAGCATCCCATGAAACCTCGGGAATCCAGTCCGATTATACCGCAACTAAAATACCAAATCAAGGAAGCCCTAGCCCCAAGGAACCTTTGGCCCATGAATAACCCAACTCCCTTGACCTCCCGAGCCCAAAACCCACTCCATGGTCAAGCATTACCGATGGGATTGTTCAAACGGGGCTCCAATTAACTCATACAGCCTCAAAACTGCCAAAATCCAATCCGGAATATCCCAAAACCCTAGCCACGCACCGGCACTGTTCACGGTAGCATATTCCGTCAACCCTGACGGAATATTCCGTCAAACCTGACAGAATCTCCCAATGGAATCGGCATATTCCGTCAACACTGGCGGCGTTAGGGTTCCGTCAACTCCATTAACCTTTGACGGAATATGATAACGCCATCAGCATATTCCGTCAAATCCTTGACGGCGTTAGTTGACTCAACGGTCAACTGACGGCTGACGTCACCCATCGCCAGTCGAACCAGTTGACGGAGTTCACCAGAAACGAAGACCGGATCGCCGGTGGCTAGAATCTGGATTCCCTCACAGGAGAAGACAACTGTGCCTTGTTCGCCGTCACCGGAAAACTCCATTTCCGGCCGACCTTGAGTTTTTCCTAACTTCTTCAAAACAAAACCGTTTTTCACGGATTTTACGTCTAAATCTATCTACTCGAACCCAGGAATTCAAAAATGACCTCAAAAAACTAAACCCGTACCTATGTTGGCCGAAAAATCGACCGGAACTTCCAATTTTTCTTTTCCTCGATCCGACGTCTCCCTCAGTTGTCTCCTCCGATGGTTTGTACGGTTGTGATCGTGGGAAGGAGGAGATTCCGATTAGTTCCACCAAAATGGGATACATAGCCTTGAATCAAAGTTCAAATTTTGGGTTTCCATGGTGTTTCTAGACCCGTAACTTTCGCACACGAACTCCGTTTCCCGCGTGCCGCCTGTCTACGAACTCGTGAGTTGAGACCTACGCAACGGTACCCGAAACACAGCTAAAAGTGTCTCGAAACAAAATTGGACTTTCACGCCCCTTAACAACCAAGGGTAAATTTGTCTTTTGCAAAATAATTTATGAATATATAATAATTAAATTTCCGGGTCGTTACAATGATAATTTAGAAAATGAACAATTCTTATTATAATATATGTATGAGGATTATTTGATAAATCGAATGGGAAGTATGAGGAGGTACCCCAAGGGTGGGATTCAAGTATTATCCGTAGAAATGTAAGTTAGAATAGGCATTTATCTATTTAGAATTAATCACTACAAGAAATTCGAGGTTGCCCGACAAAGTGTTTTTCGCCGCGTAAATATAGTTTGCACGACGAACCAGGAGGGTCGCCGGGTAAGGTGGTGGCGGGAAGAACAAGTTGTTAGTACGTAAAATAGGAAAGTTTTTCCCGTCGGGTAAGATGAGATATGACGACGAATATAAGTCGTAGGGTAACACTTGGCGTTGACTGAATATTGCCCGACGAATCATTAAACTTTGCCCTGCGAAGATGCTTCGTCAGGCAAAAGTCTAAACACACTAAATAACTCAGCCGCTCCTTTCTTCTTATTCCTCTCTACTTCACAATCTCTCAGTCCCTGCTCCTCTCTCTCTCTCTCTATTTCTCTTTCTCTCTCTCTCTCTCTAGCTTCATCATCTCATCACCAGTTTCAATATCAATATCAAATCTCTTTCTCTCTCAATCAACAATATCAATTTTGAAGGTTTGAGATTTTTAATTTTTTTAGTTTTGAAATTTTTAGTTTTGATTGGAAATTAATTATGTTTTGTATTTTAGGAATTTTGTGGTTGATTTGAAGGAATACTTATAAAAAGGTATGTGTGTTTGCCTCTTAATTTAATTTTGTTAAGAATTTTGGATATAATTTTGGAAATTGAGTATTTATTGTGTAAATTGTGTAGAAATTGTGTAGAAATTTTTTAGAATTTGTGGACATTAGAAATTAGAAAATTTGTTAGGAAAATATGGAAATAGAAAATATGTTAGGAAATTAGAAAATTTTGTAGGAAAATTAAAAATATGTAATGAAATTATTGAAATTAGAAAATATGTTTGGAAATTAGAAAATATATTAGGAAAATAAAAAATATGAAATGAAATTATTGAAATTAGAAAATATGTTAGGAAATAAGAAAATATGTTAGGAAATTAGAAAATATGTTAGGAAAATAGAAAATATGTACGGAAATTATAAATTGTTTAGGAAATTATAAAATTTGTTAGGAAAATATGAAAATAGAAAATATGTTATGAAATTAGGGAAATAGAAAATAAGTTAGGAAATTAGAAAATATTTTAGGAAAATTGGAAAATAAAAAATATGTAATGAAATTATTGAAATTAGAATATATGTTAGGAAATTAGAAAATATGTTAGGAAAATAGGGAAATAGAACATATGTACGGAAATTATAAAATTGTAAACTCTGTTTTATGCATAATTAATATATGTTTGTATTTGTGAATTTGTCGTGATATTTTTTGTAAAGCGCTTTATTTAGTTTCGACGGAGTAAAATATGTTCATATTTCATAACTATTTATGCGAAGTTAATCGAGTTGATTAACTTCGTATAATAAAATTCAATGAAAAACCTTAGACCCGTTTGCGATTCAGTGAATCGGGTTGATTGACTGACTCTTGAATTGTCCATTTATTCAGACAGTTTGGGGGTACTCAACTATGTGTTGTGTAGTTGGCGGTCTACGAGGTTAGGTTTCGATTGTGGGAAATTCGGTTTGTATCCCCTCAATCTTCTCTGAATTCATACTAGATATTTGTTTATAATATCTACGTCGTGCATTTGGGGAATTGTAGGGAGATGCTACCGAAATTTTCCTCGATTGAAACTTAGTCTCGTAAGTCGCAAACTACACAGCACAGAATGTGCACTCTCGAATGGGATAGGGTCAAATCACCGGAGGCACAAGGAGACGAGCTACTTTTGATTTTAACTTGTGCTAATTACGGGACAATGTTAACTCAATTACTTACGTTGACTCTATGTTGTGAAAGCAGGCACAATGGACAGAGGATGGATGCAAATGTTGGATAGATCTTCTTATCAGTATTTGGATGGGATCTACATCTTCATTGCCTTTGCACGTAGTCATTGCAGTGATGAAAGACGTAATAGGTGTTTGTGCCGTAAATGTAAAAACTGCAGTTGGATGCCGTTGAATGAGGTCCAAACTCATCTGGAATGGAATGGGATCGTACACAAATACACTAATTGGATCTATCACGGTGAAGAAATATTTTCCGCATCAACATCTTCAGTTCCCGGGACCCGTCGGGACGAAAGTGCTTTAGATGGGCGATGTGATAATGATCAAGCCATTGAGTTATTAACCGATGTTTTTTCTCCCGCATCGGATGATATGGACGATGAGGCGCCTAGGTTGCAACCTGAAGACTCTGAGCTCCATTACGAGAGATTGTTGAAAGAAGCTCAGCGCGAATTGTACCCTAGTTGTAAATCCTTTTCGGTTCTAGGGGAAGTTGTGGAGTTGATGCACAAGAAAGTTGAGTATAATCAAACGAACAAGTATTTTGATCACATGATGGACATCATCATCCGAATGCTCCCTGAAGACAACCGTTTGCCTAAAAATCATTATAGCTCGAAGAAGTTGTTGAAGGACCTCGGTTTAGGGTATATCAAGATTCATGCATGCAAGAACAATTGTGCATTGTTTTAAGGTAAATTCGAGCAGCTTGACAAATGTCCCATGTGCAATGAGCTTAGGTTTCAAAAGAACAAGATTCCGAACAAGGTGTTGAGTTATTTTCCACTGAAGCCAAGGTTACAAAGATTCTACATGTCGTCCCACACAGCCCGTGATATGAGGTGGCACAAGGATGAACGCATTGATGATGATGTACTAAGGCATCCGGCCGATGGAGAGGCTTGGGAGGAATTTGATAAGATGCATCCCGAGTTTGCTACGGAGCCAAGAAATGTCAGATTAGGGCTCGCTACTGACAGGTTTAATCCGTTTGGGAGTTTTGCAAAGCCCTTTAGCACTTGGCCGGTGGTTATGGTTCCGTATAACTTGCCTCCTTAGAGATGCATGAAGAAAGAATTCACAATCCTCAGTACTTGGATACCGGGGCCCAAATCGCCGAGTAATTCCATCGATGTGTATTTGCGACCGTTGATTGACAAGCTCGTGGATCTGTGGGAAAATGGTGTATGAACATATGACAAGTGAAGTGAATAAATGTTCACTCTACGAGCAGCCGTAATGTGGACAATTAATGATTTTTCTGCTTATGCTATGTTGTCGGGATGGAGCACCAAGGGCTATCTTGCTTGCCCGACATGTGGACCAGACACAACATCCTTTTGGCACGCATCTAAGGTATGCTACTTGGGTGCAAAAAGGTTTCTGCCCTGGGATCACTGATGGCGAATGCAATCTGACTCATTTGATGGCAAATCAGAGTTACGAGCTCGACCAAGAGAGAGGTGCGGTGATGACATATTATCCAAAATGAACAGTATACATGACTTCGTCACTCGAGGATCGAAACCAGCTGAATAGGAAAATTGGATGAAAAAGAGCATATTATTCCGGTTGGCATATTGGTCGAAATTTAAAATCAGACACATCGTGGATCCTATGCACATCGAGATGAACGTTGATGAGAGTGTTGTGGGAACGACTTTACCCATTGAAGGCAAGTCAAAAGACACAAAAAAGACTCGCCTAGGTATATAACAAATAGGGATTCGGCCTAATTTATGGCCAAAAATCGTCAATGGCAAATACATAATGGCTCATCCAAGTTATACATTTACGCCGAAAAATAAGAAAAAATTCATGAGGTGGTTGCAGGGTGTGAAATTTCCCGACAGGAACGCCAGCAATATATCCCGAAGTGTTAGCACCGACGGTGGGACCATGTCTGGTATGAATAGCCATGACTATCATATTTTGCTACAACGACTCATTCCGATTGGTATTAGGCCTTTTCTTGGAGCCTGGTGTTGTTGAGGCGATAATTTATTTTCTCAATTCTTCCAAATACTATGTGCCAGATCGTTGGTTAAGGCGGACCTCGAAGCAATTAACGAGGATATTGTCTACATCATGTGCCCGCTAGAGCAAATATATCCACCTGCATTCTTTGATGTAATGGTGCACCTACTTATACATCTGCCGGATGAGGCAAAGCTAGTTAGCCCGGTGCATTATCGTTGTATGTACCCAATCGAGAGGTTTAACTTATCCCTGCTGTTTGATAATATTTCCTTACTATCATGTATATATGTGAATCATAATGTAAATTTCCTTATAGAATGTTAGGTACGTACAAGCGGTACGTTCGGAACAAGACACGTCCCGAAGGCTCTATAGCGGAGGTGTACATGGAAAATGAGGCACTGACATTTTGTGCAATGTACCTTCGGAATGTTGAAACTTCCTTCAATAGGGCCTCGCGCAACGACGATGGGGGTCAACGTCCAGAGACCCTATCTGTATTTGCCCAACCCGCATGACCATTCAGCACTGGTCCAATCTCGGAGCCGTTCACCAATAGCGACATGGAGGTGGCTCATTGGTTCATACTAAACAATTGTGACAAAGTCTAACCCTTCCACGAGCAGTACGAGGCGTTGATGAAGGCCCAATTTCCTTCTAATTTGGAAGAAATGGACAAACAACTATTTTCACGTTGGTTTTCCGAGCATGTAAGTCAAATATTTTATTTGCAAATTTCTTAAATTGGTTTTTAAGTTTACCAATTTCGTTTCTTGTGTGTATCTTACCAGATGGCACAGCTGAAAAATGTCAACTCGCCAAATTTCAATAAAGAATTAATGCAGCTGGCCATTGGCCCATTCCGAGGAGAAACGTACAATGGTTGTTACGTTAACGGAGTTAAGTTCGTGTGCACAGAACGAGACGACAAATTGTCTACACAAAACAGTGGGTCTTCGTGTCGGGAAATGGGGAAAATTCTGATACGGGGTTCTACGGTAAATTGTTAAGTGTGATTAAAGTGTTATACGTAGACCGCAAGGAAGTCGTCTTATTCAAGTGTCATTGGTTTGATACGAACCCAAGTATCCCAGACAGTGTCTTTAAAGATCATTTATTTACCTCTGTCAACACAAACACCCAGTGGTTTGAGAGTGATCCCTACATTCTCGCTAGTACGAAAAAACAAGTATTCTATGTGGATGATCCAAAAGCTGGTGGTGGTTGGAGAGTAGCTGAGATGGTGAATCATAGAAATATTTGGGACTTGGATGATCGATACCATGAAGAAGATGGGGAAACAAACGATGACCAAATTGTTTACCAGGTGGATTCCTCAGCATCCACCCTAAACATTGTTGGAGTACGGACCAACGACATCATCCCACCAATTTCGATTGATGACATTTTTATTGATCTCGGGGAATTAGAACAAATTGATAGTGATTTGGAGGAATCAAGTATTGTGCACATCTCGGATGACGAGCGTGAATGGGAGGGAGAAAGCGAATCTGACACCGAATGAAAGTTGTAAATTAGAAATTTCATTTATATATGGAATATCCATCTTCAAATCAATAAATTTGATTTATATGTATGTTTTATGATTTCATTCACAAAAGTTTCAATTAATCTTTTATGTACTAAAGCCACAAACTTTGATGGCATCATCCTTGATTCGGCTTCCCAACATTTCATCTTATTTGATAAAATAGTGTATTCAACAAACAATTAATTATAACAAATATAAAAAATAAAAAATTTAAACTAAATCTAGTTTCAATTTATAAAAACTAACTGACATTTGTCTGACGAATGCACTTTTACATCCGTCGGGCAAAGGCTTCAAATATCATCACGTGTTTCTCTGTTCGGTGGGCGGTTTCCGAAACTGAAATATTATGCCCGACAAATATTCATTTATATTCGTCGGGCAATATATAGCAGATTAAATTTACATTTTTTTTTATTGAACAACTTTTTTAAATTATTTACGATATGAAATGGACCGATCTAACCGTCCACATTTAGTGTAGGTACTCATAGATCGACTACGCAACAAATTACCCAATTTGGAAATCCCGGGATTAGGTAACGGTGCGCGACGATTCAACGGTTACACAACGTTTCTTCAAGATCCGACAACTTGAAATCCTCAAAACATCAAGCTTTTCGATGGGCGAGATCTAGGCACATAAAATCAAAAAATGAACGGTTAGATCGGTCAAATTCAATCGTTTGAATATCTGTAGAACCAAAAGTTTGAAAATTGTTTTGAAGTTTCCTTCAAGTGTTTAAACTCCTTGATGAATATGTTTGTTTTCCGTTTTTTAATCATTTACAAATTGAAATGGACCGATCCAACTGTCCACATTTATGGTAGGTACTCATAGATCCCTACGCGAAAAATTACCCAATTTGGAAATCCCGGGATTAGGTAACGGTGTGTGACGATTCAACGGTTACGCAACGTTTCTTCACGATCGGAGGGCTTGAAATCCTCAAAACATCAAGCTTTTCGATGGGCGATATCTAGGCACGTAAAATCAAAAAATGAACGGTTAGATCGGTCAAATTCAATCATTTGAATATCAGTTGAACCAAAACTTTGAAAATTGTTTTGAAGTTTCCTTCCAATGTTTAAACTCCTTGATGAATATGCTTGTTTTCCGATTTTTAATAATTTACAAATTGAAATGGACTGATCTAACCGTCCACATTTATGGTAGGTACTCATAGATCACCTACGCAAAAAATTACCCAATTTGAAAATCCCGGGATTAGGAAACGGTCTGTGACGATTCAACGGTTACACAACATTTCTTTCCGATCAGACATCTTGAAATACTCAAAACATAAAGATTTTTTACGGGTGAGGTCTATTGACTTAAAAGTAACGATTGAACGGTCAATTTTTTGAAATTCCATCGTTCGACTATCAATAGAACCAAAACTACAAAAAACCCATTGAAATTCACAAACTTAACGATTGAGGCACATAAGCTCAGAAAAATATGACTATAACGATCGATGGGACTTTAGGCATGTAAAACTAAAAATTGAACGGTCCCGGTCTAGAAAATTATATCGTCGGACCTGGTTTTTAGATCAGTAATAAACTCAACATCTTGAGACTTTCGCCCGACGAAGGAAACCATTCACCGGGCAATAGGTAAATATGCGTCGGTAAAATATAGAAAAGTCGTCGGGCAAAGTAACAAAAACGCGCATTTTTTCCCCAAAAATTTCAAACATTACGCCAAAAATTTTCGCGAAATCTCATACTTACTGCGTATCGTTACCCGAAGAATAGTTAAATAGTTACCCGACGACTGTCCGCCGTGTGCTGTTACCCGACGAATTCATTAAAAGTTCGCTCGATGAATTAGTTCGTCGGGGAAGGTTATTGAGACGAATAAATCAGACCGACTTTTCTTCTTCTTCCTTCTTCTTCATTTTCCTTGTTTTCTCCCGACCCCCATCTCTATGCAACTCAGACCAGAGCCAAGCTATGGAGGTCGCCGCAACTCATAGCACTCCGTCCCTTTCTCGTTCTCTCTCACTCAGACTCCAGCTCTCACTTCGCCGCCGTAGCAATCTCTCACGCCGCCTCTCTCTCACCGTGGTTCGGTCTGGTCGCCGCCCCTATCCTCGCTGGCAGTCATCTCAAGGTCGAACTCATTGTCCATGTCTCTCTATTGTTAATGTAGATTGGTTATTGTTAATTTTGATTGGTTAAATTTTAATTTTAGTTTGGATTGAAATTTCAATTGAAATTTGGTTTGGATACTATGAATATTGTGATTGGATTATTGTCATTATTGTGCATTATTGTCAATTTTGCAGATTGCGAATTTAGGGGGATTATGGTTAATGTTGAAGATTTGTTGAAATTTTGATGCTTGGTATAATGTTGAAATTGGTATAATGTTATGAATTTTGCATATTAATTTTGTTATGATTTTGGATATGAATTTTATGTGAATTTTGGATATGTGAATTTTATGAATTTTGGATATTTGAATTTAAAAACATTTATGTGAATTTTTGATATGGTGTAGGATATGTGAATTTTGGATATGTGATTTTTATAAATTTTGGATATGTGAGTTTTATAAATTTTTAATATGTGAATTTTATGATTTGGATACTATTATTGTATGTTTTATTTAATTTGTAAGTTTGATTTTATTCCCGAAATTTGGATTTAGAAATTTAGGTATAATGTTGTGAATTTTGAGTTTAGTACTTTTGGATTACTTAGTATTTTAGGTTTAATTTTCGTTTGTGTTGGTTTTATTTTAAAAAATTAGAATTTGGTGGCTTTAGTTTTTAGATACCAATTTACTAATTTTTAATAAATAAAAAATTGGTTTATTTTGTTTATTTATTATTGGAATTAAAAAATGTTGGTTAATTTTATATGTGGTTTTATTTTTATTTTGTGAATTTAATATTTAATATTAAAAATGGTTGGTTTTTTTTATTTAATTAAAAATATGTTGGTTAATTTTATATGAACTATTTTAAATTTCTTATTGTAGATTTCACATCGCACCTTAATCACATCTAGGACCCGCCCCTGCTCTGGTCCCGTTGATGATCATGCGGTGGAGGAGGCAACCGCTGCCTCGGTTTCCTTAATAGCGGTGTCGGTTCAGGCATCGATCTCGGATCATCAGCGACCCGGTGCCCGATCGGCTTGTCGACAGCACATCAAGAAATGGGGGGAACCCCGTACCGACCCCCAGCCCCCACAGGACGACGCCGGAGCAGACGAAACGGCGACTGATGTCGGAGCACTCCCTAAGGGTAAGTTGATTATTTTGTTTATTTAAACAACCATTTTTATTTGTTACTCATATTATGTACGAATGTTCATCGAATTTGCAGTGAAGTCGATGAATGTGCGCGGGATCAAGCGGGGTTTAACATCCCATCGGATTTGCAAGACAACGAATGCAAAGATCCTGGTGGTGTACGTGCCTCGCTTCTGGTCCGTGCCGGTAAAAATCCACAGCCTGCTTGTGCATGACATTGGCGCGATTCTTCGCACCAAGTCCCTGATGATGGGGGAGACTTTCATAACCCAACCCCTGGAGGAGATCACGCGCTGTTAGGGAGAGTTATCGGTACGTGTTTCTCCCTTGTTTTACATTCATTTTATTTTTTTTAATTATTTTACTAACTTTAATAATTTATTGCATATCAATTTTGAGTTTAACTTGGAGGACGTCGACGTCAGTAGATACCTGAGACACCACTAACAGTTACGGTACAACAACTGGAAGTACGAGCTCCACAAGTACTACAAGAGCTGGCCTTCCCCTGAGGAAGCTCGGGCAAATCCTCCGGAGGAATTGGACGGGCCGAAACTGGCATGGTGGTTGTGGTTGTGCGACCATTTCGTGTCCCCCACCCATATGGTACATACTATCCACCTAGTTAAATTATTTATTTATTTTTTATGTTATTTTCCATTTGAAAATATAATTTTTGTTTTTACGAATGAACAGCGGAAATCGGTTGCCAACACATCAAACCGGGGTGCGAAGAAATTCAACCACCACGGGGAGTCGCGATCATTATCGACCCGGCAGGAGGATCGACATATCGCCGGGTCGATGTTCTTGGAGGTGGATGGTGTACGCTGGACGGGGCGACCAAGAGACTGACAAAATTCACGTAAGTTTATTTTTTGCAGATTAAACATTAATTTTGAATTTGATAATTATATTTCTAATTAAAATTTATTTGAATTTGTAGAAGGCAATGAAGCAAGACGTCCAGCAGACACAGGGTGAGCTCACACAACAGCATCTCGAAGTGCCGTTGGAGCATCAGCTCTCGGATTTCAAGAAGTCGATTGTCATCCTGGAGCGACGACTTGGAAGGCGTCCATGGAAGATTGTTCGGGGGGCGGGCGACGGGATAGTGCGGGATGTCTCCAGTCACTCATTGAGTTCATCTGGGGGAGCCAATCCCGAGGAGATGTCGGAGCTCAAGAGAAACTTCGAGATCCTTTAGGCCGAAAATGCTGAGATCAAGGCCCAAAACTCGCATATCCAAGCCCAAAATGATCAAATCAAGACCGCCCTCGCCAAGGTGCTTGACCGCTTGGGTGAGCGTGGACTGGATGAGCTTCTGTCACAGCCTCAGCCCATATCCCAATAGCCCGCCCAGGATCCCGATTACCCCGATCTGTCGCCGAGTAGTTAGAATGTAATATGTAAAACATTGTTTTAGTTTTAATTATGTAAAAACATAACATTAATTTTTCTAAATATTTTTTTTATTTTAATTTGATTCGTTTTATTCTTTTAATTGTATTTTTTTTAAACATTTTTATTTTAATTATATATATATTTTTTTTTTATTTAATTAAAAAATTATTATTATTTTAAATATTACAATGTTGCCCGACGAATAAACACTTCGTTGGACAAAAATATAACTTGGCCCAGTAAATGTTATTCGTCGGGTAAAATAGTTGACTTTTGGATTGCTCGACAAGTCATATGCAACGAATAGTCCGCCGAGCAACCTTAAATTTGTTCGACGAATCACTGTTCCCGTCGACTAACATTAAGCCCGACAGCTGTGGCCCGATGCATATTGCCCGACGAGGAATCGCCAAGGTTAATGTTGCCCGACGACTGTTACATGTTGCTCGACGAACTCGTTTTGCCGGGCAAACTTTTTTTTCTTGTAGTGAATAGGCATTTTATATAAATAAATGTTCTTGTGTTTTTCATTTAAAACAGTTTGGATAAGAGTGTTTTGGTTTTCTTTTTAAAGAAGTCAATGTTAGGAGAAACATCTTTTCTAGACAATTATAGTATCCAAAAAAACAATAGCACTGGATGATAGAGTTTATGGGGTTTATGTTATACATTTGTCCAAAAATAATTGTAGTATCATATATTTTGAGTACACAAAAGTAAGCAAAATGAAACTTTAATATATATAAAATGAAAATAGCAAGTTAAAAAATAAATAGAAAAAATAAGAACAAAACTAGAAATAAAGTTTAAAAATTATAACAATATTAATATAATTTGAATAAAATATACAGGTAGAGATTGTCATGGAAAAATCAGAAAAGAAGTTTGTAACTCCTCCGGTCCATATGTGGCTTTGCCACTATCGCGACCGACACCTTGTATGTGTGAAATTGCTCCTGGAAATTTATGACATAATTGAATGCGATGTATATATAAAAGGTCTCGCATTAGTCAAAAAAAAC
This sequence comes from Oemleria cerasiformis, assembly GCA_037349345.1. NCBI lineage: Eukaryota > Viridiplantae > Streptophyta > Magnoliopsida > Rosales > Rosaceae > Oemleria > Oemleria cerasiformis. The sequence goes on from JAZGTL010000018.1 coordinate 3,992,530, forward strand.
AAGAGTTAAGAGAGCAAAGATTATAATTTTCTTTGGAACAGAGGAAGCGCGTTTTTTAATTTAATGAAGCATCCAAATGGGAACATAAAAACAGAAAAAAGAAAAGAATGTTAGAGAACGTAAGGTTATATGATGAAATGAGGAATATGCTAATTAAGGTCGACACATGCCATGCACATGGAGATTGATACACAGTCACATTATTCATCTTAAAATATGCTTAGATCCTTTGAATCTCGATGAAGTCGGCCACCAAACCAACTAATTTATCCTAAAATATATACCTTTTAATAATATTCTTTCATTAATTTTTTGTTTCCCCCTTTTTAAACCATGCACGTCAAACTTTTTTATTTTTAGGATACTAACGTGCTCTATTTTAAATTCAATTTAAATTTCAACGCCAAATAGTTAAACGATTCATAATATATAATTTTACGTATTATAATATGAGTGAACAATTTGTTGATATGTTTTTCCTATTAGGTATCATAATTAAAAATAAATACTTGTGTATTATAATATGATAACCGTCCACACATTTCAATTCGATCTGAGATTCAGTGAGAAAATCAAACTAGAATGTTCAATAGCGAGTTCTTTTTCTTTAACAAAAATTTCAAGTGAGTTCGATTTTGTATATTTTTTAGTCAAAAACCAAATCGAATGAACGTATAGGTTTGGTTCAATTCGGTCCTATAAGTACTCTCAATTTTTTCTCTCTCCTAATAAATATTAAGATATTAAGCAGCATGCTGTACATTATAATTCATAGGATTTATAAAAAGAAAAATTACAATTCACTACATTAACATAATAAATAACTAAAACTACTACAATTGAAGGCTCAACTTGAAAGTTTAAAACAATTGAATTCAATTTCATCCGATCTAGTACTATATGGAATTTGGGAAAAATAAAACAAGCTTGAACAAAACTTATTTCATTTGATTCTTCTACTTTTTAATTAGAGTAATTTTTCAATTTACTCCCTGAACTTTTATTTCACCCATTTCCTTCCTAAACTATTATTAGCCACTTCGCCTGCTGTTATCATATTTGCTCACAAATTTCCAATTTTTTGTCCGAAAAGTCACATTATTGTCATCAAATATAATTCTTTATAAGTAAATTTTCTTTTTATTAATTTTATATGACAAATTTACTTGCTTAAAATGTGAGCATAAAGGGGAAATTGTTCATGAGGTAATTGGCTGAAATAAAAATTTAAGGGAGAAATCTAATGTCAATAATCGTTAATAACCTTTCAATTATATCAATAATCGTTTTCAATTTCAACCAAAGAACAAACCTAATATCAAACAATGACCATATATAGAGCATCCCCTATCAAACTCAATATTTACAAGTTAAATTTTAATTAAAAAAGTTATAAAACTCCCTAATTATTTTCTACTCCAACCATATTCTATAAGCCTGTATATTAAGAGTCATATATGCTATTTTTGGAAAATTATAGATGTTAAAAAAAAAAATTAATAATATATTAAAGTTTGTTTTTCTGATAAAAAATATAATAAAGTTCAAAATGGTAATAAAATAAAGGTAAAAAGCTCTTAAATTTTGAGGAATCACTAGGAGATCTTCCCCCTCTCATATTTAGCTCCTAATGATTTCTGTATTCTGGCGAGGATGATTAGAGAAGTATTTTGCTCATCTTATTCCTCAAAGTTTGTTTAGCTACTTCATTAGGGATGGCGGGATGCTCTTTAGTTTGATAGACTTTTTGTGTTGTTGGGTGAATAAAGTAGGCACATTAGCAGAAAGTGAGGATGAATAAGAAGATTAAATAATAAATATTAGGTCGGTCATCGGTGGCTCTCTATCTGTTTCCTGAAGATTCACGAAAAGGGACTTGATGGAATGCTCTCTTGACTTTATTTTCAATGGGAGACTTGGGAGTTACGTGTTTCGCACTTCCACTAAAAGCAAGCCATGCACTTCCTTGTGATTTACAACAATTTCACAAACCAACACGTAACCCAATCACATCATGCATAATACATAATACATAATGCCAAACCTTCAAAACATAGTAAAGCTGGCCCACTTTCTATTTCTCTTTATTTCATCGTCATTTCGTCTCTTTTTTTTTTGCATTATTTAATGTATCTTCATTTTTACTATTGCCTCTCCAAAAGGTGAATAAAATATTTAATGATTGAATGAATAGTCACAAAGACTTTGGAAAATTATAATAATTATTATTATTATTACAAAATTATACAAAAAGTTTAAACACTAATTTGATTTGTTCTAACTTCAACGGTCAATTACACTAATTGTCTTTCACGTGTCCTCATTTTTATAAAAATCGAACTTAAAATCTATACTAATACGTAAATAAAAATGATCGGAATATGCGATATGACGATGGACAATATCCTCATCGTATTCGAAATTCTGAGAAGTCGGCAATAATGGTATTGATAGACAGCCAAACGGTGGAAGTGACCCTTTTATGCCTTTTGTTATTTTTTTTTTTTAGTCTGCTTTGTACATATTATAACTCCAGCGGTTATTATGTTTTCCCTTTTTCTGAAATTGCAAATATTAGTTATTTGTGCAGTAATGACCTTGGTGATGCATATGGACTTCAAGTTAGATTATTTTATATGTACGTTATTTTTTCTAGATCATTTCGACATATGTCGAGCCTAATCACTAGAGGTATTTACTCATGATTATCTTCAAGCTATTGCAGTTTAACTTGTTTTTACTTTGTATTTTTATTTTACCAATGAAATTTCGTAACTTGTCAAAAAAAAAAAATACCACTATAAAAAAATAGATAAGTTTAATATGAAGAACATATTCTTATAGGTCATAGGCCCCACAAAAATTGAAAGAGAATAGATTCTTGATTGATACAATTTCTTTCTAGATGGTATAATCTAGCAATCACTTTCTTGAAGATCAAAAGATCATTCCAATGTGATGAGATAGAAAGAGATGAGTTTAGTTTTAGTGCTCACAATAGAAAGATATCAAATGAAATCCCTTAAATATGATGCAACATGGATATCTTGATAGTGCTCATAGTGTGTTTCTACTCTAATATGTAATAATTAAGGACATCTATTTTACAATAATACATTTCCTACTTGGATGAACCATTCTAAAAGGAATAATTCTAAAATTGAAAGATCATTCAATTAAAAAATATTATTTAACCATCCATTAAATTAACGCCTTAGCAATTAATCATGAAATCCAATATCCTTTATAAAAAAATACTATGATATAGGAAAGGGAGATTCCATTATGGCACCGTTTGGATGCTGATTTAAGAATTCCATTATAGCGTTTGGAACAAGCTGGAATAATAATAAGGTTTCAAGCATTTCATCCATTTGTTGCGTTTGTCAAATCATGCAATAAAACCAAAATAATAATTATTTTTATTATAACACCCTTTTGTGAAGCATCACTTGATTATAAACTAATAATAAAATCAACCATTCAATATGAACTTAAATACTATGTTCTCCAATATCAAAACACACATTATTCAAATTTATTAAAATTCTTGAATCCAACAAAGAAAAATAATCAAAATATGTCCAAACAAATAAGAAGCCCTAATTTATTCAAAAAACCACGATCAAAATTGTCTTCATTAAACTACAAAACAGAAATACTTAACCAACTAGGCTCCTGCTCAACACCAACAAGCTGCAAAATGACTTGAACTTTTAAACTTGATTTAGAAGGTCTTTACTTTATCTGGAAGACTTTACTTTTATGTGGTCCTTCATGATAATCTCGGTTGCCTTCAATTTTGCAGAAGAACTTAGTGACTCAGTTTTTGCTACCTCATCAGAAACCTTGCGCATTGGATCACCTTCTGCAATACACACTACAAGCTTATCCATGGCTTCAGCAGTCTTGGTCATTGCACCAACCATCTGTGACAATCCTAATTCATAAGCATCTATTTTCCTCTTTCTCTTCCTACCTGATTGATTCGAGGCTTCAGCTATGGATGGTGGGGGTATAGGTAGCTCACTCATTGCTTCATCAATATCATCCAAGCCATCATTATTTGGGAGCTCATTTTGATCCAGATCATCCACAAAATCATTAGCACCTGCAGCTTGTTTTCCATTAGCACGATCCTTCCCAAAAACAGGTCCAAGAATTTCAAAATGTGGAAAAGATTTAAGCCACAATCCTTGAGCAGTTGGGTAACTCTGCATACATGGGAAGAAATGTATCGGTTAGATTGATACAATTACAAAAATATACAACCAAATACAAAAATAAAGAAAATTATTACCTTGACCCAACTATCATACAAATCCTTTTCACAAATAATCATTTTCATTTTCTTATGGTCATCCCATGCAAAGCCACTGTTGGAGATATGCATATCTGATAGAGCATTATATTGGTTTTTCAAAGTCTTAACTCGGGACTCAACATGTGGACTTGCCTTGATCCCACTACCTGCCAGGTAGTTTCTCCAACAATATTTTTTCTAATTGAGCAAATGTTCCTGGTTTGAAACCATTATCACATTTTATTTTTCCAGAAACACATAACTCTGCCATAGCTTCTACCAATTTTTCATTCTGTGCTGCAGTCCACACATGCTTGTTTTTTCCTCTTCCTCTCTGTTGATCAATTGATTGGGAATCCATCCTTGACAGAAAAGAAATAATGTTTTTCATGAATATATATTAATCTTCTTACATTACCAGACATCACACGAATAAAAAAAATCACATAACAGATCAATTCCATCTTTGTTTGTTACTGCGTAGATACAAATGCTAACCATGTCATAGACGACAAATGCAGTCCGATTTATTACTCGACTTCTCCGTAGGAATTTGACAGAGAGCACAAGCAGACCAATTGCTTTGAAGATTGAATGATGTTTCAACAAAAGCAAATCAAGAAGAAATGGTTCAACAAAAGCAAATCAGGAGGAAATGGTTGAACAAAAGCAAATGCATAAATAAAATATTCAATTGTGGGTATATTAAGTAATATTTACATTCCCTAATTACTAGGGAAATAGAATAACATCCTATTGTAGGTAATTAGATTCCACCAATTGGATGGAATTGATTCCAATCACATTCCTAATCTGTTTCTTTTTCTAGTGTCCTAAATAGTGGCAAATATCAATGAATAAAGACGGAAATTAGAAATAAATTCTTATTCCTACTCTATATTCATGTCTTACAAATGGGGTCTATCTACATTAAGTATCGATATCATCCTTTATGACTTATAAGAGTCGAATTCGAAACCTCCACATAATATATGGAAAGAGATAAAATTATATCGTAATTAATGGCTGAAATTCAATCCTTATATTATAACGCTCGTCAAACTACCTAAAGCTTCTTTTAACGTAAGAATGTACATGATTTAAGGAAAGCATGGATCTCATTGATTTACTTTTCAAATTTTAATTATTATGAATTATTTTTCAATGTAAAAATGTATATGATTTAAGGAAAGCGTTATGATGAACATAATTTTGATTTAGTACGATAATTTTCTTCAAATTGTAACGTGCTTGAACTTCAAATCAAACTTTCGTTCCATGAAGATGTGACACTTATGAATCATTCGTTTCCATATTGTCAAACATTAAAAACAGGTCAAAGTTTGTCAATTTATTTTCTTTGTCTAGGAATAAATTAGCATAAATAATATCTAAATCTCGCCCAATAAATGCCAGCGATTATATTGAAGATATGGGCCCATATATGCCAATTTGTTAATTATTAATTAGCACTAATTAATCCCCTTGATTAAGCGAATCGTTAAATTTAAATCGGAAATGAACCCTATTCAGATTTTATTTTGACCTAAAAAAGGCAGGTTGGCAGCACCGCCTCCTCCTCCGTCAACTTTCCACCCAAGTCCTCCTCATCACTCTCTGCTGGTGGACATGTGAGTCTCCCCAGCGGGCTTCACAAATCGCCACCCGCGCGAGATCGCTCCACGTGTCAGATCTGGTCCACCACAAAACCCCCTTTGCCATTTTTTTATAATCCCAATTTTAATAAACTATATTCCCTTGGTGATTTTTTTAATCAGAATTTTCAGTTATTACCTTACTGAGACTTTTAAACTGGGGCCTGCTTCTTAAAGTCCCGCTGGCGACTGGCGTCGTTTCCTATATATTGGCCTTCATTTCATGCTTTTGCTGCGGTACCCAAAAAGCTTCACGCTTTACAGCAACCCACACCTCTCTCACGCCCTATCGAATTGTTCCTCCGCCTCTTGTACTTCGCTGTCGTAACGACAGCCCTAAATCGCCCATGACGGCCAAGACCATACTGGTCACTGGCGGAGCCGGCTACATCGGCAGCCATACCGTGCTTCAGCTTTTACTCGACGGTTTCAAAACCGTCGTCGTTGACAACCTCGACAACTCCTCCGAAGTGGCCATTAACCGTGTCAGGGAACTCGCTCGTGATTTCGGTCAAAACCTCACCTTTCACAAGGTTTGCCTATTTTTGTTAAATTTTGGCTTAATATTGGATAATTGGGTTATCATGGGTTTAATTTGCACCCGTTTCTGGGTTTGAATTACTTTTAGTTGCGAATTTAGAATTGGCAGAAACTGGCACTTTTGGCTTTTGAATTGTATATCTGTCTGATTGTTTATAATTTGGTAGTTTAATTGGCATGGAAAAAAAAAGAAAATAATTGACTTTTTTTATATTTTACTTTTGTTGGTTAGTTTAGAGAACCTTCATTTACTAAATGTAATTCCTGGGTATCTAAGTTTGTGTTTTTTAAATTTGGAAATTTAGAAAAATAATGAAATTCCTTGATGTTTGTACCTCCGTAGTCATGTTAGTATCTTACTGGGAAAGATTGAAGAGTAAGGGTATTATACACATGTGCTGGGAAAACTTTGCACTTTTTGAATTGGTGGTCGAAATTTGTTTTGGGATTCAGTTTTCCGCTGTTTTCAATGTTTCTAAGCTTCATGGATGGTCATGATTTCTCATCATTCTATTTCCAATTCCACCTGCAGCTTGACCTCCGAGACAAACCGGCGCTTGATGAACTCTTCTCTTCAACCCCGTAAGCTGCTCACCATAGAAGCTCCCCCAATCTTTAATATTCCATCTATGTTATGGTAATTCTGCTATAACTTCTTTTGTACATGCCTCCAAATTGTAGATTTGATGCTGTCATACACTTTGCTGGACTCAAAGCAGTTGGTGAAAGTGTGAAGAAACCATTGCTATACTATGACAACAATTTAATTGGAACAATTACTCTGTTGGAAGTCATGGCTTCCCATGGGTGCAGAAAGGTACCCTCTTATGTTAAACAACTATTTCCTTTCAGCTTTCAAAGAATGTCGATGACATGTAACTCGTTTATCATTTTCAAGTTCACAACTTAAGATAGTACTTCCGTGATTTGTGATAGATTGTATCTGATCTCTATCTGACATGTATTTCAAATACTTTCAGCTTGTGTTTTCTTCGTCAGCAACTGTTTATGGTTGGCCAAAAGTGGTCCCATGTACGGAAGATTTCCCACTTGTTGCAGCAAACCCATATGGAAGAACTAAGGTATACAATATGTGGTCATAATTAGGCACATCGAGTTCAATTGTCTCGTTAAGTTCTCAGTAAGACCATCACTATGCATCTTTTGTTTGTCTCCTATATATTTTCTGCTTAGGATGTTCCCTCTTGATATTTTCTATGATGTCTAATGATGTTATTTTTCAGCTTTTCATTGAAGAAATTTGTCGCGATCTGCACACCTCAGACTCTGAGTGGAGAATCATATTGCTGAGATACTTTAATCCAGTTGGTGCACATCCAAGTGGCGGTATTGGTGAGGATCCCACTGGGATCCCAAACAATCTCATGCCGTTTGTGCAGCAAGTTGCTGTTGGCAGACGTCCAGCCCTGACTGTGTTTGGAACGGACTATAATACCAAAGATGGTACTGGGGTATGTATACATTGTAGCCTTTTGCTTTAAGAAAACTGTTATACCTTTCCCAGTATGCAACTTGGTTGTTTTATAGTTTAATTTACCTAGATGGTCTCTTTACTTGACTACATAAGAATTCTTTAGTAGTTTGTTATCTACGTTCACTAATATTTCACTTTTGTAATTGTATGAAAAACTCACATTTTATTTTAATTGAAATTTGTGGGAATTAGGGTCGCATAATTTGTCTTTTATTTTCTTTCATCCTTAATTTTGTTGGATGCTCAATCTTGATGTTGGTTGTCCCATTTCAGGTGCGTGATTATGTTCATGTGGTTGATTTAGCAGATGGGCACATTGCTGCATTGCACAAGTTAGAGGACAGTGATATAGGTGAGCCTGTTCTAATATCCCCATGTTCTTTGATTGTAATTCTAGACCTGTTACTGTTATTTTTTGCTGTCGAACTTTTTTATGCCATACTTCAAGGTCAAGCTGCTTAATATCGCTTGCCTCAAATGTGATGTCTTGGTGTTTAATGATCTCATGTTAATTCCACAAACAGACCTTAATCTAGAACTCACCTTTTTTTCTTGTTTTTGCCTTTGTTGCACACATGTTTATTTTGTTAACATTGTTTGTTTTTATCTCCACAGGTTGTGAGGTGTACAATTTAGGAACAGGTAAAGGAACATCAGTGTTGGAGATGGTTGCAGCATTTGAAAAGGCATCTGGAAAGGTCAGTTTTCTCTTGAAAAATATTTCTGTGTTCATCCCTTATTTTTACCCTCTATGGTTATAAGAAAAACCCCGCTTTGGTGGTTCATTTCACCAAAGACAAATGGTTTTTTTGAGACGACAGTTCCTGACATTGCTTGGTTATTGAATTGTTTCTCCAATCCTGATTCTATGTTATGAACATTTCGCTGTATTTAAAATTGGGGTCTCATGCTTCAAATTGTCATCTGTACATTTGTGTAAGATTTATTTGTAGGGATAAAGTTGGGTCATTAGTTTGGGTAACGCTTCAGAATTTGAATATGATTGGAATGATCTCTGTACCACAGTGGTTTTAGCTTTTCCAATCTACAAAGTACTGTTGCAAAACTCCGAATGAATACGTGCATTGCCAAAACCTTCTACAGCTCCCCCACCCCAACAAAATAATAGTCTGTCCAGGGTCCAGGTGGCAGCCTAAGAATGACTTTTCTGATACCTAGAATTTCTCGGTTGGACTTACCCTTGGAAGAATCTCAGACCTTGTTCCATAATATTTGTCCCTGGTCACTGTTTCCAAGTTTCTGTTTAGCCATTTGCCTTGTTGGGTAAGCTTATATGTCTACCTTTTATATTTCAGAAAATTTCTACTGTCACGTCTGGGAGGCGTCCAGGTGATGCTGAAGTTGTGTATGCATCAACAGAAAAGGCCGAGAGGGAACTGAACTGGAAGTGAGTAACGAGTGTTTTGCAAAATTATATGTATGGTTTGTCATGATTAAGACTTAAATCTTACATGCCTAACCTCGTTGCAGGGCGCAATATAACATTGATGACATGTGCCGGGATCAGTGGAACTGGGCCAGCAAAAATCCATATGGATATGGGACATCAGAAGACTCTAGCAAGTGAAAAACCGATAGTGTTGATATGCTTTACATTTTAGTTTAGTCTTTATCAACAGCGGAACTAGAGTAGCCAAAAAAATCCGTATAGCTCTCTGTGGACATGCAGACTCTAGCAACTGAGTAAGTTGATAGTTTCATATGCTTAATATTTAGGTTTAGCGGTCACATGTCATCTCAACCGTCCTCATCCGCGATGTAAAGCTTTGGTAGCCTTGCAGAGATTAGGTCTTTCCGGAGCTTCTTCGCTGGCAGATTTTCAACTGTTAGTCATTGTGGTGTTATGATTATGGCCAATTAATGTTATGTTTTTTTTTTTTTTTTTCTTACTTAAAAACACAACTTTTACTAGTACAGTTCTAACCAATAACTGTTACTGATACTCTCTACATGTATTTTGAATCATAAGATCATGAAGATCAGATTGCTAGTTCTTTTCTTTTATATGGCAATATAGGAATTTCGAATGTGAATAAGAAACTGTGTTTAAGACTCATGTGGGTTATACGAGGTTTGTAGCTCAAATAGTTGAAACCATTTGCCATTCCATCCAAAGTTGATGTTCGAATCCCCCTCCCACTATATCGTTATCGTTTTGGGATTTGTTTGGATGACTCTAGATCTGCCTTCTTCCATGTTGAACATATAAATAATGCATTCTCTTGGTTCATGTCTGCTGTTTGCCGTGTAAATTTGCTATGTGGCTTGGTGGGCCTATGGTAACATGTTCCTTCATCTTGTAGCGATTGCTTGTTGAGGCCCCTAAGTTGTCTCCTTGGGCTTAAGTAGTAGTCTCCCTCATTTGAGTCCCAATGCTCTCCTCCTTGGTTGACACTGTATTTTATTGTAGGTGGGAGTATGTACGGCGTCATTGGGAGCTACTTAATGTACTTGAACCAAATTGTTCGTATCGATTTAATTAGTCGGTTTAAGCATAATGAGCCATTCTAAAATATATTGATTCGCCACTTAATACGGTATAGTAATATTTTTTTCCACATGTTATATGGGAAGTCGCGAAATAAGTCATTCTAAAACATATTGATTCGTCATTTAATACGGTATAGTGATATTTTTCTTCACACGTTATGTGGAAACTCGCGTTCGGATCTGGTAAAGGGCAACCAAATACATATTGAATCAGAGAAAAAGTGAACCAAATTGTTTGCATTGGTGTGGTTTTGCCGATTTTGAATTTGTTGAGCATAGTGGTTATAGTGGTTCCATGATATCAAATTAAAATTGTGCCGTTGGGCCGGGGGTTTGAATGTGGTGGACCTTCCTTTTTGGATGCTTTTTTTTTTATCTGAACCTTTTTGGATGCTTTAAGCATATCCGTTCATGCCGTTCATGCCGTTGAGATTCATCCATGAATTTAAGATTTGAAACTTCAAACTTCGAATGTTCATTATTATATATAATGATATTATAATAAGAAACAAATAGCATGTAATTATGTATAGAAGAAAATTATGATGGACCGACTGCCATCAGGCACAAATTTCAGTAATTAAAAATAAGGTGAGTTAAATTTTAACGTAAATTTTTTTTAATCAAATTTCGAAGGTATTTGGTGAATTTCATTATAAAAAAAAATCAAATAATACTACATATATTATGCAAAGAAACAACTAATAATCATGCAATACAAAACACTTAAATTGCAACAAGCTATCTTTTAAGTGGACAAGATATCATACGATCTCCAAAAAATTTACTTTCCCTCTTATTTAAGTGTAAAATAAATTAATAAGTTGAACTATATAAACTAACATTACATAAATTTTTCCTTTGGGTCATTAATTTCGGGTGAGCTAGAGCACACCCCAACCCATGCTGCTGGCATGTGCCTGACTGCCACACAAACTCCAAAACTGTGGCACACTTGATTAAAAAGGGATAACTTTACACGTTGAATCAAGTAGTAGAAGTTTATATATGGAAATTATATTGTCACGTGATATTATATATGTATTATTAATTTTTTGTCATTATACGAGGTGTTCACATATACATTAATATGAGACTAATTTCTGTCCTTATAGAATCTTGACTTTCATATGAAGTCGATAGTAAGCCAATGTAATTCCTACACCCTTCGATGGCCACAAAAAACCATAAGTAGAATTTGAATTAGACTTTAAAGCAATTCAAACTGGTACTTGAATCATTAGAGCACCCTTATGATTCTTCTTATTATGCCTTCTTCAAATACATAAATCAAAAAAGTCAAAAATAAGGGATCAATGAGAGTAGAAAATATACTAGTGTGTCCAAACCATGGTATAATGTTGAGTGCATTAGATGAGTTGTGTGGGTTGAGTGAATTAGATGAGTATAATAATGTTTTTTAAGGCTTTAAGTTAGTAAATTTTAGGGCTCGTTATTTGTTTGAAATATTAGAAATCTTCTGAGCTAAATGATAAGTTATAAATTAAAGTAATCAATCTTGTCAAAATCAAAATATATTTTATAGCGAAAAGCACTATTCATCTATATAACCGTTTTTCAATTAAATTAAACATATGTTTTAATATAATAATATTAGAAGAGTTATATTATACAGATGTGGTAAAGAATTTATAATCAAAAGCACCAGAAATTCAAATGAAACTCCATGGTAATTAGTAAATACTCCATGAAATGAAATTACCATGAGAATCAGAAACTATAGTTTAAAAATGAAATTACGACGATAATCAACAGTTTAAAAAAGAAAAAAGAAATAGAAAAAAAGAGGGTTATATAAATAAGAAAAACAAAACGCAACCTCAAGTATTGGAGAGTGGCACGGAGCGCAGATCTAGCGAGTCGAGTCGAATTCAAGTTCAACGCAAGTCGTTGTTCAAATACTCGCCCCGACCCGACCCGTTTTAGCTCGACCGCCTCTCACCGTCGCATTAGCTCGCCGCTCATATCACTTTGTTTTCGAAACAAACATTTTGAAACTTGGAAGCAACTCGCCCACTTTCCTCTCTTTCGTTCTCTCTGGCCGGCTCCTCATCTTCAATCTCAGATCCAAGTCTCTGAAACGTCAACGTTTCCAGCTCCTCCCCTCAGATCCAGGCGATCTGAGTCTGACGCCGTAGTTGCCTCCCCCAAGCTCCGAAGCCAGAAATGGAGAACTTGATCTCCTTGGTCAACAAAATCCAGAGGGCTTGTACTGCTCTAGGTGACCATGGAGAAGCTAGCGCATTACCGACTCTCTGGGACTCTCTTCCCGCCATCGCCGTCGTCGGTGGTCAGGTGAGCTTCCGATCCCTCACCTTCTTTATCTTTATCATTGATTCTATTGTATGAACTTTTCTTTGTGGGTTTTCAACTGCTGCTATGTAACATAGTTCTTTAACTTCTTAATTTTGTATTTGAAATTGTTTGTTCTGTCTGTTTGGTTTATTTGCTTGAGCTCTGATGCACAAATTGGTGCGCAATTTTATCTCTCTCTAATTTTCACAGAACCATTCAATTGTGAACCAAAGTTTAATGCTTTAATCTAGTTTATAGTTTTGGTGCTTTAAACGAACTGCTAAGAGTTTTACACGTTAAGTGAAAGATATTTGCTAATTGGGAAGGAGCAAAAAGACAGAATAGGACATATTATATGATAGAAATTAGAAGAAAAAGTTGAAGAATAGATTATGATGCTTATGTGTAATGCTTCCTTATATTTTTGTTTTGTCATGCAGAGTTCAGGGAAGTCTTCTGTCTTGGAAAGCATTGTCGGGAAAGACTTCTTACCACGTGGTTCTGGTAAGATGATCGAATTCCCGGCCAATCTTATTTATTTGTCTAGTCATTTAAATAGTGACATCAGTTCCGTAGCTGTTCTTGCGGCATTAGTTCTCATATATACGCTTGTAAACATTAATTTTTGTTCTTGGATGCTTGGGGAATAATGCATGGGGAAATAATTGCAGGAATTGTTACTCGGCGACCTCTTGTCTTGCAACTTCATAAGATTGAGGAAGGCAGCAGAGAATATGCAGAGTTTCTCCACCTTCCAAGGAAGAGGTTCACTGATTTTGGTAGGCTTTTCTCTTTATTCTGATTTTCTTGTCTGGACTTTTGTTGCCATTTCATTTATTCCATTTTAAATGATATACCATTTATACAGCTGCTGTGAGAAAGGAGATTTCAGACGAGACAGATCGAGAAACTGGCCGCAGCAAACAAATCTCCAGTGTTCCAATTCATCTTAGCATATATTCTCCTAATGGTAATATGAGGGGTCTTTAATTGTTTGCTTGTTCTTTCAGTTGGGCTTATAATAACCAAAAACTGATAATCAGATAAAGTGGAAGGATGTTTTTACTTGGACTGCATTTAAAATATAAAGGCCAACGGGCTTCAGCTAATAAAATTTGAATGTCAAGGAACATGGTTCGAAGTTTCCTTTTGATTTATGTATCTGCATTATTACATACTCACCTAAATGTATGCACATTCTGATCTTCTCTTCTTTGACTTTGGGCAGTTGTCAACTTGACACTTATTGATCTTCCTGGGCTAACAAAAGTGGCTGTTGGTAAGTATCACATGTCTCATTGTTATGCAGGCACTTTACATGCATTTTCTAACAACTTGTCTTGGGAATGCAGATGGTCAGTCGGAGAACATTGTGCAAGACATTGAAAATATGGTTCGCTCCTACATTGAGAAGGTAATACCCATTGGAATCTTGTTTTCTTTTTAAATTTTTTACAATGCTGATTCAATTTTTCTATTCAACATTTTATGTAGCCTAACTGTATAATTCTAGCAATTTCACCTGCCAATCAAGATCTTGCTACCTCTGATGCAATCAGAATCTCCCGTGAAGTGGATCCAACAGGTGAACCAATTACTGTTTTCAGTGCATTGTAAATATTCTCTTTCCATAATTCATATTTTTGGGTGCTGGGTCATTGCATTCCAAGAATTGGCTGATAGTTTTAAAATCAAGGACTTATCAATATACTAAAATGTGAGATCTTTTAGTTGTGGCCACAGTTGACTAATGTATCTTGCACAAGTACATTGTAAATTCTAGATGTTGAAGGACAGTATATTGCCATTCTTTTTACAGGGGAGAGGACACTTGGAGTCTTGACGAAGATTGATCTCATGGACAAGGGTACTGATGCAGTTGAAGTAAGTTAGCATGGTATCTCTTTTTGAAATGTTTGACACTGGAGGATTGAATAATCAACCATTAAACTAAAAACTATAAAGTAATGACGCTTCTTCTTTTCTTTGACTTTGTATAGTAAAAAAAATGGTGGAAGAAGGTTTAGAAAGCCACTTAGGTGCATTATTTATGTCAGATTCTGAAGTTATCTATATTTTGAAAATTTCAAAATTTGCTTAGGTCAGGTCGAGTCTGATTTATATGTTTATGCAGCAATAGGAATTTTTTTTATCTATTATTATGCAAATATAATTTTGGTTTATTTTATTATGAGTATCAAACTATACAGCAATGCCTTAAAGCCCACTTCTTAAACTGGTTTCCCTAGTTTTTGGAGATTCTTCAGATTTTGGTTTTTGATGGGCAGATACTAAAGTTCATACATTTACAGAAATGATCCAGTTCTAGCTCCACTCCAGATCCCTAGCCCGTGTAGATACACATACATATACAAACTCTGAAAGTCACAATGAGTAGGTTTCCCTTTAGTTTTTGAATATTCTTCAGATCTTAGTTTTGATGGGGCAGATACCAAAGTTCATAAATGCAGAAACGATCCAGTTCTAGCCCCACTCCATATCCCTAGCCTGACACACCATATATAAAAACTCTTTGCAGTCACAATGAGCCGCAAATCTTACTTTTTAGGGGTCACTTGCTTATCTAGACATGTGCAATACACACATTTTAGAGACTCTTATTTAACAGATTAAAGTTGCATAACTTTTGCAATATTACAATCTGACTTTCGTTTCCTTTTTTTACTTAGATATTGGAAGGCAAGTCATATCGGCTAAAATTTCCTTGGGTTGGGGTAGTGAATCGTTCACAAGCGGATATTAACAAGAACGTTGACATGATTGCTGCCCGGCGTAGAGAACGTGAGTATTTTACTACTACCCCAGAATACAAGCACCTCGCTCACAGAATGGGATCTGAGCATCTTGCAAAAATGCTTTCTAAGGTAGGCAACTGGATATTCTTCTTTAATCTGATTTCAAAATCCTAAAACAAGAAATCATGTATTGCTATTGTTTATATTTTTACTGTTGGGTTGATCTTGGTTTCTTTAACTAAATCATTGTAATGCTTACTGTCTCAGCATTTGGAAACAGTAATTAAGTCAAAAATCCCGGGCATCCAGTCCCTTATTAGCAAGACTGTGGCTGAGCTTGAAACTGAACTGAGTCGTCTTGGAAAGCCCATTTCTGCTGACGCTGGAGTAAGATTGCTTTGTTTTTATATTATCATTTTAAGATGTCATGCTTCTAAATCAAGTTAGCAATTATGAAAATTGACGTCAAGTTTTAACTTTTATAAGAGTTGCTACTGACTGAATGCTTTGGACTTTACAGGGAAAATTGTATACAATCATGGAGATTTGTCGTATGTTTGACGGAACATATAAGGAACATCTTGATGGCGTGTATGTATCAAGCACTAGTCAGCTTCTGAATACCGGGCAGTGCCTATGTGCAGCTTGGTTCATTATTTATTTTCTTTGTTAATCCATATGATAACAATTCTTACTTTAATTCGTTCTTTTTTGTCAACAGGCGTCCTGGTGGTGATAAGATTTACAATGTTTTTGATAACCAGCTTCCTGCTGCTTTGAAAAGATTGCAATTTGACAAGCAACTTTCAATGGAAAATATAAGGAAGCTCATTACTGAAGCTGATGGATATCAACCTCATCTTATAGCTCCTGAACAAGGATACCGTCGTCTCATTGAATCCTCTGTAATTACTATAAGAGGTCCTGCTGAGGCAGCAGTTGATGCGGTACGATTGTAGCTTAGTTTTTCTCTGCAAATTCTAGGTATTTACTTTATCACGCTGCTGTACTATGATGAGTTATTCTCAACTTTCCATGATTGCAGGTTCATTCCATTTTGAAGGATCTGGTTCACAAGGCTATCAATGAGACTCCAGTATGTTCACAGCCATGTTTAGTTTATTGATTCCATTAATTTTCCTTTTTTTATAGTTCTTCCCTTTGTTTTATTCTTGTTTTTAGAGTTTCTTTCGTTGTTTTGAGTTCCTTTTTTTTGTTTTAGTGTTCATACTTTTTCTAGCATTTGGATAAATGTTGCCCTTGTTGTCTTACAGGAGCTAAAGCAGTATCCTGCTCTTAGAGTAGAGGTCACAAATGCAGCTTGTGAGTCACTTGAGAGAATGAGAGAAGAAAGCAAGAAGGCAACACTAAAGCTAGTTGATATGGAGTGTAGTTACCTTACAGTTGATTTCTTCCGTAAACTTCCTCAAGATGTTGAGAAGGGCGGGAACCCTTCACATTCAATTTTTGACAGATACAATGACTCATATCTCAAGCGAATTGGTGAGTCATGAACTAAAATTTAGCCTTGCATGTGTTCTATGGATCAATATTAAGGTTCTTTGCTGATCCTGAACATACACCTTAATTCTTTTTCTACATATTTTGCTCCTGGAAAACAGGTACAACGGTTCTGGCATATGTTAATATGGTGTGCGCAAGTTTGCGTAACTCCATCCCTAAGTCTGTTGTATACTGTCAAGTCCGAGAGGCAAAACGAAGCTTGCTTGACCATTTCTTCACTGATTTGGGAAAATTGGAGGTAAACACTCTCCACTCTTCTTTGCTAGTAAGCTACGGTGAAAATTGATTGTTCTTGCTGAGAGCAAATGCCGACTTTGTTTTGATTGTTGATATTTTTTGAGCAGACAAAGCAGTTATCATCGTTACTGAATGAGGACCCGGCAGTAATGGAGAGGCGTTCTGCCCTGGCGAAGAGGCTGGAGTTATACAGGAGTGCCCAAGCAGAAATTGATTCAGTTGCTTGGGCTAAGTAGATGTGCTATTTGTTTCGTGTATGCGGATTTTGTCGAGATGGCCACACAATTCATTCATTTACGGGTTTAGATGTAATGTGGTAAGGGGAGGAGGTGGGTTTGGACTTTGGAGGCATCTTTGTTTCATTTTATGTACTAACAAATTGACAACTGGTGATGCCATCTTTCACTTGATGTCCTTATACTTGTTATTTTCAACTGCGACATTTATATAGTATATATGATTTGTGAGACTGATGTGTCATATTTTTCAGATTGTCTCTCTCAAATTTTCCAGATTCAAAAACTTTTCAGTTTAATTTCTGATTGATTTCCTAATTTTTAGTATTCTTCTAACATATCTCCTTCCCTATAGGCCACATCTTAAATCTATCGTCTTTTTTACATCATCAATTTCCTGGCGTGGTAATTTCATTTCCAATTTTCCACCATAGAAGAAAATTGGTAATTTGATTCGTGTTAATGTTGTGTTTACCATGTGGGAATCATCAATTTCTTGGCGTGGTAATTTCATTTCCAATTTTCACCTTCAAGGATAAGTGGTCATTTGATGTGAGAATCAAAAACTTAAGGTCATCTCTAGCATTGTACTAAAAGTCCAAAATATAGGAATGTTGTGTCACAATCCATCTCCAAAATAAGTGCCCTAAAACTTATTCTAAAATTAAAAAAATTAGCTCCCTGAGCATCTCTAGGTTAATTTTTTATTTTTTCGTTAAATTTTAGTTAAAGTATTGTTAAGAAAATTATTTTAGCAATTCACTTGTTCTAGCAACACCCTATTTCGACAAATCACAAATATTTTGACCATCTAAATATTTTTGTAAATTTAAAATATTATTGCCATCTAACCCAATATTGTTAAGACTACAGTGTCACGAGTGTGGTGTTTTATCACAAAAGGCCCACTCCCTCCAATACCGACATTGTCTCCAACTTGTAAGTACCATCAGTACAGTCCGATATGTGTGGAGTTTTATCACAAAAGGAAGTGGGACCACCACTTAGTAGGCCACATGTGGACTAATGCCACATCGGTCATTAAGGGCGGAAGCATTTAGTAGGTAGTAAACGACATGTGTGGGGTTGTATCACAAAAAGAAGTGGGACCACCACTTAGTGGGCCACATGTGGACTAATACCACATCGGTCATTAAGCGCTGAAACATTTGGTAGGTAGTAAACTACAACACCGATATTAAGATTACAGTGTCGGGCTAGCGACCCACTCCCTCCAACACCGATATTGTCCCCAACTTGCCAGTATCAGTTGTATTGTCCGACATGTGTGAGGTTTTATCACAAAATGTCTCGGTATTATTGGGAGTAGAACCACTCATTATATATTGTATTTATTTTTCTATTCTTCCGATGTGTGATCTTTCAACAAATATGTTATGAAAATATTAAATTTTTTTGGATTACAACGTAATTTGAGACTTTTGGCAATTATGTGATTCCATATCCTCCCCCTACATATAAGGACTCATTTTTGTTTTAGCAACTCATATGGGGAGATTATTGGAGTGTTGTTACGACTTTCTAGCTAAATTGGGTTTTGAGAGTTGTATATAGCAACTATGCTAGAGAAGCTAAAGTGCCAGACATATATGGTCTTCTATGTAGGACTTGGTCAAGTGCGGGTGGGTTTAAGTGGTGGGTTCGATGACTTCTTATGCATGTTGCGTCTTAAATACCCCACTATTTTCTTTAAATATAATAGAATTTATTGTTGGATAAAATCACTATGGTTTTCTAAAAAATAATTTTGGTCAATGTGGTTTCAATTTTGCAATTTGTCACCTCACAAATTAAGTCATATAACCAATTTCTATTAATTAGACAGGGACATTTTAGTACTTATATCAATAAAATAGTTTTTGACAAAAAAAATTACATCATGCTCTGCAGCCCAACCGTCTCCTTGTCTTTCACCGTCTTCTTCTCTTCTTCATCTCTCAACAATTTGGACTCAAGCCCACCGCAGATTTAATTGAAATTTGGCAATGTAATTTTCTTTCTGGGTACGTTCAAAAGGCTCAGTCTTTGGCTCCAAATCTATTAGCCCTCTAAATTTATTAGCACTCAGATTCTTAAAAGATACAAATAGATGTCCTAATTAATACCAGCTGGAACTAAAAGTATACAAAAACTGATGTGTTCTAATTGAAATGTTCATTTGTCCGATAAAAAAGCAGGGTACCATTCCACAACTGTTAATTGATTCTAACAGAACCAACCTTAATTTTGAATAGCTTGGAAATGGTGATGAACCAGTCCACATTTTCGGTTTCATTCAAAATTTGTTGGTGTCGAGCGGTGACAAGATGATTATTGGGCTTGGTGGGTCTAGATGATGAGATAATTAGGATAAAGAGGAAAAAAGATATAATAATTAGACAAAAAATGAAAAAGGGCTTCTAGTTTGGAATAGGAGGCGGGGGAGTATGAGGATTTGGAAGCCATAGTCACATAATTTGGTGAAGCTGAAGCAAAGTCAGCCTCTTCTATTGTGGCTTTGTATGTGTGTGAGCGAGAGAGGAGGAAATAGGAGATAAGAGAATATGGGAAGCACAAAACCACCAGCCCAGATGCCGAAGAGATGCAGTTTCTTCTTCTTATTATTCTTATTTTAAATTCTCATAGTAAAAGTTCTAAAATATCCTTATCTAACTAACTAATAGAGATTGATTATATAACTTAATTTGTTAATTAATATAAAGTCAGTGACTAAAATTGTAAAATTGAAATCATACTGACCAAAATTGTTTTTGAGTAAAAAATAATTATCAATAATGTATTTGACCCTTTAATGTTACTATGCTTATTTTTTGATACAATGATATTGATGAAGTAAATTACATTATATCGATAGAGTATTAACATCTCTCTTTATAAGAGTCGAACTCAAGATCTCTCATATAATACGTGGAGAAAAATATTTTTATACTGTAGTAATAAGTGAGACTAGATCTATTTTTTAGACGTAAATAAATAAGTAAATTTACAATTTTTGTTACCACTACATTTGAGTTTGAGATGTAAGTTTTTTAGTTTACTTTTTTGACTCGGTGCCCTCGAAGGATCAAGTCAAAATAGTTTTGATAACCTTACATTGTAGCTGTGGGAGCATAATTCGTCCAAAAATTGTGGAGCTATCATGTGGTCCATAATTTATATAATGACAATTCTGCCCTTGGTGGAATCATTATTGGGTATAATTACTGCGCATTAATTAATATATTTACCAGCTAAATATATTAATTAATAGTAATTATATCACCATAAAAAATATCTCATTGTGATCCTTATTAAATTAGAATTCAATTAATAAATAAACTTCTTTTCTTTAAAGGATTATTTAATTAATTAAAACTCATTTTCCTACTCCTAATAAATAACTTTCCAGCGAATTATTTATTATTAAAAACTAATTATAAGTATTACCTAACTAGGAATACTCTTTCAACCAATCAGAAGCTCCGAAGACCCCCAGGTCTCCACTATAAATAGATGACATCTCCTCTGACAAGACCCTTCCCGAATTTTTCCTCGAAACCCGGAAAAAACCTTGCTATCGTCTGACAACATAATAAAATCCCCAGAATACCCTCAAGCCCCTGTCAGACGAAGGATCAAATGATACTCACAAATTCCAACATCACCTAACAACCATTGACATAGTCATAATGTACAGTAAGTCCAAAAAGGCTTAACAGAGTATCTAGGTAGGACATGTAAATACAGGAATATAAATCCTACTCGATGGTCTAGGTAAAGGCGCAGCTGAAAATTTAATGCTTCCGCCTCTGGATATGCACACGTCAACTCAACGGCCTAGAGGGGATTTAAAACACGAAAAGTGTGAGTGGACAAAAACAATCATTTAAAAATATTTTCAGAGGAAAAAATACATTTTCCCCCCTCCACGAGTGAAACCATGTATGCATAACATAAAATTCCTTTTTATATAAATATAATATATAAATAATCCGAAAACCCACCAAAAAATCCATCTTTTGTTAAAACATTTGGTGGGACCCACGAAAATTCGAATAATGAAAACATCTCGTGGTCCACAACCTTGCTTTGAAAACCCTCCTCACATGAGTTTAAAATCATGTAAACAGACATGGACACAAAATATATCAAAACATATCCCACTACTCCCCGAATAAAATCCCGAGCCGTAGCTCGATACCCTCCACACACCCGATATACCTCGAGTTGTGCAGAACCCTGTACTACGCGTAGACAGCCTCAACGACCTGGTGGAGAAATACCCTCCTACACCAGCGTCGGAGAAACCTCAACGATCTGCGGAGAAATACCCTTCGATGCTAGTAGGAGAAAACCTTCACTCTCGGGGACAATAATCCAGTGAAAACCAAAATCCATGTTTTGAAATCCTTGTTTCCTGGCCTTAGCCAAATTCATTGAAAAACCGGGTTTAAACTCAAAATCATGGAATCGACCGAAATCCAAAATCAATCAAGTCAAACCATATAAAACCAGAAACCATAAGGCCAAGCCATAGCCCAAAACATCATTTCCCAATAATTATTGAAAACCCGTGTATAGTAATAATTTAATAATATCCAAAAATTTGCCAAAACAATACGTAATAAGCAATTATATCAAATATACCTTTATGCATGCATTATACTTTACAAAACCAAAGTCCACTCACCAACATCCAAATTAGCTCAATCCCGAGTCATACGCTCCTCAAAAGTTCCCGGAGAAGTATCACCTGTCAAAAGTAACAATCGGGATTACCAACTATAATTAAAACCCTACATTTAGACTCCCTAAACCACGGGAGGTCCGCTCGCATCACACTAAAAATAAAGCCACTTCAGACCCCCAAAACTACCCATAAACGATGTCCGATTAACCCAAAACCTGCGCCAAAAGGTCCGGAATGTTGAAACCTTGTTGACACGCGTCGCCGTGATCCAAAGACCGATCCCAAGCGCCACCATGCACCGGTGGAAGGTCAGCGACTCGACCTCACGCCGGCTACATTGTCTCACACGCTGCTACAATGCCTCATGCGCCTAACTCGGTGCTGACTCAGCCGCTAGGTGGCACCACGTGGCTACCAGGTGGCCTCAACGTGGCTCCACGTGGCTGCTAGGTGGCAACCACGTCAGCCCCTCTGACCGAACCAATCACCGGAGTGTCGCCTGAGAGTCACCGGAGAAGATGACCGTTTTCCCGTGCACCGCCGTCCGTCGTAGTCGGAAAACGCTGTTACTGGCCGACCTTGACATTTTCCTAACTTTCTCAATTCTTAACCGTTTTTCACGAATGTTTAGTCTAAATCCATCTACTCGAACCCAGGAACTCAAAAATGAAGTCTAAACACGAAACCCATACTTTTGTTGGCCTAAAAATCGATCGAAAGTTTCAATTTTTCCTTTCCTCGGTTCGGTGTCTTTCACGTTTGCTTCCTTCGACTGTCGGTACGTCCTTGATCGCGGGGAGAAGAAGAGTTCGATGAGTGGAACCAAAATGGATGAGCTTCCCTTGAATTGAAGTTCGAAATCTTGGGGTTTTTTGGGTTCAGTCGCACATAATGGATGAAGATCAGGAAGAGAGAGAGAGAAATGAGGAGAATCTGATCTCCCTGGGTTAAACATATCTACCCAGGCCAAATTACTAAAATGCCCCTAAATATTCTAGATCCACAACTCTCCCACACAGACTCTATTTTCCACGTGCCGCCTGTCTACGAACTCGTGCGTTCGAGACCTACACAACAGTCCCAGAAACACAGCCAAAAGTCTCTCAATATAAAAATTGACTTTCGAGCCCTTATACAACCAAGGGTAATTTTGTCATTTTGCAAATAATTTACGAAAATTCTCTAATTAAATTTTTGGGTCATTACAACTCACCCCCCTTAAAGAAATTTCATCCTCAAAATTCGTACCTGTTGCTGGAACAAATGTGGATGCTGAGCCCGCATCATTGCCTCGGTTTCCCACGTGGCCTCTTCCACGTTAAGATTCCTCCACATAACTTTAACAAGAGGAATAGTCTTTATGCGTACTACTTGCTAAAATTTTCATTGGTTGTTCCTCAAAAGTCAAATTATTTCTCAGCTCAAATGGTTGCGTCTCCAATATATGAGATTCATCGAATAGATACTTCCGGAGCATGGATACATGAAAAACATCGTGAACCTTTGACAGTTCTGGGGGTAATACAAGTCTGTAAGCCACTGTCCCTATCCTCTCAATAATCTCGTAAGGCCCAAAATAGCGAGGACTCAATTTCCCTCGTCTACCAAAACGTACTACTCCTTAAGAGTAAGAATTCCTCTTTTCAATTCTGAATCATTAGGTACGCACAACCGGCCATCCTTAACCAAGGCCCTAACATTCCTAATCACATAATCCTGCCTATTCCCAGCCTCCAACTCCATCCTATAAACACAAAACGTAGGATCCTGGAGTTGAGCTTCAATAATTCGATCAATCAAGATTGGTCTCACATGAAAGCTAGCCAACATAGCCCCTGGCTATCCATGCCAAGTATACTTCCCGCTTTTCGGAGTTCCACCATCAACGATACATGGACTCAATCTCTTGGAGTTTCACCACAAGAATATCCTCTACTCTCACCAGAGTATCCCGAGAATCAATCACATGAGCTAAATAGCCTTCACAACCTTTTCTCAATAATTTCTCAGCCGCTAAAGCTGATATTACTCCCGAGGGAAGTACCCTACGATCACCCCGAAACGTAAGTTCCGGTAAGCCTAGACTCAAGAAAACCACCCTCTTGTTGAAACAATCTATGGAGGCATGGAGCATGGTTAACCAATCCATCCCCATAATCACATTAAAACTTAAATTTCCAAGGGGATTAAATATGCCTCTAACTTATGACCTCCCACTACTATCGGACAACTACGAATAACGAGGTTCGCCACTAGCATATCTCTGGTAGGGGTGCTAATACCCATGTCCCAACCAATCGGTGACAATTCTTTATTGGCAAAAAGTGTAAAACCTCGAAAAATAAAAGAAAAATGATAGACAACATACCAGTAACCACCTATGGTGCTGCTCGAGCCTCATGATGAGTCATAGCAAAAACTAGGGCCTCTGTACCAAAAGATCGACCATGACCCCTCTGTCTCCCACTGGTTCGACTAGCCCCACTAGACTGGCTCGACTGGCCCCACTAGACTGGCTCTAGCTCCCTACTACAGTACCAGATGTCTGTGCTGCTCTCTGATTCGGTTCAGCAGCATCTCAGCTCAAGGAACTACTGCCCGGTCGATATGGACAGTCCCTCTTAAAATGAACCGTCTCCCCACAAAAGTAACAACCGGTATCACCAGGCTATACGGGTCTGCCACTCTATCTCCCAGTCGACTACATTGAAGTCCCACTAGATTGAGCGGATGGTTGCTATCCCTTTGAAAAATCTCCATGACCGGCTCCACCACTGCTTGATCCGGGTCCTGCACCCCCAGAAGATCTAGAACTGAAACTACCTATTTTAGACGGTCTTTGACTAGAGGCCCCAAAATTTAGGCGATCTCGGCGTTGCCTGGACCCACCAAGCTGGTACTGAGTTGGTAGACTCATCTCTACTCTAGCAGCAACGTCTGATAAAACCCTCAAAGAAGTATGGGCCACAATAGTTACTGCTACTAGGACCTTATCTCTCAGTTCATACTCAAACCTTATGACAAGACCCTTCCCGAATTTTATCTCGAAATTCGCAAAAAACACTACTCCCGTCTGACACCCTTTAACCAGAAAAGTTAAATACCTAGAATACCCTTAATCTTGGGAAACATCAAATAAACTTTATAGGGGTTCCAACAGAATTTTCTCTGTACCTGATTGACCTTCACCTACCTGTAAGACGAAGGATAGCCCAGTAGTTCACAAACTACCTCGGAGAACCTCTTCCGCAATCAAACAAGACAACTGATGTGTCACCATCGTGTGAACCGTCAAGGACTTGTCAATCTGGGTCACCACCTACACCAACCCACTGACCCTAATGACGAAGGTACCTGACTTGGTTGAATTGAGTCTCACTGACTTCCCCCGAGTCGATATCCCAGCTAATCCTGAGCACCTCGAGTCGTAATTCGATATCCTGGCTCATCCTGAGCACCCCGAGTCGTAACTCGATATCTCAGCTCATCCTGAGTACCTCGAGTCGTAACTCGATTTCCCAGCTCATCCTGAGCACCCCGAGTCGTAACTCGATATCCCGACTCATCTTGAGCACCACGAGTCGTAACTTGATATTTCGGCTCATCCTGAGCACCCCGAGTCGTAACCCGATATCCCGGCTCATCCTGAGCACCCCGAGTCGTAATTTGATATCCCGACTTATCCTGAGCACCCCGAGTTGTAACTCGATATTCTAGCTCATCCTAAGTACCCCGAGTCATAACTCGATATCCCAGCTCATCCTGAGCACCGCGAGTCGTAACTCGATATTTCGGCTCATCTTGAGCACTCCGAGTTGTAACTCGATATTTCGGCTCATCTTGAGCATCCCAAGTCGTAACTCGATATCCCGGCTCATCTTGAGCATCTCGAGTCGTAACTCAATATCCCGGCTCATCTTGAGCACCCCGAGTTGTAACTCGATATTCTGGCTCATCCTGAGCACCCAGAGTCGTAACTCGATATCTCAGCTCATCCTGAGCATCTTGAGTCGTAACTCGATATTTCGGCTCATTCTGAGCACCTCGAGTCGTACGCTCCTATGAAATTCCCGGAGTAGTATTGCTTGTCAAAAGTAACAATTGGGATTACCAACGGTAATTAAAAACCCTACATTCAGACTCCCTAAACCCCAGGAGATCCGCTTACGTCACACTAAAAATGCAATCACTTTGGACTCCTAAAACTAACCCTAAATGATGTTCGATTAAACCTGAAACCAGCGCCAAAAGGTCCAGAATGTCAAAACCTTATTGACATGTGTTGCCATGACCCAAAGATCGGTTCCACGCGCCACCACGCACTGACGGAATGCCAGCGGCTCGGCCACGCATCGGCTACAGTAACTCACGCGCCTGCTACAGAGCCTCAAGCGCCTGACTCAGCCGCCAAATGGCACCACGTGGATACTAGAGGGCCTCCACATAGCTCCACGTGGCTGCCAGGTGGCATGCCACGATAGCCCCCTATGACCAAACCAGTCACTAGAGAGTCACCGGAGAAGAAGACCGCTCCGCCGTGCACCGCCGTCCATCGTCACCAGAAAATGCCATTGCTAGTCAACCTTGAATTTTTCCTAACTTCCTCAAATCTTAACCGTTTTTCTCAAATATTTAGTCTAAATCCATCTACTCAAACCCAGTAACTCAAAAATGAAGTCTAAACACGAAATCCATACTTGTGTTGGTCGAAAAATCGATCGAAAATCTCAATTTTTCCTTTTCTCGATTCTGTGTCTCCCGCGACTGCTTCCTGCGACGGTCGATACGTCCTTGATCGCGGGAAGGAGGAGAGTCCGATGAGTGGAACCAAATCAGACGATCTTGCCTCGAATTGAAGTTCAAAACTTTGGGTTCGATGTCACGAGTTTGGGTGAGTCGCGAAGAGAGAGAGTGAAAATGAGGAGAATCTTATCTGCTTGGGGTTAAAAATATCTACCCATGCCAAATTACCAAAATGCCCATGAATATTCTAGACCCATAACTCTCTCACACGAACTCCGTTTTTCGCGTGCCGCCTATCTACAAACTCGTGAGTTCGAGACCTATGCAACGACCTAAGAAAAACTTCCAAAAGTACTGCCAGACACAAAGTGACTCATGAACCCCTCCGAAATCGAGGGTAAAATTGTCCTTTCTTTAATTAAATTCTCAATTTACTTTAATTTCTAGTCTGGGTCGTTAAAATTCCCCTCCCCCCCTCCCCCCTTTAAAGAAATTTCTTCCTTGAAATTCCCTTAACTCAGGTTAAAGAACCAACCTCATGCCTTCGAGTCCTCTCGTGTCAACAACGACACGAACTGGGCCTCAACTGCGATTGCCAATTGAACCTATGCACCCTGCACATTTCTTTGTTCCCGTCTCAACAACAAACCGTAGGCGAGAATAACACTCAGGAGACATCCTGAAGGCACCAGAATCCATCCAACCCTAAAATTACCTCAAAGCAAGGCTCTGAGCCCGAGAGGTCCACCGCGGGGCCTACTCCCAACATGACTACAATTACTTCAAGTCATGACGTCACATGCCCGAATGTACCTCGAAGTCAGGGGGTCAGATAAGTACACGTGCATAGGAAGATATCGTGAAGTCAT
The DNA here is from genome assembly GCA_037349345.1 of Oemleria cerasiformis. Lineage (NCBI taxonomy): Eukaryota > Viridiplantae > Streptophyta > Magnoliopsida > Rosales > Rosaceae > Oemleria > Oemleria cerasiformis. The sequence continues at coordinate 4,020,405 of JAZGTL010000018.1, forward strand.
GCAGCTCCCTGTACTCTGTGTTGTTAGCTTCAACGCTCTGGCGAAGGAATACCCTGCCACGCTAGCATCAGAAAACATCGACGATCTGGCGGAGGAAAAACCCTACCACGCCAGTCGGAGAAACATCAACGATGCGGCGAAGAAATACCCTTCAACGCCAGTCGGAGAAACCTCAACAATGTGGCGGAGAAATACCCTCTAACGCCAGTCAGAGAAACCTTAACGATGTGGTGGAGAAATACCCTTCTACGCTAGTCGGAGAAACCTCAACGATGTGGCGGATGAATACCCTCCAATGCCAACATCGAAGAACACCTCAACGATCTGGTGGAGAAATACCCTCCAACGCTAACATCGGAGAACACCTGAACGATCTGGCAGAGAAATAACCTCCAACGCCAGTCGAAGAAACCTCAACGATGTGGCGGAGAAATACCCACCAACGCCAACATCGGAGAACACCTCAACGATCTGGCAGAGAAATACCCTCCAACGCTAGTCGGAGAAAACCTCGACGAACACATGATGGGAAATTCCCTTCATCATGTGAAAGAGATAAACCATGACCCCTGGGGACAAAAATTTTGTGAAAACCAAAATCCATGTTTTGAAATCATTGTTTCTTGGCCTAAGCTAAATTCATTGAAAAACCGGGTCTATGCCCAAATCCAATAAAGTCACAAATCCGGGTCTAAACCCAAAATCCTGGACTCAACCAAAACCCAAAATCTATCACATCAAAACGACATAAAAGCAGAGTCCAAAAACCAGGCCACGACCCTAAAACGTCATTCCCGTGTCCAGTAATGATTTATTAGAACAATTTACTAAATTCCAGAAATTTTCAAAAACAATACGTAACAAGAAATTAGTTCAAATATACCTTTATGCATGCATTATAAATTACAAAACCAAAGTCCACTCACCAACAACAGCGACGCCTACCACGCCGTGCATATCATGACTCCCAGCTCGCCGCCTCCCTAAGTTCTAAGTCGCTGAAGAGAAAAACGTCTCGGAGGCATGTCGTTGACAAGAACCCTTATATAATTTGCACACAAGTGTGCGGTCTATAGGAAGTTAAACCTAGAGCTTTGATACCAAATTGACAGGACCCTTCCTGAATTTCGTCTCGAAATCAGCGAAAAGCCCTGCTCCCGTCTAACAGCCTTTAACCAGAAAAGTTAAATACCTGGAATACCCTTAATCTTTGGAAACATCAAATAAACTTTACAGGTGTTCCAATAGAATCTCCTTTGTACCTGATTGGCCTTCACCTACTTGTTAGACCAAGGATAGCCCAGTAATTCACAAACTACCTCGGAGAACCTCCTCATTAATCAAACAAGACAACTGACGTGGCACCGTCGTGTGAACTGTCAAGGACTCGTCAATTTGGGTCACCGCCCACACCAACCCACTGACCCTGAGGACGAAGGTACCTAACTTGGTTGAATTTAGTCTCACTGACTTCCCCCGAGTCGATATCTCGGCTCATCCTGAGCACTCCAAGTCGTAACTCGATATCTCGGCTCATCATGAGTACGCCGAATCGTAACTCGATATCCCGGCTCATCCTGAGCACCCCGAGTCGTAACTTGATATCCCAGCTCATCCTGAGCACCCCGAGTCATAACTCAATTTCTCGGCTTATCCTGAGCACCCTGAGTCATAACTTTATATTTCGACTCATCCTGAGCACCCCAAGTCGTAACTCAATATCCCAGCTTATCCTGAGCACCCCGAGTTGTAACTCGATATTCAGGCTCATCCTGAGCACCTCGAGTCATAACTTGATATTTCAGCTCATTTTGAGCACCCCGAGTCGTAACTTAATATTTCGGCTCATCATGAGCACCCCGAGTTGTAACTCGATATTTCAGCTCATCTTGAGCACCCCGAGTCGTAACTCGATATCCCGACTCATCCTAAGTACCCCGAGTCGTAACTTGATATTCCAGCTCATCTTGAGCACCCCGAGTAGTAACTCGATATCCCGGCTCATCTTGAGCACCCCGAGTCGTAACTTGATATCTCGACTCATCCTGAGCACCCCGAGTCGTAACTCGATATTTCAGCTCATCCTGAACACCCCGAGTCGTAACTCGATATTCCGGCTCATCTTGAGCACCCGAGTCGTAACTCGATATTTCAGCTCATCTTGAGCACCTCGAGTCGTACCTCGATATTCCAGCTCATCCTGAGCACCCCGAGTCGTAACTTGATATCCCGGCTCATCATGAGCACCCTGAGTCGTAACTTGATATCTCGACTCATTCTGAGCACTCCGAGTCTTAACTCGATATTATGGCTCATCCTGAGCACCACGAGTCATAAGTTGATATCCCGGCTTATCTTGAGCACCCCGAGTTGTAACTAGATATTTCAGCTCATCCTGAGCACCCCGAGTCGTACGCTTCTCTGAAGTTCCCGGAGTAGTATTGCCTGTCAAAATTAATAATCAAGATTACCAACGGTAATTAAAAATCCTATATTTAGACTCCCTAAACCCCTGGAGGTCCGCTTGACACCCAAAACTACACCTAAATGACGTCCGATTAACCCGAAACTTGAGCTAAAAGGTCCGAAACTTCGAAACCTTGTTGACACGCATCGCCGTGACCCAAAGATCAGTCCCACGTACTAGCTACAGTACCTCACGCGTCAGCTACAGTGCTTCACGTGCTGCTACAGTGCCTCACGCGCCTGACTCGGCGCTGACTTAGCCGCTAGGTTGCACCACGTGGCTGCCAAGTGGCATGCCACGTCAGCCCCCCTCTGATCAAACCAGTCGCCGGAGTGTCGCCGGAGAGTCACCGGAGAAGACGACCACTCCGCCGTGCCCCGCTGTCCGCTGTCGCTGGAAAAAGCCATTGCTAGTCGACCTTGAATTTTTCCTAATTTCCTCAAGTCTTAACCGTTTTTCACAAATGTTTAATCTAAATCAATCTACTCGAACCCAGGAACTAAAAAATGAAGTCTAAACATGAAACCCATACTTGTGTTGGCTGAAAAATCGATCGAAAGTCTCGATTTTTCCTTTCCTCAGTTCGGTGTCTCTCGTGGCTGCTTCCTGCGACGGTCGGTATGTCCTTGATCGCTGGAAGGAGGAGAGTCTGATGAGTGGAACCAAATCGGACGAGCTTGCCTCAAATTGAAGTTCGAAATTTTGGGTTTTTGGGTTCGATGTCACGGGTTTGGGTGAGTCGCGAAAAGAGAGAGTGAAAATGAGGAGAATATGATCTGCTTGGGGTTAAAAATATCTACCCATGCCAAATTACCAAAATGTTCCTGAACATTCTAGACCCACTCTCACACGAACTCCGTTTTCCTCGTGCTGCCTGTCTACGAACTCGTGAGTTCGAGACCTACGCAACGACCTAAGAAAAACTTCCAAAAGTACTGCTAGACACAAAGTGACTCCCGAACCCCTCCAAAACTGAGGGTAAAATCATCCGCTCTTTAATTAAATTCTCACTTTACTTTAATTTCTGGTCTGGGTCGTTACACCTGCGACACTTATCCATCTCAGTTGCCACCAGAGCTGGTACAAAGCGTGACAACTCAAGAAATTCCTGCTCATACTATGCCACTATCATGCCCCCCCTGTTGTAATTGTAAGAACTCAGCCTCTCTAGCTTCATGATATGAGTGAGGATAAAACTACTCGAGGAAGCGCTCCCGGAAAACGTCCCAAGTAAGAGTACGGACATCCCAGCCTGTCAGCTGCAAAGCACGCCACCAACGGTATGCATACCCGCTCAGAAGAAGTGTGGCTAGTCGCACCCTATCCTCCGGAAGGCACCTCATAACAGTAAACACTCGTTCCAAACGAGTAATCCACTCATCAGCATCATCTGGGCCTAACTCGCCCCTAAACACTATCTCCCCCAACCTCTGGGTTCGCTCAATGTCCAAAACTTCAGACGTAGCCCTACCCTGAAGTACCGTTGTCAACGCCTGACCTAATTGATCCAGGGTCTGCCACAAATCAAGCTCTACTACGGGTTCATGTGTATCCTCACCGTTTCCAGGCCGCTGATAAGGCTCGTGTCTCGGAGGCATTACGTTGAAAAGAACCATAATTCGTTAGTGTACACTAGGTGTACGGTGTACAGGAATTTAACCTAGTGTTCTGATACCAAGTTGACAGGACCATTCTCGAATTTCCCCTCAAAACCCGGGAAATCCCATGCTCTTGTCTGACAACATAATTAAATCCCCAGAATACCCTCAAGCACTTGTCAGACGAAGGATCAATTGATACTCACAAATTCCAACATCACCTAACAACCATTGACATAGTCATAATGTACCGTAAGTCCAAAAAGGCTTAATAGAGCATCTAGGTAGGACATGTAAATATAGGAATATAAATCCTACTCGATGGTCTAGGTAAAAGCGCAGCTGAAAATTTAATGTCTCCGCCTCTGGACATGCCCACGTCAACTCAACAACCTATAGGGGATTTAAAATACGAAAAGTGTGAGTAGACAAAAATAATCATTTAAAAATATTTTCCGAGGAAAACATACATTTTTCCCCCTCCACGAGTGAAACCATGCATGCATAACATAAAATTCCTTTTTATATAAATATAATATATAGATAATCTGAAAACCCATCGGAAAATCCATCTTTTGTTAAAACATTTGGTGGGACCCACGAAAATCCGAATAATGAAAACATCTCGTGGTCCACAACCCTGCTTTGAAAACCCTCCTCAAAGGAGTTTAAAATCATGTAAACAGACATGAACACAAAATATATCAAAATATATCCCACTGTTCCTCGAATAAAATCCCAAGCCGTAGCTCGATATCCTCCACACACCTGATATACCTCGAGTTGTGCAGAACCCTGTACAACGCGTAGACAGCCTCAATGACCTGGTGGAGAAATACCCTTCGACACCAGCGTCGGAGAAACCTCAACTATTTGGCGGAGAAATACCCTTTGACGTCAATCGGAGAAAACCTTGACCCTCGGGGACAATAATCCAATGAAAACCAAAATCCATGTTTTAAAATCCTTGTTTCCTGGCCTAAGCCAAATTCATTGAAAAATCGGGTTTAAACTCAAAATCATGGACTCGACCGAAATCCAAAATCAATCAAGTCAAACCATATAAAACTTGAAACCATAAGACTAGGCCATAGCCCAAAATGTCATTTCTAAATAATTATTGATAGCCCGTGTCTAGTAATAATTTAATAATATCCAAAATTTTTCCAAAACAATACGTAATAAGCAATTATATCAAATATACCTTTATGTATGCATTATACTTTACAAAACCAAAGTCACCAACGTCCAAATTAGCTCAATCCCGAGTCGTACGGTCCTCAGAAGTTCCCGGAGTAGTCGCCTGTCAAAAGTAACAATCGGCATTACCAACTATAATTAAAACCCTACATTTAGACTTCCTAAATCCTGGGAGGTCCGCTCAGGTCACACAAAAAATGCAGCCATTTCGGATGCCCAAAACTACCCCTAAACGACGTCTGATTAATCCGAAACCTACGCCAAAAGGTTCGAAATGTCAAAACCTTGTTGACACGCATCGCCGTGACCCAAAGATCGGTCCTAAGCGTCGGTGAAAGGCCGACGGCTCGGTCACATCACACACGCCTGCTACGGTGCCTCACGCGCCTAACTCGGCGCTGACTCAACTGCTAAGTGGCATTCACGTGGCTGGCAGGCGGCATCCACGTGGCTGCCACGTGGCATTCCACGTCAACCTCTTTTGACCGAAATAGTAGCCGGAGTGTCACCGGAAAGTCACCGGAAAAGACGACCGATCCACTGTGCGCCACCGTCTGCCGTCGCCGGAAAATACCATTACCGGCCGACCTTGACATTTTCCTAACTTTCTCAAATCTTAACCGTTTTCACGAATTTTTAGTCTAAATCCATCTACTCGAACCTAGGAACTCAAAAATGAAGTCTAAACATGAAATCTATACCTGTGTTGGCCGGAAAATTGATCGACAGTTTCAATTTTTCCTTTCCTCGATTCGGTGTCTCCCGCGGCTGCTTCCTTCAACAGTCGGTACGTCTTTGATCGTGGGGAGGAGAAGAGTCCTATGAGTGGAACCAAAATGGATGAGCTTGCCCCGAATTGAAGTTCGAAATCTTGGGTTTTATTGGGTTCGGTCGCACGGAATGGATGAAGATCGGGAAGAGAGAGGGAGAAATTAGGAGAATCTGATCTCCCTAGGTTAAAAATATCTACTCAGGCCAAATTACCAAAAAGCCCCTGAACATTCTAGACCCACAACTCTCTCACACAGACTCCGTTTTCTGCGTGCCGCCTGACTACTAACTTGTGAGTTCGAGACCCACACAACGGTCCCCAAAATACAGCCAAAAGTGTCTCGAAACAAATATTGACTTTCGAGCCCTTATACAACCAAGGGTAATTTCGTCATTTTGCAAAATAATTTGCGAAAATTCTCTAATTAAATTTCTGGGTCGTTACATCCTTATAACTCATGTACCTCATAATTAGTTTTTCAGTTTATTTCCTCGATTAAGCTGACTTAAGCATCGGAGCATTCTTGGTTGAACCCCTAACTCAAGATTCAACGATAACCTCAGGTGTTTTCTGTGTTTGCACAGATTGAAGGGTCAATTTCCTACCTGGACGATTTCTACATCAACAGTTGGTGCTCTCAATAAGAGCCGATTTGAGAAATACTCAATGCGTGCTCTTTAATCCAAAAAGTTCTTACTTTTCCACCGAAATATTGTTTTTCATTCTTTGAAAATTTTCGAATCATGGCAAGAACAAGACAATCAACGCGATCCCACGAGACGAACCCTTCCCAAATGGTGGACACCCCGATGTCCCATGCCGATGTCTGCGCGCTGTCGATGTTAGTTGCTGATGTCCACCGCCGATTTCCGCACTTCACGCCGCCCAGCAATCTTGCCGCAACCCACAGAAAAGTCGGGGCCCCATGCCTACGCCGATGCATGCGCACTGCAAATGCCCACCGCCGCCGATGTCCGTTGCCGATGTCCATATATTTTGCACGCCAAGCATGGTGGAAACGCATGTCCCAGGTGGAGCACACACCGCCGGCCAGGCATGGGGGGACAAGCATGTCCCAGTTGGAGCACACATCGCTGGCCAGGCATGAGGGGAAAAGCATGTCCTAGGTGGAGCACACATCGCCGGCCAAGCACGGGGGGACACGCATGTCCCAGGTGGAGTGCTCGCCGCCAGCCAAACACGGGGGGACACGCATGTCCCAGGTGGAGCATTCCCCGCTCGCCAAACATGGGGGACACATGTGCCCCAGGTGGAGCATTCACCGCTAGCCAAACATGGGGGGACACGCATGTCCCAGGTGGAGGATTCGCCGCATCCCAAGGCATGGGATCGGCCGCTGGATACGGCTATATTGCCGGAGGAGCGAGGATGACCTTGGTAGGGCCCACGGCCCATGTTGAGCGATCGACACAATTTGACACCCAAGGACATCCATCTTTGTCTATGTCTGGATTTGGTGCACTATTATGGAACCAAGAGTTTACGCCCAATTTCAGCATACCGACGACCGATTCACGGGAGAGACGTCTCACCATGCTAGCGAGAATTTAAGATTGATTGTGGATGAGCTCCGTGCCACTAGAAATTAAACTAATCTTGAAGGAAGGGAACCTACACGCCGCACGGCAAGGGAATCACGACATAACGCTCGCCGCACTTCACATGGATCGCCTTCAAGTGCCAGTTTTTCACGGCAGGTGGCCCGACTCAGCAACCAAGTTCAAATTCAGGCAAAACTTCTGCAAGAATACTTGTGCGGAGGAAGCACTTCACAAATGGTGGGGAGACGTGCTAATTCACAGAATCCTCAAGGCAATGCCCCTCGTAGACACGGCAAGGACCCTGTTCGAAGCCATCCTGTGTCGCGAGGCATCACCCTTGGCGATTCCACCAACGAAAGTCGTTCTCCTAGCGTAAGCTATCACCAAAATCGGTGGCAATCGGTCCACGATCGATTGGGAGGATGAGTTGGGGATCATTCTCAAGTTAGAATCCCCCATCGAAACTCTTCTCGACGAGCAACCTCGCGGAGTACACAAACTCGTTCGAACGGACGAATCAATGCTAACTCCGGGAATCAACAGACCACGACAGCGAGGACAGGAAGTACACTCCATCGCGCTCCGCCTCAGCCTCCACGACGCAGGGGAGTCGGCGCCACCCTGGCCGCCGAGCTCTTACCCCTCGTCGAAATCAGCTTCATGCCAACGAAGTGAGGAGAAAGTTGGACCAATGACTTCAGGGGGTCGTTGTTTATAAGATGCATATTTGTTTCTCTATTTGTTTTCTTAAAATCCTATAAAAGTCGTAACCAGTTTAGTGGTGAATTCATTTGAGCAGCCCCTAGGTTTTTTCTTGTTTAAGCAAGCTACCTTCAGGATATTGTAGGATGGGTGGAATATCATTGGCAAGTAATGCCCCTGTGAAGTGTGAATTAGTAATAGTAAGCCTTCTAGGCACTTAGTCTCTGAGCAACTCTATTGGGAATTTGGCATTCCAGGCACTGGTCTAGCCTAGATAAGAATGGTCCTTTCTAAAGGTCTCTCACTTTATCAGGTTAACATGTCAACAGCATATGAACTAGGACTATATCATACTATATGTTTTAGAACCGATTAATTTAATCTGGAAAGATTTCTGGCAAAATTTAAGAGTCTGAAGAATGTTGGAAGATTGGTTATCCTTGGTTTTGTGAAGATTTGTGGCCTATATTTGGGTGCTTTGGTGGGAAACGAATGGAAGAATTTTTGAAGATAGGGAAGAAGAAAGAATTTCGTTGTGGGACAGAACTAATTCCATGCATCCCAATGGGCGTCTTGTGAGAGCACTTTAGGATCTTTCGATCTGGTTCGTCTGGATGATCTTCTGTTTAGGGATGGTTGTTGTCTCCATATATTACTTGTCCTTTTACAAGTTAATGCTAATTGAATTTTCATTTTTTAGCTGTAGGCCTTGTTTTAGAAGGTCAGAATTGGGTTTATAAAAGAACTTCATTTTACGGAAAATACCTTTTTATGAATTTAGATGTATTTTATTCTTCTTATTCCCCCATTTACCACCCCACCTCCCCTTTTGTGCAAGAGAGTTGATGAGACAATCGTGTCTTTTTCTCTTCAGTTCTTTCATTGTTAAGTCTAGAGATTTCTGAAGTGTGCTTGATACTGAAACGCGGTAGTGTACATTTTCAGGAGGGAGCTTCAAGAAGAGCTAGGTATAACACTTCCAAAGGATGCATTTGAAAAGATATTCATTTTTCTTCAAGAGTGGTTAGTTTAGTAGGTCAATTCTTTAATTAGTTCTTCCGTTGGATATATATTTCTTTGTGTAACTCTTTCTTATAAACTATTTTTTCTTAACTAAATTGCTATTTATTGTTACTGGGTTTGCAAATTTAATTTCACTTTTTGTGTTAGTTTAGAGGTAGATATGCTTATCTGAACTTCTACATAGTTATTGTAATCAAGCGCTAGTTCTAGATTTCATGCCTCTTTGAGTTTTAATGGTGGGGTTTTGCTTCTGGGAGGTGAGATGTTGGTAGATTCTGATATCCAACATGGTGTTGGTAACTTAGTTGACAGTATACACTAAAATTGGAAAGAAGATATTTTCAACTAATTGGAACAACGATAGTAGCATGTAATTAAGAGATTCTGGTGACATTGATTTTTTATATTTTTTATACCTAGATCTGCTGTATATTAACTAATGTTGGTTTACATGTTAAATTAATGCAGTGTAATAAATGACGGAAATTTCATTAACAATGAATTCAATGATGTATATTTGGTTACAACTGTTGATCCAATCCCTCTCAAGGCATTTACTCCTCAGGTTAGGATGGTGATGTACATAATGATACTTTGACTAATGGTATGTATGATGATACTAATAGAAGATCTCTGTGGTATGTATGATACTTTGACTCTTCTGAGAAGATCTCTCAGTTCAAAGACTAGCGGTGAAAACTAATAGAATAGGATGAGGACTGGCTTATATTAAAAACTGCAACAGAAACATATTGTTTGCTATGAAACATACATCTATATATGGCTGAGTTTATTCATTTCAATACTGCTTGCTATGTGGCCTGTGCAGCCATGTTAATTTCTTGAGTAGATGATCAATGTATCTCTTTTCTCTTCAATGACAGGAAACAGAAGTCTCTGCTGTTAAATATATTTCTTATGAGGAGTATAGAAGCTTACTTGCTAAAGAAGATCCTGCATATGTGCCCTATGATGTAAATGGGCAATATGGCCAGCTCTTTGACATAATTTCTAGGAGGTATGCTATTGAAAGGCATTGTAGGTATTACTTTGTTATCAATGAGATGGAATGATCTTTCCCATGGCTAGCCTATAAGACAATTCTTTCTTGTAATGTAAGGCTGGATTAGTTGCATCTCCATTTCATATTAATTTTCTGAAGGTACAAGGAGAGCACTATATATAGCTCGAAGTTTATCTCTACAAAAGCAACTCCAACGTTATGCTCCTGTTTCTCTCAGTGCTGAGGTTATTTCTGTTTACTCTTTTCTTACATTTATTAGTCTTTGGGTATATTATATTTTTAGTGTAATCCTGTATTTTTTTCTTAATTTCATTTGATCTAGACAACATCAATTCAGCCATAGTTCAATGATTATAATATTTTTTTAGAATTTGGAAAGGCAGCATGGTACGTTAATTATAAGTATTTGCTTCATTCTGAGTTGCCACATTTTTTCTTTTTGACGAGTAAGATTAACTTGATTTCGCTGGCAGCATGTCTGGATGATGTGTAATGTGAATTCTCTAGCTAGGTATTATTCGTTGGCACCATTCCTAACTACTACTCTTTCCACCACTTCTGTAACTTGTACACTTAGTACATGGAAAATGTGGAAAATACAACAGGCTTTCGTATATAAGGTGACAATAATGTGGCATATTTTAAGAAGATGGTGTAACTTTTGTTGTTGTATTCAGTTTTAACTACGTATTTAGAATATAGAATATTATATGCCTTTGATGTTGAAGTTCTTCCTCCCTCTCTCACATATTGCTTACCAACAATCTTCTTTCTCTTTTTCTTGTTGGTTGGGTCGTTGAAGTGAAGTTCAGCATATTTTGTTTCCTTGCTGCAGTTAACAGGGCTCACAGATGGAGACAGGGAGGCTCTGGTGTTAGTGATTAAGGCTGCAGGACTAATGGATGAAATCTTTTACCTGCAGGTTTATAAATTCTGTACACATACACATGCGTTGCGTTGATAGATAATCAAACAGACACTCCGACCTGTGTATTTGTGCTGTTATGCTATTCTGAATTTCTGATACATAAAGATTGTTAGTATGCCTGAACATGACATGTGCTGCTGTTGCATGGGACATTTGACTATCACCAGTTTCTGTGCACCTGCATGCATACCCAATTGTTGGAATATATTCACTGTAATTTGCTTATGTTGTATGGAAGTAAAATGCTATAAATGAGCCACAGGGGAGCTATGCAAGATATCTTGTAATCTTCGATGTAATTCAGCTAGTTTGTCATGCACATTTATTATTATTATTATTAATTCTTAATCTATGTTGCAGTGCTCATTTCTCATTTTTTCTTTTTTATTTTTCTGATTTTACATTTAGGTTTGGTACAGCAATCCAGATCTAAGGCATTGGCTAAAGGAGCATGCTGATGCATCACAGTTAGACAAGTTGAAATGGATGTATTATGTAATTGATAAGAGTCCATGGTATGTCTTCTTCAGCTTAGTGCTCTTTCAGGTTGCATGCACATGCTATATTTTACATGCATATGTACCATAGGCCAATGCATGGGTTTGGGTGTGTGCTCATGTGGTTTTGGTGTGAAGCCAATTTCGGGTGTGAAACCCCTGGAGTGATTACAGACCCTATTTCCGCAAAGTTATTGTTTTCTGCTATTCTGTTCCGTCCTACATCATGAATCAGATATAGGCTGGATGGAGCTGGTTAGTTCAGTATTTGATATACCATTTGCAAGCATAAATCTGGTCCTATGGTTCAGTTATTTGATACAAATTTAGAAAAATAGTTACTATTCGTTCCTATAGCAAATTTAGAACAGTATCTAGCTTTTTAATATGGCGAAGTTGCTCCAAATCAGACTGCCTGATCCCTTAACTTAATACGGTCTTATTATTTGTTTTATAGCTTGCATGAGGGCAGTCACCTAAATTCATACTGTTAATTGGTTTCTATGTATTTAAAACTAGAATACCTTGGTATTTTAAATTTGCATGACCTGACCCAACCCAACCCATGTCCATCCATCCCCGTGCTGTATTCTGATATCATATGAATTTGGAACGCCCAATTATGCTGTCGATTATCAGCCCCCAGTTTTCTCTTTTTTCTTACTTTCTTATAATGAGTCAATGACGACCACAATAGTCTTTTGTTAATATATGCTACAAATTAAAACACTGAACCAGAAGTCCATTGAAGGTACAATTAAATTTCATTGGATACAGAGACCAGTGATGCCAAAATTTTGACTCTGTCTCTCCACAAGTACATTTGCTCCCCACAATTGCCTTCAAATGTTCTGCCTTCTTTTCCACCTGAATGACCCAAAAAGTTGCCAACAGGCTACGACTTCACAAACTTTTAGCTATTTTCCCACTGCGAAAAGCACAATGTTTCTGTCTGCTTTGTTTCTGTATACTGTTGTAGGACTCTAAGCTGGATACTACTATTGGTCCATACGAAACATATGAAGATGCTCTTTTTGGATATAAGGTATTCTTCCTATGGATAACCCTTGTGTTTTGAATATACAATCATGAACAAACTTAGATGTGGCATCCTGTATATACAATTATGTTGATCTTAAATTTCTTCCTTTTCATTAAGTTTATCAGTTTTCTACTTCTTGCATTTCGGCGTTTATTTCATGAAAAAGACCCATTTGAGAATTCAAGTGATATAGCATGGTACGTAGTAACTTGTGTCTTTAGATGTAACTAAACTGCCCTTTATTTTAGGCTACATCGGGATGACAACGCAACTGCTCAAGTAAAACTTTTTGGTGATAATTTAAAGGTACTTTTGTACAATATTTTTCTACCAGAGATGTAATAACTTTAACACTATTGTTCATTCTAACTATCAGTTAGTATTGTTTTCTATATTGTTTTCTCTGGACAGTGTCTACAAGTCTGAAGATGTGATTTCTGCTCCTATTCGAGTCATGGATCTTCTTTATAATGCAGGAGTAAGTTTTGAACTCTAAAAAAATCTTTGAAGATGATTCTATTTTATAGCAACATGCAAGTTTTTCATTATAAATCATTATGACCACAATTATGGTTTATCCTGCTTCAAGTGCTAACTTTTGAAAAATGAAGATAAAATGCCTTTTGCTGAAGTTAGAATGTCCTTACCTATATATATATATATGTAAATTTATCGGGTTGCTGAAGTGTGACAAATATAAGTTTCACCTCAGGATGTAAAGGGTCCTCAAACTGCTGCTTTTAATCTACCAAATGATGAGCGTATCCTAAAAGATCGAGGAACATCAATGGTCATGCTTAAGAATATCTCAGAGGCTAAGTAAAATTCCTTTCCTTAGTTTCTATGTTTGTTAGGTACTTAGATGAATATTCTTCATTGGTTTTCCTAATTGTGCTCTGTTGAGATGGAAGGCTAATGTCAGAACTGCCTATGCTAAACCAGGTTCAAGCACATTCGTCAGCCTATAGCCGATGTTTGTATTACAAAGGAACAACAAGAACTTGTGGATTTTGACTCTTTCTTCGCTCACACAATTTGCCATGAGTGCTGCCATGGGATCGGACCTCATAGCATAACACTTCCAAATGGTAGAAATGTCAATGAGAGCTGTATATTCCTAATTAAACTCAATCCACTAATTAGGCCTATAGTAACATTCCTAGTATCTGTATATATATATATATACCTTTCCTATTGAATGAAGAGGATAAGAGAATTCTCACCCATTCTGATATGGTAGCAGAGCAGTCGATCATGACTGTCTCTTGCACTAACCCTAGAAATCATTACGGTGCCTTAGCCGCACCACTACCTTCCGCCGCATAAACCTTCCCGCATAAACCATCTACCTTCCTCACCGCCGCAACAAGACAAAAACCTTCCTGCAACAAGACATAAACCTTCCTGCAACAAGACATAAACCTTCCTACAACAAGACATAAACCTTACCATCATCGAACCAAACACCATAACAAGACATAAACCTTCCTGCAATAAGACATAAACCTCACCATCACAGAACCAAACACCACATAACAACCCTGCCTCACCATCTTACCGACCGCAACAAACTCACCGGTCCCAGACCACACACTCACCGACCGGACTGAGACCCAAACTCACCGACCTCACCGAACCCCACCGTTCCGTCCCAGACCACACACTCACCGACCAGACCGACCTCACCGAACCCCACTGTTCGTCATCCACTGCGACTCGGGTTCGTGTTCGGGTTCGTTCGCCCGCACACTCACCGACCGGACCGACCTCACCAAACCCCATTGTTCGTCATCCACCGCGACTCCGGTTCGTGATCGGGTTCGTTCGCGTTCAGTCCGTCATCCTCCTTGAAACCGTCCGCAGAAAACACTCTTCCACAGAGAAAGAAAGAAAGAAAAAAAAAACCTTCCGCAGCCAAAACCTTTCGCGGCAACACCCTTCCGCAGCAAAACACTTCCACTGCAACCAACCTTTCCGCGACACAATCACTTCCGCGGCAAAATCCCTCCCGCGGCAAAAACAAAACTGCCGCAACAAAATCATGGCTAACGTTGTGGGACCGGTAACCATCGACCAATCCTTGGTATCCGGGGGACTCCAACACTACTACACAGATTGTTACGTTGTAGAGTGACACCTCCAACTTCTCTGTCGGAATCAAACTGGATGAGAATAATTATTCTCTGTGGCATCAAATCATAGAGATGAAGATTGTTGGGTGAGAAAAACATGGTCACCTGACCGGTGATACTGCCTAGCCTGCAACCACATATCCCATATTCAATAAATGGTGTGCATTGGATTGCCAGGTCAAGAGTTGTTTATTCGACGCCATGCAACCTAATCAGATTAAACGGTTTATCCGTTATGACACAACAAAGCAAGTCTGGGATGCAATCAAGCAAACCTATTTAGATGGTGCGGATGAGACCAAGATTATGACCTTCACAGAAGGTCCTTCACAATGAAGCAGATTGGGGCATCAGTTGCTAAATATTATAGTGAGCTCACTGAGATTTTTCAGGAGCTTGATCAATTAAGTCCCAGCACCATGGAGCATCCAAAAGATATTGAAACTCGACGCAAAGAGATTGTTCGTCTCCGAGTGCATATATTTCTTGCAGGTTTGGACAACAATTTTGATCAAATCCGAGGAGAGATTTTGAGGATGGAGCCTAAGCCAAAACTTGAGGCAACATATGCACATATCAAACGAGAGAGTAACCGACAGGGAACCATGTCTGCCACTGGTGTACCCTCTGATGCCACGGCCTTGGCTGCTGCCAGGTCCAAACACTTTCGGCCGACCACCTATAGTGTTGACCCTACTCGTACCCAGGCTCCAATGAAGTGTACCAAATGTGGTTTAGATAACCACACCATTAAGGGCTGTTATAAGATCATTGGTTATCCGGAAGGATGGGTCCACAAAGGGCACAAGAATGATTCGCACAGAGCCTCGTTTGCATCCGCTCAATCATCCCAGGGGACCGCATCCGAACCTTCATCAGGTACATCTGGCTCCACGGCCTTGGCCACCTCAGGTACCTCTTGCACATCTTCCCTTACTTGTAATAGATAATGGATTATTGACATTGGCGCTACTGATCACATGACATCTAGTTTCACTGGTTTGCACTCTACCAAACTCTCAAGCCAAACACATATTACCAGTGCCAATGGAACCACCTCCCAAGTCATGGGGGAGGGATCCTTATCCCTTACACCCTCCTTAAGTCTCGCTCATGTCTTAGTTGTCCCGTCTCTCGACTATGACTTGTTATCTGTCCCTCAGATTATTGATTCCCTTAATTGTACCGTGTGTTTTTGGCCATTGTATTGTCTCTTTCAGGATCTTCTCACCAGGGCCGTGATTGGATGTGCTACTAGGAGGGGAAAGTTGTATTATCTGGACTTGACAGCAAACATCAGTATGAAATTGAGTCACGCACATCATGTGAAAGGCGATGAGTCCATCAGGATGAAGAAAATTTGGCTTTGGCATTGACGTTTAGGGCATGCTTCTTTTGGTTATTTGAAACTTCTTTTTCCAGATTTGTTTTCCCAGTTTCATGAATCAGACTTTCATTGTGAAACTTGCATTTTGGAAAAAAGCCATCATATTTCTTACCCTTTAAGATTGAATAAAAGCTCTATGCCCTTCATGATTGTCCATTCTGATGTTTGGGGACCATCACGAGTTCCCACTGTTAGTGGTTTTAAGTGGTTTGTGACATTTATTGATGATTGCACCCGGATGACCTGGGTCTTTCCCCTACACCAGAAAAGTGACGTCACCTCCAAATTCAAGCTCTTTTATCAATACGTTGCTACTCAGTTTGACAAGAAAATCATGACCATTCGATCTGACAATGGAGGTGAGTACATCAACCATGACCTACATCAGTTTTTTGGCCACCATGGTATTGTTCATCAAACCACTTGCTGTTGTACAAATAGCAACATAAAAATCACGCAACTATATGCACGTTTTAACTCGCAAGTGCACAAGATAAGACAAATAGTATAGAAAGCAAATACGAGATCATTCCCACGAGGACTGGATTAATATATGTTTAAAATTGATTTTAAGATGATTTTGAAAACTGAAAATTTAGAAACAAAATATTAAAAAAAACAGCGTTTGATTAAAAATAGAATTGGATTAAGGTTAAAACAATGAGAAAACCAGTTAGGGAATCGATGTTCACCGCTAATCTTCTTCCTTAAGCAAACGACATGCACAATGCTACAAAACATATTTTAGATGCTCATGTTTGTCAACCTAAAGGCATGATATCTACTCTTTAAATTATTGATTTCCCTAAGCAACAAGTTAGGCATGGGTATCTACACTAACTCTTTTCATTCTTAAAGTATTTAGCATGGTATCTACTAAGTTGCACTTTAAGAACGCATAACACAATGGAAATCGACAAACACACAACTCCTAGAACATGGTATCTATTCTAGTTATTCATGGTGATTAATTTCAAGAACTTATAACTAGTTCTTTTGTTACTCTCATAGGCACAAGATTCGGTCATTTAAATTTACCTATGTAACAAACTCAATACACAACATGCAGATGGTGATCAAGCATAACATAACGTATGTAAAGAGTAAAATATAATCTGAAATTAATCAATTAAGCATCACAAAAGTAGTTTGCAGCAAAGGCATATCGAAATCCTTAAAGAAACATGATTAGGGCTTCAATCGAGCCCTAACTAAAGTACTTAGTTATCCATAATTTAAATAGACAGCAAGAACATAAAAAAAAACAGAAAATAAAAAAAGGAAGAAGATAGCTCTTTGATGATGTGCTGGTCAGCCAGAATGATTGGATGACGCCTTGACGTTCCTCCTTGCTTTCTAAGCCTTTTAGACCTTGGAACCTTGAAGAATGGAGCAGAATGAGATGGTGTGGCTGAGTCCTTGTGTGAGAGCTTCCAATGTTTCTGCAGTTTTCTTTTTGGGAGAAAAAGAGACGTTCCAAAGTATGAGATATAGAGAGAGAGAGACGTTTTTCACTTTTTGTGTGGGAGAATGACTCTTTGCTGGCTGCCTTTTTGTCTTCCTCACGTTTTCCCCTTGTCCCATGTATGTGTCTGCCCCTTTGCTGCCTAGAATTGATGTGGGTGTTAATTTTCTTAATGAGGGAGAGAGACGTTACTGTTTGCATTCGCTGCTCAATCAATCCTCACGTTGTGGCTGCTCCTCTCCCTTTATTATTCTTTTATCTTCCTTTTTCTAATTAAAACGTTTCCTCCCGTAACCTTAATAAACTAGGCCTCTAATCGTTCAAGCCCGATAAAGATTCGAAAACTTGAAATAGAAGGATGCTGAATTCCAGATCAGCCTGACCTTGCTGTACTAAAATGGCCATAACTCATTCTAGAAAACTCCAATTCACAAACCTTAAAATTCTCTAGAAACTAGACTTCTGTATCTTTCCAATGATATATGGCCCATCAGCTAGTTCTTCCCGAGCAGGTGCAGTTAATTTCGAGAAGTTGACACATATGCTGAAGTCTGTTTCAAAGTTTCCTCCTTAGATTTCCAAAACAGCACTCATTAACTCCTTTTGTAACTTTGCTTCCAAAAATCTTACAAAACACGAAAACAAGCTAAATATTAAGAAAACATACGAAACATGCTAAGAAAAGCATAAGAAAACAAGATAAAACGTCGCATAAATATGCTCCTATCACTTGCGCCTATACACCACAACATAATGGTGTTGCGGAGCGCAAGAATCGGCATCTCTTGGAGGTTGTTCGTGCCTCTTTATTTGAGGCCCACATGCTCATCATTTTTGGGGGGAGGCTCTTTGTTCTGCGGCTTACCTCATCAATCGAACACCTTCCAGCACTCTTCAGTATCAAACTCCATTTCAGACATTGACTACTCTCCCCAACATGCCATCTTCACCAAATCTCGAACCACGTCTCTTTGGTTGTGTTGCGTATGTCCAGGTGTATCCACATCAGCGTGGCAAACTTGATCCTTGTGCACGGCGTTGTGTCTTTGTGGGTTATTCTGCCACTCAGAAGGGCTATAAGTGTTTCCATCCTCCCACTCAGACCATGCACGTTACTGCCGATGTGACCATCAACGAGAGTGAGTTCTATTACTCAAGGGGAGTCACTGAGCATCCTATACAGGGGGAGAGCTCTATCTTTGCCGAAGATACTCAGATCGTCCAAATTCAATACCATTCATCTGAGCAGTCTGTGTCCGAGGTGCAACAAGCTCAAGAGTCCTTCAATACTTCCCTTGATACTCTTGATACTGGTTCAGACAATTCCCCCTCTACAACTCCTACTACAGTACCATCACCACTCATCCAATCAGGTCCTGAAGATTCCCCACAGGTAACTGAACATTCAAACTCTATCTCAAGCACCTTACTTGCGTCAAGTTATACATGTTATCAATTACCCCCATGCACAACTAGAGGGATTCCTAGACAACAGTATAACCCTGACCCTAAAGCAAAAGTTAAATACCCTATTGCCAATCATGTGTCCCTACATAGGTTGTCTCCGTCATATGCATCATTTGTGTGTTAATTATCCACTGTATCTATTCCAAGTAATGTGCAGGACGCTCTGAAAGATCTCAAGTGGACACAAGCGATGAATGATGAAATGGAGGCTCATCAGAAGAATTCCACTTGGGAGATGACTACCCTTCCGCCATGGAAGAGAACAGTGGGTTGTAGATGGATATATACAGTAAAGTTCAAGGCAGATGGCGCCATTGAACGATACAAAGCAAGACTGGTGGCGAAAGGTTACACTCGGACTTATGGGATTGACTATGGGGAGACCTTTGCCCCTATAGCCAAGATCAACACAATTCGGGTACTTCTTTCTTTCGCAGCAAACCTAGATTGGCCATTACACCAATTTGATGTCAAAAATGCCTTCCTGCATGGCGACTTAGAAGAAGAAGTCTATATGGATTCACCTCCAGGATGCAAGATGGGGCCCAATAAGGGCAACATGGTTTGTAAACTAAGGAAGTCCCTTTATGGATTGAAGCAATCACCCAGAGCATGGTTTGGAAAGTTCAACCAATCAATGAAGGACTTCAGATACAAACAAAATAACTCAGATCATACTATTTTCTTGAAACATAAGCAAGGTAAACTCACTGCCCTTATTGTATATGTTGATGACATGGTAGTTACCGGAAATGACCCAGAGGAAAAGGCAGCGTTGTAGCACCACTTGGCAAGTGAGTTTGAAATGAAAGATCTTGGTGGTCTGAAATACTTCTTAGGCATCGAAGTGGCTCGTTCAGACCAAGGAATATTTCTATCACAACGGAAATATATCCTTGACATTTTAACTGACACTGGAATGCTAGCTAGCAAACCAGCAGATACGCCAATGGAGTTGAATCATCAGCTTGGTGAAAATCCGGATCAGGTACCCACCAACAAAGAAAGATATCAACGCCTGGTGGATAAGTTAATCTATCTAGGACACACTAGACCTGATATTGCATATGCCGTAAGTGTGGTGAGTCAGTTCATGCATGCACCAAGTGAAGCCCACATGGATGCGGTAAACCGAATTCTGAGATACTTGAAGTCAGCTCCTGGAAGAGGATTGATGTTCTCATGACATGGTCATGTAGATGTTGAGGGTCACACTGATGCAGACTTGGTGGGTTCTGTTATTGACAGGCAATCAATCTGGATACTTTACCTTTGTGGGAGGCAATCTAGTGACTTGGTGAAGTAAAAAACAGAAAGTAGTGTCAAGATCAAGTGCTGAAGCAGAATATCGAGGTATGGCACAAGGAGTATGTGAGCTACTCTGGATAAGGAATTTGTTGGGGGAATTGGGGTTAAAACTCAATCATTCCATGCAACTGAATTGTGACAACAAAGCAGCAATAGACATCGCACATAATCCAGTGCAACATGATAGAACCTAGCATGTTGAAGTTGATAGACATTTCATCAAGGATCAACTTGCAGTTGTCCTCACTATAGCAGTCACCGGCAGAGTATTCCACATCTCACTTAACAAGTTGGGCATTGACGACATACATGCTCCAACTTGAGGGGGAGTGTCAATGAGAGCTGTATATTCCTAATTAAACTTAGTCCACTAATTAGGCCCATAGTAACATCATTCCTAGTATCTATATATATATATATATACCTTTCCTATTGAATGAAAAAGATAAGAGAATTCTCAGACATTCTGATAAGAAAGTATACAATGAGATTGGTCAGTGACATAACTATAAGTTGTCTAATTTACTTGTTCACTATAATCGTTCTCGTGAAGACACAATGCCTTAGTATATCTAGCTCGTGGATCCCCTTGGGTTAGAATGGTTTCATTTCTACTTTTTGGTATTTTCCGTTGGATCCCCTTGGGTTAGAATGGTTTCATTTCTACTTTTTGGTATTTTCCGTTTCTTTGGATATTATTGGTGAATGCATGTGATAGCCCCCCACCCACCGCCCCCCACCCCCCCACCCCCCCGCCTAAGGAGCCTAGTTGCTTGCTGTTTTATATGTCTATAACTTTCTCCAACTAATGGAGGTGGTTTGTCAGCTGTGAAGCATTTATTACATGATATTAGGAAAACACTTTAAGAGAATTACCAAAATAATTGAGGCTTAAAACAGAGTAGAAGAGAAAGCAATGATACATAGTTGGCAAATTTAGATGGTACCTCAAATTTCCACTATTTTCTTGATGTCTGATATTCCATGTGCCCCTTTCATCTCTTGCTGAAGGAACTGCAAGAACTCCACTCAGCTCTGGAAGCAGCAAAAGCTGATATAGTTGGCCTTTGGGCATTGAAATTCCTAATCCACAAGGTGCGTGGCTATTTATTTGGTTGATAGTGCTTTACATCACTTGGATAGTTTGGCTTACACATTCTTTTTAACGCATTTGCATCTTTCATTGCTGTCAATTATGTTATTATCAAGCTGATGGTGGCCTCTTGTATACCTTGTATTTTGATTAATAAATTTTGTTCCACATAAATTTCTGATGTGATCCAGGATTTGCTCCCAACGAGTTTATTGAAGTCCATGTATGTTTCATTCCTTGCTGGATGCTTCCGCTCAGTACGGTTTGGTCTTGAGGAAGCTCATGGGTAAGCTAGTAATTCATCCTTGTATACTGTACGTTGTCAGAAGCTGGTTATACGATACTAGCATTTTTGGCCATCAAGTATCTTATACTTCCG
The DNA here is from genome assembly GCA_037349345.1 of Oemleria cerasiformis. Lineage (NCBI taxonomy): Eukaryota > Viridiplantae > Streptophyta > Magnoliopsida > Rosales > Rosaceae > Oemleria > Oemleria cerasiformis. The sequence continues at coordinate 4,042,451 of JAZGTL010000018.1, forward strand.
ATATGTTCTCAGGAAAGGACAAGCATTGCAGTTTAACTGGTTGTATGAGGAAGGAGCCTTTATTTTGAATCCTAATGAAACTTTTTCTGTCGACTTTACCAAAGGTATTACGATCGATTCCAAAATTCCCCTTTTTTCCCGCCTGAGGATCTGAGATAACACGTCATGGCCATATTTAACCGTTCCTTAATTTTTGTAAAAGGTTGAAGGTGCAGTTGAGAGCCTGAGTAGGGAGATACTCACCACACAAGCAAAAGGTGACAAAGAGGCCGCAAAGTTGCTGCTTCAAAAACTACGGGACTCTGACGAACCCATTAAAAGTTGCTTTGCAAAAGTTAGAGAAAATTCAGGTATAACAAATTATTCAATAAGTAATTTTCATTTTCTCATTGCAATGTATTTTAAGTATTTCCTTTTTAATCTTCTAGTTCGTATTTTTCTCCTTTTTCTTCTCTTTCTCTTGGAAACACCCTATAATGGAAAATTCAAAATTCAATTCTGACACAAAGTTCTTTCGTGTGGAAAATGCTTTCAATTTCCGCACTTCATATCACGACATATAGTACGTAGTTACTAACATTTTCTTATTTGTTTAGGTACCTGTGGATATTGTTCCCACATTCCCGGTGGTTGATAAAATTTTCGAACAATTATTCTAGGAAGTAAATGTCACTGTTCTGAGCACTGCACCCTCTGAGTAGTGAGCACCATCAGGCATGTCATCATCTTCCTCATAGGCGTTTGCCTTAGCCTCTTTCTGCTTCCTCCTCATCTCCTCCTCCAGGTTCACATCATGTAGGGTGGTCTCTTCGCACTCATCGACTTTCACATCATCTGTAACCTGAGCTGCTCCCAGCTTCGAAAGCCTTGATTTGCTCCAGGCTTAGAGCCTCTGGGAACTCGATATTGAACTGAATGTACAGCCTTGATCTGCTCCAGGCTCAGAGCCTCTGGGAACTCGATATTGAACTGAATGTACAGCCTGGTACCCCGGCATACCCTCGTCATTGATTTCCTTACATGAGCCAGGCTTGACAACTTCACCGGGGTTTGATTTGATCCGCAGCTGCCTGCCGTCCAGATGAGTGAAAACAAACTGGAAGCCACATAGAGCCTCAGTCAGAGACAGAGAGTGCTCAGCGAAAAGATCCTCTCCCTTTCGCTTGAACCTTGGATGTTCTTTCTGCTGCACCACAAACACCACATCCCGGCGATCATCTCCAGAGCTTGGTCTGCCTCTTCGGAATTGGAAACCAAGTTCATGAAGAAACCTCTACATCCACAACATCTCTTTTCTAGCCTCATTGACAGCAATGTACTCAGCCTCTGTCGTAGATAAAGCTACATATTTTTGTAATCTTGATTTCCATGATATAGCACCTCTGGCAAAACATAAACAGATAACCAGTAGTAGACTTTCTACAGTCAAGATCACCACCCATACCAGCATCTGTAAAACCTTTGAAGATTGGTCTGGAAGAACCAAAACACAAGCATATTTAGAACTGCCTCGTAGGCATTTGAAGATCCATTTCACTGCTTCCCAATGATCTCCACATGGATTGGAGAAAAATCTACTCACAATACCAACTGGATGAGCCAAATCTGGCCTGGTGCAAACCATACCTTATATAAGACTGCCAACGGCGGATGAATAAGGAATATCTTCCATCTTCTCCTTCTCTTCTTGAGTTCTCGGACATGAATCCTTGCTTAATTTAAAATGGCCAGGAAGAGGTATACTTACAAGTGTAGCTTGCTTCATATTGAACCTGTCAAGCATCCGTTAAATATACGCTTCTTGTGACAACCGGCCACAACTTGCTGTCATTCTTGTCTCGAGTAATTTCCATCCCAAAAATCTGTTTCGCCGGCCCAAGATCCTTCATGTCAAAAGACTTGAATAAATCTTCTTTCAACCCATCAATCGCAGTGGCATCTTGACCCACCATAAGCATATTGTCAACATAGAGCAATAAAATTATAAATTTACCACCATAAAATCGTCTGATTTAAACACATGGATCACTTGCATTTCTCTAGTACACACGACCCACCATGAATGAGTCAAATTTCTTATACCAGTGCCTAGGTGGTTGTTTAAGCTCATATAGGTTTTTCTTCAGCTGGCATACCATGTGTTCCTTCCTTTTGACTTCAAAACCCTCCGGTTCCACCATGAATATTTCTTCTTCCGAGTCACCATGGAAGAAGGTTGTCTTCACATCAAGCTACTCTAGTTCAAGATTCTGATGGCTGCCATACTTGAAATAATTCTAGTAGAAGCCATCTTGACAACCGGAGAGAAAATCTCGTTGAAATCAATGCCTTTCTTTTTCCCAAATCCCTTAACTACTAAGTAAGCTTTATATTTTACCGACTTACCATTGATTTCTCCTTTTAATTTGAACACCCATTTGTTTTTAAGGACTTTTGTGCCCTTTGGAAGCTCTACCAACTCATAGGTGCCATTTTTCAATAAAGAGTCCATCTCCGACTCCATTGGCACCGTCCATTTGTCGCTGTCTTTGTGAGCCAAGGCTTCCTCAAAACTGTCAGGCTCTCCATCATTAATCAACAATATGTACTCTGATGATGGATACCTGGTAGAAGTTTTTGGTATCCTACTGGACCTTCGAACTTGGCTTCTGCACTTTCTTCTTGGGCTGGTTGCTCCCCCTGATCATTAATTTCATGTACATGAGACATTATCTTCAATTACTTCATGCTCATCCTGGGTATTGTCTTCATCTCTATTTTCTTTTCTTGATGATTAATTCCTTGCTGCAATGTTGAAGAATTAGCAGCAAATTTTATAACACCTTCAAATGCATCTTCAACCTGCCCTTCGTCATTACCGAGAGTTTGATCTCACGGATTATTACATCTCTACTTCTTAAGAATATCTTCATTTTTGGATCCCACAAACGGTATCCAAGTTTCTCATTTCCGTAGCCCAAGAAATATATACATGACCTTGCCTTGTCATCTAGATTTGATCTTTGCTCCTTTAGGCCATGTACAAAAGCTTTGCAACCAATTTACCTTGAGATGTGAATATGCTGCATTTTTAGCCGTCCAAATTTCCTCCGGAATTCAAACCCGAAAGGTACTAATGGAGATTTGTTGGTAAGATAACAAGCTGTCATCACGGCTTCTCCCCAAAATTGATAACAAGCAGTCATAATTAACTAGTTGTTAGCTTTGGAATTGTGGCAATTTTGCCCCCAACTTCTCTAGTTATGCATGTTTAATTTCACTTTCTTTTCAGAAATATGTATACAATTTCTTTGTTGAAATACAGATTTGGTTTTATTCTTCTGTTTTTGTGCTTGCTTATAGCCATAAATTTATGTACTGGACTCCAAATTAGTTCCCAAAAAGACTAAAACTAACCAACTCTAAAAGTTTGGATAACAATTTATAGCATAATAAAAGAGCTGTATGATGAATATTCATGGACAAGAACTAATTAATTAAACTCTGCAACGGATTTAAAATTTTGTGAGAAATTGTGTTTCTGTGGTTCAATAGATTTTTAGTGTGTGGGAGAAAGAAAGATTGGCATAGGAAGAGAGGAGTACCTAGAAAAAAATTCACTTGTAGGTTGAGCACGTTTACGCCAATAACTCTATGATTTGGTGTTATTTCTTTTTCCGTTCATATTCAACTTCCGTAGATAATGAGGATCCATCTCTACAAAATTTGATACAAGAAGAGAGAAGAGGGGTTACTTGTGGATGGGATGATAGTGCTCGAGAGTGGGCAAATGAGATTCTTATTTTTTTAAGCTTGGAGGGTTGCAAGAGCTTTTTATATTAAATTTTCATGTCATAATTGAAACTGTTTATTTTCTAAATTATCATTACAAGATCATCTCAGAAGAAAAAAAATCAATGGGATTGGAAATCTTTGTTGCCTTGGGCAAGCAAGGGAGGCAACCCAAAATGGTACACTTTTTTTTTTCTTTTGCATTTTTCTTATTTTATATTACTATCAGCTTAATTTTGATTTACCACTGAGTTTCATGTTTTTAAAATTGGGGGCAATGTTAACTTTAGGTTTGAGGGTGAGAAAATCATTTAAGTTTCCGTTTTTAGTTCATTTTCGTATTTTTGAGTTGTCAACAAGAGGTTTTGACTTTTGAGTACCCAAACGGCCAAAAAGTGGTTTCTTCTGGTGTTCGACTGTTTAAATGGGCTTTCTGGAAGTGTTGGATTGCTTATAGCATGTTTAGAAGTGATTTTGGGTCACTAGGTTGCCATTTTTGGTCATTTTTAAATTTTTGATCCATCTCCCAATTTGATGTTTTTCAAGTGAATCCAAGGCCGCCAATACATTTATAATGTCATTTATGGTGTTTTGGAATAGCTTTGGGTGTGAGAATTGACCGAGGGAAGATTTCGGCGTGCCTAGAAGTCCAAAAGGTGGCAAAAAATGATCTTTATTTTTCTGCAGAATTTCTTGGAAATTTCCAGAAATCTTCATCTTTGCTCCCTTTTGCGGCGGTGTTCATCAGATTTTTCGCCACTAAAGATGTTCTCAACCTTTGGCGACAAAATATTCATAGGAATTCGATTTCAGACCTTTTAATACATCCAAAAACATCCAAGGGACCAAATCTAAGGCGTGATCAATCATTTTCATTATTAAATTTAGAGTAGTTGATTTGGGCCTTCCCATTTAAGAATCCCCATGCTCATCCACTGCCTTCCCATTTAAGAACCCCATACTCATCCGCTGCATAATTTTGATTAGGCCTTTTCCTTTTACTTTCACCAATGATATGCTCACCAATGATTTTCTTTCTGAAATAAATATGAACAACTAATACCTTCTTATTTGAATACTATTGAATTTGAAACTAAGGAACGTATTTAATTGAGACTTTCATAGAGTTTAAATGTCTCTAAAAATTTAGAAGTATTCAATTAGGACTTTTAGAGAATTGGTAAAAATTTGACGGTATCAATCTATACTTTTATAGAGATTTATAAAGTCATTATAAATGAAGGTGTATTCAATCATGACATTTCATAACTCCATAAAAATTTAGATGTATTCAAAATATCAATAAATATTGCAGACTTTATTAAATGGTAGAGTTTTATGAAATTTGACAAACATTTTAGTGTAAGTTAGGCTTTAGCAAAGTTTATGATTTGTCTAGCCCCCCTCGGATTTCTACGGACATAACTTAAAATATAATTTGTGATTTTAAGGAATTTATATTTTTCAATACTCAATAAAATTCAAGTCTTATACCGATATCAGTTATCATATATTATTCTCTATAGGAATTATAAGTAATTAAATAAAATAAATTTTACATGAAAAATAAACAAAAAAAAAATATTCAAAAACATGCATGATGCCTAACGACCCTAGCCTCTCAATCTTCCCTTTCCAGTATATGTTCTCCTATGGAGGGGAGCAAACAAAGAACCAAAACAGTCTCTCACGCCACAATTGCTGGTTCTGAATCCATACTTAGTTGATTGCCCGAAGAGCCGTACTATTTTCGCACATTTCGATGTCTCATAATAAAGGAAATCCGATTTATGCCAAAATTCCCAAGAATTTGAAAGCTTTCGTGTGAAGAGTAAAGGTCAAGCTAGAAAGCCAAGTTCTTTCACCAATCCATCGAACTTTGGAGTTCTGCATTTAAAGTAAAAGCTAGCAAAGCAAGCCAGAGAAGCTAATTGCGACAGGTAAGTACAAATTTTATATTTTTGTAGTATTAGAAATATTATTTTATTTTAGTTTGAGTATTCTTAATAAAAAAATAATTATGATTTGATTATAAATTTCGCCAAAAAATATATATAAAATTATATAACTCAATAGCATTTTGTAACACTCAATCACAATATATAAAATTCAATATAACTCTGTAAAACAAAACTCTGTCACGTAATTCTATATAATTTCGTTATTAACTTTGTAAAAGTTTATGAAAATCAATATATCTGTAAAAGTCGATCACTTCTTAAAATTCTACAATTATTTGTATAAATCTGCTCATCACTAGGGTTGTGCCCTGTGTCTTCCCTAACATAGTTGCTAGTTAAAGTCCACACCCGTCAGACATGTGGAATACAGTAGATTATTACAGAGCAAATTTATATGACCTGAAGAAGCAGTGACCGAAACATACGGGACACTTGTTCACTGACCTTACCGATAAGCTTCTATGGCATCCATCCCACTAAATCCCTGAAACTGGGTAGCCCTAATCAAAAAGAGAGATTCTCTTCTTTCATGGTGGTAGAAACCAACCAAGAAAGATTCTAGCTGAACAAATCATGACTTGGCGTGACTGACACTCCACAAAGTAAAGCCGAATTCCAATTGGTGGTAGGAAATCAATCAAGATTCCATGAGGCCTTACAGTAATGGCCAAAGGATTCCTTGAGGCACTAACATGCAAAATGCGTCTTTGCCCACTAAAACTCATCCTCAAGTTCATAAAATAACAATTAAAATAATAAATAAAAAACCTTTTGGACCCTCTCAAGCGCTTCGTTTGGGTACTTTCACTGACTTAATCAAAAGAGATTTTGTGGTGCACCGCAACACAGCCTAGAAGTGAAATATGCACCCGTTCCATTTTCAAAACATCAAAAAGAAAAAGGAGAGCATGGTGGAAATATTCCAAACTCACCAAACAGATCATGGGAAGTGCTTCTTGTGACCCCAATAGCAGGAAACCCCATGGAAGAATCAGAAGAGAGGTTCCTAGAAGTTTCAGATACAGGTAGACAAGTACTTGTACTTGAAGAAGATGATAATGGCAACCCATATGCCCTGCTCCGTCCAGAATCAGGGAGCCCAGTTAAGCTGCTGCCAACTGGTATTAAAGATATACCTGGGTAAGCATGGAAACTGTTATTAGGATCAATATATGCAGATCCTGTACCCCAGTTCCCTTCAACTCCATGACTAATATTCCTGTTTCGCAGCATAAGATAGTGATGTTGCTCGTCATCTCTTGAGGAATCTGCGCAACATAAGGTGGATTCAGAATGAAGCCAGAACTAGAACTAGCATCATATATATATGTTCATTAAAAAGGAAGTACAGCTACCCACGTTATTTGTCATCATTCGCATTGCTCTGAAGGAAAGACAAACCAGCAGCCACACATTAGGGGAAGGATTCAAGGAACTACTGTCTTCTTCTTGACCATGGACAGTATTTGATTGAGGAAGGAAAACCCTTTCAAAATTATTAGCAAGGTTTGCTCCTGATATATTAGATGTAGATAAATCCTCTGTCTTCTGTCCAGCTCCCAGGGTTAGGAAACTTGAATCAAACTTTTCTGGACAATCCTCTTGAGCTTCACTTATCATGAAGTTTCTCTTTATTGCTGTCTCTGCATCATTTGCCGCATGACATAAGTCACGTAACTCAGTTGAGCTAACCCCATGACTTATGAAATTTCTAAATAGCTGAGTCCTACCTGCATTAATATTTACTTCATTCTGCTGGTTACTTTTTAAGTATGCAGCAGAATCTCCTTTCGCAGTTACTAATTTCCTGTCAGCGTAAGGCCCTTGAAGAAAGTTAACATCGGATCTTGCATTGACCATATTATCAGGAGGCACCGCATAGCCAGGAGTGGGATATTGATTAAATCCAGTTTTGTTCCCTTGAGAACCGATAAAATTTGATGCGGGGTGTTGGCAGGGCTGGTGAATCACCCTTCCCATACGCAGAACTATAGTAAAAAATTGGATCCTGAGAGTTTGTAAATGGAGTGAGATCAGTCCTCGAATCAATACCAGTCAGTGGCATTGCCTCCATGCACTCGGTCTCCAAAAGGAAAAAGAGAGAACGGCATCGTCATACGGGGCATGGTTGAATCATCAGCTCCTACAGCATTACGATTGTCAAGAGTCCCCATGAAGTTCGCAACTTCGATACTTCTAGCAGGGATCTCACTTTCCTCAATCCATGGTATGGTGAAGTACAGCCAGGAGGTTCATCTTCATGTTTCAATTTATCTTTTGCCATCTGAATACAATCAGGTAAGAAAGAAGCACTAAACAATCCTTAAGATATAAGAAGATGCCATGAACTAATTTATGCATTTCAATGATTTTAATACTTGACTGCCAAACCAAACACAAGATTTAGGAGCTTGAAACTTCCCCAAAATTGTAGACATTGATAAGGCATAAAACCGAATCCAGCAATAGAGGGACATTTTAGACAGACTGGGTCAAAGAATGGCAAAGTGAGTTCAGACCATTAAGTATTTCATGAGAAATAATTGTGACAAGCTAACAAGGTGAATTCAATATATAAGATTATTGTACTCAAAGGCTACATTCTCTTAAAAGTGCCTAGTAGAGTCGTAAACCAATGATGGTATGCAGCTCCTAAACCAACAGAAACTCGTTATTCGTAGATCAAGAACATTACACATTCACACCTACCCACCAAAAGTGAAAAACAAAGACACAAGCCACACATTTATGATTCCTCACTCTAGTAAATCACTACAACATATAGATATTAGTCAGCCACCACCCACTAAAACTCGAAAAAACCCCCAAAACACTTAAACTAATAGAACTTACAAACAAAAAACAGCTTAAAACCAAGCTAGAAATCATCCGAGTCTGAAAGCACCCATATCATAAATCATACTAAAGCCCATTCAGAATTTCAATATCTCCAATGAACCAAAACTTCTGAGCAGAATTTCAAACAACCTAGACGACCAAACTCAGAGGGATTCAATCCGATAACCATATCTCAAATGCTAAAGATCCGAAAAAAAGATAAACAAAATTTTAACTTTTTTAACAAAAAAAAAGTACAAAGAAAATAACCCATATTTCAAAATTAGTCCCTGAGTTGTTACCCTCTTAAGATAAAAGCATTCGAGCTCTTCCTAACACCCATTCTACTTTTTAATTTAGTACCAAAGAGAAACATCAAGATTACGCGACAACAGGTTTGAAAATCAATTAAACGATGATAAATTTCTTATATAAAACTGAAAAATCAAAGTCAAAACATAGAAACAAGCTCGGTATCATAATTTTACTTCAGCAAAATATGCAAGAGATTCTTACCACTGATCACTGGTGGGTGCCCAGCGAGAGCGAGTGCGATAGTGAAGAAGAGGGGGTTTAAATTTTTTAATTTTTCTTTTCTTTCTTTTGGTTCAAGAAGGGTTCTGGGTTTGGCGCTATGTTGAAAGATTTTAAAGGATTCGGTGCGGGGTCCATATGGCTATGTCATTGCGCCACTGTTATATGAAGAGGTCCTCATTTGCTTCGTTGGCAGTGCTCAGTGAAACAGTCCTGAGAGATGAACTAGCCAAAGACCCAATGTTACGACAACACGTCGTGTAAAAGTTGAATGATACTTCCGTTATTCAGTGTACTTTCCAGGTTCTTAACGATGCAATGATCAAAGGGCCCATGCTAGTTGTCTTCTAAAACTCGCTAGACTGCAATAGGGAGGTGGGATGGGGTTTAATGCCTAGAGGCCTAACTCGTGGCCTAGGTAGGACTTGGACGGTTTTATTTTTACTAATATAATGAGCAATTGTATATAATTCTAGAATAATGAGTACTTCCAAAAATATAATAATTGTGTAAGAAACATAAATATGCAAAATTGAAATTCTAGAGTCATAAATATACAAAATGGAAAAATGAGATAAAAGAGGTCCAAATTTTGAATGAAATTTAAATCTAAATTTCTAATTTTTTCCCACATAAAAATAATAGAAAATATTAATAAAATATTTCCGGTTAACAGTACACCCATCCTAGCCTATAGTTGGCCTAGGAGCCTTGGGCGTCTAGGCAGAATTTCCCAACTCAGGTTGATAAGAGGGAGCCTCGGACTTTTAAAACACTAACTCATATCATCATCTGGGGTGATCAGAACGCCAAAGCAGAGTTACAAAAGCTTACCTAAGTTGTTCGAACTTCAAACGGGAGATTTGCACTCAAAACCATTTCAAATAAAGGAACGGGGGATTCAAACTTGAAGTCTCTCCCACCAAGCTCAGTATAGTTGTTTTTGTTTGTTCAAAAGAACAATCATATGAGTTAAATTCATTCCATATCTTCTTGTAATGCTATTTCTACAAAATTGAAGTTGGTTCTACCAAAAATTGAAAGAAGAAAACTCTCCTACAAAAAAATTGCCCAAAATTCCTACGTAGATGAAAAAAAAGACCCGAGATTTGCCTAGCTCACTTGGATCCTCTTCTTCATCAGAACTAATCTTCAAAAACATTGGAAGGTGAAACCTCCCTTGGTGGAGCCGAACCAGTGATAAATCAAGAAGTCGATGACTCGGCATCATCAGATAGAGGATCTAGAAGTGGATATTCTCATTTGGATTTGGCTCAGGAACTACAACATGGGGTAAATTTTCCCCACTTCCACTGTGTACTTGAGCAAAGAAATGTTCATCGGCTTGAATTGCATCCTTAATGTGCTCCTTGATAGTCATCATCCGATTACGATATTCAACTACAAGCCCCTGCATTGCTGGTGTATAAAACATTCTCCTAAATCCAACATTAATATTTTATACACCAACAATGCAGAGGCTTGTAGTTGAATATCGTAATCGGACGATGACTATCAAGGGCACATTAAGGATGCGATTCAGGCTGATGAACATTTCTTTGCTCAAAAACATCAAGATGCAGTGGCAGCGGGTGGAGATTTCTGGCCACCACTTGGGGAAAATTTACCCTGGGTTGTAGTTCCTGAGCCAAATCCAAATGAGAATATTCCACTTCTAGATCCTCTATCTGATGATGCCGAGTAAGTCGTATCCTGCTCAGACCAATAAATAGAGTTGAGGTTATAGTCAAAGCTGTTAGTAGAAAACCGAAATAACTTGTTATAGTAGGCATGAAAAGGCTAAATGAAATATGCTCTACTTCTTGATTTATCACTGGTTCGGCACCACCAAGGGAGGTTTCACTTCCAATGTTTTTAAGATTAGTTCTGATGAAGAAGAGGATCCTAATGAGCCTAGAACTCCTCCCACTGAAACTGTTATTCCTTCCAAACAACTGGAGCAAAAAATACTTGGACATCTCACTTCTTTAGTCTCCTTTGGCATGATGCCGGACAAGTATAAAGCCAAATGATGCCACCATGCCGACCAAGTACCCAACAATGGCTCCATAACTCACACAAATAGGCCATTCCTGCGCAGTGTAATACATCTTCAGACCTCACTAAAAATGATAGCAAACCCAACACGGTGGATGTTCCAAATGATCATACAAGCCACTCAAATGTTTAATGAGTACAAAAAATCATCTTGCATGTTACAGAATCTTACAAAACAACCGTAAGCGTGTTAACAAAGGGGAAAAAAAGGATAGTACCTGCCATGGGCGTTCCCAGTCAAGCGGCATTGGAAAAGCCCCAAACCAAGCACTAATAACAACTCCATGTGCTGGTAGACAAATCATGTAATCTATAGAATCAATAAGCCTGTAAGTACATGATTGAACCAATAGCAAGTATAAGCTGGAATTGTTTTTCAGTAGAAATGAAGTCTGGCCAAGTAAAGATCATAACTAATATCCACATGGTTAAACATGAGAAAATGAAGCAACTAAGCAAAGGAAACTTGCTTTGTACATGCAAATATACGTTGCCAATCCGTCCACGATGAACCAAAAACAGAAGCTGCAGGTACAATCTGCCAAAACACATGAATCAAGTCATATATATGTATCAAAGCCGCAGAGTAACCAATAAAAAGCTACAACTGTTGAATTATTTGCAAAGGCACTATTGTCGCTATGATTTCATTACAAAAGAAACAGCACATTGAGCAAAAGAAAGATAAATAATGCAATTACGAGAATTAAGTCGGTTACTTTTAACAATGATATCAAGATAGAAACTAGTAATATAGAATAAACTCTGGAATGAAGCTTGAAGAAGGTGCCAAAAAAAATCTTATCCATAATACTCTGAAAGTAGATGTTAAATACTGCAAACCTAGGAAATGCAATGTAGAGGAATATTACCGTGAACAATGACATCACAAGAGACCAGTAAATTGTCTTGGGTATAAACCTGTGCCAGAAAAGGAAAGGCGACAAAATTATGATAAGTGTAACATAACTAAATCTAACAAAATGGTAATCTGTTCAATTGATCATTGACAACAAATCTTTCTAGATAATTCTGCAGAAGACGAATCACAGTTGAGGTTAAAACGTCAAGCCAAAGCCTCAACGAATCAAACATATCAACAAAGCCTATCCACCATGACTGACCATTCTATTCTCAGCCCCAAAACAAAAAACATGCAAAAGAGGGATAGAGTTCCAAACAGGTAGGTGGACAGTATACCTTATAGTGATGATGATGTGAAGAGATTCAAGTTTTGTTCAAAGGGAAAACGAACCAACCTCAACCGTGACTTCTACATTCGGAATTACTCTAATTAATGACATTATCTAATGAGCTCTTAGTTCACATACTGGATGCCAGCAGGTGCGCCCAAAACAATTGCTCCTAATGCATTTAACAAAGCCCCTGCACAGAGCATAAGACACAATCAATTTGATATTTTCCTATACTACAAAATGCTTAACTAGAAAGATATAATATTTTTCATTTTAAATATTCATTAGAAATGATGCCAAAAGCAGTGCATCGAAACAACAGTGAACAAGTTAATGAAATTATCGATAGCAGTGCTCATCATTCTAAGACAGCATATAAAAGAAAATGGCAGCAATTTTCTGCACATTTTCTACACATGATATTGAAAATACTCAAAATGCAGTTTCCTTTACGATCGAAGGATGATGAAATATCACTAGTCACATAAATGACTTACATTTCCTTTGTTAGAATTTTAGTGAAACCCATTAACACCAAATATGTCGGCTTATAAATACCATATACACATGCTTTTAGAATTTCATTCATAACTAGATGTCACTAAACTTGCAATTCAAAGACATAATAGAGCGGGAGATAAAGTTATATTGTGGACTAACCAGCCGGAAGTCCTAGTAGGCCACGTCCTACAGCTTTGAGGTACTGTAAATTCACATTAAAGACATGAGAAACTTAATTCAATGAATCAGAAATAACAAAGAAAGACCTAAATTCATAGGGAGCTTGTCGGGTTGCAGTAAAAATATAGCATCCCATTTTTTCGCATTTTCCATGCGTCTCTCAGTGTCCATACAGAATATTAAAGACACGAGAACTTACAGAACATCGTTCATGGTCCTTCCTATACCTGCTGTATAGAAGGATCACAATTGGGCATTCAAAAACCTTCAAAAACAAAAATCCAAAAGAAAGTGAAACATAATATAAAAAATGGAAAGAAAATTTGATATTGGAGATGAAATAGAGAAGTCGGAGTGTGCAAGAAGGTACCCAGATCAGACGAAGCATATGATAAGGATGGGAGGTGAGGTTGACGGAGTGGACATTGTGAGCCACCCAAAAAGCTATAGCTAATCCTATCCCACAAATCAGGTGGACTAACAGTGCCTCTGCTGCAGAAATTGATTTTGAGAAAGCTTTAAAGGCCATCTCTTTGTTCTTCTTCTGCTTCATTCTCGTCTTTTATGCTGCTTCAAGAAGGATCTTATATTATATATATTTCCTGTCACTTGACCAAACGAAAAATAGATATTTTTTCTGTAATTCTACCAAAAAAAAAACAACCCATATCTGATTCTGATCTATCTAATATTGAGAAATTACTCTTCATCCATAGATTGACCACAAAATTCTTTGCTTCTTTTATCAATTAGGGAGAAGGATTGGAAACTTGAGACCATGGGGATCTCTTTTTACGCTATGAGTCCTATAACACCAAACACAAACAAAGCATAAATGCAACCAGATGGTCTATCTGTTCCTACATTAACATATAATTCTGAATCACTTTTGGAGAAAAACATCATTATACTCTAAATGATGAAACCAGCCTAATCAAATTCAAATTAAAATCCACCAGACATTTATCAAATCTTGAAAGATGAAACCAGATTCCAGTTATGTTAAGAATCACAACATTCAGCAGAAGAAAATACATGAATGAAGCACTAACTAATCAGTTGAAAAAAATCAAATTAATTGAATGATCAATAGGAGAAAATACAGGGTTGTTCTTTCAATACAAAACATCAAGTTAAGCATGTCTACTGCTTTAAACAAATTTAACTGGACTCATCACTAGACTCAATGGGTAGAAATCATTTATGATAAATTACCATTTGAATCAATCAATCGAACCCATTTCAGATTATATCTATAGAACAGTAATAAAATTAAAGGAAGAAAACAAACCTATTTCACGTCTATGCAAGAGGTAAGGAAGCAAATGGTGAAAGAGGTGTCTGTAGAAGCTTACATCAATCATAAATTCCAAAGTGACTGAGAATTTAGGTTTTTTCAGAGAAGATCGAAGTGGTCCTAAGATTGTTTCAGATTTGGGAAAGTATAAAGAAACCCAATGTTCAAAACGGCAGGCTCAACCGCCCTGAGTTGGGGCAAATCGTTAGAGCTAGGCGGACATGAATTACGCGGGCGCCGAGATGGCCCCAGGCGGCTGGGTGGGCGTGGCGGGTGGAGCTGGGCGGAGCTCCACGGAGTTTGGCAGTTTTGGGTGAATTTTTTTATTTACAGCTTGTATCAAATCTCGCTTGTGGGGATACTGAAGGCTTGTGATACTAATAATAGGATTAGAAAAGCAATAGATCGAACATCTGGTACAAAAACCATCTAAATTATGAAACTGGAATATTGGTTGAGATGTTGCAGGCCATGAGGGAGAGAGAGAAAGAAGGAGAGCAAATGGATCGAAGAGTGGTAGAATGCTATTCAGATCGATCATGGAAGACTGGGTTGAGCCGTCGAGGTTGCAGACTTGCAGGTTGTGTGTGTGAAGAGAGAGAGAGATAGAGATAGAGACAATGAGAAGAAGAGTGGAGCGGCTTCAATTAGAGTGAGGTTACACAGTAGGGTTTTGCGTTTTGGTGATTACTTTGGAATTAGTTAATAACTTATTTTTTTTTATCAAATTAGTTAATAACTAAATATCAATTATGTGGGTTTGGTTTCCTTATAGAAATAAACTAGCAATGACACCCGCGCGATGCCATTTAATATTTAAAATCAATTCCTAACCTGCTCTCTAAATTCATGAGCAGAAGAACTTCCTGAAAGAATTTTAAATAATTAATATTTCACAATGGTTATCACAATGTCATTATCATCACTATCATTATCTGATTGCATCTCTAATTAATTATGTCAATCAGTTTGTTCTGTTTGATTTATAATAAATGTGAAATCCATGTAAATTACACAAAAATGTTAACAAAACAAACAGAGAGAGAGAGAGAAGGTCTGTTGTAGGAATATGATTTAAGATATGACTAAAAAGAGTTGCTGAGATGAAGAGTAAAAGCAGGAGGAAACTCCAAGTAACATAACAATTTACAAACCTCATTCATAATTAATTTTTAAATCAATAAAGTTGGCATTCATCATGCCACAAAATACAACAAACTGCTATTCCAAACCAGATGAAGGATTTACGTAGCATCCTCAATTGCATTAAATCCATAACCATCTAACTGAAGCTTAGTACGTAGATCATCAATTCACCAAGTTAAGAAAAATCATCATTTCATCTAGAAACAATTGAAATTTAAAAAAAATACTATTCTAGTCCTCAAAAACTTAGTTCAAAGTTCTAAACAAAACAACAACACAAATATAAGAGCACAAACAATCCCACTGTTTTCATAGACAAAGAGCATTCTTACCTACTGTAATAATATGTATGCAAGTATATGTCCTTAACGGGGCCTTATCGCCCAAATGACCTATATTAATCCTCTAGCCTGCAAGTCACAAAGAAACAACCCAAGAATTCAAATCTTGCAAATAAATGGAACCAAAATTACAGATTGAAGTAACAAAGAAGAAAGGCAAGCTTCAAAAGGCATAAGATGGAAGCGAAGTCATTCATAAATGATGAATCCTACTTAGCATGGACCTAGAAGAAGATCATTTGCTAGATTATTAGGAGAATCTTCTTGTTATTAGACAATTAGGGCTTTCTGTACAGATGCATTCTGGTTTGTTAGCATTAATTCTGGTGTCTTGGTCTATTAGCTTTAACCTGATCTGTGCCTTCAACTGCTCATTTCAGCTAAGATATGTTTTGAAACGTGTTATGATTGCTCTACATGAACAATAAGCGTCCTACAATATACATATGAGAAGCATTTAGCACAATAAAGATGTTTAGGTCTTATATGATTACAACATAAACAATGTATTGTTGAACCTGAGCCCTATTAGTAATTAGTCTATTGACAATTTTGAACTAAGCATGTTTAAGCAATTTTTAATTAATACAGCTCTTAAATAATATTAAGATTATGATTTCTAATGCTAAAAATCAGAATTTCAATATACAGGGAAAGCAGCAAATTTAAATTAGGATGGATTTAGAAAGGTTTTTTAATTCGAAATTTATTAATTTTTTGGAATTTTTTCACGCGAACATCTTGCTAATAGATATTAGTGCTCATATTTTGCTTCTCAATATCTTTTACAAAAGAAGTTAGTAATAAATATGTTTTAAAAATTTGCACATTATAGAACTGTACCTCTTGCTAATAGATATTAGTGCTCATATTTTTCTTCTCAATATCTTTTACAAAAGAAGTTAGTAATAAATATGTTTTAAAAATTTGCACATTAAAGAACTGTACCACGAACCAGTATTTATGGTGAAGTGAAAAACGAATAAAAAAGAAGGAAAGCAAGATTGAATATGCATGAATGAGTTTCTTTGTTTAAATATTGTTATATATATGAATGAAAAATTCAAAACCTCAATTAGAGATGGATTATATGCTTCTGAAGCATTAAAAATAGATAAGAGTTGTGTAAAACAGAACATGTAAGATATGAAGAGTTTATCCTGTCTGTTTATGCTCTGTTAATGCAGTTATAAGCAAAAACAATATACTAAAAAATAAAGATTATGAATGAAATCTAACTAAGAAAACAGGCAAGTGTTCAAAAAAAATTTGATAACTCTAAAATCAGCCCATATAATCCATCGCAATAACCCAACTCAATTATCAATTTATTAAAACCGATTTTAAACAAACTGACAAACAAATTTTACCTGCAGATTTGTCAAAGGTGTTGTTCTTCTTCCACTGAGAGTGGTGCAGAACCCTTACAAAAAATGAGAAATCTCTAATCAAAAGTATTGAAAACTCATTAATTATGTCCCAATAAGCACTCTATCAAACATGAGAATGAATAACCAACATTTAAACTGAAATACAATCAATCTAAATCCAATTCGAACTCCACTTCCTGTTGCATTAACAAATTAATTTTATCAACACCGTTTGCAGGAACAAAAAATTGAAATCTTGGAGATTGAGAAGGGAGATAGCAATCAAATTAAACACAAAATACATAAAAGTTTGAAGCTCCATTTTCCATCAGTTCATTTGGACAAACAAAAAATGCCGAAACCCAGCTAACATAGAAACCAATCCAAGCAAACACAAAATAACCTCCGCTGAATGTAACAAATTGAGAATGAACCAAAACGAAAAAAAACAGTAAATAGTACTTTCAAAACAGCATGATAAAAATCTGCCTCAAAAACAAACGCAAAGTGATAATAAACTCTTCAGTGAGAATCTTAATAATTTTAACCTCCTCTCAACATGAAGCTTCATCTTGAAATTGGAATTCAAACTAATTTCTATTAAAAAAAAATTCAAACTAATTCTTGTATAGATGGTAACTCACTGAGACAGCTTCTTCTTCCTCCTCAAGCCTTCCAAAAAAGCAATGCAAACTAATCAACTCACTAAATCTAACTCATTAACGTAATTTAATGATGAATTAAATAAAACCCAAAACCTTACCCTACAAATTCCCCCAAACTCTTCAAACATTCAATGCCTTCTTCATCAATCCTTCCAAATAATGAACATGCAAGAGAATCAATGAACAAAATCCATCCCAGTAACCTAATTAAAGCATGAATTAACAAAAACCCAAAGTCTTACCTTGCAAGTTTGTTGAAATTCTGGCTTAATCGCGAAGGAAGATATAATCACACCCTTGGAAGTTTCAAATTTCCCTCCATGCTTAATTATCAATGAATAATTTCAATGAAGCAAAGAGACCCAGACCAAAGAAAAGTGAAATGGAGACTGCGATCGATGGTTGAAAGTCGAACGTGTTGAGAGAGAAGTAGAGAAGAAAACGGAAGGCGGAGAAGCGGTGGGTTTTGTGTGAGAAAAGTTAGGGTGTGATTGTGTGAAAGCGGAAAAGAAAAGAGAATTTATCAAAGAACGAAGGTGGAAACGAAAGCGAGAGCCGGTGGGTTCTATCGCAGAGCGAGAGGTGTCGCAAAGGGAGAAGGAGTGTGGGGAAGAGGTGTCGCAGAGGGAGAAGACATCTGTCTGGCAAGGGCAGAATAGTCTTTCCGCTGTGCACAACAAAGGAAAAAAATTAAGGTCAAAAACGTCAAAACACTGTTGGTGAACATTGCTAAAACCCAGCCCTATTAGGATATAGTTAATACTAGTAAGGTAGCCCGCGCGATATGAGGGGTTTGTAAAATGGTTCTGTAGATCAAGAGCAAAACATGTAAAGAAAAGACTGATGATTAGCAATTAGAATCCGAAAAATAAAATTATGGATCTTAATCTGCTTGGTTGTCGAGAAAGGTATATTAAGGAAATGGGAATATTTTTATGTAAATCAAAGATATATACAGTCAACAATCATATAAACATAACAATGACACCAAAGAAGAATACCCACATCGATAAATGCCATCAAATTACTCGAATTAAGGTTATGAGGATCAAGGTTATGGCAATTCCTTTGACGGACTTGTTGCATCATCTTCCTGATCACACTTCAAGAGCCGAGCTAACTTCTCTGAAAATGAGCCAAGGCTATTGGCCTACAGAATTAATTTCGTACAAAGATATCAATTAACTATGAAAATGAAGGTGGGTATGAAAGATGACATTTGAAGATATATAGGTATGTGATTTCATAAGCTAGAAGACAACAATGTTCTGGTGTCACAATTTACCTGCATTGATCTCATTCATTGCCTTGCGCACTGAGGCATTAAGTGTAATATCAACAACCATCTGTATATCCTTTATGCTGTATCCATATTCTCTCATAACCTGATCAACAATCGCAGAATATGATGTTTTAAACCCTATGCAGTGAGACACATTTGTAATCCAATCTAATTTTGCTCATTCAATATACGATGGTAATAATCATGCATGCCAGGCCAAATATTATCTTCTCAACACTCAAATGTATCTGGTTTTGGCCAAGCATACCCACATATAAAGGGGAAAAAATGTGTATCCAATACTTAATCTAGAGCATAGAGTAGCCCTTGGGCTATGATGTAATTGCTGTAGTATAGTATCCATGCATAATAGTAAATTAAAGAAATTAGATAATCACCTCAAACTACCGTGAAGATTAACTACTTTCTGATTATTGCCACAGAATATTCATGATTCAGAAAAAATGTACATTCAACTGTAGATAATTAACTTCAATTTCTAATGTATCCTGAATATTCAGTTCTCTACTTTCATATATTCTGTACACGATACCTAATAGTATACTACATTCATATACCACACAACATATTCATGCTTCGTAGCAGAAAATAAAAGGGCACAACACAAATGACAATCAGAAAATCAACATTAGAAAAAGGAGAAAAAGAAAAAGGAATATGAGAAATTTGAAGTTTGGAAAGGTAAGCACAGCTGACACTAATCTACTAATAATAACAGTAAAAATAAACTAATCCCCCTACTACAGTAAAGTTTAAACTGCAGGTACTTGTGTAGTGGAACAAAAGGGTTCTAGAAACCCCTAATCAAGATAGTAAATATGCAATCAAACTCATAGAACCTACCCAGATAGTGTTTGGAAAGGGTTCTACATAGTGTTTCATTTTACATATTTATAAAAGCACCTTTATGATCATACAATCAAACTCAAACCCAGATAGTAAATATGCTAATTATCTCTACATGGTACACAAAAGCCATGCATAATCAGTTAAAGCAATCAAAAGCAGATTGAGAGCGCTCCTATAGAATTCTAATACTAACACCTTTACCAATCACACACACAGATCATACTAACAACCTACACAGGTGGAGCAACTAATCACAGCTAGCCTACAGCTGGTCTAACCATATCACAGCTGGCCAACAACTGATCTAACCATAAAACCAAAGTTTGTTTTAATCTAACTTCTCTAACACAGACCATTAAGTATTTCATGAGCAACAATTGTACTCAAAGGCTACATTCTCTTAAAAGTGCCTAGTAGAGCTGTAAACCAATGATAGTATGAAGCTCGTAAACCAACAGAAGCTCGTAATTCATAGATCAAGAACACTACACATTTACACCTACCCACCAAAAAATGAAAAACAAAGATACAAGCCACCCATTTATGATTCCTTACACTAGTACATCACAACATCATATAGATATTAGTCAGCCACCGCCCATTAAAACTCGAAAAACCCCCCAAAACACTTAAACTAGTAGAACTCACAAACAAAAATCAGCTTAAAACCAACCTAGAAATCATCCAAGTCTGAAAGAACCCATATCATAAATCATACTAAAGCCCATTCAGAATTTCAATATCTCCAATGAACCAAAACTTTTGAGCAGAATTTCAAACAACCCAGACGACCAAACACAGAGGGATTCAATCCGATAACCATGTCTCAAATGCTAAAGATCCGAACAAAAGAAAAACAAAATTTTAACTTTTTGAACAAAAAAGTAAAAAGAAAATAACCCATATTTCAAAATTAGTCCCTGAGTTGTTACGCTCTTAGATAAAAGCATTCGAGCTCTTCCTAGGAGGAGGAAGAGCAAGATTTAACCAACATTAACACCCATTCTAATTTTTAATTTAGTACCAAATAGAAACATCAAGATTGCGCGACAACAGGTTTGAAAATCAATTAAACAAAAACTCAAAAATAAAAATCGAAACAAAGAATCAAGTACCATAATTTTACTTAAGAAAGAGATGCAAGAGATTCTTACCACTGATCACCGATGGGTGCCCAGCGAGAGCGAGAGCGAGAGAGAAGGAGAGGGGTTTTAAATTTTTTTATTTTTCTTTTCTTTCTTCTGGTTCAAGAGAAGGGTTTTGGGTTTGGCGCTGCGTTGAGAGATTTTGAAGGATTCGGTGCGGGGTCCATATGGCTATGTCATTGCGCCACGTGTTATATGGAGAGCTCCTCATTTACTTTATTGGCAGTGCTCAGTGAAACAGTCCTGAGAGGTGGAACTAGCCAAAGACCCAATCTTGCGACGTGTCGTCGAGTAAAAGTTGAATGGTACTTTCGCTATTCAAAGTACTTTCTAAGGTCTTAACGATGCAATGACCAAAAAACCCATGCTAGTTGTCTTCTAAAACTCGCTAGATTGTAATAGGGAGGTGGGATGGGGTTTAATGCCAATAGGCCTAACTCATGGCCTAAGTAGGTTTTTTTTTTTACTTAAAAAAAATTAATAATATAATGAGTAATTGCATATAATTCTAGAATAATGAGTACTCCAAAAATATAGTAATTGTATTAAGAAATATAAATGTGCAAAAAGAAAGTTCTTGAGTCATAAACATATAAAATGGAAAAATGAGATGAAGTCTATGTTGGCCAAAGTTGGTGGGAGATTGTTAAGAACTCTGGAAAGCTTGTGGGATAAGACTCTGGCGGCGAAATACCTTCGGGGTGATGCGACCAAGCTTCTAGATGACTCTTTGCTTATTATGACCACTGCATCGTCCACTTGGAGGGCAATTCAGTCGGTGGCTTGGATGCTCCAAAGTGGTTGTCGCATTAGAGTTGGGAATGGCAGGGACACTTGCTTCTGGACAGACTGGTGGAGTCAACATGGGATTCTTTTGAATAAGACCTCTAGCGTGGCCCTGCATAAACTCTCATATACTGTTGCTGATTATATGAATTCAGGGCAATGGAATGTGGCTCTGCTGATGGAAGACCACCATTTGGCGATAGAACTGAAAATCATTAAAACCCCTGTGGGTCTCCCTGGATGTGAGTGTGATCAAAGTATCTGGGCTGGTACGTCTAATGGCGAGTTCACTGTGAAAAGTGCTTATGAGCTTATAATGGAAGAGGAAGAAAGTTCCACTGTGGATTGGGCTATGATTTGGAAAGTGAAATGTCCACCGAAGCTCAAGCTGTTTCTTTGGCTTGCGTGCCAGGATCGGCTCTTGACTAATACTCAGCGTGTAAAACGTTCTTTGGCTAGCAACCCTCATTTTGCTAGTTGTCGTGGAGGGGAAGAAAATGTTGAACATGTCCTCAGGCTGTGTTCGGTCACTAAGGCAATTTGGGATAAGGCTCTGAGGCATGCTGGTATTGCGGTGAACGGCGATGGGGAATTTGTCCCGTGTTTACTCGCCAACCGCAGGAATAATGATAGGATGGTTTTTGGAATACCTTGGGCCATAATGTATGCATTTACCTGCTGGTGGATTTGGAACTGGCGCAACAAGCGCATCTTTGTGGAGAATTTTCTTTTCCCTAGCAACCCTTGGCAATTGATAGTGCTTACTGCTAAGGAGTGGACCAGGGCTAATACTTTTGCTAGCGTTAAGCCTCAAAGACATGAGGTTTCTTTGGCCTGGCAGGCTCCGAGTAATGGCGTGGTCAAAATTAACACGGATGGTTCTCGGGTGGGGGATACTAGGCCCATTGCGCCTGGCGGTGCTTTGCGTAACAACTCTTAAATTTGGGTCACTGGGTTTGCCATTAATCTGGGTGTGGGAGAAGTGCTGGAGACAGAATTATGGGACATATATCATGGGTTACGCTTGGCGTGGACCATGGGGTTAAGGGCTGTGGTGTTGGAAACGGATTTGGCAGATGCGCAGTAGTTGATTGATTCTCCGCTGGGTCCAATGCATCCCATGGCTGCAATTATTCAGGGCTGCAAAGAGTTGGTAAACAGAGAGTGGCAGTGTGGTGTGTTCCATGTCTACAGAGAATGTAACAATGTGGTTGATAAGCTTGCTAGTTTGGGTGGTGCCTGGGGTGGTGAAGATTTTCTCTCAACCGCCTATGGAGCATGTTGTTGTTTTACTGGATGACCAGCTGGGAAAGTGCTCCACTAGGAGCGTGGCTTAGTTTCTGTTCTAATTCTTTTTCCTTTTATCACAAAACAAAATGAGATGAAGATGTCCAAAATTTGAGTGAAATTTAAACCTAAATTTATAATTTTGCCCCAAACATAAAAATAGAAAATATTAATAAAATATTTCCGCTTAACAATTCACTATTCCTAGCCTATAGTTGGCCTAGGTGGAGCCTTGGGCATCTAGGCAGAATTTCCCAACTCAGGATGATCAAATGGAGACTAGCGCCTAGGCAGGGACTTTTAGAACACTAACTCATATCATCATCTGGGGTGATCAGAACGCCAAAGCTGAGTTACAAAAGCTTACGTAAGTTTTCATATCAAATATATATATGGTAATATTAGATTTATTGTTAGTTTGGACTCATTTGTATTCCTAACAAGTTAAAACAGTGATATCACATTTGGTACAAAATTTGGAACTAAAACTTAATACATCAATCATTTCTCGGTAAACAATATCGATCCAATACTAATACCGTCCCTAATTGCAAAATAATCACCTGGTGAATGGGAAACATCTCTAGAAGTTATCGTCCATAATAAAAAAAATATTGGATTTTCTTTCATTGTAGGTTTGTTATATTCTTCAACAACTATGCTAGAGTCACTCGATCACATTAATGTATGTAAGTTCCTTTATGTGGGGGCCACAAGGAAGGGAATCGAACTTAGAAACTCTTCAAACTAGAGGAAATTCGAACTTGAAACCTCGGGAGATTTGAACTCAAAACCATTTCAAATAAAGGAACGGGGAATTCAAACTTGAAACCTCTCCCACCAAGATCAGTCTAGTTGTTTGTTCAAAAGAACATTCATACGAGTTAATTCATTCCATATCTTCTTGTAATGCTATTTCTACAAAATTAAATCAAAATAGAAGTTGGCTCTACCAAAAATTGAAAGAAGAAAACTCTCCTACAAAAAAAAATGCCCAAAATTCCTACATAGATGAAAAAAAAGACCCAAGATTTTGCCAGGCTCACTAGGATCCTCTTCTTCATTGGAACTAGTCTTAAAAACTTTGGAAGGTGAAACCTCCCTTGGTGGTGCCGAACCAGTGATAAATCAAGAAGTAGATGACTCGACATCATCAAATAGAGGATCTACACGTGGATCATTCTCATTTGGATTAGGCTTAGGAACTACAACATGGGTTAAATTTTCCCCGCGTGGTGGCCAAAAATCTCCACCAGCTTCCACTACATCTTGATGTACTTGAGCAAAAAACCTTAATCGCATCCTTAATGTGCTCCGTATTAGTCATCATCTGATTACGATATTCAACTGCAAGCCCCTGCATTGCTGGTGTATAAAACATTCTCCTAAATCCAACATTCTCTAGAAAAGGAAAAGGGACAAAGTTATGATAAGTGTAACATAACAAAATCTAACAAAATGGTACTATGTTCAATTGATCATTGACAACAACTCTTTCTAGATAATTCTGCATAATACGAATCACAGTTGAGGTTAAAATGTCAAGCCAAAGCCTCAACGAATTAAACATATCAACAAAGCCTATCCACCATGAATGACCATTTTATTATGTGCTACATGGTCATTTTATTTTTGGTCATTGACAGGCAATATCCGAAAGATTTCAACCAATGACTAATTTGCGCCGGGGGCCGGGAAGACTCACAGAGGCATTTCAGCCTCCCCCTGGCCACAAGTCAAATGCCAGACTCACAGAGGCATTTAAGCCTCCATGGTCATTTCTAATTAGGACAAAATTGAAACACATATATTAATTCGTTGCGTAAGAAGAGTTTAAAATTGGGTATATATAGAAGTTCTCTAATATGTCCCTAACCTTGGTTTTCACATACACTTCCCTGTTTGTTTTTTTATATATATTGACCATCTAGGAAAGATTGAACAACTCATCAGACCCAAAAAATAAAAGTAGATATTTAATTTAATTAAATAACCGAGAGTTACGAGTTAGATTAAAGTTTGGATTTGGACTAAATTATGGAGATAGACCTTAGAGAGGGCCCAAAGAAGGTTGTTGGGCCGTAAATTAAAGTTGAATTTGCGAAATTTACTGTTTTGTTACTAAATTCCCGAAGGCCCGAAAGTCACTTTTTGATTGGTGAGGTTTTTGCGAGTTTTCTTCATACTATTACGTAGAGCTCGAGCTCACGAGTATGTAGACAGGAGGAACGTTGAAATCGGAGTTCGAACGAAGAAGTTACGGGTCTAGAACGATCATGACATATCGGTAATTTCTAAAAAGTTTAAAATATAAATAGGCACGTTCTCTCTCCTCTCAGGATTGGTCCACACTCTTCACTCTCCTCTCACGATCTCCTTCCTTCTCTGTTTCCTGCGACAGGCTTCTCGGAGAAGCTTCACCGTCACCGCTGTTCGACGGTGACCCATGACTCCGCACCAACACGGTAACGATCCGAAAATTTAATTCGTGAAGTTTTGTAAATTAATTTGCAAAAGGACGAAATTACCCTTGGTTTTATAAGGGGCTTGAAAATCAGTTTTTGATTAGAGACACATTTGGCAGTTTTTCAGGGACCGTTGCGTAGGTCTGGAACTCACGAGTTCGTAGATAGGCGGCACGCAAAAAATGGAGTTCGTATAAGAGAATTGTGGGTCTAGAATGTTTAGGGGTTGTTTGGTAATTTTTGTGGGTTAGATATTTTAAAACCCATTACCCCATATTTTTTCTACATTTCACTCTCTCTCTCCCCGTGCTCTCTCAAGCCGTGGAACAAACCCAAACCCTTAAATCTGACTTTTTGATTTAGGCCAAACCACCACAAACCATTCACATCATAATCTTCCTCACTTCATTTTGAGCTCAACCATATCCTTCATCGAGCTTGGAAGTGTTAGGAGAAGGAGATTTGAAGGTGAATGAATCTCAATTCTAATTACATATTTGGATTTTTTGGCTCGAGTAGATGAATTTCGATTATTAGAACATTGGATTTGGTTGAGAAACGAGGGAGATATTAAGCTTTGAAATTAGGTTGGTTATGGAGGATTTCTGTATAGTGAACAGTACTAGGGTGTGAGGTTGAAGGCGAGTATGCCTTGCAGTTGTAGCTACAGGCGCGCGTGGGGGAGGGTCCCCGGCCGTCCACCTGTGTGTGGCAGCACGTAGAGCTCCTCCTCGAGCTCTGGTGAACATGAGTTTCGAAGCTCTCGATGTTCCGGACCTGTTGGCGCAGGTTTCGGGTCAATCAGACATCATTTTGGGGTAGTTTTTTAAATGATATTTTGGGTTATGGCCTGGCTTTATGGTTTCGGGTTTTATTTGGTTTGACTTGATTGATTATTGATTTCGGTCGAGTCCACAATTTTGAGTTAAACTCGGTTTTTCAATGAATTTGACCTAAGCCAAGAAACAAGAATTTCAAAACACGGATTTTTGTTTTCACTGAATTACTGTCCCTGATGATCAAGGTTTTCGCCGACTGGCGTCGAAGGGTACTTCTCCGCCAAATCATTGAGGGTTCTCCGACGTTGGTGTCGAAGGGTATTTCTCCACCAAGTATGATGTCTACGCGTAGTACAAGGTTCTGCACAACTTGAGGTATATCGGGGTGTGTGGAGGGTTGGACCCGGGTTAGTTAGCTCGGATATCGAGCTACGGCACGGGATTCCATTCGGGGAACGGTGAGACATGTTTGTGATAAATTTTTGTGTCTAGGTCTATTCATATGATTTTTAAACTCTTTTGAGGAGGGTTTTCAAAATAGGGTTATGGACCACGGGATGTTTTCATTATTCGATTTTCGTGGGTCCTACCGGTATTTTACCAAAAAAAAATGGATTTTCCAGTAAGTTTTCGGCTTATCTTTATGGACTTGAGTAAAAAGAAATTTTATATTATGCATGCATTGTTTTACTCATGGAGGGGGAAAATGTATGTTTTCCTTAGAAATTGTTTTAAAAGATTATTTTTGTCCACTCACACTTTTCGTGTTTTGAATCCTCTCTAGGCCGTTGAGTTGACGAGGGCACATCCAGAGGCGTAGGCATTACATTTAAGCTATGCATTTACCTAGACCATCGAGTAGGATTTTATATTGCTGTATTTACCCTTTCCAACCTAGATGCTCTGATAAGTCCTTTGGATTGTAAATTATGACTACATCGATAGTTGTTTGGTGATGTTGGAATTTGAGAGTGCTATTTGATCCTTCGCCTGACAGGTGGAAGACGGTTAATCATTCCCTAAGGGGAGGTTCTGCCGGATTTTTGGCAGAATTTTCATAATTATTTGTAAAGGCTTAAGGGTAATCTGGGAATTTGATTAAGTTGTCAGACGGGAGCAGGACTTTTCTCGGGTTCCGAGGAAAAATTCGAGAAGGGTCTTGTCAACTTGGTGTCAGAGCACTAGGTTTAAATTCATGTAGACCGTACACCTAGTGTACATCAAATTGTGGTATTGATGATTTATGGTTCTTTTCGACGTAATGCCTTCGAGATGCGATCCCCGTCAGTGGCTTGGAAACGATGAAAAAGTTTATACGACATATGATCCCGTATAAGAGCTTGATTTGAGGCAGATCTTGGATCAATTGGGTCGACCGTTGACGATGAGTTAGGCCCTGATGATGCTGATAAGCGGATTACTCGTTTGGAACGAGTGTTTGCTGTTATAAGGTGCCCTCCGGAGGATAGGGTGCGACTAGCCACATTTCTTCTGGGTGGCTATGCGTACCATTGGTGGCATGCTTTGCAACTGACGAGCTGAGATGTTTGTACCTTTACTTGGGAAGCTTTCTAGGAGCGCTTCCTCGAGCAGTTTTATCCTCGCTCATACCGTGAAGCTAGAGATGCTGGCTTCTTACAGTTACAGCAGGGGGACATGACGGTGGCATAGTATAAGCAGAAATTTCTTGAGTTGTCATGATTTGTACCGGCTCTGGTAGCAACTGAGATGGATAAGTGCCGAAGGTTTTAGTATGAACTGAGAAATGAGGTTCGAGTAGCAGTAACTGCGGTGGCACATACTTCTTTGAGAGCTTTGTCAGACGCTACTGCCAGAGTATAGATGAGTTTGCCAGCTCAGCACCAGTTTAATGGTTCCAGGCGACGCCGGAATCACCTGAGTTTCGGGGCCTTTAGTCAAGGACCATCTAAGAGAGGCAGTTTCAGTTATGGATCTTCTGGGGGTGCAAGATCCGGATCAGGCAGTGGCGGAGCCGATCAAGTATGATAGTCATCTGCTCAGTCTAGTGGGGCTTAAGTACAGTCGACCGGGAGACAAAGTGGCAGACCCGTATGGATGGATGACACCGATTGTTACTTCTGTGAGGAGACAGGTCATTTTAAGAGAGAATATCCACATCGTCGTTCGGGCAGTAGTTCTTTGGGACGAGATGATGCTGAACCGAGTCAGAGAGCATCACAGACATCTGGTACTGCAGCAGGGAGCCAGACCCAGTCTAGTTGGTCTAGTAGGGCTAGTGGGGCCAGCAGGGCCGGAGGGAGACATGTGGGTCGTGCTCGGCCTTCTGGTACTCATGCCCGAGTTTTTGCTATGACTCAGTAGGAGGCTCGAGCAACACCAAAGGTGATTACTGGTACATTATTTATTTTTAATCATGATGCTCGTGTTTTGATAGTTCTCGGGGCTACACATTCTTTTATTTCTCGGGGTTTTACACTCTTTGTTAATAGAGAATTTTCCCCGATTGGTTGGGACATGGGCATTAGCACCCCTACCGAAGATATGTTAGTGGAGAATCTAGTGATACGCAGTTGTCCGGTGGTAGTGGGAGGTTAGGAGTTGGAGGCGGATCTAATCCCTTTGGACATTTACGATTTTGATGTGATTCTGGGGATGGATTGGTTAACCATGCACCATGCCTCCATAGAATGTTTCGACAAAAAGGTGGTCTTCTGGAGTCCAGGCTTGCAGGAACTGACGTTTCGGGATGATCGTAGGGTACTTCCCTCGGGAGTAATATCAGCCTTGACGGTTGAGAAATTATTGAGGAAAGGTTATGAGGGCTATTTAGCTCACGTGATCGATTCTCGGAATACTCCGGCGAGAGTAGAGGATATTGCTGTGGTGAATGAGTTTGCGGATGTGTTTCTGGAGGATCTTCTAGGGTTGCCACCTCACCGGGAGATTGCATTCACAATAGAGCTTCTTCCGGGTACTCAACCTATATCAAAGGCACCGTACAGAATGGTACCAACGAAATTGAAGACTCAATTGCAGGACTTCGTGGATATGGGATTTATTCGACCGAATGTATCACCTTGGGGTGCATCGGTATTATTTGTAAGGAAGAAAAATTGTGGTTTGAGGCTATGTATCGACTACCGACAGTTAAATAGGGTTACGGTGCGGAATAAGTATCATTTGCCACGAATTGATGATTTGTTTGACCAATTAAAAGGGGCAAGGTATTTTTCTAAAATTGACCTTCGATCCGGGTACCATCAGTTAAAGATCAGGGAAGAGGACGTTCCCAAAATGGCTTTCAGGACACATTATGGGCTTAATGAGTTCTTGGTGATGCCCTTCGGGTTAACTAATGCACCGGCGGTATTTATGGATTTGATGAACAGGGTGTTCCGATGGTAATTGGATCGGTTTGTAATTGTGTTCATTGATGATATCCTAGTATATTCAAAGAGTACTAAGGCACATGAGAAGCACTTGAGGTTGGTGTTGAATATGCCGAGGAAAAAGCAATTGTTCCCCAAGTTCAGTAAATGTCAGTTTTGGTTGACCAATGTGGGATTCTTAGGTCATGTGATTTCTATTGAGGGTATCAGTGTGGATCCCCAAAAAGTTGGGGCAGTGGCAAATTGGGAGCAACCGAGGACAGTGTCAGAGGTGAGAAGTTTTCTGGGTTTAGCAGGATATTATCAGCGATTAGAAGAAGGATTCTCTACGATAGCAGCCCCGTTAACTCGGTTGACGAGGAAATGAGTCAAATTTGACTAGGACGATGAGTATGAATAGAGTTTTCATGAGCTTAAGAGGAGGTGACCTCTGCCCCAGTATTATCCCTTCCAGATGATAACGGAGAATTTGAGATGTATAGTGATGCATCATTACGGGTTATAGGTTGCGTGTTGATGCAACATGGGAATGTGATAGCATATGCTTCCAGGCAACTTAAACCTCATGAGTTGAATTACCCTACATATAAATTAGAGTTAGCTGCAGGGGTGCATTCACTGAAGATTTGGAGATACTCTTTGTATGGGGAAACGTACCTGATTTTTACCGACCATCAGAGTCTGAAATACTTCTTCACCCAAAAAATGTGAACTTGAAACAGTGAAGGTGGCTTGAGCTGATAAAGGATTATGACTGTACCATAGAGTATCACCCAGGAAAAGCCAATGTAGTGGTGGATGCACTGAGCAGGAAGTCCATGGGTTCCTTGGCCTATTTGCACACCGTTTACGTACCGTTGTTGGTGGAACTCCGAAGAGCAAGAATTATACTTGGCATGGATAGTCAGGGGGCTCTATTAGCTAGCTTCCATGTGAGACCTGTCTTGATTGACCGAATTATTGAAGCTCAACTCCAAGATCCTATGTTGTGTGTTATTAGGATGGAGTTGGAGGATGGGAATAGGCAGGATTATGTGATAGGGATGATGGGGTCTTGGTTAAGGATGGCCGGTTGTGCGTATCTACTGATCTAGAGTTGAAAAGAGAAATTCTTGAGGAAGCTCATAGTTCTGCCTATGTTATGCATCCAGGAGGCACTAAAATGTATCGTATTCTTAAATAGCACTATTGGTGGACTAGGATGAAAAGGGAAGTAACAGAGTTTGTGAGTAGATGCCTGACGTGTTAACAAGTAAAAGTAGAGAGGTAGAAACCATATGGGGCACAACAACCATTACCTATTCCGGAATGGAAGTGGGATCACATTACTATGGATTTTGTTTATAAACTTCCTAGGACTAAAAAATAACATGATGGAATCTGGGTAATTGTTGATAGACTCACGAAGTCAGCACATTTATTGCCAGTACGAGAAGATTACAGGATGGACCAATATGCCAAATTGTTTGTGGATGAGATTATACAGTTACTTGGGACTCCATAGTCGATTGTGTCAGACAGGGATCCTAAGTTTACCACGAGGTTTTGGCGGAGTTTGCAGAAAGCCTTTGGAACTACATTGCATTTCAGTACAGCTTTTTATCCTCAGACTGATGGTTAGTCTGAGAGGACAATTCAGATTTTGGAAGATATGATGAGAGCTTGGGTACTGCAGTTTAAAGGAAATTGGGACTCACACCTGGCCTGGATGGAGTTTGCATACAACAATAGCTATCAGTCTAGTATTGGGATGTGTAACAACCTGTCCTGGTCCCACCAGCACGAATTGTTATGGCCGCCGGGTCCCACCTAGCGCAGCCCCTGGTGAGAGCCTTGCACACGTACACCAGCCCAAAGGTATTATTAGCGAAGCCCCTTTCCAAATCCTCTAGCTGCAGCCTTTGAGGATCGAACTCAGGCCAAGCCTTTTTATTCCACTCAAGGTGGACACCTTTCAGCAATTGAGTTGCCTCAAGGTGGACACTTTTCACCAACTGAGCTGTAGCTCAGTTGGTGAAAAGTGTCCACCTTGAGTGGAATAAAAAGGCTTGGCTTGGGTTCGATCCTCAAAGGCTACATCTAGAGGATTTGGACAAGGGCCTCGCTAACAATACCTTTGGGCTAATGTACGTGCGCAAGGCTGTCACCAGGGGCTGCGCTGGGTGGGACCCGGCGGCCATAAAAATTCGTGCCGGTGGGATCGGGATGGGTTGTTACAGGATATCTCCTTTCGAGGCACTGTATGGGAGACAGTGCAGGACACCGATATGCTGGACTGAGGTAGGTGAGAGAAGACTGTTAACACCAGAGTTAGTGGAAATGACAGAGGAAAAGATTAGAATCATCAGGGAAAGGTTAAAGGCAGCTCAGGACCGCCAGAAAAGTTATGCGGACCGACTGATCAGAGATCTTGAGTTTGAGGTCGTAGACTGGTTTTCTTGAAATTATTCCCCTGGAAAGGAGTTGTACGGTTTTGTAGACGAGGAAAGCTGAGTCCTCGCTATATTGGGCCTTATGAGATTATTGAGAGGATAGGGCCAGTCGCTTACAGACTTGCTTTACCCCCAGAATTGTCAAAGGTTCATGAAGTATTTCATGTATCCATGCTGCGGAAGTATCTATTCGATGAATCTCATGTATTGGAGGCGCAACCAATTGAGCTGAGAGATGATTTGAGTTTTGAGGAGCAACCAGTGCAACTTCTAGATTGGAAGGAAAAAGTATTGCGCAAAAAGTCTATTCATGTAGTTAAAGTTCTGTGGAGGAATCACAACGTGGAGGAGGCCACGTGGGAAGCCGAGGCACTGATGCAGGCGCATCATCTACTTTTGTTCCAGTGACAGGTATGAATTTCGAGGACGAAGTTTCTTTAAGTGGGTGAGTTGTAACGACCAGTAAATTTAATTAGTGAATTTTCGTAAATTAATTTGCAAAAAGACGAAATTACCCTTAGTTTTTATAAGGGGCTTGAAAATCACTTTTTGATTAAAGACACATTTTGTAGTTTTTCGGGGACCGTTGCGTAGGTCTCGAACTCACGATTTTGTAGATAGGCGGCATGCGAAAAACAGAGTTCGTATGAGAGAGTTTTGGGTCTAGAATGTTCGGGGGCAGTTTGGTAATTTTTGCGAGTCAGATATTTTAAAACCCATTACCCCAGATTTTTTCTACATTTCATCCTCTCTCTCCTCATGCTCTCTCAAGCCGTGGAACAAACCCATACCCTTAAATCTGACTTTTTGATTTAGGCCAAACCACCACAAACCATTCACCTCATCATCTTCCTCACTTCATTCTGAGCTCAACCATATCTTTCATCGAGCTTGGAAGTGTTAGGAGAAGGATATTCGAAGGTGAACAATAATCGCCACCTTCCCGGCCATTTTTTGGCCACCACATGTAATGTATCTCAATTCTAATTACATATTTGGATTCCTTGGCTCGAGTAGATGAATATCCAATATTACAACCTTGGATTTGGTTGAGAGATGAGGGAGATATTAAGCTTTGAAGTTCCGTTGGTTATGGGGGATTTTTGCACAGTGAACAGTACTCGGGTGTGAGGTTGAAAGCGAGTACGCCTTGCAGTCGCAGCTACAGGCGCGCGTGGGGGAGGGTTCCCGGCCGTCCACTTGCGCGTAGTGGCATATGGCGGCACGTGGAGCTCCTTCTCAAGCTTCGACGAACATGTGTTTCGAAGCTCTCGACGTTCTGAACCTGTTGGCACAGGGTTCGGGTCAATCAGACATCGTTTAGGGGTAGTTTTGGGCGTCTGAAGTGGCTGCATTTTTAGTGGGACGCGTGCAGACCTCCTGGGATTTAGGGAGTCTAAATGTAGGGTTTTTAATTACCGTTGGTAATCTCGATTGTTAATTTTGACAAGCGATACTGCTCCGGGAACTTGAGAGGATTGTACGACTCGAGATTTAGCATAATTGGACGGTCGATGAGTGGACTTTGGTTTTATAAATTTGAATGCATGCATAAAGGTATATTTGTAAAAATTCTTGTTACGTATTATTTTTGGTAAATTCTGGAATTGTCAAGTATTATGCTAATAAATTACTACTGGACACAAACTTTCAATAATTATTTGGAAATGACGTTTTGGGCTATGGCCTGGCTTTATGGTTTCGAGTTTTATATAGTTTGAGTTGATTGATTTTGGATTTCGATCGAGTCCATGATTTTGAGTTAAACCTGATTTTTCAATGAATTTGGCCTAAGCCGAGAAACAAGAATTTGAAAACATGAATTTGTGTTTTCACTGAATTACTGTCCCCGAGGGTCAAGGTTTTCTCCAACTGGCGTCGAAGGGTATTTCTCCGCCAGATCGTTGAGGGTTCTCCGACGTTGGTGTCGAAGGGTATTTCTCCACCAGGTTGACTATCTATGCATAGTACAAGGTTCTGCACAACTCGAGATATATCGAGGTGTGTGGAGGGTTGGACCCAGGTCAGTTAACTCGGATATTGAGCTACGACACGGGATTCCATTCAGGGAGCGGTGAGACATGTTTGTGATATATTTTTGTGTCTAGGTATGTTCACATGATTATTAAACTCCTTTGAGGAGGGTTTTCAAAATAGGGTTGTGGACCACGGGATGTTTTCATTATTTGAATTTCGTGGATCCTACCGGCATTTTACCAAAAAAAATGGATTTTCCGGTAAGTTTTCGGCTTATCTTTATGGACTTGAGTAAAAAGAAATTTTATATTATGCATGCATTGTTTTACTCATGGAGGGGGAAAATGTATGTTTTCCTTGGAAATTGTTTTAAAAGATTATTTTTGTGCACTCACACTTTTCGTGTTTTAAATCCCTTCCAGGCCATTGAGTTGACGAGGGCACGTCCAGAGGCGGAGGCATTACATTTAAGTTGCGCCTTTACCTAGACAATCGAGTAGGATTTATATTGCTGTATTTACTCTTTCCTGCCTAGATGCTCTGATAAGTCATTTGGAGTGTAAAATATGACTATATCGATGGTTGTTTGGTGATGTTGAAATTTGAGAGTGCTATTTGATCCTTCGTCTAACATGTGGAAAACGGTTAATCATTCCCTAAGGGGAGGTTCTGTCGAATTTTTGGCAGAATTCTCATAATGATTTGTAAGGGCTTAAGGGTATTCTGGGAATTTGATTAAGTTGTTAGACGGGAGCAAGGCTTTTCCCAGGTTCCAAGGGGAAATTCAGGAAGGGTCTTGTCAAACATCATCCTCTTCGCCTCACCCTCACAATCACAACCATGCCCTCGCGCGAGGCTGTCGTCCACCGTAAGCGACGCGTCGATCGACGAACAAAAAATGGGGTTTTCAGCTTTCGAGCGATTTTTCGGCCACCACAGGTGATGGTTCTCGATTTAGACCTTAATTTGGATTCTTGGGGGTGAGTAGATAGTTTTAGACTATTGGTTTTTGGTTTTTGGTTTTTGGTTGAGTATTGAAGATTTGGGAAAAAGCTTGGAATCGGCCATTAATGGCGGATTCCGACCATGGCGTCGTCGAGGTGAGGTAGAGGGCGAGTAAGCCCCCGCAGTCGCACCTTGTTGTAGGACAGAGGGAGTGCTGGAGTGTAAGGGCTTGTGGGGCTCTCCCCTGATCTCCGGCGACTCATGTTTTCTATGCTTTCGACGCTCCAGATCCGATGGCGTATGTTGCAGGTCCATCGGAGTTCATTAGGACTAGATTTGGATGTCCTAAGCTATTTGGTTACCGTTAGGGCTTGAATATTTTTGGGGTTTGGGGGTTTTTGTTATAAGGATTAAATTATAATTTATTAACGTTAATTGCAATGTTTGCGAGGCGTTACATCATTGGAGAGTTTCGAGGACCATGTGGATCGAGACTAAGCTCATAGGGACTTTCGGGAGCGTACGCTTCGAAATACGTGCAATAGTGGACCCGATCGGGTGAGTTCACCTCGACGTACTGTGAGTAGACCTCATTCCCTAAACTTATATTTATGAAATGATAAATTATTGAGTATATGATATATGGGTGTGATTTGAATAATTATGAATTGAATTATGTGGAATGTTGGTTGCTTGTGTTTGCTTATGGAATGTGGTTGAATTATAGTGAATTGCATATGATGGTTATGGTAATGATAGGAAGTATAGAATATGCCAAGGGTTAACGTTAAGTTCCGGCATTGAATGATTGTTACATTGGAGGGTTGTGATCCCTATGAAATTGTGTGGGTAGTAGAAAATATATAAACTATGTCGGAGGTCTTAATAGAACCCAACATCTATTATATATAATACTTTGATGGTTGTGAATCCGATGAAAGGTAAAATACTCCGGAATGAGTATAAACTACCACTAGATTAGGAACATCCAGAGAGTCGATTCTGAGACACGTGTTACGATGATAATTGCAAATCACAGAGAGTTATCGTTACGAAATGACGAATACGCTGATAATCATGAGTTACAGAGAGTTATCGATACGAAGATTACGATAATCAAGGCTGATTGGGTACACAATTGAGATGCTATTTCTGAGGATTCATGTCGGCATAGCACATGAGTCTGTATTAAGATGATATTGTCGAGGAGTCATGCCGGCATAGCACATATGTCAGTCGAGATGCTAGTGTCGAGGAGTCATGCCGGCCTAGTACATGTGTTTTATGTTAGTGTCATGTATCATGTATGAGTCAGGTCGTGATGCTATTACCGAGGAATCATGTCGACATAGCACATGTGTCAGTCATGGTATGCCCATATGGTGGTCGTTGGTGTCGTTCCTATCTGTAGGCCACATACCAGTCCTCCACGTGATCGTTCATTTGTGCTCGCTCTATACCAGTTAAACAGCACCAGTCCTTTCCCCGAGGTCTTATGAG
Organism: Oemleria cerasiformis; assembly: GCA_037349345.1. NCBI lineage: Eukaryota > Viridiplantae > Streptophyta > Magnoliopsida > Rosales > Rosaceae > Oemleria > Oemleria cerasiformis. The sequence continues at coordinate 4,079,148 of JAZGTL010000018.1, forward strand.
TCTATGTGGTCCCAGAGCTCCAAGGGGGACTCGTGGTGATAGTGCTTGCACCCAGTCCTTCACGTAGTAGTGGTACGAGCGAAGACACGCAGTCCTATTACGTGCACGTGACTCGTGCGACTACAATGCCATTGGGATACCTAAGATGATTTTTGAGTCATGATGCCAACTGAGGTTACATGCCGGCTGATGATGTGATATGCCAGCCGATATTACATGCCGGTTGATGATATAATATGATAACCGAGGACACATGCTGACTTATATGATATGCCAGCCGAGGATCATGCCGACTGATGTGATATGGTGATGTGATAGCCGAGGGACATGCCGGCACGATGTCTGTTATCGCGGTTAGTGGGATGGTGTGGGCGGTGACCCCGATTGTTGAGATTACGGTTTGTACGCACGAGTGCGACGATGAGACAATAGATACCGTTCGTAGAGAGACGACGAGAGTACGACGTTGAGTGACTACTACCGTACGTAGAGAGACAACGAGAGCGAGGCACTACTAACCTAGTTATCCACGAGTTGGATGTGTCATCTTCACCGTGTGAAGATTTACTCTGAATGTTTGTTGCTAATTTCTTATATATGTTGAATGTGTGTGATTACTAATCCTGCGGGGTTATCCGATTATTATATTATTATTTTAATGTTATGCCTCATTTTACTTGCTTAATATTGTTTTATAGTATTTTCATTGATGTTTACGTTATGGGTGCTGAGAGGTTAGCATATGTACACTCACCTTTTTTTTGCACCCCTCAGGTCTCAGAAGAAGGTTCGTGCGTACGAGGAGTGAGTCACGTTATGACAGCTCTGACACCATCCGTGGAGGGTGTAATCAGGTATCAATCGGTTAAGTATTCAATACTTTAATTATGATCATCATATGTTTTGATTATGTTCTGAGTTTACCACTGGCGTGGTGAATGGTAATTTAGTGTTTACTATTTTACCTTTCACCAACTTCCTAAAACGCAACGTTTAGTGGGCTTTCGTCACCTGGACTCAGCGTCCAGGTGTCGGCCAGCATCTGATGCATTCGGTATCCTATTGGATTTTCGGAGCGAGGTGTATTATATATATAGTTTAAATAGATAAGTCTATTTTTTATTTCTGGTAATTTTCGAGTTTTCCAGCTACCTCTGACCATTTTTGACGTCAGGTATAAAAGTTCTTGTATTGAACGAGCTCTAAAAGTTGGTGTAATTTATTTTGGCATCCATATATAGTTTGAAAAATGGGTGTGCGCACCCACAACCAACGCCATTGCCGCCGCTTCGAAGGGATGTTTTCCCAACTTAGACATGCACATTACCCCGTGCGGCTTTGTCTAGGAACATTACTTGTGAATTCGATCGTTCTTTGAAAAATTCACGTTTATCAGAACATGTTTTTCGTGATCTATTAAAATATGATTGCTAGGTCATTGCCCTATTCCACATATACGATCTTGGAGTCATTCTTAACCCAAAGGACTTTTCGGATCGGAAATTCAAGTCTATAAACCCCAATGGGAACACATTTTTGAGTGCTCTTAGGTAAAGTTTGGTTTTTTTTTTTGTCGGTTATTAAATGAGTTTTGCTCATTTCTCAGTTTTTTGGATTTTTTCAAAATTACAAAAAATTATGAAGAATTCGAGAATTCAAATTTAAATTTTTGAAAAAAATTCAAAAAACTCTAAAATGTTATGTGGGAAGTTTTAGATTTAATTCTCATAAAATACATATCGATATTAATGTGTATAATATAATCTCTCGTTTATGATATTACTGTATAAAAAAAAACATTTGAATTGTGTATTTGTTAAAAAAAAGGACTTATTACTTAAAATGCATCAAGAACACGCCACATGTTCTCAAAATGCACCATGAACTACAATTTGCCTCAGTTTGCACCAGAAACAGTAACACCGTAAAAAACGTTACACCAATTTATTAACGGCGTTACCAATTCCGTGAGAATCATTTGAATGCTTAACCAATTCCGTTAGAATCATTTGAATGCTTAACCGGAACCCATTTAATAAGGGTATTTTAGTAACTTTCAGCCTATATCCAAACCCCAATCCTAATCTCATCTCCACCATAAAAGGCTGACACTTCTCTCTCTTTCTTTGAATCATTCTCTCATCTCCATTAAAGTACTTCCCCTCGAGCTCGCTTCAATCCAACTCCAGCTTCAACGCCCCAAACCCATAACACATTACCCATAACACACTTTTTGTTCTATCAAATTGGATTTGTGCAATTGAATTGGATTATATAATCAAATTGGATTCCGTGAAATACTCTATGGCGGGCGGTTTACTTGCTCGAGGAAGACAGAGACGACCGGTGGTTGCAGGCTGTGGCCGCCAAGTTCAATCTCTCCGAGACGTGTTATTTGACTTGGATCATGATGGTCCCTGCCCTCAGAACAAAGGCCAGATGCAAAATTGAATCATAAACTCCAATCAATCATAAATACCCACAATTCAAGAAGAATTAATTTCCCAATTGATGAAGAAGAAACAACAATTTTGATCAAAACCTATTTAACATTATCCAGAAACAGAATCGAACCTTGCATAAAGTAAGTAGAAGGGGATCAGAAGGCGAGTCGGCGGATGAGTCGGTTGTTGGGTCATGGTGCAAAAGGGAGGTTCGATTGGGCTCGGAGGGCAATGAGGCGAGAGGAGTAGGACGGCGATGATTTGGGTGAGAGGTGGCGGGTAAGGGTGAGGGTTTGAGAGATGGACCCTTCCATTGATAGGATCAGAGAAAGAAATGGGAGAGTTCGATGGAGATTGGAAATTGCCCTTGGGACATGATTAGGGAATTCGACGACACCACCATCACCAGTCGTCTCTGTCTTCCTCGAGATGGTGGAGATGAGATTGGGGTTGGGGTTTGGATTTAGGCTGAAAATTACTAAAATATCCTTGTTAAATGGGTGCCAGATAAGCATTGAAACGGTTCTAATGGAATTTGTAACGTCGTTAGTGTATTAGTGTAACGTTTTTTACGATATTACTGTTTCTAGTGCAAACTGAGTCAAATTGCAGTTCAATATGCATTTTGAGAATATGTGGCGTGTTCTTTGTGCATTTTAAGTAGGCTTATTACTTCATATGCACCCATAACAAGTCAGAGATTCTCAAAATGCACCCAGAACTGAAATTTGTCTTAGTTTGCACTAGGAATAGTAACACCGTTAAAAAAGTTGCACCATCCGTCAGTCTATGTTACTAACGCCGTTAAAAGTGCTGATGTGACAGTAATATTACAAAATTTGTAGGGGTAATTAAGACATTTGCTATATTTTATTAAATTATATATTAAAATTCTTTTTTAAAAATTAAAAGAAATCTCAAAATACCCAACACATCCCCTTCCTCTTCCTCCCTTCTCTACGATCAGCGTCCCTTTCCCCTTCCTCCCACCCGATCCTCGTCTCCCTCTCTCCATCTACTGGACCTCATCCACCGCCCACCCACTCATCATTTTCCGACGAGGCTCTTACGCCGCCGAGTTTATGAGTTTGTATAGTAGTCCCTGGTTTGTGCCGACCCACCCGAAGCCGTCTCCTCTTCAATGGAATTCATGGCCGACACCTCGACTGGAATCTGAGCATCAATTCTCGAGACATGGACCACCAGAGCGTCCTCCACCATCGAGAGCATTGTTGTCATTCTCAAAAATGTCCTTCCGATGAGGTACCCGTCCCACGAGGCCTGAGGCTCGTCGAATGAGTATCTCGGGTCGTCGAACGACATCCGACCCGCATCAAGCGAGAACCTAGGATCCGCGTCCTAGGAGCACCGGCCAAAGCCGTAATCAGCGATCTCCGTCGTCCTCGTCTTCTTCTTCGTGGTTGCTCTGATTTTCATCGTCCTCGTCTTCCTTTTTCTCTTCCTCTTTGAACTCAAACACCGGACCTCGAAAGCTGGAAGACGACCCAGCTAAGTTTCGGGTCTCTACCTCAACCTCAGTGGGTGGCTCATTCTTGTTAGGATTCCGGCCGTCGTTCTGGTGAAAGAGTGTCCAGAGGACGCGACGGAGATCGGAGCAGCCTGGGGCGGCGGTTGAGGACGCTGTAGGCGAGTAGCCTGGGGCGGAGGTTGAGGACGCGGCGGAGATCAGAGCCATTGACGCGTGCTTCGCGGATGAGGAAGGTGAGGATGAGGACGAGTTCGGAGACTCGGAAGGAACTCAGGGGAGGTGAGGACGAATTGGACTGTGTTGGAGCCAAAACGATATCGTTTTGGGTAATGTGCAGAGGATGAAAGAGCTAATGACCAAAATGACTAAAATAGCCTCCCACATAATCATTATTAACAGCGTTAGTAACGGTGCTACTGTTCCTGGTGTAAACTGAGGCAAATTTAAGCTTTGAGTGCATTCTGAAAATCGCTGACTTGTTCTGAGTGCATTTTAAGTAATAAGCCAAAAACATTTTTTTGGGACTTCTATGCCATTAACCCTTTTGTATTTTGGTAGGTTGGAGTGGAAATTGAGTGGTATAGATGAATTGAGTTTTTGGATACTTTGTATAGTGGGTAGTTGAAGACGAGAGAGGAAAGAGAGATGCAGGTGTGGTGGAAGGATGATGGAGAAGGCGATGGTGGGTGGGGTTCCAAATGCCACATGGGATCGTACCTTTCGTCAAATAAATTTTTTTAACCGAAGTGACAAAAATGCCTTGCAACAAAAGCAAAATTAACCCATTTTTAATGGAGTTAATGAATGGGCAACATTTTGTACGGATACCCCATTTAAAGATTAAGTGAGGAATCACAGTGTATAAGACAAAGTTAGATTTTTTGACAAGTTAGGGACATTTGGTGTAAAAAGACAATGGTATTTTACTTTGTTTCTTTCATCGACTTTTGTTCTCTTGGCTCGTAAGCAAATGATAGGGATATCAAAGAAACGGGCCCAGGCCGACAATAAATTTCGATTTCAATTGATGTGGCTATTCATCATTAGTTTTTGATATTAAACGAGGCGTCCAAGCAAATAACTTTTATGTGGAACTAATGCCAATCTTTATGGAATCCCGATGCACATAAGAGGTCGATATCAAGTTATGAACATATCGTACACTCTTTGATGTCACAAGAAACACAGCTAGTGGGCCTAATATTCAATACATTAAATGCGGTCAGATATTCAAAAAATTTCTCTGTAATTTTGGCGCTAGAGGCTTTAGTTGGGTTGGATGCTCTTGGTAAAGCATCTCCATCCGAGTTGCCATATAATATACAACTTCGAAACCTAATTTAGCTAAAAAGGTGTTAAAAATGCATTCCAATAACTTCCCTATATGATTAACTAATTTGGAAAAATAAAAATGAGTCTTTATATGTAGCGAGGAGGATAGAAATTTTCTGAGGAGCAGTAAAATGTGTCGAAATCGGAAAGACACAAAGGGCGAAAACAATTTGATGGGCAATATTGACACTAAGAAACAGAAGCTAGGGAAGCAAATGGAATTAGGTATCCCAGCAGTCCAAGTTGTAAACGATGAATATTATGATTCCTTATATTATATAAGGTAGGTAAAATGGCGATGTGCGTATTCATCAATGGAGTGCTGTAGCTAATGCATTAAGTATCCTACCTGGGGATTGAGTATGGTGGCACAAAAGAAAGAAAAAGAAATTAATTTGAATATAAAAAGAGTTTGTAGATGAGTTTGAATATGTCATATATATAGGTAGTTGTATTTAAAAAAATAAAAATTGAACACTTGAATCCACAGGGATAGGATCGGAGATGCTCTAAGAGTTTGCAAATGAGGAGTCGCTGCATGACATATTGGCATGAAGGAGATTTCATTTGAAGTTTTCACTTCATGCCTCGTTCCTTTTACAGTTTTACATGTATTGTCTTCATTGCAAATGAGTAGTCTTCCACTGATACAAAATAGAATTAGATAAAAATGAATTACTGGGCAGGGTCAGGGTGGGGCTCAGTAGGTCCGTCTCCGTCCAGTAACAAAGTGTGAGTAAACACTAAACATGGAAATGGTCAAGAAAGCAAACTCGAATCCCGATGCCACCACCATGCCTGCACTGTCCATTCAACACTCGACACTCGACACTCTTGTGTTCTCTCTTCGGTAATTTATAATAACTAATCACACTGCCCACTGCCAACTTTTTACATTTTCTATCATAATTTAGCATTATATATAATTGAGATTATATATAATTAACTAATTCAGAGCATTTTTAACAATATTCGTCAATTTTGCTTAAATTTGATCTTAAATATTATTTATACCTAATCAATTTAACAATACTATTCTCGCAATGGTTTCTATTTTGGCCAAAATAAATTTTTAGTCCCTATAATTTGCACACAATTTGAATTTGGTATAGTAGTTTCAATTTGATCACATTTGGACCTTGCAATTTCCAACTTGAATGAATTTGGTCTCTCGCTTCACTTTTTGACGAATTTGTCATTGTAGAAAGAGATTGAGTCTCCTAAACAGCCACTCAAATTCAAATTTAACGTAAAAATAGCTACTTCAAAAACATTTTTGACAATTTTGAAGTTAAAATTATTTTTTAAACTAACTAAAAAAGAGTCGCTGAAATGATCCTCCCACTTTTAGTCTCGTTTAGAATACACCACAGGCTCCCCCTTCCACGGGAGAAATGATCCTTTACTTGATGATTGGGACCCATAACCCCAAATCTCAGCCTTAATTAGATCCCCATATAAATAATTGGCCAAATTCTATTCTTTTTTTACCAATTGCAGAATTTGCAGCAATAGCGTTAGGCATTAGGAATGAATGTAGCATCAAACCTTTACTTCAACTCTAATTAATCTCTCTCTCTCTCTCATTTCTCAAGTCTTAAGTCTCAATATTCACCAAACCCAAGAAGAAACAAACAAAGCAAAAGCCAAAAGCTCCCACCTTCCCTTTTCTACAAGGCTCCTCTTTCTCCTCCTACAGCTCTTCCCCACTTACACTGCCAACCCCAATTATAATCTCAAACTCATCAAATCAAGCTTTCTGCTAGCTTTGAACGAATTATGAAAACTTCAGCTTTTTCAATTATGAATTATAAGTCATCAACATCTAGAGAAAGCAACCCTCAATTGCCTCCAAAAACAAAACCCAGATGCTTAATCACAGATGAAGCTGTTAAAAATTACTTCTTTTTTACACTTCCATTGATGAAATGGGTTGTTAACAAATTGGGTACCCAATTTACCAATTTTAGCTTAAAACTAACCCAAAAAAAAATAAAAATAAAGCTACAATCTTGTCACTCACCACCACCAAAAAAAGAAAGAAATTACAGCTAACAGTGAAAACCCAACACAGATCCATCCCTCACAGAAATTGAAACTCTACACCCAGACCTGGCCTCCACATGGTGAGTGAAAACGTGCATGACCCGAATCCGACCGGCCATCTCCAGCTTCGACTCAATCTGCATCGTGGGCCCGCCGGCACCAGTCAAGCCGTTGCCGCTGTATGCATCGCCGAAGGTGGGTCCCAATGGGTTCTGGACCAACCCAACTCCCTGATTGGGATCGGAAACCGGGAAGGATTGGACGGCGAAGGTGGCGGCCATATACTGGGTCTGACCCGCTTCGATCTTTCCGGCGGGTATGAACATGAAGCCGACTTGGCTGCCCGAGTAGAGGAGCTGGAGAGTGCTGTCGAAGTGGTTGAAAGCTGCCCTGTTGGGGTTCCGAATGGCGACGTATTGGGCGAAAGTGAAGTTGACGGTGGAGTTTTGGATGGAAAAGGAAGGGAGCTGGACGGCACTGACGGAAATTTTGGGGTCTTTGGGTTTGAAGACGGTGAAATAGACGATGAGGGCGACGATGACGACGAATATTAGGAAGATTGTAGCGACGATGCAGGAGGCGAGGTTTGTGCGACCAGAGGGCGGTGGTTTGGGTCTCTGAGCCTTGCTCATGGCTAATTATTTAATTAATCAATTAATTTTGAGGTAAAAATGGAAGATGAAATTAAGAGAGGCGGTGGATCTCTTTGTGTGTGAGAAGATGAGACAGAGTGAGGGAGTGAGACTGTGAGGGAGAGGGAGATAGTTAAGGGTGTGTTTGGATGTGGGATTGATTGGGATTGGGTGTATATAGTCTCTACATGATAATCAATAATGAAAGAGAGAGAAGTGTGAAAATGTGAGAGAGAAATCTCTTTTTCAAATTTTGATTTTCTGTGGAATTTGGAGGGTAATGTTGACTTGTTTGCTTGAAATCTTTTAATTATTTATTTGGGTATTACCTCATATTAGACGTGGACATAAATTCGTTAAAATCGCTAATCGATTCGATCCAAACTGTTATTGAACAACAGTTTGGTTTTGACCGGATAAAAGTCAAACGATTTGAGAATCCAAACCGTTCCGTTAGTAACTGTTCGGTTTTGTATTTTCGTTTTGGAAATTCATCGGAATCCAAATCGAATCGTTAAGGAATATATTTCTTATATTATTTTTTAAGTATTATTTGTCACTCTATGATTGGTTATAGAAGGCTTACCATGTACTTTTAGGTATTAATTTCATGCTTAGAATGTTTGAAATTTATTGTGAATGTTTGAATTTGAAGTGCTAATGTGAATCCTAGAATTGAAAGGTGGAATTGTTTACCGCAATGATGTAATGATAGAATCTCATGTTTTGGAGGAGTTTGTGTTATATTATTAGAGGTAAATGACATGTTATTTTTTATGCTAAACCGTTCGAATCGATCCAAATCAAACCGTTATTTGGAACTGTTTTATTTATATTTTAAGAAAATTCAAACGGTACATAACGGTTAAAATTTTAACAGTTTGGTTTTGGATATTATAAATATCCGTATCGAACCGTACCGTATCTTACCCTACTTCATATCATCTCTGAATAATATTTTAAGTGTCATTTTAGTTCTTGAATTTAGTTATTACATTTTGTAGTTTTCAAATTCTACCTAACATTCCAAATTGGTCATATTCTTTGTCAATTGTAGTCCTTATAGACCTCCTCCTTCTTTTTCAAGATATAAGGATAAATTTATGTATTTTGACTAAAAGTATAATAAAATAAATTAAATAAAAAGAAATTTTAAAAATATAAAAGCAACGAAAAGAAAATTATTGTCACTTCCCATTCCACTAGTGTGCCTATTAAGTCGACCTAGCCGTCGTCTAGCATTGATTTACTTTTGCCTGGTCCTTCATTTTTTAACGTCTACACTAAAAAATGATTGACCAAATTCTCTTCCCTTTGTTGAATTGTTCAATTAGTTGGTACTTCAAAAGATAATGGTTCGCAAAAGTGAGGAGGTGGGTTTTGTGGACGTGATAGGTGAGATGAGAAATAGGAGTCATCTTCTTTTATTATTTTTATTTTTTAAATTTCCTTTTGTTAAAAGATTTTTGTTCACAAAAATTATGAATTGACCTTTATATTCCTCAAATAGAAGGTAAAATAATCAAAATTGACTAAGAATGCACATTTGATAAAATTTGAGAACCACAAAATATTATAATTAATTTGAGACCAAAATGGCACTCAAAGTATAATTCAATGACTATTTAAGGGTATTAAGATAATCTTCAACCATGAGCCAAAGACCCAAATTATAGGAAATTTTAGTAAAAAATCTGAAAGTCGGATACCAATTCTAACACAACAGTAAGGACAATATTAAGCTCACTAGTCACACAGTGTGATGAGATACACAAAGGCACTCAATCAATCAATCTCTTGAATCAATCACATACGCATCAAATTGTAAAAACCCTTCCTGAATTTCACCTCGAAATCCGCGAAAAGCCCTGTTCCCGTCTGACTGCCTTTTTCCACAAAATGATCGACCAAATTCCATTCCCTTTGTTGAAATGTTCAATTAATTGGTACTTCAAAAGATAATGGTTCGCAAAAGTGAGGAGGCGGGTTTTGTGGACGTGATAGGTGAGATGAGAAATAGGAGTCATCTTCTTTTATTATTTTTATTTTTTAAATTTCCTTTTGTTAAAAGATTTTTGTTCACAAAAATTATGAATTGACCCTTATATTCCTCAAATAGAAGGTAAAATAATCAAAATTGACTAAGAATGCACATTTGATAAAATTTGAGAACCACAAAATATTATAATTAATTTGAGACCAAAATGGCACTCAAAGTATAATTCAATGACTATTTAAGGGTATTAAGATAATCTTCAACCATGAGCCAAAGACCCAAATTGTAGGAAATTTTAGTAAAAAATCTGAAAGTTGGATACCAATTCTAACACAACAGTAAGGACAATATTCAGCTCACTAGTCACACAGTGTGACGAGATACATAGAGGCACTCAATCAATCAATCTCATGAATTAATCACATACACATCAAATTGTAAGGACCTTTCCCGAATTTCACCTCGAAATCCGCGAAAAGTCCCGTTTTCGTCTGACAACCTTTTTCCCCAAATGATCGACCAAATTCCATTTCCTTTGTTGAAATGTTCAATTAGCTGGTACTTCAAAAGATAATGGTTCGCAAAAAAGAGGAGGCGGGTTTTGTGGACGTGTTAGGTGAGATGAGAAATAGGAGTCATCTTCTTTTATTATTTTTATTTTTAAAATTTCCCTTTGTTAAAAGATTTTTGTTCACAAAAATTATGAATTGACCCTTATATTCCTCAAATAGAAGGTAAAATAATCAAAATTGACTAAGAATGCACATTTGATAAAATTTGAGAACCACAAAATATTATAATTAATTTGAGACCAAAATGGCACTCAAAGTATAATTCAATGACTATTTAAGGGTATTAAGAAAATCTTCAACCATGAGCCAAATACCCAAATTGTAGGAAATTTTAGTAAAAAATCTAAAAGTTGGATACCAATTCTAACACAACAGTAAGGACAATATTCAGCTCACTAGTCACACAGTGTGACGAGATACACAGAGGCACTCAATCAATCAATCTCTTGAATCAATCACATATGTATCAAATTGTAAGGACTCTTCCCGAATTTCACCTCGAAATCCGCGAAAAGCCCCATTCCCGTCTGACAGCCTTTTTCCACAAAATTTTAATACCAGAAATACTCTTTATCCTTAGAAATGCTAAATAAACCTTACAGGGTTTCTGACAGAACTCTCTATGTACTTTACTGACTATACCTACTTGTCAGACGCATGATAGCTTACAGGTCACTACCGAAACCTCATAACAGTAATGGCCCAAAACAACTAACTTGTCAGCCACTTGTAGACCGTCAATAACTCGTCAATTTGGGTCACCGCCCACACCAACCCACTGACCCGGATGACGAAGGAACCAGACTTGGTTGAATTGAGTCTCACTTACTTACCCCGAGTCGTACTCGCTATCCCTGCTCCGCAAGAGCACCCAGAGTGGTAACTCGATATCCCTGCTCCTCTAGAGCACCCTGGGTGATAACTCGATATCCCTGCTCCTCTAGAGCACCCCGAGTGGTAACTCGATATCCCTGCTCCTCTAGAGCACCCCGAGTGATAACTCGATATCCTGGCTCGTCTTGAGATACCCCAGACCTCAACGATATGGCGGAGAAAGATCCCTCGAACGACAACATTGGAGAACCATTCGACGATTTGGTGGAGATGTACCCTCTAACGCCAGTTGGAGAACCCTCAACAATGTAGCGGAGAAAGATACCGTCCACGCCAATCATCGGAGGATCCCGTGGTATAACCTAATACCTAGAAGTATGCATACCCAGCGATCCTGGAAACCCAGTCCGTTCCTAGTACATCCAAAGTACAGACTCAAGGAAGCCCCAACCCCAAAGAACCCTTTGATATAAACATATCCTGGCTCCTCTAACTTCCCGAATCAAAACCTTCATCTGTCGGTCAACCATTATAGCTAGGATTACTCAAGCGAGACTCTAAACGAACTCTTATGGCCTCAAAATTGCCAAAATCCGATCTGGAATGTCCCAAAACCCTAGCCACGTGCTGCCGTGACCCCGAACTCGATCCCACGCATCGCCGCGCGTCGGTAGAAGGCCGAAACAAGCACCACGCTCCCTCACGCGCTGGTACTATTCATGGTAGAATATTCCGTCAATCCTAACAGAATCTCCTAACGAAATCGGCATATTCCGTCAACCCTGACGGCGTTAGGGTTGCGTCAACCCTGACGGCGTTAGGGTTGCGTCAACCCTGACGGCGTTAGGGTTCCGTCAACCCTGACGGCGTTAGGGTTCCGTCCAACTTCACTAACCTTTGACGAAATATGCTAATGCCGTCAGCATATTCCATCAAACCCTTGACGGCGTCAGTTGACTCAACGGTCAACTAACGGCTGATGTCAGCCACCGCAGGCCGAACCAGTCACCGGAGTTAGTCAGAGAAGATGGCTGCGCCGTCGTCTTCTTTCGCCGGAGTCTCGTCGGAGAAGACAGCCGTACCGTCGCCACCGTTGTCGTGCTGGTGGCTGGAATCTAGGAATTCTCGTCGGAAATCGCCATTTCCGGCGAGCTTCCAACTTCTTCAATCCTTGATTAATTTTCACGATCTACACATGTAAATTCATCTACTTTTCACTAGGAATCCAAAAATGAGGTCAAAGTTCTCAGATCGTATTGTGTTTGGCCGAAAAACGGCTGAGAAGTTTCGGTCCACCTCCCTCCTTTGTCCGTCGTCTACGGCGGTGCTCCCACCTCGATGGTGACCCCAAAATACTCGTGGAGTCACGGGGAAGACATTCCCCGCCTTGGTTTCGGTCGAGTCAGACCGGAAATGGTCCGATGAGGGTGGAGGTTCGGTGATCGCACTGGTGAGGGAGTCGGGCAGGAGAGAGGGGGAGGGTGCAAAACTGGTCCGGGCAGAGTCCGAAAGGGAGAAGAAATATCCCCCAAATTTCGGTTTTTTCCAAAATGACCAAATTGCCCCTGAAGCTTCTAGACACGTAACGATCTCACCGGGTCTCCGTTTTCCGCGTGCCACCTGTCTACGTACTCGTGAGTTGGAGACCTACCGACGACCCAAGAAAAATTCCCAAAAGCACTGCCAGTCAAAAAGTGAGGGTAAACTCGTCATTTCCTTAATTATTTTAAATTCTTGGTCCGGGTCGTTACATCAAATTCACATGCACCCTACAAAAACAACAATCACACATGTGACAATGTACGCACTCAGAGGCTCCGTCAATGTAGGCAACCTTGTGCTAATTCTATTTGTTAGTGATTGTGCACATATATTCTCATCATTCAACAAAACATTCATGCTTTTTAACAGATATAATTCCATATAGCAATTACATATCAGTATTAAGAATCAAGAATCAACTTCAATCAAGAATACAAGCAATCAATAAGAACACACATATATTGATACCCAGAAACCTTCCTCAAGGTGAAAACTGGGGGTCGATCCGCTGACCAGCCAATCCACTAAATTCAAAGTTCATTACAAGACAAATCAAAGCTCAATCTCCTAGTCTATACTATAGAGGCAACCATACCTTGTGCAACCTTGAATTTCTTCAATACAACTATGCTTCATTGCAAATCCTCATTCACAGCAGCTTAAGCTTGTTGATTCCGTTTATTAATTTATCAAACACATTCACAACTGAATGAAAACCCAATAAATATTCAATCCGAGTTCATAGAGCCATGATCCTTAACGAACCCAGATAAAGCTACAAAACCCAGACAAATTTTAGAAATCAAAAAACCGATTTTGAAGAAGCATTTAATAAATTGATCTAGCGTTGCAAAACCATATTTACTCAGTTGAGAATCCATGAAAAATTGTTTTGAAAACCATTGTTCAAAACTCAGAATTTTTTTAACTTGCCATGAATGCTTGGCTCTTACCGTTCAAACTTCACACCTCGAAAACCCAAAAATCTGAAGAAAAAAAATACACACGCATGCCATGAATCCCAAAATCCCAAGGCTATATTTCCAATAAATCCAACTCTAAACGCACACTTTGACAGCTACTTGTAAAAAATGTGACAAATATACCCTTGAGAAAAGTCAGGAGGATCACAGTAAAAACTTTATGACTGTTGATTGTAAAAGTTTAAGATTCAACGACTAGTCATCAAAACCACTGCAGCTTCTTGGAAATACCTCTTTCATATATAGTCTTTATCAACAAGAAAGTCTTAAGGAAATAAATGATTAAAACCTAGAGTTTGAGCTTGATACAATTACAGAGCGAGAGGCAAAGCCAATTACATTGCATAATCCTAAAACAAAAACTAACAAAATCATCTTCAACAATAAGGCCAATGGCCATTGACATATTTTTTTTCAAGGGCTCAATGCTAAACTCTTTCTCAAATTTATCCAAAAAAAAATAGGAATTTTCCCGAGTGCTAAATTGAAGTAGGGCCCACTGATTTTGCAAATTTGGTGGAAATCTCATAGCCCACTTGCACTATTCCCTTTAAAATATATGAAATATAATGATAAAATATTAAAATAGTAATGACTTAACCACAAATGATTGGAGATGGTAAAATATAGTCATGCACTATTCATTAAAAAAATATTTTTTTCAGGGCTAAATTTGAGTTTGTCTCTCAAATTTGAACCCCTAGTTAGAGATAGCCTAACCTTATTTATTTGGCCAAATATCATCCTTGTGATTAGTGGGTAGTTGTAAGATGACCCATGTAGATGTGGTAAAAAGAAATGATCAATTTAATCGATGTGATATGCATAGTTATCAATTTACCACAAAATTGAGAATTTCGTCCATAATCCGTTAACTTGTGAGGATAAAAATTATCATTTTATGTCGAATAAAAAATTGACCACCTATTTCACTTTCTTCTTCTTATGTTTCATGTTTGTATATAATATATTTCATGTTGGATTCTAATTACATATAAAATTTAGGCTTATTACTCAAAATGCTCTCCGAACTAAACATCGAGTCTCAATTTGATCATCGAACGCGAAATCGTAACAATGTGTAGCCAGAACCCTTCTTCTGTCAGCTCCGTTGCACTAAAAGTTATACTCCGTTACTAATGGCAGTTAGAAGAGATATCTTTTGTCACAAAATTAAAACAATTACCCTAAAAGAAAAACATTATTCCCCAATCCACCCCAACCCTCCACAACCCTCCTAATTCTCGCCTTCAACCAAATTACCCAACCCACCACCTCTTCACCTTCGATCCCTTCTCCATTTTCAGCAGAGGCTTTAGTGGCGAAGAAAGGGTTCTTAGGTCTGAGAGAGAGATAAGATAAGATTTGTGGGTGAATTTGAGTTAGCCATATGGCAAACCCAAGAACCCTCTTTTATCTCACCCACTGATAGGAGCATATTTATGCGACGTTTTATCTTGTTTTCTTATGCTTTTCTTAGCATGTTTCCTATGTTTTCTTAATACTTAGCTTGTTTTCGTGTTTTGTAGGATTTTTGGAAGCAAAGTTACAAAAGGAGTTAATGAGTGCTGTTTTGGAAATCTAAGGAGGAAACTTTGAAACAGACTTCAGCAGATGTGTCAAATTCTCGAAATTAACTGTACCTGCTTGGGAAGAACTAGCTGATGGGCCATATAAAGTTGGAAAGATACGGAAGTCTAGTTTCTAGACAATTTTAAGGTTTGTGAATTGGAGTTTTCTAGAATGAGTTATGGCCATTTTAGTACAGCAAGGTCAGGCTGATCTAGAATTCAGCATTCCTTCTATTTCAAGTTTTCGAATCTTTATCGGGCTTGAACGACTAGAGGCCTAGTTTATTAAGGTTACGGGAGGAAAGTTTTAATCAGAAAAAGGAAGATAAAAGAATAATAAAGGGAGAGGAGCAGCCACAACGTGAGGATTGATTGAGCAGCGAATGCAAACAGTAACGTCTCTCTCCCTCATTAAGGAAATTAACACCCACATCAATTTTGGGCAGCAAAGGGGCAGACACATACATGGGACAAGGGGAAAACACACAAGGAAGACAAAAAGGCAGCCAGCAAAGAGTCACTCTCCCACACAAAAAGGAAAAACGTCTCTCTATATCTCATACTTTGGAACGTCTCTTTTTCTCCCAAAAAGAAAACTGCAGAAACGTTGGAAGCTCTCACACAAGGACTCAGCCACACCATCTCATTCTGCTCCATCCTTCAAGGTTCCAAGGTCTAAAAGGCTTAGGAAGCAAGGAGGAACGTCAAGGCGTCATCCAATCATTCTGGCTGACCAACACATCATCAAAGAGCTATCTTCTACCTCTTTTTATTTTCGGTTTTTTTATATTCTTGCTGTCTATTTAAATTATGGGTAACTAAGTACTTTAGTTAGGGCTCGATTGAAGCCCTAATCATGTTTCTTTAAGGATTTCGATATGCCTTTGCTGCAAACTACTTTTGTGATGCTTAAATTGATTAATTTTAGATTATATTTTACTCTTTACATACGTTATGTTATGCTTGATCGCCATATGCATGCTGTGTATTGAGTTTGTTACATAGGTAAATTTAGATGACCGAATCTTGTGCCTATGAGAGTAACAAAAGAACTAGTTATAAGTTCTTGAAATTAATCATCATGAATAACTAGAATAGATACCATGTTCTAGGAGTTGTGTGTTTGTCGATTTTCATTGTGTTATGCGTTCTTAAAGTGCAACTTAGTAGATACCATGCTAAATACTTTAAGAATGAAAAGAGTTAGTGTAGATACCTATGCTGAACTTGTTGCTTAGGGAAATCAATAATTTAAAGAGTAGATATTATGCCTTTAGGTTGACAAACATGAGCATCTAAAATCTGTTTTGTAGCATTGTGCATGTCGTTTGCTTAAGGAAGAAGATTAGCGGTGAACATCGAATTCCTAACTGGTTTTCTCATTGTTTTAACCTCAATCCAATTCTATTTTTAATCAAACGCTGTTTTTTTTAATATTTTGTTTCTAAATTTTCAGTTTTCAAAATCATCTTAAATCAATTTTAAACACATATTAATCCAGTCCTCGTGGGAATGATCTCGTATTTGCTTTCTATACTATTTGTCTTATCTTGTGCACTTGCGAGTTAAAACGTGCATATAGTTGCGTAATTTTTATGTTGCTATTTGTACAACAAGTTTTTGGCGCCGCTGCCGGGGACAATGTAACTAATTAGTGCTGAAATTGATTTTTGGTTTTCTTTTACAGGCTGAATTTCGTTTATGCAAGGTCGTCGATCCCAAAATTTAGCGGTCGGTGACTACAATCCTGAGATTGAACGTACTCTTAGACGTCTTCGAAAGCAAGCTGAGAGGGCAAAATTTAACACACAAAGAGAAGATTTTGAAGAAGGAGAAATATCAGAATCAGTGAACGAAATGGGGGAGGAACATGTTCGAAGACCAAAGAAGGACTCCTTTGTCCCTCAAAACCTTAATCAACCATCATGCATTGCCTACAACCCAACTGCGCAAGGCAACTTTAATTTATCACCTCAATTGCTTAATATGGTGCCGCACTACAGAGGCACACCTTCTGAGGATCCATACTTGCACATTAGGGATTTCTTCGATCTCTGCAAGACTCAGAACGTCCAGGGCTTAACTCCAGAAGGAATCAGGTTAATTCTTTTTCCGTTCTCCTTAAAAGATAATGCTAAGTTGTGGTTGAATTCTCTAGCTGCAGGTTCCATTACTACTTGGGAACAATTGGCTACTAAATTCTTGAAGAAGTTTTTCCCAGCGCAAAAGACAAGACAACTAAAAAGGGAGATTCAAGCCTTTCAACAGAAGGATGGAGATCTTTTCTTTAGGCATGGGAGCATTTCAAGGAGTTTCTTCTCAAGTGTCCACACCATAATCTATCTCAAGACGATCAGGTACAAGCTTTTTATGAAGGTTTAAATGATATTAACAAAATTCTTGTTGATTCAGCTTGTGGAGGTGTGCTTATGGAAAAGAGCAGTGATGAAGCCATTGAGCTATTTGAGACCCTAAGTGAAAATTCTCAGCAATTCTCATCAAGAGGGAGACAAGGAGTAAAAAGTGAAGGTGTTTATGAAGTTAGCACAAATGGTGGAATCCAGAGTCAAATGGCAGCAATGGAGAAAAAGTTAGATATGCTAGTGAAAGCAATGTCAGCTCAGAACATCTCTCAAGTTCAACAAGTTGCTAAAGTCGAGGTATGTGCTATATGTTCTCATTCTAATTATACTACTGAGACTTGTCCTATGTCTTGTTTTACAGATCATGAGCAAGCTAATTATGTGGGGCCAAACAACTATTATCCCAAGAACAACCCATGTTCGAACACTTATAATCCAGGATGGAAAGACCACCAAATTTCTCTTGGAGCAACAGTCAGAATGTGCTTAATCCACAAGGGCAGAAGAAGAACTTCTAGCAGGGAAATTATTATCATGCTTCATCACAGGTGGCACAACCAAATACTGACCAGAAGAAGAATAATCTTGAAGGTGCCATACTCCAGTTCTTGACTGCACAAAAACAGACAAATGCTCTTACTAGTCAGAACATTCAGAAACTAGAGGCAACAACTAGCCAAGCTATCAAAGATTGGAGGCACAAGTAGGGCAAATGGCAAAGGAGTTAAGTGAGAGGAAGAAAGGAGAGTTTCCATCACAAACCATACCTAATCCGGGAGGCCAGGAGCATCTCAAGGCTATGACAATCCTTTGAAGTGGCAAGGTAGTTGACAACAAGGTGGAGACATATGAGAATGAACCAGAAAGTGTTGAACCACCTCCAGCCGCAAAGGTAGGTGAGAAGGAGAAGGTGATACTGCCACCCTTCCCTCAAAGGTTAGTAAGGTGATACTGCCACCCTTCCCTCAAAGGTTAGTTAAGCAAAAGAAAGAAAAACATCTTCTTGATATTTTTGAAACTTTGAGAAAAGTAGAAATCAACATTCCTTTACTTGATGCAATTAAACAGATTCCATCTTATGCTAAGTTTTTAAAGGATTGTTGTACACACAAAAGACATTTTCAGGAACATGAGAAAGTTGCATTGACTGAGGAGGTAAGTGCGGTTTTATTGAGAAAGCTACCACCTAAACTAAAAGATCTAGGTAGTTTTACTATTCCTTGCAGGGTTGGTGACCGTCTTTTTGAACACGCTTTGCTTGATTTAGGAGCAAACATTAACTTGATGCCTTATACCGTTTATGAGGAGTTGAGGTTGGGGGAGCTCAAGCCAACCTCAATTATATTGCAATTGGCAGATAGAAGCATCAGAAGACCTAGAGGTATATTAGAGGATGTTTTGGTTCAGGTAAATGAATTTATTTTGCCTGCTGATTTTGTTGTTCTAGATATGGAAGATTCCCCTATGCCATCTTCATTACCTATTATTCTTGGTAGACCCTTTATGATAACTGCTGATACGAAGATAAGTGTGAAAAAAGGTACTATACGCATGAAAGTTAATGGTAAGAAGATAGAATTCATGTTGTCTGACACTATCAAATTGCCACATGATAACCATGATTGTTTCAAGATTGATGTGGTAGGAAGTGTTGTTGAGCAAGTGTTTCAGGTACATAGCATTGACCCTTTGGAGGCATGCATAGCCCACAACCTCATAAGGATGAATTATGAACGTGGATGTGATGTTACAGAGATAGACCTCCATGAAGTTGTGCATTCTCTTTAGGATTCTAAGCCTTATGCAAGTAATTATGTACCTTCCTTTGAAACTCTTGTGTCTACTAATACTGCTCTTGTCCCTTCCATTGTCAGGGCACCAGAACTAGAATTGAAGCAACTACCTGAACAATTGAAGTATGCTTACTTGGGAGAGAACCAGACATTACCAGTGATAGTTGCTGCAAACTTGAGTATGGTGGAGCAAGAGAAGTTGTTGAAAGTTCTTAGGGAGCACAAGATTGCATTAGGGTGGACCATTGCCGACATCAAAGGCATAAGTCCATCAAAGTGCATGCATAGAATCCTCATTGAAGATAATGCAAAGCCTAACAGGGATGCTCAGAGACGACTTAACCCACACATGAAGGAAGTAGTGAGAGCAGAGGTTCTTAAGCTCTTGGATGTTGGCATCATCTACCCCGTCTCAGATAGCAAATGGGTAAGTCCAGTTCATGTTGTGCCTAAGAAGAGTGGAATCACAGTTATGAAGAATGAAGAGAATGAGCTTGTTCCTACCAGGCTAGCCACAGGTTGGAGAGTGTGCATTGATGACAGAAAGCTCAACAATGAAACCAGGAAAGATCATTTTCCTCTTCCCTTTATTGATTAGATGTTAGAAAGGTTAGCAGGTCATAGTCATTACTTTTTTTTAGATGGTTATAGTGGTTATAATCAGATTGCTATAGCACCAGAGGACCAGGAGAAGACCACGTTCACATGCCCCTTTGGCACATTTGCATACAGAAGGATGCCATTCAATTTGTGTAATGCACCTGCCACATTCCAGAGGTGCATGATGAGCGTATTTTCAGACATGGTGGAGAGATTTATAGAGGTATTTATGGATGATTTCAGTGTTTTTGGTTCTAACTTTGATGATTGTCTTAACCATTTGCAGCTTGTTCTAAAGAGATGTGAGGAATGCAACCTAGTGCTGAATTGGGAGAAGTGCCATTTCATGGTACAACAAGGTCTTGTTTTAGGTCATGTAATATCTAGCAGGGGCATTGAGGTGGACAAGGCAAAGATTGACATCATTCAAAATTACCTCCTCCTGCATCTGTGAAGGGTGTGAGAAGTTTTCTAGGGCATGCAGGGTTTTACAGAAGATTCATAAAAGATTTCTCTAAAATGTGTAGACCTCTTTGTGCGTTATTGTCTAAAGATGTTGAGTTTGTGTGGACAGAAGAGTGCATGAATGCCTTTAACACATTGAAAGAGCTACACACCTATGCACCCATTATGATGGCACCTGATTGGAACCTCCCATTCGAGCTCATGTGTGACACCAATGATTATGCTTTGGGAGCTATTCTAGGTCAGAGAGTTAACAAGGTACCTCATGCTATTTATTATGCCTCTCGAACTTTGAAAGATGCTCAGCTTAATTATTCTACTACTAAAAAAAAATTGTTAGCTGTTATATTTGCTTTGGAGAAGTTTAGGTCCTACTTGATTGGTTCTAAAGTTATTGTTTTCACTGATCATGCTGCTTTGAGATTTTTGTTTGATACGAAAGATGCTAAGCCTTGGTTGATTAGATGGGTGCTCTTACTGCAAGAATTTGATCTTGAGATTAAGGACAAGAAGGGTAGTGAGAATGTGGTTGCAGATCATTTGTCCAGGTTACTTCATGATGAAGAAAGGAACAAGCTTCTCTTGAGTGAAAACTTTCCAGATGAACAATTATTTGCAATTGATTTACAACTTCCATGGTATGCAGATATTGTTAATTATATAACTACTAAGGTTTTTCCTCCAGGTATGTCGAGCCAAGAAAGGAAGCGATTAGGGTCTATGTCTAGGCACTACTATTGGGACGAGCCCTATTTGTTCAAATTTTGTCCATATCAAATTATCAGAAGGTGTGTTCTTGAGGAAGAGCATATGAGCATTCTCTAACATTGTCATCAGTGTGAATGTGGAGGACACTTTGGAGCAAAGAGAACATCACTTAAGGTATTACAATCTGGGTTCTATTGGCCTAATGTGTTTAAAGATGCTTTTTGGTTTTGCAGCTCTTGTGACAGATGCCAACGAACAGGGAACATCTCTTCTAGAAATCAGAAGCCATTGCAAAACATTCAAGTGGTGGAGCTCTTTGATGTGTGGGGTATCGACTTCATGGGTCCATTTCCTAACTCATTTGGTTATTTATATATTCTTGTGGATGTGGATTATGTATCTAAATGGGTCGAGGTTGTCCCCTCAAAAACTAATGATCACAAAGTTGTTGTGAAGTTCTTGCAGGATAACATCTTTACTAGGTTTGGGACACCAAGGGCAATAATTAGTGATGGAGGCAGCCACTTCAACAACCAGGCTTTTGCTTCCTTAATGAAGAAATATGGGATCACACATAAGGTTGGCACTCCATATCATCCTCAAACCAGTGGTCAAGTGGAGATAAACAATAGAGCGATCAAAAGCATCCTAGAGAAGACAGTGAATACTAGAAGGAAGGATTGGTCTCTAAACTTGAATGATGCATTGTGGGCATATCAGACTGCGTACAAAAGCCCCATTGGCATGTCCCCATATCGTCTAGTCTTTGGGAAGGCATGTCACCTACCAGTGTAGTTAGAGCATAGAGCATATTGGGCTATTAAGAAATTCAACTATGATATGCAACAAGCAGGTGACAAGAGGAAGTTACAGCTAAATGAGCTTGAAGAGTTGAGGTATAAGGAATGCTAAATGAGCTTGAAGAGTTGATGCATATGAGAATGCTAAGTTGTATAAGGAACGGACCAAGGCGTATCATGATAAGCAGCTAGTTAGGAAGGAGTTTCATGTGGGACAGAAGGTGTTGATCTACAATTCAAAATTGAGACTTTTCCCTGGTAAGCTCAAGTCTAGATGGTACGGTCCTTATGTTGTTACAAAAGTTTTCCCTCATGGAGCTTTACAGGTTCATAGCAAAGAGAAGAATCAGACATTCATGGTGAATGGGCACAAAGTAAAGCCCTATATTGAGATGAGCTTTGAGCCTAGAGAGGAGGATGTGACTCTCCAACCTGTTCAGTACATTGCATGAGAGTCCAACAGTTCGGCTGAAGACTATAAACTTAGCACTACTTGGGAGGTAACCCAAAGAGAAGTTGGGAGGCAACCCATGTGAAGAGGATTATGACAGTTTTGGCACTCTACAACCACTGACAATCAGATTTGCTTTCTCTCACCCTTTCCTTCTTTATCGTTAACTTTGTCTTCGTTTGTTTTGTTTTGTTTTATTTTCTTTGTGTGTGTCGTCGCTTGTTTCTCCTTCCTTAAATGCTTCATTGTTTTACTTTAACTTTCAATCATTGAGGACAATGTTAGATTTAGGTGTGAGAGGGAAACACTTGTGTTTTCCGTTGATTTTGCATTGGTTTTTAAAAAAAATAAATTTTGACAGCTTTATTTTTTGCCTAGTTTGTGTCGGTTTTACTAGTGTTAAATTGCGTAGTTTTTGTGTTTTTTTTGTGTCTTAGGTTTCTTTCCGACACAATGATGAGATTTGGTTTTTAATTGCGTGACTTTAAGATGACTTATAAGCATGATTCAAGGTCTGAAATTATTCTTTGGTTAATACTCGAGTATTCATGGTTATCATATGCAAAATCACATGTAATCACCCGAGTAAGTGGTACCCATAACATGCTTAATTGAATGAAGCTCAATACAACCCTTTTGTGAGCTTTTGAACCTTTATCCTTTGTTTGAGAGAGTTGTATTTGTTTAATCTATCACTTTCTTGTCAATTAAGTTGTTGTATGATCTTATCTTTCTTTGCTTGGTTGCTACTTGAATTGCTTATCATCATTGGAACTAAATGCTAGAACTGGTACTAATTTCTTTTCGAGGCATTGAATTGATTTGCATGACATACTTGAGATGATGAAGGCACCTAGATTACCACCATTGCCAAAATGACCTTTGACCCATGATATACTTTCCTCTAGGTAAACCCTTGTTGAGCCTTTGTTTAAGCGTTTTTGTTTCATAACCCTCATTTTCCTCACCTAGCCTAAACACTTTCATCCTTACCCTTTTTCTTAAAGATTAGTGAAGTATAATTTGTAGAGACTTAATTGTGAATCAAGGGTAAAAGAGCAAGTTTGGGGGAATGTTCAAATAAAAAAAAAAAAAAAAAGATAAAAATTTTACACGGTTTAGAGTGTGCATCAGAAAAAAAAATCGACATTGTGTTTGAATTCTTAATGCCCTGACCGTTCATGTATTGATTGTTGAAGTATGGTCAATAATGTTCAAATCGGCCATTGAGTGTATGTACTTGCTCGGTACCTATATGATTTTTAAGCCTTGATAGTGATACAAGTTCTTATGTCTCTAACATCATTGCATGCTTCTACTATTTCTTTTATGAACTTTGTGTTATCCATATCCATTCTTTCTTTAACCCTTACCCTTTGGCCTCATTACAATCCTCATAAAGACCTTCTGATCTTGTTTGTTGTGTTTATATCAATATGTGGAGATTTGAATGAAGTATGAGCATATGGTGTCACTTGTTCTTGCATTCAAGTAGTAGCATTCCTTTCATGAGTCATTTTCATAAGAAAAATTCTGAAAGTGCCTTTCTTTCTTGTTATATCATATGTGAGCAATTTGTTTCCATTTTACATCAATCCTCTCACATATAACTAGTATAGGAATAGTGACTTAACCAGAAAATATGAGGTAAAATCATATCTTATTCGGTGAGAATTTTGAGCTAATTCTTTGCAGCATGTATCTCTCTTTGTACTTGTGCTTTGATTGATTTAATTGTGAGTATGTGTATGATTTCTATGAAGGTGTATTAACTCTCGGATCATGTGGACCAATTCTTATGCATATGATGAATCTTAATATGTCATGATTCATTGAAAATCTCTGAGACAAATGTTGGAAGGTTTATGTTGAATTATTGTGTCTTTGGTTTTTCTTTCGTTCTTTGTTTCTGTTTTGGTCGAGGACTAGCAAAAGCTTAAGTGTGGGGGAATTTGATAGGAGCATATTTATGCGACGTTTATCTTGTTTTCTTATGCTTTTCTTAGCATGTTTCCTATGTTTTCTTAATACTTAGTTTGTTTTCGTGTTTTGTAGGATTTTTTGAAGCAAAGTTACAAAAGGAGTTAATGAGTGCTGTTTTGGAAATCTGAGGAAACTTTGAAACAGACTTCAGCAGATGTGTCAACTTCTCGAAATTAACTGCACCTGCTCGGGAAGAACTAGCTGATGGGCCATATATCGTTGGAAAGATACGGAAGTCTAGCTTCTAGAGAATTTTACGGTTTGTGAATTGGAGTTGTCTAGAATGAGTTATGGCCGTTTTAGTACAGTAAGGTCAGGCTGAGCTGGAATTCAGCATTCCTTCTATTTCAAGTTTTCTAATCCTTATCAGGCTTGGACAACTAGAGGCCTAGTTTATTAAGGTTACGGGAGGAAATGTTTTAATCAGAAAAAGGAAGATAAACAAATAATAAAGGGAGAGGAGCAGCCACAACGTGAGGATTGATTGAGCAGCGAATACAAACGGTAACGTCTCTCTCCCTCATTAAGGAAATTAACATCAACATCAATTCTGGGCAGCAAAGGGGCAGACACATACATGGGATAAGGGGAAAATGCACAAGGAAGACAAAAAGGTAGCCAGCAAAGAGTCACTCTCCCACACAAAAAGGAAAAACGTCTCTCTATATCTCATACTTTGGAACGTCTCTTTTTCTCCCAAAAAGAAAACTGCAGAAACGTTGGAAGCTCTCACACAAGGACTCAGCCACACCATCTCATTCTGCTCCATCCTTCAAGGTTCCAAGGTCTAAAAGGCTTAGGAAGCAAGGAGGAACGTCAAGGCGTCATCCAATCATTCTGGCTGACCAACACATCATCAAAGAGCTATCTTCTACCTCTTTTTATTTTCGGTTTTTTTATGTTCTTGCTGTCTATTTAAATTATGGGTAACTAAGTACTTTAGTTAGGGCTCGATTGAAGCCCTAATCATGTTTCTTTAAGGATTTAGATATGCCTTTGCTGCAAACTACTTTTGTGATGCTTAATTGATTAATTTTAGATTATATTTTACTCTTTACATACGTTATGTTATGCTTGATCGCCATATGCATGATGTGTATTGAGTTTGTTACATAGGTAAATTTAGATGACCGAATCTTGTGCCTATGAGAGTAACAAAAGAACTAGTTATAAGTTCTTGAAATTAATCATCATGAATAACTAGAATAGATACCATGTTCTAGGAGTTGTGTGTTTGTCGATTTTCATTGTGTTATGCGTTCTTAAAGTGCAACTTAGTAGATACCATGCTAAATACTTTAAGAATGAAAAGAGTTAGTGTAGATACCTATGCCGAACTTGTTGCTTAGGGAAATCAATAATTTAAAGAGTAGATATCATGCCTTTAGGTTGACAAACATGAGCATCTAAAATCTGTTTTGTAGCATTGTACATGTCGTTTGCTTAAGGAAGAAGATTAGCGGTGAACATCGAATCCCTAACTGGTTTTCTCATTGTTTTAACCTCAATCCAATTCTATTTTTAATCAAACGCTGTTTTTTTTAATATTTTGTTTCTAAATTTTCAGTTTTCAAAATCATCTTAAATCAATTTTAAACACATATTAATCCAGTCCTCGTGGGAATGATCTCGTATTTTCTTTCTATACTATTTGTCTTATCTTGTGCACTTGCGAGTTAAAATGTGCATATAGTTGCGTAATTTTTATGTTGCTATTTGTACAACACCCACAAATGTAAGGACCCGTCCCGAGTTTCCCCTCAAAACCCGAGAAGCACCCTGATCCCGTCTGACAACCTAAGGAAAGGTTTCCAAAATACCCTTTAGTCCTTACAAATATAATAAGACCAACTTCACCTGTCAGACAAGGGACTCAAAGCACTCAACAATTCCAACAAATAATGACCATCCAATTTGAATATAATATCAGAGCGTCTAGGTAGGATAAATAGTATAATTTAGATATCCTACTCGTAGTTTAAATACACTGTGCAGCTGAAATACTAATGCCTCCGCATCGTAAGAAGTGTCCGCGTCAACTCAACAGCCTAGAGGGGTTTTAAACACAAAAATTGTGAGTGGACAAAAATAATCGTTTAGAAATTGTTTTCCGAGGAAATCTTACCTTTTCCCCTTCCACTTTATAAAACCATGCATGCATCAAATAAAACAGTTCATGATATAAAAACATCATTTGCAAATCACCTGAATTCGATTTCTCTTTAAAACCACTTAGTTGGACCAACACAAAATCTGTATAATGAAAACATATTGTGGTCCACAGTTTGGTTTGAAAATCATCCTCAAAAGAGTTTAAAATCATTTATTTCTACCTGGACACATAATATATCAAATCCACTATTCCCGACATATCCACATTAGCCACCAGGGTATCCCTTGAGGTGTGCTAGCCCTGTACTACGCGTAGACTGCCTCCTGACCAGGCGGATCAAAACTCTCAACGCCAGAGTCTGAGAAACAGTAACCATCGGCACAGAAAACCAGTGAAAACCAGATTCTTTGAAAAATCACCAATTATATTGGAGGTTCATCGGGTTCACCGCAGACAGCGGATCCTGGCCCCCCTCAAATTGGTATTGTTTATATTGGAGGTTCACCGGGTTCACTGCCAACAGTGGATCCTGGATCCGGATCCTGGCCCTCCTCAAATTGGTATTATTTATATTGGAGGTTCACCGGGTTCACCGCCAATAGCGGATCCTGGTCCCCCTCAAATTGGTATTTTTTATATTGGAGGTTCACCGGGTTCACCGCCAACAGTGGATCCTGGCCCTCCTCAAATTTGTATTGTTTATATTGGAGGTTCACCGGGTTCACCGCAGGCAGCGGATCCTGGCCCCCCTCAAATTGGTATTGTTAATATTTGAGGTTCACCGGGTTCACCGCCAACAGCGGATCCTGGCCTCGGATCCTGGCCCTCCTCAAAACAGTTCAACCAAAAATCATGGACTCAATAATTACCACGTCAAAACGATATCAAAACCAAGTC
The DNA here is from genome assembly GCA_037349345.1 of Oemleria cerasiformis. Classification (NCBI taxonomy): domain Eukaryota; kingdom Viridiplantae; phylum Streptophyta; class Magnoliopsida; order Rosales; family Rosaceae; genus Oemleria; species Oemleria cerasiformis. The sequence goes on from JAZGTL010000018.1 coordinate 4,106,762, forward strand.
AAAAAACCATGCCATTTCTCAAAACAAACTTTCACTAAAATATTGGAAAACACGTGTCCAGCAACCATTTCTCAATTCCGGAAATTCAATGCAACAATACATAACAGTATTTAAACAAAGATACATTGATGCATGCATTACAGTTTATAAACCAAAAGTCCACTCACCACTTGTCCAAGCAAGCTCAATCCCGACTTGTTTGTCCCTCCGAGGTTCCCGGAGCAGTATCGCCTGTCAATAACAACAGTCGGGATTACCGTCTACTATAGTACCCCACGCGCCTGGACCGGTCCAACCCGGTCCAACTCGACCTGACCCGATCTAACTCAACCCGACTGGTTCACTCAACCCGACCGGTTTACTTTATCCGACCGATTCAACTCGACCCAACTGATTCACTCGGTCCAACCCGATGCAACCTGACTCGGTCATCGGTTACTCGCCGGAGAAGACGACCGGACCACCATCACCGTCGTCGTCTAGTTCGCTGAAATCCCCCATGTCTGGCCAACTTCTAAGCTTTTCTAACTTCTTCAAACCTCAACCATTTTCCACAAATTTTATGTCTAAATCTATCTACTCGAACCCAGGAATCCAAATATGACCTTAAAACAACAAACCCGTACTTGTGCTAGCTGAAAAATTGATCGGAAGGTTCGGTTCTTTCTATACTTGGCTCGACGCCTCCCGTAGTCCTCTCCTTCGATGGTTGATACGGTTGTGATCGTGGGAAGGAGTAGAAAACGATTAGTGGATCAAAAATGGAATTTAAAGCCTTGAATCAAAAGTTGACTTTGTGGGTTTTGGTTGTTTTCTCACGGGTTCAATGGTGTGTTTGTTTCGTAGAGAGAGATGATAATGAGATGAAGATGAAAATGAAGTGAAGATGTAAAATGATTGGGGTTAAAATATCTTCTCCCAAACCAAAATTACCAAAATTCCCTTGAACATATAGACCCGTAACTTTCATACACGAACTCCGTTTCCCGCGTGCCACCTGTCTACGAACTCGTTAGTTGGAGACCCACGCAACGATACCTGAAACATCGCCTAATATGTTTCGAAACAAAACTTGATTTCCAAGCCCCTACCCAACCAAGGGTAAAATCGTCTTTTTACAAAAATTAATAATTACATTTTTTCTGGGTTGTTCAATCCCCCCCCCCCCCCCCCCCCCCCCCCTTAAGAAATTTCGGCCTCGAAATTCATTTCTACCCTAGGAACAAATGAGGATATTGCGCCCGCATTAATGTCTAGGTTTCCCACATGGCCTCGTCCACGTTATGATTCCTCCACAACACCTTAACTAGAGGAATATTCTTTATGCGCAGTACCTTCTCCTTCCAATCCAGAATTTGTACTGGTTGCTCCTCAAAGGTCAAATCGACTTTCAGCTCAATGGGTTGTTCTTCCAACACATGAGACTCATCAAATAAATATTTCCGGAGCAAAGATATATGGAAGGCATCATGAACTCTGGACAGTTCCGATGGTAAAGCAAGATGATATGCCACTGGTCCTATCCTCTCCACAATCTCATACGGCCTAATGTAGCGAGGACTCAATTTTCCTCGTCTACCAAAACATACCACTCCCTTCCAAGGAGATAATTTCAAGAACACCCAGTCACCTACCTCAAACTCAAGGTCTCTGGTTCGGCGGTCTGCATAGCTCTTCTGGCGATCCTGGGCTGCTTTCAACCGTTCTCTGTTGATCCTAATCTTTTCCTCAATCAAATCCACCAAATCTGGTGTTAATAGTCTCCTTTCACCTATTTCATTCCAACACAACAGTGTCCTGCACTGCTTCCTATACAGTGCCTCGAAATGAGACATCCCAATACTCGACTGATAACTGTTATTATAAGCAAATTCCATTAGAGCCAGGTGCGAATCCCAGTTCCCTTTAAACTGCAGTACACAAGCTCTCATCATATCCTCCAAAACCTGGATTGTCCTCTAAGACTGACCGTCCATCTGAGGATGAAAAGCTGTACTGAAATGCAATGTGGTGCCAAAAGACTTCTGCAAACTCCACCAAAACCTGGAGGTAAACCTTGGATCCATGTCCGAAACAATTGACTCTGGAGTCCCATGTAGCCGTATGATCTCATCCATGAACAATTTGGCATACTGACTCATCCGGAAATCTTCCCGCACTGGTAAGAAATGTGCTGACTTCGTGAGTCTATCAACAATTACCCATATTCCATCATATCCCTTTTGTGTCCTTGGAAGTTTAAACACAAAGTCCATCGTAATGTGATCCCACTTCCATTCCAGGATAGGTAATGGTTGAAGTGCCCCATATGGTTTCTGCCTCTCTGCTTTCACTTGCTGACATGTTAGGCATCTACTCACAAACTCAGCAATTTCCCTTTTCATCCCAGTCCACCAATAGTATTCCCTTAGGGTATGATACATCTTGGTACCTCCTGGATGCATAGCATAAGCCGAACTATGAGCCTCATCAAGAATTTCCCTCTTTAGCTCCAGCTCATTCGGTACGCACAACCGTCCATCCTTAACCAAGGCTCCATCATCCCTAAGCGCATAGTCGTGCCTGTTTCCAGCCTCCAACTCCATCCTAATAATGCACAATGTAGGATCCTGGAGTTGAGCCTCAATAATCCAATCAATCAGAACATGCCTCACATGGAAACTAGCCAACAAATCCCCTTGTTTATCCATGTCCAGTACAATCCCTGCTCTCTGGAACTCTACTAACAATGGTAGGTAGACTGTATGCAAATGGGCCAAAGAACCCATGGACTTCCTACTCAAGGCATCTGCCACAACATTGGCTTTTCCTAGGTGGTACTCAATAGTACAATCATAGTCTTTTATCAGTTCAAGCCACCTTCTCTGCCTCAGATTCAGGTCCTTTTGAGTGAACAAGTATTTCAAACTCTGATGGTCGGTGAAGACCCGACACGTTTCCCCGTACAAATAATTTCTCCAGATTTTCAGTGCATGAACTACTGCAGCTAACTCCAAATCATGAGTGGGGTAATTCATCTCATTGTGTTAATTACCAGGAAGCATACGCTACCACTTTCCCATGCTGCATCAGTACACATCCTATACCCCGCAACGATGCATCACTGTATACCTCGAATCCCCCGTTACCATCTGGAAGGGTTAAAACTGGAGCAGAAGTCAACCTTCTCTTTAGCTCGTGAAAGCTCTGCTCATAATCAGCATCCCAGTCAAACTTGACTTCTTTCCTAGTCAACCGAGTCAACGGGGTAGCTATCGTAGAAAATTCTTCTACGAACCGTCTATAATATCCCGCTAAACCCAGAAAACTCCTCACCTCTGTCACTGTCCTCGGTTGCTCCCAGTTTGCCACTGCCTCAACCTTTTGGGGATGTACGCTAATACCTTCAGCCGAAATCACATGACCAAAGAATCCCACCTCGGTCAACCAAAACTGGCATTTACTAAACTTGGCAAACATTTGCTTTTTCCTAAGCATATTCAGCACCAACCTTAAGTGCTTCTCATGTGCTTTAGCACTCCTTGAAAACACCAAGATATCGTCGATGAACACAATTACAAATTGATCCAAATACTTTCGGAACACCCTGTTCATCAAGTCCATAAACGCTGCCGGAGCATTAGTCAAACCGAAGGGCATCACCAGGAACTCATAATGATCATAACGAGTCCTAAAAGCTATTTTCTGAACATCCCTTTCCCTGATCCTCAACTGATGGTGCCCAGATCGAAGGTCAATTTTTGAGAAATATTTTGCCCCCTTCAGTTGGTCAAATAAATCGTCGATCCTTGGCAGATGATACTTATTCAACACCGTAACCTTGTTTAACTGCCGGTAGTCGATACACAATCTCATACCACCATCCTTTTTCCTCACAAATAACACCGGCGCACCCCATGGTGAAACACTTGGTCGAATAAATCCCATATTCACCAAATCCTGCAACTGAGTCTTCAACTCTTTTAATTCTTCCGGTGCCATTCTGTACGGTGCTTGTGAGATAGGTTGAGTACCTGGTAGAAGCTCTATGGTGAACTCAATCTCCCGGTGAGGTGGCAATCCTGGAAGATCCTCTAGAAACACATAAGAGAACTCACTCACCACAGGAATATCTTCCACTCTCATCGGAGTATCCCGAGTATCAAACACATGAGCCAAGTAGCCCTCACAACCTTTTCTCAATAATTTCTCAGCGATCAACGTCGATATCACTCCGGAGGGTAGTACCTTACGATCTCCCAGAAATGTAAGTTCCGGCAACCCTGGACTCCGGAAAACCACTATCTTGTCATAACATTCTATGGAGGCATGATGCATAGTCAACCAATCCATCCCCAGAATCACATCAAACTCAAAAATATCTAAGGGGATTAAATCTGCCTCCAACCCAGGGCCTTCAATCACCACCGGACAACTGTGAATCCCGAGGTTCGCCACTAACATATCTCCTATAGGAGTACTAATACTCATGTCCCAACCAATCGGGGAGAACTCTCTATCGGCAAATAGTGTAAAACCCCGAGAAATAAAAGAATGAGTCGCCCTGGGATCTATCAAAACAAAAGCATCACGATTGAATATAGATAACGTACCAGTAACCACCTCTGGTGCTGCTCGCACCTCCTATTGCGTCATAGCAAAAACTTGAGCTGGTGTACCCGAAGATCTACCACGATCCATGAATCTCCCTCTGGCCCTACTGGTCCCACTAGCTCTACCAACCTCACTGAATTGGGTCTGGCCCCCAACTGCAGTATCAGACATCTGTCCTGCCTTCTGGCTCGGCTCAGTCGCACCATGACCCAAGGAACTACTGCCCGAACGACGATGTGGACAAAATCTCTTGAAGTGACCAGTCTTCCCACAGAAGTAACAACCGGAGCCACCAGATCTGCCACCCTGTCTTCCAGTTGACTGCACTGAGGCACCGCTAGACTGAGCATATGATTGTTGCCCTTGACCAGCTCCACCACTGCCTGACCCGGATATCGCACTCCCTGAAGATCCAGAACTATGACTACCTCTTTTTGATGGTCCCTGACTGGAGGTTCCGACATTCCAGCGATCCCGGCGTCGCCTGGAACCACTGTACTGCTGCTGGACTGGCAAGCCCAAACTCAACTCTACTCGGGCTGCAGCATCAGATAAAGTCCTCAAGGAAGTGTGAGCCATAGCCGTAACTGCTGACCAAATCTCACCCCTCAGTCTTCTTTGAAATCTGCGGCACTTGTCCCTCTCGGTCACCACCAAAGCCGGTGCAAAGCTACTCAGCGCTAAAAATCTCTGCTCGTACTGGGCCACAGTCATGTCTCCTTGCTGTAAATGCAAGAACTCAATCTCCTTGGCCTCCCGGTACGAGTGAGGGTAAAATTGCTCAAGGAAGCGCTCCCTGAAAGCTTCCCAAGAAAATGCATGGACACTCTAGCATGACACCTCCAATGAGTGCCACCAGTGGTAAGCAGAACTACTTAACAAAAATGTGGCCAACAGCACCCTGTCCCCTGGAGGACATCTCATGACCAAGAACATTCGCTCCAACAAAATAATCCAATCCTCAGCATCATCTGGGCTAGACTCGCCCGTAAATATTGTCGCCCCTAATCTCTGGGCTCTCTCAATATCTGAAACCTCAGTAGTAGCACTATTCTGAAGTACATAAGCTAATGTCTGACCCAGGTGTTCCAGTGTCTGCCTCAAATCAGGCTCCACAGCGGGTTCATGGGCATCTCCAACGCTTCCAGACTGCTGACGGGGCTCGCATTTCGGAGGCATTACGCTGAAAAGAAACTGTAACCCATCAATACCAAAAATTCACTTGTACACTAGGTGTATGGTCTACAGGAATTTAACCTAGTGCTCTGATACCAATTGTCAGGACCCGTCCCGAGTTTCCCCTCAAAACCCGAGAAGGACCCTGATCCCGTCTGACAACTTAAGGAAAGGTTTCCAAAATACCCTTTAATCCTTACAAATATAATAAGAAAAACTTCACCTGTCAGACAAGGGACTCAAAGCACTCAACAATTCCAACAAATAATGACCATCCAATTTGAATATAATATCAGAGCGTCTAGGTAGGATAAATGGTACAATTTAGATATCCTACTCGAAGTTTAAATACACTGTGCAGCTGAAATACTAATGCCTCCGCCTCGTAAGAAGTCCCCGCGTCAACTCAACAGCCTGGAGGAGTTTTAAACACAAAAGTTGTGAGTGGAAAAAAATAATCGTTTAGAAATCATTTTCTGAGGAAATCTTACCTTTTCCCCCTCCACTTTATAAAACCATGCATGCATCAAATAAAACAGTTCATGATATAAAAACATCATCTGCAAATCACTGGAATTCCATTTCTCTTTAAAACCACTTAGTTGGACCCACACAAAATCTGTATAATGAAAATATATCGTGGTCCACAGTTTGGTTTGAAAATCATCCTTAAAAGAGTTTAAAATCATTTATTTCGACCTGGACACATAATATATCAAATCCACTATTCCCGACATATCCACACTAGCCACCAGGGTTTCCCTTGAGGTGTGCTAGCCCTGTACTACGCGTACACAGCCTCGCGACCAGGCGGAGCAAAACTCTCGACGCCAGAGTCTGAGAAACAGTAACCATCGGGACAGATAACCATTGAAAACCATATTCTTTGAAAAATCACCAATTATATTGGAGGTTCACCGGGTTCACCGCAGGCAGCGGATCCTAGCCCCCCTCAAATTAGTATTGTTTATATTGGAGGTTCAACAGCGGATCCTGGCCCCGAATCCTGGCCCTCCTCAAAACAGTTCAACCAAAAATCATGGACTCAATAATTACCACGTCAAAACGATATCAAAACCGAGTAAAAAAACCATGCCATTTCTCAAAACACACTTTCACTGAAATATTGGAAAACATGTGTCTAGCAACCATTTCTCAATTCCGGAAATTCAATGCAACAATACATAACAGTATTTAAACAAAGATACATTGAAGCATGCATTACAGTTTATAAACCAAAAGTCCACTCACCACTTGTCCAAGCAAGCTCAATCCCGACTTGTTTATCCCTCTGAGGTTCCCGGAGCAGTATCGCTTGTCAATAACAACAATCGGGATTACCGGCTAGTGATAAGACTCTTATATAACAATTCCCTAAACCCCGGGAGGTCTACCTACGTTGCCCTAGAAAATGCAGCAACTCCATTCGCCCAAAACAACCTCTAAACGATGTCCGATCAACCCGAAACCTGCACCAACAGATCCGGAACATCGAAAACTAATCAACACGCGTCGCTGTGACCTCAGACTCGGCCCCACGCGCCGTCGGAAGGCCGGACCACCCTCCCACGAGCCGCCACGCGCCGTCACGCGCCGGTCACGCGTCTGTTACAGTACCCCACGCACCTGGATCGGTCCAACCCAACCCAACTCGGCCTGACCCGGTCCAACTCAACCCGACCGGTTCACTCAACCCGACCGGTTTACTCAACCCGACCAGTTCAACTCGACCCGACTAATTCACTCGGTCCAATCCGATCTGACTCAACCCGACCCGGTCATCGATAACTCGCCGGAGAAGACGACCGGACCACCATCACCGCCGCCGTCTGGTTCGCCGGAATCCCCCATTTCTGGCCAACTTCCAAGCTTTTCTAACTTCTTCAAAACTCAACCATTTTCCACAAAATTTATGTCTAAATCTATCTACTCGAACCCAAGAATCCAAATATGACCTTAAAACAACAAACACGTACATGTGCTTGTCGGAAAATCGATCGGAAGGTTTGGTTCTTCCTATACTCGGCCCGACGCCTCCCGTAGTCCTCTCCTTCGATGGTTGGTACAGTTGTGATCGTGGGAAGGAGTTGAATACGATTAGTGGATCAAAAATGAAAGTTAAAGCCTTGAATCAAAAATTGACTTTGTGGGTTTTGGTTGTTTTCTCACGGGTTCGATGGTGTGTTTGTTTCACAGAGAAAGATGGTAATGAGATGAAGATGAAAATGAAGTGAAGATGTAAAATGATTGGGGTTAAAATATCTTCTCCCAAACCAAAATTACCAAAATGCCCTTGAACATATAGACCCGTAACTTTCATACACGAACTCCGTTTCCCGCGTGCCACCTGTCTACGAACTCGTGAGTTCGAGACCCATGCAACGGTACCCGAAACACAACCTAATATGTTTTGAAACAAAACTTGATTTCCAAGCCCCTACCCGACCAAGGGTAAAATCGTCTTTTTACAAAAATTGATAATTACATTTTTTTTGGGTCGTTACAACAAATCTTATCTCTATCTCAGACCCAAGAACCCTCTCTTAGCCAGTAAGGCCTCTGCTAAAAATGGAGCAAGGATTGAAGGTGAAGAGGTGGTGGGTTGGGTAATTTGGTTGAAGGCGAGAATTGGGAGGGTTGTGGAGGGTTGGGGTAGATTGGGGAATAATGTTTTTCTTTTAGGGTAATTGTTTTAATTTTTGACAAAATACCCCTCTTCTAACTGCCGTTAGTAACGGAGTATAACTTTTGGTGCAACGGAACTGACAGAAGGGGGTTCTGGCTGCACATTGTTACGATTTCGCGTTCGGGGAGCAAATTGAGACTCGATGTCTGATTCGAGAAGCATTTTAAGTAATAAACCTAATATTTATGTTCTAAACAATTTGGCACCCTTTGCTCTGAAATAGGATGTCTTACATGAAGTAACAAATTTATCCTTCCAATTTAAACGATTATGAATGAGATTCTCAATTTTGTTGTAAATTATTGAGCTTTACAACATGAGTTAAATTGATATATATTTTTTAATTTTGTAATAAACTATTGAGCTTTACCACATGAGTTAAATTGATAATTTTTTTTTATCACATGAGTCATCTAGCAACCACATAGATGATTTATGCAATTTAGCGTATTTATTTTTAGGATGAACAACATAAAAATACTCAAATTATAGGGGTCCTTTCAAATTCATACCCGAATTTTAAAAAATTTCATCTAGGTACCCAAACTATCAAAACACATCACCTTAGTACCCACCGTAAGTAATCTATTAAAAAAATATGTTAAGTGCCCAAGTGACACTTGTGGGCCTTTTTTTTTAATGCTGACATGTAATTCATGTAAATAAAAAACAATAATAAAATTTAAAATTTTAAAAAAATCTTAATAAATAGGTAAAAAAAATTAATAAAAAATTGGATAACAAAACACATAAAATTCAACCTAGAGAGAAATAAAACCCCAAATTCTCAAATTTCTTCGCTCATCCTCCAATGGCCCAATGGCCTCCATCAACTTCAACCCCTTCGAGAGCTGGTTCAAGAAAACCCCAAACCCACTCCCGCCCATCAGCCTCCTCAAACTCACAGACTCATTCTTCCACAGAACCACTCCAACAAAAATCGCTCCCAATTTCACTTCTCTCAGCCTCTCAAACCTCTTCAATCGACCTCCAAATTCTGACCCGAAAAATCCATTTGAAACCAAACCGGAAAATCTTGGACACTACACCTAGATGCTGGAGCAATTCTTCTGGGAATGCGAAAAACGCATCGGATTATAGACACGCTCCAGAAGTGGAAAAGATACTAAACGAAGACCCAAGTTTCGAGAAGAAAGAGAACCCAACTGAGGAAGAGCTTAAAGAGAACAAGAAGTTCTGGAAGGAGGTCGCCTCGCCCCATCGGTCGAGTTCCTCGCCCTTACGCGATTCGAGTCCCGACTCCGACGGCATTGTCACATTGATCTCCCTCAAACTCGTGTTTTCAATATCTGGGTTATTTGAGAGTAGCTAGAAGAACCATGTCAGAGCTGCCGACGTGGTGTCTCGACTGGCGAGGGTGAAGCTGATGACGATGTCCGTGACGAACTTTTCGTCTGAATGACCACAGCTCAAGAAACAGGAGAGGAGGTCCACCGAATCTAAAAGCCTTGGTCTCGCTCAGCTTTCGCTTCTTTTGCCTGACAATGGTTTTTTCGAACTCGCGAACTTCAGCGACCGCTGATCAGAGATGCTTTTCGGACTCAATTTCGAGAGCCCTTTTGACTTTTCTTACTGACTTTGGCAATTTGAACTTGCTGCTACTGATTTGAATAGCGTCGTCAAACGCCACTGCGAATTTGGCTTAGGGCAGAGAGGGCAAAAGGTAAGACGAGTCGATTCTGTCGATGTTATCGAAAGCGAAGTGTTGGAGAATGTCTTGGAAGTCTAGAATTAATTTGTTGGCGGCGGAGTTGGAGAGGATAGGGATGAGGCGATCAGAGAGTTCAATGTCGACCACTTGTTCAACGAATTTGCTAAGAGAGATAAATAGGGGTGAGGCGTTTAGGGTTTTTTTTTTTTTTTTAAATAATTTTGTTGTATAATTTATTTTAAAATTTATTAATTGTTTTTAATATAATTCAATTTTTTATTATTTTTTATCCACATAGAAACCAACTCAGCATAAATAGTTTGACTAAAAAATACTAGCTCAGCATTTAACTGATTTTTTTAACAGATTGCTAACGGTGGATAGCTAGATGTTGTGTTTTGATAGTTTGGGTGCCTAGATGAAAATTTTCATAGTTTGGATATGAACTTGAAATGATCCATGTAGTTTAGGTATTTTTACGTAATTTATCCTTATTTTTATATGTGATGTTATGATGTATCCAGATCTTCCATTTGTTTTTATGAGCTTGCAGAAAGCTACCCTAATTTTACTGATAACTCAAAATCAAAGTATCACTACATTACTTATGAACAAGAATGTTGGAACATCGTTTAAGAATAGGAAAGACCAAGAAAAATGCAGGAGACCCAAGAAATAAGAAATAAGACAAAGAATTAACGTGGTTTGGCAATATGTCTAAGTCTACTGAGTAGCAATAACAAAACTTGCACTATATCAATAATGAGTATAGTAAATTATCTTTCCACGCGTTTGGGATCTAAACGACTTGATGAACAATTCGAAAGAACAATTTGATGAACCAAGTGAACATTTAAGCATATGAACATTAAATATCCTATAAACAAGTGGATAATAGGAATAGATCTTATTGTTGAGCACTTTAAATCAGAGTTTGACTCACACAAGTCTTGGTGTATCTTATCTCCATCAGCATGACGGAAGAAATGAAAGAGGAAACTTCCCTTTCAGGCTTATATAGCCATCCACATTTCATACAAAAATGGACTACCGGTGGAGTCAATCAATATTCAACAACGCATACATATATAAATATGAATATATATGTACCTATATAATAGATGAAATTACTTGGCAAGCTTGTCGAGCTGGGAATCCATGACCTCGGATATCACTTGAAGAAATGCAGCTTCACTCGTGCCGGGGAGCAAGGAATGCTGAGCTTCACGCACAATCTCCTCAATCACGGATTCTTCGTTTATGTTTTCTCTGCACACGAGGCTCCCAATGGCAAAGGGGGTGAGACCTCTCTCTACCCCTTTCTTCAGAAGCATTGTGGAGATACGGAGGGTGCGGGCACTCTCAATAGGAATATCCCACCCGTAAAACTTCAGTATTGCAATGTCTTCTTCCGCATCTAAACTATTTATGTACTCAATGGTTTCAGCAGAATAAGGCTGGCGAGCTTGTGGCCAATAAAGCCAATCGAATGTGCAATCTTCAAACTGCATGTATAGAGAGAGCAAACAACTAAGCTAAGCTTATCTTATAAGTTATAACTTAACAATAAAACGCCCAAACCAAATAACATGTATTGCTCTAGTCAAAATTTCCATCTAGATCTAACGTGAATCCTATTTTTGTTTTTGACAAACCTAGAAGCCTGCATTGCACCGACACGGAGATTGAGTGAAGCTCAGTGCCGGAAATCAAAATCTACTATAATATTTAATGATGTGCACTGTACACAAATTAATGGAAGAAAGTGATGCAAACATTTAAGATAGCAAAGCATGAAAGAAACAAGAGAAAGTAGACACTTACATTCTCAGGCAAGCAGTACCCATGATCAATTGGAATGAGCACAGTCTTACCATCTTCTCCTTTTCCAAACAAAATATTCCCGGAATGCCGGTCTGCATTTGCCATTCTTAAATCAAAGACACTAATCTTGTGCACCTCCTCAATGGGGAAACGACTAGGACCCATGTCCTCACAGCTTCCCTCATTCTTCATGAACATTTGCAAAGACCCAATCTTAACATTCTTTGAAGAGGATGAATCGTATCCTTTTGGATGATTAAATCCTTTGTGCAAGCACTGAACCAAAATTGTAGGAGGCACTCCTGCAAAGCCAATGGTTTCGCTTGATAAGTTACGAGGCCCACCCTTGGGATGATCTAATAGGTATGCTGCGACTTCCCTCAAGGCTCCTTCTCCTACCCTTGTTCCCCTTTTCAATCCTTCACCATTGGGAGACACCGGTAAGCCATGGGGATTGTTCACGGCATTAGGCTCTTCATCCATAGGCTTGAAAACGGAAATAAACTCTTGGGAGGAATCTTGCATGAAATAAGTTCCTCCAGTACCCTCGGAGGACCTTATAGGTACGTTGCCCTTCTCCATCCCTTTAAATGTAGAGTTAAGCATCTCCCATACATAAGAGGGAATATTAACCTTGGGATTGATAACAATTGGTTCCAAGAAGAAATCTGGATTTCGGAAAAGTGACCTCCATGTTACAACTGGAACCCCCTGAGATCGATGGTTGGCCACTCCATGGACCTCCTCTTTTCTTTCATTTGAGTTTGGTGCCACAACTGAAAGCTCCAAATCTTTCTCTAAACGTTTAGCTCTAACCTTGGCAGATTTCTGAACCACCAAGTGAATGACATCATCAATGTTCTTACAAATATCATCAATCAGCCTCTGGTCATCAAGCTCTTCACCATTGCAGAAAAGCTCTTGATCATCATCCTCAGGATCATAAGCTTTCCCCTTTTTCAAAATCCGTTGCTTGAGGTACCCCACATTTCGATGGCGATCAACATGGAAATCAAATTCCTTACCACCAATGGTGCTCACAGTGATGTGCAAAAGATCAGAAAGTCTAAGAACCAAATGCAACACATTTTCACCAGTGATACCATAGTCCTTAATGAGAGTATCGTTTCGGGCCAATTCCCTGCCTTCAAAAACAAGCGTCTGCTTCTTCACCACGAACCCTTTGCATGTTTGGATCCTAAGCTTAACAGAAGCAATCGAATCCGACTCTAAAACGCGCAAAGGGATCACGGAGCCGGAAACCCTAAGAAACAACATGATTGACTCGCTAGAATGATGCCTGAGCTGGCTTTCGAAAAACCCAGCAGCAGAATGTACTGATTCTTTGCGAATCGGACTCAGAGCAACATCAGCCATAGACATTTTTCAAACCCAACAATGAATAACACAGGACCCCTTTTGTTTTTTTTGCCTACTGATATTCAAATTACGAGGCCTTTCACAACCAAGGCCCTCCAATCACATTATTTAAAAGTTTAAAACCGAGATGCTAAAGCAAAATTAAATTAAGACCCAAAATTAAAACCTGTACAAAACAAACCACAAGGGAAAAAAATCCAAAATCCCCAGAAAGAATTGAACTTTTAAATCAAATTCAAATCCCCGGGATTTAAGAGAAACCCTTTTACCGAACCCAGATGCCTAAACCAAATGAAATTTAAAAATTAATGAACCCAACTCTTCTTGAAGCTACCACGATGATTTATCAATCAAAAGCCTAACTGTGATGTAAAAGTTGGACCTTTGGATAATTACGACACAATCGGAATTTCTCTAATTGATATTAATTACTCGCGGGTTATGAAAAACTCTCATAGAAATAATTCGGGCAGAGAATTGTAATTTTGAGGAGAGAGTGGATTCTTACCTAAGGGAAAGAATCAAATGAAATGAGCAAAGGATCGGACCTTAAATCGCATGACCTACAGGGTGCCGATCAATTGCCGAGGAATTCAGACGAGTTTTTCCATTTTCCGAGAATGGAATTGGGAAAAGTGGGGTCTTCTAAGCTCCCGCGATCTTCTCGTCCGAATTTTTCTGGACCAATAAATTTGTCGCCGATAAGGGAGAGAGAGTGAAAGACTGAAGAAAATGGAAGAGCGAGAGAGAGAGGAGCGGACGGAATTATAGCCGTTGGCTTTATATATACGGTTTGACCCAACGACTATAACGGCAAGTGTTTTCCGGTTTTCGTTTTCAAATCCGAAAAGCGACGACGTTAACTGTTTTTTAAACGGCCGTTTGTTTGTTTGTCTTTGTGGGAGTGAGAGCGCATTTAGGTGGTAACTTCCCCTGAAATGAAATTGGATAAACCAAAATGAAACAATAAAAAATTTTAAATGGATTATATCCAGAAAAGATATATTATAAATGAGTTTTTTCTTTTTGAGAATATACGAAATTTCATTGATTAAACAAAAAAATAAAATAAAGACAAGCTAAACTGCAATAGTTTGACGACAAACATGGGTAAATACCTCTAGTGATCAAGTTCGATATCTGTCGAAACGATTTAAAGGGAATAACGCACAAAATAATATAACTTGAATCTCCTAAGTATCATCAAGACCATTACTGCCCAAACAACTAATCTTTGCAATCCCACAAAAGGGATAATCTAACACATCCAATTTAAAATAAGAGCCGCTGGACTTATTTGCACAAAGTAAACTAAAATAAATAACCCAACAAAAGGTACAAATGGGCCACTTCCACAATTGCCGCCGCCTATCACTTCCGTTATTGACGCCATCTAGGAATTCCGAAGACGATGAGGATACTGTTCACCACCATATTGCAAATGTTTCAATTCACCGTAATTGACACCACACCACCAATGGAGGATTGCGATGGCTCGATCAAAACTCACTAGGCCGTATCACGAGTCAAAGCCCTGTGGGCAGATCAGGCTCCTGAAGACAAGAGTTTCACCGGCAATCTGGCCCGTCGGGATGCCAAAACTTGTGACCATGATCGACACCATGACGATAGGCGAGAAAAGGAAGCATGAAGACGAACAAACATCGGTAAAGTCGACACCAAGGCCTATTAGATAATCCGATTTATTCACTACATCCCTAGGGATACCAAGGGAAAGCCCCCCTGGACCCGAAGAAAATCAATTAAAGAAAAAGTTTTTTTAAAAGAAGATTTATTTTGAAGAGGAAGCTAGGGTTTTTTTTAATAGGTAAGTCTTTGATATATTATAAATGGGTTAAATCCATCTTAACCTGGGATTTTTTTAAGGTAAATCTGAGATTTTTGTTTATAAAAAAAGGGAATTTTGGGATTAAACTTGAATAAAATCGACCTATATAATCATATCTGACATATTATGTTCCACAAAATAAATTGAGTATCATTTAACGAGGAGATTAAGTCATGGATGGGGAATTGTTTATAAATAGGGGAAACTAAAACAAGTTACGCTATTAAGTATTTTTATTTAAGTTATTTTCTCAATCTTAATGAATAAGGGGATAAACAATGACACTGTGAATTCTGATAGCCTTATTATAATTAAATAAATAAGTAAAGAGGTCTCAATTTTCGAATTTAATACTCGTAAAGAGTGATCGATGCTATCATCCAAATAAACTAAGTAGGATAATTTTAAAGACAAGCTTTTCTAAAAAAATAGAAGAATATTATCCAAATTGGATTAGTATGCACCGATGTAATATTCAATTACGTGTTTCATTTTTCTTTTCTTTTTTCTTTGGATTAATTAAAAATAAAATCATTGCGAGATAAATTTGTGATGGCTGCCACTTAGTGTTATGTTTTAGTGTTTCTCCACATATTATATGGGATGATTAAGGTTCGATTTTCATAAATAGAGAGATCAATACCCAATATGTATAATATAATAAAACGATATAAATATATACACAATATATATATATATATATATATATATATATATATATATATTGTTACACTCCGCTCTGAATATCCACATGGATACCGGCAATCACGGGTGCTGGCCGACACCTCGACACTTAGGGCATCTCCAATCATGTCCTAAATTTTGAGGGTTATGCCAAAATTTAGCCCTAAAAAATAATTGTTTTTAATGAATAGTACATGGCTATATTTTACCATCTCCAACCATTTAGAGCTATGTCATTACTATTTCAATATTTTATCATTATTTCTATATGTTTTAAACTAATATAAAATTTTTGAACAAAATATATCGTTATGGGAAAATAATTTAATTAAACTAATATAACATTTTTGAACTAAAATAATTTAATTAAACTAAAATAATTTAATTAAACTAATATAACGTTTACTAAATTTAATTTAGTTAAACTAATATAAAATTTTTGAACAAAATATATTGTTAGGAAAAATAATTGAGTGATAAGATTTGAAGTGGGCAAAATATATTGTTCCATTATTTAACAGAGATTGGGCCCCGCTACATATTTAGGAAATAGGAAATTTCCTAAATTTTTGGACAAATTTGAGAAAATGTTTGGACCTTGGCCCTTGACCAAAATTTGTCCATGGCCCTTAGCCTTGTGGTTGGAGATCATTTTTTACCAAATTTTCCTACAATTTGGCTTTATAGTCCATGGTTGGAGATGCCCTTAGTTCTGGTGACGAAAGCCAATTTAGAACCACTATGACAGCGGAGACTATGAGCATATTAACTACAATTTATGATCATAGATGAAGTCCTACAGGAAAAAGCCGATTTCACCTCTTACACCCCGCAAGGTGAAGCCAGAGCTGTCTTTAAGGAACCACCTCCTCGAAACCACGTATCTTCCCTCTGAAAACCTGAGGGGTGCAAAACAGAAGGGTGAGTGGACCTTAATAGTAATTTAGTGAGAACATTTTATATATAAAATAGTATAACACGCAAAATGAAGCATACCAGCAAAATAATATTATAATATTCTAATAACCCCGCAGGGCTGACAATCATAAAAAATCAGTCAAACCTTAATATCATCGTCTCTCAAAGACGATATCAATCAATTCAAATGTCGCACTCGTGCGTACGAAACATATTTGTCTAACCGGGTCACCGCCCTCACCCTACCCACTAACCTCGGTACCGAATGTACTCTCACTAGTATTCTCATAAATCTGGTTATCACCCGTGGTAATAATCATCATATCACATATCATGAGCAGACAAATCCCTAGGCTATCATATCTCAACATATCATATATCATATCACATCAGCCGACATAATCCTCGGTTATCATATCTCATCAGATTATATATCATATCACATCAGTCGGCATAATCCTCGGCTATCATCTTATTACATCAGTGAGCATAATCTTCGACTATCATCATGTCACATTAGCCAATAATCCTCGACTATCATCATATCACATCAACCGGCATAATCCGTGGCTATCATCATACACATCAGCCGGCATAATCCTCGGTTATCATCATATCATATCAATCGGCATAATCCTCGGCTATCATTATATCACATCAGTCGGCATAATCCTCGGTTATCATCATATCACATTAGCCGGCATAATCCTCGGCTATCATCATGACTCAAACATCATATCGGGTATCCCAATAGGCTATAGTCGCACGAGTCATGTGCACGTGACAGGACTGGGCGTCTTCGCTCGTACCACGACCACGTGTAGGACTGGGTGCAAGCACCATCACCACAAGCCCCCCTAGGAGCTCTAGGACCAAAGACATACTCAAGAGCTCGGGGACAAGACTGGTACTATTTAACTAGTATAGATGGAGCACATGTGAATGATCATGTGGATGACTAGTTTGTGGCCTACAGACAGGTACGTCACCAACGACCACCATGTGGGTATACCGTGAGTCCACACTGACACACGACTGAATATGACTCATACTTGACACATGACCATGCACTAGGCCGGCATGCCTCGACCATAGTACTACAATACTAATTCATGTGCTAGGTAGGAATACCCCTCGGCAGTAGCACTTCGACTGACACATGATTCTTGTGCTAAGTCGACATCATCCTCGACCTTAGCCATCTCAATCATATACTCATATTGCCTCGATTATTGTGATCATCATTCCATATCAATATCTCTCTAACATCCGTAGCTCGATATCGTAAATCGTATATCGAAATCGTCCATCGAGATTTATAACTATAGCTACCATTTCAAGAATACTAACGGTTACAATACTTACGTAGGGATTACAAAACTCCATTAGGATCAATAAATATATGTCGGGCCCTAAGCCAACCCATGGCATAGTCTATGTTTCCTATCATCACATTTACAAATAAAACAATGCAAGCCATCAAAGTTCCCTAAGCACATACACATACATACATACAATTGCACACACTTCGAGTTACTTACTCCCGAAAGTCCCTACAAGCTCCGTTTCGATCAGTGATGTCATCCATAGTCTCCACGACCATAACGCCTACCAAAAGTAATAATTATGATCCACAAACATAATTTGAATCTTTACATTCAATTCCCTAATCCCAATGAGTGTGCATGCATCCTTAAACGATCTCAAAGTAACTTAGAATACCCAAAATGGCAATAAACCATTTTACAATAATTATTCTAATGAATTATTATTGGATATGAATTTTCGGTAACGACTTTGAAAGGTTATGAGGTTTTGGGCTATTGCCCGGTTTTATGGATTATGGATACTATGGATACTCGTTTTAATGATTTATTATGGTTTATGGATTTCAATACTGACATGAAATGATTATGGGCGTTAGGCCCGAGGTTTTGGCTTTATGGACTTTGAGAAAGGTTTTGGACTTAGGGCGATTTTATGATTCGGGGCTTCGGGCCAGAATATCGGTTGGGCTTTGGCCAGGTTTAGTGTTTGGGCTCAGGTCCTGTGTGATAGTTTGACAAAAGTAGGTTAGAGTGTTTGACGGACTGTGAGAATATACTTATGTATTATCTTAGCGCCCTGCTAGGTGGTCCATTTAGATGAAACAAGGGAAGCTATTATTGATAGGAGGAGATAAGGTATGGTAAGGAGGATTCCCTCATACGTTTGGGCAAACATGAGGTATGGCAGGGAGGATTCCCTCATACGCTCGGGAAAATAGGAGGTATAGCAGGGAGGATTCCCTCATACACTAGGTAGGAGGTGAAGTATGGTAGGGAGGATTCCCTCATACACTCAGTATGATACGAGGTATGGTATGAAGGATTCTATCATAGTCTCGACATGATATGAGCTATGGTATGGAGGATTCCATCATAGCCTCAGAGAGGTATGAGGTATGGTATGGAGGATTCCATCATACTCTCGGCAGGATATGTAAGGACCCTTCCCGAATTTTTCCTCGAAATCCGGAAATAACCCTTATCCCGTATGACAGCTCTTTTACCTCAAAATTTAAATACCAGAAATACCCTTTACCCTTAAATAATTTTTAGTAAACCTTACAGTGTTCCCGACAGAACCTCTGTACTTACTGACCACTCCTACCTGTCAGACGCAGGATAGTATACAGGTCAAAGCCAAGACCTCGAAATAGTGGTGGTCCAAATAGGAATACCCTCTGACACCAACTGTCCGTAGGTCAGACATTGCTGACATCTCTACTGGAATACCACCAGACAACTGACTAGTCAGATACTTGTGAACCAACAATAATTCGTCACTCTGGGTCACCGCCCACACTAACCCACAGACCCGGATGACGAAGTATTTCCATAGGCTGATTTATCACATGACAATCGTCGTCAAACCATATTAGAGCTGGAAATATCCTCGGCTATCATATCACATCAGTCGGCATATCCCTAGCCACCAGGGTATCCCTTGGGGTGTGCTAGTCTTGTATCACAACTCTTTGTACTATGCATAAATCGCCTCGCGACCCGGCAGAGCCAAAACTTCTCGATGCTAGAGTCGGAGCACTCAACGAACCAACGGAGTAAAACTCTCGATGCCAGTCGAAGAACAGTAACCAATTATATTGAAGGTTCACCGGGTTCACCGCCAATAGCGGATCCTAGTCCCATTTTCTGGTCCTCCTCAAATATGTTTATCTTGAAGGTTCACCGGGTTCACCGCCAATAACGGATCCTGGCCCAGGTCCTAGCCTTCCTCAAATCAATGTTTATCTCGGAGGTTCACCGTCTCAGCGGATCCTAGCCCCGGATCCTGCCCCCCCCCCCCCCCCCCCCCCCCCCCCTCAAATCGGTATTGTTTATTTTTGGAGGTTCACCGGGTTCACCGTCTCAGCGGATCCTAGCTCCGGATCCTGGCCCCCCCTCAAATCGGTATTGGATCCAAAATCAAGTATTTTATAATCACAAATACGGTTTCAACTCAAAATCATGGACTCAAATAATTACCACGTCAAAACGATATCTCGCTGTGACTCATGTATTTCACCGAATGTATCATACCTCACGACTTGATATCGTTTTTACGTATCTCGGAATTGACCTTCGAGATACCCTAATCTAGTGGTAGTTTATACTCATTCCAGTGTACCTACATCTCATCGTTAACAATGCTGGGTCCTAAAGCTAACCCTGGCATAGTCTAGATTTCCTATCATCATCTTGCATCATTCTCATTCCATAAATATATTATTAGTCAACCAAACATTCAGCACCACACACATAATTACATCAATTACTACTAACACAATTAAATCAATCATCATTCAATTGAAATCCCAGTCGTCACATAATCTATCACATAACAGTACATAAGTCATATAGGTATGAGTTTAGGAAAGGATTCCACTCACAAACATCATCCAACCCAAAATTCATAGACGCTCTAGCCCGAGGAACACATGCACAATAATAACCCAACTTCCTTGACTTTCCGAGCTCAAACTCCGCTTCAAGGTCAACCATTACCGCTGGAATTGCCCAAATCGGGCCTTAAACGAACTCCTATGGCCTCGAAACCAATAAAATATGATCCGGAACTTCCCAAAACCCTAGTCACGCGTCGCCGTGACATCGAGAATAGTCCCACGCGCCGCCACGCGCCATCGGAAGGTCAGAACACGCGCTCACGCACCGCCACGCGCCGGTCACGCACATGCTACAGTGTTCACGCGCCTGGACCGATCCAACCCGGCCCAGTTCGACCTGACACGGTCCAATTCGACTCAACCCGACCAGTTCAACTCGACCCGACCGGTTCACTCAACCCCGACCGATTCACTCGACACGACCCGGTCTGACCCGACTTGACCGGTCACCGGAGAAGACGATCGGTTGTCGGCGCCGTCGCCGAAGTCTGGCCTGAGAAGATGACCGGCAGCCGCCGTCTGGTTTCGTCGGAATCCCCCATTTCCAGCCGAAACTTCAAGCTTTTATAACTTCTTCATTTCTTGACCATTTTTCACGATCCACACATGTAAATTCATCTACTTTTCACCAGGAATCCAAATATGACGTCAAAGTTCCGAGATCGTACCTGGTTTGGCCGGAAAATGACCGAGAAGATTCGGTCCACCTCCCTCCTCCATCCGTCGCCTACGGCGGTGCTCCCACTCCGATGATTACACCAAAAGACTCGTGGGGTCGCGGGGAAGATCCTCCCGGCCTTAGTTTCGGTCAAATCGGACTGAAATTCGTCCGATGAAAATGGGTTTTGGTGTTCTCACGGGGAGAAACGGTTAGGAGAGAGAGAGAGACTGAAAAAATATCTGGACCCCCTTCCCCGAGGAGAGAGAAAATATCTGTTATATAGTTCCAACTTTTCCAAAATTACCAAACTGCCCCTAAAACTTCTAGATCCGTAACGAACTCACCGGGTCTCCGTTTTCCGCGTGCCGCCTGTCTACGAAATCGTGAGTTCGAGACCTACGCAACGACCCAAGAAAAATTCCCAAAAGTACTGCCAGTCAAAAGTGACTCCCGAACCCGTCCAAAATCGAGGGTAAAATCGTCCAATTCTCAAACTAATTTAATTTCTGGTCCGGGTCGTTACAGGATATAAGGTATGGTATGGAGGATTCCATCATACACTCGGTATGGATATGAGGTATGGTATGGAGGATTTCATCATACGCTCGGTATGGATATGAGGTATGGTATGGAGGATTCCATTATACGCTTTGTATAGTTTGAGACTTTGAGGTATGGTATGGAGGATTCCATCAAACGCTCGGTATGGTTTGAGGTATGGTATGAAGGATTCCATTATACACTATGTATGGTTTGAGACTTTGAGGTATGATATGGAGGATTCCATCAAACGCTCGGTATGGTTTGAGGTTTGGTATGGAGGATTCCATCATGCGCTTGGTATGGTTTGAGGTATGGCATAGAGGATTCCATCATACGCTCGGTATGATATGAGCTATGGCATGGAGGATTCCATCATATGATTGGCGAGTTATGATTACGGCTCTAGATGACGGCTACGGTCGGGATATCGAGCTATGGCTCAGGATGACGGCTACGACTGGGATATCGAGCTATGGCTCAGAATGACAGCTTCGGCTGGGATATCGAGCTTCGCCTCGGAATGACATCTTCGGCTGGGATATCGACTTTGGCTTGGGATGAAAGCTTCGATCGGGTTACTAATATGGTGGCATAGGTAAAGATAGCGTGGGTTCCACCGAGGTAAATCAATTGGATTTCGATAAGTTGTATTTAATTATATATGCGGATCTTATTGCATATAAAGTTTGATAACGAGGTGGGATTATATCGATTAGTATTATTATTTTATTTGCGAGACCACGCTTTTATTGTATTTGGTTATATTGTCCATTCACAGTTGTTTTGGTTTCGTTCCCTCCAGGCTGTAGCGGGTCGAGACGAGAAGGCATCGTTTTCTGCTGCATTGTTAGTGTAGGATTTGGTTGGGTTGTATTTTAAATTTAACTAGTTACTCTGATTCACCTTTCGGAGGTTTGGATTGCTTGCGTTGGTTGGATGTGTTCTTGTCTATACTGGTTGAATGATTGGTTTAGTATTTAAATCCTTCATCTGACATGTGGAAGACGGTTTGATCGAATTACAGGGGAGATTCTGTCGAATTTTCGGTAGAATTCTCGAGAAATCTTTGTTGGACTAGTGAAGGTATTTCAGGATTTGTTTCGAGGTTGCAGGTATTTTCAGACGGGAGCAGGGCTTTTTACAAATTTCGAGGGGAAATTTAGAAAGGGACCTGTCAAAAACGACCTCAAATGGACCTTAAACCCGCAAAAAAAGGCTCCGGAACGCCTCGAAACTATTGGGTCAAGTCAACAGAAAAAGTCAACAATCAACGGTCAAACGAGGTAAGTTTTTAACTTTGGACTTCATTTTTGGATTGTTGGGCTCGAGTAGATGAATTTAGACTAGTAGATCGTGAAAAAAGGTTGAGAAACGAAGAAATTAGAAAAGGTTGAAAATCTGGCCAAAAATGGCCGGTGGTAGAGGGTGGCGCAATGGTCGCGCATGTGGAGAGAGAAGAGAGAGAAGGAATCTGACCAATCCCGTGAGGAGAGAGAAATTTTCATTTATATATTTTGATCTTTTCTAAAATCACCAATACGTCCTGACCATTTCAGGCCCGTAACTTCCTCATACGAACTCCAATTTTTGTGTGCCACCTATCTACGTACTCGTGAGGTCGAGATCCACATAACGGTATGGGAAAAACTTCCAAAAGTGTTCCCAATTGAAAATTGACTGATGTGCCAATCAATAAGCAAGGGCAAAGTGGTTATTTTGCAACTTAAACTTTTAATTACGGCCCGTTATACGTTGAGTCTTCACAAATGGCCCAATAATCATCTAATCTAATCCTCTACTTACCGGATGTTAAAGTAAATCTTTAAATTTTATTTCATTTTTCGGAACGAGTCGTAACATATATAATGCTATCTTCCGCTTTTAATATTATTGTATATATACAAAACTTGTAATGGCTTGATTGTAATTTCATTCATTCTTAAAAATGAATCACTTAAAGGTTAAATACTTCCAAATGATAGAGTTTTTTTTCTATGTTTTTTTTCATATAATTGTGATATGAATTTTTCCAAAGCCACGTACACTTGGCTCAATTTATATTTGGAATTAATTAATTAATTGGTTTGTTTGTCCATAATTGCTCCGCATGTCCACCGGCTACACACGTGTACTTGTCATGGCCACAAAGGTGAAGAATAAACTAATAAAGCAATGCATACCAATTTGTCTGTAGCTAGCTAGATTAGCGTTTTGGTACAAAGATTAAGATTTAATAACAAATTAATTAAACTTAACGTAACAAATTGCACATGGATTTAGGTTCACACCCCCTTTCCTTAATCCTTTATTTTATAATAACTATTTGTTTGATTTAGATTTATTTTAAATTAATTATGTTGAACCTCTGGGTTCAAGGACCAAGTAGATCGCCGTTGCACTCGAAAAGGGTCCCCAATCTTTATTACATATCTGCAAAAATAGTCCGCGTTTTTCTTTATGACACCAATCCTATCTTCATGTTTTCTTATGTCTCTAGTAATTAATATTTTTTATTAGTTTTTTTCTTATTTATAAATGATCTATATGTTTTAAATATAATTTTTTTTTAGAGAATATATAGCTGTGTGGAATTCGACACTTTAAGGGAGAGAAATTATATTATACTCAATTATTCACTAAGTATCAATTTCGTCAGTTGTGAAAATCAAACCGAAAAATTATATTATACTAAATTTAGAAGACTGATTATATATAGCATACTAGACCATTTGCTTATATATAAAGCCAGAATGACTTTTTGGTTAAATTTCTTCTAATGCCAACAATGGCCTTCACTTAAAGCATGAAAAAATTTAATCAAATGTTAATAATGGGGGTGAAAGAGTAAATATGGTTAAATTTCTCCTAATGCCAACAATGCCCTTCACTTAAAGCATGAAAAAAATTAATCAAATGTTAATAATGGGGTGAAATAGTAAATATGGTTAAATTTTTCCTAATGCCAACAATGCCCTTCACTTAAAGCATGAAAAAAATTTAATCAAATGTTAATAAGGAGTGAAATAATAAAAATAAAAATAAAATTGCAAAATGCATATTACTTGAAACGTGGATTAAAAGAAAACCACATTCATCACTCCGATCTTGCAAAACAAGTGTGTCAGTTACCTTCATTTTTTTTTAAGGATACCTTCATATGAAAAATAAGAAAAAACCAAAATGAAAATAAAAAGAAAAAATATAATTCATATATCATTTGTAAAAAGATAAATCTATATCTATATGAAAAGTGTATTTTTGCATTAAAAAAATAAAAATAATACAAAAGTGCAAAAAAAAAAAATCAGTCATCATTTAGGATTTAAGGTTTAAGTTTAGGCATAAAACTATAAATTAAAATTTTCAACATTTTAAACTAAGAAATAATATAATTTAAATTCGAAAGTAGCCAAAAATGGGTAAAGATTAAGTGAGGTAGGGTATGTAATGAACATTTATATTAACATATATATAGGGTGAAAAATATTAACTAATAAATAATATAAATAAATATGAACCTTAACGGTTCGGCTTGGATTCCAACGGTTTTCAAAATGAAAATTCAAAACCAAACCGTTACTAATGGAACAATTTGGATTTTCAAACCGTTTGACTTTTATTCAGTCAAATCTAAACTTGAGTGCCAATAAAGATTTGAATCGAATCGGTTTCCGATTTCAACGGATTTATGTCCACCCTTAATCATAAGAGCATTCTTTGGTTGTATTTTCTTCCTTATAACCACATTCACTTTTTTTTTTCAGTTACCAAAGCAAACCAAACTCCATGAACATGGAACTACTTGCATCCCTTTGCATTGGTTTTTTTTTTTCCATTTGTTTTAAAAATAATATATCAAAATTAAAAATTGTAATCACATTTTATATATTAAAAAGTGCATATTGATACGAGCGTATACAATAAATTTAAGTACGTTTAAAGCCGCACATAATGCGATGTGATATGAAAATGTCTCATACACGCATGTGCCAATTTATTATTGAATTATGAAGTCGCGCGTAACGCGCCGAATTGCCTATAGCAGGCGCTCATGCGATGAGGCTAGTGTATATATATATAATGTGAAGCTTTGATTATTCATTTCATGTGGCCTATGCCCTTGAGAAGACTAAAGACTAAGAGGGGTGGTCTCAAAAAAATGGGTAGAGTACAATGAACATGGGCTCTACTTTGTGAAAAGAGTGGTAATCCTCATAAAGATTATGTGGTGCTTAGTGCTTAGTGCTTAGTGATTATGAGGGCTTTACTTTGTGTTCTTGGTGACTTAAATACTGTGGTTCATCAGTTTTGAATATTAAACTTCTTTTTTTATTTGACAAAGAAATTTTAAACATATTTCAATAGAGTAATGAATGCAGCATGGATCGAATGATCGTTGCACAATTACTATAATTTTTTAAGTTGCAAAATTTTCAACTAATTATGACTATAATAAGGGATCGTTTGAATGTTTGATAACTATTTGGTATTTTATATTATATATATTTGTTAAAATAGACCATCTTATACAGATAAAACACAAACTGACACAAAAAACACAAGCATGTATATGATTCACCTAAATCAGGTTACGTTTACGGGATTAAATCATTCTCATTAATAATATGTGTTTATTTGTATATGATAAAAGAGCCTTAGAGCCTTATAGAGAGAAAGAATGGGAAGTATAGATAGAAGGGAGAGCTCTCAAGTTAGAGAGAGAGTAGAGATTGATCTCTAGTGAGAGAGTGGAGTCCTCTTAACGAGAGTGATAGTCCTTCTTATATATGCAAAATTAGGTCTTGATGGTGGGACCTAGTGATAGACTGTAGTGATGGGCCCTAATGATGAGCCTTGATGATGTGTTTGATATGATCTTCCGAGTCTTCCAATAAGTTCTTTGCTTGGTTAGTCACGAACAATATTTATTATTATTAATATTATTGTTGTTGTTGTTGTTATTATTATTATTATTATTTTGTACTTAAGATATAAAGGAAAATATGTAAGGAAAACACATGGGAATGAACAAGAGTGGTAATTGGAGTAGAAGAAACACGAAAAACAAAATTTTGAAAGTGCTACACTTTTATTTATGTGGTGTTTGATAATTATTTTGTTTTCAGTTTTTACTTTTTATGTTTGAGATATAAGGAAATGATGGATAAATGGTGTATGATGGATATGGTGGAAAAAATACACTTTTATTTAGGTGGCATTTGATAATCATTTCATTTTTCAATTTATACTTTTTATGTTTGATATATGAGGCAATGAGGGATAAATGGTGGAAAAGTTGGAGAACAAATGTAGAAGAAAAAGTAGACAAATAATCAAATATCAAAACCTATTTTGTTGTGGATTTCTCTATTTTAGTGTTTTTTGTTTCGTTGTTCATTCTTTATTTCTTACTCTCCATACCACTACTCTTCATCTTCCCTTCTACCTCTTTATATACTTTCTACATATTTAATTTATGTACAAAAAAGTGAAAATTTAAAATAAAACTACAATGATTATCCAATGCCCCCTAAAATTTTGATTTTTCATTTTCTATATGTTCATCGCATTATAATGTTATATCTCTATTCTATTATAAAATTTCCAACCATGCTTCATGCTTTCCCCCATATATTTTCCAACCATGCCTTCATGCTTTCCCTCATATATATTTTCTTTATATATCATACAAAAAACATAAAAGATAAATATAATTATCGAAGAAATAAATTTTCACTAAATTTTTTAGTTTTTTTTTGTCAAACACTAAATTTTTTAGCTAGGTTAAGTCATTTTTTTCAAATGTTATATATATATATATATGCATTATGAAGTTTCATCAAAAGAAGTAAAGGAGAGATTTTGTACACTTTGTTGCGTAAAGATTTTGTCCCTCGATACTAGAACAACATTATGGTCTATCATGCAACAAAAGAGCTTGATGGGTGGACCTTTTCTTCTTTAATTCATTTTTATTTTGGACCAAGGCAAATAGTAGCGGTTGCATTATTTTGACGATCACCAAAAAAGAAAATAATTAAAGATGGAAAAATGATACGAAGACCACTAACAAATCACACACTGAGTGTCTATTTGTATTGGTGAGTCCTACTATAGTAATGTGTGATTTATAAATCATATAGTATCATTAACATTGTCCTTCAAGATGATAGGGGCGGATTGCGGCGCCATGATATCTCATTTTAATTTAGATTTATTACTCGAAATGCATCCAGAACAAGACGCGTAATCTCAGTTTGTACCCCAAACAAGAAATCGTGTCAATGTCAAAACTAACCCATCTTCATCTTCATTTTCAACCTCCGCCTCCTTACCCCAATAACCCATCTTCAACCTCCGCCTCCTTACCCCAATCCAAATCACATGGGTGAATCTTCTTCTTCTAATCAGTATTATGGTTACTCCAATTCAAATCCTTATCCAAACAACAGTGCTAATCCCTAACCCTATTATGCTGGGTACAACAATTACGGAAGCGGGAGTGGTGGATATTATGGTAATTCTTCTCCGCCACCGTCTTATGGGGCACTCCCTTATGGGGCATCTCCGCCACAGGCTTCAGCTTCGCCTTCGTCCAAGGCACCGCCTCCGCCGCCAAAAGCTTCAGCTTGGGATTTCTTAAACCCGTTCGAGGCTTACGAAAAGTACTACACGGCCTACACGCCGAGTCGTGACTCGAAGGAGGTGAGGGACGAAGAGGGAATTCCCGATTTGGAAGACGAGGAGTACACCAGCAGGAGGTGGTGAAGGAGGTGCAGAGAGACCACAAGCATGTGGTTGATGGCGGGAACCATTCCAAGGCTGTTGTGGACGATGATGCAGCTGAAAAACAGGCCTCCTCGATTTATCAAGCGAGGCCAAGCGTGGAGAACGAGATTATATACCTTTTAATGGGTAGATTGCTATAAATTTGCTTGCTTGAATCTTGATCTATCTGGGAAGGTTTAAATTTTTATGCTTTTGGAGTGTAAGAGTTTGTTTCCTAAAATGGAAAATTTGCTGATCAGTATATTTTGTGTTGTTTGATTTTTGTTGAATTTGAATTCTATTTAGCAGAGATTTGACTTTTGTATTGTGTGGGTTGGTGATTGTGGATACGTTCTTGGGGTAAGGAGGCGGAGGTTGAAGATGAATATGAAGATGGGTTGGTTTTGACATAATTGCCTCTCTAGTAAACGATGTTTGTAACGGTGTCAAGGTTTTGGTGCAATGGAGTTGACAGAACACTAATTTTGGATATAAATTGACACGATTTCTTATTCGAGGTGCAAATTGAGACTATGCATCATGTTCTGAGTGCATTTCGAATAATAAGCATTTAATTTAAAGAGTGAAGTACGCTTTGGTATCCTGTATTTTACATCATTTTCAGAATTATACATGACTTTTTAAATTTTATATTCAAGTATCATAAACTCTTTAAAAGATGATAATTTGGCTTTGTTAACTATTCTTTTAAAATTTATTTGTTAAGATCTGATGTGGATATAATAGGACTCACTATTTAATTTAAATTAATGATATTAAATACTATGTGGCAAATAAAATAAAATAAATTATTTTATTTTATTTTTTATTTTCTTGAAAGACCCACAAGCACCAAACCTATTAACTTTATAATCTTTCCATAGAAAGAAAAAAGGAAAAAAGTCATTGTCTATTACAACTTTTATTTCGATAATTTTTTTTTTCAAAGAGGTTCAGATTTATTAATTAAAAACGAATATAAATGTTTATATTTAAAGCAAGAAAGTTAAATAACCAAGGAGGTTCTAAACCCTCCCATCTAACACAGTGTTTTGCACGCATACTTGCTGCATCAACCTCATGGGCTGCTGCATTGTACTTTCTAAGAACAAACCTCAACAAAATAACGTCAAACAAAGGATGTAAGACAACTATATCATGGATAATCCCTTCAATGTTTGCATCCACATGCTCTCCAGATTTTATGCAATTAACTAGCACTTGTGAGTCAAATTCCAAAACGATCTTCCTGCAATCATAATCTGCACAAGACAGCATTGCAACCCTTAATGCTAGCGCCTCAGCATGACTATTGCTGCTACAATGAAAGCCACCCTCTCCCCCAACATATATGAAAACGCCCATCGACGTTCTTCGAATCCACCCATAACCACCGCGCCCATCAATAGTAGAGAAGACCCCATCGCAATTCACCTTAACAAAACCATGAGGAGGTCTAGTCCAACTGCTTTGCAACGGCTGATCAGGCATTGGGTAAACAACTTGAATATGACTCAGTTTTTGCATACCAGCATTAGCTCAATTGCAGCGGATGGGTCAGTAACTATGTCATTAAAACAGCGCAGATTTCTGCATTTCCAGATCCTCCACTACCCAAAAATCAGGAGTTGGGTTGCATACTTCAGCTGTGTACCAGTCTGGCCGAATATGGTTTGGAACTGCGTCCAATATCTAGTAAACTCTTCGCCTTCAAACCTATGTATCTGAGCCTGCAGCGAGCTTCCAAACCAAAATACCTCAGCAAATTTACATTTAAAGAAAATGTGTACCTGAGTCTCTTCTGCAGCACCACACTGGGGACAAATATCTTCAAATAATATTCGTCGTTTCACCAGATTATCCCTCACTGCCAAAAACTGTCGACATCACTTCCAAATGAACATTTGCAACTTGGAAGGAGCTGTAGCACTCCAAATTGATTCCCACAACTCAGTGTTTTGTCCCCCATTTCTAGATTCGCCAGTTCCCAATTTTCTTTTGAACTCACCATTGCATAACATCTCCTTTGCAACTAAGTAGCCTGATCTCACCATATAATTTCCAGATTTAACATGGTGCCAAACCCAGCGATCTTGACATCCCAGGTAGTTGAGAAGGATTGCCAAAATACACTGAGCTTCCTCTTGGTTAAAAACCAAATTAAACAGCTCTTCATTCCAAACTATGTGATCCCAATCAATAAGGTCAGTCACCAATGTAGGGATGAGCTCATGTCTTGAAATAGGGCGAAAGGGCCGTCTGTTGGGCAACCAAGGATCAAGAAGAGTTGATATATTCCTGCCATCACCGACCCTCCATCTCAACACGGCTTCAGTACTTGTAGACCTTGAACTATACCGTTCCAACCCCAGGAACTTCTACGACCCTTCTTTGTGTTCAGAACATGGTCCCATGGATAGTATTTTTCTCTGAGGACTCCAGGTTATTAAGGAGGTGCCAACCAATTTTTTCTAACATTGCCACATTAAAACAGCGTAAATCTTTGAATCCCAATCCATCAAGGTTCTTTGGACGGGTAAGTTTATGTCAGGATCCCCCAATGGATTTCTTGCCATTACTCTCTCCCCCCCCTAGAAATCTGCCATAATCCTAATAATAGCATTACAGACCGTGACAGGTAGTAAGAAACAGGACATCGAATAAATTGGCATCGCCGTAGCCACTAATTTAAGGAGGACTTCCTTCCTAGCAAGAGAAAGGTATTGTTCAGCCCACCCCTGAATTTTACTCTCAATTCTTATTTGGGTATCTTCAAAAATCTTCTTTTTGGAAGCTCCAAAAACTGCCATGAGTCCCAAATACTTCCCAAAACCATATCGGTGTTGAATACCCAGCACTTGTGATAAAAAATTCTACTTGGATGCTTTACAATCCTTGCTAAATAACACTGCACTTTTATTGAAATTTACCAGCTGACCTGACTCCTCATCATAGGTATGGAGGATCTCTTTACTCTTCTATCTTCATTCTCTGTTGCATTACAAAAGAATAACGAGTCATCTGAAAATAGTAAATGAGTAAGATTCAAACCATTCGGGATAAGTCTAATTCCACATAGTAGGCCTTCCTCCTCCCTTGTACGCATAAGAGCCGACAGTCCCTCAGCACATAACATGAACATGATGGGGGACAATGGATCTCCCTGTCTAATCCCACGGTAGGTCTAATAAAACCCGACGATTCCCCATTTAACATCACACTATAAGTAGCTGATGAAATACACTCCATGATCCATTTAATAAATTTTACATCGAAAACCCATCCTGCACATTACATCCTCCAAGAATTTCCATTCAACTTGATCATAGGCTTTGGCCATATCAAGTTTGATTACCATTACCATCTCTTCTCCCAAACTTCCTCGCTTTTGTTTAATGGTGTGAAGGACTTCATGGACCAATAAGATGTTGTCAGCGATCTGGTGGCCCTCAGCAAAAGTTGATTGGACTAGACTAATGATACGCTGTAACACACTCTTTAGTCCGTTTGTCAGAATCATGGAAATTACCTTGTATAAAACATACATAAAGCAATCGGTCTCAATTGCGTCATAAAAGTAGGATTGTGTACCTTTGGAATCAGGGCAATATTTGTATGGTTGATGTTACCACAAAAACTATCCCTCTCAAAGAAATGCTTCACAAACTCCATAACATCAGTTCCTATTATAGACCAGTACTTATGATAGAAAGCTGCAATAAAACCATCAGGCCCCGGTGATTTTGTAGGATGGATTGAGAACATTGCCTCTCGAATTTCCTTCCACTGACCGACCTTATGAGTCTAGAATTATCTATATCTGTTATTCTTTGGTCAATGCAGCTCACCGTTACACCAGACCCAGTAACACCAGTTGTTTGGAACATACTCCGAAAGTACTCTACATCTGTGGTATGAATAGCAGCATCATCTTCCGTCCATGTTCCCGAGGAATCATGAATTCTCAAAATTCGGTTATGCCCCTCATTTAACTACTGAACTCTGGACTTCAGCTTCCAGAAAATTTCCTCATCAAGAAGATCCTTTTTCAAGCTCTGTTTCATACCCTTAATCCAGCTGGAATCATAAGACGGCCATTGGTAGGCTTCACGCAATTTCTCCTTTAGCTCCCCAATACGCTTTTGAGCATTAGAGTCACTTTTCTTTCTCCAAACTAATATATCTCGTCGAACAATTTTCAGCTTGGCCACAATTTGTAAACTTGACTCACCAGGGACTTCTTGTTGCCAAGCCGTTTAGACCACTTCAGTGCATCCCTACTCCTATCCCCACTTTGGGTCATAAATAAAACACTTTCTTCTTTTGCGCATTTTTGGAGCAGTATCAAGACAAAGCATAGCATGATCAGACCCTTCCACCATCACATGTGTTACCTGTGTCTCTGGGTACCATTGGATCTATTGATCCAAAGCCAGCCCTCTGTCTAACCGAGCTTGGATGTACCCCTCCTCCCTATTATTTCTCCATGTGTATGGGTACACCTTATATCCTAGATCCAACAAGTTGCAATGCGAGACAAACCTCCTGAAAACCCTCATACTATTCTCCGTTCTAAGATTTCCACCTGATTTTTCTTCACTACTGAGTCTATCATTAAAATCGCCCATCTAGGCATGCATCCTCAAAACTTTGGATTCGTTCTTTAAACGCATTCCATTGTTTCTCTCTAATCTTATCATCAGTATTAGCATAGAAAGCATACAACCTCCATGTTTTGTTCGGATTTCCTTCCTGAACCAGAACCTCAATAAGGAAATCAGCATACTTTATCAAAACTACATTGTCACTATTATTCCAAAAAACACATAAACCGCCACTTCGACCTCTTGGTTCTAGCCCTAGGCATATGGAACCGAAATACAGAAATCATACCGTTTCAGATCAAACCATACCGAATAGTAAAACCGATGGAAGATTGGTACGGTACCGAAACTGAACCGATTTGGTTTGGTTCGGTACGGTTTCAGTTCCGCAATTTGAAAAACCATCCCAGCCCGTACCATACCGAATTAGAATTTCTATTATATATATTTTTTTATATAATTAGAACCATATAATCCTCCTCAAAAAATCAGTGGGAAACTTGATGTCTAATTCTGTTTATGAGAGACATAACCAAAGGAAAAAGAACAAGTTTTTGTTGAAGATCCATGCTTGGTATGCCCACTCTTCTGAAATATATGTTCTCTCTATTCACTCTCTCTTTCTCTGTGTATTTTGCTTTGCATAAATGTGTGTTCATCCTTGTGCATGTGTATTACTTATGTAACGACCCGAAAATTTAATTAGTGAATTTTCATAAATTAATTTTGAAAAGGACGAATATACCCTTGGTTTTATAAGGGGCTCGAAAATCACTTTTTGGTTAGAGACACATTTGGCAGTTTTTCGGGGACCGTTGGGTAGGTCTCGAACTCACGAGTTCGTAGACAGACGGCATGCAAAAAATGGAGTTCGTGTGAGCGAGTTGTGGGTCTAGAATGTTTAGGGGCAATTCGATAATTTGCCATAGGTAGATATTTTTACCTCAGACTTCACCAGATTCTTCTCATTTTCCTTTCTCTCCTCTCACCACTCATCCTTTATCTTTCTCTCCCGTGAACTCACGTAAAGGCCAAGGGAGAAACCCAAAAAAATTTGGGCGTTTTAGACCAAACCAAGGACTTCATCAACTTCATGTTCTCCCCACGAGCATAACCATACCCTCCGGGAGCCGAGGGGAACGCCATGGACGACGGAGCAAAGCTCTAAACATTGACCGGAACTTCTCGGCCAGTTTCCGATCACCACAGGTATGGGTTCTAAATTTGGACTTAAGATTTGGATTCCTTGGTTCGAGTAGATAGATTTCCCTTATTAGAAGGTCGAATTTAGTTGATAATTGAGAGAGATACAAAGTTTTGAAGTTCGGGTGTTCATGGAGGTCTGGTGGCGGAATATTCCGTCGACGACGGAATATTCCATTGCTCTAGTTAGGATTAACGCCGTTAAGTTTAACGAAATATGCTAACTGCGTTAGTATATTCTGTTAACTCTAACGGTATAGTAACAGATGGAATATTCCTTCGCCGTTAGAATATTTCGTCCGGATTGACGGAATATTCTATGAATACTGCCAGGCGAGTGTGGGCGCATGTCTGCCCATGGGCGAGCCGCCGGCATTCCGCCGACGCGTGGCTGCGCTGGTCCTTGGGTCAAGGCGACGTGTGTCGACATGTTTTTGACGTTCCAAACCTTTTTGCGTAGTTTTCGGGTTAATCGAACATCGTTTAGGGGTAGTTTTGGGCGTCTGAAGTGACTGCATTTTTAGTGGGACGCGTCCGGACCTTTCGGGGTTTAGGGAGTCTGAATGTAGGGTTTTTAATAATCGTTGGTAACCCCGATTGTTACTTTTGACAGGCGATACTACTCCAGGAACTTCAGAGCAGCGTATGACTCAGAATTGAGCATAATTGGACATACGGTGAGTGGACTTTGGTTTTGTAAATTATAATGCATGCATAAATGTATATTTGAAATAATTTCTTGTTACGTTTTGTTTTTGGTAAATTTCTGGAATTTAGAATTTACTGGACACGGGTTCTCAATAATAAATGGGAAATGCCGTTTTGGGCTATGGCCTGGTTTTATGGACTCTGCTTTTGTGTCGTTTTGACCTTATAGATTTTAGGTTTCGGTTGAGTCCATGATTTTTGGGTTTAGACCCGAATTTGTGATTTTATTGGATTTGGGCATAAACCCAGTTTTGCAATGAATTTTGGTTCAGGCCAAGAAACAAGGATTTCAAAACATGGATTTTGGTTTTCACTGAATTACGGTCCCCGAGGGTCAAGGTTTTCTCCGATACTGGCGTCGAGGGTCTTTCTCGGCCAGATCTTTGAGGGTTCTCTAACGCTGGTGTCGAGGGGTATTTCTCCACCAGATCGTTAAGGTTGTCTACTCGTAGTACAGGGTTTTGCATAACTCGAGGTATATTGGGTGTGTGGAGGGTTAGACCCGAGTCAGTCAGCTCGGATATCGAGCTACGGCTCGGGATTCCATTCAGGGAGCAGTGGGATATGTTATGATATATTTTGTGTCCATGTATGTTTACATGATTTTTAAACTCTTTTGAGGAGGATTTTCAAAGCAGGGTTGTGGACCACGAGATGCTTTCATTATTGGAGTTTTTCGTGGGTCCCACCGGTGTTTTACCAAAAGCAATGGATTTTCTGATAAGTTTTCGGCTTATCTTTATGGATTTGTTTGAAAAGGAATTTTATATTGTGCATGCAGTGTTTTACTCAAGGAGGGGAAAAATATATGTTTTCCTCGGAAATGTTTTAAAAGATTATTTTGTCCACTCACACTTTTTGTGTTTTAAATCCCCTCTAGGCCATTGAGTTGACGAGGGCACATCCAGAGGCGAAGGCCTTACATTTCAGCTGCACCTTTATCTAGACTATCGAGTAGGATTTATAAATTTTCTGTATTTAACTTTCCTACCTAGATGCTCTTATAAGCCTTTTTGGACTTACAGTAATGTATGGCTACGTCGATGGTTGTTTGGTGATGTTGGGATTGGGAAGTGTTATTTGATCCTTCGTCTGACAGGTAGAAGACGGTTAACCATTCTTTAAGGGGAGGTTCTGTCGGATTTTTGGCAGAACTCTCGTAATTAATTGCAAGGGCTTAAGGGTATTCTAGGAATTTTATTAAGTTGTCAGACGGGAGCAGGGTTTTTCCTGGATTCCGAGGGGAAATTCAGAAAGGATCCTGTCAACGTATGTTTATACATGAAGGTGAAACTTTTTAGTGTTTACACTTGACACTCTTTTCCATTTTCACACATTTCACTAACCATGTTGCCTTACTAGAAGTCTAGAACAAGTCTGTATGAATGTATTCTTTGGAATTTATACTAATGAATAGCTAAACA
Organism: Oemleria cerasiformis; assembly: GCA_037349345.1. Classification (NCBI taxonomy): domain Eukaryota; kingdom Viridiplantae; phylum Streptophyta; class Magnoliopsida; order Rosales; family Rosaceae; genus Oemleria; species Oemleria cerasiformis. The sequence goes on from JAZGTL010000018.1 coordinate 4,143,401, forward strand.
AGGTTTTTTTATATATGAAATACTTAAAGACCATGGTTATGCTTCATGATTGATTTAAGGTGTCTACAAACAAGTTATGCTGCGAAGGATTATATGTTATGCTCATAGTCATAGTCATTTTGTCATGCTTTTACAATTCCATAAAATTGGGCTCAAAACCGAACCATACCGAACACAATCGGTATGGTATGATCCGGTTTCATTTTCATATTGTGGAATACCGAAACGTACCGAACCTGTTAAAATTAAACGATATGATTTCGGTATCGACCCAATACTGAACCATATTGAATCGTGCCCATGGCTACTTGGTTCCACTGAATGCATACAATCAAAACCCAATTTTCGCTTCAAAAATTCTTGTTTCGAACCCCTATTCTTTATTTCCAACAAAAGTACAATCTCTGATCGAAAAGGCCTATTCTGCTCCTCCAAAGTTTGGATTGTCAGGTCACCATCGATGCCCTGACAATTCCAGCATAGGATCCTCATGGCTATCACAGCTCTCGGGAGAGGTGGATTCATCACCCCTCCGCTCAAGAGATCCATTTAGGGAGGTCCCGACCACCTTAATAGATGCGCCCCTCGATTCAATTTGCCTTCGTTTCGCAACCCTACTTCCAATAGTTTCCCCACCGACTGCGTTCGCAGCGTCCAATTCCCTCAACTGGGAACCTTGTCCATCCTCTAACATCCCCACGTCTACCAAGGTTCCTTCTTTCTTATGCTTAGTCTGAGTCGTGGCCAATTTAGCAATGATTGGGCCAGCAGAAACGGGTCAAAATTTTGTGTCTCTTCCCCTAAAGGCAAGGCCTGCTCACCCTCATGCACAACCTGCTCTCTCCCATTCAGACTCCCTCCCTCTCCTTGTGAACCAAGCCCATCCTCATCTCCAAGCCCCTCACGAGTGTCCTCCCCGATTTCGATCGTGTCAACACCATCACCTCTCATCACACCCCTTTGTTATAAGACCTACGTCAAAAGTCCTAGCGAACACTTGTCTTTGTCTCTCATCTTCCTCCTTCTCTGCTTGAATCCTGGCTGCTAAACCTGAGGCCACACTTTCCCCCAGCACAGCCCTACGCCTTGTGCTATCTCTTCTGCCACGTCTAACCAAGCTCTTTAGACAATTGCCCCTCATATCAAATTCTGCTTCAAGATTTTTGAAAGCAAAAAGTCTTTCCCTTAATTCCTCCCCTCCCAGCCCCTGGTTGGGCGCACTTTCTTCCACACAAATGCGTGAAGGATGACCAAGGAGAGCACAAACCAGATAGTACGTTAGCATATGCTCATATTGGAACCCCACCCAAGAGTTGCCCACCCCTGGGAACTCCACCCTGGCTCCCCTCATTAGTGGCTCACAGACATTGACTTGTATCCTGGCCCTCGAAAAACGCCCAATACAATCCCGGTCTCTGGACTTATCCACCTCGATAACATTGCCCAACAAACTCCCAATTTTCTCCACTACCCTAACTGTCATGCTCAAAATGGGGATGTCATGCAGCTGCACCCAAAAATTACACCACGCTAGTCTCAAACCATTAGGATTCCATGATCTTATAACTTCTTCCACCAAAACCAATGCCTCATCGAACGTCCATGGCTGCATATCCATGACTCTTTTCAAATCACGAGCCGTCATGAACCTAGCCACAAATCTCTGTGCACCAATCGAACTAATAGCGACGCCATCCATCCCTTTCCACAAACCTTGGAAAAGAGTTATGAAAGCGTCATGGTTAGTTGCCTTGTGAGACAGCACCTCCACAACCAGGCAAAATTGAAAACCTAAAGGGTTGTCATCAGCCTCCTCTAGTTCCACGCGAGTCCCCTTCCTTTCTCTTTCTAAAAGCCTCAGACCCATACCAAACATGTGTCCAAGGTCATCAAGATCCATGTTTCCTTGCCTTGGTTGCTTTGACTCCACGCTACAATGATTACCTTCCAAAGTCAGCGCCGTTGAAAAACAAAACCCGCGCCGACACTCTCAGAAAAAGACACTTTAGTTCCAAAACCCTAGCAGACGCGTCATCTCCTCGCGAGTGGCTATTAGGAGTAAATGAAAGATGGATATTTTTATTTTGATAATCAAGCTATCGTATTTTGATTTTATATTTTCTTTTTTGTTATTTATATTATAATACGTGAACTAAATGAAATAAAGATCCTCACACTGAAAATTTATCAATCTCTGTCCAAAAGTTATAAATTCTCAATCACCAATATATAGTATAATACAGAATATGTCGACATAAGTCAGTAAAATCAATTACACTCGAACAAAAAATATATATCTAAAATTCATAATTTCGAAGATTTCTCAATAAAAAAAAAAATCATTTGGGGAATCCTATGAGTCTTTAAGACTTATGTATTATTGTATCTAGATGGAATAATTGGCAATAAGAATTGGAAGCTGATTTTGGTACTCCATAAATTACTTGCTGCACTCCACTTTTTATTTTAATGCTTTCTTATTTTTTCATGAATCAAACTTCCAAACATACCCCTATTCCTCTTGAATTTAATATATTTTATTTTTATTTCTTTTGTTTATATAAAATATTTGGATTTCTTTCTTTTCTCGAAAATTCCTATCCTCCCGCTTTCTATTTTCACAATTATGAGTACTATGTTTCTGACATTAAAGTATAATGGTAGTTCTAAGTTGCTTGATTTTTTTTTTGTTAGAAGGTTGCTTGAATTATATGGACATTTTAATGCATATGTACATGATTAAATTCTTTTGTTGCAATATGATAGAAAGACGCGTAGGCGGTAGTAAATAGTAATGTTTGGTGATAGTTTATTATTAGGCTATTTAATTATTGTGAATTTTTAAATTTTTATAAAATAAACTAAATTAAGAGATAAGTAGTAAATTTGAAAGTTTGATTCTTGAAAAAATAAGAAAGCATTAAAGTAAAAAAATAGAGTGCATTAAGTATTTGTGAAGTGACAAAATCAGATTTCTAAGAATTTGACTATCGTCCTTAAATAAAAAAACTCTTGGATTTAAAGCCCGCTAGCAAAATTGGGCCAACTGCGGTAATTATATTAGCCCGAGACTGCAATTTGCAACCAGAAGTCCATAGCAGCGCGCCCCTCGCTTTCCCGCCAAAAACCTCTCTCTCTCTCTGTCTCCGTCTCAACGACTAAAGTCCATCCATGGCGATCAATATTCTTGTTTCTTTCCTCTGCATTCTCATCTCCACCGTCGTTTCACAACCAACAACTTCTCTTTTACCTTCTTCTTATTCAATCCCTCTTCCAACCCAAACAGTCTCAATCCCACAGAGCCCTCTTGTCCCCGCGTTTTTCGTCATCGGCGACTCCTCCGTCGACTGCGGCACCAACAATTTCCTCGGAACCTTCGCTCGGGCCGACCGCCTCCCCTACGGTCGTGACTTCGATACCCACCAACCCACTGGGAGGTTCTGTAATGGCAGAATCCCTGTCGATTATCTTGGTAAATGTCGCATCTTTAAACCCCATTTCTTTGTTCTAATGATATTTTTGGCATCGGGGTTATTTCTGTGTTCTTGGCATCTGAGTTAAACCCATGTCAATTTGGGCCTTTTTTGTCTTTCGTGTTGGAATTGTTAACCGATTCTCCAAGAAATTGAGTGGAGCTATTGGTTTTCTTGAAACCCCTAAATGGAAGAAAGAAATTGAAGAGTTTTTGTCAACCAATTTCTCTTTTCTTGAACAAATGTTTTTGATAAAGTTCAACGTTTAGAATCTGTGGCATGTGCCTTTCAATATTTCAAAGATGTGTGTGATTGAGTGAAATGAAGGTTTTTTGTCAACCAATTTCTCCTTTCTTGAAGGACTAAAATGAGTTCTGGGTGTGTTCTCTTGAACAAAAGTTTCTTATAAAATTTTAAGTTTCAATATTTGAAAGATGTGTGTGATTGATGAAACTGGCTTAGCTGCCAAGATTTGCTCTTACAAGGGTTTTTCTTTGTGGAAATTTTGTATCAGCACTCCGTCTCGGTTTACCTTTTGTTCCAAGCTATCTTGGGCAGAATGGAACAGTGGAAGAGATGATTCATGGACTGAATTATGCATCTGCTGGTGCTGGAATCATATTCACCAGCGGCTCGGACTTGGTATGCTATTGACTCAAAATGCTTTTTTGGCCATTTGATTAAGGGATTCTTGAGCTTTATGTTGTCATGCAATTTTCTTCCTTTTGTACAGGGTCAACATGTTTCCCTCAATCAGCAAGTTCAGCAGTTTACAGATACTTATCAGCGTTTTATCCTAAGTTTGGGTGAGCAAGCTGCCATTGATCTCATCTCAAATTCGTTGCTTTACATTTCGATTGGAATCAACGACTACATACATTACTATCTGCGTAATGTGTCCAATGTGCAAAATCTGTACTTACCCTGGACTTTCAATCAGTTTATAGCCTCTTCATTAAGGCAGGAAATTAAGGTAAACTTCTAAACTCACGCACTGATTCGAACATGTTTCTGTTCTTATAATGATAAAGAACATGTTTCTGAACTAGTTTCCCTATTTGATGTCACAGAACTTGTACAACATAAATGTGAGGAAGGTGGTTGTCATGGGGCTGCCACCTATTGGTTGCGCTCCTCATTACTTATCTCAGTACAGATCGACGGATGGGAAGTGCATTCAGGACATAAACAACATGGTGATGGAGTTCAACTTTGTGATGAGGTATATGATTGAGCAGCTCCGCGAAGAGCTTCCCGATTCCAAGACTATCTTCTGTGATGTGTATGAAGGTTCCATGGATATAATAAAAAACTCCGAACTTTATGGTGAGAGAGGTTTTGTTAAATTCTTCCTTTCAGTTACCTAATCTGTTTAGGAGAGTGTTTCCGAATCTAATGCTGTGTGAGTTATAATCTTGTTCAGGTTTCAATGCCACTAGTGATGCTTGCTGTGGGCTGGGGGATTACAAGGGCTTTTTGATGTGTTTATCACCAGAAATGGCTTGCAGTGATGCTTCACACCATATCTGGTGGGACCAATTCCATCCAACGGATTCTGTCAACGTGATCCTGGCTGATAATGTGTGGAATGGCCTGCACACGAAAATGTGTTATCCCATGAACTTGGAGGATCTGGTCTCATTGAACCGAACCTGAAGATTGGATGGAGATGCTACTCCGTTTAAAGAATGAACCGAAGGTCCAATGAAGAAGCAGCTCCAAAGGTACACTCCTGGAACTTTTGGTACCTATATTTTCTGCATCAACTACTGACAAGATCAAAGATTGCAACGCAAGCATGTACAGAAGCTTGGAAACATGACTGAGATTGTGAATTTGATGTTACATTTAGGAATAGAAAGTGAATTTTCAATGTAATAGGAGTCAATTCAAGGGTAGTTTTTAGTGTGGTCTTGAGTGTCTGATCTCAGTACAAAACTAGGGAAAGCACTTGTGATGTCCCTGCATTATCCGAAAAATTACGTCAACTTCAACATAGTGGTTGTAAAATTTTACTTTACATAGAGAAATGGAGTCATTGTAAAAAGGAATTACTCGAGGTATGCAACTGTCATGTTTTTGAGTATGGATGGATTGCGATCCACGAGCTCCTTCCACTCTTCCAGATCAATCTTACCATCTCCATTTAAGTCCGCGTCCTCAAATGTCTATGGAGTTTCAAAGCAAATAATGTAACTTGGTCATTACATGATTAGACATGTTAGATTTAGCAGCATCTTGCAGGGCTTACCTTATCAATGATGGCTTCAACAACGTCATCAGATAGGATCAAGTCCGACTCTTTCAGAAGTTCCAATACCATCTCTTTCACCTTCATCAAGCGTCAAACTTCAAATAGTGATTGTTTCACGTGTATAAAAACCAGGATTTGAAAGTGAATGGTTACCTCTTCGTGTTCGATAAAGCCAGTGTGCCATAAATCATACAGCTGAAATGCAACTGCCACATCATATGCAAAAGTTCTAATGCAATCTTTACACAAACACAATTGAAATTAAAAAAATGTGAAAGAACTTCTTACAGGTAGCCTTCTCTTCTTGGGGTGCTTCTGGGTGGAAGACACTTAGACAATGAACAAACTCTTGGAAGTCAATGAAGCCGTCATTTTTTGAATCAAACATATGGAAGATCTATTAGGATAAGAAATGCCAACATAAGTTGTCCTTGTCCACAGACAAGGCAAAATTTTCGAATTGCAGTAATTAAGGGATGAGTAAGAAAGCTCACCCTATCTGCAAACAGACTCTGTTTTTTTCTGTTCCTGAATAATCCGAGCTGAAATTCTTCCTGTAAGATGAAAAGAGTTTGACTCAATTTATTCTAAATTTATTTGTAATGGGTTTGTGAGAGAAGAGATGGAAGCTTACTTTGCTTATTAGCCCATCATCAACAATAGAGCTGCTTAACTTCCTAAACAACTCATACAAAGTTTTAATCTCAGTTACCTTAACTACAAAAACCATCAATTATTAATGTAAATTAATGTACCGACCACAGAAACACATACATGCTTCATCTGCAAGTACATTCCAAATAACGAAATCAAATCCGAAACAGAAACAAGAAAACTAGAACAAAAGATGGGCTTACAACAGGTTTGAGCAGCAAGAACAGATAGGTTTTCGCATTGAAGTCGTTGCTTCATGCAGACACACCCCATCGAAAACGTGAGGGATCTGCAAAAAAATTCTGGGTTTTAAAGAGCTTGCAATGTGGGATGGTGTTGTGTTTTTGTAGCTGTACAATAATGTGGCTTAGAGAAAAGGTTTGGTCTTCTAACTTCACAACTCATATTGTTTGTGCAAAGAAGCATGTTCCACCCTCACTCTTTTATTCCTATATATATTGCTAGCTAGTTTGCTTTATTTCTTAAACCCTGGAAAAACTAAAACAGGTACCCACGAAGAAATATTTGTATCCAACCACCGTCACATGATGTTACTATACACACAGTATCACATGATATATGACGTGAACACACGAATTTATAAATGAATGGTTATAATATCACATAATGGAATTATGGTCTTAATTTAGAATCTCTCTATTTTGTTGAAGGAGCTACTGACTTCAAATCTCGTCCACGAGATTTATTGAATTAGACGAGATTTGAACTGAATAAAAGTAAAACACATAATATCTTATAAGGGTATATGTATATGATGGCATATCAGAGGAAGGGTGACAACTAAGGAATTATTGTTTGTTGGAATCTATATATGAAAGTAGAAAAGTTGCAATGTGCACACGATAATATCTTCATGTTCACCAATTTAAATGAGGTTCGAAGTTGTGCCTTGTGGATTGTGGTAAGCAGGTGGACATGCCTTGATTGAGATTTGAGAACGATAATAAGAATTAAAGGGAAACTCTAAAATTATTCCTCCCATTTGAATTTGGATTCTAGTTCTGTGTGTTTTTTTTTTCTCCCAATAGAAGCCCCTAGCTACGGATGGAAGCTTATTCAGTTGAGTTGAGGAGGACACAACTTAAAAATTCCTTCATCCATTAAAGTAAGGGATGAGTACCCAAGTTCTGTTATTGAATTTATATTGAGTGTAGAGAAATATGAGAAAATATATAGCTAGGCGCATGGATGAAAATATCCGCAATATTCGTGAATTTTCGTTGATATATTCGTATTTTGGGATCTCAATAAAGGAGGGAAGGGGGAGGAAGAAATATCCTAAATATTTCCGTGGATATATCCGTATTTAAGGTCTCAGTATAAAAATAGGGGGAGAAGAAAAATCTTCCCCTAATTTCCGCAATATCCGTATTAATCTTATATAAGTATTATTAGGTGCTTAAATTTTCCCTAAAAGTTCATTCAAAATTTTCAAGTTTTGGACTAAATTTCAACATTTTTTTATTGAACGTGAACGATATCGAAATATCCACCGATATTTCCATAAATTTGCATGTCGATATTTCCGTGAAAAACAATATTTTCATCCTTGACTAGGCGATACCAAACTTAGTAGTATGGGTCTGTAACAAACAAAATATTAAAGTGATTGATGGTCTAGCGCTTAGTCCCAAATGACACATCTTATTTGTCATTTGACAAACCCGAAATAACTAGGTGGTGGCTGTGGGTGGAGGAGGGAGGAGAAGTAGGTATAGGTTCTAATGCAAGTTTGTAGGATGAGAAGATAAATTGTAGCATGTAATTTTTATAAGGCTTATTACTTAAAATGTACCCAGAATATGACGTAAAATCTCACTTTGCACCTAAAATAAGAAATCGTACCACTTTGTACCCAGAATAGGCATTCTGTTAATTTTATTGCACCAATTCTGTTACTCTCATCCAATTGCCATTAGTTGCCGTTAAAATTGTTTATGTTAAAGTAATATAACAAATTTTATAAGGGCAATGAAGAAATTTGTTGCATTTTATTAACTTCAATATTAAAATTTAAAAAAAAAAAAATTAACTAACCCAACCCACCCCAATTACCCACAGACCTCTGCAAACTCACCACTCCCCTCCTCCTCCTCCTCTCTTCACCTCACTCTCCTCCGTGCCACAACCCACGACCCATTCACACCCACGAGGAGCTGCTCCATGCAATTGGCCGAAAGAGAGGAGTGCGGCGAGGAATTTGGGGGTGTGAATGGGTCGTGGGTTGTGGTGCGGAGGAGAGTGAGGTGGAGTCCTCGTCCACTGCGATATTCAAGTCCGGTGGAAAAAGAGGCTCTAAAAAATGAAAGCGATACAAGTTCATAAGAAAATATCTTGAGAAGGCATATGTTCATTTTGAAGAGCATGCACTTTCTTTGATTATGGAAGACAATATACCCTCTGTTGGGATAGCCTTCTCTTGTCACTTCTGAAAAAGACTACACATTGATGTGGATGTATGCGGTACAAATTTTTTCCATTTCCATTTTTTTCCAATTTAAAGAAATGTTGAAGTAAACCAACAGTAGCCATGAGTCCTTAGTCCATTACTATTCCTTGATATGAATCTCACTATAAATCGTATGTCAAATAAGGTATCGGATTCGGTTGCTTCTTCGAGCAGTTGATATGTGCTTTTTAATTCTCTTGGCAAAATTTAGGAAGGAAAGAAAAATCTGTTGCAAAGGCCAAGTTGTACCAAATTGAGCTATTTCGACAACGTTTCCATCTCACCAGAATGAGAAAAAAAAAAAGTAGCTTCAATACAATTGTTCATTAGTGGTGATATTCATATTCAAGTCATAAGAATAAGTAATACAAAAGAAGTGAGTTTTTCACCAGAGTTTGTAAACAATGATTCCCCAAGTACAGAAAAAGAAGGGGAAACATTATAAAAACACTAGAAAGACCTAGAATTTACACCTTTTGTGTACAATTAAACAGTTAAAACACAACACTGATGAAACAAAAGAGTGTCTGTTGAGTGAGGCCATTATTACCGAAAACCTTGTCGAACGATAATATACCTAATTAATGATCTCTCAATAGGGGCCTTAGTTTGTTTTTGGTTTCTTTCCTCCTCTACTACCATGGGTTTACACAGGCTGGTTTACGTGTTGTGTCTAGTGCCGAATGAGAAGAAACGACTTTTCCAGTTGCACTGTCTGGTATCTTTGCAATACAACTATATCTAATCTTGAACTTCAGTGTTGACCACAAAGCTGGGAAATTGTATGGTTATGTCCCTAGAAAACGAAAAATGAATTTCAGAACCATGAAACTTTGACCAAATGTGTTCTGAATTAGCATATTAGAGCAAAGATCCGAACCAAAATAGCATAATGACATTAAGATAGGGTGTTGAGACTCACTTCAGATATGGAAGGGTCATATTCTTTATCAGAGATGGATACCTTGCTACATATTCCTTCCACTCTTCTTCATCAATTCTCCCATCGCCTTTTAAATCCGCGTCCATCATTGTCTTTAGAGAAACACACAAAGATATTAGTTAGATAGAAGAACAAGTTGAACAGAAACATATAATGAAAGTGTTGAGTATTATTAATCAAAACCTTATCGACTATTGATTCAATTACATCATCCGTAAGGTCCAGATCTGATTCCCCTAAAAGGGCTGACACCATCTCCTTCACCTGCCATCAGAATTATAGAAATTGCATTTTAAAAAGATGAACAGAAGATGTGGAACTATAAAAATGATGACAGTTGTGTACAATCTGTATATAGCCTACATAAACGTACACATGAAAACTTTGTTCACAAACAAACATTGACAGCACAATTTAACTAGATCTAGAAAAAATACATTGCTTAATCATCAACTACCGGCTCCGGTTAGAAATTGTCAACACAATAGTTGTTCTTAATTTCCTTAGCCTTGAAGGAAAAGCAATCAAAAGGGATATAGCAGGGGATTCACCTCCTCGCGCTCAATGTAGCCAGTCTGCCGCAGATCATACAATCTAAATGCGACTGAAAAACAAATACTGTAGCACATTAGTGGTCAGAAATATGCTTGATATTGTTGCAGGGGAAAAAGCTACATCCCTTCTACACACGGGAAATGAAAATACAAGAAAAAACACCATGAAAAAGAAAATAAAATCATGATCTTCTGTCATAAAATAGTGATCATACATGAGATTTTGTCAGCTTCGGAAGCATTTGGGTGAAAAATGCTCAATGACCGAACAAACTCTCCAAATTCAATAACCCCATTACACTTGACATCAAACAAGTCAAATACCTGCAATGACAAAATGCAGATTGATAGACATTTCTCAAACTCTCAATTGCAAATAGTTTCTTATTTTTCCTAGAATTCTTATGGAAATTTGTTTAGTGCATTGGTGTAAGCCTCCCTATGCTATGTAAAGATTATTATGGGGGTTGTTGCTCTAGTGGTTGAGATATTTACTTCTACATCCGAGTTCCAAGTTTGAACCTCTTATATAGAAGTATAAAACATTAGAGACTTAGAGTAGCTATTGTCAGATGAAAAAAAAAAGCAATAGAGAGATCATTGGGATGTATTGAATAAGGTGCAAGGAGAAAATTGCAGAAACTTCTTGAGTTGCTTGGTTGAAAATGGGCTTTTGATATCCCTCCTCACAGCCAAATGAGCAGAATCACGCAAATTTGTGTGTCATCTCTCATTCTCTCTTTATTTTTTTCTTTGTTTAGTATTTAGATATCTCTGGTAACTTGGCTCTCATTATTTGAACACATCAAAAGCTTGAATCTTTTTTCAATGCAAATGCTTGGTTTCAGAATGGTTAAAAAAAATAAGAAAAATCATGACATAGTAGAAAAGCTGTTCATTCAATTGATTAGGCCAGCTAAAGCCTCTAAAGGCCCGTTTGATAAACACTTCATTTTTAGTTTTCAATTTTCATTTTTTATGCTTGAAATATGAAGAAAGGATGGGTGAAGAAGAGTAGAGGAAGGATAAGGTGAGAAGAGAAAGGGAACAAATGTGGAAGAAAAAGTGGACAAAATATTAACTAAAAACTAAACAAAAAAGTATATTTTGTGGGTTTTCACTTTTAGATTTTGTTTTAAGTCTTCCTTCTTTATTTCTTCCTCTCCATATCATAACTCTTCTTTATCCCTTCTTTCTCTCCTATATTTTCTCCATATCTCAAGCATTAAAGTGAAAAGTGAAAACAAAAGATGAAATGGTTGTCAAACGGGCCAGAGCTAGAGCTAGAGTGAAAAGCGTTTAGATTTCAATATGTGATTTCTTATAACAATGAAGCTAGGGCTTTATTGACTCTTGCTACTGCCAAGCCTCATAAAGGTCTTTTTTGCTTTTTGTATGGAAGGTCATATAAGTTCTACAAACTTTATTGGTGCATAAAATAAGCAAATTAAGGAACTTTAGTATATAAGTACTCACCCTGTCTGCGAAAAGGTTCTGCTTATTGCTGCTTTCAAATAGTGCAAGTTGGAATTCTTCCTGTTCATATCATGACAAAGATTTAGTGCTAAGTAACTTAAAAAATGAAACAGTTAAAGATTCTATTTCGACCTTCAGCAACATAAGTCATCTCAAGGAATGTATCAGAAGATTCGAAAGGCAACCTTACCTTGTGTAACTGACCATCTTTAATTATGGAACTGCTTAGTTTCTTAAACAGATCATACAGGGCCTCCACTTCATTTACTGTAACTGTTAAATAAATAAACTGTACAGATTACGATCGAGCAAACATACAAAAATTCAAATAGATAAGCACATGGTGAATCGGTGATGGTGGTTATTTGGTGCACCTTGCACCTATGCAAACCCATCACAAAAAGTGAAAGAGGGAGGAAATCTATGGTAACTATGTAGCAAGAAACATTAATCATAAAGTGAAGAACATCAGCCAATAGCATGCATAATAGGAATTGCGGAACCGCTTTGGAAATTTGTAACATGTAAATGTATAGGCACAGACATAGAAACCTATAGGGGCAGCAAAGTATAAACTTCACGGGGTAACAATTCGAGAGATAAATATTGGAGCATTCAGGCATCTCAATGAGAATAAATTTGTTAAAGTTCCAAAACAAAGTCTAGAATTGCAACTAGTCCATAATAATTAATAAGTAATTAACTCAAAACTCTTGAAATTTTCTACTTACAAGCAGTTTCTGAAGCAAGAATAGTAGGGTCCTCATACCCGAGACTATGTCTATCAACTTCGGAACTCTTCAAGCAAAAGCAGTGCAGGAAATGGCGCATGATTCTGGTATAAGATTCTCAGATGTTTGATCTGCCAAATTCCAATGGAAAATGCATCAAAACAGTAGGTATTATGAATTTATGAGTAGTAATTTCATCAGCGCGTTCCGGAAGATCATTTGCTTCCTAAACCAGCATCCCAGCAAAAAAACAACACCACCAAAAAAATTGAGACAGGCCAACAAGTTTTTCAAGTTGAAATAAAGAAATTAAGCTACCATCATAATTGACCTATAAAGAATCATTTTAGGATCAAATCCTGCAAGTGCAAACAATATTTTAGGTACCCATTTGGGCAAAATGGTCATGATCTAGATACATGTACCAGCATTTCCGATGGGAATAAAATACATCAATCATCAATGGAAAACTTCAACTATTGGTTTAGAGATTAGATCCAACAATAAAATTTAAAAAGCAAGCATTATAGAACTGTTCCATTAATTCTAACAAACATAAACAAAAAGCAAGCTGCAAAAACATTCACAAAAGAAGTCAACCTGGAGATCAACATAGAGCTCTCTACTTTTATATCCAAAATTTCATTTTTCAAAACTCTCAAAATCAAGACAAAACAACACTATTTCCAAAAAAGATTGCTCCTTTATGACCAACAATGAAAACGAAAGAAACCCACTAATTTCCACCCAAGTTTGACCGAACCACCCAGCCCAAAACAGCAGAAAGCAAATTAAACCAGTTAAAAAGAGAAACACCAAATATGAGTGAGAAAAAGCTAAGGATTTGGTTGGGTTTGTGAAACGGACCTGGGCAAGTGCTTTTAGGTGCAGCAGCTGATGAAAAAAAAGCTATTCCCTTTCCTTCACAAGAGCTACTGGTTCGCCATTAATTTAGACTCCCTTTGACACAGAGCAAGTCCATCTTTCTGTGATTTTTTATTGGCTTATATGGCGCCCCTGAGTCTTTGTGTCAGTGTATTTTAAATCTTTTCAAGCAATCGTTTTCTGCGACCATCATTTTCTCAATTTTTGCCTCCATTGTTTTTTCAAGATTTCTTTTTGTTATGGATTGCTTGCCAGATGCGAATGCTCTACGCACGCGGACGGTCGCTGTGGATCGCGAGTAGGATATTCACAGTTGACAATCACTTGCCTGCTTTGCCATTATCTCTAGTTTTGCTATATTTTATTTTCAATACGTGATCGTCAGCGGTGAGTTTTGAATTTACGTGATTTTTCTAAAAGATTATAAGCTAACTGTTGGATATTGAACGCTTCCCAATGTCCCTAGTCAAACTTCGGCTATTAGATATTTAGAGAAATATTATATATATTGTTAGATATTGAACATTCCTAGTCTAACTTTTGTTGATGAGATATTAAAGAGAAATATTATACATATTTGATATATAAGTTTTTAGGATAGTCGGATATGAAATTTCTCACTGCTTATTGGAATGAGTCATAATAGAATATGCAACTTTAATTTTTATGAGAGTCGAACACATTCCTAGTTCAACTTTTGTTACTGAGATATTAGAGAGAGGTATTACACATTGGATATCAACTTGGTTTTTTACAATAGTCGAACACAAAAATTTCCCACTGCATATTAGAATGAGTCATAATAAAATGTGCAATACTTTGACTTTTACAAGAGTCAAACACCGAACTTCCTACTATAGTGGGTAAGAATAGAACGTGGAGTGAGTAAGAGTAGTGTAGTGGCCGAAGTGTAAAAATACCATTAAAATAATAACACTAGTTACTAGGTAGATTTCAAATTTGATTCGAATAACTCCATAAGGCCTTCATCAACTAATTTTTGGTTTAGAATTCCTCTCATTTCCAAATGGTCGAAGTAATTAAAAGAGAGCAAACTTCCACGTGTCATCCACTTCCCTATTGTAAAGTGTCATGACCTAATATTTGAGTCTATTTTATACTAAAATTCGATTTTTTGATACAATGACACGAGGAATTACTTTATATATTTTTAGTATCAATCTCACTTTATTTCACTACATAATGAGTATAAAAATACCATTAAAACCGTTTGTTTATATCTCTCATCATAATCATTTAAAAAATATTATACATGAATTTTTTTCTGACAAGATCCTCGAGCCTCTTAGAAGTTAATGAACATATAGAAATTCTGCTAATGTTGGTTAGGGCACTTTACACCCTAATTCGAATGTCCTCTTGTTAGTCTCTTAGACTAAAGAAATTAAGAATATTTTATAAATATTCATTTTAATTTATTAATTTAAGTTTTTATGCTTAATTTACATGAATACTAGCCTCACTGTATACGCATATGCGTCCTGCAAGAGGCATTTCGGTTTTGTATGCACCGTATTTTATTTTATATTATTCCTTTAGGACCTTTACCAATATGAATTACCTCAATAATAAAAAGTGTCAATATATATCTTTTATAACTAACATAGGATGATAATTATATATATATATATATATATATATATATATATATATATTTGAATTACAATTTGTGTGGGTGGAAGTTGGGGGAAGTAGTTTTTTTTTTAAGTGTTGGGTAAGAGATAAATTTTTTTATATTTCTTTTCTAAAATTTAATATTTAGTTTGTATATACAATTATACTCTTAATTCATATGTTTTTTGTGTTATTTCAATTTTTTTATTAGCAAAGGGTGTTTTTGGAAAGTAAAAGGAATCACCAAACCACATTCTTGGCTTTATAATAAAGCTTTTTACTCCAAATGCCCTCCTAAAACTAACAGTAAGTCTCACTATGCCCCCAATTCAAAATTTATAACACTAAACCCCCTTAAACTACAAATTCGCCTCAACTCACCCCATTTTCATTAAAAAAGTTTATTAAAATGCTTACAAGGCACGAGAGGTCCCACTTTTTTGATGAATAGGATGCAATGTAAGCGCCACATATCAAATATATATATTAGTTATTTTTTTTTATAGAAGCAGTTAACTTAACTCGCCCTGATACTACAAATTCGTCTCAACTCGCCCCATGTTCGTTAAAAAAGTCTATTAAAATACTGACAAGGCACGAGAGGTCCCGCCTTTTTGTGTGAATAGGATGCAATGTAAGCGCCACATGTCAAATATATATATTAATTATTTTTTTATAAAAGCAGTTAACTTAAGTTAAATATCAAAATTTCATGTTTAAATAAAATATAAAAAACCCTAACCCTTCTTCCCCTCGCAGACTCTTTCACCATCTCTCACCACCGCCACCCAATGCCCCCTCATCATATAATCCCTTTTTAACCCAATTCCCTCTTGAGATTTTTATGGCATATAATCATTATTTTTAGGCAAAGAATGATTTATTGACACGTGTAGGCAATGATATATCCCCTCCCATGGTATCTTTGTGTTAGTTCTATGTTTAGGATTAATGCAATGTAATTGGCTTTGCCTCTCCCTCTGTATTTGTATCAAGCTCAATCTCTAGGAATTAGTCTTTTATTTATCCAAGACTTTCTTTTTGATAAAGACTATCTATGAAAGAGGTATTTCAAAGTGGTTGATGTGGTTATGATGACTAGTCGTTGGATTTTGAACTTTTACTATTTACTATTAAAAAAATTACTGAGACTATTCTTTTTCACTCAAGGGCATATTCGTCAAAGTCACATTTTTGACAAACAATTGTCAAAATGTGCGTTTTGAGTTTGATTAACGGTTTGGAAATATAGCCTTGGGAAATTGTGATTCACAGTGTGTGTGTGTGTGTTAGATTTTGAGTTTTTTTCTGGGCCATGAACTTCAGCTGTGAGAGCTGAGCTTCCATGGTGATTTCAGGTTTTTGAATAAAGGTTTTTCAAAATTGATTTTCATGAATACTTTGCTGAGTAAAGATGGTGTTTACAAAGCTGAGTTGATTCATTAAATGGTACTTCAAAAACTGATTTGATGGTTTCTAAAACTTGTTTTTGAAATCCATTTCTTTGAGAAAATTTATGGATTTTGAATCTTTATCTGGGTTCATCAAGAATCATGGTTTAATGAACTCGAATTGAATGTTTATTAGGTTTTCATTCAGCTTTGAATGTGTTGATTAATTGAAAACGGAATCAAGAAGCTTGGGCTGCTGTGAATGAGGATTTGCAAGGGAGCATAGTTGTATTGAAGAAATTCAAGGTTGCACAAGGTATGGCTGCCAGATAATATAGACTTAGAGATTGAGCGTTGATTTACCTTGTAATGAACTTTGAATTTAGTGGATTGCCTAGTCAGCGGATCGACCTCCAGTTTTCACCTTAAGAAAGGTTTATGGGTATCAATCTTTGTGTGTTCTTAATGATTGATTGTCCTTTTGATTGGAGTTGATTCTTGATTCTTATTGCTGATATGAAATTACTATTTGGAAATATATCTATTAAGAAGCATGAATTCTTTTGTTGAATGTTGAGAATGTATGTGCATAATCACTATCACATAGAACTAGCACAGGGTTGCCTACATTGACGGAGCCTCTGAGTGCGTAGGTTGTCACATGTGTGATTGTTGTTTTTGCTGGGTACATGTGAACTTGATTTGTATGTGATTGTTTTAAGTAATTGATTGATCGAGTGTCTCTGTGCATCTAGTCAAAATGTATGACTAGTGAACTAAATATTGATCTTGCTGTTGTGCTAGAATTGGTATCCAACTTTCACTTTGAGATTTCTCGGTAGAGCCTCAGCCGATGAATGATCTCTTATCAAAGGCGACGTATGTGTTTCCTTATTCATTTTATAGAAATTGGCTGATATGCCTTGTTTAGGAAAAAACATTTCAAAGATGTATTTTTCCTAAAAAATCAACCTAAGTCAAACTCTACTTCTACATATTTTGCAATAATGGACCAACTTTACATACAAATGGCAAAAAACACATCCCCTTCATAGTCTCATCGTTTCATAATGACAATTTGAGTGAAGAAGAGCTGGGCTCTTTGTTCAAGTTGGGAAAAGAGGGCGAAAAGAGTTGGGATCTCTGCCATGAGGAAGAAAAGGTCACGAAGGACGCACATGGTAGGAGGATGCATCAGACTTAATCGAAAATAAGAAAAGGCAGTTGGAAAGAATGACTCCATCGTGTGTTCTATCGAAGGAGAATTACGGGTAAGGTTTGAAATCAATAATTTGTATTAGATTTGAAAAAACCCAAATTTGGCAGCTTTAATCAGTTAAAATTGAACAAAAATCGAAAGTACCCGGGTTATATAGCTTCAAATTGAGTTGTTTTAAGAAAGTAATGTCAATTTGTGGTTTGGAGTTGGAATTTTGTTTGGGTATGTTGAGACAGTGCAATAGGCTCATGATGTTTATTGCTTATTGTCTTAGGATTTTCGTAATGAGTTGTAATTGTCACCTAGGTAAGGTTAAGAATGAAGTGAATAAAACTGTTCTGCAGCAGACGCAAAGAAAGATTTAGTGTGGGTTTTGGGTGCTTTCGTGTATTTAGATTGGTCAGGGACTAGAGAGTTTAAAAATGGCAGTAATTGGAGTTTTGAATTGTGTCTAAGGCTGTCAGGGACTGATCATTAGTTAGCCCTATTATTAATTATGGATGAAGACTGGGATTTGGAGCCCAGCAGAAAGAGGAGGTCTAAAGGGAAGGTCGTTTGAGAAAAAGTGGGGAAGATAGTTGTGCATGAGGCCCACAGTCTGCCAGTCGAAGTAGTTCTGGCACTCCACCGAGAACAGACTGTGCATCCTCCTTGGAGCACCCTGACCTACTAAGTTCTTATCTTTGGTTTCACAGAATTTTCAACATTGGTGTCAACAAGAAAAAATCAAACCCCCAATATGTACTAGTGTGACTTGGCGGAATGACATAGTTTGTTCTAAGTGACCTTCTTCCATGGGTTTGATTGGTATTATATGATATAGGGGTTCAATTTACTCCATATGAGATATACCAAGAAGGGTTAACAAGTACTGAAATCATGCTATTCATATAGAATGGTTGATGTTACTACATCAAAACTTTGTTTTCATACCATGCCTTGCATAATTTGTTCTCATCTATTATTACCCCTTTTTTACTACTGCAGCCCAAATGAAGCTTATAGTTATGGATTCAAACCAATTACCCATTAGGTGATTTGAAGGCATGGAGCTTATAGTTTTTGGTTTTTAGAATCAGTGAAAGTGTGGAAAGAGAAACATCTTTTTGTTCTCTTTTTTATTTGCCAAGCAAAGAGGGGTGGGTGTCAAGAGTATTATGAACTAATTGTGTTTAATGAGGATTGGTGTTTAGTTTACAAAGTTCTCAGAATGTGATATTCAATATCTTTCATCACTCATGCTGTTAAAAAGGAGTCAGAGCCTTTCAACAAATAAATATGTTTACATCTCCATACTCTGTTGATTTCTTTTAGTCAGAATATGAAATTTTGGAGCAAATTGCTTCGATAAAAGAATCTCGTAATGCGTTCTTGTGACACAGGCCTCACCACCATCTTGCTTAGAGCATGTCTAGTGGTAAAGGCAAGGGCAAAGGGCTAAAGGCAAGGTTTTGCCCCTCAAATGACATTATTCATGCATTTTGCCCAAGACTGTTTTTTTGTTGTTCTAATAGAGAGGGACAAGGGGCAAGAATTCAAATTTTTTGTGAATTATTTTCATAAAGATAATAATGTAGAAATCTTATATAATATCTCCAAAATACTATTTAATTCCACTTTTTCTTATTTGATTTGTTTTAATTCACAATCTAAAAATATATCTTATCTTAAACTAGATTTTCATACCACAATCTTAAAAAAAAAAAAAAAAAAATCCATTCCAACGGCTATATGTACATTTTCATATTTTTTTCTTTTTCAAAAAAAAAATAATAATTGCAACGGCTACTTTTTTTAAATGTCGTGCCACGTGACATCATTTCATTAGCCACAAGAATGTAGGCGTTGGAGCAAGTGGCTACACAAGTGGGCTGCTGCTTTTTCTTTGTGTGGGCCAGCAGCCTTGCCTGGTTTAGCAAAGAGGCAAGGTTAGCCTTGCCTGGTTTAGCAAGAATTGATGGGTTAGGAGGTGAAGGGCATGGGATGTGGGCTATGAGGTGCCTTACCCAGTCTAAATGTGTTGCATTAGATGTCCTCGTATATGTTAGAATTCAAGATACGATTTATCCTTATAATTTCACAAAGAACAATGTCTTTCAATTTAGGAAAAACTACATAAAACCCCCCAAACTATAGGGGTCATTTCAAGTCCTTACCCGAACTATGAAAATTTTCATCTAGGTACCTAAACTATCAAAACACAACATCTAGGTACCCACCGTTAGCAATATATTAAAAAAATCTATTAAGTTTCCAAGTGGCATTTGTGGGGGCCTTTTTTACCATGACATGGATGCTATGTAGACAAAAACAAATAATAAAATTTGAATATTATTAAAATTAATTAATAAAATCTTAAAATAAATAAACAAAAACAAAACCTAACTTCCTTGGATGAAATTGAAGAAGACCCGGTTTGGAAAACCCAGATTGATGAGGGTGAGACTAGGGTTGAAGAGAATGGTGGTTCTTTGGGTGATGAGGTTGAAGAAGACCCATATGGGAATTTCCCATATGGGAAATTCGACATGAGTGAGGAGATGGGTGATGACGAACATGATTTTTCTGTGGGAGATTTTGTGTGGGGGAAGATTAAGAGCCATCCATGGTGGCGTGCCTAGATTTTCGATGCTTCATATGCGTCAGAGTACGCAGCGAAATTGAAGCCAAAGGACAGGTAGATCCTGGTAGCGTATTTTGGAGATGGAACATTTGCTTGGTGCCATCCGTCGCAGCTGAAACCCTTCGAAGAAAATTTTTGGGAGATGTTGAAACAAGGCAGCTCCATACCATTCCTTTCCAAACAAACCCAATTCACGCCAAGCTCAGTTTAATTCTTTGATTCCCGAACCCACCTCCATGAACGATTGTTGCAATCGGCGACAAACGACCCCATGCGGCAACTAGGCACGTGACGTCGACCACCACCACCATGATTACAGAAGGAACCCATCATCCCCGCTGACTAAACTCAACCCACCACCTCTGCCTACTGAACGCAACCCACCACCTCTGCCTACTGCACCCAACCCACCATCCCAAAACTATTAAATCGAATTTGGGGCCTGTAATAGCAGCAAGCCCTTCACCACTTTTGCACCAAATTTTTCTCAACTCTAAACCCAAACCTATAACCCGTTGTCAAGAGCCGCCCCCAATTCAAGCCTAAACCCAACCCCTAATTCATCCCCAAACCCAACCAATTACCCACGATGAAGACCCAATCCCACCTTCACGACGAGCCTAAATTCCCAAGGTTTTCGACATCGAATTGGTCGAGGCTGCTGTTTTCGGCGTAGAATCAAGTCTTCGAAGAATAAGGCAGAAGCGATGCAGCTGCAGTTGTAACGACCCGGAAATTTAATTATTGAATTTACGTAAATTATTTTTTATAAAAAGATGATTTTACCCTTGGTTGTTTAGGGGCGTGAAAATCAAGTTTTTTTTCGGCATTTATTAGGCTATGTTTTGGATACCGTTGCGTGGGTCTCGAACTCATGAGTTCGTAGACATGCGGCACACGGGAAACGGAGTTCGTGTACGAAAGTTAAGGGTCTAGATTATTAGGGGCATTTTGGTAATTTGGCTTAGGGTAGATATTTTTAACCCCCAACCCATCAATTCATCTTCATTCACTCTCTTTCTCTCTAGACCACTCATTTTCTCCCTAAACTACCCGAACCCGTGGACACAAAACACCCAAAAACCCACAAATTCCAACTTTGATTCAAGGCCTAGACTTCCATCTTTGTTCCACTAATTGGAATCTACTCATTCCCACAATCACAACCGTACCAACCATCGAAGGAGACGACCACGGGAGGCACCGGACCGAGGGAAAGAACAACCGAAGCTTCCGATCGTTTTTCCGGCTAGCATATGCGATACTGCTCTAGGGACTTCAGAGGATCGTACGATTCGGGATTGAGCTTGCTTGGACGTGTGGTGAGTGGACTTTTGGTTTATAAACTATAATGCATGCATAAATGTATCTTTGATTTAAATACTGTTATGTATTTTTGCAATGAATTTTCAGAATTTAGAAATGATTATTGGACACAAGTTTTCCAATATTTCAGTGAAAGTGTGTTTTGGGAAATGGTATGGTTGGTCATAAATGATTTTTCAAAGAATTTGGCTGAGACCAAGAAACAAAGATTTCAAAACACGGATTTGGTTTTCACTGGTTTTCTGTCCCGATGGTAAATTTTCTTCGACTGGTGTTGAGGGGTTTTGCTCCGCTGGTTGTTGAGGGTTCTCCGATGCTGGTGTCGAGGGTGTTCTCCGCCAGGTCGTTGAGGCTATCTACGCGTAGTACAAGTTTTTAGCACACTTCGGGTGTGTGGTGGATATGTCGGGAACAGTGGTTTTGATATATTATGTGTCCAAGTTGAATTAAATAATTTTAAACTCCTTTGAGGAGGATTTTCAAACCAAACTGTGGACAACGATGTGTTTTCATTATACAGATTTTGCGT
The DNA here is from genome assembly GCA_037349345.1 of Oemleria cerasiformis. Classification (NCBI taxonomy): domain Eukaryota; kingdom Viridiplantae; phylum Streptophyta; class Magnoliopsida; order Rosales; family Rosaceae; genus Oemleria; species Oemleria cerasiformis. The sequence continues at coordinate 4,165,564 of JAZGTL010000018.1, forward strand.
GGGTCCAACCAAGTGGTTTTAAAGAGAAATAGGATTCCGGTGATTTTCAGATGATGTTTTATTATCATAAACTGTTTTATGTGATGCATGCATGGTTTTATTCGTGGAGGGGAAAAAGGTAAGATTTCCTCGGAAAATGATTTATAAATGATTATTTTTTGTCCACTCACAACTTTTGTGTTTTAAATCCCCTCCAGGTTGTTGAGTTGACGTGGGCACTTTCTGAGGCGGAGGCATTAGTAGTATTTTAGCTGCGCATTGTACCCAAACTTCGAGCAAGATATCTAATTATGTATTATTACTACCTAGATGCTCTGATAATATATATTTTGGATGGTTGTTGTTTGTTGGAATTTTGGAGTGCTTTGGATCCCTTGTCTGACAGGTGGAAGATAGTCATATTATATTTGTAAGGATTGAAGGGTATTTTGGGAACTTTTCCTTAGGTTGTCAGACGGGAGCAGGGTTCTTCCCGGGTTTCGAGGGGAAATTCGGAAAGGGTACTGACAACAGTGGAAAACGACGCAGTAGCGGCCAACGACCTTGGCATCGCTGACCTTGTTGAAGACCAAGAGAAGAAGGGAGTCCGAGAGGCGATCAAAGTGGTCATCGTCGATGGAGGAGAGGGTAGGTTTTGGGTTACGGGAGGACAGAGAAGACGAAGCAAGATCGAGAAGGAAGTTGGGTTTTATTTTGTTTTTTATTTTTTATTTTTTATTTTTTTGTTTATTGATTTTAAAGATTTTATTAATTACTTTTAATAATATTCAAATTTTTTTTTTGTCTACATGGCATCCATCTCAGCATAAAAAAGGACCCCACAAATGCCACTTGGGCATTTAACAGATTGCTAATGGTGGATACCTAGTTGTTGTATTTTGATAATTTGGATACCTAGATGAAAATTTTCATAGTTCGGGTATAAATTTGAAATGACCCCTATAGTTTGGGGGGTTTTATGTAGTTTGTCCTTCAATTTATTGTTAAACCAAGGAAGTGCAACCTAAATATTGGAAGCGCTTGGGGGAGTGTCTAATTGTTGGAACACAGGATAATTTTGTAAACGTCCTTCAGTTTGTTCATGTACTCTTCATATGCTCTAATTATGATGCCTAACCTATATTCTAGACACCTAGTGGCGTAGCCAGAATTTATCATTAAGGGGGGCCCTAATAATTTTTTTCTTTCTACAAATACTCTTAATTGATGATATTTTTTATTTAGGACAAACTACATAAAACCCCCCAAATTATAGGGGTCATTTCAAGTTCATACCCAAACTATAAAAAATTTCATCTAGGTACCTAAACTATCAAAATACAACATCTAAGTACCCACCATTAGCAATATGTTAAAAAAATCTGTTAAGTGTCCAAGTGGCATTTATGGGGCCCTTTTTAATGCTGACATGTAGACAAAAAAATTAAATTTTGAATATAATAAAATCTTAAAATAAATAAACAAAAAAATAAAAAAATAAAAACAAAAATCAAAACCCTTCCCAACACCGAGAACGATGACACAATTCCACCTCCTTCGTCTTCTCCGTCCTCCCCAACATCCCATTCATCTCCCCCAAACCCAGAATTTCGTAGCTGTCGTACTGCCGCAATGGAAGGCGTATCCTTCACCCTCGAATCTTTTTACTCTGCTCTTGAGAAAAAAGACCCAAATGAGAGAACCCACCCTCCTCTCTCGGCGCTCCTTCTCAACTTGATCGCGTCGGCATGCGGCGTCAGCATCGACCGAGAGGCCGCAGCAGCAGCTACGAGCGCCGCGCCGGGCTTTGTATTCGTTCTCATGCCTCCAAGAAACCATGGAGATGGTCTCTAAGCTTTCCCAGCCGGATCGTCCAATGATTCCCCGGATTTGACCCGATTGCACAAATTGGGCCTCGACCAGATCGTCCTTTTGTCCTCGAATTTACCACTGGAGATTGATATGGCGTCGTTCGGCTGTTGTTGTGGTTTTGCATCCGGCGTGAGGTGGTGGATGGAGGGCGGGGATGATGATGTGGAGGAATCAGTGTCATTGAGAATTTCGGTGGGTTAGAATTTGGTTGAAAATAATTCTAAATAGAAGATACTTAGGAATCAGTGTCATTATCCAACGGTTACCATTTAGTGGGATCAACATCTAAATGGAAGGTCAGCGGCTTGAGGTGGAGTTGGAGAGGACGGAGAAGGCGAATGAGGAGGAATTGGGTCATCGTTCTCGGTGCTGGGGAGGGTTTCGATTTTTTTTTTGTTTTTGTTTTTTTTTTAATTTTTTTGTTTATTTATTTTAAGCTTTTATTAATTACTTTTAATATGTTCAAATTTTATTAATTTTTTTGTCCACATGACGTCCATGTCAGCATAAAAAGGGCCCCACAAATACCACTTGAGCATTTAACATATATATTTTTAATAGATTGCTAACGGTGGGTACGTAGATATTGTGTTTTGATAGTTTGGGTACCTAGATGAAATTTTTTATAGTTTGGGTATGAACTTGAAATGACCCTTATAAGTTGGGGGGTTTTACGTAGTTTGTCCTTTTATTTATTAGCTATCACAAATTTACAAATATGGTTATACAAAATTTCTCATTTTAATACATTTCAAGGCAATTCTTGGAGGTTTCTGGAGAAAAAAAATTATTTCATAATTTTTTTGGGTTCTATTTATTTGTATAAATCATGTACATTATGAGAGTCATATATTCATAATCTTAATTGTAATAAAAAAAAATCATTTAAGAGAGTTCATAAGCTCCACTATCACTGTTAACATTCATAAATGAAAAAAAAAAAAAAAAGCAGGGAAATAAGAATTAGAAACATAACCCTTTGGAAATATGAAGTAAATACATTTTAGGAATATTTATAATTAGAAAAGAAAAGAAAGAAATTAATAAAAAAAAAGCAAATAAGGCAAAAAACAGTTAAAAATTTAAGAATCTTAAATGTATATATGGTAATTTAGTGTAGTATCATATATAAAATATATTTTTTTTAAATACATAAAAAATTTATTACAAAATTACAAGAAAAAGTAAGAAGGTTATGTATTATAGATAAAAAGATTCAAATATATTTATTATTCTATTATAAAATCTAAATATAACTTAATTATTATATTATATATTTAAAGAAAACTAAAAATTGGACTGGGGGCCATGCACCCCCTGGCCCCTTAGTGGCTCAACTAGTGTAGACACCTGCACTTTCTCGATTGCACCTGCAATTTTAAGAGAACCATTTCTAGCGTCGAATAATTACGAATAAGGTTTGAAATCAATAATCTGTATTAGATTTGAACAAACCCAGATTCAAGGGATAAGATGGGGATTTACATGGGGATAAGAAGGTAATATGGGGTGATATCTTGGCTAAATGGGGATATACAGGGAATATGCCTAAGATTTGCAAGTAATGGAATAGGATAATATGGGGATGTTCGAAAAAAGTTGCTAAAATAATTTATTCATTAAAGGTTTCTTTTAACAAACTCATTTAATCCGCTCCATCTCCTAAAAATAGAATCAAGAGGACAGGATTTTGGATAAAGACGAGTAATATTTAAGAACGAGTCTTTTCTAAAACAACAATTCTTGTGAAAGATAATTTGTTTTCAATATTACTGCCCATGCAAACATATCAGACTTCAAAACATAAACAACACAAAGAAGAGGTTGTACTTCACATGCACGTGAAACCAATCTTTTACAAAAAGAAAGCTACTAAAATGTTGCAACCATGTCCATATCAACAGCTTGGTGGACATTAATGCAGCACCAACTCCACCTTTTACAAAGCATCAATTGTGAAAGCCTTAACAGAAACAATCTAACAACTTAGATGACAAAATAAAGCAAAAAATATGTATTCGTCATACTGAACTTCAACGGCGCCCATCGGTCATGAAATTCTTAACACCTTCAACAATTGGGTTTCTCCATTTCCCATTCTGTTTTTTTTATTTCCAGTTTTCACATTTTGCACATGTATTATGTAAAAAGTATAGCAGAGATAGAAGTGATAATGAAGAGGGGTGATACCATAACAAAGAAATAAAGAAGGAAGATTAACAAGAAAAAAATACAAACTGAAACTCACAAAAGGTTTTGGTTTTTAATTTTTTTTTCGTCAACCTTTTCTTCTTCTATATTTGTTCTCTATCTCTTCCGCCATATCTTTTCCTACACTATTCTTCATCCCTTATTTCTCATATCTTAAGCATAAAAAGTGAAAATTAAAAACAGAAAGGTTGCCAAATTCCCCTTAAATTTATTGAAATACTTGCTACTAGTACCACTGGTGTTCTGTATTCTTACAAACCATGATATTATAAATAAAAGATGAAAGAATATTTCTCAATAAATTGCATTATCAAAGATAATACAAGATATATACAAGTTCTAGTTGACTTTTGCCTAACTAAAGTAGGAAACAATCATACAAAAGATTTTTCTAATTACAAGAGTTGACTATGTAGAATCTTTTGATTCTTAACACTCCCTCTCAAATTGGAAAGTGAATATTGTGAAGTCCTAACTTGTTTGAGACCTTGTTGGTCGGACCTGATATATTTCATCACATTCTCGTGCATCCTTAGAGGTGTAAATTCTTAATTAGGGAAAATCTTTATCTCATATGCCCAATTTAAGCTAGCAATCCACCAACGCAGCAAATGAACATCAAAAAATAAAAAAAATAAAAATTTACAGAGCACTTTGTATTAAGATTGAAAGGGAAAAAAATAAAACAAGGCATCAATTGAGCAAGTAAGTTCAGTTGTTAATTACATGGAAGAACTGACAATTGTTCACTTGTCTTCAATTGTTCACCCACTATTGTGCAGCCATGGCTGCTATGTGAGAGATTCAACACATATGTGGCTCAATGAGAAGGCGTCTTCTCAATCCAGCATATCTAACAGCGTATAGAAGGTAAACTTAGTTCAAGAATAAACAGACGCGAAAATTACCACCAAAAACTTGCACCAAAAACTTGCAGTCCAATATGCCCATGCTCAAACAAATTTTAGACTTGATCATATTCAGTGATTTTAAATTCATAATTCATATCAACACTTGGATCAATCAACAGAACTAATCAAGAAGCTATAAGAAACATAATTGCAAGTTGCATAAGACCTCTTGATAACTTCCTGCTTCCAAAACAGTTTACAGTCCATAGCAACATATTATCAAAACCCATGAACAATTAACTCAATCATGGAAATCATATCTTATAAACCCTTTACGAGGTTTTCATCTTCCAGAAACTACCGTTAACATCTCCAGCTACGGAGTCTCGATAACATTATAGATGAAAAAAACAAAAAGATATACTCAAAGGGACAATCGTCAACCAAATACGATTACTCTAGCAAAACCCTTTGTCACTTGATAGAGATAACATTATTTGTTGTTTTCATCATCATATTCACACTCTATTATTAGCTTATTGTACTATCTAATTCTCTTTGTTACTTGATAGAGACAGCTGCCTCATCACTTCGGACATTACAATTTTACCTAGTCCTAAGCTTTTTGAAAATATGATGATGAAAACAACAAATAATAGAGGGTATATGGATATGGTGCGGTTGTCCAACCGCAATTCGACGAAACCACTAGCAAACCCATCATTAGGTGAAGCCTTTTTCATAGTCCTGGGTACGCGGTTCGGTATTTGGTCGATACCGGAATCAATACCGTTTAATTTTTATCGATTCGATATGGTTTGGTATTCCACAATATGAAAACGAAACCGGAGAGTTTGGTATGGTTTCGGTTTGATTCGGTTTTGAGCAAAACATTTATGGAATTGTGAAAGCATTCAGTAAGTCTCTGCCAAAATCAAAATATCAACATATATATATAACACACCAATCTGCAATCATCTCAGGGAATGAGTAAAATTGTGACTGCAGGTAAGATTGGCAGTTGATGCCATTTTATTGGTTGAGGGTGCTGAGAGGAAAGAGCAACTTGCAGCATGGACCGCTGATAAGAAGCAAACTAGCACATATGCAAAGGATTTGCTACAGATTGACAATGGTATTGTTGTTCCTTAATCTGGCTGAAAATGTTTCAAATGTGATAAAAGAGAAAATCTTTGGTTAAATCTAACTGATGGAACGATCCTTTGTGGGAGAAAAAATTGGGATGGCACTGGTGTTAATAACCATGCCATTGAGCATTATATAATGTTGTAAACCTTTAATAGCAATTTGGAATCCAACACTTCCTCAATCAATCTCCTCCTTAATTCTAACTTGTATTCATCCGATTACAAATTAGTAAATATGTTAATAACAAGAGAGTCTGCACGTGACCTTACTCTCACTTCAAATTCAAATTTTAGATTAGAGGTGTAAATTCTTAATTAGGAAAAATCCAGCCCTAATTAGAGGTGTAAATTCTTAATTAGGGCCCCAGCAGAACATGATTCCAAGAATAGACCTGGGGCTATCTTTATCCTTGAGAAAGCTTCTTTGGAAGTCGCCAAAGTTGGAAAGGTTCAATTTTATTGCTATTCTGTAATTTTTTTTTTCATTTCCTTTTTATAGTGGAGCTGGTAAATGGGGTTTCATGGTTTTATGGTTTGGGTTTAATTTGTTTCTTCAACCTTGGAGTTTTACTTGAATTTGTTTTCTGCTTACAGACTTATCAGCTATTGAATTATAACGATTACTCAAACCTTAATCTCTACAACGCAATTTTCATCAAATAATAACCAAAACATTTACAAAAACAAAGATATCCACGGAAATAAAAAAAACAATTTAGCCATAAAACTTACAGAAATTTGAATTTTTGTTGGTTTATTTGGAGCTTAGCAAAGTCTTCGAGTCCCACTCTCAGTGCTTGGCTCTCTCTCCCTCTCTCTTAGGAAAAAATTTGTAGGAATCTCTTGGACTCATTCACAAATCAGATCCCGCGCGCTTCCTTCTAGGTTTCGATTTTGGGTTCCCGACCCACTATCGCGCCGCTTTCGATTTTGGTTGTGAACTGTCCCGAATTCAGTTTCAATGAGAGCACAAATTAAACAATGTGACTATGAGGGTGATGGGTTTTTTTTGCCCTTTGTATATAAAGTTGGGCCATTTTTACCAATATGTAAAAGTAGAGTTTAACTTTAGTTGGTTTTTTTAGGAAAAATGCATATTTGAAATGTTTTTCCCTAAATAAGACATATCAGACAATAGCCCTTAATTTTATCGCCCGAATTTCTTCTTATTTGTATTGATATTATTGTTCTTCATCCCAATTTTATTGCCGTGCCAAAAACTGGTTATTTTTATTACAAAATTCAATAAGAAAACCACAAAACTCGACTTGAATGGTTGAAAGATTCCAACTTTTTGCAATCTTCATGGTTGTCTTGATAAATTTTGAGAGGATGTTGATGATGGCGATATTAAGAAGGGATGAGAATGTGTGTGTACTGAGTGGTGAGTGGTGGTGCTAGTGGTAAGCAGACCACGGGAGGGGAAGAGTTGGGTTTTTAGTTTTTATTTAAAAAAATTAAGTTAGTTGCTTTTATTATATATGTATTTTTTGGACATGTGGCGCTTACATTCCATCCTATCCAGCAAAAAATTAGGTGATCTTGTGCCTTGTTAGCATTTTAATAGGTTTTTTTTTAATGAAAATGGGGCGAGTTGAGACAAGTTTGTAGTTCCAGGGGTTAAGTGTTACAAATTTTGAATTGGGGTGTTGGCGAAATTTTTTTTCGTCAACATAATTTCACAGCCACTGCCTGAGCAATGAGGTTTTATTATTTATTTTAGGTTCGACCCATTCAAGACAAGTGCGACTCTTAATTACAACCCCTTGTTTAAAAGGAAAACCCTTTGATTCCATAATACAGAAACATAATAAAGAGATGGTGTTTGGTTGTTTTTGCAGCTGCACCTAAGTCGAGCCTTAGGTTGCCTACGTATCCGTCTTCGGAATCAATCCACTCATAATTCTAGAATTTTCAATGAGTGAATGACTCATCGAAAAGAAGAAGTTTTGAAGTTTTTGTGTTTAGAAATGTGTTTGGGAGAATTTGGTTGAAATGAATAAGGGATTCTGTTTAGAACAAGTGTTTTGAGTGAATTTGGTTTGGAATGAACCAGGGATTAGATTTGGATCTTTGAAATTGTGGTTGCATCTAGTGGTTTGCTAGATTGCCCACGTATCTCTTCGCGGGAATCAAACCGACGTAGTTCATAGTTGGGTTGGCTGAATTTGATTGGTGGCTGGAAGTTAATGATTCAAAACTGGTTGCGGTTGCATTTAGTGGGATGCTAGATTTCCTACGTATCCCTTCATGGGAATCAAACTGGCGTAGTTCAAATTTTGGATTTGGAGTTTTCAGGGAGTGAATGACTCACTGAAAAAAAGAAGTTTTGTATTTGATTTGGTGGGTGACTGTTTGGGTAAATTTGGTTTGAAGAACCAGGGATTCGATTTGGATTTGGATTTGTGATTGTATCTAGATTGCCTACGTATCTTTTAGCGGGAATCAAACCGGCGTAGTTAATGGATTTGGATTTTTAATGAGTGAATGACTCACTAAAAGGAGTTTTATTTGAGAGTTTTAGTGAGTGAATGATCCACTCAAAATATGTGTTTTAAGTATTTTGGTGTGGATTTAGCTTTGGAAGTAGCGAAAATTTTATTTGAGATGACGGTTGCATCTAGATTTGATTCTAGATTGCCTACGTATCCTTGGCGGGATCAAGCTGGCGTAGTTATGAGGATCTGAGTTTTGGAATGAATTTTGGAACTCGGAAATTTAGGATTGAATGGGTTGGTGACCCGTCTGAAATTCCATGAGGATTTTGTACCACTTGAATTTGATTTGTGAACTAATAGGCATCTTGGATTTGAGCCCAATAATTCATAATTTTTGAATTTGAGAACTTTGGACCGATCGTTTGCCTATTGCATATTGATTGCTGGTGACGACGCCCACTTGATCCATCGTAGGATTTATTGATGAAGCTGGGCCTTGCTTTGACATGAGCTATACAGGATATACAGCCACTGACTGGCATTGGTATTATTCTAGTTTTGGAGTCAAAGACTCATGTTTTTGTGCTTTGACCGCTGCTTGGTTTTGTAACCCTGCCTCCTTTTTTTATTTTATTTTATTTTTTTTTTATCATTGTCAACGACCAAAAGCTAGCCTAAAGAATAGGCACTTTCTCCCTCGACACCATGAAGAGCAGGTGCGGTGCATCCTTGATTCGAGTACCACTAGTTCTTATCGAATTGAGTCATCGCCCTTCACACAACATCATGATCGATTACTTCATTGACTTCATCTGCAGGTGACGAGTACAACTTTTACGAAGGTAAGCTCTGCTGCTCGCCGATCTAAATGCCTCTGAATATTGACATCTTTTCTTTGGATGATCCACTGATGTTCATGAACATCATACTTTCCGGTCGATCATGATCAACAATTTTTTTTTATATTCATGAACATCATATTTGTTTCCGGCCGATCATGAATGTCGTACATTTTTCGGACGATCATGATCGTCCATTTTCATGAATATCATATTTTCTCGAACGATCATGATCGTCCACTTCCTTTGATGTTCATACATTTTTCTAACAATCATGATCGTCAATTTCCATGAATATCATGTTTTTTTGGTCGATCATGATCAACCGTTGCCATTCAGGAATGTGTAAATTTCTCGGACGATCATGATCGTCCATTTCCTTTGATGTTTACGTTTATGAACTTCGCTTGCTGCCTCGCCCCGAATGATCATGGTCATTCACTTCTCTGATATTTGTGGCATTTGACCAGCAATTTTAGCTTTCTCGAAATATATCTATACATATATATATATATATAAATATTTTCTCTTCTTTTCTTTTTTTAGAAAGAGAGTCTTACATTTACACCATTTGAAGGAATCAGAGAGAGCATGATAGAACGAGCATCTTATACCTTTTGATTTTTGTGGGCTTTAGAGTCATTGCGAAGGAACTCTTTCTACCACTGAAACACCTTCTGCTCAAGGTATTGAATTCTGAAAACCTTCTTCTTTTTTTCATGCGGCTTCTTCTTCTTCTTCTTTTTCCTTCTTTTCTTTTCTCTCCGCTGGCTTTTCTTTCTTCTTTTCCTGCTTCTTTTCTCTCTTCTTTCTCCTGATTTCACTTCTCTCTATTTTGCTCTTTCTTTTCTCTTTATTTTTCTCTCTGCTTTTTACTGACTTCTCTTCTCCCTTTTCTCTCTTTTTCTCTGTTCTTTCTTTCCTTTGCAGCCGTTCCCCTCTTGTGCCTCTATTTATAGAGGCTCTAGATGGAGATCGTATTAAAAAGGGTAAATTGAAATTTTCAAATAACTGATATTTTCTTTCGAATTAGAAATACGATTAAAATTTTTTTTGAATTAGAAATACGATTAAATTTTTTTTTTGAATTAGAAATACGATTAAAATATTTTATTTCAAAGGATAAATATCCCCAAATTGATAAAAGAAAAAGAATCATTTTTTTTACGAACTCATTTGAATGCTACCAACCACATATTTTATTCCGGATTTTATTTTTGTAATTTTTTTTTGTTCCAATATGGGGGCAAAGTGAGATTTATTGTCAGTTTTCGGGAGTATTTGAAGTAAAAACCTTATAATAATAGAGAGAGATAAAAAACAATAGAGTAAATTGGTGCAGCAGTCCCTAAATTATATCATAATTTTAGCAACCGTCCTTAAACTTTAATATTAGTGTGTCCCGTCCTTGAATTTTGACATAATAATTAAGTTAGTCCATCCGTTAAAAAATTCACACGGAATCCGTTAGAAAAACCCCATTGAATGGACAGTTTTGTCCTTAATTTTAACGGATTTCGTTTAAAATTTTAACGGATGAACTAAATCAACTATTATGGTAAAGTTCAAGGATAAGAGACACTAATATTGAAGTTTATAGATAATTGCTAAAATTATAGTAAAATTTAGGACGGTTTCTCCAATTTAGCTTTAATATATTAAAAAAAAAAGCCATATGCCTGATATGCCCAACCAAGTATCGTTATGTATAAAAAAAAAAAACAAGTGACGTTATGTACAGAAAAAATGAATATATGGGCTTTGGTTGGCAGCCCAAAACTGAAATACTTTGGACTTATAATATGATTGGGCTTGTAGCTGTCAGTTCTTTTGTCCTTCTCACGTTCGATTTAGCAACGCCCCCAAAGTTTCCGAGTTACGAACTGCTGGGGTTGATCATTCACATCGCTCTCCCCCAGCGATACACAAAAATGGTGGTCTCTCTCCTTGAAGAGGTAACCTATCTCCTCTCGTTTTCCCACTTTGCTTTTCACAATCCTTGTTAGTGTCATCATCAACATCTCTAAATTATTATTTTTTTTTTGTCAAACAACATCCCTAAATTATTCAAAATCAGATTCTTTTTGTTTAATTATTATTTTTCATCAAAATTTGTTTCATTAGGTTTTGAATTGAACGGGCAAGTTCTTTGGGTGGCACTATGGAAGTAGATTTAGTTCCAAGTAGCATACAAGAGGAAGGTGCTTTTGGAGTTGATGAGAATTATAATGATGTAAGCTGCTAGTTCATTTTATTTACTTTTTATTCAGCTGCAGTAAGTGGTTTCCATGGCATTGAAGCTTTTTATTTTAAGTTTTTTATGATGAATGGAGGACGGACCATCACAAGTAGCTTGAAATTGTTGAATGAATGATTATATAGTGGTAACTGTGTTTCTATTTTGAAGAGTTGTGGAGTAAGATCGAACCATTTTCATCTGAAATTCAGAATTTTGAAGCTTACAGATGAATGTGTGAACTGTGACTTGATTTTTATTGTGTTACGCGGTTACTTGTGGATATGCAAGTTAACATTCAACTACTTGCTTTGCTCTCGGTTTTGAATTAATTTTTTGGCCATTTTCATAATGTGCAGGATAATCCTAATTTTGAGATTGAAACATGTGGGATATGCATGGCTGCTGTTATAGATAGGGGTGTTTTGGACTGCTGCCAGCACTGGTAGGCTCTTGTTATTGCTGTCTCTCTCTCTTATCACCTTCAACTATTTTGTATCACTTTTCCTTATGATTTCTTGAATTGTTAAAGACAACCTAGGAAACAAAATTAGGGAACAAAAGTATCACCAAATGCGCTTTTACTTTTTACATTATTCATGTATAATGAACCCAGAAGTTGTTCACCAATATATTTAGAGGTTCATATGAGGAGAAGTTATCATTTCTTGTACTCCCTTATTCTGCTAGAATGGATCTAGAGTGAGATAAATCTGTTGTTTTCCTTAAGTTACCGTATGTTTGACTGATGAAATGTTTACTTTATGACATTCATCTTCTGGTTTTTCAGGTTCTGTTTTACCTGCATTGACAATTGGGCTACAATTACAAACCTCTGCCCACTTTGTCAGAATGAATTTCAATTGATCACATGTGTTCCAGTGAGTGATGAGAACAAACAATGTTTTTTGTTGTTCTTCATCCATGTTTTAGTATTAGTTCTGTTGTCATGGATATGAATATGGAATAATTTAATGGTATCCGTGTTCAATTAGTTATATTTTGATTTCTAAAATGGCTGTTTTTAATAGTTATATTTTTCTCGGAAAATTTAAACTTTCTTTTTTGAATTTTTCCTGAAATTGTGATTTGATGTTGGTTCAAAGTGGTGCTAAAGCATATGAGATTGATTTGAATGTGAAGGTATATGATACTATTGGCAGCAGCAAAGCGGATGAGGATTCATCTTCTAGGTACTTTGGTAATTAGAATAATGTGTTTTAAGTATTTCGGTGAGGTGGGGCTTAGACTTATTATTGTGCAGCTTTTATGAAATTGGCAGCCAAGATTCTATTTTAGAAATAGCGATTAAGCCACTTATTTTATTTGTTGTGCCCAAGTTTCAGCAGACTAATTTGTCCATATTTGTCCTTGCAGAGATGATGAATGGTGTATTGAAGGGCAGAATAATACTGTATCATTTCCATCATACTACATTGATGAAAATGTAATTATCTTTACTTTTTTATTTTTGACATCTTGCAGTTCTCACCATTTCTTTTGAAGGTTTTGTAAATCACTAGCCTCTCGTACTTGTGTTATTGAGATGATTTTGAACATTTAACAAGCGAATTGTCGTAACAAGTGAGATTGCACCATTGTGCTTACAAGCGTCACTAGGGAATTATGTAGCTGATTTTAGGTAGAGAGTTGTCGTAATTAAATGATTGCGCTTGAGTTTATCAAAATAATTTACAATTAGATAAAAATAATCCAGCCTTGCATCACCCTTTCCCATCACATCAAGATGCAGAATGCTAGTAGAGATAGGTTAATTAGTAGTTTATAAAATAGAAGGAGCAGCTTAAATGCAGGACTGTTTCCTGTGCTCCAAGGAAAATAAATAAAAGAACAAACTAAAGAAAAAAAAGATGACTTTGGAGGTCATCTTGGTTCTAAACTAATGGTTAAGACTGGAGGTTCTTTGCCCATGGCTATAGTTTACATCTTTTTTTTTGTCTTCAAGTTTATCTTTCAACCTTTTATCATCTGATATCAAATTCTTATGTACTTTATCATTTTGTAGTCAGTTATCTGCTTGGATGGAGATGGTTGCAAAATTCGAAGTGGATTAGTGACTATTGAGGGTGATTCCAATCTTGATACATCAATTGCTTGTGATTCATGTGATTTATGGTAAAGAGTCAGTCAATGTGATATATTAACTTTTTTCCAGATTTTTATATGATTTGATCAAATATTTTAATTTTCTAATTGGTTTTTGACCTGAATGGAGACAGGTACCATGCTTTCTGTGTGGGATTTGATACTGAAGGCACATCTGAGATTACATGGTTATGCCCCAGGTAAGTTACATGGGGATGATTGTTTTATTATGAGTGTTGCACTGTTGGTTCCCTCGTTTGTTGAGTCTAGCTTGTGACTTTTCCTTAAAGATTCAGTTTATTGTTTAATCAATAAGCACTTGTCACGTATGCACTGAACCTTGCATCTAGATTGAAAGGTGTTTAATGAAGATGAACATGTTGTAGGCAAGCAGAGCCAGAAACTTTGAAACGGGCATGCTAGCTAAATCTTAAAGAGTGATTTGAAGGCTGCTAATATGAATTTAGACAACAAATCAAGGAAATTTGGATTGAAAAGGGATTAAGAATTAGAGTAGCAAATCTTTCTCTCATTGCCACTACTTGCTGTTTCAGATGCTTACTTGCCTACAGACTCGAGTGGATAATGAGTTACCAAGATTAATTTGTTTGGGTTACTAAGCTTATTTGGGGTAAAGTACTTATGAAAAATGTGTTAGATCTTATTTTCATAAAATTCTACCTGGCTGTTGCCCATAGTGTCTCTTGTGCTTGGTTGTAGGTCCTTTGTGTGGAAGCTTTCTTCTTGTTGTAGATCCCAATCTTGAGTTTGTCAGTGAATAGTATTTAACCATCTGATTTATGACTCGGGGACAAAGAGAACGCTTTATGTTTGTTTCCAAGTAACGATCTTTCGGCTTGGACTGATTACTTGACTAGTGAACCTTTGGTGATCTTAATATATGTACCTCATGATTAATAGACATTTGCATGGATTACCAATTTCCTAAAATTCCTATATCTCGTTTTCATTTCTTTTAAGATACTACTTTGTGTTTGATCCTTGGTTATCTTTGGTTTTGGTGATCTTTATTCTTTTTTCATTGATTTTTCTGTAGATGTGTACTTGAGGAAATGCCAAAAAATTCAGTTGTAGATTCAGTACAGAGGGCTATCAGCCAGTATGGACCAGAAATTGTAAATAGTGAATGTTTAGTTAAGGACAGTATTTCTAGAAGGGTATCTGTATCTGTTGCTGATAGTGGTGAGACAGCTGTTGTGGTCTCGCAAATGGCTGGAGAACCAAGTGAAAGCGTTTTACAAACTGTTGAGGTTGGCAAGGACCTGGAATCTGAAACATTGGTATTGGCTTCTGAGGATAGCCACAAAGTGACAAAACCTACCAGGGAAAGAACTCTTATTGAACCAAAAGAGGAAGCTCAGGAACTTGAACTATCCTTATCATTTGATACCTCCTGTTTACCTTCAGATTCTTTAGCACATAAGCAATTTAGGATGAGTACTGATGTATCAATGACTGAGCTTTGTAGTTTTGATGGCACTGGGAATCCTTCTGGAAAGTCCTTTGATGAATCATACATTAGTAACAAACTTTCTGACATTGGTTCGAGTATGGGTCTTCATCTTGGGTTGTCTGTGGGCTCGTTTTTGTCTGGTAATTCTCCATACTTTTCCATTTTACTTGTATAAATAAGATTGCATATAACTGAAGTTTTTCGTATGCTTTACACGTTCAACTTTTTCTTATTGTTTTGATGTCCCTCTAGCTGGTGATATGAATAATAATGGAACTGAAGGTCAAAAGACTGAAGATGTAAAGCATCACAATCCTTCAGAGGAATATTTGTCAAGAGGTATGAAGCTGTTTCAGGCATCATTTCTCTCTTATCTCTCTTTGTATTTTTATTTCCTTCGAAGTTTGGGATATGTTGGTGTTTCTTCCATGAATTATGTGGATCAATGCCGTATATCAACAGATTTCGGGGTAGGGGAAGGAAAGTGAATGAGTTAATTTTCTATTTCAATTCAATGTACAACTGTCACAAATGAAAATTGCCTCATATTTGAAATATATCCAGCCGACTTTCTTTTACCAAATCAAGCGACTGATGATGTAATGCAGCACCATCCTTCAGAAGAATATTCGCCGATAGGTATGTGAAACAGTATAAATTTCTAATTTAATTGTTTATTCAACATTGACTCCCGCACATTGCTTAATCACTGAATCTTTCCAGCTGACGAGATTGTACCATATCCTAATTCGGATGCTCCTGGAATGACCACTGGTGGAAAGAGAAAGCGCACTGATTGCAGGTCACATGTCATCCAAATATATCCGTTGATTCTTATACGGTTTTCAGCAATTAGTGCTCATAACTATGTTGCCTCAGGTTTTGTTACTGCAATCCTCATATCATAATCTGGCACCATCAATTGTGTGATTTTCCCTCTTGTATTCTTAATTTATGTTGGATGGGTAGTGTTTTTCCACCATCTGTTCTGTTTGTCACTGAATTTTTTGAGTTATGTTGGATGTACTGTGTTTCTTGTCTCCATGGAAGTCTTTGATTCATTCAGCTGGCTTGCTGGTATTCTAGTGGAATTTGGGTTAATAGTGAATATCTCGTCTTCTTATCTTTTGGATTTCATTAAGGTTATGTCACTGAAGTTTCCGAGTTATGTTGGATGTACTGTGTTTCTTTTCTCCATGAAAGTCGTTGATTCATTCAGCTGGCTTGCTGGGATTCTAGTAGATTTTAGGTTAGTAGTGAATACCTCGTCTTCTTATCTTTTGGATTTCATTAAGGTGGTTACCATCTTGCTATTATCACTGTGTTATGGGAGCTCTTAGTTGTGATGAAACTTAACCAGGACGTAGGCATGTCAAATTTTTGGCTTATACCCATTAAACATGCATGCATGTAACATAATTTTTAATTTCTGCCTCCTTGTCTGTGGTAAAAAATCCCTGTGTTTAATTGCCTTTGATGCAATACACCTTTATCAGTAAAATGTCAGCATAAGTCAATTCATCTGGTTGAATAAAAAGTGGATACAAATTGAAAGTCATTTCAGTATCGTTGCACTTGTGTGCTAGCTTATTTCCACGTTATTTATTGTCATTTTCCTGAAAGATCATGTCAGGTTGCTATATTGTTTTACATTCTTCATAGCAAGTAGAACAAATTTCTGACTTTGTTTTACCTTGAATTTTTGGAATAATAGTGATGGTCATATCAGTGCTGATGATGGAGATATTAACCCTAAGATTGAGACCAAAGTTTCTCGTAAGAAAATCAGAGATGAGAAGACTCAAGCGATTGCTCCCAATGGACAAGCCAAAGCATCTGTTCCAGATGACTCTAAAACCTTCCCTAGCCTGAATGTAGTTCCTAAAGATTCGTTGGCATTTCATCCTGTTGAGGGGAACACCACTTCTGATATATTAAGCATTGTTAGAACTACAAACCGTAGATCTTCTAAGGGGTTAGGGCTAGCACGCCCTAATCCTGCTGAGAAATCATCACAAGAACAAGAAACTATGGCTGGTTTGAGAGTTAAGAAGATCATGAGGAGAGCTTCTGAGGACAAGGACTCATCTGTTGTAGTCCAGACATTGAGAAAAGAAATAAGAGAAGCTGTCAGTAATAAAACTTCAAAAGATTTTGGCGAAAACCTTTTCAATCCAAAGCTTCTTGATGCCTTTAGGACTGCTATAGCAGGACCTAAAACTGAACCTGTTAAAAAGTTATCACCTTTGGCACTAAAGGCAAAGAAGGCAATTTTGCAGAAGGGGAATGTACGTGAGAATCTGACGAAGAAAATTTATGGGACATCCAATGGAAGAAGAAAACGCGCATGGGACCGGGACCGCGAAATTGAATTTTGGAAGCATCGCTGCATAGGAACTACGGAGCCTGAAAAAATTGAGACCTTGAAGTCTGTTCTTGGCCTCCTGAAACAGAAATCAGAGGGTACAGATACAGAGCGGGAGTCTGATAGACAGTCTGCAAATCCAATTCTTTCCAGGTTGTATTTAGCAGATGCTTCTGTACTTCCAAGAAAAGACGATATTAAGCCTCTCTTAGCTCTTAAAACTGCTAATTCAGAGCAGAATGATAAACAACTCACCTTGACAGAAAAGTGTTCAAATTCATCTCTTAATGATTGTATTTCATTAGAGAAACGTGGGAGTAAAACTAATGTTCCTAGCTCAGAGAATGGTCTCGCTTCTAACAAAGTACGTCAAGACAGACACTTGGATGGGTCCTTGGGCTCTTCATCTGGTGGTTCCAAATCTAAAATCAAGAAGGAAGTGGTTGATAAACCTGTAGATGTAAAAAGTGACAAAAGAAAATGGGCTCTAGAGGTTCTTGCCCGGAAAACAAATGTTGTAGGCGCAAAAGCAACAAATGAAAAGCAGGAAGACAACGCTGTGGTCAAAGGAAATTACCCTTTGCTAGTATGTAATAGCTTTACTTTTGAAAACCATTCATTTATGCTGTTTGTTGCGGCAGGTGATCTGATTCTATTTTGTGGCTTCTTTGAGCAGGCTCAATTACCAATAGACATGAGACCAGCTTTAGCATTCAGTTGTCATAATAAAATCCCCTTATCAGTGAGGCAGGTATGAGGTTCTCTCTGTGTATTCTTGCTTCTGCTAACCAGGATTGTTGTGAGCAGATATTGAATTAATTACATGGCTCGTTAGGTTACTCTTTAAGTTCTTAATTTGAAAAGATTTTGAGCACAGAAAGGGTGTTCTGCTTTCTCTTGGTCTTTGAATGTGCATTTAGAAAGGAAGAAGCCGTTTTAAATGTTTTGCTAGGAAATGGTAGAAGGGAAACTTACCCCCTAAGTTTTTTCGTAATCTTGCATGAGAATTGATTCATTGAGAAAACCTATGCTGTCTACACAACTGCTTCTACTATCAAACTACAATGAAGTCATGGACGTCATTTTAACAGTTTCTACTATCGGTACCACCACACTGATGCAAGTGTCAATATGACTACCTCATTTACCAATTTAAGCATAGTATTTGTGTGCTGCCATTTGTCACTGAAATTCATCTATATATGAAAAACTAAAATAAAATTCAATTCAATTAGGCTGTATTCTTGCATGGGTAGATCTTTAGAACTGGAACCAAAGGCAACACAGTTATAGCCCAACTATATGGGTACTTATACCCAACTATAGGGTTGCTTTATCTACCCTGTATTCAAGTTTAATATAGAAAGTAGATCCATTCAACTGTAAATACAAAGCACAATCAGAATGTATCTTACTTTTGCCCACTCCCAAAATACCTACTAAAAAATACCTACGAACTTTGAAACTCCTCTGGAGCATAATAATTTCTCAGGGGCAAATGTGAAATTAATGTCTTAGGACATGTCAGTTCAAATCACAAAATTTGCTTTTTCAGCACCATTTATTTGCACAATTTTAATGAAACTGGAGGCTAATTAGTTGTTTGGACTTTTAATAAACATCTGTCTCGCAGGCACAGCTGTACCGTCTGACTGAGCACTTCTTGAGGAAAGCAAATCTGCAGGTGATCCGTAGAACTGCGGACACAGAGTTAGCTGTTGCAGATGCGATTAATATAGAAAAGGAGATTGCTGATAGGTCAAATATCAAACAAGTATATCTGAATCTATGTTCCCAGGAGATATTGCATCGTTCAGATAGGAAGTCTAGTGGTGGCCCAGTAAGTTCCCCCCAATCTTCAGTTCCAGCTGAAAGATCAGAACAAGCTGCCAATGAACTTTCAACTGATCCTGTAATTGAAGCAGCACTGAGGGATGCTGGTCTTCTGTCTGATTCTCCTCCAAATAGTCCGCCTCCGAACATGGAAGTTCTTGCCGAAGGAGATGGCCCCTCATTAGATATCAGAAAGGAAGGGCCTGATAATGTATTTGAAATGGATTTTCATCCAGATCTGGACATATATGGGGATTTTGAGTATAATTTGGAAGAAGAAGACTACATTGGTGCCGCTGCTAGAAAAGTCTCGAACTCACAACCAGAAGAAGGGGTACCAAAATTGAAACTGGTTTTCTCTACACTTCACCCTGAAAGATCTATTCATTCTCTAGATCTTGAAAAGACTGAGAATTCACTTGAAGAACGAAAAGATTCTTCCAGCATGCTTGAGAATCATACTCATTCTGGTTTGGAAAACTCCATCACGGAACGTGGGACTGACGAGCCTAGTGTTCCTTTGGAATCCTTATTCGGTAAAGAAGGTGAAGAGCTTTCTGTTGCAGAATGTGAAGAATTATATGGACCTGATACAGAACCAGTGACAGAGAAACTTCCAGGAGAAAAGCCATCTGGGTTAATTGATGAAGCTCTGGCTAAAGATACAGATCACAAAGAGAATGAGAATTATGTGCCAAAGCCAAATCAAGCCATAGAAACCTCTGGAATTGGTTGCAACTCCTCTAGTGGTGGAGAATATTCAACGAACCATACCCAGCCAGGCATAAATGTCGAAAGCAAGGAGAAGAAATCTAGTACGGACCCTAACAATCAATCTAACGGCATCAATTCTGTATCCAAGAAGGTTTCTCCCAGTCACTTTTCCCTAAAACTGATATTTCCTTTACACTGCTGTTCCTTTCAGTCTTTAACTGATCTTACAATGCGTGGACTTAATGGGCTGATTTGGTGAGTCGGATTGCATCAAATTCCAGGTATTTTAAGATAGAAATGAATGTTTTTTCATTGTAAAGTGGACTATACAGGGATTAGACAGAAGAGGTAAGTTTACTTCCACGTGTCTAATCCCGGATCTTACAATGACATTCACTTCTATTTTCGAAGTACCTTGAATTTGATGAGTTATACTATACGTTCCAATCTACTCCAATACAACCCACCAAACGACCGAAATGTAACTGACTTGAAATAAGAGTCTCTTCCCTATATGTTATTTCAGCTGAGCTGGCATTGCGAATTTTTGCAGGTGGAAGCCTACATTAAGGAGCATATCAGACCGCTGTGCAAGAGTGGCGTGATTACAGCTGAACAATATAAGTGGGCGGTGGCGAAAACAACTGATAAAGTTATGAAATACCATTCTAAAGCTAAGAATGCAAGTTTCCTTATAAAGGAAGGCGAGAAGGTGAAGAAACTTGCAGAGCAGTATTTGGAAACAGCCCCACAGAAGGAAAAAGGTGATCCTCTATAACGATATGTCGTTTTAAGGTCTTAGATTGTTCACAACTCTCCACTACTAACTGGTGTAATTTGTAGATACTTTTGAGAGTTTGTAGTTGTCTGTAAGTTGATGGACAACTCATCTCAGCACAATTAGGATGTATCCAGGTGAGTTTGCTGTCTTCGCACACATCTTAATATACCAGAATCTAATTTGACTCGAACAGATGGACAAGTGCACATTGAACTTATATTATCTAAGGGCTTCTTCAGATGCCGCCCTCATCTAGTATCTAGATAATGCCGTTGTCCTTCCAAATCCGCCCGGAGATCCGAAGCTTGAGCTCCCTCCTGTCGCCGCCGGAGAAAAACAGCGCCATGTGCCGCCGGATTATGAGACTATAATGGCTGTCCCGAACCTTTTGATGGCCGTCGCGTATGCTCCGAGGGGTGCCTCCCATATTTGTTTCCTTCCGTTTGCACCCACCTCCAGTCTGTACTCAAAGTTTCGTGCCTCAGCACGGTCGCCCATGAACTTGGGGAATGCAATGTAAACCGGAGCCATTCCCAGGTGGAAGGCTTCAAAGTGCAGGCAGAAGTACTGGCTGTAACAGTTGAAAACCTAACAAGCATAAGCCAAATCAAGGTAAAAACTAGGGGTAGTGCAACTCTGGCGGGTCTGTAGGTTAATCCAATTCTATCAACACCAAATGAAAACTTTTTATGACTTACCAGAAGCATCCTTGCTGCATTTTGGACCTCCTGGGGATTGGACTTAACTTAGTGGTGATCAAAGGATGATCCAATGTGCATGTGAAGATTGTGATGTCTCAAATGTTGAGCCAAAAATGAAATACCCCCAACAACATTGCAATTAGAGGCATGATATGGGCAATTGTAGGGTCTAAAGTGACACTGAACTTCATGTTTAAGTTTGGTGTAGTAAGGGAAGATGTCCAGGCACCCCAAAGACATCTGATGTCTCCGAGCTCTTGCCGGCAAGTCGGGCACTGCTTGTTCACCCTCACTTTGCAGATTGAGCACAATGTGTGCCCATTTAGGCACTGCACAAAAATGAACTTTCAAATTTAACTTGTTCTTCGAAGTTCCAGTTAACCAATTTAAGACATCAAAACATGATGAAACTCAAAGCAAAACCCACAATTCATACCATCATTAAGTATTTCAACTCTCCAAATCAAATGACCATCCAAAACATAGATTTTGTGCAGACAGAGCATTGAAGAAGCTCATGGACGCTGGACAGAGCTTTGTTGTTGGACTTGGCCGAGGCCAAGAAGCGACGGCGGTGATGGTGGCGGTGGTGAGCGTCTTCCTCATAGATCCCAGCATTATCAACACCATCATCCTCCATTGAAAAAGTTACTCATGCAGGTTTTGTAGTATACAAAAAACCACAACAACACCAAGTTCTAATGGCTTTTATTTTTGTCACCTACTTTGTTCATGTTTGTTTGTGCCCTGGCAATGCCATAAATCCTAATCGATAGCATCTAGATGAAAGAAATGGAAGAGAAAGAAGGTGGCTTTCTTGGGAGCATTTGTGGAAGGAGACAGACAAGTCTCCATCATTGCTACCTAATATGCAATGCTTGCTTCTACCAAATGCCAAAGGGAGTTCATGCTCAAAACAAATGACCAACTGTACCTACTTCAAATTTGCTTCCTAACTAGGCAATTTCACTCGCGAGTGTATCTAGATATGTACTTACTGGTTTACTAACGAAATCTAAGCAATATTTCATTTGCGTGGAATTCAAAAGACTACATCCTAACAATATGGTTCAATCATATCGAGTATAAAATTTGTCTTCAACAACTTTTAATAATTCTACCCATTTTCTATTTCATATATTATTGAGTCTGTTATTTCTAGCAAGCCATATAATTATGTCTAATCATATACATTTGATTTCCAAATTTGACATGCTGGTCCTCTCGAGAAGATCAGAGGGGTCTCTCATATCCTCCGGGATGGACATCTCGCTATTTCTCCCATCCTTCAGCAGGGACCTGTTGATCCTCTCATCTTTTTGGGTGGTTTGGTGATCCTCCCATCCTCCCGGTAAATTAAAGTTACTCTTTAAGTTAATTTATTGTTTTTTTTTTAATCATGTAGCTTCTATTTGTCACCTACTTAAAGTTTTTTTTTTTTTTTTGATTCAATGAAATTGGAGGCGTTAGAAGACAGACTGATGTACCCTAGAACACTAGGTGACCACCTACTCAAAGTCTTAATCAATGATAACTTCTACTTCGTTAATTAATGGAGGATTAAAGTTGTAAAGTTTTAAAGAGTACAAAGTGATAAATTGAACATTTGAGAGTATAAGTATAGACACGTAAAATTTGTAAGGGAGGGACCTCAAAGCATCTCCAATCCAATCATGTAAATGTATTGTTAAAACTTCGGTAGCATCTTATTAGAATATTCCAAAATATAAAACTATTTTGATCCAATGAGAAATTGCAAAATATTGAGATGTAAAATTTATATTTTCATCCTAAAGTTTGGTCTCAACTCTTGATTCCAAATGAATTTAAATTTGAATAATTAGATATATAGCCGATGCATTTAGTGCATATATTTGTATTAAATAATCCACTATTTGTCATTAGATAATATCTAGATTTAATGTATGGTGGCCCCAATGAAGATGTATTTACAATCTTTTTTACAATTTCCGACTAGATGTTCAATTTACACCTTGTTTTTCTGACCCATTGGACCAGAAAATTGTAATCCGAAGTTGTAAAACTTTCATTCCGGCAAGTTTACATCTTGCATCGAAGATGCTCTCATGTATTTGATATAACATAATTTACTCAAAAAAATCTATCCAAGTCCACAAAATGAATTCTATAATATTTAGTGACTTTTTCAACATATTGTGGAGTTATGAAATTTCATGATTGAATACACTCGGATCTTTAATGACTTTATAAAATTTCATGAAAGTCTAGATTGAATACTCCAAATTTTTAATGACTTTGTAACATTACATGAAAATATGGATTGAATTTTCTCGAACTTTCATCAACTTCTTAAAAATCTTAATTGAATATACATCATCACTTAATACTACAGTCTAGTGGTATTCATCTCCACATATTATGTGGGAAGTATCAAGCCCATTTGGGAACAAGGATAAGGATTTGGATTTGTTTGTAGATTTGAAATTCCTTCATTTGAAATCCATTTTTTGACAAACCTTTTATTTGTAAGGATTTGAATTGAGGATTTCAAATAAGCAATTTCATTACACAAATTGAAAATAATAATGTCAAAATGACTCATTGTATATTTAGCTAAATGAATATTATTAATAATCATGACCATTAATACATAGTTAACCGCATAAATAATTTTTTTAGATTAAGATAACTAAAAATAATAATATAAATTGAAACTGAAGCCATATAATATTTATGTTTACTTTCCATACCTTAAACCTATGTTTTGCACTAGTTTTTTTTTTCAGTAGAATTGGTCGTTTTAAAGTGTTGAGAGCAATTTCTGTGAGAAATTTTCCTAAAGGTTATTAGAATTTTATGGCTCATAATTTCGAGTTTCTAGCAGGAGTTTCATTAGTTTTAGTACCAGTAGCTCAGTGTTGTCAATAAATTTGTTAATGCAAATGTATCAACTTTACAGATTGAACTGTACATGCTCAGAAAGAATTAGACAATGAGTCATAAATACTTGGAAAGCTCTGTAAGTTTAGTTTATGGGGAATTTTATGATCCATGATTTTGAGTTTTCTAGGGTGCGTTACATCAGTTTTAGTACCAGTAACTCAATGCTGAAATTGTTTGGGACTCTTGACAACTTGGCATCGCAAGTTACCAATCTTGATAACCAAGCTTTTGGACGATTCTTGGGAAATTAAGAGGCACTAAAATCTTTTGTCAATTCAATTAATTAAAGACCACCAAAATCTTGTGATAATTCAAAATTAGTCCGTTAGAGCAATATGATCAAAATTTTTGAAAAAAGTGGTGGTTTGTAAACATCACGTGGTGGTTTGTAAACATCGCGTGAATGTTTATAACCTATATAAGGATTGATGGAGAGAGTATGGGTGAGCTGAAGAGGAGGAAAGACAAATATGAGTGGTAGAGGAGGAGGACAAAATAGGGATGGCAGAGGAGGAAGATGAGAGAAATGAGCGACTAAGGTGAAGAAGAGAAAAATGTGAGCTGACATAGGGAAGAGAGAAGGGAAACAAAGAAGGATGAAAAAAAAATTAAGAAAAAAAAATGGGAGAATGAAAAAAAAGATGAAAAAAAGAGGATGAAAAAAATAATGAAAATAAAGATTTTTTTTGTCATGCTAGAGAATCAAATCCATTCAAATGACTATTTTTAAAAGTCATTTCAAATTATTAGATTTGAGCTTATGAAGTCTCCTATGAATTTGAATAAAATCCAAATCCAAAACCCAAAAAATTCATTCAAACATAAGAATTTTGGATTTGAAAAGCTCAAATTCAAATCAAAATCTATGGATATATAAACGGACCCTCAGGTTTGATTTTCGTAAAGACGAGGTCCAAGCCTAATAATCCCCTACCTTATATCATGAATAAACCTGAAATTGTAGAGACATTTATGAAAATCTTAATTTTATAAACCCCCCAAGTCTCAAGTTTCGGCAGGTAACCACGGAAAATGTTTAGCGTTGTCCACCTTATAAGTATTGATTTTCGGAGCCGGATGACCGAAACCCGCCTAAGAAACTCTTTCTCGGATAATACAGAAGCAAAACAGCTCTCAATAACTCAGAGTTTCAAACTTCAGCTCAAATTCATGCAATACAAGTTGCTCACACAAAATGAATAATCATAAACCCTAATGAGATAAATCCCACCACATGAGCACAAATTGCCACATTTCCCTTTAGTCCCACCAAAATCATACCCCAATTGCTGGACTTTCTCTATCTTCCCCAGCAATGACATCCATTGACATTCTCAATTCACCCAGGCTTTACATTTCCAAGCCCCACACCTACTTCAAATCCCAAACTCACTCAAAGCGTTTCAATTTGATTCGGAAAATTCAATCACAGCCACCGTTCCCTCACCGGACACTCACCGTTCTTTGCAATTCGAATTCGGGGTCCTCGTTACGGTCCGGTGACAATAGCAAAGCCCCCCAGGACGATTTTGTGACCAGGGTCTTGAAGGAGAATCCAAGCCAGATTGAACCCAGGTACTTAGTTGGTGATAAGTTTTATACTTTGAAAGAAAAGGAGAATTCGAATTTGGGTTTTATTGAACTCTTGGCGAAGAGGCTGAATTTTTCGAAGGCAGAACCAAAGAGAGAGAGCAGGGAGGGTCAAAATGATAGTGGAGTGAAGGATGAGGCTGTGTATTTGAAGGACATTTTGAGGGAGTATAAGGGGAAGCTGTATGTGCCTGAGCAGATGTTCGGAACTGAGTTGCCAGAGGAAGAACAATTTGAGAAGAGTTTGAAGGAATTGCCTAGAATGAGTTATGAGGATTTTCAGAAAGCGGTGAAGAGTGACAAGGTTAAGTTGTTGACTTCCAAGGAAGTTACGGGGACTTCATATGGGTTCAGTGACTTCATTGTTGATTTGAAAGAGATCCCAGGCGAGAAGAGCTTGCATAGAACCAAATGGTAAAAATGACGGACCATTTAATTTTCCTATGAGTTCTGCTTTTTTTTCGGATGTTTTGGCAGTTCAGTGATGTTTCTCTGTTTGCAATTTTTTAGGGCAATGAGGCTGGATGAGGGTGAAGCTCAAGCTCTTTCGGAGGATTATACTGGCCCGAGATATGTGATAGAGGGGCATGCTACGGTGAATCTTTGAACCCTTTTGAGCTTAGTTCATTATAGCACGTGAATAAAAAAGAAATTGGTGTAGGAAAAGTGCAGAATAGCTATTTCCTGTTGGTGAATTATCTTCTGGTATTAATTTTCATGGTGTGAAATTAGAGTGTTTCATATGTGGTTCCCTTTCCGTCAGAGGTTCTGGTTTGAGTGCTGAAAAATTGAGCATGAATGCATTGACGTTCCTTTATAAATTGTAGTATCAATTATAATAAATATTTCAGCTCAATTAACTTATCTTTTCTTAGACTGAGAATTTTTGTGGCCATATCTTCTTCTATATATGTTCCGGACATGTTTGGGTCTTAGAACACAATGCATGATCACATATAATCATTGCCATATGTTTAAAGAGTCGGGAAATCCCTTTTTTTCTCTTCTTTTTAATCCTACAGAAATGTTAAATTTTTTTTACTGTTTGATTCCCTCTGCTGCAGTCTTGGGTTGGAAAAGTGCCACAGTACCCTCATCCGGTTGCATCTTCTATATCGAGCAGAATGATGGTAGAGCTTGGAATGGTAACAGCTGTAATGGCTGCTGCTGCAGTTCTTGTTGGAGGATTCCTGGCTTCTGCAGTGTTTGCTGTTACCAGTTTCATTTTTGTGTCAACTGTTTATGTCGTATGGCCTATAGCGAAACCATTTATCAGATTTTTTCTTGGTATCATCTTTGGCATTTTAGAGAGAGTATGGGATAACCTTGTTGACTTCTTCAGTGATGGAGGCATTTTCTCTAAATTTTCTGAATTTTACACTTTCGGGGGTGTATCTTCCAGCATTGAGATGTTAAAACCAATAACTATTGTCCTTTTGACCATGGTCCTCCTTGTCCGGTTCACACTCTCAAGAAGACCTAAGAACTTCAGGAAGTGGGTAATGCTGCATCATTTCAACAGTTTCTTGCCTTATTCACGATGCATTAGTCTTGCCTTATTTATGCCATGGATTTGATCACTCTGAGTTGCACTTAATATTTGTAGGACCTGTGGCAAGGGATTGATTTTTCACGATCTAAAGCAGAAGCTCGTGTTGATGTTAGTTTCTAATAGCTACTCATTTGGCAATTTTCTTATCTTATTGAACTTGTTTGTAAGGTTCTTAGAATTTTATGTTGTCTTGTGTTCAGGGGTCAACTGGAGTTAAGTTCAGTGATGTGGCAGGGATTGATGAAGCTGTAGAGGAACTCCAGGAGGTGTTTGTTATCACTACCCTTTGAGAATGAATTGCCTCTGTATTGAAGTTTTTCCTTGGTCTTAAGTTGTCCTAATTCTTAATTCTAAACTCGTAATTAATGAAAACTTGTTGATATCTTTGATATTCTGCTGATTAGTTGGTGAAATACTTGAAGAACCCAGAACTATTCGACAAAATGGGAATAAAACCTCCACATGGAGTTCTTTTAGAGGGTCCACCTGGATGCGGCAAGGTTTGTTATTTGTGTAGATCTTCAGTCTGTGTACATGAAATTATGCATTGGTAACATTTCAGTTTACCCTCCTATTTCCAGACCCTGGTTGCGAAGGCCATAGCCGGTGAGGCTGGTGTTCCATTTTACCAAATGGCTGGATCTGAATTTGTAGAAGTTTTAGTTGGTGTTGGTTCTGCTCGTATTAGGGATCTATTCAAAAGAGCCAAGGTGATTATACTTCCCATTTTTAGTTGAAGTATGTTAATTGTGATGGATCTCCTTTAGTTCATAATTAATCCTAAACACTTAAACCTGGACAACTTTGTTGGCACTATGTGGCTAACATTGGTTCTCGGCTCTCCCCATATGATCCTACTGTGTCACCCAGAAGGGGAAGTGAGAACAATAAATGAGTCGTTTTCTGTTTTCTGTTTTCAGTTTCATAGCTTAGCCTTTAATCTACTTTTCCCTTTAATAAGAACCTGAGAGTTATTTTTCATCACCTAATGCATAACGTATTCGCTTTTTTCAACTCGCTGTTGGGATTCCTATGTTTTGAACACTTTTTTTTTCTTTGATGTAGGTAAACAAACCATCAGTTATTTTCATTGATGAAATTGATGCATTGGCTACTAGGTATGCATATTTCTCTCACTGAACTTCAATAATTCGTGCTATTGTTTTGGTTTAAATTTTCTGAGAAAAATTAACGTCACCACAATATATCATCATTGTGCAAGGTGCTGGCTGACAAGAGCCTAGTCCATAACTTTAACTGGATGCTAATAGACTTTAGGATTTTGTGTTTGTCATCGTATGTTCAGGCGTCAAGGGATTTTTAAGGAAACTAGCGACGACCACCTGTATAATGCAGCCACTCAAGAGAGGGAAACCACACTGAACCAGCTCTTAATAGAGCTTGATGGGTTTGATACCGGTAAAGGCGTTATATTTTTAGCTGCTACAAATCGCAGGGATTTGTTAGATCCTGCACTTCTTCGACCAGGTCGTTTTGATCGCAAGGTTTGTTTCTCTTTCTGACTCGTAAACTGTTGGATCTAGGCCAATCTGTTAGCTTCATGGAAGTTGACTCTTCTGTTTAAGACATATGCTCAGTCATATCGTACATCTGTATCTGATCTGATCGTAAATGAGCCATTCAACTACTCTCTAATTGTTAGTTGGATTTTCCCTGCTTGAATATTCTATTGGAAAATTTACTTAGTTGTTAAGAACTGATCTTGTCTACTGGTTGTCCATAAACTGTATATGCTAGCTCTGTTAATGTAACTTAGTGGCTTGTTGTTATTTTGGATTTTATCCTGTAGATAAAAATCCGTCCTCCTGCTGCTAAAGGAAGATTGGATATTTTGAAAATCCATGCAAGTAAAGTGAAAATGTCACCGACTGTTGATTTGTCCAGCTATGCACAGAACTTACCTGGTATGCATCCGTCTTTGGTGTTCCATTGAATTTGTTATTTGAAGGCCTGAATTTAATTTGCTATTATTAGGATGGACGGGAGCAAGGTTGGCTCAGCTGGTCCAAGAGGCTGCACTTGTAGCAGTGAGGAAGGGGCATGAGTCGATTGTTCAGTCAGATTTGGATGATGCAGTTGATAGGCTAACCATAGGACCAAAGCGGGTTGGAGTAGAGTTGGGTCATCAGGGACAATGTCGTCGAGCCACTACTGAAGTTGGTGTTGCAATGACTTCACATTTGCTTAGGCAATATGAGAATGCAAAAGTTGAATGCTGTGATCGCATTTCAATCATCCCTCGTGATCAGGTGCTCCTTCTGCTTCTTTATCTTCATTTTCATCCATAAGCTAATTTGTAATTCTTTGTAGCTCTTATATGTTTTCGAAACATGGAATAACCATCGTAATGCGGTTCATTGTTACTGTGCCGTTGAATACTTTGGCAACCTGGGTGGTTTTACATTAATTTTAAGATTCAGTAACACAAAATGGCTGCTTTGATATATATATAATGGAAGTATTTGACTCTGGTATTTTTTTTTTTTATGACTTGTTACTCATGGTGTTCAGACATTGTCGCAAGTTGTATTTCATCGACTAGATGATGAATCATACATGTTTGAGCGCCGGCCACAGTTGCTGCATCGCCTTCAGGTTATCTGCTTTTCTGCTAATAGTATCTTTATTACAGTATCCTACTCTTTAATCTAATTATTTTTTCTTTTCTTTCTTTTGTGCAGGTTTTACTGGGCGGGAGGGCTGCTGAGGAGGTCATATATGGACGGGACACTTCAAGGGCATCAGTTGATTACCTTGCTGATGCATCTTGGCTTGCTCGTAAAATTTTAACCATGTGAGGCCCTTATTCACTATTTTTTCTACCTCCCTGCTTTGAGGTTGTAATGATCCGACTGTTCTCTCCCTACAGTTGGAATTTGGAGAATCCGATGGTCATACATGGAGAGCCACCACCTTGGAGGAAGAAAGTTAAATTTGTAGGTCCTCGGCTGGACTTTGAGGGATCTCTGTACCATGATTATGACCTAATTGAACCACCACTGAACTTCAATTTAGATGGTGATGTTGCCAAAAGGACTGAAGAGCTGATACATAATATGTATGACAAAACACTCTCTCTGCTTAAGAGGCACCAAGCAGCCTTGCTTAAGACCGTCAAGGTAATTGGTCCAAATGAAAATTTACAAATGATTGAATTTGTTGAATATCTAATGAGGTTTTAAATGCAATTGTGACGATTGCATATATGTTTCAAGCGGTACAATGACTTGTGAGCTTCATCGGCTTTCATTTCAGGTTATTCTTGAACGCAAAGAGATAAGCGGTGAAGAAATTGATCTTATCTTGAACACGTACCCCCCAGAAACACCCCTAAAGCTTCTCTTTGAGGAGGAAAATCCAGGCAGCATCAAGTTCATCACACAGGAACAAGAACAGGAACGTAAGTTAGAGTACGCCCTTCTAATTCAATCCAAAGGAGAGACCCTGTAATTTTTAGTGTGATTCAAATGAAACATCCATTAATGGGGACTCATTGCCGGACATGCATCAAGCACTCCATCGGAAGCAAAGCTTCCTTGTTATCAAGAGTATGAAGATCTGAATGAGATTGTATCTTGTAATTTCGGTGTGTGTCCGTAAGATCTAATGTAATCTCTCTCTTGTAAGCCAAGCAAAGCCCATTTTCCCTTTTTGTTAGGCACTTTTAGGAGACGGATCAAAGTAGTCATTAGAAAAAGGGTCATTAGAAAAAGCCCAAGGAATGTAAGAAATGATTTGTAAGAAGTGCATATTCATTTGTGCTTTTTCCATTTACGCATGTATGAGATCAAAACATGGATAGTTGAATAAAA
The DNA here is from genome assembly GCA_037349345.1 of Oemleria cerasiformis. Classification (NCBI taxonomy): domain Eukaryota; kingdom Viridiplantae; phylum Streptophyta; class Magnoliopsida; order Rosales; family Rosaceae; genus Oemleria; species Oemleria cerasiformis. The sequence goes on from JAZGTL010000018.1 coordinate 4,197,012, forward strand.
ATATACAATGTTTCATTATTCAAATTTCTATTCGGTTTAGAGAGCAAAATGTATCCACATGTTACTAATATGTTATATAAAATTCATCTTTTAACAAGTATTGATACACAAAATATACCAACTTAGAGATAATACTTTGTCCAACTAATGCGTGTTAAGTATTTTTCGGAAGACCTATAAAAGGAAGAGTAAACTAGTCGTCGATTAGGGATAAGCACTGGTGTGGTGCCGGCCTAAAGGGTCTTTGACGCCCAAGTCAGTATTGTGGTATGTGTTCGTAAGAGGAACGTGGTAAATAATAATTTTGACAGAATAAGGGTAAATAGTGAATCTTAGTTATTTGTTTGGGAAATATGCCTCCCTTTGTATTGATCTTTGGAGGAGGCTTGATGAATACTTTCGATGTGGGATAAATGCACTTCTACTGTGGAGCAGACATGTGGCACCTAGATGGGCGGTGGATATGTGTCCACGTGTCAGTGTATTGTTGGTCCTTGCTGGGATCATTTGCCTTGTGGGCTTGGGTTCATTTAGTATTTGGGCCTGTTTGTTGGGTTTGGGCTTGGTTTGTGTGGCCCACTGAGTTTGTTCTAATATGTTGTTAATAGAAGTCCCCCAAGTTCTTGATCGAGGTGGATTTCCTCGGTTGGGGACTTGTTACTTTTTCCAGACTTGGTGGGGAGAATATACCTCTAGTCCCCCAAGTCCCCAAGGCAATGGTGTGTGTCGAGTGATTGGTCGGTGTTGGTAACTGCTGGTATTCTGTATGGTTGACATTTCCGCTCGGTGATAGTGCTTAGGCCAATCGGTGTTGTGGCTCGGAGCTAGGGGATAATTTGTGTTGATGGCGGTTCGATCTCTTAGGTGTGCTGATCAGCCTAGTCAATTATTAGGACCGATCGGTGTAGTTGTACAGTTGTATGGTGACTTGATAAGGTGCATGCTCGGTGAGTATTGCATAAGGACCGGTCGGTGTAGAGGCGACAGGTTGGCGTGGCCCAACTGGGGTGTATTGTTTGCATAGGTAGGGTGAATGGGGGCGCGTCTGGCCACTGCATGTTGGACATGTGTCGCCTTGTGGTGCTTTGATCAGCAACGTTTCGCCTTCCCGACC